>OU343137.1:5122500-7622500 GCA_910594945.2 Amphipyra berbera | reverse complement strand
ATAGATGCCTTTAGGTGGTTAGTGGCTTTACATCCGAAAACCATGAACTCTGCTCATCACTCTTTTACTATGAGACCAACACTGAAATCGTCAAAAAAAATCTGCTCGTCCATACAAACTAATCAATGTTGTTCATCAAAATGTATGAAACAGCAGATTTCTTTTTCATTTCATGAATTCATTGTTGGTTCCGTATCAAAAGTTGTTCAGAATGACGACCAGAGTTCATGGTTTTCGGCTGTAAGACAATTAAAAAGTCACGGTGTTTATAAGTCGTGATGAATGCTTTTAGTGTTTTAATTATAATTATTTATATTTCAGCATAAACAAAGCCACAGACCGCTTGGTGCTTGAAGTAGTATTTGATAAAATCGTGGTGGTTACTCCAGCAGCCACCTTCAGTGTTAATCGCAAGGGGAAGGAGCCAGTAGAAGCAACAGACTACACCATCGTTGAATATGGTAAGATAAACCTTTGATACCTACAACTTTGTCTCTGTCACCTCGACCTTGATTAGAGCCAAGAGCAAATCCATCTCAAATAAAAAAAAAATAACTTATCAGCACGCCTGTATTCCCCGAAGGGTTGCGCAGAGGTGTATAGTAACACCCTCATTTCGCCGTTATGTTTAAGTCCCATGTAATAGGGGGCGAGCCTATTGATATCAACCAGCATAAATCCAAGCTGCGGGTTGCTACTGAGGAATTTAGTTAGTTTTTCCTCACGGAAAAACCAAATAACACTTTGTCCGACTTGGGGACCGAACCAAGTCCTCAAGATCAGCAGTCGCTCTTGCCACTACTAGACGCCTACAATTATTTTTAAATGGGTTTAATTAGCTTTGTTTGATTCAAATCTTACGACAGATTTTTCAAATATTTCTGCTTAACCGATTCTCCTGAAACTTCGCACACAAATTAAATTCTCATAACAATAGAACATTATAATGATTTGAACCTTTAATCCTCAAATCCTGATGCTGCAGGGATACTGCAAGATAAATCCGTTTAACTTGAAAAGCTTTTTTAAGGGATTATTTACCAGGTAGATTTTACGATGCGCGTGGTTGAAATTTTCTCCTGAAAATACGTGGATATTAGTAGAATAATATAGTGGAGCAGTGGTGGCCCAGTGGTAACGGCCCTGACTTACGAGTTGTATGTCGTGGGTTCGAACCCAGCCAGGCGCATTACTTTGTGTAATTTATTTCATCACCACTGCTCTCAAAACGGTGAAGGAAAACATCGTGAGGAAACCGGCATGTCCTAGAACCAAAAATTCGAAGACATGTGACATCTACCAACCCACACTGGGCCCGCGTGGTGGATTACGGCCCATTCCCTCTAACAGAGAGGAGGCCTGTGTCCCAGCAGTGGGAACATTATAGGCTGATGATGATGATTATAGAATAAATGGGTATAAGGTGCCAGTGAGATTATAGGCACACGAGACTATCCAAATTTGTCTCTAGGGCTGGTGGCGCATTAGCAATGATGTTGGTGTTATGAGCGGCGATAACCATGGTCCATCAGGTGGGCTAGCAGCCAGTTTGCCATTCCATTACATCGATGGCAGCAAAGTCGATACGGACATCTACATTTTTGCGAAAATGCTTTTATTACATAAATGAACTTATATTAACCCTATCTACAAGTCTGTACTAAAATTATTACAAATTTAAAAATAATGAAGATAATTTCGCACGTAAATGAAGACAATTTACACTCGATTTTTAAAAAACATCGCAGCTAAATGCCGCCATTTTTTACTATATGTGCCCTCCTGTAAAATTGCGATTTTGTAGGGTATCGTCTTGTTTTCCATAAAATCATTTCTACTATTATTGTTTTCCATAATCGTCCCCCCTCATAATATTTACTTACACTTTTATCATTTATACTAATAACCCTTATCATATCAACTTACTAGTCATAACTTTTATTTGCCATAAAATAAGTTTCCATAATAACATGTGTTATAATCATTAGTTTCTATAAGTAACACATTACATAATCGATACTTGACATAAGCAACATTTAATATAATTTAGAAACGTTTATTGTTTTGTACAAAAAATTATGTCATTAAGGCATTTGGTCCGTAATCAAATGATTTATTGCAGCAAACAATCTTTAGACAACAAACAGTTTTTCAAATTCGTAACGTGTAGGTTAGGTTAGGTTAGAACTGTGACTACACAACGCAGGTGAGCGAGCGAAGCGAGCGTGCCGCGGCAGCGGCCGCCGAGCGCCAGATTTCCTCTTTTGCAAAGCAAGCATGCATGGTAGATTAGGTTTATTTTTAAGTTTCCTTGATGAATATTATGGTGAATAAATATTATGGAAAACGACAATATTGAAAATGAAAAATATAGCAAATAAATTAATGGATTAAAATTATTATAACACTTGATCGATTATGACCAATGAAATTAGTGAAAATGATTTTATGTAATTTCACGATTATGGCAACTAAAACGTTATTTCTAATGAAATTATGGCAAATACAAGTATGGTATATAAAATAATTGCATTTTAAATTATGGAAAACATTAGTAAACCATTTTGTAGATGTCTTCTTTTATTTTGCTGCCATCGACTTAATTATAAAATACAACCTTGCCTAGTGGCAATAAAGTGGTATTTTCAGGAGCTGCGCTTAGCCGGATTATAAAGAGTCAGGATGCGTAAACTTGTTGAATTATTTCTACGACGCAAAAGATATCACTATTTCTTTTACAGACGATGTATCTCTTACTTTGACGATTTCAAACATCAAAGACAAGATTAATCTGTCAAAAAGCAACGTGTACACCTATTTACCCGATGCTGATCCACACTATTCTATTGGTCCTGCCATTCTCTACAAAAAAGGTAAGATCAACAATGAAATGATAGAAATTGTTTTGAACCTATATTATTTCATAGTCGATTCCAGCTTGGAGTGTAAATGTAGTGCTGTTCCACAAACGATAGGTCACCTGACATCATGTCCTGCGTGCCCTGATACCTGCACGTTACAGGAACTAATGGACGCTACTGATAATGCTAAATTTGAATCTAAGTTCCAAGCCGACTCAATTTAGATTGCCATCGACACTAAGAAGAAGATATTTAAGAAAAATAAAACTTGAATAGTATAGTAGGCATTTCTTATATTTATGATGATTTACGGTTAATTCACGTGAATTTTAGGTATTGCTCAATTTCGTGATTATTTCCAAGCAATGCACGTGATTATACTGTACATAATCATTATTATATAAATACGTGAACGTTGAAATATATCGGGTGTAAAAATACCCTTAACGAAGCCGAGAGCCACGTATTGTTTCCATCATTATGAACATTTTTTGGTATTGAGCCATACCTGGGAATCGACTGGTTATGGAGATATTGAAGGTCAAAGTCACCATATTTTTGAACGTTTTTCACGAAAACTAAGTTTAAATGTTATTACTAAACATTCTTCTATACAAACATTATCATCATTGTCGATATGTAGGCACTGTGGGCTGCGCGCGCGCTTACATTGCCCGCTACAATTAAAAGCTGTTTTTTAATACCAAAAAATGAAAGTCGTTTCCCAGCAATTATTTTTGCTGTTTGTTACCGAGTTTGATGTACAGTATGCGTAGACTTCGGCTTCGTTAAGGCTATTTTTAAACCCAGTATAGTACTTTTTTAGTATTCTTCTATAAATATAAAAAGAAAAACTGACTGACTGACTGATCTATCAACGCACACCCTAAACCACTGGGGTTAGAAATTTGATAATTTGGCAGTAGGTTGTACCTTTTATAATATTGGCATCCAATATGGAAGGATTTTTCAAAATACCTCCCCTAAGGGGATGAAAAAAAATCATACAAGCGAAGCTGTGAGCAAAAACTAGTTTATTAAAAAAGCCCGCCTTTTATAATAAACACAAAAATTAAGTTGTATTTCATAAGATGTGCACAAAAAAAAACATGTGTGTATGTTGCCGTTAAACGCCATCTTCAATGAAAAAAGTTATTATTGTACTTTAATAGACTTTTCGACTTACATTATAGGATAGAATTTTTCTATAAAAAATAAAATATACTTATGCCCGGTTCTTATAAACAAAAACGGTTCTTTTTGCGTACCTAACTGTATATAAATAGACTCGTAAGCAAATTTTACCTGTAATAGCTACTTCCATATGGGAGAGTTTACTATGCAAAGCTATGAGGTTATCCTTCATCTATACTAATATTATAAAGCTGAAGAGTTTGTTTGTTTGTTTGAACGCGGTAATCTCAGAAACTACTGGTTGGAATTGAAAAATTATTTTTGCGTTGGCTAGTCCATTTATCGAGGAAGGTTATAGGCTATATAACATCACGCTATGACTAATAGGAGCGGAGCATAAATGAAAAATGTTGCAAAAACGGGAAAAATGTCCACCCGTGCGATGCCGGGACGGGCCGCTAGTTATTGATAAAAGAGTCTCAATTTTAACCAATAACTCTCCGTAAATTATAGGAATCGGCCATTATTCGTTACTAAAATTGCATTTTTTTGGTTTTGATATTCTATTAAATTTTTTTTTTTTGCAGACCGTGCTTTCGCCGCTGCTATCAGAGAACTCATACGCAACGTAAGCATAAGCATTCGAGAGCTTTCCTTGACCCAAAATCCTATAATCTTGTCAGCGTTTTTGGAAAGTAAAATCTGCGATTTTAAATACTAAGTGGGCTACCTAATAATACATGTTTTGATAAGGCGGTTCTCCAATGGTGACACAAGTCTCAACACGCGACAGAACGATTTTAGGATCGTACGGAGTCGCACACAGCTGTCATGTGTGCACGTAGGGTTTCCAGGCCCAAAAATAGAAAAGCCGGACACAGATCCATATTCAACCGGACATATTTCATATTTAACCGGACATTTTTCATATTTAACCGGACATTTTCATATTTAACCGGACATTTTTCATATTTAATCGGACATTTTGCCCTAAAAGCCTAACACACTGGTTTTTAAAAGAAAAAACAAATTGATACTGTTTTTTGTGTATTTATCATCAAAGCCACCGAGCACCGCCCGCCCCGCGCCACCTGCGACTCCTCCGAGATCGTGAGTCATGCGTGTCCGCGTGAGTCACTCGCACAGTTCATGGCATCTTTTGACGGGGTGGGGATGAGCAAAAGCCCAACAAAACCCGGGCAGGCTGACCTTGTATATATTTGGCCGGACGCGACTGTATAAAGTCGGACACCTGGAATACCCCAGTCGCACGGCAGTCGCATAGACGAGCGTCTCTGTAGTGCGCACGCGGTTGTTGTCGCTCCGACTTGGGCCACCGTGGGGAACCACTTAAATATGAGCAGCAAAAAGGTTTTATCGAAAATATTTTCACGGTACTGACGTCAATGTTATTAACGTGTTTATCTTTTAATCTTTTGGTGTAGGTACCCTACATGAAGAGTATTCTAATCTTTGTATAGTGTTTTAAACACATTTGGAAATAAAATATCATGTAAATTATGCATAAAATTCGTTTTTTTGAGACCTTTCTGTTGTGCAGGATTCCTCATGATGGACGCAAGTGATAATTAAATCCGAAAGGCGTAGCACGAATGCTGTCGAGTTACAGCTAATTCACATAGAAACTGTTTACAGGATCCGTTTTTATTTTGTTGATGGCGCCTGTAGTTGTATGAGCGAGAAAAACACGACAGTATTCGGAATCTAGTAAAAAATACTGGATCCGTTTATTTTTATCGTATCCTGCCTGCCAGATGCGACGTAGCTGCCCTTTGTTTAACTGATCCGTCGGCACAGATGTGAACAACACATCCAGTACCGACGCGTCTGTTAAAACGGATCCGCTGTGTAAACGGGCGGTTACTAACATAAACGTAATGTTAATAATGTAAGTGAATTGTGCATGTCACAAAAAAACACCAAAATTATACGACAGTTGTAGGTATTTTCGATTGAAAATTCGCTTACATTAGCGAAACGTTTAAGATATTATACGTGTTGTCCATGATCCACCGTGCTCACCCGCCACAGCCGCGAAGCCGGTCATCTTTTCTGACTCCGCAGTCACCCAGTCCTCTCGCAAGCAACGCCCTAAGCCGAGGTCAGAGTCCCATTAGGGGTCGCCCTTAGTGCTGTTGTTGCTAGCTAGTTATGATGTTAATAGTAGTAATAGTAGTTAGCTTATGTTAAGTATTTTACTGTCGTCCCCATTGCTTGGAGACCCTTCAGGTCTCGCCCGCCCGGTAATAACTGTCCGGTTACGTAGAAACGGTCCGCAAGACCATCTAGAATCAGTCGAATAGAAAAAAATAATACTATTTGTCAAACGTTCATGCTAGGCCTACTGATCCGCACATGAATTTGGAAAGTCAGGATCAGGATCAAACTTTGACCCTCCTACATGAAGGGCAAGCGTTCTACCGCTGGGCTATCACTGACTAGGTGGATTAAAGCGTTTATTACACTACCTGATTTTTAGGGCCCGGTTAAAAGAGCCCCGACTGAAGACCGAAGAGACTGGAAGCCCTAACTGTTATTATACTACTAATAAGAATTACGGACCTTAACAATCTGGTAAAGTAATAAGCCCATAACATAACATCACGCCTTGTATTCCCCGAAGGGTTCGGCAGAGATGTTTTTATCTTTTTAGTACACCCTCGTTTCGCCAGTTATGCTTAAGTTCCAAGTAATAGGGAGCGAGCCTATTGTGTAATAGGGGGCGAGCCTATTGTAATAAGCTCGTAAGTCCTAAACCCTTCTCATTCCGAGAAGATACCCGTGCCCAGCAGTGGGTCACAGTAATGGGCTGGTTATGTTATATACAGTACACGCGCGAACTGAATAGGTGAAGCTTCCCCCGCCGTCCGCACGCCTCGCCTCACACGCCCGCAAACGTACAGTCAACGACAGGTCGACATGGCAATTTTCAATACACAACTACAAGCAACAACGTGAGCGAGATCGAAATCGATAAACGCGGTCGATGCGGACTCGTGCAGAAGGTTAAGATGGCACGGGCGCTGTGCACACCCGTGCGGGGCGTCCCGCCCTCCACGATTCACCTCATACCCGATTACCATGTCGACCTGTCATTGACTGTAGTGCGGTCCTTGTCATAAGGGTCCGTTTAAAACAAACGGAAAAATCCTCGCGCATGCTTGGGCATCCTCTTGGCCGCCCATTCACACCAAGAGCAAAAGTGCGCTTCGGACGTGCGATCCACCACGGAGGATCAACAGAATGCTCAAGGCTGTGTGAGGATGCTCGAACCTATGCGCTGAAACCTGCTGGTGTTGCTCATTTCACACTCGTATTAACAGACATATATTTTTACAGCAAACCTATTAATTTTTCGTCGTCCATGATGTCTAGCGTTTAGCCCAAACGACGTCAAACCCCGATCAAATTGCCGGAAACACTGAACAGCTCCGGGCGTGCTCACGCAGCATCGAGGACGCTTGGGCTGACACGCGGATCTTTGCCACAGGGTGCTCGTTCGTGCTCTAGCCATGCCCTTGATGTCGTCGTTAAATTTTATACATAAAGTCAATATTGATGCAGTTACTCATCATCATCCTCCTGCCCTTATCCCAACTTATTTGGGGTCGGCGCAGTATGTCTTCTTCTTCCATACATCTCTATTAGCCGTCATTTTAGTAGTCACATCCTTTCTAGCCATATCATCTTTCACACTATCCATCCATTGCTTCTTTGGTCTTCCTCTACTCTTATAACTATCCACATTCATACTCAATATTTTCCTTACGACATGTTCCTCGTTCCTCCGCATCACATGCCCATACCATGACAACCGGTTTCCACACAACTTCTCAGTCCCCGGCGCCACTATCAGGCTTCCTCTTACATACTCATTTCTAATTCTATCCATTGGCGTAATACCACACATCCCTCTTAGCGTTCTCATCTCAGCTGCATGCAATTGCCTTTGATGCAGTTACTTATTCAGTGAAATTTAAAAGTGCTAGACCAACGGCGAGGATTTTACTGTTTGGTGAAAACTGACCCTAACAACACTAGCGCATTCCCACAAGCATTCCTCAGCTCTGCATTCAGTTCGCGCGCGTACTGTAGGTATCCCCTTATTTTGTGGTTGTCCTTTTCCACTCTGGTAAACATTCGCTCATACATAAGTACAGTGGCAACATTCAGCTTTCTGGCATACGCGAAATATTTGCTGAAGGACCTTCGCAATCCTTTGACAGAACAGTGTTCCCATTGCTGAGGTACGGTGAGCAAAACAGGTAAGTTTACAGGCAAACAAAGAACATCTATGCACTAAAAGTAATTAATACATGAACATCGAAAACATACACATTGTAACCCCTCCGTGCCTCGGAGAGCACGTTAAACAGTCGGTCCCGGGTGCCATACGAATATCTATGACAGTCGTTATGGGTAGTCAGAATTCCGAAAGTCTGACAACCGGTCTAATCTTAGGATATCGGCATTGCCCAGTAACTGGATTGCGGAGGTCTGATGGCAGTCGCTCCGTGTAAAATACTAGTATTTAGCCGCATCTGGTTAGACTGGAAGCTGACCCCAACATAGTTGGGAAAAGGCTAGGTAGAACATCGAACATTGTGATACTTTTTTAAATATTTATTATAAAAGGAGGGGAATGAAACTTATATATATTTTTTTATTACTATCATTACTCTCAAGATATCTTTATCTTATTTTACAATGATTTTTTAGCTAAGTTTTGATGACATTTAACTATGTCAATTGTTTTATATAGTTTAGCTTCCTTTTCACTTTTGTAAATGTGAGAACTTTGTGGACCTGCATCTATAAATTTGTAAATTACTACAATATTATTCATATTACTTTTTTTTAATTTTATTTTTGTTTGTTAGTTTTTGTACTCAAGTCTTTTAGAACTATATTACTCATTGGTCTGTGGTCAGGACCTCATTGTTCTCTCACTATCATAAATCATTGTACTGTATCCACTGAAATTGTTAAAGGTATTATTTTTAAAAGAGTAACCATGGAGTTTCTTGCCGGCTCTTCTCCATAGGAAACGACTAATTGGAACCGTGCACCTAAATTCGACGTTTCATAAGCACCTGTATTGGTTTATGTGAAATAAAAATTTTTGATTTTGATTTTTGATTTTATATTTTTCGAAAGGTACCGTGTCGTAGATACTTAGGCACAATAGAAAAACATGTGTGTATGTTTCCTGTAAGGTAGGTAAAATAATGTTTGAATTACCACAAGCAATAGTAGTTATTATAAAAACGAATCATGTAATGCGGTCAATAACATATCTACATAATATAATCAGCCCATTACTGTCCCACTGCTGGGCACGGGCCTCTTCTCAGAATAAGAAGTGTTTAAGCCGTAGTCCACCACGCTGGCCTAGTGCGGGTTGGCAGACTACATACACCATCGAGAACTTTATGGAGCCCTCTCAGGTGTGCAGGTTTGCTCACGATGTTTTCCTTCACCGTTAAAGCAAGTGATAATCAAATTCAGTTCCGAACATGAAATGAATAACAGCAGTGATAGCCTAGTGGTGTAACCGTCGGACTGCCAAGTCATAGGTCTCGAGTTCGAACCCAAGGCACGCACCTCTGACTTTTCGGATTCATGTGTGTATTGTATAATTATCACTCGCTTAAAAAACGGCGAAGGAAAACATCGTGAGGAAACCGTCATGCCTGAGAGATATTTCTCGACGGCATGTGAAGCCAAGTCAGAGGCCCATGGGCGGCATAAACTCTGACACCAGGTTAGTTACTAACCACACGAAAAGAAGAAGAATGAATTAATGTTCTTTACAATATCAAGTATAAATATTAATTCTTACACCTCATTTAGCAGAGATATTAGTAGTTATCCATATCTTCAAAAACTGCAATTAAAATAATTACAATCCAATTAGAAACGATTGATTGGGTAATTCAATCGACAGAATAGTATACATATTTATCATTTCCTTTATCATGCAATGCAATACAGTAAACAAAGGTATCATAATTATAATAATTAGTATACTTAATAACAACACGCCTGTATTCCCCGAAGGCTTGGGCAGAGGTGTATAGTAACACCCTCATTTCGCCGTTATGTTTAAGTCCCATATAATAATAGAAGGCGAGCCTGTTGCCATAAACCGGACACAAATCAAAACTACGGGCTGCTACTGAGGAATTCCACACGGTAAAACCCTATAACACTTTGCCCGACCGACCTGGGGATCCAACCCAGGACCACACGATCAACAGTCGCGCTTGCCACCACTAGACCAGTGAGGCAGACACTTAATTGTATCTTATTTTGATTTACAAGTCTTGAAAATGAAGGAGCTAGTAGTTAGAATGCTATTTTTTTTCAGCAATGTGATTCTTCAAGCAATCTGCGGCGAGCTGTGCAGCGGCGAAATATTGGTTTGATATTAACTAAATTACATGAAGCTATATTAGCACTATGCGGCAAATAATTACACTCTAAGGCCCGTATTAATAACCAGCTCTCATTTGAGAGATCTTGCAACAGCAGCTAACGAAAAGTAGAATTCCATTTTTTTTTAATCTTTAGATCGTTTTATGTCATGTTAAAACTACACTTAAAGGATGATTTCCACCAAACGGCTCGCATCGCATCGGATCGGAATGGATTTTACAATACACAGTATTTAAAGTCTATAGGTATATTACCAGCAGCTTGACCGTGGGCATCTTCCGCGTCACGCGACCGTAGCCGAAAGCATGCTGCGACGCGCAATCGGCTCCGTTCGTCTGTCGTATCCGATCGGATAATAACTACGTCAACTTCAACCATTTCCAAAAATTTGAACACGTCAGCACGGTAGGATTTAAACTATTTGACTAGGCGCCGTGAGCCGATGATGGCAATAGGCTCGCCCCCTATTACATGGGACTTAAACATAACGGCGAAATGAGAGTGCTATACACCTCTGCCCAGTCCTTCGAGGAATATAGGCGTGATGTTATGTATGTTCTGCTAAAATTTAAAATAAATCAGGAAACCCCGAGTGGGGACGGGTTAGAATATAAAACTTCCTCACCACACGCTGGGAATGGACGCGTATTATAAGATTCAACAAAACTCAGCACGCTTGGTGGTAGGTCTCCCTGGTATCTATGCGGTCCGCCTGTCTAGCTACCACCCTCACATTAAAGTCCGGCGCCAAGCAGTTTACTGTGTTCCGTCATGTGTAGGTATGTGAGAGCCAGAGGGGTATAGGGGAATCTCTCTATATCTCTGTTCCTTGGATTCGTGTGCTCCATCTTAGACCCTCACTGCGCTTACCATCAGTTGAGACTAGGACCAAACGCGAACAAGTCAAGAATAAAAAAAAAACAATAAAATCCGATGGCATAATTGCTACAAAAGCACCTAAAATTACATCCCTGTCCAGAATGCCACTAAAATCTATTATACCCTCATTTTAGTACAACAAACAAACCGGATACTTGCATTGTTAGTGCAACTCGACCCACGTACAGGGACTGGCGTGATGATATTACGCTCTCCCACCCTTGGGGCAAAACGACCTATTTATTATTTACTACACTACCTGAGTTACGCGGATAGCCACCTAGATTGTATCTTTGTTTATTTAACAAATTGTTTTTAGCTGTTACTTGCGAGATTAGAGTGGGACTTTGACTTTGTTTAGAGCGAATGGTTCAGCAGTGGATTGGCTGTGTTTTTTTAGGTTTGATCTCGTCGGGTCAAAGATGTTTGTATGGTGGATAAGATAACTCTTTATTTGTTTAAACATGTGTGTACATACAAAACCTTGTAACATATAAAATAAAAAGCAGAGTTTCATGTTTAGCTTCGTATACAGAGAAATGTTTTTAGATTTGTTTTTAAGCTTCAGTTTTTTAGACTAGTTTTCATCGACATTAATTGTCTGGTTAAACAACTGTATTTATACCTAAAATTCATTTAAATTTTTACTAGAAAAATAAAAAAAAACTGCTTATCCTGTTCTCAACTATGGTGGGGTCAGCTTCCAGTCTAACCAGATGCGGCTGAACACCAGTATTTTACACGGAGCGACTGCCATCAGACTTCCGCAACCCAGTTACTGGGCCGATATCCTAAGGTTAGATCGGTTGTCAGACTTTCGGGCTTCTGACTACCCGTAATAACTATCATAGATATTCGTATGACACCCGGGACCGGTGATTTAACGTGCTTTCCGAGACACGGAGGAGTCTCGATGCGTAACGAACGGTCACTCATCCACGGACTGGCCGCGGCAAACGAGACTGGTAATTAATCAGAAGACATTTAAAAAATTAAAAAAGAATAAAAATCGTGTCTACACTGTCAATTCGCCTTAAAGTGACAGTGACAGAACGAGACATAACGGCAACTTGAAAATTAAATAGCGTTTAAGTATTAAGTGCTTGGCCAGAGTGGCAGCGCGGTGCGGGGAGCGGCGCGGGTGCGGGAACGCGCGCGGTTTGCCTGTCCGCAGTGGAGCGCGGCGTCGTTCTGAGCGTTGTCGTGTCCAATGTTTGTCAAAATATCATATGGTTGAAGAAGACTTATTTTTACTGGAAAATTCTTACTAAAAAACGATGTTTCGACAACCACAGTGCTTGAATAGCACTTATTAATTCTTCAACATTTAATTTTGAAGACGCCATCACAACAACGCGCGTTGTCAGCTCGAACTAGTTTGAGATACCCCGCTCCCGCGCGGGTTGTCAATTGCCGCCCGCGCTCTCACTGCGGCCACTTGTATGAGCGACCTATGGCGTGAGCTATCCGCGCGCTCCCCGCGCAAAGTAGCCCGCGCCGCTTCCCGCGCCCGCGTGCCCACTATGGACACTCAAATGAAGTTCTTCTGTTTGAACTCGCCGCACCGCGCCCGCGTTTGCAGTTTGGCCAAAGGCTAGGCCGGTTGTTTCACGACTACATTACTAACGTAATTAGGTGATCACTGAAAATCAGCGCTGTGTTTGTGGTCCACGCCATAGCACAGCATTACGCTGAGTGGTCACCTTTTTGTCACAGCTGACTTTTATTTTAATATTTTTTTATTTAATAATGTTTTGTGTCTCTGTGACGAAATAAATGTTTTTTCTTTCTTTCTTTCTTTCTAACGGGTATCGGTTAAAAAGGGCGTTAACGATGGTTAAATAAAAATAAGCGTTGTTTCACGCTTTGTCGTTCTTAACATACGTCAAAAGACACAACGCTCTGCGTTTGACGGACGTTAAACATCCTACGTAATCTATATCTATACTAATACTAGCGGACCTGGCAGACGTCGTCCTGCCCTAAGAATTTCGTGACATACCGACAGCAGCGCCACCTACCGGGTCCAATTGTGTATCTAAACCATCCAGAGCGCCAGCCAAAAGGATACAAAAAAAGTCATTCAAATCGGTCCAGCCGTTTAGGAGGAGTTCAGTGACATACACACGTACAGTCGAATATATAAAGATTATAAAGAGGAAAGATTTGTATTTTTGTATGTAACGAATAAACTTAAAAACTGCTGGACCGATTTCAAAAATTCTTTTGCCATTAGAAAGCTACATGATCACTGAGTAACATAAGCTATATTTATTACTGGAACGAAACTTCTTACGCAGGCGGAGCCGTGAGGACACAGCTAGTAGTTAACATTTGACTAACGTAACATACTTTTACTGATCGTTTGAAACAACCGGCCCTTAGCCATAAATCCCATACATACATCTAATACAGATCCTCATCCCCATAATCTCCACTTAGTTTATGTTTCAAGACGTTCACAGGTGTACAATGTATCCTCCGTAGTCTCCGTACTGCTAATCCCGTATAATTAAGGTGTACAATATTAACGGAGCACGGTGCTACGTCGAGTCTATTATTCAATGGATACTTGGTACCAAGGAATATACGTGGATTACTTGCTGAGATTGCCGATGCATTATGAAGACTGGATGAAGTTTTGATTGTGTTGCTGTCTGGGAGTAAGGATGTTTTTGGATCTTTTTAGAATTAAGAGCCCGTTCACATAGCGGGTCTGTCGGTACTGGATGTGTTGTTCACATCTGTACCGACGGATTAGTTAAACAAAAACAGCTGCGTCTCTTCTGGCGGGCAGGATATGATAAAAATATCGGATCGCGTGTGAAGGCACCCATACATCTTCATGTACGTATCCGTATTTTATACTGCTCCGGCATCCAGTTTTTGGTGACAAAACGGAATGTGTAAAAATATCGGACGAGTTTTTTACTGGATTCGGAATATTGTCGTGTTTGTGTACTCGCTCATACAACTACAGGCGCCATCACCAAAATAAAAACGGTCCTGTAAACAGTTTCTGTGTGAACTGAGTGAGGAATTGAGATTTAGGGAATTTGCAACCAAAGAAATACAAGCAATGTTATGTTGAAAATTAGTTCAATAAAATTCAATTTAATTACCTCGTTGGTCTAGTGGTGGAAAGCGCGACTGCTGGTCGTGAGCTCCTAGGTTCGGACCCCAGGTCAGGCAAAGTTTTATTGGGTTTTTCCGTGTGTAATTCCTCAGTAGCAGCCCGAAGTTTGGACTTGTGCCCGGTTGATGGCCATAGCCTCGCCTACATGGGACTTAAAACATAATAGGCAAAATGCGGGTGTTACTATACACCTTTGCCCAACCCTTCGGGGAATACAGGTGTGATGTTATATTATACAAATTCAATTTTGAGGTTTATTTGAGTACTTCTTCTCTCCTGTTGGCAAGAACTATGTATATGAGAATAGGTCACGTCATGGTATGAAGATCAACCAATCAGCAAAGTTGGTAGCGGATCTGACTGACTAGGCTGCAGCAGACTTAGTTTAGTGTTCGCTACGGGTGGTGGCGGATTGGCGGGGGTCCGGCCCTATAAACGGTCGGGCACGTTGCAGATCTGCCCTCTCGCGCCGCTGCAGTTGCCAAGTTAAGTACTACACCTGCTTAAGAAGACTCTGGACTCCTCGCATTGCTACGAACCACGCCCTGTTGATATATTTGTGATTCTTATTAAAATATATACAAGGTTAGTCGGAAAGGGGGTACTAAGCCGCGGGCCACTTAATGTATCGCTGATGACTATTTTAAAGAAAGTGTTAAAATTTCAAAATTCGATTATTTTTTTCCATGAAAAATTATTTTTATTTTAGTTTTTTTTTTAATTCTTCATCCCTGCTTTAGTTATGATTTCAGAAAATGGAGTTTCTAATCTTTGACCCCAAATATGACGTAAATGTAAACACTCTGATCATTGCTGAGGATAGAAGGAATTTAGCGTATTTTTTATGAAATCTTTGAACAGCTATTTCTCTTGAACTATTGACTTTTGGGGAAAGTTGTAAAACAAAAGTTATCCATTATTATGGGTACTTTAACACCCTTTCGGCTTAGTACTCCCTTTCCGACTAACCTTGTATAGTGTACGGTTACAAGTGTTATTCTTTATCATCCCGTAAGTAGACGCCTACGAAATTTTATGTGCACATGCTAGTTGAGGGTTGACTCTTGAAGCGATTCCTAAAGTGTTACATGTTGCATGAGCGCAACTTCTCTAATTCCTTGAGAACATAACATAACATCACGCCTGTATTCCCCGAAGGGTTGGACAGAGGTATATAGTAACACCCTCATTTCGCCGTTATGTTTAAGTCCAAGGGGCCGAGCCTATTGCCATCAACCGGGCACAAATCCAAACTCCGGGCTCCTACTGAGGAATTCCATACGGAAAAATCAAATAACACTTCACCCGACCTGGGGTTCGAGCCCAGACCTCACGCTCAGCAGTCGCGCTTACCACTACTAGACTATCGAGGCAGTTATTAAAATAATAATAGAATATGTTTTTATAAATAAACCTTAGGTATATTATTCTTCTAATATCAATATAAAACCATTGTTTTTACTCTAATTAAAATTAACACCGCATCGCTGACGTTGCATATTTGAAAGACCTTTTGTTACCAAACAGATACAGAGCCATTTATAACGCTGGTTAATTAATACTAATTATGTTATAGAAGTTAATGTGATAGCGTGACTAGCCATTTTACATAATGCCTGTATAGAATATGGACATGATTTTAAAATATGTTTATATTCGTGTTATTTTGTTTGAAAATAACTAAATTTAAATGCTGCTGCTGTACTAAAACCCTGCTTGATGACGTAATTTTTAGTGTTTATTTACAAAAAAATGGCAACATTTTTCTAGTAGTTGTTAAATCGACAATAGAGGGCGCCACTGCGAATGTAGACCTGTTAAAACTTTGTTTTGTACAGTCATCAACAGGAGTCGCTGCAAGGACATAATTAAATTACAATATTAGATGTATTGTAATTTAATTACCTTTACAACATACCATAAATTACTGACTAATTTATTAGGCATTGACATTTTGATTGAGTATTTGACATTGATAGGTCTACATAACAACAGCGCCATTTAAGGCTGCCACAATCTGGTATTTAAAAAAATACTGCTCATCTGCTATAAAAAAGTTAAAACAATTTTATTTAAAAGCCGTAAGCGTAAGTGCTCTTAAAAACCTGTAATACCCTTTTATTTTTTATTCTAAATTCCAATTCCAAACACATTTAAAAACAGAACGAGAAAAGAAACATTCAAAAATGGAATTGCGAAATATAAAAACAATGACTAAAATAATATGACACAAAAGATTTTTGCCTACACCCAAAACACACGTCACATTAGAGTTAATTGCATTGCCTGCCGGTACCTAATCAGGGATATGAGGTGGCTTCACAAAGGACTTCCGTTGACACCATTCGCACACAATATGTATTGTGGGTACAATGTAAACGGTTTTTCAGGCTGTGAATTGAGCGGAGGTGAATTTTATTCTTTGTTTTTTTTTATGTCAAAGAAATCAGAAGGGCCAGTGCGTAAATCAGTAGCTTTTAGACTAGGAACTTCTATAATAGTACGAGCGCATAGAAACGCCATTTTTTAAATGTGATATAACATAACATCACGCCTGTATTTCCCGAAGGGTTGGGCAGAGATGTTAAGTAACACCCTCATTTCGCCGTTATGTTTAAGTCCCATGTAATAGGGGACGAGCCTATTGCCAAATCTTCTTCTCTTCGTGTGGTTAGTGACTAACGTGGTGTCAGAGTTTATGCCGCCCATGGGCCTCTGACTGGCTACACATGCCGTCGAGAAATATCTCTCAGGCATGCCGGTTTCCTCACGATGTTTTCCTTCACCGTTTTTAAGCAAGTGATAAATATACAATACGCACATGAATCCGAAAAGTCAGAGGTGCGTGCCTTAGGTTTAAACTCGAGACCTATGACTTGGCAGTCGGACGGTCCAATCACTAGGCTATCACTGCTATAAATATAAATTGTTTTTTATATTAACCCTGACTCTGCTTGCAGCTTGTAGGTACCAATAATAAGGTCCTTTACAGACCTACGACTTATAGTTACTGAATTCAAATTGCAATCGCTCCGCTTCAAAATAATAACTCATTATTATGAATAAAAAAATGGCCATGTTTCATAAAGTGTACGCTGGCAGAACTTCAAGTCTTAGCAATAAACTGGGGTAAGAATGAAGAGGAAACTACGATAACATAGCCGAACTTTTAAAATTACTTCTGACGCCTAACTTGAACGAATTCAATAATACCCCACGTATATTTGTCTGAAAAAATTCTTCACACAAACAGTGGAACTGTCAAAGAATACGGAAATTTAATCCATAAGCCATAACTAACTTTTGTTAAAAAGAACATTTTTACAAAAGATCCTCTCTGCCGTGACTGCGTCAAAAAGTTGATCCTATCTAACGTGGAGCGAGTGTGGAAAATGAATAAAGATGGATGTGGCATTTTATTTACATACATACATAAATTCACGCGTTTTTCCCTTAGCGGTAGGCAAAAACTACAGAACGTTACATACTCTTCTTCTTTTCGTGCGGTTAGTGACTAACCTGGTGTCAAAGTTTATGCCACCCATGGGCCTCTGACTTAGCTTCACATACCGTCGAGTAATATCTCTCAGGCATGCCGGTTTCCTCACGATGTTTTCCTACACCGTTTTTAAGCTAGTGATAATTATACAATACGCACATGAAAACGAAAACTCCGAGGTGCGTGCCTTGGGTTCGAACCGAGACTTATGAATTGGCAGCCCGACGGTCACACCACTAGACTATTACTGCTTTAAACACCACACACCCACGCCGGCCACATACTATGATCCTTACATACTCCTTTCGCTTCATTCACACTCATACATCTTGTCATACACGAACGCCAGTTGAGAGTACATGCGAAAAACCACGCTGTGTAATTATTTTAGTTAGGAAGATTTTAATTAAGTTCATCCAGAAGTTAGGCGGTAGACTGACTAGCGCAGCTAGGGTGAAGCCTAGGCTGAGACGATTTATTGATTGATTACATACAGATCGGGTTCTTTGATAGCTTAAAATTTATAACATAACATCACGCCTGTATCCCCGAAGGGTCGGGCAGAGGTGTATAGTAACACCCTCATTTCGCCCTTATGTTTAAGTCCTATGTAATAGGGGGAAAGCCTATTGCCATCAACCGGGTACAAACCTAAACTCCCTGCTGCTACTGTGGAATTCCACACGAAAAAATTCAATAACAATGCCCGACCTGGGGATTGAAACTAGGACCTCACGATCAGCAGTCGCGCTTGCCACCACTAGACCACAGTTAAAATTTATTTATTTTAAAATTTATTGGACCTTTTTAAATTCATCATATTATTAACATAATATCAGCTCGTAAATCCTCCACTATTTAAAGACCGCTACAATTTAAGGTCGTGAGTTTATCGTAGTTTATCAGTAGACATAATTATGGACGTTGCTGTCTATCTTTTAAACATAATTAGTCATATTTTTACTACAGCGACGGATAAACACGAGTAACATCTCAGCAACCCAACCGCCTAAGGGCGCTTTCAATTTAGACGTTTCGTGTCGGACCGCTGCGGTGCCGAAGCGGTGCGTTTGTTGTAATGCGCACGGACGGTCGTTTGTTTTCATACATAGAACGCGGTGCGGCAACAGTGCGTGTTATCGAGCGTTCGCGGTACCGACGCCGCACTGCTGCCGCACCGCGTGCTTTGTACGAAAACAAACAACCGTCCGTGCGCAATACGACAAACGCACCTTTTCGGCACCGCAACGGTCCGACACGAAACGTCTAAATTGAAAGTGCCCTAAGAGCCCGTACACAGCACATCCGTTTTAATGGATCCGTCGATACTGGATGTGTTGTTCACATCTGTACCGACGGATCAGTTATCCATCACATCTGCATCACATCTGGCAGGCAGGTTACGGTAAAAATAACGAATCCAGTAATTTTACTGGTTTATTTTATTATCTTGGAAAACAACGATATATTTTTGACTACCACATCCGAACATCTTCAAAAATCTTCGTAAAAGGCGTTTATAAGTTTTTTCATGAAATTGAGTGCGGGGCCCGGTTTAATATAACAGCTCATCTATTCACCTCCGTAACAATATGACAAACTTCCACACGTACTAAGCTTACAGTTTTCAAGCATTTTCAGGATTTTTGACGAATTTTGCAGTTTCAGTTCAGCTCATTTTTCTAGTAAAGCGACAGACTTCAGGGGATGTATTTATAGTGTTTCATTGGACATGTAGCAGTGATAGCCGGTGTGACCGTCGGACTGCCAAGTCACAGTTTTCAAGTTCGAAGTCAAGGCACGCACCTTTGACTTTTCAGATTCATGTGCGTATTGTATAATTACCACTTGCTTTAAAACATCGTGAGGAAACCGGCTTGCCTGAGAGATATTTCTCGACGGCATGTGAAGCTAAGTCAGAGAGCCATGGGCGGCATAAACACTGATACCAGGTTAGTCACTAACCACACGAAAAGAAGAAGAAGATTGGATATGTAATAATTTATTATACCCACACGCGGCACGGGGTGAGGAGGATTATCGGAAGTACGGCAATGTGGGACTTCAATAGGACATTGATAGATATTGAGGACCCCCATCGCCCTTCTTCCGAAGATCCACCTTGCGTGTTGATTCGGACCATCGTCAATTTATAGGCTCGCGGCTAATTACCAACCGCGCGGATCATACGATTTACCAGGTTAAGCTGCCTTTACCGAGGTCAGTCCGCGGATGGGTGACCGTTTGTCAAATCCCCTCCGTGCCTCGGAGAGCACGTTAAACCGTCGGTCCCGGGTATCATAAGAATACCTATGACAGTCGATACGGGTTGTCAGAAGCCCGAATGTCTGACATCCGGTCTATGGATATCGGCATTGCCCAGCTACTGGGTCGCGGACGTCTGAGTGCAGTCGCTCCGTGTAAAATACTGGTATTTATCCGAATCTGGTTAGACTGGAAGCTGACCCCAAGATAATAGGGAAAAGGCTAGGAGGAAGAGTAAATTTTCAGCAAAGAATAGCCCACACCTTTCTGAACTGGTAATCCCGAAACAAACACGTAAACAAAACCAAAATAATGTGAATGATACTATCAAATTGTTAAATATTTATGAAATAAGCTAATGTTGTGTATGCGAATGTTAACAGAAACATGAAATTATTATTGATATTAAATTGTATGATTTGTTAATTCAATTAATGGAGAAGCTCAGGAACAAAAAGTGTCATGTACACTTTTCATTTTTGAGGTAATTATTTAGTGTTTTATTCCAAAACGATAAATGCTTGAGGCTCTTTGCATATTCTGAAAGTGTACCTATGGCATTAAAATACCGATAAACGCGACTATTTCTATAGTAAACTAGTTGACGCACTTCAGTCGCGTGATGTGGTATAACAATTAAAAGTATCCTATCTCCTTCTCTGGGTTTCAGGCTATCGTTTTGCCAATTTTGATCAAAATTGGTTCAGTAGTTTAGTCGTGAAGAAGCGACCATTCCAGACGTTGCCCTACATTGTTACACTTTCATAGTCTTTATACAATGTCTGGACTTTAAAAGAGACCTTGATCTCTGAGTTTGTTTCGGGTTTTCTTCTCAGTTCTAGTCAGATAGGAAACGGCGGTGAAATCTAGTCTTAGCAAAAAAAAATACATTGACTTGTAAAAGTGGAAGTAAAAGAGAGGTTCGTGGCTAAATAACAACCGCGCGGTTCAAATGATTTGAAAGGTTAAGCTGCGCTTGCCGCGGTTAGTCCGTGGATGGGCGACCATTCGTTACACATTGAGACCCCTCCGTGCCTCGGAGAGCACGTTAAACCGTCGGTTACGGGTGCTATACGAATACTTATGACAGTCTTTACAGGTAGTCAGAACCTCGAAAGTCTGACATCTGGTCTAACCTTAGAATATCGTTATTGCCCAGTAACAGGGTTGCGGAGGTCTGATGGCAGTCACCGCTCCGTGTAACGTACTGGTACTCAGCCGTATCTAGTCAGACTGGAAGCTGATCCCATCATAATTGGGAAAAGGCTAGGCAGAACGAACATTGCCATGTAAAAGTGTCTGTAACTGATTTATTTATAGAAATAAATTTCATTTCATTGTCGACACGTTTGGTGCAGTGGCTGAGCGATCGGATCCTGCGCTACGAGTCGTGGGTTCGATTCCCGCACGGAACAAATATTTGTATGTCCTACAGATAGTTGTTCCTGGTCTGGATGTTTGTGCATGTGAATATTTGTGTCTGTAAACGCACCCACGATACAGGAAAAACCCCAGAGTGGGCCAACGATGTAAAAAAAAAATTACTAGCGACCCGCCCCGGCTTCGCACGTGTTCAATGTAGGTACTAATGTGGGGCATATAAACCTTCCTCTTGAATCACTCTATCTATTAAAAAAAACCGCATCAAAATCCATTGCGTAGTTTTAAAGGTAAGCATACATAGGGACAGACAGACAGTGGGAGCGACTTTGTTTTATACTATGTAAAGATTTCGGCTTACACTGCTAAACTGCTTTATAATAATAGAATTAACTACGTGGTGTGAGGTGTTGAACGGACTTGCTATTATTACATTCGTACCCTCATTTTTCAAACTTGGATGCACATTTAAAATTGATTGCTAGTTTCAAAATCCAGAATTTAAGGTAGATTGATAAATTATTCCAAAGGTAAAATAATAGTGTGAATTCAGATAAATTAAACCGTACCAAAAATTGAAAGGAGTATGCTCAGGTGGTTTGGTCATGTTGAGAGAATGAGTGAACGGCGATTAACAAAAGGAATTTATAAGGCGGATGTCAATGGAAACGCCGGTAGAGGACGTCCTAGAAGGACATACATTGATGTTATTAGTGATTTTCTTCACAAAGGTCAGGTGCGTAGTACTCTCAACCGGCGTGCGTGTATGACAAGATGTATGAATGTGGATGAAGCGAAAGGGGTATGTAAGGGTCAAAGCATGTGGCGTTCTATAGTTCCTGCCTACCTCCATGGGAAAAAAGCGTGAGTTTATGTATGTATGTAAACCGTACAGTTTGGTGTTTACATAGGTACACTCGGCAGCAATGAATCCAGGTCACCAACATAAATAAAACAATGTTAAACAATGTTTAAAAATGTTTTCCGTGATATTAAGATTTATGTTGAAAGAAGAAACAAAGAAAAAGTATTTATTTTTTCGCCCAAGCGGATGCACACGTATGCTTAAAAATTTAAAATATAAAAAATCTTAAAATTTAAAATTACAACAAAAATTTGTACTTAAATTTTAACATATAAAACAACCGGCAACCCGACTGGTGCGGGTTGGCAGACTACACACACCATCGACAACTCTTTGGAGCTTTCTCAGGTGTGCAGGTTTCCTCACGATGTTTTTCCGTTAACGCAAGTGATAATAGAATTGTGATACTACTTGAAATGCGGGCCGGGTTGAACTGGAACCATCCTGCATTAAAGGCAAACGTTCAGCCGCTAGGCTATCACATCACTGCTAAACAGATAGCATTAACCGTAATAATTCAACGTATACAAGGTTAGTCGGAAAGGGGGTACTAAGCCGCGGGCCACCTAAAGTATCACTGATGACTATTTTAAAGCAAGTGTTAAAATTTCAAAATTCGATAATTTTTATTTGCATGCAAAAAGATTTTTATTTTCGACTTTTCAATAAAATATCATACCTGGTTTAGTTATGAATTCAGAACATTAAGTTTCTAATCCGTGACCCCAAATATGACCTAAATTGCAAACACACCTGATCATAGCTATGGACAGATACGATTTTAGCATATTTTTTACGAAATCTTTGAAAAGCTATTTCTCTTAAACTATCGAGTTTTGAGGAAAGTTGTAGAACAAAAGTTATCCCTTATTATGGTTACTTTAACACCCTTTCGGCTTAGTACCCCCTTTCCGACTAACCTTGTATATCGGGTGTAAAAATACCCTTAAAGAAGCCGAAACCACGTATTCTGCCCATCATTACGAAGATTTTTTGATATTGGGCCTTACCTGGGAACCGACTGATTATGAAGATATTGAAAGTCAAAGTTTTTCACGAAAACTAAGTTTAAATGTTATTACTAAACATTTTTCTATACAAACATAATCAACATTTTTGAAATGTAGGCACAGTCTGCTGAGCGCGCGCTTCCATTGCGCGCTACAATTAAAAGCTGTTTTTTAACACCAGAAATAAAAGTCGTTTCCCAGCAATTATTTTTGCTGTATGTTACTTAGTTTGATGTACAGTATTCGTAGACTTCGGCTTCGTTAAGGCTATTTTTACACCCCGTATATTGTTGATAACCACAGAAATCTAAATAATAAAACAAGTGATAACACTACGGCCAAAGGCTAGGAATATTACTTAAGTTTATCGATGTTTGTTCTGCCTAGTATTTATATTACAACGTAATATTGTTGATAACCACAGAAATCTAAGTAACAAGACAAGTGGTCAAAGGCTAGGATTATTACTTAAGTTTATCGATGTTTGTCCTGTCTAGCCTTTTTCCCAACTATGTTGGGGTCAGCTTCCAGTCTAACCAGATGCGGCTGAATACCAGTATTTTACACGGAGCGACTACCATAAGGCCTCCGCAACCCAGTTACTGAGCAATGCCGATATCCTAAGGATAGACCGCTTGTCAGACTTTCGGGCTTCTGACTACCCGTAACTACTGTCATAGGTATTCGTATGACACCCTGAACCAAGACAGTTTAACGTGCTCTACGAGGCACGGCAGGGTCTCGATGTGTAACGAACGGTCACCCGTCCACGGACTGCCCGCAGCAAGGTCAGCTTAACCGTGCAAATCATATGATCCTAACGGTTATTAATAAATAAGACGACAACCTCGTGTGTTAAGTCTTGATAATTAAAGAATTATTAATAGTAATGATTCTAATCGATTTAGTGATGGAGTAAGTTACAGTTTTTTTCAGTTTGATTGCTTGTGTACCTACTTCGTGGTACTTAGGACACAGATTGCTTAATGGGACGCATGAAAAGGAAACGTGGGCTGCAAAATATTAAAAATTAGAATAGGTTTTTGAGATCTAATTCCGTCCCACCCCTCCCGCAAACCTTCCAATTGAGCGCGAAAGAGACACTTGCATCTCGGACTGATTTCTGCTGTGCAATATTAGCGAAATCGTACTTTCGTATTTCCCTGTTTCCTTCTTCAAATCTGGACCGATTTTAATACTTTTTTCTGTACTAATTTAAGAAAGACTTTGGTTATGTCTGTATGTTTTTCTTTTATTTTTTATATTCGTCAAATTTGTTTGCCAGATGTTTGAAAACGGTGATAAAACCGGTCGATTTTTTAAAGTTTAAACGTTTCTAGTTCTTTTAATAATTATTTATTTTAGACAATTTTTTAAACTAGTTACTTTTGCTTAACCTATTCTCGCACACAAATTCAATACCCGTAATAATACAACATTATAATAATTTCAACCTTCAATCCTCGAAACCTGATGCTGCAGGGGTACTGCAAGATAAAATCGTTTATCTTAATAGTTTTTTTAAGGGATTATTTATTCTGTGTTTCATTAAAGATAACCAGTAAAACCTGTGATGTTTTTATCGTTGATTTGAAGAAACTTTATACAATTTGTCCCGGAATCTTTACATAGTTTAAAACAAAGTCGCTCCCCCCGCTGTCTGTACGCTTAGATCTTTTAAATTATGCAACGAATTTTAATGCAGTTTTCAGCAATAGATATGATTCAAGAGGAAGGTTTATATGCGCCACATTAGTATCTACATTGCACCCGTGCGAAGCCGTGGCGGGTCGCTAGTGTAGTAATAACACTTTAAAAATACTTTTATACACACAACTTTATCAAAAAAGCACCTGACACATTGGTTCGAAAACCCACTTTCAAATGACCCCCCCCCCCCCCCCAAATGAGATTTAATATACGCCTCCATGAGGCTTAGGTCTTACGTTATGGGTGTTTGAGTATGTAGAGGCCGAAATAGGTAAGACAAATACTAAAGTTACTTTCGTCTTTGGGGGTGGGAATCGATCCCACAAGTGGGGTATCTTTGCCGATAAAATTGTGTGTATATTTTAAAGTTCTGAAAAAAGTGACTACCTCGTTGGTCTAGTGGTCGCAAGCACGACTGCTGAGCATGGGGTCCTGGGTTCGATCCCCAGTTCGAGCAGTCTTATTGGGTTTTTCCATTAGGAATTTCTCAATAGCAGTCCGGAGTCTGGATTTGTGCCCGATTGATGGCAATATCCTATTACATGGGACTTAAACATAACTGGCGAAACGAGGGTGTACTAAAAACAGCTCTGCCGACCTCTTCGGGGAATACAGGGCGTGATGTTATGTTATTTTAAAGTTTTATTATTACATACTGGGACACATTGTATATCGATGCACGGCAGTCAAATCCTCGTTAATAAAATTTTCTTCAAAAGAGTTTTATTTGTTCTTTAAGGCTCATTTACACGGTGCAAGTTTCTTGAAGCAAGTCTCATGCTATCTCTGTTTTTATCGGAGAGAAAGACAAAGATAGCATGAGACTTCCTTCAAGAAACTTGCACTGTGTAAATGAGCCTTTAGATTGATAAACTCGTCATACACGTACTAGTTCAACAAACTTTTAATTCAAATACTTCTAAGCTATCTATGATGTACGATGACAAACTTGTATTAACATTTGAACGGCCATTTTTTTTTTGCAGGAGACAGTTATTTCTTTTTCTTTTAAAAAAATGTATTTTACACATACGTGGTTTTCACTGCCGAGCGGCGATTCTTCTTCTTCTTCTTCTTGCCCTTATCCCACACTAGGTGGGGTCGGCATAACATGTATTACATAAATCCATGTTGTTACAGGTTTTGGCTTATTGTTTTATGACCGGCCGCCTGCCTGACGTCAACCCTCCTTGGGAATACTCGTTGAGCGTTCGCGCGGGTGATCCAATGTGCTTGCTGATATTATGCACTGAGTCCCAACATGATATGTTTGACAATCTTATTGCCGACAACTAAGTAGACTATGTTCTTCTTGGTGGGGTATACTTTATTCAGTTTTGCTAGGGACTTCGGTTCTGACACATCGTAAACTAATATAGCACCGTGAGCGTCTCTGTAAAACTTAAAACTTTTGGTACTCCGTATTCGACATCGTTTACAATAGAAATAAACGGCGATTTATACTACAAAATCTATTTTTTTAAAAATACTCTGAATATAAATTTTATAAAATATCGACCGACGATATATAAGGTCCCCACCTATGAAAATGGCGTTGTTTTCTCACAAATAGAGAACCTCGTCACTTCTATGATTTTAAATATTCATCAGTTGCTTAATATTATATCGAATAATGACCATCATAGACAACTACCAATAGTAAAAAAAACCTTATTACTTATGGTTTTCTAAACATAAAAAAATACCTTAAAATGACTCCTCTTTTTGTTAGCAGAAATGACTACTATTTTTGTTTTAACTTAGGCAAAACTTATTTTTGTCGCATAATCTAAGTGGCATACGTTATCTTAGTTGTTATACATTAGTGCATAAAAGTTTTAAAACATTAGTGTTCATAGTTGTTAAATAAATTAAGAAAATGTTAGTATGAAAAATGCAACTTCTTTAAAATTCTCCATACAAAACGCTGATTTTACTAACATATTATTAACGTATGTACAAGGTATTAGATAGTGTCACTAGTCAACCCGGTGTCGCAACAGATGCATTAAACATATTACCACATCAAAAGGCATCCTGCTGATTGATAATCCATTAACTGTCTTGGTTATCCGACAAGTATATATAGACAGCAAGCTTGAATGAGGCCATTGACTTGTATTCTTGATAATGAACTCCTAACATTATCAAAGGTTGTTTTGTGCTAAAAAAGAAGGAATCAATGTACGTGGAATCAATGTATGATTCCACGCACATTGATTCCTCCTTTTTTTAGGGTTTCGTACCCAAAGGGTAAAACGGGACCCTATTACTAAGACTGCGCTGTCCGTTCGTCCGTCCGTCCGTCTGTCACCAGGCTGTATCTCATAAACCGTAGTAGTTAGACAGTTGAAATATTCACAGATGATGTATTTCTGTTGCCGCTATAATAGCAAATACTAAAAAACAGAATAAAATAAATATTTAAGGGGGCTCCAATACTACAGACATGATTTTTTTGCCGTTTTTATAAATAATGGTCCGGAACCCTTCGTGCGTGAGTCCGACTCGCACTTGGCCGGTTTTTTTCTCTTACTCTCAACCGGCGTGCGTGTATGACAAGATGTATGAATGTAGATGAAGCGAAAGGGGTGTGTAAGGGTCGTAGCATGTGGTGTTCTATAGTTTCTGCCTACCCCCATGGGAAAAAGGCGTGAGTTTATGTATATATGTATGTATTGATTCCTCTGTTGTGGGACTCCGTACAGGTAGAATTGTGTAGTGGTTACCTGATGACAACTTTCTTTTTTCTATATACTTGATTTAATATTTATTAGTAAACTGCGCGGCTGCTGATAGTGAGGTCTTGGGTTCGATCACCAGGTCGGGCAGTGTTATTGGATTTTTCCCTGTGGAATTCCTCAGTAGCAGTCTGGCGTTTGGATTTGTGCCCGGGTGATGGCAATAGGCTCGCCCCCTATTACATGAGACGTAAACATAACGGCGAATTGAAAGTTTTTCTATACACCTCTGCCCAACCCTTCGGGGATTACAGGCGTCTTGTTATATTATGTTATGTAGGTAGTAGTATAATTTAAGAGAGGCTCGAGGCTAAATGCCAACCACGCAGATCATACAATTTGCGAGGTTAAGCTGCGCTTGCTGCGGTCATTCCGTGGATGGGTGACCGTTCCTTACACATCGAGACCCCTCTCTACCTCGGATAGCACGTTAAACAGTCGGTCGCGGGTGTCATACGAATACTTATGACAGTCGTTATGGGAAACCAGAAGCCCGAAAGTCTGTCAACTGGTCTAACCTTAATTCGCTCCGTGTAAAATACTGGTATTCAGCCGCATCTGGTTAGACTGGAAACTGACCCCAACATAGTTAAGAAAAAGCTAGGCAGAATATAGAGTGTTTTGAAGACACGTTTGGTGCTGTGGCTGAGCGATCGGCTTTTGCGCTACGGGTCGTGGGTTCGATTCCCACACGGAACAAATATTTGTATGGCCTACAGATAGTTGGTCCGGGTCTGGATGTTTGTGCGTGTGAACATTTGTGTCTGTAAACGCACCCACGATACAGGAGAAATCATAGTGTGGGCAAAGTTTAAAAAAGAAACAGTTTAATTTGTAATTTTTTCATATCATTTCATATTTAAGTTATCAAATAAGAGGTGTCTATGAGGCTTCTATAGTCACGCAAAGAGAACGAAGACACCAGAAAAGATGAAAAAATAAAAAAAGGTTTTTTACTTTTTTGTTTCAAAAGCATCAAATTCACTAGCTAGTTAAATTACTGAAGTTAACTACTGCACCCGACTTTCACTGTGTACACATTCGCAGCACGTCGATTTTACGAAGTTTTATCGACTAATTATTTAAGCAAACACTTGCTTTAATAATTAGCGCAATTAAACTTGTTAATGAATTTAGTGCTTGAGGTTTAGGAACAATATTTAGGCATCTAAAAACAGCTTTTATCTTAAAATGTTCTGCCTAGCCTTTTCCCAACTATGTTGGTGTCAGCTTCCAGTCTAACCAGATGCGGCTGAATCAGTATTTTACACCGGATCGACTGCCATCAAACCTCCGGAACCCAGTTACTGGGTAATGCCGATATCTTAAGGCTAGACCTCCTTTTACCTTAAGATATTGGCGTAAAAGTTAAGCGTCGTTATCTCAGCGAAATTGCTTAGTATTCAGGAGTATATGGATTGCACCATCTTCCACCACCACTCCTGAACCTGCCGGGGTTGCGGTGCATGCTTTTGCGAATCCCGTGACCCCGGCCGAACGGTCAGGAGGAAGAACACCGTTGGTTTGTAGCCGGTAAGAGCCCGGCAGATCCCCTCGCCTTCCACGGGCGAGGGACATCCAAGAGGATTTTCCAACGATAAAAAAGTCTACTCAGTCCTTGATAAGACATCTAAACCGCTATTAACGTTAAAGACCATGAGGAACTGATTAAAAAACTTCTGATGTTGTCAGGCCTCTTAAGAAAAATCGCAATAAACGCGAACCAAGCTACAATATTAAGTGAAGCAGTGATAGCCTAGCGGGTAAACACTTGCTTTCCATGCAGGAGGGTCTGAGTTCAATTATCACTTGCGTTAACGGTGAAGGAAAACATCGTGAGGAAACCGCACACCTGAGAGGGCTCCATAAATTTCTCGATGGTGTGTGTAGTCGGCCAACCCGCACCAGGCCAGCGTGGTGGACTAAGGTCTAAACCCTTCTCATTCTGAGGGGGGCCTGTCCCCAGCATTGGGAAGCAAAGTAAGGCCCCATATTTCACTTTCTTGCTCAATTTAGACCATTTCTTTCAAATATTCAACTTTTTAGATAATTTTATACTTTATGGCCGTTCCATCACCGGACGACCAGACGCACAGCGATACACAACCGCTCTGTGGCAGACATTCCACTCGTACGCATAAAACGTTTTGGCGATACGTTCATTCTGCGTACAGCTAAGTGCCCGTTCACACAGCGGATCCATTTTAACGGAGCGATAATTTTCCAGGGTGTTCCCGGGATCAGGAACCCAAGAAAGAAATCCTAGAAGGCACCAATACTTCTCCATACATCTTCATGTACGGATCCGTTTTATACTGTTCCGGCATCCAATTTTTGTGGACCAGTATTTTTTACTGGCTTCAGAATACTGTTCCATTTTTTATACTGTTCCGGCATCCAGTTTTTGATGACAAAACGGAACATTTAAAAATGTCGTGCCAGTATTTTTTACTGTATTCGGAATAATGTCGTATATGTGAACTCGCTTATACAACTATAGGCGCCATCACCAAAATAAAAACGGATCTGCTAAAACGGGTCCTGTTAACAGTTTCTGTGTGAACTAGCTGTTAGGAGTGGAACTCCCTGCCAGAGACTATGTTTCCCAATGGCTATAACCTTGAAGTTTTCAAATCTCGAATGAATCAGTTACTTCTAAGCAAGCGTGCACCATCATCAACCGCATCTTCACTGACCATCAATAGGCTAGCCCGAACGTTTGACGTATTGCTAATGTATGCGAATTTTAAATCGAAAATACAACTGTCCTGTCCATTTTGGTTTATTTTTTTGCGACATGCACAATTTCTATCATACATAGATATGAATAAAGTATGTGCGAAAGGGGTATTTCCGATTCATAATTGGACGTTGTTTAGCAGAAAGAACTCAATCCACAAAATTGTTAAAAATGAGTTATTGGTACCAAAATGGTCTATAAGGTAGGGGGCCTTTGATTCAGCATAAAAGATCCAAGAAATAAACAAAGGAAAAACTTTTTTGTGACAGGGTACCAAACCACATATTAGGCAGGTATTTTCTTTTTATCTATGTATACTAATACTATAAAGAGGAAAGATTTGTATGTTTGTATGTAACGAATAAACTTAAAAACTACTGGACCTATTTCAAAAAATCTTTTGCCGTTAGAAAGCTACATTATCACTGAGTAACAAAGGCTTCGGGCGGAGCCGTGAGGAGACAGCTAGTTACCTTAAAGATCCAACCTGCTTAAATCATCCAACCCTATATTTTCCTAAATAAGTCTAGAAATACATAATATAACCATCAAGCAACTTATACAAGGTTAGTCGGAAAGGGGGTACTAAGCCGCGGGCCACCTAAAGTATCACGGATGACTATTTTAAAGCAAGTGTTAAAATTTCCAAATTCGATAATTTTTATTTGCATGAAAAAATATTTTTATTTTAGTTTTTTCAAAAAAAATAACATTCCTCCTTTAGTTATGAATTCAGAAAATTAATTTTCTAATCCGTGACCCCAAATATGACCTAAATTGTAAAAATAGCTGATCATAGCTATGGACAGATAGATTTTAGCATATTTTTTTCGAAATCTTTGAAAAGCTATTTCTCTTAAACTATCGAGCTTTGGGGAAAGTTGTAGAACCAAAGTTATCCCATATTATTGTTACTTTAACACCCTTTCGGCTTAGTACCCCCTTTCCGACTAACCTTGTAGATATAAAAATACGATTGATTTTACCAGGGATGTGTAATAACGTAACAAAATCTGAATACAGCTTCACTGAAGAACACCACTCTGAACTTAAAACATCAATAACTCAAAAGTGACTCTGTGTGGTCCTTTCTGCTTAACTACGTCCAATTAACGTTACGTTTATGTTAGTAACTGGACAGCATTGGTGTAAGGCCTACGGGTGAGATAGTACTCAGTGGTCAAGCGTGAGCTTAGCATTAATAAAAAAACCAACTCTACTTACTCTTGTATTGTACTTCCCGATTTGTTGGATGGAACTATTTTAAATAAAAGTAAAAACAGTGAAAAATGCTGACTTGGGAGCGGAACTTGGCAACTGTCCAGATTTTTCCAAAAAGAACTTTTGGAATAATACTGTTGAATAAAATCTCGTTTTCTGTATCCATTTATCTTGTATTATAAGGGAGTAAAGACATTATCAAAGATGAGGTGCCCGCGGCTAATTACTAACCACGCGGATCATACGATTTGCGAGGTTAAACTGCACTTGCCGTGGTGAGCCCGTGGATGGGTAACCGTTCGTTATACATCGAGACCCCTCCGTGCCAAAGCAGTTCAAAGTTTACACACAAACAAACATTCAAAGTTTATAATATTAGTTAGATACCAGTAGCATTTATAATAAGTAATAGAGCTAGAAACTATTGCAGCCCCGGTTAGCTCTGCTCTCGAAATTTTCTAATATCTACGTCATGGCGGGAAGCCAAATATGTTTCAGTTTATTAAATAGCTTAACTTTCGCGTCTTCACTTGGAATCGTTGCTGGTATCCCAAAAATTTGGTTGGAGTCGAGAAATGAAGTCACGACCTCACTCTGTTATAAGTAAACTATTAGATATTTGTTTGTTTTTTTACAACAAGGCACGTCGAAGACATACGCCCAGTTTCTGAGTTTAGTGTTTAATGCAATATTAGCGAAGTTTGAGCATGATTTTAATTTAGACTGTATACAAAACGATTCTCAATTGTTACCTACTTAATTTATATTGTACTTATTTTAGAATTTTTAAATCAGAAAAATTCTAAAAATTAATCAGCTATACATTTACAAAACCTGTACTTTTGTAAGAAAAATACACAGAGAAACACAAAAGACATACTCACAAGTGCATTTTAATGAAAAAATTAAAACATACAACACTAGGCGACGCAACAAATTAGAACTGATACAGCAAGAAAAGCATGAGGGGGCACAATTATACAATAACCTACCCGAAGACTCAAATTACCCTATATATTACTATACTCTTTGACTCAATTAATAGTCAAGGTGAACTTGTGTTTAAAAAACGTTTAGAATTCAGACAAAAACACTGAGCCCGCATTGTTGTATTAAATATTCTATTATCCAATTAGTTACTAGTCATTGCCACCTTCATGTCAATAAAAAAAAATGTTGGGTGAAGGAAAAAAGGAAGGAATGAAAAAGAAGGGGCGAGCCTATTGCCATCAAGTAGACACAAAACCAAACTCCAAGCTACTACTGAGGAAATCTACACGGAAATACCCACTAACACTTTGCTCGAGCTGGGGATCGAACCCAGGACCTCATGATCAGCAGTCGCGCTTGCCACCACTAGATTACCGAGGCAACAAAGTGTATTAATAAATTGACTCATTCTTAAATTCGGTTTAGATGAAACGCCGTACGTATATTTCAATACTAATGTTCACACGGGCATCTTGTTTACGGTGTCCAGCAAAAAACTGAACCCGTTAAATTTTACAATTCGGTTTTGACACTGCATACTAAATGACACTGTCCAGGAAATAACAGGGTCCTGTTTAATGACACGTGTCGTACCCTTATAAAGTAAAGGAAGCTATGTCGCAGCATTATGCTGAGATAGGAGCCCTCTTTGGCCTCGTGCAGGTAGTATAAATTCTTATCCTATTTTTTTAAATATTGTTTTTGTTTTTGTAACTGCCTGTGTGAGTCCAGAATAACTAATTTTCTTTCTTTCTTTCATTTCAAAAATATCAACTTTTGGGAAAACGTGTTAAAAGATTCAGGGAACCCGATGTTTTCACAGTATAATTACAGTATTTGCTTTAATATTATCTTTTTTCTCTTTCTGTGAAAGCCAAGTGGTAGAACAGTTGATATTGAGACCATCTAACACAGAAACTCAAAAACTCAATATTTCGAGTTGTGCCTTTACATTACTGAGGGTGCGATATTATATTTCAATGCAAGTATTCACACTATCGTCCTGCATACGGTTTTTCGCTGGATGAGGAATTTGAGTTTGACTACCTCGCTGGTGTAGTGGTGGCAAGCGCGACTGCTGATCATGAGGTCGTGGATTTGATCCCCAGGTCGGGTAAAGTGTTATTGGGTTTTTCCGTGTAGAATTCCTCAGTAGCAGCCCGGAGTCCGAATTTGTGCCCGGTTAATGGCTCGCCCCCTATTACATGGGACGTAAACATAACTGGCGAAACGAGGGTGTTACTAAAACACCTCTGCCGAACCCTCCAGGGAATACAAGGCGTGATGTTATGTAAGGAGGATTTTTTATAAACGTCTATCATGCAAAAAAGAGGATGCAAACTATTATGTGTGGACACATCAGTCAGTTTTGCGGGATCCAGTAAAAACCTGAACCCGCAGAACTGGCCACTCGTCTGAACCACAAAATAGATAGGTACAGAAGTCAATCTACATACAAGTGCGCTCGAGCAACGCACACATAGACACTGCTCAAGGACACGATATCTCGGACCGTTTGGGACCAGAGAGCGAGTGAGTGCAAGCGCGAGTGCCACGCGCTAGAGAGAGATAGATATATACCTATAGATAGAGCGACCGCCGAGCGTAGGTATGAAAAGTGAAGTACATACATGTGATTGACTTCTGTACCTATCTGTTTAGTGTCCGCACGGTCCTTTACGTAGCAGCCAAGCGATACTGACTGTACCGATGTTGTTCATTCAAACAATATCCCAAATTATTAATTCTATAGTTAATAACTACAGCGGAAATAGCAAGCTGAACTTGTACATTTATAGCTTAAATGCATAAGTTTGGCTTAGTTCCCAAATAGTTTTAGATAGGTTCAGATATCGTGGTAAGTTAAGCACTTTATTAGCTAAATTTAGTGTCCAGTCTGTAACCGGTGTTAGTTAAATCTGTACTATAGTATACTGAGTGACTACCTCGTTGGTTTAGTGGTGGCAAGCGTGACTGCTGATCGTGAGGTCGTGGATTCGACCCCAGGTCGAGCAAAGTGTTATTGGGTTTTTCCGTGTGGAATTCTTCAGTCGCAGCCCGGAGTTTGAATTTGTTCCCGGTTGATGGCAATAGGCTTGCCCCCTATTACATGGGACTTAAACATAACATTGAAATGAGGGTGTTACTATACACCTCTGCCCAACCCTTTGGGGAATACAGGCATGATGTTATGTATTTTATGTTACTATAGTGTAGTACTTATAGAGGGACTCGTGGTTAATTATCAACCGCGCGGATCATACGATTTGTAAAGTTAAGCTGCACTTGCCGCGGTCAGTCTTTGGATGGGTGACCGTTCGTTACACATCGAGACCCCTCGTCGTCATACGAATACCTATAACAGTGTCAGAAGCCCGAAAGTCTGACAACCAATCTAACCACAGGATATTGGCATTGCCCTGTAACTGGGTTGCGGAGGTCTGATGGCAGTCGCTCCGTGTAAAATACTGGTATTCAGCCGCATTTGGTTAGACTGGAAGCTGAGCCCAAGATAGTTGGGAAAAGGCTAGGCAGAATTGTGTAGTATCCTTGTAAATAAATTCTCTCGGAATACAAATAATTATTTATTTTTGCCGCAAGCTGATATTATTTATAAGCATTTTTCTCTTATAAGGGTTGAATTAAGGAAAAAATATTTTACTATATTCTTATCGGAGTAAATATCATCATCATCTCCCTGCCCTTATCCCACACTGGGTGGGGTCGGCACAACATGTATTTCGTAAATCCATGTTGTTAGAGGTTTTGGCTTATTGTTTTATGACCGGCCGCCTGCCTGGTATCTTATAGGAGTAAATAATATTTAAAAATGGTTTTGGATATTTTAAATTCGCTATCTAGTATCTCAAAATTCGGACCTAAGAGTATATTGATACCTTTTTGAAGTTTATAATTTTATATTTGGGTTTTATTGGTTGTTTTATTTGGATATAGAGGTCACCCGCGGCTTCGCACATATGGAGGTCGTTTATCGAGTATTCCGCGTTTTTCAGAATAAAACTATCCTATGTCCTTCTACGGATTCCAGTCTATCTATATCTATACTAATATTATAAAGAGGAAAGATTTGTATTTTTGTATGTAACGAATAAACTTAAAAACTACTGGACCGATTTCAAAAATTATTTTGCCGTTAGAAAGCTACATTATCACTGAGTAACATAGGCTAAATTTATTACTGGAATAAAACTTCTTACGTGGGCGGAGCCGTGAGGACACAGCTAGTCTCTATAATAAAATGATAAATCATTTTTATTTCTGTAAATAAATCTGTTACAGATATCTACTTTTACAAGTCAATGTAATGGTTTTTTAAGACTCCGGCGTTTCCTGCCTAACTATCTCTGAGAAGAAAAGCCGTAATCAACTCAGAGATCAAGATCTCTTTTAAAGTCCAGACATTGTGGTATAAAAACTATGCGAGTGTAACAATGTCGCAACGTCTGGAATGGCCTTTTGAGGAAAGTGCCATAGCAGTTTTGAGTTGACCTGTCCCAACTGACGGCACCAACTCTGTACCAAGTTCCATCAAATCGGTTCAGTAGTTTAATCATGATGAGGTAACAAATAGACAGATTTACCATCAAATCTATAATAGTAAGGATTACGTAAATATTCTTTGTGGTGCAAATAAATATTAGGTCCCCACCTATGAAATCAGCGTTTTGTATGGAGAATTTTAAAGAAGTTGCATTCTTCATACTAACATTTTCTTAATCTATTTCACAACTGTGAACACCAATGTTTTAAAACTTTTATGCAATAATGTTTAAAAACTAAGATAACGTATGCCACATATTATGTGACAAAAATAAGTGTTGGCTAAGTTAAAACAAAAACAGAGGTCATATCTGCTAACAAAAAGAGGAGTCATTTTTAAGGTATTTTTTATGTTTAGATAACTATAAGGAATAAGGTTTTTTTACTATTGGTAGTTGTCTATGATGGTCATTATTCGATATAATATCAAGCAATTGATGAATATTTAAAATCATAGAAGTGACGAGGTTCTCTATTTGTGAGAAAAAAACGCCAATTTCATTGGTGTGGACCTAATATTTACTTAATTGACATAATTAGATAATTTTAAGATTTACTTTGCTTCTTCATCTCTCGTGTACGAGCTATATGAGAATAGCTGATGCTGTGGTGAAAACATTAGCCAGTCAACAAGGTTGATAGCGGGGCTGACTGCCCAGGGTGCGCCGGTCGTACTTACGTATCGTCACTAGTGGAGGCTTTTTAACCGACGAAAAAAACTGAGGATCTTTTTTTTTATGTTAGACCACGCATGACTTTTTACAGAGTATACCAATTTTAATGATTCTTTTTTTGTTTGAAAGAGTATTTTTTCGAAATGGTCCCATTCAAATTGGGTGAAGATCTGATGAAGAACTTCGGAGATAGACAATGGAACTCTTCAATGACGAACAGTACGCATAATGTGATGATGTGATTATGTTACGAGCAGCGTCTTTAGTAGGTCCAACCATGTTTTAATTAAGGCCACTAAAATGAAAAAATAAAAAGCTTATTAACAAAAAAGAAAATGGACATCAAAAAACCGAAAAAAGGAATAAAATAATTACCATATTACAAATTAACAGTTTCAGAAGTCGGTGCTAATCCACTCTGAACCAAATTGAAGGCACTGACCTCTGAAACTGTTAATCTGTAATATGATAATTATTTTATTCCTTTTTCCGGTTTTTTGAAGTCGGTTTTATTTTTGTTAAAAAGTTTTTTATTTAGCTCTTAGTTTGAGTGGATTATTATCTTTAAGCAGTTATAATATCTTTAGTCTATAATATTTATATATTCTAGTTATAATATTTTCGATACGATCGTGATTAATAGAACTATGGTCAATAGGATCATAGAATTCGATCCAGTTTCTTTACAGTTCGCTTTCTTTTCATAATATTTTATTTAATCATTTCTTTTTGTCACTTTTTGATTCATGTATCATTTTCAATGAAGATTTATACGTAAATCAGTAACTTTATATAGTTCTGACATGGATGGTTATTGTGAAATAACCATAATATGGACGGATAATTTTATTACATAAATTCTTAATTTTCAGTACCTAGTAGGTAGATGTTGAAAAACAACAATTTTTTTTCCACTTATTCTTCCACCTTCTGAATAACACATTTTTGACGCATTTTTTGTTTTAGTAATATCTATCTTCAAATTTTTTTACAGGAGCTTATATATTGTATGCATTTCTACAAATATTATTTATCACGCCCCTTTTCAATGTAATCCTTTATTAGCCTTCAACTCATTTTAATTACACAAAAAGACGTGAAACAAATTCTGTCACAGACGAAAGTAGCACTATTTTAAAACGACTTACCTCAAACAAAATCTTCACCAGACACTCATAATACACTTGAAAATAAAATAAAAATGGCCACACACACAAGACAGTAATCACTAACGTAACGACGTAAAGTTTTTCGCGATTCTTGACGAGCGACAAAATCTCGCCCCCACACGTCCGTACGCGCGAAAGCTCGCGGTCAACTGACTGTATTTCTCGACTGCCAGTCTCCACTTTCATGAAATGAACTGAAACTCTCATTACCATCACACAATGACGTATACAACCTTATTCCACACGCGAATTTGAGCCTTGTCGTGTCTCTTTAAGAGTTGTAATTGGATATCAAAAAAATTGTTTTCAAAGTCCTCAGCTGTTTGTTTGGGAGGGTCGCAAGGCGGGAATGAGTGTGTCGAAAAAAAAATAAGCCAACCACGTCTCAGTGAGTTAAGGCTTCAGGGGCGGGTTTCCACTGAATATCTTTAATTAAAACCCAACTTTGCTTGGTTCGACGTTGTAATGAATTGAAGTTTGTAGGAGAAAAATTCTGAGTGATACTAGGATGTGACTATGCAGCTTAATGGGAAAGGCCTGCGGTAATTTTGAGGGAACACGATGAGAGGAAAATTAATTAACAGAGAGTAGATTCTGCGATGCACCGCTTTGAAATGCAGCCAGTGCTTGTATATGAAATTATGTTGAATATTATAGACATTTGAATGGAATTTTGTGTTATAAAATATGAACGGTCAATACCGTATCTTTCTAGGTGAATTATATATTTCTGTGAAAGGTGATTTCAATTTTGTATTTTACTGATTGTGTTTATTTTAAGAGACAAAAATTATCAAGCTATTAAATTATATTTTTATTGGATTAAATTTTTGTTAAGCCAACTGGTACGCCATTTAATAGTAAGTAAAACTCTGAGATAAAGACATGTTTACTAGTTCAAGATAATTTAAATAATCGTCAAAAATTTGCATTTGATCGGTACATGTTTTTTTAAAGTACCTATGTTTTATTTGGATTTGTATATTTACTGATCTAACTTTTTCAGCTGTTCCTACAGACGACCTATCCTAATTATTTTAAAACTATCAACCATAACAATGATTCGTCGAAATTCACTAACAACTGATCTCACAAAACAAAGTTTTCTTCAGCAAAATCTATTTCAAACAAAACAAAATTGATAATTAATTACCCAACCGTATTACAGTAAGTCAAAAACAATAAAAAGTCTAGTCAAAAAAATATATCAAAAACTTAGATCTAACAGTATAAAAACATCGACAAAAAAAACCTTTTATTTTGATTACTATCGAGTTTATCTGAAATCAATCTTCCCAAATCAGATTTTGATGGGTTCAAAGGCTGAAACAAGAATGGACACCCATCTCTTTCCTTTATAGGCGTGGTTTAGAACACGCGCATGCCCAGATCGGCGATCTTAAGAATAAGACACTTGATTTTTTGCCTCTTCTGCGATAATACATTAGTTATATACAATGGGTATACATAAAACATGTATATATACTTTGTATGTATCTCGGGTAGCCTGTAGAATGTATATGTTAGTCCCTTTGAAGAAATATTACTCAATTCTTTGAACCTTCTTTTTGTTTGATTTTCTAAAGAGTGTGGTAATATTTTCGACTTACATGTATGCTTTTGTTAAGTAATATTACCGTACTACTAATAGCAGTATCTGTCACTATCACAAGAATTAAGGAAACGCGGTCAGTCGTTTCAAATAAAAAATACTCATCAAGAGTCAATTGAGTACTAACTTTTTTTTTTGACATGGTCGTGTTTGGCCCTATTCTCACCAGATGGTAAGCGCAGATAGGGTCCAAGATGAAGCACACGAATCCAAGGAACAGAAATATAGAGGGATTCCTTTATACCCCTCTGGCTCTCACATACACACGACGGGACACAGTAAACTGCTTGGCTTGACTTTAATGTGAGGGTGGTAGCTAGCCAGGCGGACCGTATAGATCCTACCACCAAGCAAAATTGTATTTGATGTATTTTACGATAAATCTGTGTATCTGTTATACCAACGTTTAGCCTCCTCCTGATATATGGCGTATATATTAACAGGTACTTACCTGTTTCAAAGAAATACCAAACGTTTACAAAAAATCGCATTAAAATTAGTGCAGCCGTTTTGGAGATAAATGGTAACAGATATACAGATCTCTTCGTTTTGCTGTGGGTAAAAATGAGATCAAACATCAAACCAATCAATCATTAAAATGAGCATGATTAGGTTATCGTTAGGTCCTGAGTTCGATCCCTAGGTCAGGCAAAGTGTTATTGGGTTTTTCCGCGTGGAATTCCTCAGTAGCAGCCCGGAGTTTGGATTTGTGCACGGTTGATGGCAATAGGCTCGCCCTCTATTAAACAGGACTTAAATATAACGGCGAAATGAGGGTTTTACTATACACCTCTGCCCTACCCTTCAGGGAATACTGGCGTGATGTTATGTTTATGCTAAGGCTGCCGTGCATTAAGAGTCTCCATGAGTAACGATACTCCACACCCTGGGCAGTCAGCTCCGCCATCTTATTAGCGTGTCGATGGCAATCTAAAGTGAGTCGGCCCAGAATTTAGCAACGAGTTTAGCGTTATCAGTAGCGTCCATTAGTTCCTGTAACGTGCAGGTATCAGGGCACGCAGGAAATGATGTCAGGTGTTCCATTGTTTGTGGAACAGCACCACATTTACATTCCAGGCTGGAATCGTCCATGAATCTCCACATGAGCAGGTTTTACTTGCTTCGACCAACCTGGGTCCGGAGTCAACCTTGCTGACTGATCTTTTCATCACGGTGTCAGCTCTCCTGGTATAGCAAGGGTCGCGAGAGAAGCAGTCTGATGTCAGTCAGACCATTACGATGTCATAAACTGATTAATGTAGAAAAATAGTAATTAAAACAGACAGTTATAATTTTGACGTACACTGCGCCCGATCCGAATCCGAAAAAATCCGATCCGAAAAAATCTCGGATGTTACTACATGAAATTCGGATCGGATGCAGTGTACAACCGTTCGTTCTGCTTAACCTTTTCTCAACTATATTGGGGTCAGCTTCCAGTCTTACTAAATGCGGCGGAATACCAGTATTTTACACGGAGCCACTGCCATTAGGCTTTCACAACCCAGTTACAGGGAAATGCCGATATCCTAAGGTTAGACCAGTCAGACTTTTCGGCTTCTGATTTTCCGTGACGACTGCCATATGATAGATATTCGTATGGCACCCGGGACCGACTGTTTAACTTGATCTCCGAGGCACGTAGGGGTCTCGATGTGTAACGAACGGTCATCGATCCGCAGATTGACCGTGGCAAGCACAGCTTAACCTCGCAAATCGTATGATCCATGTAGCTAGTAATTAGCCACAAGCTCCTCATGCATGCAGTGCACAACCATTTATTCATATATCAGCTTGTTCGATCCGTATATTCTCGGATTCGGATCGAACGCCGTGCACACACTCTTACAGTTAGTTCACACAGAAACTGTTTACAGGATCCGTTTTAGCGGATCCGTTTTTATTTTGGTGATAGCGCCTGTATTTAAATGATCGAGTTCACATACGACAGTATTCCGAATCCAGTAAAAATTACTGGATCCGTTATTATTGTCGTAACCTGTCTGCCAAATACGACGTAGCTGCCATTTGTTTAACTGATCCGTCGGTACAGATGTGAACAACACATCCAGTATCGACGGATCAGTTAAAACGGATCCGCTGTGTGAACGGGCGCTTAGTTAGAATTAATTATTATATTTTAGTCAGTCTTATCACGTTGGTCAAGGGTTATCTATATTAATTATACGATTAATACCTATATATTTCTTTAAACGTACTTGGATACAATGAAGACATGGAAAGGGAAATAGAAATGAGTGAGTTAGGTACTTTACAAGACATCTTTTGTTGCAAAAACATTGTAAATCGATTGTTCTAGGTATTATCGAATCTAAATGAGGTCAGATCATACGATTTGCGAGGTTAAGCAACGCTTGCCGCGGTCAGTCCGTGGATGGGTGACCATTACACATCGAGACCGCTACCGAGTTACAACAGCCGTGATCACGGATTGACCCGGTATTAAAGTTCTATAGTACGTACAAATCGCGTACCTAGTTTTTTTTTTCGAAATACGTTTCCCCACACTAGGGTTTCTCCTGTATCGTGGGTGCGTTTACAGACACAAATCTTCACACGCACAAATATCCAGACCCGGAAAAACTATCTGTAGACCATACAAATATTTGTTCCGTGCGGGAATCGAACCTACGACCCGTAGCGCAGAAGCCGATCGCTCAGCCACTGTACCAAACGTGTCGTCAAACCCATTGTGGGCTATATGGAGGTTTATATTCAGTAGCTTTTATTTATGGGCTGATAATGACGGAAATATTCATTTCTTCTGCTACAGTTGGTTGAAGAAATATCGTTGAAGTCCTTTTACAAGATCGTAGCTGCCTACGTCGTAGTGTCCTTGCTACGATGTCGTAGCAGCCGAAGGTGTAGCTCTTGATGATGTAGCACTAGCACGCTACGCAGTAACTCATGACTGCGTAGCAGTAAACTATTATCTTTAACCTTAAGCACAAACCTGCATTTAATTTATTGTGCTTGTTTTGTTTATTTTATGTAAAAATTAAGTAAATGCCAATACCAATAGCCTATGGTTTAAAGTACTTTTATAGATTATTGGGCTTCTGTCTGCCCGTTATAATAATCATAGGTATTCGTATAACACCCCCCGATCCACCGTGCTCACCCGCCGCAGCCGCGGAGCCGGTCGTCCCTTCTGACTCCGCGCAGTCACCATGACGCGAGAATACAGCCCTCATCAAGCTGTCGTATCCCTCCCAGTCCTCTTGCATTCGGCACCCTAAGAGTTCGAGTCCCCCCTTGGGGACGCTCTCAGAGGTGTCGCTGCTATAGTCATAGTCATGATGTTACAGTAGTTAGCTTTGCGTAGTTAGCTAGGTAGTTAGATTAGTAGGTATTGGTTCGGAGACCCTTCTGGTCTCGCCAATAATAGCCAGGTTACGTAGAAAAGGTCCGCAAGACCATCTACAATAGTCGATTAGGAAAAAAAAAAAAAAAAAAAAAAAAAAACGTATAACACCCGGGTCCGACGCAGTGGCACTCTAACGTGCTGTCTGCGGCACGAAGGGATCTTAATATTCAAGATTAACATTGCACTAACTGTAGCATAACCTCAGTTCAATCAATCTTTACGGTCAAAATATAGCCAACAAGCTTTTCATTGATAAAATGTCTGCAACAAATTCTTTAAAATATATATATATATAATATCTTCAAAACACAAGCAGTACACAAAATTCCCCAGTGTTGCAATACATCAATACTAGTACGAATCCAAAAGAATTTTCAGTGTATTACGTTAGACGTAAACGTGACACGTCCGCACATCGCGGAGTACGGTCACGGACTGGCGCGTCGCTGCACAATTCCGCCGCGAGACGCTAGGTGGCGCTGTCAATTTGTGCTGCCGAGACGTTTTGGCACCCAACTTGGGACACGAAGTTTTATTATGTATATTATGTAAATGTATTTTGAATAAGTCTGACGGTCACGTCTGATGCTGGTGAATATGTGTTTTATTTAATAAATAAGTTTATTTTTAGAATTCGTCTTCTGAATACAAGTCTAAAACATATACAAGGTTAGTCGGAAAGGGGATACTAAGCCGAAAGGGTGTTAAAGCACCTATGATAAGGGATAACTTTTGTTCTACAACTTTCCCCAAAACTCGATAGTTTAAGAGAAATAGCTTTTCAAAGATTTAGTAAAAAATATGCTAATATCTATCTGTCCATAGCTATGATCAGCTGTGTTTGCAATTTAGGTCATATTTGGGGTCACGGATTAGAAATTTAATATTCTGAATTCATAACTAAACCAGGGATGATATTTTTTTGAAAAATCTAAAATAAAAATCTTTTTGCATACAAAAAAAATCGAATTTTGAAATTTTAACACTTGCTTTAAAATAGTCATCAGTGATACTTTAAGTGGCCCGCGGCTTAGTACCCCCTTTCCGACTAACCTTGTAAAAGTTATTATATTTACAAATAATTTTCTAAGACATAATAAGTAGACTTTTATATGTATAAAAAGGACATTCATATAAGGAAGAAAAATTATGCGAAACTAATTTTTTTTTTTTTGCTTTCAGGCTTTCTTCATTTATAAAAATCAAAACGTAACACGATAATAACATGACCGCGTTTCTATCCAAATGTGCAATTACGCATACATTTTGAATGTAACTACTGAATTAGACATATGTGCCTATTGTTTAAGCCACCAAAAACTCCAAAGATATTATTCTAACACCGCGATATTGGCGTGTTTGGCTTAAATGTCATAGAGAATTAAACTCTTGTATTAATAAAAACACTCGTTGGTCTAGTAGTGGCAAGCACGACTGCTGATCGTGAGATCCTGAGTTCGATCCTTAGGTCGGGCAAAGTGTTATTTTTCCATGTGGAATTCCTCAGTAGCGGCCCGAAGTTGGATTTGTGCCAGGTTGATGGCAGTAGGCTCGCCCCCTATTACATGGGACTTAAACATAACGGCGAAATTAGTGTGTTACTGTACACCTCTGCCCAACCCTTCGGGGAATATAGGCGTGATGTTATGTTATTAATAAAAATACACGTTATTACCTCACAAAGAACAATCAATAAAACTTCACACCGAAATTCACATATCACAGTCGCAAAGATATAAAACTACGAGTGATACAAACGTTTAGTATCAAAGGTTCTACCCTGGGGAGCCGCGGTTAGCCGGCGATTAAAGCCGAAAGCCGAAAGCCGAAAGCCGAAAGCCGAAAGCCTGCAACCATTTGATGTATTCATCCCCTGAAGCTGCGAAGTGAGATAAAAGTATGGGGTTAAAATACACCCCCGGGATCGACGGTTAAGTGATTACGTGTTCGATTTTAAAATTTATTTTAGGTAGTATTTCAATTTGGTAGTACGAGTAGTTTTGTTTGGATTAGCTTTGTGTCTATGGTCTTTGTGGTTTCGGGCCATTTTATCCATTAAATAGGTTTTTTTGAATTAATAAAAATCTTGCAATTTCTTATGCCCGGTTCCTATTACCAAAAACGAATCGTTTTGCTTACCAATAGTAGCATTTTTATTGCTAAACTGGGCATATAAATAGACTCGTTGGTTCATTTTACCTATGATAGCTACCTAACGTATGTGAGAGTCTAATAAGCAAAGCTGTGTGACTTTTGCTTCATTATTGGTAAAGATACAAGAGTCTTAATTTTAACTAATAACGCTCAGTAAATACTAGAAATCGGCCATTAGAGAATATACAAGAGTTTACTCAATTACAACGGAAAAAAGACTGTTAATTTCACTTCCATTTTACTCAATTACACCATATTTGTCAAAGTTTGAATATTAAAGGGATGTAGAATAGAATAGAATATAAACGGTGTAAAAAGACCCTTAACGGAGCCGAAAGGCACTTATTCTCGACGTTATTGAGATCATTTTTTTGTTCTGGACTATGCCTGGGAACCTTCTAGTTACGGAGATACCTATTGGAGGTCAAAGTTCCAACTTATTCACAACTTTTTTTTTAAATACTAGTTTTGAAGGTTGCAAATGTACTTGAAATACCTCCATTACCCGTTTACTACTCATTGCATCTATCAGCACAGTGTTTTGAGTGCGTTACAATTAGCTGTACAGTAAAACGAAATTTTACACACAAAAAAAATTGTCGTTTCCCAGCGACAATTTTTGCGTAGGGTTACTTAGTTTGATGTACTGAATGCATGGTTGACGGCTTCGTGAAGGGTCTTTTTACACCTTGTATATTGTCATGAGGATACATTCTACATAACATAAAGATAGCACTAGTATTGGTTTCCACACGATGTTTTACCTACACGAAATAGTAACGAATAATAATTTACGGCATACATTTCCAATAAAAACAGCTTATCAAACAAAACACTGTAATTTGCCCCAACTAAAACTTTCAACTAATTGAATTGAAGTCAACTTCTTGTTAAGGTGAAAGCGACGTCGCCATGTCGCCCGCGGCTGAGCGCTGCGCCGCCGCCCATGTCGCTTGGAAACTTTGAAAAATTCCCGACTAGTTTGTTTCACTGTAACTTAATAAAAACTACCGTCGGGCTCAGTGAAGTTAAGAATTAAGTTTGGAAAACATTGCCTTGTGGAGCCGGAGGTATTTTGTCATACTTCTATTAAGCTTGGATAGTTTAAGAGAAATATGATCCGACAGTTATGTTTGTAGATTTTTGTAAATAAGGATGTTTACTACCTTTTCAGATTAAATAATGTTTAGGTTCAACAAAAATACTCACATAAAAAACATAACATCACGCGTTTTGGTTTGGCAGAAGTGTTTTTAGTCCACCCTCGTTTCGCCAGTTATGTTTAAGTCCAATGTAACAGGGGGCGAGCCTATTGCTATTAACCGGGCACAAATCCAGACTCTAAGCTGCTACTGAGAAATGCCTAATGGAAAAATCCCAATAACACTGCTCGATCTGGGGATCGAACACAGGACCCCATGCTCAGCAGTCGCGCTTGCGACCACTAGACCAACAAGGCAATAAAAAAAAAACTGAATGATTTTACCATTCCTGACCCAATTTAGACAACGCATCTACTACTTCCTCTTAGCCTTTTCCCAATTATCTTGGGGTCAGCTTCCAGTCTAACCAGATGCGGCTAAATACCAGTATTTTACACGGAGCGACTGCCATCAGACCTCCGCAACCCAGTAACTGGGTAATGCCGATATCCTAAGGTTAAACCGTTTGTCAGACTTTCGGGCTTCTGACTACCCGTAACGACTGTCATAGGTATTCGTATGACACCCGGGACCGACGGCTTAACGTGCTCTCCGAGGCACGGAGGGGTCTCGATGTGTAACAAATGGTCACCCATCCACGGACTGACCGCGGCAAGCGCAGCTTAACCTCGCAAATCGTACGATCGGCGCGGTTGTTATTTAGCCACGAGCCCCTTCCGCATAGACAACGCATCTATAGTAAGAAATAATTATTAAAAAAAAAAAACCATGAAAAGTAAGCTCGTTTCACACTTTTTCTTTATTCAACATTTTCTTAATTTAAAAAAAACGTTATAAAGTCATCAAGTTAAAATATTCCTCCTAGCCTTTTCCCAATTATGTTGGAGTCAGCTTCCAGTATAACCAGATGCGGCTGAATACCAGTATTTTACACGGAGCGACTGCCATCAGACCTCCGCAATCCATCAACTGGGCAATGCCGATAGACAGGTTGTCAGACTTTCGGGCTTCTGACTACCCACTAGTGTCATAGGTATTCATATGACACACGGGACTGACGGTTTAACGTGCTCTTCGAAGCACGGAGGGAATCTTGATGTGTAACGAACGGTCGCCCATCTGTCGGGCTGCGGCAAGCGCAGCTTAACCTCGAAATCATCATTACGGGTCCTCAAGCTCAAATGACTACATGTAAACCAAAATACAAACTAGGCTTTCCAACTCTAAAGCAATTACAATAAAACTTAAGGACGTATGTCTAATTTGCCTCCAAATAACACTAATCAAGATTACAAACGAATCTGGGAAGCCAAACAGTCCTCGAAATTCGTCTCAAATGTAAATTATGCAAACAGTTCCCCGCAATATTCTCGTTTTCGACAATATATTTAGCATTTGAAATAGAGTTGTAACGGAATAAATGGTTGTCGCAGCACGTCCGCTCGCTTCGCACTCAACTCACGAACTGATTTGAATTTGGAATTTCGTTCGCTCGGTTGCCGCTGCCGTCGGTGTTTAGCTTTTTTCGTATTAAAAAATTGTTTTATTCATGTTTATCGTTTTTGATATCGAGTGTTTTGCTATACTGAGCTGCACCTCTAAGTGAATTTCTTTGAATATACAAACTAGCTAACTGATTGCTTTTAGTTTGTGAAGTGAGTTACCAATCCATTGCCATTTTGTGTTTTACATTTCATTTGCTGCTAAATTGATACTTAGTTACTTCGAACAGCTCTCATTTGAGTGCACTCTCTTAAGTGTAGATTTAACATAACTTGAGAGGCATTTAAAAAGAAAAATGTTGTCTTATGTAGCTTAAGGTAGCTAATCTCAAATGAGAGCTGTTTATTAAAACAGGCCTAAGTGGCCAAATCGGTGATGTTCAGCTGATTAATTTTTCGACTACCTAGATGACATTCTTATTTTTGATCCAACTGTAAAATTTAACTTTTTCTACTAAATGCGTGAAAGAAATCTCACTAATCTTTAGAGACTTGTTTACCTACTTAGGAACGCTAAGCAGCTTTCCCGTGGAAATGCTAATGTTTACCGCATTTGTCGAAATTAAAGGAAAAAAGGTCGTACAGTTTGAAGCAGAGCTCTAAACGAAAATCGACCTTCAAGTGTTTGAATTAAAGTTGGAATTTCCTTGTGTTTTGTAATGTAAACTGTCTAATGAAGTCAAGAGTAATGGAGTGGTTCAACGTTTTGTTTTTCCGCTTGGTGTTTGACTGTAAGAGATTTGCGATCAAGTTTTATCCGATTTTAAAATATATTTGCAGGATTTTCTTTTGTTTTTGTTATTTGTTTATTTCGCTGGGAATGAATTAACATTAAAGATGTTTGCAAAAACTGTTGGTAGCCATGGCAAGAGGGCTAATTCTTGGCTAATTACCAACCGCGCTGATCATACGTTTTGCGAAGTTAAGCTGCGCCTGCCGCGGTCTGTCTGTGGATGAGTGACCGTTTGTTACACATCGAGACCCCTTCGTGTCTCTGAGAACACGTTAAACTGTCTGTTCCGGGTGTCGTAGGAGTACCTATGATAGTCGTTACGGGTAGTCAGAAGCCTGAAAGTCTGACGACCGGTCTAACCTTAAGATATCGGCATTGCCCAATAACTGGGTTGCGGAGGTCTGATGGCAGTCGCTCCGTGCAAAATACTGGTATTCAGCCGCATCTGGTTAGACTGGAAGCTGACCCCAATATAGTTGGGAAAAGGCTAGGCAGAACAGCCATGGCAATCTTAATACATCCTACTGATGAAATTGGTATAAAACATAGGAGAAAAAACCGGTATACTTTACTTTACACGACTTTGGATGCGTCAGAAAATCTGGGACATCTTTTACTGAAATGCACTTTAAGCCCATATTAACTATTAGGCTGGTCTTAGAGTCACGCTGACTGTCAGCGCTGACAGCCGAGATGTACGACTTCCCCGTCAGCGCTGACGTTATTCTATAACGCTTCAAGACAGTCAAAGCTCTTGGCCCGCGACGCTTACTAACCGCGCTGGCAAAAATGGCACTGTAAAACCAGCCTTAGTCTGCGGGCAAGTGCTGGTGACGGCCTGAGGTATGACAGCGGCAGGAGGGGGTTGTGAAATAAAAGACGCGCTCTGTCAGTTTGCTTTGTCTTGTCCACCACGCGCCCCTCCCCTCCTGCCTTGGTTAGAGACGCTTCAGGTCTTCGGTTGGAGACCCTTCAGGCCTCGCCATTAACTTCCCGGTTACGTAGAAGACCATCAACAAGGAGTCAAATGGAAAAAAAAAGAACCCCTCCTGCCGCTCCCATACCTCAGGAGGTCACTAGTATTTGTGCGCGAACCATATCAGCTCTCATTTCAGAGATCTTCCAAGGGAAACTACCATAAAGCAGAACAATTCCGTAAATTTGTCGACTTTTTCTTTTTCATTCATCTCAAACTCAAACTTTTATTTGCTTTCCACAATGGTATTAATAGATGGTGAGTATTATAATGTACTTATCTGTAGTTTTAGTTTTTACATATAAGTTTATGTGGGTACCTATCTAGTTATGTAAATGTTTATTATTATTATAGATACAAACGTAGCATAGATAACATAGTGATATTTGCAAGCTATATTAATGTTGTCTTACATTGTGGATATTAATTTACTTTTTTGTTATATTAAGGTATTGAATTTACTAAGCATTTAAAATATATTACTTATTTATGTTATCGTTATTCATCTATTTACATATTTGATACATTTTTAAATATTTCTATAAAAAAATATAAAAAAAAACATTTAAAAATATAAAAAATAGTAGCCCACCGGCATCGGGAACAGGGTCCAAGCTACCGGTGGTCAGGGCCTCAAAGAGAGGAACTTCCTAACAATACGTGCCGTGTCCAGAAGTACCGCTTTCTGTATCAGGCCCTTGACCCAGCTGCCCAACGCGAGCCTCGTCAGATGTTGGTCGAGGCTCTTGGCTATTAAGCCATTGGCCGTCACGACTATCGGCACAATGACTGCTGAGTCAACTTCCCACATGTCGACAACCTCGTGTGCCAAGTCTTGATACTTAATTTCTTTATCTTTCTCGGCTTTCACAAGGTTCTCGTCATGTGGGACAGTGATATCAACAATCATTGTGAGACGCTCTGATCGATCTATCACCACTATGTCAGGCTTATTGGCAACAATAGTCCTGTCGGTGATGATAGATCGGTCCCAGTACAATGTGATATGACCATTCTCGAGAACTGGGTCGGGCACATACTTGTAGTATGGTACTTCTACTTCTTCTTATCGTTATTTATTATTATCCTAATGTTATATTAGGAATAGTAAAACTTATCATTTAAGTACCTATTCTTAAAATGTATCATTTAAGTATTCTTCTATGTGGTAATAGCTTTTTTGTAGTAATAATTTATTTAATTTGTTTATGAATATATTATCTTTGTCTTCATTTTTAATTTTCTCTCTCTTCTTTCTCTACTTATAATTATTAGATCTACCTCGTTGGTCTAGTGGTGGCAAGCGCAACTGCTGATCGTGAGGTCCTAGGTTCGATCCCCAGGTCGGGCAATGTGTTATAGGGTTTTTCCGTGTTGATTTATGCCCGGTTGATGGCAATAGGCTCGCCTCCTATTACATGGGACTTATAACGGTGAAATGAGGATGTTGCTATACACCTCTGCTCAACCCTTTGGGGAATATAGGCGTGATGTTATGTTACATGTTAACTAAGAGGAATCTCTCAAATGAAAGCTGTTTATTAATATGGGCATTAGACAAGTTTCTATGCATGCATACATCAAAGATATTTCGTAAAAGTAAACTTCATATCTCATAATTTCAGTTTCAATATGCAGGAACATTTCCACAACATCTTACAGGCTCGTTAGTCAACAAATAAATGCAAAAATACATAATTTGCTTTCAAGATGGTGTACAACAATTCTTAACAGAAGAACCGACGTAACTTGACCTCCCCCCGCCCCCGGTTTTTGCATAGAAAATGAAAAAACGAAGGGAGTTTTAGAGATTGGTCAGGGGTCATGACAAAATGGTTACATTATAAATAATGACGGTTTTGTATGGCCCTTGCTATTCGTCATGCGCATTAAACGATTTGCTCATTAAGCCTTCTTCGTACATCACAAGATTACATTTTTACGTTTTCTTAAAATATTTTTATTTTATTTGAAATATGTAGAAATGATAAGTGTAGCCTTCTTATCTGCAAAATTCACATAGTTATATCCCTGGGGCCAATTCTAGCAACAGGAACGTCGATCAATTGCTACAGAACCGAAGCAGAACCATGCATTCAGATAATTTTCGTTTACAAAACCTGTCAAAATGTTTGACAGCAAAAACAAAACAAAAATTTTTGACAGTTTTCATAAATAAAAAGTGACTGACGGTTGTTGTTCGTTTGCGGTTTGACAACAAACAGTTTCCGTTTACAGAACCTGTCAAAATGTTTGACAGCAAAAACAAAACAAAAAAATTTGACAGTTTTCATAAATAAAAAGTGACTGACGGTTGTAGTTCGTTTGCGGTTTGACAACAAACAGTTTCCGTTTAAAAAACCTGTCAAAATGTTTGACAACAAAACCAAAAGTTTTGACAGTTTTCATGACAACTGACTGGCAGTTGCGGTTCGTTTGTAATTTGGCAAGAATTTTGTTAGTAGCAATGGCCTGCTGGTTTTGAACCGTAATTAACCTCACGATATTCTCAATTATAATGAATACTAGCGACCCGCCCCGGCTTCGCACAGGTGCAATGTAGATACTAATGTGGGGCATAAAAACCTTCCTCTTGAATCACTATCTATTACTGAAAACTGCATTAAACTCCGTTGCTTAGTATAAAAGATCTAAGCGTACAGACAGCGGGAGCGACTTCGTTTTATACTATGTAAAGATTCATATAAAATTACAATCTTCAAATGGCATTTCAATTCATGGTAGCCCAAACAGAATACAATATAATAGAAATATGTGAGTGTAACACTATGTACCTACTGCATGCAAGTATAGTGTGCAACTCATCGGAACTGCTCCCAACTGAGACATGTTACGTCCGACTGAATGTTAGGAAACTTGTTAGAACTACTAGATGTGGCTTAGGTAATAATTTTCATTTAGTAGGTATTATAACTTGAAGCCATCCAGAAAAACTTAAAAAACCGGCTTTAGATAAATGGAAACCGCTGTGTGTTAATTTACCCCTTACCTGTAATCTTTTTGTAACGTTAGAACAAGTACAGTAGGGGAATGAAAATGTTACAACACACACACCACAACACCTCAAGGTCTATTTTTGCTTGCACAGTGCAAGAAACGAACTATTTTACCGTCTACGTATTGCCAACAATATAGAAATGAAAATACAGTTTTTTTGACAGGATATTATGGTGACATGGTGACAGACACAAGTAATGACACTTTATTTCATCATCGATTTCATTGATGTCATGGTTTTTATAACAAAACTCTTTAAATCAAAGACATTGTATGGCATTACTGCGTATTATGGAGGCAAAAGGCAATTTTGATCTTTGTTACCAAATAATTAAACATAATTTTCCATGCATTAGTCTGTTCTGTTCAATAGTTTGAGAAAGTAACATGTGCCTGCGATATGGGAAAGGAATGAATTTGAAAACTGACGAACGTTATCATTCCCCGACTGTGCATCAAAAAATGTACGGTTATACTGATGTTAAAGAGCTTTATAACTTTACACAGCGATTATTAGTAAGGTGGACAATGATTATATTTATAACTTATACGATAAATAGTCAGTTGTGTTATTAGTTATAAGTTAGAACTAAGTTTCTAATTATATTGTCTTTTTTTTATTTGAAATGGGTTTGCTCTTGACTCTAGTCTAGGTCAGAGGAGACAGAGATAAAGTCTACGATGGAGTGAGCTTACCCAGAAGAAGCGTGTTAACTCTAACTTTGAAGAGATTCAGGTTGAATGCGTTCGGGAACACAGACGCAGGTAGTGAGTTCCACTCTTTTGCAGTGCGCATTATGAAGGATGTTTGGAAGCGCTTAGTGCGAATTGGTTTAATGGCAACTAAGTATGGATGGTAACTTGCAGTGCGTCTAGATGTCCAATGGTAGAAGGGGGCCGGTGGGATGAGGTTGTGGAGTTCTTGAGCACACTCTCCGACGTCTTGACTTTTTTAAGAATAATGAGGCCTAATTGGCTATTAGGTGTTCGCACACACACACACACACACAACACAGGCCCGCTTACAAAAGGCGTATCTACAATTAGGCCCGGTATCCACCAAAGCGGAGAGGAGAGGAGACGAGACGAGATGTGTTTGAATAAACCAATCCGATTTCGTCATTTCCACATCTCTTCTCCGCTTAGCTTGGGTGGAAATGGATCAAGCGGAGAGGAGAGGAGATGTCTCATTTTTCTATAGAATTTTGTGCACCGAGTGAGCAAGCGGCGCGGCAGAGCGGAGAAGTGTCTAGTCGGGCGGCCGGGCGGCACACACGCTCGCGCACCCGCACCCCATCTATCTATCGATCTCTCACAGCTCACATCTCTGCTACACAAAGCTCACATCTCCTCTCCGCTACACTTCTACTCTCCGCTTTGGTGGAAATAACCTGCCAGCTTCGCAGCACATCTCCTCTCGTCTCCTCTCCTCTCTGCTTTGGTGGATACCGGGCCTTAGCGCCAAAAAATTAAAACGTCATCATTTCTCTGTCAACTTGAAACATTTGACAGAAATACAATAATGCTTTGCAATCCACCCTGAAGGTACCAACTTGGTCCGAGATACCAACTAATATAATCCATTAACAGCATTTATGGTGGTGCATAAAAGGAGCCCCCACGAGTGACGATACTAAACTACGTCCGGCGCACCCTGGGCAGTCAGCCTCGCAACCAACCTTGCTGACTGGATAATCTTTTCACCACGATATAAATCTCGAAGATTCTTCTTCTCGATTCTTTTAAATCTCGAAGAAGGAGAAGCATGTCTTTCTGCCGTTTCCATCCTCCCTAATTCCCACGGAACCACGCTTGAACCCAGTTCAATAGAAATCGCCTAAACTCGCGAGACATGTGACTGAAGTTTCTGGACGCTCTGCCTGGATGCCAGCGAGTTGGACCGGATGCGGATACAAATTGGATGCCCACCCAACTTTGTGTTCTGGAATATTCGATTGTGACGTCACAATAGGAGAGAGATTTAATTGTTTAAGGTGTAACTTGTCTACGATATGTAGGTAATATATATTTTAACTGAATTTGAAAAAATGCCGTAGGAAAAGGTTCTCAATTCGACACGTAGGTATGTTTTTAAACGGTTTTAATTAGCTTGACTAAGTATATTTGTATGTTTATTTATTTCTTTGTTTGATTGATTCAAAAATTGCAACAGATTTTTCAACTACTTCTGCTTAACCGATTCTCCTAAAACTTTGCACATAAATTCAATTCCCATGACAATACAACATTATAATAATTTTAACCTTTAATCCTCAAATCCTAATGCTGCAGGGATTCTGCAAGAAATACCTTTTAACTTGAAAGCTTTTTAAAGGGATTGTATTTATTTATGTCGCCCAGGCGACACCGCAACTTACTTGGCCGCTACGTCGAGGGCTTCCAGACCCAAGCTCCAACGAGCAGCCCCTCCTCGGGTTCCTCTTCGCTTCACCGTGGGCATTCACTCCACGGCTACTGAGCCCCCCCGCAACGACAATGCGGGAACCCACCGGGGGGGGATAGGCTCCCTCGGCATTTTGGGACCCAGTGCATAATATCAGCAAGCAAATTGGGTCACCCGCGCGACAGCGCAACGACCATTCCCAAGGAGAGTTGATGTTGGGCAGGCGGCCGGTCATAAAACAATAAGCCAAAACCTCTAACAACATGGATTTATGAAATACATGTTGTGCCGACCCCACCTAGTATGGGATAAGAGCAAGAAGAAGAAAAAGGCTCCCCCCTGTTACGTGGGACTTAAACATGGCGGCGAAATGAGGGTGTTACTACCTCTGCACAACCCTTCGGCGACAACAGGTGTGATGTTATGTTATATTAATTACATTTTTCTTTATACATTTCCAGTACTAATGAAATTCAGTAACCAGATATGAAACTTCGAAACTAGCAGTTGTCACTTGATTCTCAAGTAATGCAATTATATTATTTGTTATCAACAATAGCGGGACAGGTATCGCAATACGGGAGTTTCAAACAGATAATTAAATTAGACAGATGAAACTCCTTTGAGGCACGGAGACATTGCAATATTCCACAGAGAAATTTAATTTAGGTATCATATTAATGGAATCTGTAACGTCTATGGTAATATTTGATGCTGATATTTTGATCTGCCAGGGTTGCGGTTGAGCAGTGGTGGCCCAGTGGTAACGGCCCCGACTTACGAGTTGTATGTCGTGGGTTCGAACCCAGCCAGGCGCATTACTTTGTGTAATTTATTTCATCACCACTGCTCTCAAAACGGTGAAGAAAACATCGTGAGCAAACCGGCATGTCCTAGAACCAAAAAATTCGAAGAAATGTGACATCTACCAACCCGCACTGGGCCCGCGTGGTTGACTACGGCCCGTTCCCTCTCACAGAGAGGAGGCCTGTGTCCCAGCAGTGGGAACATTATAGGCTGATGATGATGATGATGAATTAATGTGATAAAGGGAACTAATAACTACAATATAATACAGTATGACTGTTTCGTTAAATATGTTTTTCTTTTCGTGTGGTTAGTGACTAACCAGAGTTCATCCGAAGTTTGAAAAAACTATCGCAAGATTTTAATCAAACAAGTAGTAGTATGAAGTGAAGCTAATTAAAACCATTTAATAAAAATAGATGTTTTATAGCGTGATATACCTTCTTAGTTTATATACATATATATATAAACTCACGCCTTTTTCCCATGGGGATAGGCAGAAACTATAGAACTTCAAAGTCAAAGTATTTATTTCAATGTATTTCTCTTCTTAGTTTAATATAGATAAAAAAAAGAAAATAGTATTCTCATAAAAAAACGCATTTTAATGTAACGGGTATAAAGTAAGCGTGAATAAAATCTTTATGAGAAATAAATCGTCCACATACACGTATTTATTATGTAATAGCTTCTGTACAATGACTCCCATATTTTTGAAAAAAAAAATGGATGCGCGTTAGCTTTCCAAAAACCTTAACTAGTTCCAGACTTTGTTGAATTAAATAGTACCTGGATGACCGAGCTTAGCTCGGTTTTTTTTTTTTTTGGTAAATCGTGTTTTTTGGAAAGAAAAAAAAAAGGGAAAAAGAAAAACAAGGAACTTGAAAAAAAAGGGAAAAGTAATCATCTGGGCTCGAACCGGGTTCTTCTGATTTCGGGACCGCTAGATTTCCCACGTGAGCTATTATAACATTCTAGATGATGGCGAAATTTACCTTCGTATTCTAATGATATTGTAGCAGTTTTTCACTGCCTGAAAATACGGATAAAACGACGTTTCCTAAAAATGAAACCTAGCTACATCGATTTATCGCCCCCGAAACCCCCTGCATACCAAATTTCATGAAAATCGTTAGAGCCGTTTCCGAGATTCAGATTATATATATACAAGGTTAGTCGGAAAGGGGGTACTAAGCCGAAAGGGTGTTAAAGTACCCATAATAAGGGATAACTTTTGTTCTACAACTTTCCCCAAAACTCGATAGTTTAAGGGAAATAGCTTTTCAAAGATTTCGTAAAAAATATGCTAAAATCTATCTGTTCATAGCTATGATCAGGTGTGTTTAGAATTTAGGTCATATTTGGGGTCACAAATTAGAAACTTAATTTTCTGGATTCATAACTAAAGCAGGTATGTTCTTTTTTTGAAAAAACTAAATTAAAAATATTTTTGCATGCAAATAAAAATTCTCGAATTTTGAAATTTTAACACTTGCTTTGTAATAGTCATCAGTTATACTTTAAGTGCCCGCGGCTTAGTACCCCCTTTCCGACTAACCTTGTATATATACAAGAATTGCTCGTTTAAAGGTATTAGATACCCCAAAAAAAACGGCTGCTCAAAATCTCATAACTCCAAGTAACATTCAGACCATCCAAATTTCAGTACACAAAAAAATAATAATCCAAGGTAAGAGCATAAAAAATTCACGGATGACAAATGGTAGCGGGAGGCCGACAAGTGGCCGACATCCGTCTTCGCGAGGGGAATTTGTAAGGAACCTGTAGTACGAAAGTCACGGGACCCGAGGTTCTAACTGACGTTCATACTTTCTCGTTCCGTGCACGTTTATCAAAGACGCGTCCAATTTTTTTTTGTTTGTTAGACTATAAATTACTTTGATGTACTTTTGTTTGAGTTTGTTTCAGGGAAGGCTGGAGTAAATAAATCTTGACGTAAATGAGGTGTGCAGTTTATGGTCTTCTTCTTCTTCTTCTTCTTACTGCCCTTATCCCACACTAGGTGGGGTCGGCACAACATGTATTTCATAAATCCATGTTGTTAGAGGTTTTGGCTTATTGTTTTATGACCAACCGCCTGCCTGACGTCAACCCTCCTTGGGAATACTCGTTGCGCCGTCGCGCGGGTGATCCAATGTGCTTGCTGATATTATGCACTGGGTCCCAAAATGTGCTTGTCAGTCTTATTGCCGACAACTAAGCAGGCTGTGTTCTTCTTGGTGGAGTATACTTGCAGTTCCACGACCCACTCATTCAGTTTTGCTAGGGACTTTGGTTCTGACACATCGTAAACAAATAAAGCACCGTGAACTTCTTTGTAAAATGTTGATGTCAATGTTCTGTTTGTCTGCAGTTTATGGTACTCAGGCGAAACATACACTGCCCCGCAATACGCTGCAGGGTGCGTGGCGACGGACACTGCGCGTGAATGCGTTTTCTGTGTGTTGCACGACGCGTGTTTTCTATATAAACACAGATACTAGCAAGCAACGTAAGAACACGCACTCCCGCGCTACGCTGCGTAATGCGGTGCAGTGTGCGAATCGCCTTAATGATAGATTTGGTGTGCAATTATCATAACAACATAATACGCCTGCAGCCCCCAAAGGGTTGGGCAGAGATGTATAGTAACACCCTCATTTCGCCGTTATGTTTCAAGTCCCATGTAATTGGGGGCGAGCCTATTGCCATCAACCGGGCACAAATTCAAACTCCGGGATGCTACTGAGAAATTCCACACGGAAAAACCCAATAACATTTTGCTTGACCTGGGGATCGAACCCAATACCTCAACGATCAGCAGTCGCGCTTGCCACCACTAGACCAACGAAGCAGTTATCATAAGTTATAAGAGATAGCATGCTGTGCATTAGTGTCCTGTAATTGGCAACACAATTTGATCATGAGCGTCGGAGACTCGATAATATTAAGGGGTTTAACAACTACTTCAGCAAAGGCACAAATAATATACGTTTACTCAAAAATGCTTGTAATGTGGTAATTATTTTGACAACCTTCTTTGAGCAAAGTCGACCTTACCGCGCTACTAGAATAGGCGCCAGCAAAGTTGTATGGAAATTCATTGCTGATAAGTTTTATCCACCAGCAATTTCCTTTGAAAATCCATTATTGTCGAGTTTTGTTTCAAAACTAGTTAGGTGCAAAATTATTTTATTTAGAGTTTGGCAGTATAGGTACCTACAGAATTTTTTTATTCTTACTATAGGTACTCAGCTGGTTTTATTTAAATTATAATTTTTTTGAGTAAAGCTCTATACAAGCCTTGGTCCGCAATGACTGCGTTGCTGGCCACGCTATAATTGCCTCAAGCTTAGCATAGCGACGCTCTCGGCCTTCAACCTTGGTCATCGTTGCAGTCCTTGCTGACCGCGCTGTGTTGGTCTGGAGCTGCGCTACGCTGCGCTACGCTGCGCTTTCGGCCATCATCAGCGTTGCCAGCAACGCAGTCATGACAGACCGCACCAGTAATGTTCTATTATGCTTACTCAAATGTTTTCTTAAACTTAGTTTTAAAATTAAATCAAAACTGCACCGAAATTAACCACAGATCATTACTGTATCTCTTCACTATAAACACAGAACATTACGTTTACTGTGCTATAAACCCACGGATACACACACATCAAAAACTTCAATTATCGTAGTAAAACATTTAAATTTCGAACGTCACATTTTAAGCCGTGCGATGTACGAAGCGATGAAAAAGCCAGACCAATAGTCGGCAGCTTTGCACTCGACGACAGCATCGGATAATATCAGTCTGTGTTGCCATTGTTTTACGAATAACACAGTTTAGCACAAACATATTTTATGTTATACCATTTTGAATAAACGTAATATTAATTTCAACAAGGAATATAATTAAATAATAATTATGACAAAGCAAAATAACTCAATGAAGAAGGGGAAAAAATATAACTTAGATTCTAATCTACATCGTCGATCGTCGCAGTTTCTGAAAATATAAATTGAAAATCTTACTGTTGAGTGGCTGTAGATGTGGAATGAAAGCTCTCCCATGCAAAGAAAAACATCATTATCAACATAATAGTTCGTAAATGACCACTGCTAAACATGATGCTCCCAATAATAAAACATATTTAAGTTTAATTGATGGAAACCTTTAAACAGTTAACAACATGATTAAACTTTTTAACAAAAATAAAACCGACTTCTAATTGTCTATCTTCGAAGTTCTTCATCAAATCTTCACCAAATTTAAATGGGACCACTTCGAAAGAATACTCTTTCAAACAAAAAAATAATCATTAAAATCGGTTCACAATTAGCAAAGTATTCGCCGAACAAACATACAAAAAACAAAAAAAAAACACAGTCGAATTGAGAACCGCTTCCTTTTTTGGAAGTCGGTTAAAAATCAATTAAAAATAGAAAAATTTAATTGCAGAACATAACATCACGCCTTGTATTACCCGAAGGGTTCTGCAGACGTGTTTTTAGTACACCTTCGGTTCGCCAGTTATCTTTAAGTCCCATGTAATAGGGGGCGAGCCTATTGCCATTAACCGGGCACAAATCTAGACTCCGGGCTGTTACTGAGAAATTCCTATTGGCACAACACAATAACACTTAGCCCGACCCGGGGATCGAATCCAGGACCCCATGCTAAGCAGTCGCGCTTGCGACTACTAGACTATCAAGGCAGATTTGATTGCACTTCAAAAAATTTCCAGACATATAATCTGAATACACATTCTACCAATAAATAAAATCGATTCACACGAAAATGCAAAAAGGTTGGCAACACCAATGCAGTGTACAAAAGCGAACAGCAATGAATGAAGTCGGCGCCGCACGCCTGCACTACGGTTTATAATTAAATCGAGCCAGAACGAGCCCGTTTGATTGTGAATGAATCCTTTTTGATCATTCGGATTTTATGTTTCATCACATAATTTATTTTTGACAGGAAAATATAGACTGGTTGTGCGATTTTGCAAGAAATTCACCTTGAATCTCGATGTTCAGCTCGACATTGATGATGTCACAGTAAAGATAAGAGAAACATTAAGGCTCATTTACACGGAGCAAGTTTCTTGAAGCAAGTCTCATGCTATCTCTGTTTTTGTCGTAGAGAAAGACAAAGGCAGAACGTGTCTTGCTTCGAGAAAATATCGTCATGTAAATTAGCCTTTACGCACGAATAATGGACGGTACTGTGGCGACCTCTACCACGCCACATACGAACTAGGCAGCACGATGATGATCTAGCCGTCTACAGCGACAAAGAATAACAACTCTCAAAAATGACGTCACAAATCCTGCATCGCGATATCAAGATTTGACATGCAGATACTATATTTACAACTTCCCATCATCAACCGTTGGGTTCACACAGTTAATTCAGCCCTCATCAAGCTCTCTCCCTCCCAGTCCTCTCGCCAGCAATGCCCTAAGCCGAGGTCCGAGTTCCATTAGGGGCCGCCCTTAGTGCTGATGTTGCTAACTAGTCATGATGTTAGTAGTAGTAGTTAGCTTAGGTTAAGTATTTTACTCTCGTACCCATTGGTTGGAGAGCCCTCGGGTCTCGCCAATAACTGCCCGGTTACGTGGAAACGGTCCGCAAGACCGTCTAAAAGCAATCGAATACGGAAAAAAAACAACCACTGGGCTTTTTGGTCGCCCTCAATGCTGCTGTTACTAGTAGTCATGATGTAGTAGTAGTAGTTAGATTAGGTTAACTTCTTCTCTCCCTTCTCGCGCTAGACGCACCGGGCGCCGGAGGGCGCGCGACGATCTCCGGCCACCCTAGTGAGTGGCCTGCGGGCGGCGGGCTAGGAGCCCGTCGCCCGACCAGTAACGGGCCCAGGGAGGATGGTGCGCCGTGTTCCGCGCGCGCCTCTCGGAAGGATGTGGGGCAGGGGAGCAACTGCCCCACCACAGGAGAGGTCCACCAGAAGAAGCTGGTGGACCGAGACCTGCCGGGGTCGCGGTGCATGCAACAGCGAATCCCGTGACCCCGGCCTTAGGTCAGAAGGAGGGACACCGTGGGGTTTTAGCCGGTAAAAGTCCGGCACACCCCCCCGTCTTCCCCAGACGGGGGACAGTCCATGAGGATTTCCCAACGGAAAAAAAAAATGGTTAAGTGTTTTACTCTCGTCTCCATTTGTAGGAGACCCTTCAGGTGTCGTCAATAACTGCCCGGTTACGTAGAATAGAAAAAAATACAACCGTTGGGCAGCAGCCCGCCAGGCATAAGACCCGCCTGGTAGAAGGATCCTCCATTTTCGTTGGAGGAATACCTTACCTGGTTCCTCCACAATATAATGAATAGCGCATTTTCATAAACTAGCAGCTGCTAAGTTCTAGAATGGTCATAACCTATGCAAAAGACGCCTCATAGTCAAATTAATTAGCATCGATATTTAGGTACAAAAATGTATGAAAATGTAATAATATCTAACTACCTGCGAACACATTCTCTGAAGTAGAAGTCTCAAAAGCTAGATATTTCACCACTGCACCAGATAAACTGGAGCTAACTTAGTGCAAGTTAGCTCCAGAGTATTAGAAATTACAAAAAGTATTATTATTATACAATGTTTACTTTGTATATCATTATAAGCGGACTGTAAAGTTCTTATGGTAAATAAATTTCTTTAAACCGAATTAGCAGGATTCTGTATGGCTGCTCTTTGATACGCATATTTTTAAATTCCTAAACTATTTTGGCACTACGAATTAGGCATAACTTTTAATGGCATAATAATACTTTGACATAATATTTTTCGGCATACTGTTTAGATAGGCATAACTATCGTTTGGCAATATTTTTTCGGTGTAATTTGGTAGATTATGTTAGGTTAGGTTATTATGGTTAAAAAAATTATGCCTGTTTTATTTATTTAAAATTATTATTATACGTAACGATCATTAGGATAAATGAAAGTATGCCATGATAAATTATGCCATTAAATTTTATGTGAATCAATAGTGAATCTACGCTGTATGTATAGGTATATCCTTACAAAGATACGATTAAGATATCAGTACCAACTCCTCACAGATATATCGTAAGTCCAGTCTTCGAATAGTCACGCAATTGTAACGAGGTGTTACCGGCGCACGATCTATCTCACGCGATCTGCGCATCTGTATTCACTTCATTAGCCTGTCTTGAAATGCGAACGTATCTAATGCTGTAACTCCGTGCATCAGAAATAAAAAAGTAGGTACATATCGACGCTCGGCAGTGAAAACCTCGTAAATAAAATTTTCTTCAAAAGCGTTTTATTTGTTGTTTAGATTGATAAACTCGTCATACACGTATCTACTAGTTCAACAAACTTTCAATTCAAATGTTTCTAAGCTATTTATGAAGTACGATGACAAACTTGTATTAACATTTTATCGGCCATTTTTTTTGCAGGAGACAGTTATTTCTATCTCTTTAAAAAAAATGTATTTTACACATACGTGGTTTTCACTGCCGACTGATGATATATGTAGGAATAAGGTCCTGTAAAACTAACTGCTCAAACATTAATGCCCGGTTCCTATAAACAAAAACGAATCGTATTACTTACCAAAGGTAGCATATTTGATTGCCAATACTGCTTATCTCGTAAGCTAATTTTACTTGTGATACATGTGATATGTGCGACAATAAGCGGTCATATTTTGTTCCGCATAGGTAACGCAAATTACCGCTACAATAAGCGGTCATATATTGTACCATGTAGCCCCAATGACCGCTACAAGAAGCGGTCATATATTGTTTCGTGTAGGTAAACCCAATGACCGCTCGCTAAACATAATCTATTTAGTTGCCAATTCTTAACCAACGACTTGCAGGGTTTACGTTAATACGTATTTTGGGTTGAGACCCATTTTTTAAAAATACAAATTTTAACATAATTGTTAAAATTGTATTTTTAAAAAATGGGTCTCGTGGCTTATACCACGCGGATCATATGATTGCGAGGTTAAGCTGCGCTTGCCGCGGTCAGTCTGTCGATGGGCGACCGTTCGTTACACATCTAAACCCCTCCGTGCCTCGGAGAGCACGTTAAACCGTCGGTCCCGGGTGTCATACGAATACCTATGACAGTCGTTACGGATAGTCAGAAACCCGAAAGTCTGACAACCGGTCTAACCTTAGGATATCGGCATTGCCCAGTAACTGGGCTGCGGAGGTCTGATGGCAGTCGCTCCGTGTAAAATACTGGTATTCAGCCGCATCTGGTTAGACTGGAAGTTGACACCAACATAGTTGGGAAAAGGCTATGAAAGAAAAAAGGAACATGTGATATGGGAGGATCTACTATGCAACGCCATGAGGACTTTGCTTCATTATTGGTAAAGGTTTTATTCAATAACGCTTCGTAAATTATAGGAATCGGCCGTAAGGGTTTGTTCAGAATATGTAAATAACAGTCTGTTAAAAAAAAAACAATTCAGCGACAAGAATGGAAAAAAATCACAGTTTTTTTAAAAATCAATCCTCATAAAATCATCATCAATGATGTCACAAAGGTCCTCATCAATGATCTAAATAAGTAAGATTTTATGGTTTGAAAATCCAATTTCTGGTCTAGGTAATTTCTTTTTTGACTTTACCCGGCCGCATATACGTAGTTACAAAGCCTACTGTATTTTTTTTTGTATTGTTGTAATTTAAATGTTTTCATGTATCTTTCTATATAGACGAAACTATCACAAAATCCGTGTCATCAAAACAAATGGACAAATAAATAATAAATCATAAACATGAAAAAAATGTCAGGCGGGTTATAACAAAAAATCATTTCACAAATACTCGCTCCGATTCTGATGAGCGTCGACTAAACTTATAGTTGGATCGTTAATTCGATGCAGTAACTTGACAGTTCAAAGCAAAAAAATGATACCATACGAAAACTAATAGTGTTGGGTAGTGAACGATTTTACGAAAAGAACGAACACGAAAAATAGTTCAATTTAAATAAATCTCTATGAATTCTTTGTACCTCTTCACGATGCTGTTCTCTTAGACCTAAATTGACTGATAGAGAATGCCTTTTGACATTAAGTCCGCATTATATACCACAATTGTGCATTCCAGCATTAAATAAATAAATAATTAACCTTATGTTCAGTTATTTGACGCTTCAAAAACTTCATATCAGTAGTTACCAGTGGTTACGGCTATTTTTAATAGTGATATACCGTGTTTTGATCCTCTAGTTATTAAATTCAATAAAAAGTATGCATATAAGTACATAATTAAGTTCATTCGATTTCATTCATTATTTTTTTCACCTCACTGCCTTTTATTTGTCAAAAACTGTTATCCTCTAACTGTCAAGTTACTGCATCGAATTAACGGTCCAACTATATCTAAAATTATTGCTATCCTTTACTTACAGATACAACAAGAAAGAGATGGAAGAAAATTAGAGCCGTCAAATTAGTTTTTTTTAAACATTGCCGCACACTAGGATTTCTCCTGTATGTCGCGTTTACAGACATAAATCTTTACAAACACCCAGACCCGGAACAACTATTTGTAGGCCATACAAATATTTGATCCGTATGGGACACGTAATGCAGAAGCCAATCGCTTAAACACTGCATCAAACGTGTCGTTACTAATGTGAACTAAAATATTAATGACTAAATACTCAAACGGTGGAGCAGTGGTGGCCCAGTCGTAACGCCCCCGACTTACGAGTTGTATGTCGTGGTTTCGAACCCAGCCAGGCGCATTACAATAGAATAGAATAGAATAGAAGTATTTTATTTCAGACCGGAGTCCATAGGGTTAGTAACAATTCTAGTATTAGTAAGTTACAGACACATAAACATATACAATTAAATTTCAACGTGGAGCCGCATCCACCTCCGCAACATCGGGGAATCCCACCGATTTGCGAATACACTGAGAATACTGTTGGTGCCGCCGCGAACACGAGTCATCAGGGGTGCACATTTATTCCTAATAATGGCGGCAAAACCATCAATATTATTATCTGCAAACATCCCCGACGCACTACAACGCCACGGCAGCCGCAGCAGCACTCTCAGTGCATTATTATATTGAACGCGTAGGTCGCTGTATGTCCGCTGAGTGAAGTTGACCCACAGGCTGCATGTGTAGAAGGACTGACAGTAACCTTTGAAAGGCGTTACTTTAACTGACTTCGTACAACGTGCAAACCTGCGGGCCAGCATGTTACAACGGACAGCCAGCGACCTACGTTCCCTTTCAATGTCACAATTATCTTTAAGATCGTCAGTGACCCAGTGGCCCAGGTATCTAAACTTGTCCACCCTTCGCATTGGTTCTCCACAAAGTGCCACAGTTGGGATGCTCGAATATGTCACACTGTCTGCTTTAAAAACCATTAGTTCACTCTTTGTGACGTTATATTTGAGCCCATGATTCACCGCATAGTTTTCGCATATAGCGATTAGTCGCCTCAGAGCACCAATCGATGGGCTCAGCAACACCATATCGTCAGCATAACTAATATTACATTACTTTGAGTAATTTATTTCATCACCACTGCTCTCAAAACGGTGAAGGAAAACATCGTGAGGAAACCAAATAGAATGGATGTCCGAGAACCAAAAATTCGAAGACATGTGACATCTACCAACCCGCACTGGGCCCGCGTGGTGGATTACGGCCCATTCCCTCTCACAGAGAGGAGGCCTGTGTCCCAGCATTGGGAACATTATAGGCTGATGATGATGACTCAAACGGTGCTCAATTTTAAGTTGCCGTTAGTCTCGTGCTGTCACTGTCACTTTAAGGCGAAGTGACAGTGACAGCAAGTAAATGGAACTAAAATTTCCAATCAGGTGAAGAATATGCGGTTTAAAAACACGCTTCTCCTGCTTTTCGTGTGGTTAGTGACTAACTTATTGTCAGAGTTTATGCCACCCATGGGCCTCTGACTTTGCTTCACATGCCGTCGAGAAATATCTCTCAGGCAGGTTTCCTCACGATGTTTTCCTTCACCGTTTTTAAGCAATGATAATTATACAATACGCACATGAATCCGAAAAATCAGAGGTGCGTGCCTTAGGTTCTAACCCGAGACTTATGACTTGGCAGTCCGACGGTCACACCACTAGGCTATCACTGCTATTACACGCTGTTCGACAATGTAAATTAATTTCACAGCGCTAATTTTTCTCCGTCTCTTTCTTATAATCTTCTTTATCTTTATTTTTACATAGTATAAAACAAAGTCGCTCCCGCCGTCTGTATGCTTAGATCCTTTAAACTACACAACGGATTTTAGTGCAGTTTTCAGCAATAGATAGAGTGATTCAAGAGGCAGGTTTATATGCCCCAAATTAGTATCTACATTGCACCTGTGCTTATCCGAGGGGAGTCGCTAGTAATAAAATATAACAATATTTTTAGATTTGTTTAGTCGGTGTTTCACAAAATAAGCGCCAATGTTTAACTATTAAATATTTTATCTGGCTGCAGTTTCACAATTCTGTATTGCGTTTGTTTATTGTTTTTGTTTATTTTCGCATAAAACACGGTGTTGTCGGGCCGCGTGCGCTGGTGCGAGAGTGACGGCTGTCCGGAACACTACTCTATTGATTTTTAACGCTAAAAGTTTTTAGACCGTGACTGAGTCTAAACTTATTTGATTTTAATTTTGGAATGAAGGAATGTGTCTATAATATTAGGTCCTTACCTATGAAATTGGCGTTTTTTTCTCACAAATAGAGAACCTCATCACTTCTATGATTTAAAATATATATCAATTGCTTGATATTATATCGAATAATGACCATCATAGACAACTACCAATAGTAAAAAAATCTTATTACTTATAGTTTTCTAAACATAAAAAATACCTTAAAAATGACTCCCCTTTTTGTTAGCAGAAATGACCACTATTTTTGTTTTAACTTTGCCAAAACTTATTTTTGTCGCATAATCTAAGTGGCATACGTTATCTTAGTTTTTGAACATTAGTGCATAAAAGTTTTAAAACATTAGTGTTCATAGTTGTTAAATAAATTAAGAAAATGTTAGTATGAAAAGTGCAACTTCTTTAAAATTCTCCATACAAAACGCTGATTTCATAGGTAATGACCTAATATAATACTGGGTGTAAAAATAGACTTAACGAAGCCGAAGTCTATGCATACTGTACATAAAACTAAGTAACATACAGCAAAAATAATTGCTGGGGAACGACTTTTATTTTTTGGTATTAAAAAACCGCTTTTAATTATAGTGCGCAATATAAGCGCGCGCGCAGCTGACTGTGCCTTCATTTCGAAAATGTTGATAATGTTTGTATAGAAGAACGTTCAGTAATAACATTTAAACTTAGTTTTCGTGAAAAACGTTCAAATATATGACGACTTTGACCTTCAATATCTCCATAACCAGTCGGTTCCCAGGTATGGCCCAATACCAAAAAAACTTCGTAATGATGGGAAGAATACGTGGCTCTCGGCTTCGTTACACCCGATATTGAAAACATAATCAGCTCACTACTGTCCCACTGCTGGGCACGGGCCTTTCCACAGCTTACACAGCATGGAGAACTTTTTTAGCCCTCTCAGGTGAGCAGGTTTCCTCGCGATGTTTTTCTTCACAGTGAACGCAAGTGAAAATCAAATTCTGATCCGCACATGAATTTGAAAAGTCAGAGGTACGGGCCGGGATCGAACTCAGTGCCAATAGCATGGCAGGCAAGCGTTCAACCGGTAGGGTATCACTGTGTTTTTTAAGCCCATGATTTTTATAATATTTGTTGCGATTTACACGGAATAAAACACGAATCAAGACTTCATCAATCATAACAGGTTCCATAAAATGTGTCTTCTATTCAATACAATCTAACATCCAATTGAAACGGCCCATATTGATCTAGCCCACACGAAACTTAGACAAATGCAGGCGAAGGCTTTTAGCGGTGTTCCGGCGGGGGAGTGCATCATGACGTCACATCCGCCCCGTCTGTCCGACTTCCCGCCAGTCGGCCAGGTCGGAAAGTTTAATGGTTGTCACATGTACTTAGGAGGTATATAAATGTACCTTCGTAGAACTGATGCGACTTCAAAAGTTAGACGCAACTGTTCAATTTATTTTACGGTTATATTTAGACACGCTTTAAGCGAGTAGGCTCCATTATATAGGTATCCATTCACTGGGCGCATTTCTTAACTCCGGAATACTACTGAGATTTCTTAACAGAAAAAAAAACACTTTATCTTTTACTCGACACGAGAATCGTACCGAGAACCCAACACTCGGCAGTCTCGCTTAAAACTACTAGACCAATGAGACAGCCGGCAGATATTTAATAGTAAAGCTGTTTATCATTAACTAGCTGTGTCCTCACGGCTCCGCCCGTAGCCTATGTTACTCAGTGATAATGTAGCTTTCTAACGGCAAAAGATTTTTTGAAATAGGTCTAGTAGTTTTTAAGATTATTCGTTACATACAAAAATACAAATCTTTCCTCTTTATAATATTATTAGTATAGATTATAAAACGTAGGTATAATAATAATAAAAGTACCTCACTAGATAATATAAAAAATATAACAAAAACTGTGTATTTTAAAATCCTAAAAATAATTGTTCTTAGCCTCGACCAACATCTGATGAGGCTCTCGTTGGGCGGCTGGATCAAGGGCCTGATACAGAAAGCGGTACTTCTGGACACGGCGCGTATTGTTAGGAAGTTCTTCTCCCTGAGGCCCTGACCACCGGCAGCTTGGACCCTGTTCCAGATGCCGATGGGCTACTATTTTTTATATTTCTTATAGAAATATTTAAAAATGTAATTTATATGTGTATTTCGACGCTCGGCAGTGAAAACCTCGTAAATACTTTTTTCTTCAAAAGCGTTTTATTTGTTCTTTAGTATATACATATCGCTCATTTGGTGCAACAATGACGTAATTACACTTTTTTTAAAAAACAAGTTAAATATATCAAAATGTGCGGAAAGACTATTTTGATCGAGAGAAACATCTCCTGTAAAATTTTCTAAAAGTGTAATTATGCCATTGATGCACCAAATGAGCGATATATAAACTCGTCATACACGTACTTGTTCAACAAACTTTCAATTCAAATACTTCTAAGCTATCTATGACGCACGATGACAAACTTGTATTAAAATTTGATCGGCCATTTTTTTGAAGGAGACAGTTATTTCTATCTCTTTTATTAAATTGTATTTTATACATACGTGGTTTTCACTGCCGACCGACGCGCGACGATTTAGTGAATAAGGGAGAATAATTGTTCTTAAATACAGACAATGCTCAATCAATTTAAAAAAAAAAAACAATCACGAATACTTTTTTAAAGAAACGCGTAAAAAAACGCGTTCACCGATTGATTGAGAATAAAGGAGTCGAATGAAGCGGGCTTTCTAAGCCGGGTCAAAGAGTAAAACATTTAAATGGCGTAGAGGTGACGTATCTTTGTAACGATTTGGTTTTTAAATTAATTTATGGAAAGTTTTTTTTTTCTCCTCACTAGAGTTTCTCCTTATCGTGGGTGCGTTTACAGACACAAATCTTCACATGCACAAGCGCCCAGACCCGGAACAACTATTTTTATCCATTATTTTATGCCCAAGCGGACGCACAAGTATACTTACAATTAAATAAAAAATCTTAAAACTAAAACTTTAAACATATAATAAATTTAAACATATAATTTCCTGGTAACCAGAACACAAAAAAGTTAAAAAATAAAAATACAGCAATCCACACAATCTATGGCTACTAATTTTAATTTATAGTCTATGGCATAGACTACCATTGTACTGTAGAGAGTCTATGGTGTAGTACAATAGGTACAGACATTTAAACATGTTGAATTTGTGCGTCGCATTGTGCGTAAAAATTTAGGTCGTTGCTCAGAATTATGCTGAGGCTTCGGACGAACCTAATGCCAACAGCGCTGATTTTCAGCAACAACCTTCGTTCGAGCGACGTAACGAAAGCACCAGAGAGAACCAGTCGTAACGTGAGTATTTTACTATCTTAAATTAAGTACTGAGCGGTGTATAAAATCAAAATAAAATACTGTGTAGTGTGTTGTGCCAAATATAATACAAATATTGTTATTAAATATGTAACTAGAATTACATTTCATAACAAGACATGACAATAACAATATCTTGCAGCTGTCATTAGCAGTCACATGTTTAGTAGTGGATGTTAAGGTGATATTACAAAGACAATTTAAGGAAGGGGCCGACCTCGACCAACGTACCACGAACAAATCATGGGCGTTCTCAAAAGACACCAGGTTTGTAGAACCCTAAACCGACTAGCATGCATGAGAAGGTTAATGAATGTAGATAGAGTAGAGAAGCGAAAAGAGTGTGACAGGATCGTAGCAGGTGGAAATCTATAGTCTCTGCCTACCCTAATGGGAAACAGGCGTGATTGTATGTATGTATGTAAAGATGAGAGAATAATATTATGTACCGGTAAAATGGGGTGAATATGGATGCAGGGGTGAATAAGGACGAAACTTTAAAATGGATTTTAACGTTGAAATAATATAGTTTGTTGCCAACAAGGACACTTAATCGTTAATTATAATACAGTAAACACATTAGTCTTTTTTGGCAATAAAATATATTTACTCAAAAATGCTTGTAATGTGGTCATTATTTTGACAATCTTCTTTGAGCAAAGTCGACCTTTCCGCGCTACTTGAATAGGCGCCAGCAAAGTTGTATGGAATTTCATTGCTGGTGAGTTTTAGCCACCAGCAATTTCCTTTGAAAATCCATTATTGTTGAGTTTTGTTTCAAAAACAGTCTAGTGCAAAAAGTTTTTATTCAGAATTTGGTTGTATAGGTACAGGCAGCGCAATCATTAACTAATTTTAAAAAAATGCCCGGCGAAAAAACAAATCGTTACTTGAAATAAATTATTACTACACTGAGCTGGTTTTATTTAAATTACTCGCATTGTTTGAGTAAAGCACTATACAAGCCTTGGTCCGCAATCACTGCTCTGCTGGCCACGCTATGATGGCCTCGAGCTTAGTTTAACTACTCTCTAGGCTTTCAAGCTTGGTCATCATTGCAGCCCTTGCTGTCCGCACAATAAAGGCCTCGACTTTCGGTCTCGGCCTTTGTTCCAGCTTGTCCATCAGGAGCTGCAATGCTGACCGCGCTGTGATGGCCTGGAGCTGCGCTACACTGCGCTTTCGGCCGTCATCAGTGCTGCCAGCAACACAGTCATTACAGACAGTAATGTACCTACTATATTTCAATGTTGAAATCCCTTTGAAAGTTTCGTCCCGATTCACCCCTGCATCCCTATTCACCCCATTTTATGGTATCGTAAAATAAAAGTCACCTCTTCGGAGAAGCTAATGTCCGGCAGAGGATCAATAGGATGAAAAATATTCATATTTTCTGTGTATATCTAATTAAAAGACAAAGAAAATCTTATTTTAAAAAAAACTAGTATGTAAAGCCTATGTATAGTAACTGCCTTGTTTCTGTTGTGGTGGCAAGCACGACTGCTGTGCATGGGATCCTGGGTTCGATCCCCAGATCGGGCTAAGTGTTATTGTGTTTTTCCACTAAGAATTTCTCAGTAGCAGCCCGGTGTCTGGATTTGTGCCCGGTTAATGGCAGTAGGCTCGCCCTCTATTACATGGGACTTAAAAGTAACTGGCAAAACGAGGGTCTACACTACAATGTTACTAGTACCACGGGTAGAATTTTTTACCCATAGTACTACTAGACTGCTTGGTAGTAACTACGGGAGGAAAATTTTGGCCGTGGTACTACTGGTAGTACCACGGGCAACAAACGCTAAAAACGCCTCTGCCGAACCCTTCGGGGAATACAAGGCGTGATGTTATGTTATGTTATCACTGAATGAATGAAATTGAAAAAAATAAAATAATGGAATAAAAATTGTGGAAAAGAGACTCTGAAATAGGTATTTCAGCGTCGCTTTTCCCACAATTTTCTGGTCTTTGCCATCTCCGCCCAAGGCACAGCAATTACACAGCGAAGGAATCCTAAACCGCCGCGCTTAGATGTTTTTCGCTTATTTTCAGCCCCGTTTGTTCTACGGAACCCGAGACGGCTCACTTACTAATTGGTACGAGCTTTTGAACCGATATTTTGTTCAAATTCTATTCGAAAAGGATTGCTATTAGTAAATAATTGTTATGTTATTGTTGATTATGGTTTTATTGTTCTAATAGGCTGTCGTTTGACGATAACGAGACGCATGGCCTTTTTTAAGCCTTGAATTCACTAAGGGACACTAAGCAGTGATAGCTTAGTGGTGTGACTGTCGGACTGCCAAGTCATAGGTCTCGAGTTCGAACCAAAGGCACGCACCTTTGACTTTTCGGATTCATGTGCGTATTGTATAATTATCACTTGCTTAAAAACGGAGAAGGAAAACATCGTGAGGAAACCGGCATGCCTGAGAGATTTCTTGAAGGCATGTGAAGCCAAGTCAGAGGCCCATGAGCGGCACAAACTCTGATATCAGGTTAGTCACTAACCTCACGAAAAGAAGAAGAAGACTAAGGGACAAAATGTTTCCCAACATGTCGCGCACCATTGAGTCTACGAGACGCTGCAACGTTGCACACTGTCCCGCAACATTGTGCGACATTACTACGTGACGCAGGACATGTTGCAAGCCACCGCTTCGAGAGCGGACGCATGGTCTCCAACGTGACACGCAACATTGACTCTACGAGACGCTGCAACGTTGCACACTGCCGCGCAACATTTTGCGTCATTTCTACGTGACGCAGGACATGTTGCATGCCGCCGCTTCGAGAGTGGGCGCATGGTCCCCAACATACGCGCAATATTGAGTCTACGGGACGCTGCAACGTTGCACACTGCCGCGCAACATAGTGCGACATTTCTACGTGACGCAGGACATGTTGCAAGCCGCCGCTTCGAGAGCGGGCCAGGTGTATGCGAGCGAATTGTTCCGCGGCATTGTCCTCGGGACATTCACGTAGATGTCCCGCGTCAAGTACCGCGGTATGGTGCTCTATTTGTCCCTTAGTGAGGCTTAGTGAATCCAAGGCTTTACATTGAAGACAAACTTGCTGCAAGCCGACTAGTTTCCATAATACTCCGCACATTCATCATCATCATCGCAGTCTTTTTCCATCGACTGCTGGACATAGGTCTCCCTTATAAACAACGTCGAACGGTTGTGAGCCCTTTCCATCTAATGGCTCCCTGAGGTTCTTCTTTATTGCGTGTCAATGGCTCAAATTTTAAATAATGTTTAACTAGTAGGTGGCCTAGAAGTACGTGCGGTGTAACTTTGAATGATAGATTGAGAAATGATGAGATTATACAAAGTTGCGCTTTAAAAGATGATGTAGTGACAAAAATTGAAAGGAGTATACTTAGGTGGTTTGGTCATGTTGAGAGAATGAGTGAACGGCGCTTAACAAAAGGAATTTATAAGGCGGATGTCAATGGAAACGCCGGTAGAGGACGTCCTAGAAGGACATACATCGATGTTAGTGGTGATGTTCTTCACAAATGTCAGATGCGTAGTACTCTCAACCGGCGTACGTGTATGACAAGATGTATGAATGTGTATGAAGCGAAAGGGGTATGTAAGGGTCGTAGCATGTGGCGTTCTATATTTTCTGCTTACCCCTATGGGAAAAAGGCGTGAGTTTATGTTTGTATGTAGTAGGTGGCCATTTCGTTGCCCTTATCAGTAGCCTGCATGAGAACGGCTCCACTATATCTTCATCTAATCATCTGTCCATCCTTCAATCCGCTTCCTGGATGGTGGTCTGCATTCGAAAACCTTCCTTCACCAGTGATTTTCTTTTCTCTGCCAACATAGTACTGTCTTCCACGTTAGCCTGTATGCGTCCACTTTTAAAATGGGCCTTTATACTAGAATGAAATGCAAATGGATTAGTGATAGCAGTATATTGACATTAAGTCAGAGGGGGTATGACAGACCAGCCTCTGGTCCTTAGATTAAAATTTCTAAGCTCTTGAGAGTATTAATATGCCACCTTTTAATATTAAAAATGTACCAACGGAAAGACCTCACACTCCCTCGGATAAACTATTATTGGCTTATTACCCACTTGGCCGATAGTCATACGGGACGTTTAACTTTCATTAAGTGGTTATCCCATGACTAGTTCCTTTGTCACCCTCACGAGAAGATGACGTTTGCAAAATAGATTGGCGAAAATTTTCCGCTATGTTCCCAAAAATGTAGGCAAGTACTTGATCTACCCACACTTAAACTATCCAATCTCAAACTCCTAATACCGGTAAACGTAAGCAATTTCCCGGAGTTCGGCCTAACAAGATAGAATGGATATGAAAAACCCAGTTCACCAAAACCTACTTCCGTCTAGCCCACTGCTACGGTTACCGAATGCTTGTTACCGTTCATTATAGTGTCGTATTCCCCGGGGAAAGCGTGTACCGGTGGATGCGGTTAAATCACTAAGAAAATTGCTCTTAATTCTATGCCGGGGAACGGGGGAATCTCGTACTTAATTGTACTTCGACGCTTGATTTTTTGTACGTAATAGACGTGCAACGTATATTGGTAAGTGTTTTTTTTTATGGGTAATTGGAAGACGAACCCCCCTCCCCTACTCCCCCGGTGACTGTAAGGGTGAACTACGCAAAAACTTGACAAGAGCCGATTTTATTAGTGTCGAATAACTTTTATCTGAGAAATTTTGACAGTTTTTGTATAGAAAATCTGTCAAACTTATTCCTCAGATAAAAATTATCCGACGTTGGTGAAATCGGGTCTGTGTGTCGTGTCATGTAAGTCCAGTGTGCACGCCTTCATACAAAATATAAGAATCCGATAGCATCACATGCACTTACTGACGCGTTACGTGTAAGACTAGTGTGAATCCGGCATTACTAAAGGCCGGCCGGTAGATCTGGCGAGGTGCAGCGTAGAGCATTTTTCACTGCCAAACTATTATGGACTTTGGTAGCGTTTAAATAATATCGACAATCACCTTTTGCCTCTAGTCGCTTCGATGCTCTCGGTGTCTCTAGTAGTTGTGTTAATTGATTTTCGATATTATTTAAACGCTAGTAAAATCGATAATGGTCTGGCAGTGAAAAATGCTCTGCGCTGCGCCTCGCCAGATCTGCACTGGTCCTTTAGTGCTTGGCCAGACTGCAAACGCGGGCGCGGGGCGGGCGCGGTACGGCGAATTCAAACAGAAGAACTTCATTTGAGTGTCCATAGAGGGCACGCGGGCGCGACAACTCGCGCGGGAGCGGGGGATCTCAAACTGGTCCGAGCTGACTACGCGCGTCGTTGTGATGGCGTCTTAAAAATTAAATGTTGAAGAATTAATAAGTGCTATTCAAGCACAATCTGCACTGTGGATGTCGAAACATCGCGCTCGACTGCGGACAGGTAAATAGCGCGCGTTCCCGCACCCGCGCCGCTCCCCGCACCGCGCTGCCAGTCTGGCCCTCGTCTGACCAAACACTTATCCGCTGTTAAATCTCACGTCAGATGTTACGATTGGTTGTAAATATTTTGGTCGACCAATTACATTTATCGACATGAGATTTGAAAACAAATTAAATTAATTAGCCTTACAGTATCCAGGAGTTAACATTTTGAAAGACACGCTATATACGTATAAGCACTTCCCTTCACGACACGCTACAAATTAATCGTACTCTTTTGACGGCTCATGACGTCATTGGCAGCCCGAGCACATTTTTAGACGTCTATAGCCGTCATGGCGTTTAAAAGGTTAATGTTGCAGCTGGAATCAAAATTAAATGTGTTTTATTACTTAGTATTGAAGATTTAGCCAAGAGGTCTCTAGTGACGGTATAAAGCCTTATTCATGGAGAAGCGGGGTCCACTAACCCTGCCGCGTTTTCCACCGCGTACCGTCATTTTATACCAGTAACTAGGTACTACTCAAACCATGCACGCGAAAAAACGTATCAGTATACAAGGTGTAAAAAGACCCTTCACGCAGCCGTCAACCATGCATTCAGTACATCAAACTAAGTAACCCTACGCAAAAATTGTCACTGGGAAACGACTTTTTTTTTTGGGTGAAAAATATCGTTTAACGGTAAAGCTCAATGAAACGCACACAAAACATTGTGCTGATGGATGCAATGTATAGTAAATGGGTAATGGAGGTATTTCAAGTACATTTGCAACCTTCAAAATGAGTATTCAAAAAAAAAGTTGTGAAAAAGATGGAACTTTGACCTCCGATATTTCCGTAATTAGAAGGTTCCCAGTCATAGTCCAGAACAAAAAAAATATCGCAATGACGTGGAGAATAAGTGCCGCTCGGCTTCGTTAAGGGTCTATTTACACCGTTTATACGCTGAAATCCGTCATCATTATGCTTGAATTATCCGCCATACGCCTCGCATCACGCTCCGTGCTAAGCTCCTGGTCTCCATATACAGGGCCTAAGGCTTCCTTTCCACCAGAGATATACTACGTTGCTAAGCTACAGATGTGTGTTAATCACACCAAGAGGATCGCTTGAGTTTCCTTGCTTAGCTTAGCTCTGGTGGAAAGGGGTTCAATAAAGCTGACTTTATATGTATATACACTAGCGGCCCGTCCCAGCTTCACACGGGTGGACATTTTCCCCGTTTTTACAACATTTTTAATTTATGCTCCGCTCCTATTGGTCGTAGCGTAATGTTATATAGCCTATAACCTTCCTCGATAAATGGACTATCCAACACAAAAATAACTTTTCAATTCCAACCAGTAGTTCCTGAGATTAGCGCGTTCAAACAAACAAACTCTTCAGCTTTATAATATTATATGTATATAAGGTTAGTCGGAAAGGGGGTACTAAGCCGTGGGCCACTTAAAGTATCACTGATGACTATTTTAAACCAAGTGTTAAAATTTCAAAATTCGATAATTTTTATTTGCATGCAAAAAGATTTTTATTTTAGTTTTTTCATAAAATAATCATACCTGCTTTAGTTATGAATTCAGAAAACTAAGTTTCTAATCCGTGACTCTAAATATGACCTAAATAGTAAACACAGCTGATCATAGCTATGGACAGATAGATTTTAGCATATTTTTTTACGAAATCTTTGAAAAGCTTTTTCTCCTAAACTATCGAGTTTTACGGAAAGTTGTAGAACAAAACTTATCCCTTATCTATATATTATAGGTACGTTAACACCCTTTCGGCTTAGTACCCCCTTTCCGACTAACCTTGTATATAGTATACATACTACTTGAAGCCAGGGACACGAGCTGAAGATGCGAGCTAGGGATGCGCGAGTGGTGTAGCTATGGGAAGCATGGAGAAGAGGTGAGTGGACGACGTACTACGTAGTTAGCGCAAAGCGGATCTTCATAGCACAACTTACCCGCTCCGCTACGCCACTTAGCTTTGGTGGATATACACACATAGTTTCGTAGCTTAACTTTAACCTCGCTCACCTCTTAGCTACCTCGCACATCTCTAGTGGAAAGGCGGCCGAAGGCTTTGGTGATGAAATACAGGTATAAAGGCTGATTGCAATTGATTATAATTCAATTTCATATTTCAATATTCAAAAGAAAACTTGATGAAAATTCAAATCGAAAAGTCGGTTGTCTCTTTCATTAATGTCAGTTGTCACAAATTTATAGCATAGCGGTTGAACGCTTGCCTTCCATGTAGGAGAGTCAGAGTTCGAAACGGCCCGCACATCTGGCTTTCGAAATTATTAGGTCCCCACCTATGAAATTAGCGTTTTGTATGGAAAATTTTAAAGAAGCTGCATTGTTCATAGGTACTAATATTTTCTTAATTTATTGAACAACTATGAACACTAATATTTTAAAACTTTTATGTACTGATGTTTTAAAACTAAGACAACGTATGCCACTTAGATTATGCAACAAAAATAAGTTTTGGCAAAGTTAAAACAAAAATAGTGGTCATTTCTGCTAACAAAAAGATGATTCATTATTAAGGTATTTTTTATGTTTAGAAAACTATAAGCAATAAGGTTTTTTTACTATTGGTAGTTGTCTATGATGGTCACTATTCAAGCAATTGATGAATTTTTTAAATCGTAGAAGTGACGAGGTTCTCTATTTGTGAGAAAAAAACCTCAATTTCATAGGTGGGGACCTGATAATATGCGGATCAGTATTTGATCATCACTTGTGTTAACGGTGAAGAAAAACAAAGTGAGGGAACCTGCACACCTAAAAAAAATTCTTCCTAGGCTTTTTCCCAATTATGTTGGGGTGAGCTTCCAGCCTAACCAGATGCGGCTGAATACCAGTATTTTACACGGAGCGACTGCTATCAGACCTCTGGAACTCAGTTACTGGGCAATGCCGATATCTTAAGGGTAGACCGGTTGTCAGACTTTCGGATTTCTGACTACCCGTAACGTCATAGGTATTCTAATGACATCCGACGGTTTAATGTGCTCTCGGAGGCACGGAGCAGTCTCGATGTGTAACGAACGGTCACCCATCCTGATCACTGCAAGCGCTGCTTAACCTCGCAAATCGTATGATCAACGGCGTTGTTAATTAGCCACGAAATCCTCACCTGCAAATCTAAGAGGACTGTAAAAAGAAAAACAAAGGTTCTCAGTGGTGCCGCACCAGGCCAGTGTGGTGGAACTAAGGCGTTTACCCATCTCTATCTGGGAAGAGGCCCGAGCTCAGCAGTGGGACAGTAATGGTTTGACGACACGTTTGGTGCAGTGGCTGAGCGATCGGCTTCTGCGCTACGGGTCGTGGGTTTGATTCCCGCACGGAACACATATTCGTATGGCCTACAGATGATTGTTCCGGGTCTGGGTGTTTGTGCGTGTGAAGACTTGTGTCTGTAAAAACATCCCCGATGCAGGAGAAAAGCTAGTGTGGGGAAACGTTTTTAAATAAAAAAAATATTTACTGATTATGTTATGCCAAATTCAGTACATTCACAATTAATAACTTATTTTTCCGACTACACGTTCGAATTGAAACACGGTCATCGTATACAAGGTGTAAAAAGACTCTTCACGAAGCCGTCAACCATACATTCAGTACATCAAACTAAGTAACCCTACGCAAAAATTGTCGCTGGGAAACGACTTTTTTTTGGGTGAAAAATATCGTTTTACGGTAAAGCTCAATGAAACGCACACAAAACATTATGCTGATGGATGCAATGAATAGTAAACGGGTAATGGAGGTATTTCAAGTACATTTGCAACCTTCAAAATGAGTATTTTTAAAAAAAAATGTGAAAAAGATGGAACTTTGACCTCCAATATCTCCGTAACTAGAAGGTTCCCAGGCACAGTCCAGAACAAAAAAAATATCACAATGACGTGGACAATAAGTGCCTTTCGGCTTCGTAAAGTGTCTATTTACACTGTTTAATGCGTATTTTATTTTGACGTGTCTCAGCCCCAGAATTGTCAATCTCCAAACAAAGTCCACTGTCATACATCCTCATACATAAAACCATTTACTTGATAATACGTTTTGGCACTACATTAAAGTTTTGAATAACATATTGCTACAAAATATGGCGTCTCAAGTTCGCTTCAGGTAAAGTTTAGATTGGGTTGGCGCAGTATTGTTTACGAGTACCTTGCAACGCAGTATACTATGAATATTATGTGTTAAAAGTTCGGTTTATGTAGGTACTGTATTATAATAATATTGTCCTTGGTCCTGGGTTCGATCTCTAGGTCGGGCAAAGTGTTATTGGGTTTTTCCGTATGGAATACCTCAGTAGCAGCCCGTTGTTTAGATTTGTGCCCGGTTGATGGCAATAAGCTCGCCCCGTATTATGTGGTACTTAAAAACATAACGGCGAAATGAGGGTGTTACTATACACCTCGGAGAAACAATATTGACGACACGTTTGATGCAGTGGCTGAGCGACTGGCTTCTGCGCTTCGGGTCGTGGGTTCGATTCCCGCACGGATTAAATATTTGTATGGCCTACAAATAGTTGTTTCGGGTCTGGGCATTTGTGAGGGATTCGCATATTCCCATAACCTCATTCCCGACCAGCAGTTTGGTTTTCGTCCCACCCACTGCTGCACTAGGCAACTTCACCGTATTGTCGAACACATAAGCTCCGGCTTCATGTTTTCATACAAGACAGGCATGCTGTTCTTCGACGTAGCGAAAGCCTTCGACAAGGTCTGGCACAACGGTTTATTATATAAACTGTACCAATTCAACGTGCCAGACCGTCTCGTGCTCATCATTCGAGACTTTCTGTCGGATCGCACCTTTCGCTACCGAATAGACGGCACGCTTTCGTCTCCACATCCGATCCGAGCCGGAGTCCCTCAGGGCTCCGTGCTAGCCCCCCTTCTCTTCACGCTGTACACCAGCGACATTCCCACTCAAGGCAAGGCCCAGTTGGCACTTTTTGCCGACGACACGGCTATTTACTACACGGGTAGTGACCTAAAATCGATCTCTCACATCTTACAGACCGCAGCCAACCGCCTCGGCGCTTGGTTTCGGAAGTGGCGTATCGAGGTGAATCCCGAAAAGAGCGCAGCAGTTCTTTTCGAGAGGCACGGCGATAACCACTCGCGTTGTCCCCCAGTAGTCATGTTTGGAAAAGAGATCCCTTGGGAACTGAGCGTCAGGTACCTGGGGGTTATCCTAGACCACCACCTCACGTTCCGGCAACACATCAAAAAGGTGCACGCTCGCGCCGCTTTTGTTGTGGGCCGGTTACACCCTATGATTAGGGCGCGCAGTAAGCTCTCGCTTAGAAATAAGTTGAGACTTTACTTGACGTGCATTCGCCCCATACCAACCTACGCCAGCGTCGTGTTCGCACACGTTAGGCCATGTCGCTTTAAAGCATTCCAAATTCTGCAAAACCGCGTATTGCGCAGAGCCGCGGGCGCTCCGTGGTATATGCGCAACGTTCAGGTTCATTTAGACTTAAAAATGCCAACGGTAAGGCAATATCTCAAACGCACGTCTAAGCGTTACTTCGACCATGCCCCGAGGCATCGGAACCCCCTCGTGACCGCCGCGTCCGATTATAAACCCTCCCAGATTAGCATAGTCCGCCGTCCCCGGCATGCGCTACTAGAGCCCGATGATGAGATCACCCTCCTCCAGGAGGCGAATAAATCGACTAGTACTATACACATACACCGCCGCCGCCGACCGGTGTATCGCCCTCGCCGACGAGGCCCCTCGCGACGTCCCACCGCCGCCGCCCCCGATCCACCGTGCTCACCCGCCGCAGCCGCGGAGCCGGTCGTCCCTTCTGACTCCGCGCAGTCACCATGACGCGAGAATACAGCCCTCATCAAGCTGTCGTATCCCTCCCAGTCCTCTTGCATTCGACACCCTAAGAGTTCGAGTCCCCCCTTGGGGACACTCTCAGAGGTGTCGCTGCTATAGTCATAGCCATGATGTTACAGTAGTTAGCTTTGCGTAGTTAGCTAGGTAGTTAGAATAGTAGGTATTGGTTCGGAGACCCTTCTGGTCTCGCCAATAATAGTCAGGTTACGTAGAAAAGGTCCGCAAGACCATCTACAATAGTCGAATAGGAAAAAAAAAAAAAAAAAAAAAAAGGGCATTTGTGCATGTGAAGATTTGTGTCTATAAACGCACCCACGATACAGGAGAAATCTTAGTGGGGGGCAACGTTTTTTTTTTAAAAAAAAAGAACAAAAAAAAAATACACCCATATTCTAAGACGTTCCTCCAAAACTTACTCGACTCGACTCCACCTCGACTCAGCCTTTCTCACTACCATCGGTAGTTATAGTTGGAATAAACGTCCTCGACTCGAGAATTTTCCTCAGTCGAGGTAAGGAATCATCTGTCAAACTCAAGATAGGTATATCGGAACCTACCTTAAGGAATCCTTAAGGAAGGAAGTGTCAAAGTTCGTATGTAACAAAAATGAATTTTGAAGACTTTATCGAATATGCTTACGATAATCCTTACAACTATTTGTGGCGGTCTTATTTGCGCGATGCAGATAAACAAAAATCCTCAGAATTATGACGTAATGATATATCTCGACTCATCTGAGGATCCCTCGGTCGAGAAACCTCAAAGTTCACCTGAAATTGTAACTAAGAATACAATTTTGAAGATGTTTTCGAGGCCGTCCTGAGTCGAGTAAGTTTTGGAAGAACATCTTAGAACGTAGGTGTTAGTCTCGTAACTCATGAAAAATACTATGTACCTAAGCTTTAAAGTAACCCAATAGTTTGGTATAACAAAAACACCTGTATATCTTCAGGATTTGTAAGAAAAATATTTTCCACGTTTTTGCTCATTACTCAAATTTAGTTTTACCTACACGCTTACAGCTAGTTCACACAGAAACTGTTTACAGGATCCGTTTTTATTTTGGTGATGGCGCCTGTAGTTGTATGAGCGAGTTCACATACACAACAGTGTTCCGAATCCAGTTTTTTTTATTTTCTATCCGTCTGCTTGTAGATTGTCTGGCGGACCGTTTCTACTCAGTAAAAAATACTGGATCCGTTATTTTTATCGAATCCTGTCTGCCAAATGCGACGCCGCTGGTATTTGTTTTGCTGCCAACTGAGTATGGTAAAACAACTATCGTTTATGAAGGAGCTCAACTCTATAATCGGTTACCTAAAGCGATTAAAGAATCTAAATCACTTCCAACTTTTAAAAGGTTACTAAAGCACTATATTTTGAACCGATTTACCTGCTTTTAAGATGTTAACTGTTTGCTTTGTTGTATTTTTTCTTTTATTTTATTAAATTACTATGGCGAAACTGTCGCGTCGTTCACCTAATTATATGCTTCCTTTTATTTTCTCATAGAAGTGAATAATATCTATTCTTTATGAGAAATAAAATTCTTAAACCATATTTGTTTAACTGATCCGTCGGCGCCGATGTGAACGACACATCCAGGATCGACGGATTCGTTAAAACAGATCCGCTGGGTGAACGAGCGGTTTACGGTCTTTAAGAAATCGGACGGCAGGTTTGAACTCAGGCCCTCATATGAAGTGTACATTACAAAACAATAATACCTTATTAACTTTATAAGAAAAGAATAGAGATGCTTCTATTAAAAATATATTCAAAATGGGGTGGTCACGTAAGCAACTCTAGACTTCTATGCACATAATACCCGTGTAATACAATACTCGGGGCAACACTAAACTGCTATAAGTATTGCAAGTCGGTCCGGCATTTAGGGGCCATGGGGCGCATACTGATGCATCCCTTCGCGCGGAGCTGTGAAGGGTTGAAGGTGGGCGGATGCGGCATTCTGGAATAATTTCAAATGTACTCTTATCGGTAGCTGGCAACACTTGACAATGTTGACATAAGAGGGTAACCGTCAAGATTAATCAACGTACCCGAAGTTATAAAAACACTGGTCATTCGACGAAGAGGAGGATTCCATGTCGAACAGCTGAAGAAGTCTGACCTTTTATATCTGGTTTGCTTGTCCTCATTTTCTGATCCTGTGTTAATTATTATATTGTGATATATTGTGAACTAGCTTCTGTAACTAATCACTAACCTAATTAAAAGTACTCTCAGTGGTGGAGAGTCTATGTTGGTTTATTTTACTTTATTTACCATGCTCCCAATCCTGACATACTGATATTAGCTATAACTGTAATCATAGATCCACCCCTACAAGATTCTGTGGTATGTCTCTTATAGTACTTAAATTAACAAAATATGTAGTGTGTTACTTGTTATAGTACTTCTTCTTCTGTCGTGTCTGCACGAGCTTTACGAGAATAGCTCATACCGTAGTGAAAAGCCAAATAGAGCTCTGCCTCATTAGTGCGTTGCGTTGCGTCGTCGCTGCGTCAACGCTGGGTCGTTTTCCATATATACTGGCCTGCAAAAATAAGTATCACACTTTTAAAATTGCAATAACTTTTTAGGTACCCAAGATATATTTTCGAAACAAAAAGGACTTAAAAAAGAGTTTAACTTTGTTACCATAGTTTCAAAGAAAGCTGATAAAAATTGCTATAAAACGTTTTTTATTTTAAATCTCTAACTTCTATAGTTTAGAAAAAATTGAAATTTTAAAAGTGTGATACTTATTTTTGCAGGCCAGTGTATTTTTAATGAAAAGCGTTGCGTCGACGCACGCGACGTTTCAACGGATCGGTGGACGAGAGACGAAGCGGGAGGAGAGTGATGCGCTGCGCTGTAGGAGCTCCGGTGTGACGACAGACAATGTTCCACTGCTTGAGGTGCGTGCGTCGTCTTCTTGCGCTGCGACGTCGTGCGTCGTCGCAACGCAGGTGTGGCATACAATGCGTTGATCTGTTGCGACGACGCAACGCAACGCACTAATGGGGCATCGCCCTTATCACTGCACTAAACAGTGTCAATCAACAATATTTCAATAGGATTTCTCTCAAAATACTACACAAATCCAGAGATTTTGGATTGAGGTCGTTTATTATGGGTTCAGTTGAAAACTAGCGTCAGGCACTAGTAGTCTGACATTTATGCTGAACTGAACCTATTTGGCGCAGCCGCTAGACACGCAGATATTTTATTTTTTATTTATTTTTTCTTTTGTTTTATCTCTTATGAATTTTTTGTCTGAGTGTCTGACTGCTTTCGTGCCAAATAAATTTCTTTCTTTTCTTTCTATTAATTCTGCGTTCATAGACGAATCCGTCGCTGGAAATTGTTGTTCTGCCTAGCCTATTCCCAACTATGTTGGGGTCAGCTTCCAGTCTAACCAGACGCGGTTGAATACCAGTATTTTACACGGAGCGACTGCCGTCAGACCTCGACAACCCATTTACTGGGCAATTCCGATACTCTAAGGTTAGACCGGCTGTCAGATTTTTGGGCTTCTGACTACCCGTAACGACTGTCATAGGTATTTGTATGACACCAGGGACCGCCTCTTTAACCTGCTCCCCGAGGCTTCGAGAGGTTTCGATGTGTAACAAAAGGTCACTCATCCACGGATTGACCGCGGCAAGTGCAGCTTAGCCTCGCTAATCGTGTGATCGGCGCGGATATTAATTAGCCACTAGCCGCTCCATGAAAGTAAATAAATAACATAACATCACGCCTTGTATTCCCCGAAGGGTTAGGCAGAGGTGTTTTATTACACCCTCGTTTCGCCAGTTATGTTTAAGTCCCATGTAATAGAAGGCGAGCCTATTGCCATCAATCGGGCACAATTCCAAACTCCGAGCCGCTACTGAGGAATTCCATACGGAAGAACCCAATAATACTTTGCCCGACCTGGGGATCGAAACCAGGACCTCACGATCAGCAGCCGCGCTTGCCACCACTAGACCAACGAGGCAGTTTAATAAATATTTTTCAAAATGTCACATCCACTCCTTCCATGTCATAGATTCTAACTTAGCTACTTTATTTCGAGAGGTGAGGCCGTTGAAAGTGAGATAGTTCACTCCACTTTACTAGCGAGGCAGTGAGTTCGAACCCCGCGCACGTACGCATGGACTTTTTAACTTTACTCCGGTATTTCTTTAGTGATTATGTTGTGAAAAGGTAGGTATAGCACTGTAAATCGTTGGCACGGACAAAGAATAGTGATTGTGTGAAGTACTGAAAAATTAAAAGTAGTTTAGTTTGTGCGATTCTGTAAATGACAAATTGGGACCTTGAGCCTATATTCGGCTTTTCATTAGCGCCTGTAATGATTTATTAATTGAAATGAAAAAAACATTGGCACCATAATTTTGTGTTTGAAAAATCGGGCTCGTAGTTTTTTTCTTTTTGTATACAAGGTTAGTCGGAAAGGGGGTACTAAGCCGAAGGGGTGTTAAAGTACCCATAATAAGGGATAACTTTTGTTCTACAACTTTCCCCAAAAGTCATTAGTTTAAGAGAAATAGCTGTTCAAAGATTTCATAAAAAATACGCTAAATTCTATCTATCCTCAGCTATGATCAGCTGTGTTTACATTTTAGATCATATTTGGAGTCACGGATTAGAAGCTCCATCTTCTGAATTCGTAACTAAAGCAGGGATGAAGAATTTTTGAAAAAACTAAAATAAAAATAATTTTGCATGAAAAAATAATTTATCGAATTTTGAAATTTTAACACTTTCTTTAAAACAATCATCAGTGATACATTAAGTGGCCCGCGGCTTAGTACCCCCTTTCCGACTAACCTTGTATACGTTGCCCCACACTAGGATTTCTCCTGTATCGTGGGTGTGTTTACAGACACAATTTTTTAGATGCACCAACGCACAGACCCGGAACAAATATCTGTAGGCCATACAAATATTTGTTCTAGAATCTAACCCTCGACCCGTAGTGCAGAAGCCAATCGCTCAGCCACTGCACCAAACGTGTCGTCAATCGTGTCGTGTGATTTGCTAGGTTAAGCTACGCTTGCCGCGGTCAATCTGTGGATGAGTGACCATTCGTTACACATCGAGACCCCTCCGTGCCTTGAAGACCACGTTAATCAGTCGTTCCCGGGTGTCATACGAATACCTATGACAGTCGTTACGAGTAATCAGAAGCCCAAAAGTCTGACAACCGGTCTAACCTTAAGATATCGGCATTGCCCTGTAACTAGGTTGCGGAGGTCTGATGGTAGTCGCTCCGTATAAAGTATTCAGCCGCATATAGTTAGACTGGATGCTGACCCCGACGTGTTGGGAAAAGGCTAGGCAGAACAATTGTGTCCGAAAAATGGCAATAGGCTCGCCACCTATACGAGTAAGATGGCCCGCATGTTGTTGTAGGCCTTTTTTTTTTTTTCCTCACGTGGGGAAATCCTCATGGACTATCCCCCGTCTGGGGAAGACGGGGGGGTGTGCCAGACTCTTACTGGCTAAAACCCCACGGTGTCCCTCCTTCTGACCTAAGGCCGGGGTCACGGGATTCGCTGTTGCATGCACCGCGACCCCGGCAATGTTGTTGTAGGCCTAGCACGAACGTTTGGTGCAGTGGCTAAGCGATTGGCTTCTGAGCTACGGATCGTGGGTTTGATTCCCGCACGAATCAAATATTTGTATGGTTTACAAATATTTGTTCCGGGTCTGGGCGTTTGAGCATGTGAAGATTTGTGTCTGTAAATGCACCCACGAATCCCACGATACAGGAGAAATACAAGTATGGGACAAAGATTTTATAAAAAAAAAATAGTATCATAAAGGTATAGCTAATGTGAGGGACCTTTGAATCGAATATACAAAATCCTATAAAATTTAGGTTTATTTTTTTGCGACATGAATAATTTGTATCATACATACAAGGTGTAAAAAGACCCTTCACGAACCCGTCAACCATGCATTCAGTACATCAAACTAAGTAACCCTACGCAAAAATTGTCGCTGGGAAACGACTTTTTTTTTGGGTGAAAAATTTCGTTTTACTGTAAAGCTCAATGTAACGCACTCAAAACACTGCGCTGATAGATGCAATGAGTAGTAAACGGGTAATGGAGGTATTTCAAGTACATTTGCAACCTTTAAAACTAGTATTTTTTTTTAAAGTTGTGAAATAGTTGGAACCTCCAATATCTCCGTAACTAGAAGGTTCCCAGGCATAGTCCAGAACAAAAAAATTATCGCAATGACGTGGAGAATAAGTGCCTTTCGGCTTCGTTAAGGGTCTATTCACACCGTTTATACAACGTTAGTCGGAAAGGGGGTACCTACTAAGCCGAAAGGGTGTTAAAGTACCTATAATAAGGGATAACTTTTGTTCTACAACTTTTCCCAAAACTCGATAGTTTAAGAGAAATAGCTTTTCAAAGATTTCGTAAAAAATATGCTAAAATCTATCAGTCCATAGCTATGATCAGCTGTTTTTACAATATAGGGCATATTTGGGATCACGGATTAGAAAATTAATTTTCTGAATTCATAACTAAAGCAGATATGTTTTTTTTTTAACTAAAATTAAAACATTTTTGCATGCAAATAAAAATTATCGAATTTTGAAACTTTAACACTTGCTTTAAAATAGTCATCAGTAATACTTTAAGTGGCCCGCGGCTTAGTACCCTCTTTCCGACTAACCTTGTAGATATGAATAAAGTTTTCAATTTAATTAAATAGTATATGCGAAACGAGTATTTCCGATTGAAAATTCACTTATATTATTAACCTTATGTTTACGTTAGTAACTCGACAGCATTTGTGCTAGTTCTACTGTATCACAAGTTGCTCATTGTAGCAAAAAAAGTACCAAAATACCACTTACATGATTAGTTACAAATTTTTCGGCGAAATGTTATAACTAATCCATTGCGTATTCCGAGGAACGTCGCAGTACCAAGATTAGATATTTATGGTGGATATCGTAGATGGTACACTTCATAAATAAGTCCATACGCGTTGGAGGGTTATTGGCTACCGGCTGCACTAAACCCTCTTTCCTCAACAGTAAACATAAGTAAGTGGACGAAGGATTTTCGTGATTTCTTATTTATTACTTAGCTGCCCGGTAAACTTCGTACCAACAAATTAGTATGTTCTCTTTTTTAAAACCAACAAAAAAATTATCGGTCCAGCCGTTCTCGAGTTCAACGAACAGCAATTCATTTTTATATATAAGACTAGCTGTGTCCTCACGACTCCGCCCGTAGCCTATGTTAATCAGTGATAATGTAGCTTTCTAACGGTAAAAGAATTTTTGAAATCGGTCCAGTAGTTTTTAAGTTTATTCGTTATATATAAAAATCCAAAAATACAAATCTTTCCTCTTTATAATATTAGTATAGATAGTATAGAAGATTAGTGGACCCGGCAAACGTCGTCCTGCCCAGAAAAGCATACCGACAGCAGCGCCACCTACCGGGTCCAATTGTGTTTTTAAACCATCCAGGAACCCATTAAAATATACACACAAAATTTCATCCAAATCGGTCCAGCCGTTTAGGAGGAGTTAGGTGACAAACACACGTACAGAAGAATTATATATATTAAGATTTTCCATATTTTCTCACCATTTAAACTTTCCCTGGACTTCGACAAATATCTTCCCATAATATTATGGTCGAGCCTGATTTTGCTGCACCTGTAGCATTATCAAAATGTAAATTATTATTGACATTTTGTATTTTGTTATTACACTAACCTGCATTGTTCTTACATATTTTTTATTTTAAGCACCGCATTGTAACTGTACCCGATTGTACAGCAAATTATTTTAAAAGAGTATCCATGGAGTTTCTTGCCGGCTTCTTCTCCATAGGATCTACTTTTTGGAACCGTGCAACTAAATTGTCGAGACGTTTCCTAAGTGCATGTACTGTGCCTATTCGAAATAAAAACTTTTGAATTTGAATTTGAAATTTGAATCTCAAAATCAAAATTAGCCAAATCGGTCCAGCCGTTCTCGAGTTTTGGCGAGACTAACGAAACAGCAATTGATTTTTATATATATATAGATAGACTAGCTTTTGCCCACAACTTTGCTTGCGTGTTTTTTTCACCTCCTTAGGGGAGGAATTTTGAAAACTCCTTCCATAGTTGATGCCTACATTATAAAGTGGTTTAGGCTTGCGTTGATAGATCACGCCTAATCACTCAGTCATTCAATCGGTCAGTTTCTCCTTTCATATATAAGGTCCCACAAAGATACCTGGACAAACTTTTACAGATCATTCATAACACCATAATAAAGACATTAGTCAAAAAACATTTAAAAAAAACATGTCTACTGCCCTGTTACCTGTTCGACAAACTCTTAAATTTTGTGAAATGGCAAATTAATTAAACAAAATTATATTATCTCAAAAATCGGAAAAAAATGGCACCAAAGTGTGTAGCCGACCTAAAGTAAGTGTGTAATGCCTGTCTTATTACAAACTCCGGGCAGCTACTCAGGAATTCCACACGGAAAACCCAATAACACTGCACCCGACCTGGGGATCGTACCCAGGCCCTCACAATCAGCAGTCGCGCTTGCCACTACTAAACCAACGAGGCAGTCAGATTATATTGATCAGTCTTTTAGAAACGGGGGTCCAAATAGATCAAATAAAACTGTTATAAGTTCTTATACATCTGCGCGATCTGTATGAGGCAATAAAAGGCACTTCATATTAAGATTCTGAGGGAAAGACCTCGCCTGAGGCAGCAGATCTATTGGCTCCCTCCCCAATATTATGTGCAGACTTATCTATATCTATGTGTTATTCGGGATTCATAATACTGTAATATTGTGCTATATTTTTGTTGAAACCTCACTTTGTATTCGAAGTTTGCTCTTTAACATTCGTTCTAATGTAATTCCTTCAAACCTCGTGATGTACTGCTGACATAGATTAACCATGGACGAGATACTTTTGGATTCAATAAGAAAAAAATTACAAGAAGTAAACAGTTTACTTCTTATAATTTTGTTTTTATTGGATTCAAAAGTATACCGTGCAGGATTAATCTATGTCAGTAGAACATCACGAGGTTTGAAGGAATTACATGATTTCGTTTACACTCTGTATATCGGGTGTAAAAATACCCTTAACGAAGCCGAGAGCCACGTATTCTTCCCATCATTACGAAGATTTTTTTTATTGGGCCATACCTGGGAACCAACTGGTTATGGAGATATTGAAGGTCAAAGTCCCATTTTTTTTAGATTTTCTCGAAATCTAAGTTCAAATGTTATTATTAAACATTCTCTTATAAAAATATTACCAATATTTTTGAAATTTAGGCTCAATATGTTGCACGTGCGCTTACATTTCGTGCTACAGTTAACAGCTGTTTTTTAATACCAAAAAATAAAAATCGTTCCGCAGCAATTATTTTTGCTCTATGTTATTTAGTTTGTCGTACCTACGATATACGTAGACTTCGGCTTCGTTAAGGGTATTTTTACACCGTGTATAGGTGGGCTGGACACATCGTACGTTACACTGATAATAGATGGACCATAGAAACCACACGATGGAAAGGTCCAAAGGGAAAGAGGAATGTTGGAAGACCTGTAAGACGGTGGGCTGATGATATTATCCAGGTGTCAGGAAATGACTGGACAAATACAGGCAAGGACAGGGATTTGTGGAAAAGCTGGAGGAGGCCTTTACCCAAAAAGGGGTCCATATCTCAACAAAAAAAGACTAAGTAAATTAATTATAACACTTGAAATGTAACTTAGAAATATGGAATAAAATGGCTTTTTTATTTATTATTTATTTATTTATTATATAGGTATATTGCCTCATTAGAATTTCTCCTGAATTGTAGTGCTTTTACAAACATAAAACTCACAAACACTTACACTCAAACTCGGAACATCTATCTGTTATGGTGCGTCCAGACCTGACGAACGCGCCGCGAATGCGCTGCACGCGCGCCGCTCGCGCGCACCGCGCGAGCCGTTCGCGGGCTGCGCGCGAGCGGCGCGCGGAGCTTTGTACGAACATGAAATGCACGCGCGCAGCTCGCGAGCGGCGCGTTCGTCTGGTCTGGACGCACCATTAGCTATATAAATGTTTGATCTGTGTGGGACTTGAACCCGCGACACGTAGTACACAACCAAATGGCTTAGCCACTGCACCGATAGAGCTGTCAAATCTACACTTCTTCACTGACGGATAATGGCCGTACCGTGCCGTTCTGGTAATGAGTGCAGGCCATAAGGCGTGAACATGTTGTGACGGGTGGTGGCGGACTGACGGGGGTCCGGCCCTATAAAAGGTCAGGCACGCTGCAGATCGGCCTCCCGCGCCGCTGCAGTTGCCAAGTTAAGTGCTACACCTGCTTAAGAAGACCCTGGACTCCTCGCATTGCTACGAACCACGCCCTGTTGATATTTGTAATTTTTATTAAAATATATATAGTGTACGGTTACAAGTGTTATTCTTTATTCTCCAGTAAGTAGACGCCTGCTAAATTTTATGTGCACAATCATGCTTGTTGAAGGTTGTCTCTTAAAGCCACCCTTTGACCCCTAAAGTGTGACAGTGTGCCGTTGAAAGAGTTAATTTTGACATAGTCACCGTGGTACGATAACTTAGATAATCTAAAAGATCTTGGGCAGATTGCAAATTCAAATTCAAGTCTACTCGCAAAGGGCTTATAAAGTATTAGTAATCGTATGGCCTGTTTTTACATTTAATGTTTTTTTTTCATGCCTACCGAAATATCAAGATGACATTTATAAAATTTCTTTTCGCATATTTTTAATTTGTTTAATTGTGAATTATAGTGGATTATTGTAAACGATTTCGAATACGGATTACGAGCGGGACAGGAGCGATTCAGAAGTTTGACATCAAGTATACTCCACCAAGAAGAACATAGTCTGCTTAGTTGTCGGCAATAAGATTGACAAGCATGCAGCACCCGCAAGCCCGAGATGGAATAAGATCGTAGGTGGTGCTTGCCACCAGCAAAAGCATTCCCAAGGAGGGTTGACGTCAGGCAGGCGGCCGGTCATAAAATATAGCCGAAACATTTGTGCAGTATGATATGAGACATACTGCGCTGACCCCAAATAAGTTGGGATAAGGGCAGGAGGTTGATGATGGTCCGTTTTTAAACACGAAATTACATCCTTGCCATCTTTTTTTTAACTATCCCATTACTGTCCCACTGCTGGGCACGGGCCTCTTTTCAGAATGAGAAGGGTTTAGGCCTTAGTCCACCACGCTGGCCTGGTGCGGGTTGGCAGACTACACACATCATCGAGAACTTTATGAAACCCTCTTCCTCTCTCCTAATTTTGCTGTGCCCGACAGGGTCCATATTGATCATTTACTTGTTATATACCATCTATGTAATACATATGGAATGCATTAAAGAATTAAGTATTGAAGCCCTCTCAGCTATGCAGATTTCCTCATGATATTTTTCCTTCATTGTTAACGCAAGTGATATCAAATTCTGATCCGCACATGAATTCGTGAAGTCAGAGGTACGGGCCGGGTTCAAACTCAGACCCTCCTGCATGGAGGACAAGCGTTCAATCGTTAGGCTATCACTGCTAATTACCCTTACCATTAACATACTTTAAAATAATACGATAGAAACCGACAAATCACAATAACTATGTTTATTTATCTTTTAAATGAAAGTATAATTAAACAGATAAAAAATTGTCGACAGTCGTGTCGATTCTGATGCACATTATGACAGTACTAAGCTAGACTAAACGCAACTGTCTCTTTCATTTTCTATAGAAACAGAAAGAGACAAACACCCTTAGTTTAGTTTAGTCCTGTCAAAGTGCGAACCAGAATCGATACCAGTGTCACATAGTTTTAGTCTCCCATTTTGAGATACTTATAAATGGGCAATCTCCCACAGTTTTAGTATCCCATTTTGCGATACTTATAAATGGACAGTCTCCCACAGTTTTAGTATTCCATTTTGCGATACATATAAATGGACAATCTCCCACAGTTATAGTATCCCATTTTGCGATAATTATATGTTGAAAATCTACCATAGATGTAATCTCCCGTTTTGCGATAGTGATCCAAAATCTAATACGGTATCCCTAATTGCATGTCACTTAATTTTTAATATCCGATATTTCAAAAACATGTACTGTTTATCAAATATTTGACCTCTTGCGTCTACGCGGTGGGTAGCTGGGCGCGCAGAAGTAATGTTTATCCGGTTGTCCGTCAATGTTTGCGCTGCACTTGCGCGTTGCGGAGCACGCATGCTCTCTACCGTCTCCCTCTTATCTATTGCGAATGAGTACGCGATTTTTTTTATACAAAATAAGCAAGCATTTCACACTTTGAGAAGGTTGTAGCCACTGACATAAATAATTACCACTGGACTGACTGTTCCGTAAGTTTGACAGCTATTTTTTTGGGCCTATTTGAAGCGCCACTAGCGTGTGTCCACAGAACTAATTTTGACGTCTATTGCAAATGGCTGCAAGAGAAGTGTTTGTTTACTGTAAAGTAATTTAGCGTTTTTAAATAATTTGGTTCGAATTTTATGTTGTTATTGTTATAAGCATTATATAAAAGTTATCAAGAATGAGGTCATGTGTATAATGTGTGTTGTAAGCGACGCTACAAAAAAGACAGTGAAATATCATTCCACAGGTTCGTTTGTAATACTTTATTTAGTCATATTTTTACTTAACAAAAACTTTACGTAATAATCTTGTCTTACTTTTTATATCAAGCCTTACTCTAAACAAGCATTAATGCAATTCGTATGAATAAAGATTCTTTTTATTTACAATTTTCAACCAATTCAATTTACTTTTTATTTACATTTTTAGTACCACAGACACTCGCTACGTCCGACAGCGCCAAACTGGCGATTATCAAACGGGCACAAAAGCACTTTGATAGCCGCCAGTCCAATGGTAATTATAGAGGTCAGTGGTTGTAGCTAAATGGTTGCTAAGTCGTCTCGAAATTATTCGTTTTGCGTGACACATCTACTTTGAAGGGCACACAAACCTATCTCGTGTGTGTTTGGACTCACTTTTGTCGACACGTTTGCAGCAGTGGCTGAGCGATTAGTTTCTGCGTTACGGGTCGTGGGTTCGATTCCCGCACGGAACAAATATTTGTATGGCCTACAGATAGTTGTTCCGGATGTTTGTGCGTGTGAAGATTTGTGTTTGTAAACGCACCCACGGTACAGGAGAAATCCTAGTGTGGGGCAAAGTTTTGTCTAAAAAGAAAACATCTTTTCGTGTGGTTAGTGACTAACTTCGTGTCAGAGTTTATGCCGCCCATGGGCCTCTGACTTGGCTTCACATGCCGTCGAGAAATATCTCTCAGGCATGCCGATTTCCTCACGATGTTTTCCTTCGCCGTTTTTAAGCAAGTGATAATTATACAATACGCACATGAATCCGAAAACTCAGAGATGCGTGCCTTCCGACTTTCTTCAATGAAGATACTATGCTTGCCAAATAAGAATAGGATCGCGCTTGCTACAACTTCACGCGATAGCTGTCAAATTGGTACTGCCAGCAAAAAAATACTATGAAAAAAAAAGTTATATTTTTTTATTCATAAATTTCATTATTATTTATATTCATTTTTATAAAATGTTATTTATTGAATTCCATAAATAGATAATTTTGGATAATTTAATAATATTTAAAAACAGTATTCATTAAAGAAATGAACCAATATATATACTTAACTTCACGAAATGCTACTGGTCACCCTAATATGTCGCCATACTTTATTTACTTTTTTGCACACCTTACACTTTGGTAATGAAATTCACGAGTATTGCGGAACAAAATGGCGTCTTGACAGTGCTATTCTTATTTGGCACGCATAGTATATAAATGAGACGCATTTTTTTAACTTTTATATAAGTGTTAAATTATTTTGTTCTTCAAATTTGTTACGTGGTCCTACTTTGGAATTTGTCTAACAATTAATAAGTTATAGTTGTTATTCTAATATTAGCAAGTGTTCGTATAGAGCTGAGAATTCTGGCTGTGTACCATCAAGCCACTACGTGAAGTGATGTTGCCAGTAAACAAGGTTAGTCAGAAAGGGGGTGCTAAGCTGCGGCCACTTAATGTATTATATTACTCACTGATGATTGATGATTGTTTTAAAAAGTGTTAAAATTTCAAAATTCGTCAAATAAAAAATCTATGCAAAATGATTTTTAATTTAATTTTATTCAATAATTCTTCATCCTGCTTTAGTTACGAATTCAGAAAATGGAGCTTCTAATCCGTGACCCCAAATATGACCTAAAATATAAACACAGCTGATCATAGCTGAGGATAGATAGAATATAACGTATATTTTATGAAATATTTGAACAGCTATCTTTTGGAGAAAGTTGTAGAACAAAAGTTATCCATCATTATAGGTTATTTAAAACACCCTTTCGGCTTAGTACCCCCTTTCCGACTAACCTTTATATCGACGGTTAAAAGGAAATAGGGGATAAGCGACAAAAGATGAAATGTTCAGGAGAGCCGTTCAAAGTTTTAAATTTTAGAAAAACTGACGTATTTTTGTCATTTATTAAGATATTGTGAAAAGTGAAACAGTTATAAAATCATCGTAGAGCCATGGGAGTAAGCGCATTCGAAAGAGCAGAAAATTTCAAGTCCAATGGCATATATAACTCATTTTTGACCAAAATGTCGCTTATGCCCTATTTCCTTTTAACCGTCGATATATATTTTTATCTGTTTTATTAGTGGAGGTACTATCTCTCTAGCTTTATGTATTTGTACTGTACATATGTGCGTCTTTATTTTTGTGTATGATCTGTTCTAAATGCTGTTAGGATAAGACCTTTTGGAATGGCGTCACGCCGCAGTACCTATACGTGTAGGTAGTGTCAGAAAAACAATCAGATGAATTTAATTTTAAAAATATATTTGCACTCGTTTCTGTCTCTTTCAAAATAATAATTTACTCTCATAAGCATTTCCCGAACACGACTGTTTAGCACATCTCGTACTCTCTTTTAGCACTCATTTTGGTCACAAAGTACCATAAATAAATACAATGCAAATATAAATAACCAAAACAATATTATTAACCGCTCGATAGCGTTGCTGACGACAACTGACAGCTGTCAGATGACGTCAAATGGCGCCCTATTCTAAAAGGTCCTATTCTAACAGCATTTGGTACGATTAGAAAATATATTTTTCTTCTTTGTCTGCACAACATTTTCTTTCTTTTCCATAATCTAATCATACTCAACACGTACACATAATTAGCCCATTACTGTCCAACTGCTGGGCATGGGCCTCTTCTCAGAATGAGAAGGGTTTAGACCTTAGTCCACCACGCTGGCCTGGTGCGGGTTGGCAGACTACATACACCATCGAGAACTTTATGGAGCCCTCTCAGGTGTGCAGGTTTCCTCACGATGTTTTACCTTCAGCGTTAACGCAAGTGATAATCAAATTCTGATCCGCGCATGATTTCGAAAAGTTTGAGGTATGGGCCGGGTTCGAACCCAGACCCTCCTGCATGGAAGGCAAAAGTTCAACCGCTAGGCTATCACTGCTCCTACTCAACATCATAGTAATTCTTTTGTCTAACGTTTCGAGCCGTAGTGATCCGCAGCCTGTCAATAAAACTGAAATAAAACGCGTCGTATCACCCATCGTAAAGTCGGACGGCCAAGCCCCTGCCTTATAATGCCACATAAAAGAAACTCACATACAATAGCCTTTATATTTTTTATAGACAACTCAAATATGACGATTGGACGTTGAAATGGATAGAAGTTTTGAATTTATTTCATAGAAAAATCTTAGAACACACGAATTCAAGTAACAGAGATATAAAAGGATTCTCCTATGTCTCTCTGGCTCTCACTTACAAACGACGAAACACAGTATAGTGGTTGGCGCCGGACTTTCATGTGAGGGTGGTAGCTAGCCAGGCGGACCGTATAGATCCTACCACCAAGCGCACTGGGTTTTGTTGAATCCTAAAACGCGCATCTATTTCCAGCGTGCGGTGAGGAAGTTTTATATTCTAGCCCGTCCCCATGGGGTATATTTAGAAATTTATCTATCGATAATAAAAGTCACTTCAACAAAATGCAACTATCTATGGTGGTTTGCATTCTACCCGCATTCCACATTCAATTTCCTCCGGGGGTTGCTCGTAAAGGAGCGCCCGGCGGATGCACCAACAAACTTTATTAGTAACTCTTGTTCGCTCAATTTTCTGCCTGTGTGTGTTTCACACATACAACCTTCAGGTTACGTCATTATTATTAAGTAATTCATAAGTAACTCTCATATCAGAGCTTCCACTTAAGTGTCGTTTTGATAGCACTTAAGATGCTGACTTATTAAGATACATTTTGACAGCTCTTGGCAAGCCGGGTTTTAGGAACTTGGATATTAATAATCCAATCTCAGGCCTCTCAGCTTTGTGGCTTAAGAGTAGACTTCCAAGGGGAGCTGTCAAAACGCAATCGTTATCTGAATACAACATGTTTGTTCAGTCTCTCAAGTGATAACAAAACAGCCCTTGCTTCCAAATGAGAGCTATTTAGTAAAATGGTCCAAAGTTCTCTAAACTTCAGCGAGACGAGGCTTTAAGGACCAACAGATGGCGAAGTAGCCACCTATCTTGCTAGCCTGAACACCAATGATACATAGCAGTGGCACTAGAGTGAGAGGGCTGGCTCTTCTTTATTAAATAACTTTACTACTCTCTTACAGCTAGTTCACACAGAAACTGTTTACAGGATCCATTTTTATTTTGGTGATGGTGCCTGTAGTTGTATGAGCGAGCTCAAACGACAGTATTCCGAATCCAGTAAAAAATACTGGATCCGTTATTCTTATCATATCCTGCCTGCCAGATGCGACGTAGCTGCCATTTGCTTTACTGATCCGTCGGTACAGATGTGAATAAGACACCCGGTACCGACGGATCCGCTGTGTTAACGCACGGTTAGAGGGTTAAATTCAGTCTAGACTGCGATTTCTTGCTGATGATAGATGATAACTTGATATTGTTACGGGAGAAGAATAGGACGCAAAATAGCTCAGTGATGGATTAAACTAAGGTATTGGTTTTAATTATTTTTTCTCTAACCCAAAGTAGCCTTGTGGTGTACTAGTAGCAAAAGCAATTACTTTCATCATCATCTCCCTGTACTTATCCCATACCAAGCAAAGTCGGCACAACATGTATTCCTCTTCCATTCTCCTCTATCAGCCGCCATCTCAGTACTCACCCCTTTCTTACCCATATCATCCTTCACACAATCCATCCATCTTTTCTTTGGCCTACCTCTACTTGTCCACATTCATATTTTTCATATTACCATCCACATTCATATTTCACATCACTTTCTTACCTCCACATAACATGTCCACACCACGCTAACCTATTACTCCTCAAGTTTTCAGTCACTGGCGCTACTTTCAAACTTCATCTGACATACAGTAGTTACTTTTCAATTGATTTTAAATGCCTGAAGTGTATCACTGCAGGTCAAAGGCCCCCGTACTCACTGTCTATAGCTACAAAAGACCATCCTATTTGGAAGGACTTAAACTTTCCCCGGCTGCGCACAGATGAATAGGTCTGTCATTGGTCGATCGATATTTTGCCATTTATCAGGCATTTGCAGCACACACCTCAAGTAGGTATGCGAAACATCGTATGCTTTCAGATATGACCTAGTTTGCTTCAACACGATAACATCGCCAATCCAATATCCGATATACGTGCGCACCGCTTGCCTGTCGATGCATGACTGACCATAAAACCGTTTATGAGCGTGTCTCACACTGCCATCTAGTTGCGGAGATTGACAACTCCGCGGTAAATCCACCGTCGCGTCGCCTCGGGTGACGTTAAACCAGATCTTTTACGGTGGCTAAGCTGAAAATGAGTTAAAGTTAAACGACTTAGTCGTTTGTCGAATGGTTTACGGTTATCCTAAGTTATGTGAGAAAAGTTAGTAAACGGGTTAGTGTTAAAATGTGGTGTGGGGGATTATGTTTGTACCTAGTTTATGTATGTTTCAGTGATTATTCAAAAGTTGCCTCTTCTTAAACGTGTCCATGGCAATCTAAATTGAGTCGGCCCAGGACTTAGCTACGAGTTTAGCGTTATCAGTAGCGTCTATTATTCCTGCAACGTGCAGGTATCAGGGCACGCAGGGTATGAATCAGGTGTATCGTTTCCCTGCCGGGGTTGCGGTGCATGCTTTTATGAATCCCGTGACCCCGGCCGAACGGTCAGGAGGAGGAAAACCGTTGGTTTTTAGCCGGTGAGAGTACGGCAGACCCCCTCGCCTACCCCGAGCGAGGGACATCCATGAGGATTTTCCAAGGATAAAAAAATAAGGTGTTCCATCATTTGTGGAACAGCACCACATTCGGTCTTATTCATAAAAAAGTCTTATAGAATGTTTAAGACATTAATTAGTTAAAATGCTCGATAAGCTTATAAAACCTTCGATAAAATTGTGTATTCATAAACTTTCCATAAACCTTCTATAACTAATATGTCGTTTAAATTCATATATAAATCAAAATGTTGCCATTATAATTAATTAATCCAACAAATTGACCGACACATCGAATCGTCAAACGAGAATGTCTGTCTACGCACAGAATAATTATGACCATAGACATTATTACGTACTGATAAGTATGTTATTGTCTACAGTTTCGACACTTTTGACGCGGAGACGTCATTGTTATTAAAATTTGTCAATGAATTTGGTATTATAACTGTCAAGCGCGCGAAAACTTTTGACTACATAATAATGTGTAATTAAAATAACTGAAACGGCCTGCAGAAAATTATTACATGAGGAACAGACGATAAAAGGAAAAATAAAAAAAATTAAAGTTTGTTCTAAAATAACAAGTTCTAAAAGCCAAATTAGAGTATTATAAAAACAAATAAAACTAATATTTTTATACAAGCTTTTTATTATTGAACTACTCGCTAAAATGTATCCTTATAATAGTTTATAAAACATTAGCATTTGCATTTCCCCTTGCAACTTCTTGGGTTACTTCACTTTGTATGATATTCTTTGATACTGTTATCCTCTAACTGCATGTCTCCATGGTCAATATTATGAAGTCGTGGAGTACTACTAGAGCCACTATGGTTGCTTTCACATTTTTTAGTTTGCAGGTCATGTCATATCCGTCTTCGTCGTCCAAAGAAAATTTATTTGTTTCACAACAAAAATCAAAATGGATCACGTCTATTCCTTTCTTCGAAGCGGACGGTTTTCAAAACGTACAATTCTTTCATCAACATCCAAGCTTTGTAGAGCTTGCATTGTATATAATAATAAACTAAATTGGTTAAACAGAAGTGCAAAATAAATTAAATAGAATTGCAGCTCCTCGAAGAACGATTGTTTACGAAACTGACATTTGTTGCCATTTGTACGTCAAATGTCATTTTCTTATTAATCAGCTGCTGTAGGGTCGGCCATGTTTTCCTTATAACACTGTTAAAGTAGGCTCCTGGCTTTCATAACTTTATAGTAGGTTTATAGAACGTTTAAGTGCTAAAATGCGTTTATGAATAACACTTTTTGACCACCAGAATTTAGCAAGCTTTTAGATGTTCGATAACTTTTTATGAATAAGACCGTTAACGGTCTTATTCATAAAAAAAGCTTATCGAATGTTTAAGACATTCATTAGTTAAAATGCTCTATAAGCCTATAAAACCTTCGATAAAATTGTGTATTCATAAACGTTCCATACACTTTCTATAACTAATATGACGTTAAAATTCATGTATAAACCAAAATGTTGCCATTATAATGAAGTAATCCAATAAATTGACCGACACATCGAGTCGTCAAACGAGAATGCGTGTCTACGCACAGAATATTTGTGACCATAGACATTATTACGTACTGTAAACTATTTTATTGTCTACTACAGTTTCGACACATTTGACGCGGTAACTTCATTGTTATTAAAATATAACAATGAATTTAATATTGTAACTGTCAAGCGCACGAAAACTTGACTAAATATTTGTAATAAAAAACTGAAAAGGCCCGCAGAAAATAATTACATGAGGAACAGATGGAAAAAGAAAAAAAAATGTTTAATCTTATATATTCATATTTTATATTATTTATTAGTATACTTATAAAAGGAGAAGCTGACTGACTGACTGACTGATCTATCAACGCACAGCCTAAACGGCTGGGGTTAGAAACTTGAAATTTTGACAGTAGGTTCATTTTGTGACGTAAACATCCACTAAGAAGGGATTTCTCGAAATTCAACCCCTAAGGGGGTGAAATAGGGTTTTTAAGTTTGTATGTAAGTCCGTCATGTTTGAAGTAAGAAGCTTGAAATTAAATAGTAAGGTTTTTGGTTAGAAATAAACGTACACCTGTTTGAGCATTTTTGGAAATTCAACCCTTAAAGGGGTGAAATAAGTGTTGAAAGTTTGTATGAGAAATCTGGTATTTTTTAAGTGAGAAACATGGAATTAAATATTTAGGCTTTTGGTAAGAAATAAACGTATAAGTGTTTGAGGGTTTTTGGAGATTCCACCCCTAAGAGGGTGAAATGGGGGGTTGAAGTTTGTATGTAAGTCCGTCGTTTTTGAAGTAAGAAAGATGAAATTGAATATTAAAGTTTCTGGTTAGGAATAAATGTACACATATTTGGAAATTCAACCTCTAAGGGGGTGAAATAAGTGTTGAAAGTTTGTATGAGAAATCTGGTACTTTTGAAGTAAGAAGCATGGGGAGAAACTGACCGACTGGCTGACTAATCTAGCAACGCACAGCCTAAACCGCTGGGGGTGATAAAAGACGGACGTTTTGGATTTTGAAATGTCACTTTAAAATGGGCTTAACGAGGATTTCAAACTTCACGCAAGCGAAGCTGCGGGCAAAAGCTAGTTCTTCTATATGAACCATTTCTAAAAGCCAAATTAGAGTATTATAAAAATAAATTAGACTGATACTTTTATACAAGTTTTTCATTATTGAACTACTCGCTAAAATGTCTCCTTACAATAGTTTGTAAAAAATTAGCATTTGCATTTCCCTTTGCAACTTCTTGGGTTACTTCACTTTGTATGATATTCTTTGATACTGCTGCCCTCTAACTGCATGGCTCCATGGTCAACTGCAATGTACTGAAGTTGTGAAGTACCTACTACTAGAGCCACTATGGTTGCTTTCACATTTTCTAGTTTGCAGGATATGCCATGTCCGTCTTCGTCGTCCAAAGAAAATTTATTTATCTATTTATTTCACAACAAAAATCAAAATGGATTACTTCTATACCTTTCTTCGAAGCGGACGTTTATCAAAACATACAATTCTTTCAATAGCATCCCAGCTTTGTAAAGCTTGCATTGTATATAATAATAAACTAAATCGGTTAAAAGAAGTGCAAAATAAATTAAATAGAACTGCAGCTCCTAGAAGAACGATTGTTAACGAAACTGACATTAGTTGCCATTTGTACGTCAAATGACATTTTCTTATTAATCAGCTGCTGCAGAGAATCGGCCATTTTTTCCTTATAGCACTGTTAAAGTAGGCTCCTGGCTTTCATAACTTTATAGTAGGTTTATAGAACGTTTAAGTGCTAAAATGCGTTTATGAATACCTAACACTTTTTGACAGCCAGACTTTAGCAAGCTTTTAGATGTTCGATAACTTTTTATGAATAAAGGCTTAATATTATAAATACCTGTCACCCTGTGTGTGTACCTGTGTGTGTGTGCAGCATTATGCTGAGATAGGAGCCCTTTTTGGCCTCGTGCAGATAGTATAAATTCTTATCCTTTCTTTTTTTTTGTAAATATTGTTTTTGTTTTTGTAACTGCCTGTGTGAGTCCAAAATAAATAATTTTCTTTCTTTCTTTCTTTCTGTCTGTTTGTTACTTCTTTACGAGTAAACACACGACGACACGTTTGGTGCAGTGGCTGAGCGATTGGCTTCTGCGCTACAGGTCGTGGGTACGATTCCCACACGAAACAAATATTTGTATGGCCTACAGACAGTTGTTCCGGGTCTGGGCGTTTGTGCATGTGAAGATTTGTGTCTGTAAACGCACCCACGATACAGGAGAAATCCTAGTATGGGGCAACGTTTAAAAAAAATCTGAACTAATCTTAATTAGACTTCGTACAGAGATAGTCGGATAGCTGAATATGGGATACTTTTAATTAACTTACCATAGGACTGAAACCACAGACGTCAGCTAGTTATAAATACTTTTTTGTAAGATATAAAAATATAACATAACGTGACATCACCCCTGTATTCCCCGAAGGTTTCGGCAGAAGTGTATTTAGTACACCCACGTTTCGCCAGTTATGTTTAAGTCGGTGCGAGCTTATTGCCATCAACCGGGCACGAATCTAAACTCCGGGCTACTACTAATGAATTCCACACGGAAAAACACAATAACACTTTGCCCAACCTGGGGATCGATCCCCACGATCAGCAGTCGCGCTTGACACCACTAGACCAACGAGGTGGTTGTGGTAGCGCATTTAATATTAATTAAAACAAGAAAAAGGAATTTATACTGGTCTAACCACACACGAGAACATTTTTCAGTACATTTAATTATAAATTAAGCAACCCTGCTCACTGGACACTGTCCCCTAAACAAGCACCTATTTACTATAGGTTTAACAGACAGTCCCCTGTGCAGAGGTTGCATGGGGACAGAAGAAACGCGCTGCACGTGCTTACAGAATGCAGGAGCGTGGCCGAACAACGGGCACGGACTCTCCAATCTCCAGCATCGCTCCCGGAGGCCTGCAGCAGCCTGAGAAGGCTGCTAACCTTCTGGGACGACCTGGGTTGGTTGGAGTAGGAAGGTAAGACTAAACACGCACAATGGCCCAATCAAGAGGCTAAGTGCGGATACAGCCCAGGTAAACTAAACTAAAAAACCCTGCCCAATCCTTCGGGGAATACAGGCGTGATGTTATGATGAATGCTTACAGTGCCAATGAATATGTTTTTACCCTATTTGTATTGTTACATAACTGGGTGTAGAAAAAAACCACTCACAGACATAAAATATATTTAATATTTACCTACCCATTCCCCCTTTCTATTGACAGAGTTGCTGACGCATTTTATTGTCTCTATAAAAACGAGCGGCATAAAGCGATGCCGACTTTACCAATTGTTTCTTGAGAATGATCTCACGAAGTGTCGAACGAAATGTTCCAAAGTGGTGGAAATACAGGACTTGGAAAGATTAAAGGCTTTTGTTGAATGACGTCATTTTAGTTTTGTTTTGAGATTTGAAATAAAGCTTTTTGAAGAGGTTTGGTAACGATTTATCTATACAAATAAATAAAAGTGAAGTGCCTGTTTGTCATGTCAGAATAACAGTTTTTTAATTAATGCATATGAAAGTATATAAAGTACATAAAACGAACAAACTTTTTTTAATTTTTTTGTGTCTGTCTGCCTTTTTGTTTCGGCTAATCTCCGAAACGGCTGAAGTGATTTTTACGGTAATCTCGCTGGCAGATAGCTGGTGTTATAAGGATTAACTTAAGCTACTTTTATTTCAGAAAAAGAATTAGGGTTCCGCGCAAAAAAAACCCATCCGATTTCTAGGCAAACGAAGTCGCGGGCATAGCTAGTTTTGACTAAAATAAGGCAAGGGGTCGTGGCTTGATGGCCACCACGTGATCCGATTTAGCTGCGGTTGCCGCGGTCAGTCTTTGGATGGGTGAGCATTCTTTACGTGATTCAAGAGCAAGGTTTATATGCACCACATTATTATGTACATTGCACCCGTGCGAAGCAGGGGCGGGTCGCTAGTCTATACTATATAATATAATCTATACTAATATTATAAAGAGGATAATATTATAAAGAGGAAAGATTTGTATTTTCGGATTTTTGTATGTAACGAATAAACTTCAAAACAACTAGACCGATTTCAAAAATTCTTTTGCCGTTAGAAAGCTACATTATCACTGAGTACGGGCGGAGCGGTGAGGACACAGCTAGTAAATAATAAATTAAATAAAAGAATGAATCGAAATCCGAAATGGAGTAAAATCCAAATTGAATGCTACACATTGTAAGTTTTCGAGGTTGTATAAGTACTAGACAAACGTACAAAAGCGATCGTCTGCGGTCAGCTTTATAAAGTGGACTTTTATATCGGTGCCCCGCGAAACACGACCTCTCTTCGTAAAGTATACTACAAAGAGTCAGTTGTACTAGAAGTGTGAACTCCCTCGTTGGTCTATTGGTGGCAAGCGCAACTGCTGGTCGTGAGGTCCTGGGTACGATCCCCAGGTCGGGCAAAGTATAATTGAATTCCTCAGTAAGAGCCCGGAGTTTGGATTTGTGCCCGGTTGATGGCAATAGGCTCGTGCCCTTATTCCATGCGACTTAAAAACATAACTGGCGAAACGAGGGTGTACTCAAACACTTCTGCTGATCCCTTCGGGGAGTGTAAGGCGTGATGTTATGTTGTTTAGTATCTATTTATTCGACTTATGACCAAATACTCAAACGCTACTCATAAGTTGCCGTTAAGTCTGTCGCTGTCACTGTAACTAAGGCGTAATGCAATGCAATTTAAGCAGTGATAGCCTAGTGGTATAACCGCCGGACTGCCAAGTCATAGGTTTCGAGTTCGAACCCAAGGCACTAACGGCAACTTATAATTGAGTGGCGTTTGAGTGTATGGCTATAATTCTTTTTTTTTGTATTTGACTCGTTATGCAGCCAACAAAAGGTTGCTTTTTCTTCCAAATAAAATATACCACATCTAGTCTCTTTACATCGCAGTACCCCATCCCCCCGGAGATTGAATAAGGCCAGAGTGAAGTCGACGCCGGATTTATGAGGATTCCCTCCGACACCGCACTCCTCTGATTGCCAGTTTATTTCGTGTCAAAGTGCGTGAGCCGAGACTGTGGGCCGCTAACCGTGGCAAATGGCTTCTGTACTAATTTTTTGATTTCAGCTCACATTTTTGGCAATGTTTTGATATAATTTTGTTCTTTTATTTATGAAAGCAGTTAAGTTCTTATGTTCAACAGTCTACGCTAACTGCATCGTTGGTCTAATGGTGGCAAGCGCGACTGCTGGTCAAATGTTTGATCCTCAGGTCGGGCAAAGTGTTATTGGGTTTTTCCGTGTGGAATACCTCAGTAGCAGCCCGGAGGTTCGATTTATGCCCATAGGCTCGCTCCCTATTACATGGGACTTAAACATAACGGCGAAATGAGGGTGTTACTATACACCTCTGCCCAACCCTTCGGGAAATACAGGAGTGATGTTATGTTTTAGTAGTCGACGTTAATGGTTCGATATGATGATGATGGTTATCTTCATTTAATGTGGTTAGTGAATAACCTGGTGTCAGAGTTTATGCCGCCTCTGACTTGGCTTCACGTGTCATCGAGAAATATCTCTCAGGCATGTCGGTTTCCTCACGATGTTTTCCTTCACCATTTTTTTAAGCAAGTGATAAATATACAATAAGCACATGAATCCGAAAAGTCACAGGTGCGTGCCTTGTGTTCGAACTCGAGACCTATGACTTGGCAGTCTGACGGTCACACCATTAGGCTATCACTGGTAATGCTCGAATTCGACGACACGTTTGGTGCAGTGACTAAACGATTGGCTTCTGCGCGGCGGGTCGTGGGTTCGATTCCCGCACGGAACAAATATTTGTATGGCCTACAGATAGTTGTTCCTGGCCTGGGTGTTTGTGCGTGTGAAGATTTGTGTCTGTAAACGCACCCACGATACAGGATAAATCATAAAGTGAGGCAAAGATTTTTCAAAAAAAAAAAGCTTGTTCTAATGATATATAGTCTAGCTGGAACAAATTAAAAAAACCGGCCAAGTGCGCGTCGGATGACGCACAGTATAGGGGTCCGTAGTCAGTACGGTTATTAAATAGTCAATATGGGCTGGTAAATAGTTCTGAATGAATGACCGCGGCAAGTGCAGCTTAACCTAGCAAATCGTATGATCCACGTGGTTGGTAATTAGCCACGAGCCCCTTAAAAATACAATGCAAAAATAAATAACCTCGACAGTCTTGCTGACGTTACTGACAGCTGTCAGATGACAGGTGACGTTACTGACAGCTGTCAGATGACGTCAAACGGCGCTCCATTCAAAAAGGTCCTATCCTAACAGCATTTGAATGAGTATTTTCAAAGTGCGCTCTTTCTATCGTCCAGTGCGCGTTGGCATGGATACAGACGTTTTATTGACTCCATAAAATAAAAGGTATGTAGTTCCAGTAACTGGCCTTTACGTCACTACCCGTATTTCAAAGTAACAGTGTGAGTCAGGAAGGGAATGTTGAAATGATTTGCTGTTTCCGGAAATACTTAGCTGTGACTTTGCAATGACCATAGCGCTTGTAAAATGTTGTACCTATATGCAATAACCTGAATACAGCCGTGAATATTTAATTTTCCGTGAAAAAGATAATATTCACGTTCATATATTTGTAGACGTAAAACAGAAAGAAAACGAAAAATTATTACCCTATTACTATTTCGAGCTAAAAATCAGCCATTTTGTTTTTTGAAACTCCTATCTAAGGGCACTTGGGTTTTTAAGACGAATATAACGATACCTTAACTGTCGAAATCCATCCAGCCGTTTGGTAGATACGAGGTAATAAAGAAATTTACAAACATACATACATACAAGATACGCGCGAAAACATAACCCTTCCTTGGCAGTCGAGTAAAAATACGACCCAAAAATGTTACCATTTTTGTTACAACCGTAGGATTTTGACATAATAAAAAATACGTAATTATTATAATAATCACTCCTACTTCCCCCTAGCCTTTTCTCAATTAGGTATGTTGCGGTCAGTTTCCAGTCTAACCAGATGCGGCTGAATACCAGTATTTTACATGGAGCAACTGCCAACAGAGCTCCGCAACCCGGTAGTTGGGCAATGCCGATATTAATTATATTACCTCCATTGAACTAAATCTATACTAATATTATAAAGCTGAAGAGTTTGTTTGCTTGTTTGAACGTGCTAATATCAGGAACTACTGATTGATTTTGAAAAAATATTGTGTTGGATAGTCCATTTATCGAGGAAGTTTATAGGCTATATAACATCACGCTACGACCAATAGGAGCGGAGCATAAATTAAAAATGTTGCAAAAACGGGAAAAATGTCCACCCGTGCGTAGCCGGGACGGGCCGCTAGTGTTAGAATAAAGAAACGACGTATTCACCAATGCAATAAAGTAACTTTCTTTAACGTTAAGTAATTTTATAAATATTTACATTCAAACAATTAAATGCACTAGGCCAATCCCTATACGCAAAATTCTCAAAAGTAAAAAGGAAACTCACCAAATATTTTGCAAACTTTGCTTCTTTATCAACCCTAAAACCTAGATTTGACAACCTTAACAAAAGGCAAATGGCAGCCTCCTTGGAACTTATCACACCATTTTCACTCGATCCCGACTTATCTAATCTACAAATACATAGTATCCTACTTGTCATTTCGAGGCGCATATTTTTTTATCTTTCCCCAGCTTCCCCCAACGATCCACTCACAACGCTACCATTTTTCTGGTAATTTCATACTAGAGAGGGCATTACAGGGAGTTAAAATTGCATAACATTTTTTATGTTCGCAACCCCGTTGGGAGCAGAGTGATGTTTGCTAGATAATTTAATTGTAGGTGTATAGAAAATTAAAAAGAATAGGTAAATGTTAGATATCATTTGGTTGAGAATTAATTAGACATTACACTTTTATCCATTCAAGTATAATAGAATATATATTTAAAATTAACTACCTCCATCCGTGTGTCACTGCGGGGGTGCCAGCTGAAAATCAGCGCTGGGTGTTTTGACGCCTAGCATATGCTGAGTTGGTAATCTTTTCGGCATGAACATGCTCGACAGCATAAAATTTGTGTTTAATTTTTATTATATTGTTCTTTCTTTGTTTATTTTATTTATGCTGTCAGTGTTCTTGGCTGAATAAATAAATTTTCTTTCTTTCTTTCTTTCTTTACACGAGTATCTAATAGCAACACAATTTTCCTGTCAAAAATCTACATCAATCCAGAATCCATGGTATGTTTAGGACGACGCGTTCGGTGCAGTGGCTGAGCGATTGGCTGACTGCGTTACGGGTCGTGCGTTCAATTCCCGCACGGATCAAATATTTGTATGGCCTACAGATAGCTGTTTCGGTTATGGGCGTTTGTGCATGTGAAGATTTGTGTCTGTAAACGCACCCACGATACAGGAGAAATCATAGTGTGGGGCAACATTTTTTTTTAAAGAAATGGATTTACATGGTTATTAATATTGGTCGTAAGTAGTTTTCAATGACTCGGCTCAAGAGCACTACACCAAACTGTCACAAAAACTAATAAATTGTTTTACTGATGGCCAAATACTCGAACGCCGTAAGTTGCCGTTAATTTCGTGCTGTCACTGTCACTTTGCCTTAAAGTGACAGTGACAGCACGAGACTTAACGGCAACTTAAAATTGAGTACCGTTTGAGTATTTGGCCATAAATCTGGTTTCTTAGTGTTGGAGACAATTTTCCGCTAATTCCTTCGATCCTCGTGATGTACTGCTGACATTGATTAATTCCTAAATTTTAGATACAAAAAAAAAATTACAAATTGTAAACATGTGTTCTTAACGTGAGGCATTTAAGCGCCCGGAGTTAAATGACCGCACGGCGAGTGATAGCCGCGCAATTCGCTAGAAGCGCTAAAATGCCTCACGTTAATAACACATGTTTACTTCTTGTAATATATTTTTTATTGAATTCTAAAATAGGTATCCCGTGCAAGGTTAATCTATGTCAACAGTACATTACGAGGTTTGAAGGAATTACATGATTTCGTTTACACCCTGTATAAACTTTTTTTTCATACCTATACATTTTTCAAGATTTTGTTGACTCATATTTTTTTTATTTCGTTGACAATTCAACTTGGCCAGAAAAATACACACACATAGTATCAAAACTATAAATCCAAGTACAGGGTCGTAATTTCTTTGCTCAGGGCGGTTCCGTTACGCCCAGCGTTGGGAAAATCTGTGATGAGTCCCTGGACATCGTGGCCAACTTATTTATGTCTTGTGACTTAATGATCATGTTTTTCCTGATTATGTATGTGTACTCAAGTGATTTGTTTTTGTTTGCAGAATAAAGGAAGGAACCTGCTTCATAAAATTAAAACCAGAAAACTAGATTTAAACCTTTTAACATAACATAACATCACGCCTGTATTCCTCGAAGGGATGTGCAGAGGTGTATAGTAACACACCCTCATTTCGCCGTTATGTTAAGGTCGAATAGGGGGCGAGTCTATTGCCATCAACCGGGCACAAATCCAAACTACGGGCTGCTACTGAGGAAATCCACACGGAAAAATCCAATAACACTTTGCCGGACCTGGAGATCGAACCCAGGACCTCACGATCAGCAGTCACGCTTGACACCACTAGACCAACGAGGCAGTTAAACCTTTTATTTTATTTGATTGCTCGTTTGGTGCATTGGCGGATTAATTGGGCTCTGCGCTAAGGGTCGCGGTTTCCAATCCCGCACGTAACAAATATTCGTATGGTTAACAAATCGACGGTCGGCAGTGAAAACCACGTATGTATGTATGTATTGTATATACAAATTTTTACAAGAGATACAAAAAACTGTCTCATAAAAAAAATGGCCGATCAAATGTGAATACAAGCTTGTCGTCGTACGTCATAGATGGCTTAGAAGTATTTAAATCGAAAGTTTATTGAACTAATACGTGTATGACGATTTTATCAATCTAAAAAACAAGTAAAACACTTTGGAAGAAAATTGGATTTACGAGGTTTTCACTGCCGAGTCTCGAAATAGTTGTAGTAGGTGTGTGAGATTTGTGTTTTTAAACGCATCTATGATGGCATGGGAAATACTAGTGTGGGGCAACGATTTTAGTGTTTTAATTTTGGGATATCTAATCTGTGTGTATTCAACAACACAATCCTTACTAATATTATAAACGCGAAAGTTTGTATGTTTGGATGTATGGATGTTTGTTACTCTTTCACGAAAAAACGACTGAACGGATTTGGATGAGATTTGGTACACAGATAGACTATACCCTGGATTTACACAGGATACTTTTTATCTGGGTACATCAAGTAGTTCCCCTAGGATGCGGGTGAAACCGCGGGTAATAGTCTAGTACATTATAAGTCTTTCTTTTTTTTTTGGGATATCCTCATGGTTGTCCCATGGTCCTCGTGGTTGCTCGGGGAAGGCATGGGGGTCTACCGGACTCTTACCAGCTTAAACCAACGGTGTTCCTCCTCCTGACCGTTCGGCCGGCGTCGCGGAGTTCGCAAAAGCATGCACCGCAACCCCGGAAACATTATCCGCCTGCAAACGTCCAATGCTAAACATGAGCCATAATGTTGGTTACAATATTATAAAGGCAACTCAGTAACTCACTTATACTGAATCGCGAGTTAATACAATAAAACTTTCAGACCTAGTATCACTCGATTATCTCTTCGAAGTAAACTTACATGAAGATGGCGAGGACACTTACCCGAGTAGGTACCACAAGAAAACGACAAAAACCGGCCAAGTGCGAGCCGGACTCGCGCACGAAGGGTTCCGTACCATTTTCTATAAAAATTGCAAAAAAATCATGTCTATTGTATAGGAGCCCCCTTAAATATTTATTTTAATCGGTTTTTTAGTATTTTTTATTATAGCGGCAACAGAAATACATCATTTGTGAAAATTCCAACTGTCTAAAAATCAAGGTTTATGAGATACAGCCTGGTAACAGACGGACGGACGGACAGCAGAGTCTTAGTAATAGGGTCCCGTTTTACCCTTTGGGTACGGAACCCAAAAATCACTACACACTAAGGGCCAAGCCACATCTGACGTAAGATACGTCACCGATCTTCCGTCGCGTAATATGCTCGAGGAATTTTAGTAACGCATCTTCGGTCAAATGTGTACGGTGTGAGATGTTTATATGGAACTAGCGCCCCGCCCCGTGATCGCACGGGTGCAATATAGATACTAATGTGGGGCATATAAACCTTCCTCTTGAATCACTCTATCTATTGTTGATAACTGCATTAAAATCCGTTGCGTAGTTTAAAAGATCTAAGCGTACAGACAGCGGGAGCGAATTTGTTTTATACTATGTAAAGGTTATGTGTACCGCCGGAAGATCATCGACGTATCTTTAATCCTACTAATATTATAAATGTGAAAGTGTGTGAAGACGGATGGGTGTTTATTACTCAATCTAAGTATCTATACTATATATACTATTAATTAATCTATACTAATATTATAAAGAGGAAAGATTTGTATTTTTGTATGTAACGAATAAACTTAAAAACTACTGGACCGATTTCAAAAATTATTTTGCCGTTAGAAAGCTACATTATCACTGAGTAACATAGGCTACGGGCGGAGCCGTGAGGACACAGCTAGTAGGTACTTAATAAAGAGAAATACCTGATCGACAGACTGAATCATCGACGCAGAGCCGAAACCACTGAAGCTGGAAACATGAAATTTGGACAGTAGGCAAAGGCATAGCCAGGTACAGCCAAGGTAGGGCAGCTGCCCTCCCCTATCACGGTCTGGTTAAAGGCTCAGTTGAAGGCTCCCGAACCGAAGAGTAAATAATTTTAAGCAACGTTGCATTTAAAATTACTCCGATATTTATTCGCTTTCCATATGTTACACTCGCTTTTTTCCATTAATAAACGTATTTGTAGCATGAATATTATTAATTTTCCCTTGCCTACCCCCCTTTGAACTAAATCATGGCTACGCCCTTGACACTAGGTTCCTTTTGTGACGTAGGCATCCACTAAGAAATGTTTTTTTGGAAATTCTACCCCTTCTTCTTTTCGTGTGGTTTGACTAACCTGGTGTCACAGTTTATGCCGCCCATGAGCCTCTGACTTGGCTTCACATATCGTCGAGAAATATCTCTCAGGCATGCCGGATTCCTCACAATGTTTTCCATCACCGTTTTTAAGCAAGTGATAATTATACAATACGCACATGAATCCGAAAAGTTAGAGGTGCGTGCTTTGGGTTCGAACTCGAGACCTATGACTTGGCAGTCCGACGATCACACCACTGGGCTATCACAGCTCCATTCTACCCCTAAGGGGGTAAAATAGGAGATGGAAGTTTGTTGCGAAATTCTCGCGGACGAAGCATTTTTTATTTTTATTTGAGATGGGTCTGCTCTTGACTCTAGTCTAGGTCAGAGGTGACAGACTAAGTCTACGATGGAGTGAGCTTACCCAGAAGAAGCCTGTTCACTCTAAATTTGAAGAGATTTGGGTTGTATGCGTTTGGGAACACAGACGCAGGTAGTGAGTTCCACTCTTTCCCCGTACACTTTATGAAGGATGTTTGGAAGCGCTTAGTGCGAATTTGTACAATGGCAACTATACTGGCCTGCAAAAATAAGTATCACACTTTTAAAATTGCAATAACTTTTTAAGTACACAAGATATATTTTCGAAACAAAAAGGACTCAAAAAAGAGTTTAACTTTGTTACTATAGTTTCAAAGAAAGCTGATAAAAATTGCTAGAAAAAGTTTTTTATTTTAAATCTCTAACTTCTATAGTTTAGAAAAAATTAAAATTTTAAAAGTGTGACACTTATTTTTGCAGGCCAGTGTAGGTATGGATGGTAACTTGCAGTGCGTCTAGATGCGTCTAATCACGGGCAAAGTGTTAGTCACGCATAAATGGCTAAACTGATTTCAATGAAATTTTACACATAAATAGACCATATCCTGAATTAACATGTAGAATAATATTTATCCGGGTATATGTAGTAGTTCCTCTAAGATGCACGTGAAGCCACGGGCAACAGCTAGTAAATTAAAAATCCGAAAACGTGTTTGTATGTCTTCTTCTCGTTTAAACTCCTGAACCAATTTGGATGAAACTTAGCCCAGAGATAGTTTGAAACCCGGAAAAGGACATAATCGATGGCAGGAAAGTAAAAGAAGACATCTACAAAATTCCAATTTGACAGGAGAGCACATTTAGTAAAAAAATAGAGGTCATTTTGCTGCGATGTTTTTTTTATAAATCGAGTGTAGATGTCTTCGTTTACGTGCCAGATTTTCTTCATTATTTTGTAATTTGAAATAATTTTAATACAGACTTGTAGATAGGGTTGATATAAGCTAACTTTTGTAAAAACACCATTTTAGAAAATATGTGTGCGATTATGATACTTTTTGTCGCCATATCACGCGATCAAAGTCGCAGACGTCAGTTCGTTCATTTGGTGCAACAATGACGTAATTACGCTTTTTTTAAAAACAAGTTAAATATGTCAAAATGTGCGAAAAGACTATTTACATCGGGAGAAACATCTCCTGTAACATTTCTCAAAAGTGTAATTATGTCATTGTTGCACTAAATGAGCGAGTAAAAATCAATCATTTATTAACATTAAAGATTCGAACGTAATTCAAAACGGCGTGTGTTCACGTCACTCCGTATAGATCCAACATTGTTTATTCCTAAGAACTTAGCCGCGGTCGTGTGTAATACACGTCAAAGTTTAAAAGCCTCAATGCATGTGTTCACTGCCTTCGCGAACTTTATTGAGAAATGGCTGCAGGAATTGATTCTGACACGTTCCTCTCCCACTTTATAACACGCTAAAATGTCTCGGAACTACGGCACATTGTATTATAAACTCTATGTGAATAAAAATAAAGTAGAACTTACATAAAAGGTTTCCAAGAGGGTTTTATCAAGAAAGTCGTTCGTTCTTCATATTTATTAGTTGGTCTTTTTGTACGTAATGGATTTTTAAGTGAATAAACAACAACAAAAGTTGTGTGGCTTCTTTATTTAGATCAGGCCACAATTTGCGAGGGATTATGTAGACATGACTTTGTGGCGGACATCTTGCACTTAATAGAGTTTTGTCTTTGATCTTTTATGTTACTTTTTACTTTCATTTTAGAGAACCCTTTACTTTCTTTGTCGGGTTACGTGATATAAGTACATAGCTACATTTGGTGGTATAATTAGAAGCGTAAAATGTTGGTTTTCATTCAATACGTCGCGTCGTTGATGACGACCCAGAGCTGTTATAAAAAAAAAGTTTTTCTTTTTGTTTATGGCAACTGAGCCGATGACAACTATTCTGCCAGCTTCATGTTTAAAAAAATAATATTTATTCATCTAATCTATATAAATATAAAATTAATGTCCAAATGTGTTGCTAAGCCCAAAACTTGAGAACGGCTCGACCAAATCGGCTATTTTTTTTTATATATTCCTTAAGGCACAAGGAAGGTTCTTAGGGAGAGAAAAACATAAAAATTGCAAAAATTGCAAAAAATTAAAAATAGTAAAAACAACACTTTTCTTTTCACATACAAACTGTTCTTACCTGTCAAACATTAAATGTCACAAAATAATAGATAGGTAGGTAGGATAAGTAGGTAGGGTAGGTAGGTAGGTGCGCCGTAGATACTTAGTGCTACCCGTGCGAAGCCGGGTCGGGTAAAGCGAGTGTTGAAATAATTTTAACAGTCGTTAGAAAAATCTTGTTTTTAAAGGATTGCGATGGCTTCTTTGGTCTAATAGTACTAAGTACAAATCAAATCACGCAAAATAAAGCATGTGAATTATTTTTTTACCCTGTTTATTTTAGTTAAGTTAAGAAATGAAGGTTAGGTATGTATACTTAATATTATAAAGAGAAAAGATTTGTATTTTTGTTTTTTTTTTGTATGTTTGTATGTAACGAATAAACTTAAAACTACAGGACCGATTTCAAAAATTATTTTGCGTTAGAAAGCTACATTATCACTGAGGCTACGGGTGGAGCCGTGAGGACACAGCTAGTGGTTATATAAATAAGAAAAAAATAACCATCGCTTAAGAAATGTCGAAGATATGAGATAAGAAACACAAAAAAGGCATGTAAAATAATGGTTGAATTTCGACCACAAGCTAAGTTTAGATTAGAACCTGCAAATAAACACTACACGTGGCATGTAACAAGAATAAGATAAAAATAAAAACATATTGCATCTCCTTTGTAACAAACTTCCTTTATCCCGTAACAAGTAACCGATACTTTCTTCAAAGCTCGTCCTTTTGCAACAGGATATTCCATAAACAAGATGTTCTTTAAATACACTGGCCTGCAAAAATAAGCATCACACTTTTAAAATTGCAATAACTTTTTAAGTACACAAGATATATTTTCGAAACAAAAAGGACTCAAAAAAGAGTTTAACTTTGTTACTATAGTTTCAAAGAAAGCTGATAAAAATTGCTATAAAATGTTTTTTATTTTAAATCTCTAACTTCTATAGTTTAGAAAAAATGGAGATTTTAAAAGTGTGACACTTATTTTTGCAGGCCAGTGTATATACGTAGGAATTTTATTTTTAATAGTTTTAGAAGCTGTGGGTTCCTGCGAAATTTAGGCCACCTCGTCTCCTCTCCTGTTTTGATGATTTTTCACCAATTATTGGGGGATTATGGTGTTCCTCCAACGAAAAGGTAGGATCCTCCATCCTCCTACCAAGTGGGTCTTATAGCTGGTGGACTACTGCCTAACGGTTAATGTTGGGAAGTTGTAAAATATGTATAGGTACCTACAAGTGACGACACGTTTGGTGTAGTGGCTAAGCGATTGGCTTCTGCGCTGCGGGACGTGGGTTCGATTCCCGCACGGAACTAATATTTGTATAGCTTACAGATAGTTGTTCCGGGTCTGGGTGTTTGTGCATGTGAAGATTTGTGTCTCTACGATACAGGAGAAAAAGTAAGGCGGGGCAAAGTTTAAAAAAAAGAAGTCTCCTAGGTACCTACTTCAGTTTTTTTATCCATTTTAATTTCAATATAATAATGTATCATAGTAATGAAAACCACGTTGCGAAAGTGTCAATTCCTTGTTTTACCATGGTTTCCTGTGGGCTGGCCGTATAGCGATATATTTGTGAAATGGCCACGGGAATAATTTACGGGAAGACTGCTATGATATCGTTAGGTTGGTACTGAATGTTTAGTTTTGATACGTGCACGGTGATAAATAATCTTCCATTTCTTTTTTGATATTCTAATAGTTTTTATAATTTAATTATAGACCATAGATTGTTGTATTTTTTTTTTGTTTGGGTTACCAAGTTATTATATACTAGCTGTGTCCTCACGGCTCCGCCCGTAGCCTATGTTACTCAGTGATAATGTAGCTTTCTAATGGCGAAAGATTTTTTGAAATCGGTCCAGTGGTTTTTAAGTTTATTCGTTACATACAAAAATATAAAAATACAAATCTTTCCTCTTTATAATATTATAGTATGGATATAGATTAAAATTTAAGTGCAATATTTTTTTGTAGTAATAGGTAAGTATTTAATTTTAAGAAATATTAATTTTTAATTTTTGAGTATGCGTGTGCGTCCGTTTGGGCGGAAAAATAAATGCTTTTTCTTTCTTTCTTTTTCTAAAAAAAATAGAATACTGTTTTGTACAGAGGACTGACAGACGGACACATAGTTAGTCTACTAAGGGCCAAGCCACATCTGACGGAAGGTACATCGCCGAACTTCAGTCGCGTAATTTACTCGAGGAATTTTAGTAACGTATCTTCGGCCAAATGGGTATGGTATGAGATGTTTGTATGGAATTATGTGTACCGGCCCTTATAGAAACATTGCTTAAACGAGTTCGAAACCAGGTGCATATTGAAAACAAAAATGCTAAACACGAACTCTTCTAAATCGTAGGCCTTTCTCCGGCTACTGCTTCGTTTGTCTAGTGGTGGCAAGCGCGACTGCTGATCGTGAGGTCCTGGGTTCGATCCCCAGGTCGGGCAGTGTTATTGGGTTTTTCGTGTGAAATTACTCAGTAGCAGCTCGGAGTTTGGATTCGTGCCCGGTTGATGGCAACAGGCTCGTCCCCTCTTACATGGGACTTAAACATAACGGCGAAATAGCGTGTTACTTACACCTCTGACCAACCCTTCGGGAAATATAGGCGTGATTTTATGGTATGTTCTCCGGCTAGTACCCACTTTGATTAAGATAATTATTAGTCGTTTTCTCAGGATCAATTCACTCATTCTAGTATGATTAATAGCAGTGATAGCCTAGATATAAGACCGTCGGACTGCCAAGTCGCGAGTTCGAACCCAAGGCACGCACCTCCGACTTTTCGGATTCATGTGCGTATTGTATAATTATCACTTGCTTATAACGGTGAAGGATAACATCGTGAGGAAACCGGCATGCCTGAGACATATTTCTCGACGGCATGTGATGCCAAGTCAGAGGCCCATGGGCGGCTTAAACTTTGACAACAGGCTAGTCACTAACCACACGAAGAGAAGAAGTATGATTAAAAAACTATTCTCAGCTTAAGCTTCATTAACTTAAGGAGTAAGATGGCTTGGTATATAAATTAATGCCCACACCACAAGTAAGCTATTGTGGGGCTCGTGGCTAATTACCAACCACGCGGATCATATGATGTCCGTAAATGGATGACCGTTCGTTACACATCGAGATCCCTTCCTGCCTCGGAGAGCACGTTAAACTGTTGGTCCTGGGTGTCATACGAATACATATGGCAGTCGTTAGGGAAGTCAGAAGCCCGAAAGTCTGACAACGAGTCAGGATAAGATTAGATATCTTTATTGCCAAGTAACTGGGTAGCGGAGGTCGGATGGCAGTCGCTCCGTTTAAAATACTGGTATTCAGCCGCATCTGGTTAGACTGGAAGCTGATCCCAACGTAGTTGGGAAAAGGCTAGGCAGAACAACCGGTGCATGGGAAGCCATCGCCTCCTTTTGCGAGGAGGTGATGGCAACCAAGAAGGAAGCGGAGAGGGAGAGGGAGCGGTGTGCTCTTATCCCTTCCTGCGCCAGACGCACCGGGCGCCGGAGGGCGCGCGTACGCAACAATCTCCAGCCACCCTAGTGCGTGGCCTGCGGGCGGCGGGTTAGGGGATCCGCCGCCCGACTAGTAACAGGCCCGAGAAGGCTGCGCACAGTGTTCCGTGCGCGCTTCTCAGGTGGATGTGGGGCAAGGCCCCATAGAGAGGTCCGCCGAGGGTTGGCGGACCGGGACCTGCCGGGTTGCGGTGCATGCTTTCGCGAATCCCGCGACCCCGGCCGAACGGTCAAGAGGAGGAACACCGTTGGTTTTTAGCCGGTAAGAGTCCGGCAGACCCCTTCGCCTTTCCCGGGCGAGGGACATACATGAAAATTTCCCAACGATAAAAAAAAACAGGCAGAACAACCGTAGTTAAGCTATTTAAGTATCTAACCTTTTTCAAGAATTAATTCTCAATTCCAGATGTTCGATGAAGTCTGTAGTAAAAGGTTTAAAGCTATTTACTTGCCAACTGTATCGATATTCTTATCAATAATTTATAAGTAATCTTTTAATTTTATTAGCTGCTTAATATATTTATTTTTAGTTTCACCTCGATATGGGTTGCTTGATTTATTAATTTTGCGGTGCTGTCTTTGCATCTATTCAGCCCGGAAATTAAAATGATTTTAAAAACAAGAACATATTTAAAAGTATCAAATCGCCGCGTTCCTACTATACGACAAAGTGCGCCTAACATAGGCGGGCCACGGAACGAAATGAAAAATCACAGATGACTTTTTTTTATTGTACCCGTCACCGCCCCAGGGAGCGGTGTAATTATCGAGAAAAGTGTCTGATATAATTCATTACTGTGCGTAATAGTACTAAAAGATATAGGAGACTAGAAAGATTTTCTAATTAAAATGTATTTATGATTTTTTCTGTTTGGTTTTACCATTGGAGAAATTTTAATTAATATTTTTTAATGTTGAAGATATTAGATTACTTATTTCGCACTGCTAAATTAATACTGTATCAACTCAATATTTGATCAATTTGAGATAATTATTTTTATTTATTTTTTAAAAAACGTTGCGCCACACTAGGATTCTCCTGTATCGTGGGTGCGTTTACAAACACAAATCTTCACACGTAATTCATTTCATTCACTTCATTTGTAATCTATAACAAGAAGTAAATGATCAGTTTTCTGTCGATTCTGAAAAAAGCTTCATTTTGAGTTGATACACTATTAATTTAGCAGTGCGATTTGTGGTTCCGTTTTGAGCAGTTTGCTTTTGTAATCCAGAAAAAAAGCTTTGTTTGCACAAATCCCACTACACCACGTAAAAGATGATCATTACCTGTTTACAAAGTTATTTCATTACGATTTATTTTAGTACCTAGCACAAAATACATTGCAATGCAATGTAGATTATACATACTATATTTTAGTGCTACATTAAGCGGCGTAAGTACCCAAGTAGATATATCAAAAACACAAAGTACTAATATCAACCTCAAATTTATAATGAAAAAGCAATAACTCAACGCAAAAAAACAAAATTCCCAGAAAAAAGAACGTACAAAAAGAACAGTAATATTCACACTTCTCTCTTCGTCTGTACTATTAATTCAATTGGACGGAATAAGGCAGTCCGATACAGCGTCGGCGTAATATTGATATTGACGACGACTGTACTTCGTCTAACCTACAGTGAGAAGACAGTTTTGCCACCATTTATTTATATTTCGCGCTCTTAAAGGGCTCACTGGGTTTTTCTGGGGAATGTCATTGAGCGCTTTTCCTCGTTTTTGTGGTATTTATTCATTTGATTCTTTTAGATTGCATTGGTCTATTGGTTGAACGTGGTCGTAGAGTGTGAGGTCCTATTTCAATACTCAATACTTTATTGCATTCCATATGTATTACATAGATGGTATAACAAGTAAAAGACCAATATGGACCCTGTCGGGCACAGCAAAAGTTGACTATCCGAATAATCTAAAATACAGTCTCCACGTTTGTAAATTGTGCTTGAAAATTAAGATACATATGCCTTTCGCTATTAATTTTAATTTTATTCGTTGGCCACAACATTACCCAATCAATGTTTAAATATATTATATTTATTATTATTAACAGGCTTTTGTAAGTACTTATATTGTAATTAACCGAAATATGGATATACCTTGTCAGAATAACTTAATAAAGGAATAAAATTACTGCCCCACTGCTGGGCACAGGCCTCTTCTCAGATTGAGAAGGGATTAGACCTTAGTCCACCACGCTGGCCTGGTGCGGGTTAGCAGACTACACACTATCGAGAACTTTATGGAGCCCTCTCAGATGTGCAGGTTTCCTCACAATGTTTTTCCTTCACCGTTAACGCAAGTGATAATCAAATTCAGATCCGCACATGAATTCGAAAAATCCGAGGTACGGGCCGAATTCAGACCCTCCTGCATGGAAGGCAAACGTTCAACCGCTAGGCTTTCACTGCTTTTGCAATAAAGAAATATTAATCTATACTTCTTTACTAATAATACTAATACTAATAATATTATAAAGAGGAAATATTTGTATTTTTGGATTTTTGTATGTAACGAATAAACTTAAAAACTACTGGACCGATTTCAAAAATTATTTTGCCGTTAGAAAGCTACATTATCACTGAGTAACATAGGCTACGGGCGGAGCCGTGAGGACGCAGCTAGTAAATAAATAAAGAATCAAGGTGCAGTTCAGTATTCTGTATAGTTAGAATTTTGTGTTGGGACTCTGAAAAGACTACAAATGTCTAGGAATGGATGATGGAAAGCAATTATTTTTTTGGGTGACTTAAAATGCCCTAAATACGAGATCAACTCCCGCATCCGCGGCGCGACGCCAGCTTACAGTAGACTAAAGAAACAGCACTTGGTTCAGTCGGTAGGATACCAACTCTCTCTCTCTCTCTCTTCGTCTTCCCTTGGACTGTCCCCATAATAGATTTCCACACGTTAAAAATAACTGATTAGATTTTATAACGGCAGGCTTTATTTACATTAATTCCGCTCTAAATTACGCGTTGCAGATCCTGCAGTATTGCATTTAACCACTGCAATTTGCGTGTTAGCGCCCGTTCACACAACAGATCCGTCGGTACTGGATGTGTTGTTCACATCTGTACCGACGGATCGGTTAAACAAATGGCAGCTGATATAATAACGATTGCATATATAACATACGATAAAAATAACGATTGCAGTAATTTTTTTACTTGATTCAGAATACTGTCTGGTATGAGAACTCACTCATACAACTACAGGCGCCATCACCAAAATAAAAACGGATCCGCTAAAACGGGTCATGTAAACAGTTTCTGTGTGAACTAGCTGTTCGGTTGTTATAACATTACCTACTATCACAAAACAGATAGGTGCAGAAGTCTACAATCTACATACAAGTGCGCTCGAGCAACGCACACATAGACACTGCTCACGACACGATATCTCGGACTGTTTAGGACTAGAGTGCGAGTGAATGCGAGCGCGAGTGCCATGCGCTTGAGAGAGATAGATATATAGCTATAGATAGAGCGACCGCCGAGCGTAGGTATGAAAAGTGAAATACATACAAGTGATTGACTTCTGTACCTATCTGTTTTGTACTACTATTGTAACAATTACATGCATTTGGGTACCGGACAAAGCGTGTGGTTCTGTGATGTGTCAGTTTATGTGATTGTAATTGTGCCATCAGCTTTGCACACGTGCAAGTTTTGAGTTTTGTGGGATGAAAATCTCCACGTGCTTATCAAAGTCACATTCTACCTCTGTGCCAAATTGATAATAGATTATTGCGATACCTTTCAATGAACAATTGTTCAATGCTCGTATCTATATAACAACCGCGCGGATCATACGATATGTGGGGTTAAGCTGCGCTTACCGCGGTCAGTCCGTGGATGTGTGACCGTTCGGTACCCATCGAGACCCCTCCGTGCCTCGGAGAGCACGTTAAACAGTCGGTCCCGGATGTCATACGAAATCCTATGATAGTCTTTAGGGGTAGTCAGAAGCCCGAAAGTCTGCCAACCGGTCTAAACTTACAGTATCGGCATTGCCCAGTAACTGGGTTGCGGAGGTCTGATGGCAGTCGCTCCGTGTAAAACCAACCAGAATCTCATGGCATTAAAAATTAATAACAAACAGTGGTTTTCATATGGCAATGTCAACATGTCACTTGTCAAAACGAGTATGACTGTAGTTGATACATTTTCCAGTTCTGATTAATGTTTTCTTGTTCAAACATTTTTAATAAACATACTTATTTTAACAAGGTTTCCTTTTCCATTACAATAAAATTGCAAAAAATCATAATTCAGCATATCATTTTGGGACCCAGTGCATAATATCAGCAAGCACATTGGGTCACATAAAACAATAAGCCAAAACCTCTAACAACATGGATTTATGAAATACATGTTGTGCCGACCCCATCTAGTGTGGGATAAGGGCAGGAAGAAGATCGAGAAGAAATTAAAGAAAAAAAATTACAAATATCAAGACTTTTTATTCAAATTACCCTTGTGTTACCCACAAAAATGTTTAATTTCCCTATTTGCCATCAGATTCTGGTAGACCTCGACGGTTAAAAGGAAATAAGCGACATTTTGGTCAAAAATGAGTTATATATGCCATTGGACTTGAAATTTTCTGCTCTTTCGAATGCGCTTACTCCCATGGCTCTACGATGATTTTATAACTGTTTCACTTTTCACAATATCTTAATAAATGACTAAAATACGTCAGTTTTTCTAAAATTTAAAACTTTGAACGGCTCTCCTGAACATTTCATCTTTTGTCGCTTATCCCCAATTTCCTTTTAACCGTCGACCTATAGTCAGCCGTATCTGGTTAGATTGGAAGCTGACCTCAACATAGTTGGGAAAAGGCTAGGCAGATAGATAGATACCGTTCAATGAACAGACAGCATTTCAAACTTTTTTCTTTTTTTCTATTGGACTGCTTGCAGATGATCCTTGCGGACCGTTTCTACGTAACCAGGCAGTTATTGGCGAGACCTAAAGGGTCTCCAACCAATGGAGACGCAGTAAAATACTTAACCTAAGCTAACTAAGTACCACTTTCTTACATCATGACTACTAGCAACAACAACACTAAGGGCGACCCCTAATGGGAATCAGACCTCAGCTTAGAGCGTTGCTGGGGGGAGCACTGGAAGGGAGACAGCTTGATGAGGGCTGCATTAACGGCGAGTTTTTAAAACCTCATCGCCATCTATATCTATACTTCTATACTAATATTATAAATTTTTGTATGTAACGAATAAACTTAAAAACTCCCCGACCGATTTCAAAAATTCTTTTGCTGTTAGAAAGCTACATTATCACTGAATAACATAGGCTATATTTATTACTGGAATAAAACTTCTTACGCGGGCAGAGCCGTGAGGACACAGCTAGTAATAAATAAAAAACTGAATACTATCACATCTTTCTGATGCAATTTTATACAACGAGCGTAGTGCAGTGAAAATCGGAGTACCTTAGATTTTTTTCAGGAATATTTCCTCGCAGTAACAACCCCACAAAATAAAAATAGTAAAAAAAAACTACATCCATAAATTAGTCCAATTCCAGAACAAACATTCAAAAATATTTACCGCTTCCAAACCGAACAGTACATAAAACTTTAATATTGCCACACTCGGCGTCATTCGCAAGCTATCGCACACTGCGCGATTCCTTTTTTCTAACCGCAATAAAAAGGATATATAGACACATCGGTCCACTCTTGGTGAAGTGCAATAATTCCGGCAGTCACCTACAGGCGGCGCGGCTGTCGCCACTCGAAAATGAAAATATATAGCCACTCGACACTTTAGCGCGCAACTGTACTTGTCTTGGAAAAAGGAAATATTTTTAAGCATTTAGTTATTGGAGATGATTTTATTTTTCTTTTTTTAAATAGTAGTTATTATACTTCATTTTTTTTAAACCGACTTCATCAACGACTAAATTGAAAGTTCGTGAAATAGGTACACAAAAAGTACAATCGAATTGAGAAGCTTTATCTAATCTGACTTTTAACTAAATTATAAATGATGATGATGTTTGTGAATTTGGATGATTAGGGGGCGTTCATAAAATACGTGAGATGTTTAAGGGGGGGAGGGGGTCGAGTCAAATCTCATCTAATCTTACGTTGGAGAGAGGGGGGGTCTCGGCAAATATCACGCAATTTTTTTTCTGGTTGAAACAAAAAAAAAAACTATTTTGGTCCATTTAATCCAGATTGTACATGCTTAAGATTTAATCTTAAGCGTAATCGTAATACGATTAAGATCATTCACTAATTCGTTAGAAAGAAAATAATTTCATTCATACTTCGACGTTATACATCTACTGTCAAACCACCATATTTGTTTTATAGCAATTTTTTTTCTTTTTACAATAACAATCCAACGCGTTTACGTAAGAAACCCACATTTTGAAAAATCTCACGTGAGATTGGGGGATGGGGGAGGGGGTTGAATAAAATCTCACGACATCTCACCAGGGGGGGAGGGAGGGACAGAAAATTAAAAAAAACACCTCACGTAATTTATGGACGCCCCCTTATTACTCAATCACGCCTTAGCGGATTTGGATGAAATTTGCCACAAGTACACCATAACCCGAATTGGGACATAAAATACTTTTTATCCAGATACATGAAGTAGTTCCTCTAGGATGCCAGGGAAACCGCGGGCAACAGCTAGTCTTTTATAAGGCACTAGCTGTGTGCCCGATGGGATTTCCCATATTTAACCCCCTTAGGGGATGAATTTTCAAAAATCCCTTCTTAGTGCCCACCTACGTTAAGGGACTACTGTGCAAAATGACATGCTTCTAACTTCAAAAATGACCAAGTCCATACAAATTTTCACCCCCTATTTAACCCCCTTAGGGGATAAATTTTAAAAAATCCTTTCTTAGTGCCATAACTACTCGTGTGGAAAATTTTATGTTTCTTGACCCACCGGTTTATTCTGTGCGATATCCGTACGAGAGAGTACTGTAAGTCCGAGAGTTAGAGATTTATTAAGTAGAAGATATACAGTATCTAGAACAACGAATTATCGATTAACATGCATTGTCTAAACAACAACACTACCCTCACATTTGAAATGTTATCATAAAGAGGAAAGGAACAGCGCAAACTGTATCATTTTGCTACACAAAGCGCTACTTTGCTTATTAACTTTAATTTTTAATATTCGCGCGCAACCCGCGTAAAATTGCAATCTACCGTCGAAATAAAAGGAGCTCTGCTTACCCGAATTATTCATATCTCTTGGTATACGAAACACTTGCACTTGTATAGCGAAGAAGATAGTTTTGTAACGTGGTAATTTTAGTAACTTAATTTTAATAACTTTTGCTCTTTTTCGGGCGTAAAATGTATTATATAAATATACAGGCTGTTAAAAAATTGAGGAATCGACGCTTGCCGCGGTCAGTCTGTGGATGGGTGACCGTTCGTTACACATCGAGACCCCTCCGTGCGTCGGAGAGCACGTTAAAGAGTAGGTCCCGGGTGTCATATGAATACCTATGACAGTCGTTACGGGTAGTCAGAAGCCCGAAAGTCTGACACCCGGTCTAACCTTAGTATATTGGCATTACCCAGCACGTGCTCCCTTGGGTTACGGAGGTCTGATGGCAGTCGCTTCGTGTAAAATACTGATATTCAGCCGCATCTGGTTAGACTGGAAGCTGACAAAATTGGGAAAAAGATAGGAGGAACGTACAGGCCGTTAAAAAATTAACTCTTAGAATTTTGTAGGATTACTCGTTTATTTGTAAGGAAAATTATAGAAAAAATACGTGAATTTCGAAAAGTTGGTAAATTTTCCGATACCGAGTACAAAATTCTTAGAGTTAATCTTTTAACATCCTGTACCTATAATATTATTTAAACATTCCCAAGGAGGGTTGACGTCAGGCAGGCGGTCGGTCATAAAACAATAAGCCAAAACCTGTAACAACATGGATTTATGAAATACATGTTGTGCCGACCCCACCTAGTGTGGGATAAGGGCAGGAAGAAGAAGAAGATAATATTATTTAAACATTATATCTGTGATCTTGGAAGATGATTTGTAGCGTCGTGATCTAGCTACATGTATTTCATGATTTAGTTTCTAGTTATCGACTCTGCTCAGCTTACTGTGGATAAATAAAACTGCCTCGTTAGTCTAATATTGACAAGCGTGACTGCTGATCGTGAGGTCCTGGGTTCAATTCCCAGGTCGGGCAAATTGTTATTGGGTTTTTCCGTATTGAATTCCTCAGTAGCAGCACGGGGTTTGGATTTATGCCCGGATGATGGCAAGAGTCTCGCCCCCTATTACATGGGCCATAAAACATAACGCGGAAATGACGGTGTTAATATATACTTCTGCCCAACCCTTCGGGGAATACAGGCGCGATGTTGTTTTATTTTTTTCGACTTTTCCTGTTTGACTCTAGTCACACCTCATGGTAAGCGCAGACAGGATCTAAGATAGAGCACACGAATCCAAGGAACAGAGATATAGAGGGATTCCCCTATACCCCTCTGGATCTCACATACACACGACGGAACAAAGTAAACTGATTGGCGCCGAACTTTAAAGTGAGGGTGGCACCTCTGCCCAACCCTTCCGGAAATACAGGCGTGATGTTATGTTAAGCTACTTTAGTAGTAAAGAATTTAGAAACAGCAGACAGATATTTTCATTTTTCCATTTATTAGAAATATTTCTTAAAGCATGCTTCACACTATCGCGTATCCGTCTCCAAAAAAAACTACACTACATACCAATCTTTTTGCCCATTTATATTATATTCAAAAAGATAAGCAACTAATACATTACCTTCCGACGCGCCAATGAGAGCGAAAATATCCCAAAAGGTGACGCCAAAAACCCTCTTTAAACAGCCCCAAGCTCTGTATCAATATCAACAGATTAGTCGTGCGTCGGAATCCGTCAAAAGAGCGGAAAAACATGGGAAAAGTCGACGTAAAATTGTCGGTGAAAAAAATTGTCGGGGAAAATTGTCGGCAAAAATTCTCTAAGCTTCCAGTTCGGTACAAACCCCATGAATACATTGAGCAAACGTTGGAGCGAATAAAGAATGAATAAAAATGTTCAAAGACGAGGTTAATCATCACTTTTGAATTCATTTTCTTGTGTGTAGTTAAATTAATGTTGTGCTTTCTGGGTTGGTATCTTTACAGGATCTAATCCAGTGAAACCGTTTTTTTTCCTTTGGATAATAATCATGGACGTTCCTCTTACTGGCTAAAAACCAACGGTGTTCCTTCTCCTGACCGTTCGGCCGGGGTCGCGGGATTCGCAAAAGCATACACCGCAACCCCAATCCAGTGATACCTACCCAAAGTGTTCTATATCGACCCCCAGGGGCCGACGACGACCTACAAGGGGTACATACATGTGGGTGAAAAAAAAATTGGGGGTCCATGAAATGTAAACGGGGGTCCACTATAGCACGATAGTGGATCTCATTTAAGCAGCTCGTGGCTTTAATGTTGACTTTCCATTAATGGAATAACCCTCATAGACAGATGATTTGTTGGTTAGTTTTTACGTGAAAAGGTAACAAACAGACTGACGACGGTAGGTAGTACTATTGTAGGTACTGTCGTAGATACAACGGAAGATACGTCGCCAATCTTCCGTTGTTTAATTTACTCGAGAAATTTTAGTAATACATCTTCGGTCAAATGTGTAAGGTGTGAGATGTTTATTTGGAACTAGCGACCTGCCCCGGCTTCGCATGGGTGCAATGTAGATACTTAGGTGGGGCATATAAACCTGTCTCATGAATCACTCTATCTATTGCTGAAAACTGCATTAAAATCCGTTGCGTAGTTTAAAAGATCTAAGCGTACAGACAGCGGTACCGTCTTTGTTTTATATTATGTAAAGATTATATGTACCGGCGGAAGATCGGTGACGTATCTTCCTTTAGATATGGCTTGACCCTAAACGATGTTAAATAACTAAGTAACCGGTCGATACGTTCTACAAGGAAACAGTTCCGAAAAATCACTGTTATTTTTCGCAACCACAATTATTCGATATTCAAAATAGGTTCACATCATCGATACATCATTCAGAATCTCTTCATCATATTATAAATTGGCAGGGCGCGGCGATCCATCATAGAAAGCCATAATACACAGTTTTCGCATTAATGGCGGGTAAAATAATATTTTCATTCCCAAGGCAGACGGCCCGATAAGAATTTCATTACAGATAGATGTTGGAGTGTCTGTGTTTATTTTTAGTCTTCCATTGGCAGGGAAATGTAGTGAACATACTTATATTAGGGGAACTTATGTATAATATGAGATATGTATGAGTTTTTAAAATTAAACTAGTTATAACAAATTAAGACAAATGGTCAAAGGAATCCTGAGCTCAAAGATTGAGAAAAAAAACAAAAAACATTTTTGAAAGTAGGTACATCCTGGTGAACTGTAACACAGGTTTTCCCTAAAACCTATATCAGGCACCAGTCTCTAACAAAGTTGGAATACAGCTTAGACATTTTTTGTACACATCAACTTTAAGTCCGCTTTGTGAAGAGAGAATAAATGATAAAATATTATTAATTATTCGTTTATTCATTGTATATACATATAAATTATATTTTTAAATATTTCTACAAAAAATATAAAATACATTTAAAAATATAAAAAATAGTAGCCCACCGGCATCGGGAACAGGGTCCAAGCTACCAGTGGTCAGGGCCTCAGAGAGAGGAACTTCCTAACAATACGCGCCGTGTCCAGAAGTACCGCTTTCTGTATCAGGCCCATGACCCAGCTGCCCAACGAGAGTCTCATCAGGTGTTGGTCGAGGCTCTTGGCTATTAAGCCATTGGCCGTAACGACTATCGGCACAATGACTGCTGAATCAATCTCCCACATGTCGACAACCTCGTGTGCCAAGTCTTGATACTTAATTTCTTTATCTTTCTCGGCTTTATTAATTATTATTATTATCTTGTATAGCTGGGAATCGAACATGATGTATTTTTTTTCGGAAAAAATAGCACCCTGTATTATTGTACCGTTTACTTCCAAGTTCCACTTGCAGTGGTAGCCTAGCGGTTGTACGATTGCCTTCCATGCAGGAGGGTCCGAGCTCAATCCCAGCCCCGCAATTCAGACTTTTCGAAATCATGGTGAAGGAAATCATCGTGAGGAAACCTGCACATCTGAGAGGGTTCCATATAATTCACAATAGTGTATATAGAGCGCGAACCCGCATCAGGCCAGCGTGGTGAACTATTGCCTCAACCCTTCTCATTCAAAGAGGCCCGTTCCCACCAATGGGACAGTAGGCTGATCATGCTTATGCTTACTTCCACTACAGAAGCCTTAAAGGTCTGCTCACCGCACCAAAGACTAAAGTAACCAACCATCCTTTATATTTTTAATTTACAACCGTTTCCTTCAGATGATGTTTGTCTGAAGCTCATGAATACATTTGGTTAATGCAGCACGGTCGAAGGGAGAACTGAATTAATTCAGAGTAGCAAATTGAATAGAAACGAGAAAACACACTGTTACTGTTTGAATCGGGGTTTTAGCTTTTTTCAACTTTTAGCCAAGAATTCGCTGTAATTTTTATACAAGAACTAGCGGACACGGCAGACATTGTCCTGCCCGGAAAAGCAGCGCCACCTACCGGGTCGAATTGTATTTTCAAACCATCCGAAAACCCATTGAAATATATACAGAAAACTTCATCCAAATCGCTCCAGCCGTTTAGGAGGAATTAGGTGACAAACACAAGAAGAATTATAATAATTATATTAAGGTATTTCAACTGAAGTATGCTGTCCGTACACCAAACGCGGGTCATGAGCGTTCGTCGACCGGCCCGCGCTCACGTAGTTCCTTGAATACAACTCATGTGGGCCTGCCGACGAAACGCACCGCTCACAAGCCGACCGCATACCATATGCGGGTCATGAGCGTTCGTCGACAGGCCCGCGCTCACGTAGTTCCTTGAATACAACTTATGTGGGCCTGCCAATGAAACGCACCGCTCATAAGCCGACCGCATACCAAATACGGGTCATGAGCGTTTGTCGACCGGCCCGCGCTCACGTAGTTCCTTGAATACAACTCATGTGGGCCTGCCGACGAAACGCACCGCTCACAAGCCGACCGCATACCAAATGCGGGTCATGAGCGATCGTCGACCGGCCCGCGCTCACGTAGTTCCTTGAATACAACTCATGTCGGACTGCCGACGAAACGCACCGCTCACAAGCCGACCGCATACCAAACGCGGGTCATGAGCGGTCATCAGCGGCACGGGTCGTCGACCGGCCCGCGCTCACGAAGTTCCTTGAATACAACTCATGCGGGCCTGCCGATGAGACACACCGCTCACGACTTGCGGTGGCTGTATAACAAGAAAGTGAAAAGACTGTGCCTGTAATTTCACCAACATCCAAACCCTTCAAATCGGAAGACAGCAATGCTGCATAATGGTAAAAAAACATTTTAACAAAAATAAAACCGACTTCAAAAAACGAAAAAATAAATAAAATAATTACCATATTATAAAATTTACAGTTTCAGAAGTCGGTGCTAATCCACGCTGAACCAAATTAAAGGCACTGACTTCTAAAACAGTTAATTTTATAATATGGTAATTATTTTACTCTTTTTTTCTTTTTTTTGAAGTCGGTTTTATTGTTGTTAAACTGTATTTTATTTTTTTCATTTTAGTGGCCTTAATTAAAACATGGTTGGACCTACTAAAGAGCGTAACATAATCCCATCATCACATTATGCATAATGTTCGTCATTGAGGAGTTCCATTGTCTATCTGCAAAGTTCTTCATCAGATGTTCACCAAGTTTAAATGGGACCTCTTTGAAAGAATACTCTTTCATACAATAAAATATTTTTCCAAATCGGTTTATAAATGACGGTGTCGTAATTTTTTTGGAAGTCGGTTAAAAAATGGAAGGTGTTGTGGTCGTAGGCGCAGCAAGAATTTTCTGAAAGGAAAAAAGTGTAATTAGATTCTAATTGTGCCATTGGGACCAAATAACGTCATTGGCACTGTGTGGGTATACTGAATACCTCAATCTACCTTTTCGAAGATGACAGGAATGACAGATGAGAAATCCAATTCTCGTAATTAATGTACACTATGACTATGACCGAACTGAGATTAAATTATGAATTGAATAAAAATTGGTATTCTGCTCCTCTTAGTTCAGTCCGGTATCAATATGATCTCAATCTAGTCTTACAGACTCATTTCAATTTCAGTTTCGAAGTTTATTTACGGAGTAAGGTGTTCAGAATGTTAGCAGAATACCGTTTTGTCTTCGATCTATTTTCGATCTCATTACAATATAATTTCCTGATTGACATTGTTTGTACGAGAATACCATTTGTGACATTTACGCCATTTGCCTGGTTCCTATAAACAAGAACGAATAGTTTTGCTTACCAATGGTAGCACGTTTTATTGCCGAACTGGGCATTATACCTATTCGAAGGCTAAATTTACCTGTGATAGCTACTTCCATATGTGAGGGTCTACTATGCAAAGCTATGAGGTCTTTGCTTCGTTATTAGTAAAGATACAAGAGACTAACCAATAACGCTTCATAAGTTATAGGAATCGGCCAATTGAAACTAGATTGGAACACATAACATCACGCCTGTCTTCCCCGAAGGGTTTGGCAGAAGTGTATAGTAACACTCTCATTTCGCCGTTATGTTTAAGTCCCATATAATAGGGGGCTAGCCTATTGCCATCAACCAGGCACAAACCCAAACTCCGAGCTGCCACTGAGGAACAACCCAATAACACTTTGCCCGACCTGGGGATCGAACCTAGAACCTCATGATCAGCAGTCGCGCTTACTAGACCAACGACGCAGACTAGATTGGAACTATTTTTTTTTTAAATTAAATGCGACAATGGCCCTCATATATCAACTTAACTACGCAACTCAGTCACTTTTTGTACCCAGCATGAAATTCTAAAACTTGTTATAACATGAATGATTAAATTTGTCGGGCATAGCTGGAAGTCCCGCGAAGTCCCTCGAGCCAACACTTCGATGCACTTGCACCGGTGGAATTCAATTGAAATTTGTGAGCAACTTACGCCCTTTGGGGCTTAATATTACGTACTGACGTGTGAGTACATGCTTTGAATTTGACCAGAAATTCTAACTTTAGTTGATTTTCAAGTATTGAAAATATAATACATGCTTTGAATTATTTAGGATTCTGCAGACAGCCAAAACGCGATTTTTTGTAATACTTAAATTTTTCTAAATACAGGGTGTAAAAATAGCCTCAACGAAGCCAAAGTCTACGCATACTGTACATAAAACTAAGTAACATACAGCAAAAATATAGTTGTTGGGAAAGGACTTTCATTTTTTGGTATTAAAAAAACAGCTTCTAATTGAGGAAGCGTGCGTGTAGAAGACTGTGCCTACATTTCAAAAATGTTGATAATGTTGGTATAGAAGAATATTTAGTAATGACATTTAAACTTAGTTTTCGTGAAATCGTACAAAGTATGGTGACTATGACCTTCAATATCTCCATAATCAATTGTAATGATGTGGAGAATACTTGGCTCTGGGTTTTGTTAAGGGTGTTTTGACGCCCGGTATAAACGACAATATCAAAACCGGTGTGCATAAATCCGGCATAATCCTAGCATTCACAACGGGAGACAACAATTCATCATTCCCAGTTACAATCGGAGTTGACTACAAATGTAGTCATGGATGTGAACGGTGTTAAAGTCAAGCTTGGTGTTTGGGATACAGCGGGACAGGAGCGATACAGAACATTGACATCAAGTTTTTACAGAGACGCTCGCGGTGCTATATTAGTTTACGATGTGTCAGAACCAAAGTCCTTAGCAAAACTGAATGAGTGGGTCGAAGAACTTTAAGTATACTCCACCAAGAAGAACATAGTCTGCTTAGTTGTCGGCAATAAGATTGACATGGGACCCAGTGCATAATATCAGCAAGCATATTGAGTCACCCGCGCGACGGCGCAACGAGTATTCCCAAGGAGGGTTGATGTCAGGCAGTCGGCCGGTCATAAAACAATAAACCAAAACCTTTAACAACATGGATTTACGAATTACATGTTATGCCGACCCCACTTAGTGTGGGATAAAGGCAAGAAGAACAAGAAGATAAACGACAATAGCACGTCACGACAATATACGTCTTCCTACATAATACGCCTATATTATATATTTTTTTAAGTCAATTTTCTTTTTTTTTCAAGCATTGGTAGCCTAGCGGTTGAACGCTTGCCTTCCACGCAGGAGGGTCTGACTTCGAACCCGGCCCGTACCTCTGACTTTTCGAATTCACGTGCGGTTCAAAATTTGATCATCACTTTCGTTAACGGTGAAAGAAAAACATCGTGAGGTAACCTGCACACCTGAGAGGACTCCAAAAAGTTCTCGATGGTCTGTATAGTCTGCCAACATATACCAGGCCAGCATGGTGAACTAAGGCCCCAAACCCTTCTCATTATAAGAAGAGGCCCATGCCCAGCAATGAGACAGTAATGGGCTAATTATGTTTTTGTTATTGTGGTGTCAGTTTTCTAACGAGCGAATGACCTCCAATTCAAATCAACCAAAATATTTAGGTCCGAAAGCGCAACGAAGAAGAAATCTCATTCACAAGTGTCAGAACACAACACAACATCCACAAATCTTACTCTTAGACGAATGATCCAACAGAGAAACGTACAGAACCCGCTAGTTAATCAGTCAGTCGAGACGAGAGGATCTCTAAATCATTTATAAGAACGCCGTAGCCTCCGCGACGAAGAGAATTTTTCTTGTCTTAAGTAAATAAAAATCCAATCAGAGGCAAATTCAATTTTCATTCCGTTTCTCGTCGGATTCACTCGGGATTCTATCCCGGGCTCATTTTTTACCTTTTTTTTGTACTTTTTCACACTATTTCGTTTCGTTACGGCTTCGGGACGGCGTGCAGTTTTCTGTGACGTCTTGATAATCGGTTAAAGGGAATGTGGTTTTAATTTGTGCTGATTGTTCTAGCTACTAATATTTTTTTCAGTATTTTCCTTGTTAAACTTGGTAACAACGAAATTAAGATATTTTGGTGATAAATGTGTATAAAATGTATAAAGATTTTAAAGAACAAAAAAAATCGACTATAATTTAAACCAAAGTATACAACGTGGTACAAAAAAAATAATTAAATAATCAAGTAGTTTTTTATGGTTGTTATCATTTACCTCTCAGAGGAAATTAGGTAAGAATGTAAATAACTTTCTGGGTAGTCTACTCTTTAGTTTTATGTTTTCAGGGTTGCGTTTCAATGATGATTATTTTATGTTTTATCCAAATTCTTTTTTTTTTGCTCATACTACGGTTTTCAAATATTGCCAATAGACTCTTTACAAGAGACATTTTAACCCCCTTTCGGCTTTAAGGGAATTTTTGTAACACGTTGTACACCGTGGTTCTTTAATTATAATGGACATTACGACATTTATTTAGATTATACATTTAAAGAGGCTGCCCATTACAATGTATCATACTAGGACCGTAATAGGACCGTGCCAGGCACGGCAAAAAACGATACGTTCTTTACTATGCCCACTGCAACGGATGAACCGCGTTCTATACGGATATCAACCGCGGTCTAAGGCTAAGAACTCACGGAGCGATTTTGTACCGTGCCCGCCACGGTGGTGGAACTGCGGTTTTATTTCTAAACTCACGAGACCGGTTACTCGCGCGGTTACGCAGCCGTCGCGGTTGATATCATCGCCCGCAAACGTGGCGGGCGATGATCGCAAGACGGGGGGTTGCAAGACGGGCAGTTATCGCACACCAGGAACGAGCTGTTGCGTTATACTTACTTCACAGAAGAATTAAAAAAGAAGACCCAAAAGGTTCTGGGTGCATCCACTGATTCAGGATAGAGATCGTTATGGATTATTTGTTACTCTTTGCCACTGCGGTCGCCCGCCACCCGTCCGCAGAGCGCGCGGGCGCAACCCGCCGCGGCTGCGGGTGACCGCGGCCCGCGCGATTCTACTAGTTGCCCGCCGGTGCAGCGGAATCTGCAAACAACCGCGCACACCGCGGGCGTAAAACGCGTCGTGAGATGTGCTTTAATTTTTTACATATATATCTGCATTCTACAGAAGCTGCGGGCCCGCAACCGCGGCGGACGCGGGTGAAAATCTCTCCGTGAGTTCTTAGCCTTACCCGTATACAACGCGTATGATGACCGTACCATCCCCGTTTAGTGGCCGTTCTATCGGTTGTTGTAATTTTTCTTTAGTTGTATAAATATTCGTATTTACTATTATTACTTTATAAGTATTCGTGCCACTGAGAAAAGTGACACTGTTTTGTAACTGTCCTACTGCCTCATTACCAATAATAGATGGCTTCTTTCTCTGTCAGAATGTTACTAGATAGATGACATAACAGAAAGCAGAATAGTCAATAATATATCACATTTAAATAACAATCGAGAATCGAACACAAGGCGGTCCCGCTAAAATCAGTTTCATTCGATTCTGGACATGGATAACGCAAGATCGGAATGGACAGCTGATATGAGGAACACGTTATTCAATAAGATGGGATGCGGATGGGATTGATTTTAAAATATGGCGTCGGAAGAAAGCATCATATCTGGGTTTCGTATGCCGAGTACTAACATTACTTTTGAAAACTCAAAACAACTAAAGAACATGGTCAATATCCCGTTTTCAGTGCTAAAGATAAGATCGTTCTGACTAGCCTTATCCCAACTACGTTTGGGTCAGCTTCCAGTCTAACCAGATACGACTGAACACCAGTATTTTACACGGAGCAACTGCTATCAGACCTCCGCAACCCAGATACTGGGTAATACCGATATACTAAGGTTCTAACCTTTTGTTAGACTTTCGGGCTTCTGACTACCCGGTCGGACTAATCGGGTCTTCGCGGTAACATCTTTACATAGTATAAAACAAAGTCGCTCCCACTGTCTGTACGCTTAGATCTTTTAAACTACGTAACGGATTTTAATGCAGTTTTCAGCGATAGATAGAGTGATTCAAGAGGAAGGTTTATATGCCCCACATTAGTATCTACATTGCACCCGTGCGAAGCCGGGGCGTGTCGCTAGTTACATATAAATGTAGTCTTTCTCACCGGAACAGTGATGGTTATAACACGTCATAATACGGCCCTTAAAAGAGCTCCAAAACATTTTCGATGGTGTATGAAGTCCGCCAACACGCACCAGGGCAGCGTGGTAGACTAAGGCCTCAACCCTGCTCATTCTGAGAAGAGGCCCGTGCCCAGCAGTGGAACAGTAATGGGCTGATTATTTTATGTTATTTTTGAAGGTTGCTTGTGTCCGCCAACGGTGACTAAAATAACTACGTTAGCAGAAGCTGGAATACAGATGATGTTATAAAGAAAACAGCGTAAGGGCCAAGCTACATCTGACGGAAGATACGTCGCCGATCATCCCACACCGTACACATTTGACCGAAGATGCGTTACTAAAATTCCTCGAGTAAATTACGTGACCGTAGATCGGCGGCGTATCTTCCGTCAGAGGTGGCGTGGCCCTAAACTTCTATTACTTAAAAAAAAAGAGAGTTTATCTACTTTTAAACCAAGGAGAACTGTAATTCTGTGTAAACCGTATCCATGTTTTCGACTCCAAGAAGTCTCGCCCTAAGCCGTTTCGGAATGGGAATCCATTATGGGTTATTTATGGAGTGGCGGGCGCAAAATATTTATCTGTGTCGATAATGCGTTGGACGCACCCCAGCGCCAATGGAGCGTCGTGCGGACCATCACGGAAACCACAGGAAATGAAAGCGGATTCAATTCTCGGCACTGCCTTTTGTAAAATATTATTATAAGGTATATAAATAACAATAATGGCGGTCGGATTTTTCTGGGAGTTTTGTGCTGTATATTTTAGTGTGTCTGGTAACGTTTAACGTTTTACTGGGATCGTAAAATCGTTTAGTTAAATTGATAGATATTCAATCTCAATCTGCCTAGCCTTTTCCCAAGTAGGTGTTGGGGTCAGCTTCCAGTCTAACCAAATGCGGCTGAATACCAGTATTTTAGACGGAGCGACTGCCATCAGACCTCCGCAACCCAGTTACTGGGCAATGCCGATATCCTAAGGTTAGACCAGTTGTCAGACATTTCGGGCTTCTGACTTCCCGTAACGACTATCATAGGTATTCGTATGACACCCGGGACCGACCGTTTAACGTGCTCTCCGAGGCACGGAGGGGTCTCGATGTGTAACGTATGGTCACCCATCCACGGACTGACCGCGGCAAGCGCAGCTTAACCTCGCAAATCGTATGATCCGCGCGGTTGGTAATTAGCCACGAGCCCCTTTAAAGAGATAGATTTTATTTAGATAAATTACTTAAAACCTTACAATATGGTGTAACAGTTGAGGAGTAATAATAGGTTAGCGTGGTATGGGCATGTTATGCGGAAGGAAGAAAGTCATGTCGCTAGAAGAGTGTTAAATATGAATGTGGATTGATATATATGTAGAGATAGGCCAAAGAAAATATGGATGGATTCTGTAAAGGATGATATGAGTAAGAAAGGAGTGAGTACTGAGATGACGGCTGATAAAGAAGAATGGAAGAGAAACATGTTGTGCAGACCCCATCTAGTATGGGATAAGGGCAGGGAGGTGATGATTACTTAAAACATAACAACAGAACATCACGCCTGTATTCCCCGAAGGGACGGGTGGAGTAACACCCTCATTTCACCGTTATGTTTAAGTCCCATATAATAGGGGGCGAGCCTATTGCCATCAACCGGGCACAAATCGAAACTCCGGGCTGCTACTAAGGAATTCTGCACGGAAAAACCTAATAACACTATCCGATCAGGGGACCGAACTCGGAACCTCACCATCACCAGACGCACTTAGCCGGTTTTTATTACAATGTTCTTTCTATTACACTTCAATTCTAAAGTATGTCAACAGATGGCGCTTCCTTAAAATTTGAAGTCCACGCAAACGAAACCACGGACACAAGCTAGTCAATATATTACTATAGGTAGGTGCAGGTATACCGCAAATATACGACATGCATTTCAATAATATCCGGTGTGGTAGACAGGAAATGAGAGAACCGTATCTGAACAACCAATGGTACGAGTTTAATATGATTATGTGAACGTTCTGGCGGATTAGTCAGTGTTAGTTGATAGGGATTCGGTTTTGAATTTACCGGTTTGGTATTTGTGTGCGACATTTTTGATTTGGGTGCGAATAGAGATTAGTGTTTGTTATCGGTAACTGGTAACACTGGACAATGTTGACATAGGAGGGTAACCGTCAAGATTAATCAACGTACCCGAAGTTATAAAAACAGCGGTCATTCGACGGAGCAGCGGATTCCATGTCGAACAGCCGAAGAAGTCTGACCTTTTATATCTGGTTTGCTTGTCCTCATTTTCTGATCTTGTGTTAATTATTATATTGTGATATATTGTGAACTAGCTTCTGTAACTAATCACTAACCTAATTAAAAGTACTCTCAGTGGTGGAGAGTTTATGTTGGTTTCCTTTACTTTTTTTACCACGATCCCAATCCTGACATACCGATATTAGCTATAATTTGAATTATAGATGCACCCCTATAAGATTCTGTTGTATGTCTCCTATATGTTAGGCCTAGTACGAACTTTTGACGTAATATCGATGGCAGAAAAGTAAACGAAGACATCTACAAAATCGCAATCTTACAGGAGAGCACATTTAGTACAAAACAGAGGCCATTTTGCTGCGATGTTTCTTAGAAATCGAGTGTAGATGTCTTCATTTACATGCCAGATTTTCTTCATTAATTTGAAACTTGAAATTATTTTAATACAGACCTGTAGATAGGGTTGACTTAAGCTCATTTTTGTAAAAAAAAAGTATTTTGGTAAAAATGTAGATGTCCGTATCTTCTTTACTGCCATCGATATAGTATCGCTAATGTAAGCGAATTTTGAATCGAAAATACAACTGTCTTATACAGGGTTACTGGTAACTCAACGTATTCCTTGCAGGGCATTATAGAAAGGTTGAAATGCAACTAATTAAGCCACCAAATATTCTACCGAAAATCAGTAGTTTTTGAGATTTGTTATTTTGGTAAAAAATCCCTGATTCGGCCATTTGAAGCCTAATTCAAAATAATGTACGGTGCAAATGTATTGTTTAAGTTTTTATCATAGTTGATACCATAGCAGATCTCTGTTAATAATTAAAAGTTCAAAAATACCAAACACTTTTGCAAATATGGTTGTAACTGGGATTTTTCAACAAAAATCAAAAAATATTAATATCTCAAAAACTGCTGAATTTCGGTAGAACATTTGGTGGCTTAATTTGTTTCATTTTGACCCTAATATAATGTCCTGCAAGGAATACGTCGAGTTACCAGTAACCCTGTATAACATTTTTCAATTTAATTACTTAAATATTATGTGCGAAACGAGTATTTCCGATTCAAAATTCACTTACATTAATTAACCTTACGTTTACGATAGTAACTCGACAGCATTTGTGCTAGGCTTACTAGGACTTTTTAGCATAGACAGCTCCATTAGGTATAAGCAGTGCTAGATTGTAGTAAACGTTCTGTACGCCTTAATTATCATGTGAATTAGTCCTTTAGTTATTAAAATTGTTTTTAGCATAAGTTTAATGCGTGGGATGTGGTTGCAGATTTTTTAATAAAAAAAGCAGTTGAAACAGTGATAGCCTAGTGGTTGAACGCTTGCCTCCCATGAAGGAGGGCCTGAGTTCGATCCCGGCCCGCACCTCTGACTGTTCGAATTCATGTGCGGATCAGAATTTGATTATCACTTGCGTTAACGGTGAAGAAAAAATATTGTGAGGAAACCTGCACACCTAAGAGTGCTCCATAAATTTCTCGATGATGTGTGTAGTCCGCCAACCCGCACCAGGTCAGCGTGGTAGACTAAGGCCTAAACCATTCTCGTTCTGAGAAGAGGCCCGTGCCCAGCAGTGGGTCAGTAATGGGCCAATTATGTTTATGTTGTATATGTGTGTAATAGATAAATGATATAAATGGCTGAATATAATACACGAAAATGATATACTCCCGTGTCTCGTGTCGGCACGAGCTCTCACGCGGTAGCGAAAAGATTACCTAGTCAGCAAGAATTTGTAGCGAGACTGACTGCCCAGGGTAAGCCAGACGTACTTGGAAGCGTGAAGGATTTTTTAATGCACCTCAAATTCTTTTAATATAATATAATAAGTCGCATTTCATTAAAAAACTTTTCAACAAAATACTGCTTACTGCAAGTGCTTATCCACGCTGAACCAAATTGAAGGCACCGACTTCTGAAACTGTTCATTTGTAATATGGTAATTATTTTATTCCTTATTTCGGTTTTTTGAAGTCGGTTTTTTTTTTTGTTATTTTATCTTTTCATTTTAGTGGCCTTAATTAAAACACCGTTGGACCTACTAAAGACGCTGCTCGTAACAATCTGTACTGTTCGTCATTGAGAAGTTCCATTGTCTATCTCCGAAGTTCTTCATCAGATCTTCACCAAATTTAAATGGGAGCAATTTCGAAGTACCCTATCCATTATAAAAAGAATTATCAAAATTGGTCTACTCTGTAAAAAGTTATGCGTGATCTAACATAAAAAATCGTGTCGAATTGAGAACCTCCACCGTTTTTTTTCGTCGGTTAAAAAGAAAGCGGACCTCAAGCACAATAATTGTGGAGGAATTAGGTATGTAGTTCCTCGAACGAAAAGGCAGAATCCTCCAACCAGGCGGATCTTATTCCTGGTGAGCTACTGCCCAACGGTTCATGTTGAGAAGTTGTATATTACATACTTTCTGCGTGTCGAATCTTGATATCGCGATACAGGATTCTGTGACGTCATATTTGAGAGGCGTCAGATGTCGCCACACACTCGAAAAATTTAGTCACACCGTTAATTCAGCCCTCATCAAGCTGTCTCCCTCCCAGTCCTCTCGCAAGCAATGCCCTAAGCCAAGGTCCAAGTCCCATTAGAAGTCGCCCTTAGTGCTGTTGTTGCTAGTAGTCATGATGTTAATAGTAGTAATAGTAGTTAGCTTAGGTTAAATATTTAACTCTCGTCCCCATTGGTTGGAGACCCTTCAGGTCTCGCCAATAACTGCCCGGTTACGTAGAAACGGTCCGCAAGACCATCTACAAATAGTCGAATATAAAAAAAATACGTTTTTTTTTTGTAAAATACTTGCGAAATATTCCTTCACACCTCGCGCTCGCTTCTTCACGCCTTTACAGGTGACGATACTTAAGTTCGTCCGGTGCACCCTGGGCAGCAGTGGCGAAGGCTCCATACAACTCGATTCCTATCGGCTTCCCTTTCGAAATATGGCAAATACTAGTATCTGTTATTTTCAATTATCATTTAAACAAATAATTATTTACGAAGTTACATTGCAGGTATAACATTTGCTTATGAAGGTAACAATCAAAGAAATAAGTTATAATATATTCTGAGTTTGGTCCGGCTTCCCTTTTAAGAAAATTCACCCTTCGCCACTGCTGGGCAGTCAGCCCCACTACCACCCTTGCTGACTAGGTAATCTTTTCACCACAGCAAGAGCTATTCTTGTATAATTCGTGTAGACACGACACGATCCATGGCCATGTGGCCTCATTACAGGACCCATCCGAAAACCGGCGCTGCTATACTTCGGTGTAGCAGCATTATGCTGAGATGGGCTCCTTTTTTGTCTCGTGGAGGCATATAACTTTTGTATTTTGTTGATTTTTTATTTTATGTTTGTATGTCTGTAACGAGACTTAAATAAATAATTTTCTTTCTTTCTTTCTTTTTTTTATCCATAAAAAAATGCACAGTACCAAAGTATCTTCATAAAAGGTTTGCACTGGTCCTAGTTATTTTTCAGTAAATTTTACTCTTTGATAAAATATTCGCAGCTCCAGCCATTAGAACTTCCTCATAGAACCTGTAGATTAAAAAACACATTTTCATTCCAGCTCCCAATTTTCCGAACGTAACTTTTTTGCTGTACCGACGTTAAAAGCTTAATACCGGTTTTCTATCTACCCACAGTCGCCACTCAATTTTCTCCAGCATCAAGGCATATTTCACCCTGTAACAAGCCAGAGGGATTGGTTAAAAATTGCCCTTCATGTAGTCTATAAATTTGGACGCTTAGCCACGCCAGTGGAATGGATATTGCATATATTTTATGTGGGTAGCTGGTGCTTTAAAATACGTTTTTCGGTTTGAGGATGTGAGAACCTAAATGTGAATATCTAGTTGAGTATATTTATACAGGGTGTAAAAGAATTCGTGTAATTTCTTCAAACCTCGTGGTTTACTGGTAACATACATTGACCCTACAAGGGATTTTTTCAGTTTCAACAAGAAAATAAACATACCTGAGTCAGTTTAGCGCCCCGAGTTAATTGACTGCGCGGACCGATAACGTGCTCGTCGTGCCCACCACCTGTGTCGCCGGGCTTCTATTAATTTAAGCGTAACATCGAAACCCTCTACCACAAAACAAAAAAAAAATATCAAACAAAATCGCATGTAGTATTATCTATACCAGTAATAGACCATGTGGTTTTAAGAAATTACACGAATTTATTTACACCCTGTATACATATACTCACGCCTGTAATCCCCAAAGGGGAAGGCAGAGGTGTTCTCCTGTTTCAGGAGTCTGTATACCTTATCGCCTCTTGTATAAAGTCCCTAGGTTGAGCCTCTTGCGAATCCCGCGACCCTAGCGGAACGGTCAGGAGAAGGAACACCGTACCGGGTTTTTAGCCGGTAAGAATCCAGCAGACCCCCTCGCCTTCCCTGGGCGAGGGACATCCATGAATATTGTCCAACGACAAAAAAAAAGATTGAGCCTATTGCCATTTTTCGGCCACAGTCATGGTACCAGGTTCGTTGCCTCTTATGACTTGCTTGCCTGCCGATAGAAGAGAATTGTATTCTTAATCCGTCCCCCCAAAATAAACGGCCTATGATTTTTTTCTGTATGAAAAAAACCACACCACAAAAATTATATTTTTAAACGGTTTTAATTAGCTTTCACTTCGTATATTTCGACGCTCGGCAGTGAAAACCTCGTAAATAAAATTTTCTTCAAAAGCGTTTTATTTGTTCTTTAGATTAATAAACTCGTCATACAAGTACTTGTTCAACAAACTTTCAATTCAAATACTTCTAAGCTATCTATGACGTACGATGATTACTTGTATTAACATTAGGTGGGCCATTTTTTTGCAGGAGACAGTTAATTCTATCTCTATTAAAAATTTGTATTTTACACATAAGTAGGTACGTGGTTTTCACTGCCGAGCGACAATTTGTTTGTTTGTTTGATTCAAATCATACGACAGATATTTCAACCACTTCTGCCTAACCGATTCTCCTGAAACTTCGCACACAAACTCAATTCCCATGACAATACATTATACTTATTTCAACCTTCAAATTTTTCCTCAAACCCTGTCAGCTGCAGGGATGCTGCAAGATCCTGCCGGGGTCGCGGTGCATGCAATAGCGAATCCCCTGACCCCGGCCTTAGATCAGAAGGAGGGACACCGTTGGTTTTTAGCCGGCAAGAGTCCGGCAGATCCCTTCGCCTTCCCCGGGCGGATCCGGGAGGATTTACAACAATAAAAAAATAAAAAACAGGTATGCTGCAAGATAAAACCGTTTAACTTAAAAGTTTTTTAAGTGATTATTAACCGTGATTTTCTATCAAATGAAGTATTTCAAATGCAGATATAACTTACAATACTAAATACCTTCTTACTAAAGAAAAACACAGCAGGTATGGAACACTGTGCGTGACGGAAAAAAAGTTTAAGATAAACATTTCTCTGGCGCACAATGCTCCACTACGGTTGAAACGTGGAAAAAATGTGTGCAGTTGACATGAGGCGTTTACATCGAGCTATTGTTGTATGGGTGATACGCTGTATACCTTGGGAAGTTGTTTTTTAGGGTTCAGTACTCAAATGGTGCCAATGGGACAGTATTACTAAGTCTACGCCGTCTGTCAGTCCGTCCGTTCGTCTGTCTGTCACAGAGCTGTATCTTTATAACCGTAATAGGTAGGTAGTTGAAATTTTCACAGAATATGTGTTACTATGGTTTCTATTATGGTAAGTATTAAAATAATTAAAAATCTAAACCCAAAAAGGGTCCACTTACAAAAAACCTCAAAGAAAAGGATTTCTTTCAACGTTTTTTGTTTCTGTTCCATCTTAAAAACGATAATACATACAAACGTGAAACTTGGTATGATTGTAGCGCATACTCTATAGTTAAACAACAAATAATAAAAACAGTTATTTTACATAGTTAGTATACATGACCGGTGGTACGGAACAGAGTGTTGGGCCGTGAAGAAGACGGATGAAAGAAGATTACACGTAGTGGAGATGAGAATGTTGAGATGGATGTGTGGAGTGACGCGAATGGATAAAGTAAGAAATAAGTATATTAGAGGGAGTTTGAAAGTGACACCAGTGACAGAAAAGTTGAAAGGAAAGCGTTTGTCTTGGTATGGGCATGTGATGAAGAGGGATGAAACACATGTGACTAAGAGAGTGATGAATATGAATGTTGATGGATGGAGGGGGAGAGGGAGACCTAAGAAAATATGGATGGATTGTGTGAGGGAGGATATGAAAGATAAGGGAGTAAATGATAATGAGACGGCTGACAGGGAAGAGTGGAAGAGAAAAACATATTGCGCCGACCCCAAGTAACTTGGGACCAGGGCAGGAAGATGATGAGTGGTGGTACGGAACCCTTAGTGAGCGAGTCCGACTCGCGCTAAACCGGTCTTTTCCATTAACATTGTAACTACAATTAACAAGGACGCAAATTTTTAACTTATTAGTGGTTAGTCAATATTATTTTATTGGTTGTTCTAAGCTCTATGTATAAAGTCTAGCACGAAATAATTTGAAATAAAGGTAAACAATATAGCGGATCTGTGTCTAAACAAAATCCACCTTTTTGCGGATCAATGTCATTAATCCCTAAGTCCTCCATTAACCACAAAGAACTATAAGGAAACGTTCCAACTGTCCTAAACTAATTACCCATTCTAATTAACAGTAATCACAACAAAAGTTTTCTCCTAAAATTAGTATATAACATCATTAGTCGAACGCATTAGGCGACTATCTTACTAACTGCGAACGACGTCGGCTCGGTCGGGTAAGTGCACCTTAATTCAGTTATGTGTTACGCCCCTTAAGCTGTTTAGCTGCCTATGTCGTGGTATTGTGTGTTGGCATTGTCCTAATAAGTTTCTGTGCTTTAGAGCTGGTCTCCTATACTAAAAGATCAGTTTACTTTTTATAGTTAGGTACTGTTTAAGCGGTTTATACAGAGCATAACACTTTTTGTATTTTTTTTTAAAAGCACCCTTTTTATCACGCAGCACAACACTTCCATAATAGGTATTTATGTCAGAGGACGTCACGTGCTAATAAAGCGCAGGCTGAAGGAATTTCTTGCAGGTTGAAGAAAATTCTGACCATATTTATATTTACATAGTATAAAATAAAGTAATGACACTAGGCTCGCCACCTATTACATGGGACTTAAACATAACTGGCGAAACGAGGGTGTTTTAAAACACCTCTGCCGAACCCTTCGGGGAATGTAAGGCGTGATGTTATGTAAAACAAAGTCGCTCCCGCTGTCTGTACGCTTAGATCTTTTAAACTACGCAACGGCTTTTAATGCAGTTTTCAGCAATAGATAGAGTGATTCAAGAGGAAGGTTTATATGCCTCACATTAGTATCTACATTGCATCCGTGCGAAGCCGGGGCGAGTCGCTAGTTAAGTATAAGTCAGGAAAAAGGTAAAACCTCTTAAAGAGGTTTTTTATCTTTGGTTTACAATTTTAAACCGCTCCAACGCTTGCCTTCCATGCAGGATTCTTTCAATTCGATCCCGGCCTGTACCTATGACATTTCGGATTCATGTGCGGATCAGAATTTAATTATCACTTGCGTTAACGTTGAAGGAAAACATCGTGAGGAAACCTGAACACCTGAGAGGGCTCCATAAAATTCTCGATGGTGTGTAGTCTGCCAACCCGCACTAGGCCAGCGTGGTGTACTAAGGCCTAAACCTTTCTGATTCTGAGAAGAGGCCCGTGCCCAGCAGTGGGACAGTAATGGGCTAATTACATTTATAATGTAATTTTAATTAAACTTTCAATAATCACTTTTTAACAATAATAAAACCGACATCAAATTGTCTATCTCCGAAGTTCTTCATCAGATCTTCACCAAATTTTAATGGGACCACTTCGAAAGAATGCTCTTTCAAACAAAAAAATAATCATTAAAATAGGTTCACAATTAGCAAAAAGATATCGCGGAACAAACATACAAAAAAAAAACATACAGTCGAATTGAGAACCTCCTTTTTTTGGAAGTCGGTTAAAAAACGGTTCACCTATTGGTCGTACTTCAGTTTTAAATAGACGAGATGTTTACGTACCTAATAATAAACCTCCTTTTCGAAGTCGGTTAAAAAGAAGACTGCTCACCCATCAATGTTTAAAACACGATTCGTTATTAACATTCATCGTTACGTAATAACACATTAATATTTGTATTTTCTCATAAATTATTTGATATTACATACAGTTAAATGCATGTTTAATTATAATCGACAAATTATCGCTAAATATGAGCTGAAATTAAATTGCCAAGCCGTCCCGATTGGTTTTAATACTGACAACAGATTCGAATAATTGATGCGTACGGCTATCAGCTCATGTACTGGTGAGTACGCAAGTGGTTGGTATTTGTACGAGTTGTTGTAGTTAACTCCGTACACCGATTTTGTCGTGAAGGTTTTGAAGTTAAGTTAGTAGTATAGAGAAACACTTTCCACTAAATACACAAGTTGTGTTTATTTAAGTTAAAAGTAAGTAACGACAGTGAAAGGCGATTATTTCTCTCGGTTGTTGATAGCTACAGGGTTATAAGTTACTATAATCAAATTCGTCCGTCATGTCATTTTTAACCGACTTCCAAAAAAGGAGGAGGTTCTCAATTCGACTGTATGCTTTTTTTGTATGTTTGTTCCGCGATATCTTTGCTAATTGTGAACCGATTTTAATGATTTTTTTTTTGTTTAAAGGAGTATTCTTTCTAAGTGGTCCCATTTAAATTTGGCGAAGATCTGATGAAGAACTTCAGAGATAGACAATTTGAAGTTGTTTTTTTTTTGTTAATAAGTTTAATATTATGCTAAATTATGACGCGCATCGTTGGCCTAAAGTAGGTTAACGAGTAAGCAGAAAGAATGTACAGCGATGAGACCTTACAGTATTATTAGTACTGTAAAGTTAATAAGTTATTAAATATACTTGAGGACGTCCTAGAAGGACATACATCGATGTTATTGGTGATGTTCTTCACAAAGGTCAGGTGCGTAGTACTCTCAACCGGAGTGCGTGTATGACAAGATGTATGAATGTGGATGAAGCGAAAGGGGTATGTAAGAGTCGTAGCATGTGGCGTTCTATAGTTTCTGCCTACCCCCATGGGAAAAAGGCGTGAGTTTATGTATGTATGTATGTATATACTTGACAACCTAGCGTTAGAACCCTTGTATCTGTGATCTGAGGATTGAATGCTTGTCTGCCATCAGGAGGGTAACAGCAGCGATAGCCTAGTGGCACAAAACAGATAGGTACAGAAGTCAATCTACATACAAGTGCGCTCGAGCAGCGCACACATAGACACTGCTCACGGACACGATATCCCGGACTGTTTGGGACTAGAGTGCGAGTGAGTGCAAGCGCGAGTGCCATGCGCTTGAGAGAAATAGATATGTAGATAGAGCGACCGCCGAGCGTAGGTATGAAAAGTGAAGTACATACATGTGATTGACTTCTGTACCTATCTGGTTTGTGCTAGTAGTGTGACCGTCGGACTGCCAAGTCATAGGTCTCGAGTTCGAACCTAAGGCACACACCTCTGACTTTTCGGATTCATGTGCGTATTGTATAATAATTATCACTTGCTTAAAAACGGTGAAGGAAAACATCGTGAGGAAACCGGCATGCCTGAGATATATTTCTCGACGGCATGTGAAGCCAAGTCAATAGCCTATGGACGGCATAAACTCTGTCACCAAGTTAGTCACTAACCACTCGAAAAGAAGATCAGGAGGGTCTGAATTCAATCCCGGCCAACACACTTTTTCAAATTCATTTGCGTATCAGAATTTGATAATCACTAGCGTTAATAAATAGTTTCTTTCTTTCAGACTGGGTGACGTCATCAATTAGATCTACGAGTGAAGAGAATGTGGCCGATTTATTACGGGGAACGACAAGGTATTATAGCCTAAAATTGAGTGTACAGGGTGGATAAAAGTTTTCTCTTTTTTCTCTCTACTTTAGGTCACTTTGCGTGACTATAGAAGCCTTATAGATACTTCCTATATCGGGTGTACGGTTAACGAAACTGAAAGCCACGTATTCTACCCATCAATACGACGATTTTTTGGTATTGGGCCATACCTGGGAACCGACTGGTTATGGACATATTGAAGGTCAAAGTATATATTTTTGTAAATTTTTCACGAAAACTAAGTTTAAACGTTTCATAAACATTCTTCTATACAAACATTATCAGCATATTTGAAATGTAGGCACAGTATGCTGCGCGCGCGCTGCCATTGCGCGCTACAATTAAAAACTGTTATTAATACCAAAAAAAAAAAAAACATACAGACGAACATAGTAACCTCCTCCTTTTTGGAAGTCGGTTATAAAATAAAAGTCGTTTCCCAGCAATTATTTTTTCTGTATGTTACTTAGTTGTATGTACAGTATGCGTAGACTGTGGCTTCGTTCAGGCTATTTTTACAGCCTATATAAAAGATGTTAGGTAAATTAAAAGAAGGTAAGTGAATTAAAATTGGAGACATAACTTATCACTTGAATAGGTTTTAACGGAAAATATCGTTTATAGAATAGAGTCTGCTATACCATACATGGCTTCTGTAGTCCTCAGCTTAGATGAGGCCGACCTATCGTATCCATTAGATATGATAATAATTAATAGGGGATGATAATATGTAAGACAGAGTTAGAGTTTGATAAAATTTCATGTTTCAAATCTGGTTACTGTGAGTTTTATTTCCTTTGAGACAGTTAAATATAACAGCTCAGCTGCCACGAAAAAGTTTTTTTTTACTTTTGTATTTAAATACCTGTATCACAAGCTGGGTACTTAGTAAAAAAAGACGTTATTACTAACTTCTAAAATCTAATTTAATTTCTTGTCCAAACTAACATTAAAAAATAATAATTCTAAATGTTACTGTAACGCTGCTGTCAGTAACTGTACTCTGAGTCTGGAACGGCAGGTAGAGGTATTTTCAATACATTCAGTCTAGTCTAAGAGCTAGCGTGCGACACATAAATTAATTCATAAGTTGCTGAACATTTTTTTTTAATTATACATAACATAACATCACGCCTTATATTCCCCGAAGGGTTCGGCAGAGGTGTATAGTAACACCCTCATTTCGTCGTTATGTTTAAGTCCCATGTGAACGGGCCGAGCCTATTGCCATGAACCGGGCACAAATCCAGACTCCGGGCTGCTACTGAGCAATTCCACACAGAAGAACCAATAACACTTTGCCCAACCTGGGGATCAAACCCAAGACCTCATGATCAGCAGTCGCGCTTGCCACCACTAGCCTAACGAGGCAGTTAAATAACGTAAGTACCTACATAATAAGTAAATACTGTCTCCAGTTCATACTTCAAGCCCAACATTTTGAGGATACAACCAATGAATTGGGAGATTTGGAAAGATATGAGGAAGACCTTCGCCAAGCAGTGGGACCATGGTGGCACTTGCGTCTGTATCGGCCAACTTGTAGTTAAGTTCAAACAATTTCAAAATAATTTTGAGAAGGTACCTGCTTAGAGATAAACTACGATAACATGTCCCCCCCTCCAAGTTACTATTTCAATGTGTTTAGTCACATCTTTACGAAAGAGTGTGTATGTAGTTGTAGTTTTTGTTTGACGGCTGTCTCAGCACGCACACATGCGTTGGGAGTATTGGCACAAAACAGATAGGTACAGAAGTCAATCTACATACAAGTGCGCCCGAGCAACGCACACATAGACACTGCTCACGGACACGATATCTCGGACTGTTTGGGACTAGAGTGCGAGCGTGAGTGCCATGCGCTTGAGAGTGATAGATATATAGATAGAGCGACCACCCGCGCCGGGCGTAGGTATGAAAAGTGAAGTACATACATGTGATTGACTTCTGTACCTTTCTGATTTGTAGTATTGGTGGTGCTTTCACAAATAGGTACATTGAAGCGTTTTGAATTTTGGAGGGGCGGGACATGTTATCGTAGTTTATCTCTAAATATTATCGACAATAGAAATCATGCTATCGACGAATGCTAAGTGTTTTTGCCTATCACATTGTGTAAATATCGCACACGACAAGTCCGGTAATTATTCGGTAATCATATTTTTGCACACGTGTAAACAGTTCTACTCTTCTTCTTATCGTATCTATGGTACGGTAGTCAAATTAGTTTGGCACAGTAGCTAAGAGAACGTACCCATACTACGTGACCCATTTTATAAAAAAAATTACCCCCCTCCCCCCCTCGGTGACTACCCGTAGTATATGCTTATACCCCCCCTCTCCCTCTAGTTTTCACGTAGTAATTCATAAATATGGTTGTAAATATATTTTTTTGCAAAAAGAAAATTATTTGGCTCAATATGCGTCAATTTTGCCACCTGTGAGTTTAAAAAGCGCTTAACGCTGCGCGCCGTATTTAAATATAGCTCGAAAAAGCGCGAGATTTCCCTAAAGGATATTGACCACGTGACGAAAACCTAAGCCCCTCCCCCGCCCCTGTGACCAAGAGTGGTATTTTGAAGACCCCCCTCCCCCCCCCTGAACGGGTCACGTAGTATGGGTACGTTCCCTAACCACGCCAATCGCATTATCAGTGACCTGATTAAGGTAGTGGAGGTGAGAGGTATGGTGTACCTCCAACGAAAAGGGAGCATCCTCCAACCAGGCGAGTCTTATGCCTGGCGGGCTACTGCCCAACGGGTTGTATATATAGATACTAACTCCGTGTCAGGTCTTGATATCGCGATGCGGAATTTGTGACATTTCATTTGACAGCTGTCATTGTTGTCGCTGTAGTCTGCTCGACAAGCGTCGTGCTGTATAGTTTTCATGTGGCATGATAGATGTCGCCACAAGATCTTCCGTGTTGCAGACGTAAGAACCTGGAGCAGCACCTGGGCCATTGTCTGCTCGGGAGTGCCACACACACAGTCGGCTTGGTCTGAGTTGATGATACCCCATTTTGCCATATTGAATTTGCAGCCACCTACTTGTGATCTCAGTCGGTTCTACTATTCTACTTGTACTGAATGTTCGTTCGTCCTGCCAATCTTTTTCCCAATTATGTTGAGGTCAGCTTCCAGTCTGACCAGATGCGGCTGAATACCAGTATTTTACAGGGAGCGACTGCCATCAGACCCCCGCAACCCAGTTACAGGGCAATGCCGATACTCGGTTAGACCAGTTGTCAGACTTTCCAGCTTCTGACTACCCGTAACGACTGTCATAGGTATTCGTATGACACCCGGGACCAACTGTTTAACATGCTCTCTAGGCCGCGGAGGGGTCTCGACAAATGTAACAAATGGTCACGGTTCTACTTACACTATAAATCCATTAAAATGTATCTGGCAAAAAAACCGTGCTGTGCCTTGTCCTGTTTACCTAGGCAAACTACAATACGCGCGAGAACTGAATGCAGAACTGAGGAATGCGTCTGGGAATGCGCTAGTGCTATAAGATGACAAGGACAGCACTACATTTTCAGGCGTGTGAGGCGTGCGGACGACGGGGGCAGCTTCACCTCAGGCCCTAAATGCATTTAGTTCGTGCGCGTAATACTGCCTTGCCTGCCTTTATTGGCGTATTGGTCTAGTAATTGCAAGCGCGACTGCTGAATTTGGGGTCTTGGGTTGGATCCCTAGGTCGGGCAAAGTGTTATTGGGTCTTTCCATCAGGAATTTCTCAGTAGCTGCCCGATGTCTGGATTTGTGCCCGGTAAATTGGCAATAGGCTCACCCCCTATTATATGGGACTTAAACATAACTGACAGAACGAGGGTGTACTTAACACCTCTGCCATGCCCTTCGGAAAATACTAGGCGTGATGTTATGTAATGTAGGTTATGTGGAAAATTAAACTACTTTTTAGCATTGTACCGAATAATCGGCTTTATGCAGTGTGTCTCTATCAACAAACCTACCTAAGATAAATGATCTTCTTCTTATCGTGTGGTTAGTGACTAACCTGGTGTCAGAGTTTATGCCGCCCATGGGCTTGGCTTGGACTTGGACTTGTCGAGAAATATCTCTCAGGCATGCCGGTTTCCTCACGATGTTTTCCTTCACCGTTTTTAAGCAAGTGTTAATTATACAATACGCACACGAATCTGAAAAGTCAGAGGTGCGTGCCTTGTATTCGAACTCGAAAGCTATGACTTGGCAGTCCAACGGTCACAACACCAGGTTATCACAGCTAAATGAAAGATAAATGCCGGAATCAGGCATTACTTTGTGGAAATCCATGACCTACAAATATACAATAACAATATTTAGTGTTGATTCCGAATCGCGTCCAAGCGGTCGACGCGTCAACATCTCCTGAGGATGCCCCGTGGAGGGGCGAAACACGTGTCGTATCAGTTTGATTTCTTTGTGTGTTGCATATTATTAATCGCACCTTCTGCATTTGCATATATTTGCGGGCGGGAGGGCGGTGTTGCATACTGCATTCAGGCTCGATCAAGTGTTTGTTATCGGTAGCTGGTAACACTGGACAATGTTGACATAGGAGGGTAACCGTCAAGATTAATCAACGTACCCGAAGTTATAAAAACAGTGGTCATTCGACGAAGCAGAGGATTCCATGTCGAACAAGCCGAAGAAGTCATATCTGGTTTGCTTGTCCTCATTTTCTGATCTTGTGTTAATTATTATATTGTGATATATTGTGAACTAGCTTCTGTAACTAATCACTAACCTTATTAAAAGTACTCTCAGTGATGGAGAGTCTATGTTGGTTTAATTTTCTTTATTTACTATGCTCCCAATCCTGACATACTGATATTAGCTATAACTGTAATGTTAGATTCACCCCTACAAGATTCTGTTGTGTCTCCTAGGTATATGTTTGGCGGAACTAACACTAAATATTGTTATTGTATATTTGTAAACCTACCTAAGCTTTCTGAAATCACAATTAGGTATACCAAGTATGTTTAATCACGTATTTCCAAATATCACTAGCTCCCCTACTCTATTCGCATAACGCTCGCTACGACAGATACCTTTGTTAGTTATCGATGAAATTCCATATCCATTATTATCGATGATGGATCAATCATGTCCAGGAAACCTATTGATTAGATTCCGCAGTTTAAGTTACATCGTGTCTGTCCATTTGGTTATACTAGGAAAACGATATACGACTATATTTAACGATGTTGCTGTTATGTACTATATGCATCAAGCGTGCAGTCTTTGTCAAACAATTTTATAATTTTCCCAGTGTGGGGACGGGTTAGAATAATTACAAAACTTCCTCGCCGCACGCTGGGAGACGCGTGTTGTAAGATTCAATAAAACCCAGCACGCTTGGTGGTAGGATCTATACGGTCCGCCTGGCTAGCTACGACCAAAGCCAAGCAGTTTACTACGTTCCGTCGTATGTATGTGAGAGCCAGAGGGGTATAGGGGAATCTGTCTATATCTCTGTTCCTTGGATTCGTGTGCTCCATCTTAGACCCTCTCTGCGCTTACCATCAGGTGAGACTAGAGCCAAATGAGACCAAGTCAAGAATAAAAAAAAATGAAAACTGTACTATTAATAAAAACTGGACGCTTCCTGCACGAATCCCGTTTCAAAAAAATACCATGACACTGCTCTCAAAGAAACAATGAAGAATCCCTAATTTAAGATAACGTTAACTACCTGTTTAAAGTTTTCAATAAACCATTTTATTATTATTTTATACTAACAGTTCTCCCGCGGCTTTGCCCGCGAAAATAATTTCACTACAGCGCCACCTATCAGATCCCAGCATAGCTACAAACCATTGTCTCGACAAAACAAATATATTGGGTAAATATGACTTCAATCGGTAAGGTCGTTCTCAAGTTATGGCGTGACCAAGGCAAATAGGGATTCATTTTTATACCTATATACAAGGTTAGTCGGAAAGGGGGTACTAAGCCGAAAGGGTGTTAAAGTACCCATAATAAGGGATAACTTTTGTTCTACAACTTTCCCCAAAACTCGATAGTTTAAGAGAAATAGCTTATCAAAGATTTCGTAAAAAATATGCTAAAATCTATCTGTCAGCAGTATCTGTCTGTGTAGTATGATCAGCTGTTTTTACAATTTAGGTCATAATTGGAGTCACGGATTAGAAAATTAATTTTCTGAATTCATAACTAAAGCAGGTATGATTTTTTTTTTGAAGAAACTAAATCAAAAATCTTTTTGCATGAAATTTTTTTTATCGAATTTTGAAATTATAACTCTTGCTTTAAAATAGTCATCAGTGATACTTTAAGTGGCCCGCGGCTTAGTACCCCATTTCCGACTAACCTTGTATATACATAGATTGTGGAGGAACGACGCATGGTGTTCCTCCAACGAAAAGGGAGGATCCTCCAACCTAGAGGGTCCTAACGATTTGGATGCGACCAAAAGACAGCCGATTTTTGAAAATGCAAAAATAATCGTAACATTGAAATACTTCGAGCGCGTCAGATTAATATACAGACGGTTCAGCTTGACTTTTATCCTAGAAATAACTTAGAGGTTTTGACAGAATTTCTATACAAAAGTTGTCAAAACGTCTAATTTATTCCTAGGATAAAAGATATCCGATGTTGGTAAAATCGGCCCTAAATTGGCAAGTTAACTCGCTACTTGACTAATGAGTATGTCGGCACTACCTACATACGATCATTTATGACACTTGGCACGAATTTTCATTCGTGTGTAATTAACAAACCCGACACAACGGGCTGCTCCGGGAGTCATACAAGTTTCTAGAGATCTACTTCCTTAGGGATAACCATCTAACCACGTACACATTAACAAGTACCACACAATAGGTACCAAATGAAATGCTCATACGCATACTTCTACGCAGTTATATCCTGAGCCTGGGTGCGCAGGGCGACGGAAGTATTGGATACTCGACGATTAAAATCTTTTGGCGACTATCCTAATATATTTGACACATATCGGCGACGCGTGCACATACCTATATGAACCTCCGAGTGTCTACGTCTTGTCGACGTTGTGACTACGTCGTGTCGACGGCGTGACTACGTAGTCTTGTATTAGGGACCGTAACGTAGTGTACGAAGGAATGAACTCTCTGATATCGGACAAGCACCATTGTCATGACTTGTACAATAATTGTATTGAAACTTATACGTCTGTCTTCTTTTACTGATGTCGTGTAATACGATGCACACCTGGCGAAACGCAATTTATAATTCCATTAAAAGAATTGACATAATTATATCTATAATAATTAAAGTTCATATTTGCGTGCATACGCGCGCAGTCTGTGGCCTTTGCTGTTAAACCACATGCAAATATGAAGTTTAGTCTTTATAGATACTAGTCAATTATTTTTATAGCGCTTCTGTCCACTCCGATGTACGCCGACGTGCGCCACTGCACGCCGTTGCACGCGCGCTTCGTCAGGTACCTAGAACGGTGTTTTGTCGATTAATAACTGACGCGACCAAATACGCAGTGCGCATATGACATTCGATAGGGGACAAAATGTTCATCAATATGAAGCGTAACATGAGTTAACGTGACGCTGCAACGTTGCGCAAAACATTGTGTGGCATTTCTACGTGATGTGGGACATGTTACAAGCCGCTGCTTCAAGAACGGGCGCGCGTGCGCAACATGCCACTCAGTATGTCAGCAGTGTGGGGAAATGAGATCATACGACGGACATTTCCGCTACACTGACCAGGGCCTGCAGTCTCGACATAGATAGCAATCGTTAAGTCATAACGATATGCTTCTAAGGCACGAAAAGATGAAACGGAAAAATCCTTGCGCGCTGTTTTGATGCCACTGAAAAAAGAACTGTATCAATATTGTCTTTAAGTATAAAATCCGATGCTCGGGTAAGCTCGAATATGCACGAGGAAACGCTTGATGTCTGCGTCGGATTTGATACTTAAAGGCAATACTGATGCAGTTATTTAGTCAGCGACATTAAAAAAGTGCGCAAGGGGTTCCGTTTGGTGGAAACTTACCCTTAGACTGCAGGGCCTGGTGTATGCGACGAATTGTTCCGCAACATTGTGGCTGGGACAGCATATTGCTCGATTCGTACCTTGTCGAATCCAAGGCGTTAGCTGTTATCACTCCATGTGCTTGCTACTCCGTGCCAAGTCTCAATGTGTAGAGAAGGCACTAAACTTTTCTAATTAAGTTCCTTCTCGAGTTTTTTCGTTTCCCGGACTTTTGTTATACTTCTAATGTTATCTTTTGGTAGCCAACTACTTACTTAGTTATCACTTTAGTTTAGTTTTTATTTTGCTATAAGGTAGACGTGTTAATGATATTTCTGATAGCCTAATAACAAGATTTATATTTTTGCATATTTTTTTTAAATTTATCTATGATTGTGAATCTTATTTTCACGTCTATTTTTATCTTATTATCTGAGGTTAAGCTGCGCTTGCCACGGTCAGTCTGTGGATGGGTGACCGTTCGTTACACATCGAGACCCCTCCGTGCATCGGTCTCGGATGTCATACGAATACTTATGACAGTCGTTACGGGAAGTTCAAACACGAAAGTCTGGCAACCGGACTAACCTTAGGTTATCGGCATTGCCCAGTAACTGGATTGCGGACGTCTGATGGCAGTCGCTCCGTGTAAAATACAGGTATTCGGCCGCATCTAGTTAGACTGGAAGCTGACTCGAACATAGCTGGGAAAAGGATAGGCAGAAAGGTAAAAAAGGTAAATATTGCCTGGTTCGAAAATTAAAATATTACAAAGAGGCTTTCGCGACATCTTCCAAAAAAGTAGATGGGTCTTCTTCTTCTTTCGTTTGGTTAGTGACTAAGCTGGTGTTAGAGTTTATGCCGCCCATGGGCCTCTGACTTGGCTTCACATGCCGTCAAGAAATATCTCTCAGGCATACCGGTTTCCTCACGATGTTTTCCTCCACCGTTTTTGAGTAAGTGACAATTATACAATACGCACATGAATCCGAAAAGTCAAAGGTGCGTGTCTTGGGTTCGAACTCGAGACATTTGACTTGGCAGTCCGACGGTCACACCATAGGCTGTCACTGGTATATTCCCTGTCTTCTGTTCTGCCTAGCCTTTTCTCAACTATGTTGGGGTCAGCTGTTATAGTCAGCTGTAGCAGTCATATTCCCTGTCTTATTAACCTTTTGAAAGCAGCGCTATGGACTAGGGTTGCCACCCGTACTATAATATATATATAGTAACGTACTATACAAGGTTAGTCGGAAAGGGGGTACTAAGCCGAAAGGGTGTTAAAGTACCCATAATAAGCAATAACTTTTGTTCTACAACTTTCACCAAAACTCGATAGTTTAAGAGAAATAGCTTTTCAAAGATTTCGTAAAAAATATGCTAAAATCTATCTGTCCATAGCTATGATCAGCTGTTTTTACAATTTAGGTCATATTTGGGGTGATTAGAAAATTAATTTTCTGATTTCATAACTAAAGCCGGTACGTTTTTTTTTTAAAATACTAAAATAAAAATCTTGTTGCAATCAAAAAAAAATATCGAATTTTGAAATTTTAACACTTGCTTTAAAATAGTCATCAGTGATACTTTGGGTGGCCCGCGGCTTAGTACCCCCTTTCCGACTAACCTTGTATTTCAGTCAATTTTATTACCTAGTATTTCAGTAATTGTAAAAATAATATAGTACGAAAAATACTATATTTTTATCCCTAATTCAACAGTCGCGCTTTTTTATGTCAACAGTAAAAACGGCAAGAAGAAAGAAATATAGCCTCTACTAATTTAATTTAATTAAAAATGAATACTTAATTTAATTTAATTGAAAATGAATTGTTAATTTATTTTAATATGAATCTAAATTGCTGATTCCTATAATTATTTCAAAGGTAATCATTGATGGCCAAAGCGAAGATCCGTAACAAATATACTTACATGAAAAATACATTCATGATGATAAAAAATAAATAAGTATGTAGGTACTTTTTTTCCTGGATTTCCCAAAAGTACTATATTTTTGCCTCTTCTTTGGGAAAAATACCTACTATATTTGTTCAAAAAAAAGGTGGCAACCCTACTATGGACATAAGAGCACTACCCTCCACGCCACGGTACAAATTCATCGTAATTTTTTGATGTCTATAGCCGTCGATGGTGTCCGAAACAAAGTCGCTCCTGCTGTCTGTACGCTTAGATCTTTTAAACTACGCAACGGATTTTAATGCAGTTTTCAGCAATAGATAAGAGTGATTCACGAGGAAGGTTTATATGCCCCACATTAGTATCTACATTAGATATTTATGTTCCTTAAGACAGGTTCAGACGGGTCGAATCACTTCCAACAACTTGACTTGATCAACAAAAGTTATAACGTTTTTGTTGCTTCAATTTGATTGAAAGTCTATTCCGACGGTTCAAATCACATGTGATTTAGCAGTTGATCAACTAGAATCGAACCGTGTGAACCTGGTATTACATCTCACACTCTTCTGCATACGTCAGCTGACAGTCTCGGATCGTCGGGGACGTTGGCATCAGTACATCGGTAGCGTTTTAGATAAAAATCTCCGGGAATAAGCGGGAGAGTGCCTATCGCTTGGTGATGTCATTACGGAAGCCCCCGGGCGGCTTGCGGAACTCCTCGATGTACGAAACGGGACTTGGAGGAGGTTCTATTGACAAGAGAGGCCTCGCCCGTGAAGTAACAGTGATCGTAGAGGCGACTGGTCATAGATAGTAGGTGGTGGTAACGTATGCACAGTGATTCCGAATTCAATATATTTTTTAATATATAATATTAATTAAAATAATTTAATATTAAAATATTTTTTGACGACACATTTGGTGCAGTGGCTGAGCGATTGACTTCTGCCCTACGGGTCGTGGGTTCGATTCCCGCACGGATCAAATATTTGTATGGCCTACAAATAGTTGTTCCGGGTCTGGGCGTTTGTGCATGTGAAGATTTGTGTCTGTAAACGCACCCACGATACAGGAGAAATCCTAGTGTGGGGAACAGTTAAAAAAAATACATAAGCATAATCAGTCCATTATTGTCCCACTACTTCTTCCTAACCTTTTCCCAATTATCTTGGAATCAGCTTCCAGTCTAACCAGATGCAGCTGAACACCGGTATTTAACACAGAGCGACTGCTATTAGATCTCCGCGACCCAGTAACTGGGCAACGATATCCTAAGGTAAAGCTGGTTGTCAGATTTTCGGGCTTCTAAATACCCGTAACGAATAAAGAATAAGAATAGAAATATTTATTTGGTTACAGCACAAAGAGACACAACAAAGTCAAAGTCAAAGTATTTATTTCAATTAGGCACATAAAAGGCACTTTTGAACGTTAAAGTTACAAAGAAAATAGAATTGATTCTAGTTGCCCCTTCCAAAAGGTAGTTTCGTATGGAGAAGAATGGGCAAGAAACTCCACCGTTACTCTTTTAAAATGTCTTACAATATTTTGTATAGGTACATTAATTATACAATTATATGTGAAAACGATGCACCTAGAATAAAATTACTATACCACAAAAGGTAAAAAAAAATAAAAAATGAAACAACGACATATTAATTGTGATAGGTACATGGTGCTCACATATTTACAAACATTGCAAAAGTATACGTTTTCCCAAAAAAATAAAAGTAATAAGTCAGTGTATGAGTTTAGGTACTTACTCATAGAATCTAAAATAAACGGCTTTAAAAAAATAAATTATACAATTAAAATAGCAACCAGTTTGATTTTGTCTAGACTCTAGATTGTCCTATGGAGCTGGACCAGCATGTTTCCAAGCGTTCTTATCCTGGATATAATCGTCTAGTTTGTAATATGCTTGTTTACAAAGTGTACTTTTAATATGACTTTTAAATTTTCTTTCATTTAATTGCAATATATCACAAGGTATTTTGTTGTAACATTTAACACAGTACCCCATAAAAGATGTCTGTACTTTAGATAATCTACCAGATTCTATCAGATCTAACAGATTATTATTATTATTTTCGTGTGGTTAGTGACTAACCTGGTGTCAGAGTTTATGCCGCCCAAGGGCCTTTGACTTGGCTTCACATGCCGTCGACAAATATCTCTCAGGCAGGTTTCCTCACGATATTTTCCTTCACCGTACCTATAAGCAAGTGATAATTACACAATACGCACATGAATCCGAAAAGTCAGAGGTGCGTGACTTGGGTTCGAACTCTACACCTATGACTTGATAGTCTCACGGACACAAAAGCTATCACTACTAACACAACAGATAAAAAGTGTGATATAAAAATAAAAGTCTTGGGTAAGTGTCTCACGGCTGGACCAAAAAGGTGTCCAGATCAGCTTAATATCAAGCACTTGTACTTAACGCTGATTTTCGTCTGGAACTTTTGTGCTCCACGGATGTCGATCAGTGGTCATGCCCGTTCACTTAAACCAACATGTGTGTGTATATGAGTAGTGTGTGTGTGTTAATGTAGTTGTGCACTAATTTATAATTGTGTAAACGGAAATAAAAAATTTTTTTGGGGGACATCCGGCAGACCCCCTCGCTTTCCCCGGGCGAGGAACATCCATGAGGATTTTCCAACCGTAAAGAAAAGGTTGAGTTTTTTTTTGTGACCCACACAAATGTCCAGCTGATTGATAGCGTCGTGCAGCGGTCGGGTTGTTGAGCTCCCTAAAATAAGGTTTGAGCTCCGCGATGATTGAAGCAGATGTACCGTCAGTTAGGACAGGTCAACTCGAAACTGCTATGGCACTTTCCTCAAAAGACCATTCCAAACGTTGCCCTACATCGTTTCACTCGCATAGTTTGTATACTACAATGTCTGGACTTTATCTGGACTATTGTCTGGACTGGCAAAATAGGTTTTTGTATTATAGTTATTATTTTAATAATATCGCTTTACAATACTTCATTCCAAACTGTAAAGTATGAGCATCATGCAGCTATTAGTGATACGCTTATAATCATATCATATTACTGCCTATTGTCTGGTAATATGAGTCTGTCATGCTCACTTAAATGTCTTGCTGATGGTGGCGTTGTTTATCCGGTCGTTGAGTTCCCTATAATATGGTTGAGCTGACCGATGCGGATGTGCACGTCATGCTCGTGAACGGGTGCCGTCTATCGGGACTGGTCAGCTCTTAACTGCTATGGCAATCATAGAAGGCATATTTTTCTATTTGTTACTCTTATGTGAGTTTATTTGTTACATTAACCTGCTCATCATTCATCATTCTCATTCTATTTCTCACACTACTGTAATGGAATTGTAATGAACTACTATTTTAAAAAGAGTATTCATGGAGTTTCTTGCCGGCTCTTCTCCATAGAACCTACCTTTTGGAACCGTGCACCTAGTCGTGACGTTTTAAAAGTGCCTGAAATCTGGTCTATTTGAAATAAAAAACTTTGACTTTGACTTTGACTTGTGACTATTTTGCCGATGGGTTGTCGAAGTCGTCAACAGGCGCTTCAAACGAGATTTTCGCCTGTTGAGGAATGTTAATATTTATGAAAATGCGTTATGTATATATATGTATATTCCCAAGGAGGGTTGACGTCAGGCAGACGGCCGGTCATAAAACAATAAGCCAAAACCTCTAACAACATGGATTTATGAAATACATGTTGTGTCGACCCCACCTAGTGTGGGATAAGGGCAGGAAGAAGAAGATTCTTTATGAAAAATAAATCAATAACATAATTAAAAAATTATAATATTTTTTTTGATAAATTAGCTGTCAGGTATTTGTATGACATCGTGTAATTATTATTTTCAGTTCTTGTTAACAAATTGTAAGATTACTTAAGAAAACAATACGACAATTGGCGTACAACTTACAGAAATAACATCCTCATTACATTTGGTTTCCAAAGTCGTACAAATTATAGTCTCTCGTAAAGGTTTGGAAAATAAAAACATTTTCAAAATATGTTTTTTAAAACATAACGGCTGTATTCCCCGAAGGGTAGAGCAGAGGTGTATAGTAACACTTCACCGTTATGTTTAAGTATCATGTAATAGGGGGCGAGCCTATCGCTATCAAGTGGGCACAAAACCAAACTCCAGGCTGCTACCGAGGCATTCCACACGGAAAATCCCAATAACACTTTGCCCGACCTGGTGATCGAACCCAGGGCGTCACGATCAGCAGTCCTGCTTGCCATTAGTAAACCAACGAAGCAGTTAAGTGGGTAAGTATACTTACCTACTCCAAAAACTCCATCAAAGAATTTATAACTTCTTGAACCCGCGATAGTCAATACAAAGAGCTAGTAAGTAGATTTGCGGGGCCCCCACAAACGCGCCCCCGCGGCTCTGGCTGCTTTCATTCAATTACTGCATTTTATACGCAGTTGAAGAGCATATCAATAGTACAAACACTTTCGTAAAAGTAAGCCGAACATTTTCTCTTCCAACCACAATAAAAATGTTATAATTAGCAAGTTTTCTTTCATAAAACATTTTTTAAACTTAGTAGGTAAATTATCAATCGGTCAGTAGGTCCCAGGTGTTTAACGAATACCTATGACAGTCATTACGGGAAGTCAGAAGCCCGAAAGTCTGACAACATGTCTAACCTTAGGATATCGACATTGCCCTGTAACTTGATTGCAGAAGTCTGATGGCAGTCACCCCGTGTAAAATACTGGTATTCAGCCGCATCTGGTTAGACTGGAAGCTGACCCCAACATAGTTGGGCTAGAATAGTAGGAACAAACATCACTTACTTTTTATGTAGACTGCCTTGTTGGTCTAGTGGTCGCAAGCGCGACTGCTGAGCATGGGTTCGATCCCCAGGTCGGGCAAAGTGATATTTGGTTTTTCCACTAAGAATTTCTCAGTAGCAGCCCGGAGTCTGGATTTGTGCCCGGTTAATGGCAATAGGGTCGCCCCCTATTACATGAGGCTTATACATAACTGGTGCAATGAGGGTGTTACTAAAAATATCTCTGCCGTACCCTTCGGGGAATACATGGCGTGATGTTATGATGTTACGTAAAAACGTGAAAGAAGAAAAAAAAGAAAAAATCTCCGAAAAGTATAGATTTATCAAGTCGCAAAGGTTTCGCCGTTTCCAATCAGCCGTGAACATTTTTATGGTGGTGCTAATTGAGCGAGCTGCCAGCACAGAAGGCGATAAAAGTTATTAATTGGTTCCCGCCATCCCCCCGACCGGAAGTTGTAAATACAAGGCTACTATTTCCGGTCAATCGACACGCATCGCGCACACGCCTTTTCGCCGGAAACTTTCGAAGATGTATGAGTCCTTTTTAGGGTTATGTTTGAGCAGTGATAGCCTAGCGGTGTGACCGTCTGACTGCCTAGTCATAGGTCTCGAGTTCGAACCCAAGTCACGCACCTTTGACTTTTCGGAATCGTGTGCGTATTGTGGTCACACACATTCAGAGTGCTACTGAGGCTACCGTGGCGATGTAGTGCTTCTGGGATCTTCGCGGAGACCCATATCGATGACTTTGCTGCCATCATACGAAAAAGGTGTGCCTCTTTATAAAGCTCGAGTTCGCGGTAGCACCAACACTATCCTGAATGTGTTCGCGGATCGTTGGGAGACACCCATGATGCGGAGATGGATGCAACTCCACACTGAGTTCATGTAATAATTCAATTGTCTACTAACACATAATATGGATCCTTATCTGAAATATTTTTTTATTGTTATATTGTATAATTATCACTTGCTTAAAAACGGTGAAGGAAAACATCGTGAAGAAACCGATAAGCCTGAGAGATATTTCTCGACGGCATGTGAGGCCAAGTCAGAGGCCCATGGGCGGCATAAACTCTGACACCAGGTTAATCCCTAACCACACGAATAGATGAAGAAGGTTATGTAGCCAAAATGGCAAAGATGGAACCCTTTATAATCATCATCAGCCTATAGCTGTCTTCTATAAATTAAGCCACTCGACCATAGTATGCCATTGACGTCACATCAATTCAAGTTTTTTTTTTTAAATCAATTATCGTTCTGCCTAGCCTTTTCCCAGCTATGTTGGGGTCAGCCTCCAATCTAACCAGATGCGACTGAATACCAGTATTTTACACGGAGCAACTGCCATCAGACTTCCGCAACCCAGTTACTAGGCAATATCGATATCCTAAGGCAAGACCAGTTGTAAGACTTTCGGGCTTCTGATTACCCCTAACGACTGTCATGCATAGGTATTCTTATGAAACGCGGGACCGACGGTTTAACGTGCTCTCCGAGGCACGGAGAGGTCTCGATTTATCATAAATGGTCAACCATCCACGGACAGATCGCGGCAAACGTAGCTTAAGACGACGAATTGAAAATAGTGGCGGCAGGGATTTTAATATTTCTCAGCAATTACAAAACATTCTGAACTTATATTTATACACTTCATTTATCATGTCTTTAAGATCAATTTTATAATTGCTTTACATGATTGGATAACTTTTACAGCACAGAAAAAAATATCAAAAACTGCTCTTCAAAAACATAGATTTTCATTTTACAGGGAAACGAGAGAGATTTCAACCTTAATATTTTGTATATAGTTTAGTCTAAGCATACACTTCAAAATAATAATAATGATAATGTCTCGCGTATGCATCGATGCAGACATGATGCTGAATCGATACAATCGCGCGTTGCAATTGCAACCAACGGCCAAAAGTAGCGATCCAGAGGCGCGCTCACAAAACGCGCGTCTGCATTGCTGCAAAAAGTCACCGTGAGCGACCGCCCTTTGACTGCTGCCTTGCGCCGGTCCATCGCACTACGTAAAGATTATTGGAGTGTGCGAGGATTACGGGGCGCGGCGGCCGATTTGAAATTATTTGTTTATCACTGCGTTGCCTTAACCTTGCAAATCGGCGCGGTTGTTAATAAGCCATCTGCCCCGAGGGTTGCCATTTGAAGCCAGTTTGAGACAGGCGTGCGGCCGGCATTACTCTAAGACAGGTATAAGGGTGCATTCAAAAAGCCTCGGAGTGACGATACTTAAGTAGTTACGTGCGGAGCACACTGTGCCATGTAGTCAGCCCCGCTACCAACCTTGGTAACTGGCTAATCTTTTCACGACACGTCATGAGCTATTCTCTTGCCGACATGAGAGAGAGATATGCAGGCATTCTGTAAAATCAATCATTTAAGGCAATCTAAACAGGCATTCCTTCATTTTCCCTATGTGCCCCTTATATACAAGGTTAGTCGGAAAGGGGGCACTAAGCCGCGGGCCACTTAAAGTATCACTGATGACTATTTTAAAGCAAGTGTTAAAATTTCAATATTCGATAATTTTTATTTGCATGCAAAAAGATTTTTATTTTAGTTTTTTCAAAAATAAAACATACCTGCTTTAGTTATGAATTCAGAAAATTAAGTTTCTAATCCGTGACCCCAAATATGACCTAAATAGCTGATTATAGCTATGGACAGATTTTAGCATATTTTTTACGAAATCTTTGAAAAGCTATTTCTCTTAAACTATCGAGTTTTGGGGAAAGGTGTAGACAAAAAGTTATCCCTTATTATAGGTACTTTAACACCCTTTCGGGTTAGTACCCCCTTTCCGACTAACCTTGTATTTTATATCAATTAATGCCAAGTTTAAAAACTCTAATATTAGTCTACTTTTGTCGCCGACTGTACCATTGTGACTAAATCTCTACTATATTTATAACATACGGAAATAATTATTCAAATTATCAGTCGATAGTCTAAATAAAACCCTTGTTGAAGTCACAAGTAATTACTCTAAATAACCTAGGATTACGCGTTAGATTTGGTTAAAAGCAATCCATTGTTTTCCAAATCTGGTATCTACGGATGATAATTATTTTTCCGATAGGTAGTATATTTGGGCTTACTCAGGAGCTCATGGCTAATTACCAACCGCGTGGTCATAAAATTAGCGGGGTTAAGCTACGCTTGCCGCCGTTAGTCCGTGGATGGGTGACCGTTCATTACACATCGAGACCCCTCCGTGTCTCTGAGAGCACGGTCCCGGATATCATACTTATGACAGTCGTTACGGCAAGTCAGAAACCCGAAAGTCTGACAACCTGTCTAACCTTAGAATATCAGCATTGCCCTGTAACTGGGTTGCGGAGGTCTGATAGCAGTCGTTCTGTATAAAATACTGGTATTTAGCCGCATCTGGTTAGATTGGCAGCTGAGTCTTTCGCTATTTATTTTTATTTTTGTACTCAAGTCTTTTAGTAGGTACTTACTACATTACTCATTGGTCTGTAGTCAGGACTTCATTGTTCTCTCACTATCCTAAATCATTGTACTGTATCCACTAAGATTGTTAAAGATATTTTTTTTAAAGAGTAACCATGGAGTTTCTTGCCGGCTCTTCTCCATAGGAAACGACTAATTGGAACCGTGCATCTAAATTCGACTTTTCATAAGCACCTGTATTGGTTTATGTGGTATATTATTTTTTTTTGATTTTGAATTCACATAATAATGCCAAATCCTAACAATAAATAGGGAAACCAACAAGGCAGTCTAGTTGTTGTTGTTGTTAATGTTGTTGATCTACTGGACGCAAGCACGACTGCTGAGCATGTGGTCCAGAATACGATCCCCAGGTCGGTTAAAGTGTTATTGGGTTTTTCCATTAGGAATTTCTCAGTAGCAGCCTGGAGTCTGTTACATGGGACTTAAACATAACTGGCGAAACGTGGGTTTACTAAAAAACACCTCTGCAGAACCCTTCGGGGAATGTAAGGCGTGATGTTATGTTTATTTAGGGAAAATGCTTTTTTTTTCGAACATACGTATACCGTCATCCACCTGGCTTTTAGCGATTCAGAAGTCAAGAGGAACACTTTCTTTGATCTGGTCGTAAGTGGTGGTCCTGCGTCAGCTTCTAGTGTCGGAAATCACTGTAATGGATGGGATGTCCTTAGGGCTGTCACACAACGGTTACAGATATTTATTTTCGAAATGAATATTTTAAAGACTTTAAAGACTGCCTTCTTGGTCTAGTGGTCGCAAGCACTTGCTGCTGACCCAGTCCTGGGTTCGATCCCCAGGTCGGGCAAAGTGTTATTGGGTTTTTCCATTAGGAATTTCTTAGTAGCAGCCCAGAGTCTGGATTTGTGCCCGGTTAATGGCAATAGGCTCGCCCCCTATTACATGGGAGTTAAACATAACTGGCGAAACGAGGGTGCATAAAATACCTCTGCCGAACCCTTCACAGAATACAAGGCGTCATGTTAGGTGTTATGTTAATTATTAAAACTAACATTGTCTGCCAATACCTGGATAATGTCCGAAGTTGGCAATAATGTCGAACTTTTCCCAATGGCCTTGGATAGAATAAGGTTTATCTTGATAAAGTTAGCTTTGTGCTCCCACCTAACATTAACCGTAACATACAGGTGTTAACAAAATCATTTAATTCCTTCAAACCTCGTGATGTACTACTGACATAGATTAAGCCAGCACGGGATACTTTTGGATTCAATAAAAAAAAATTACAAGTACTAAACATATATGTTCTTAATGCGAGGCATTTTAGCGCCCCGAGCAAATTGCGCGGTTATCGCTCACCGCGCGGTCATTTAACTCGGGGCGCTAAAATGCCTCATGTTAAGAACACATGTTTACCTATTGTAATTTTTATTTACTGAATCCAAAAGTATCCCATGCTGGGTTAATCTATGTCAGTAGTACATCACGAGGTTTGAAGGAATAACATGATTTCGTTTACACCCTGTATACATTTAAGCGTAGAATGTCATAATTTAACCCTTAAAATTTCACATCGTAAAAATCTTGGGGCATCAAAAGGGGCCCTACGTATGTATATCCGGTGCACTCTGTGCAGTCAGCCCCGCTACCAACCTTGCTGACTGGCTGATATTTTCTCCACGACATGAACTATATACTTGTGTAGTGTGTAGGTACCTCTCGCCGACACGAGAGTAAAAGTAAACCGTTCCAATAGACAGCCCTGTGTCATGTCCGCGCCTGCGGCTAATAGATAACCATTACTGGCCACTTGTCCCGATAGAGCACGCAACTCCAGATATACGCCGATATCTTACACATTTTGCCGAACGCGTACTAAAGAATATGGGGATTTATCGTGAATCTTAGGGCCCCTCTGCACGACATGGGTTGATTGCATGGAATACACGCTCGCATTTTAGTGTTGAAAAAGGTGTATGTTGACTTATACCACGTGAATAATTCACAGATAAAGAAAATTTACACTTTAGGTAATTTAATTTTTCAACCGAACAATTAAATTACCTATAGTAATATAATATAACATCACGCCTGTATTTCCCCGAAGGGATGGGCAGAGGTGTATAGTGACATCAACATTTCGCCGTTATGTTTAAGTCCCATGGAGGCGAGCCTATTGCTATCAATCGGGCACAAATCCAAACTCCGGGCTGTTACTGAGTAATTCCACACGAAAAAACCCAATATCTCTTTGCCTGACCTGGGGATCGAACCCAGGACCCCATGCTCAGCAGTCGCGCTTGCGGCTACTAGACCAACAAGGCAGTCAATTTTACTTTTAAGTAAAAAACTTAGGTAAGTTTAGTTCAATACTGCAAAGCTTCTTACTTATATACCAACTTTCACGCAACAAGCTACAATTAAATATTCTTATTGCTCCAATTTCATAGTAATACAAATTACAATGCGGTTTTATTTAAACCAGGTCCCTGAGCTCATCCTATCAGCCAAGTAATGTAGAAAATATATGATTATTACCTATCAGGTTATTTTGTTGGAATTTTTGACAACACTCAAAAAAGTTAACTATTCCGCTGTTATTGATTGAATTCTACATTGTATCTATTGCAAAAAACCCAAACCAATTCGTGATGTGTAACGAACGGCCACCCATCCACGAACTGTTAGCAGCAGGGGCAGCTTAAACTCGCAGATCGTTGTTCTACCTAGCCCTATCCCAACTATGGGGTCAGCTTCCAGTCTAACTAGATACGGTTGAAACCAGTATTCTACACGGATTGCCATCAGACCTCCACAATCCAGTTACTGGGCAATGCCGATATCCTAAGGCTAGACCGGTTGTCAGACTTTCGGGCTTCTGACTACCCGTAACTACTGTCATAGGTATTCGTATGACACCCGGAACCGACGGTTTAACGTGCTCTCCGACACACGGAGGGGTCTCGATGTGTAACGCATGGTCACCCATCCACGGACTGACCGCATCAAAGGCCGCTTAACCTCGCAGGTCGTACGATCCGCGGTTGCTAATTAGCCTCTAGCCACTCCTTTTTTTTCGTTGGAAAATCCTCATGGATGTCCCTCGCCCGGGGAAGGCGAGGGGGTCTGCCGGACTCTTACCAGCTAAAAACCAACGGTGTTCTTTCTTCTGACCTAAGGCAGGGGTCACGAGATTCACTATTGCATGCACCGCAACCCCGGCAGAACCACTAGCCCCTCCTATGCTAAAAAGACACATCGCACCTTTAGTAATGTAAGGGCATAATTCGAAAATATCAACTTTTGGGAAAACCTGTTAAAAGATTCAGGGAACCCGATGTTTTCACGGTATTTTTTACAGAATTGAATTAATGACGATTTATTCACTTAAAATTTCTTAAAGCTAGGTACATTGCGCCACAAAACTGCTTACGCAGTTTAACTGTGAGATCGTTGAGTCTCTATGACATAGTAAAACATACGACATACAAACAAACATATTGACGACACGTTTGGTGCAGTGGCTAAGCGATTGGCTTCTGCGCTACGGGTCGTGGGTTCGATTCCCGCACGGAACAAATATTTGTATGGCCTACAGATAGTTGTTCCGGGTCTGGGTGTTTGTGCATGTGAAGATTTGTGTCTGTAAACGCACCCACGATACAGGAGAAATCCTAGTGTGGGGCAACGTTTTTTTAAAAAAAAAAAAAAAATTAGGTACATCCTATATGCAACTTAATACCACTTACATAGTTTATACTAAACGTTTTTTAAGTTTACGTCCGAATTTTACTTTATTATCTTCTTGGCTGATGTCAGCAGGCAAAGTGTTCATTAAATAGGGAACGCGTTTTATTAGGGTTCTGTCGCCATAGTAATTATTAACTCTCGGTACATCATATTTACCTACTGTCATCGACTTGGTAGTATACCTGTTAGAAACTAGTGAGTCTCTATCTCGACTGCAATGGTTATTAACCAATAATAGGTATTTATGTTTGAGACTAACTGGTAGAATTTTACATATTTTGAATAACCTACTATAGTCACCTTTACAACTATTTTTAGTTTTCTTGTTTACTAATAATTTTAAAAATCTAATTTGTATTGATTCTAATTTCTGTATATTATTGATTCTAATTTCTGTATCAAGAGAATAACTCAGTATTGAGTCAACTAAGGACATAGGTAGGTATATAAACATTTTAAGGTGCTGGAGGGAACTTTGGAGCTTAAGTGATAGAATTTACTTAGTAATATTCTAAGCTTACTACAAATGTAATCAATATGTATAATTACACTATTTGCTTTAATATTGTCTTTTTTCTCTTTCTGTGAACGCCAAGTGGTAGAACAAGTGATATTGAGACCATCTAACACAGAAACTCAAAAACTCAATACGTCGAGTTGTGCCCTTACATAACTAAGGGTGCGACATAGGTACATTGAAACTCCATAGGCTAAGTACCAGTTGTGTTAAATAGAACAGGCCTCTGTTATCAGTTCACTCTGACTAAGGAAATGAGATTTTTGTCTACCCTCCCTGATGGAACGGGCCATTTTACGTACCCTCGCAACATTACAAAGGTTGAACATTTTTAATTCGCATGAATGTTTACGATGGAACCTTTGTACTCTGAGGTCTCAGTTTATTGAGCTCGTCTACTAAGTTTAAGTTTTTATAATCAATCACATTTCATTTAATAATTTAATAACAGCAGTAAAAAAACGATATCTCGATAAATTTCGAAGTTATAGGCATTCAAAGTGAGAAATTTTCAAAATTCCTGCTACCTGAACTTTTTGACCAACTTCTAAAAAAGGGGGAGGTTCTCAATTTCTGCTTTATGTTTTTTTTCACTTCTGTTATGTACCTCACTACACCCTCATTTATGAACCGATTTAAAAAATGTTTTTTGTTTGAAAAAGTATTCTTTAGAGTATACATGTTAAATAGATAATTAAACTATCTATTTAATATGTATACTCAAAGAAAAATAACTATGTTTATTTTCTTAAAAAAATACTTTGAATCTCTTTACTGTAAAGTAAGTATATTGGCGCTTTAAGGTCAATTTTTCAATCGTCAGATAACTTTTATCTGAGGAATAAATATGGCGGTTTGACATATTTTCTCTACAAAAGCTGTCAAAGCGCCATATTTATTCCTCAGATAAAAGTTATCTGACGATTGAAAAATTGGCCCTTAGTCTTTTTACCTTTCCACTGACGATATTATGTTTACTTTTTGTAATTTTTTTTTATTGAATCTAAAGGAGAATTGGTCTTTTGGTCTACCCCTCCTCTAGCAATGAGTGATACATCAATAGAAAGGCTATTTTAAGTAGAACTTTTTTTTGTATACAGCTACTGTCAATTTAAGGAGTTAAAGCTCATTAAGTGTAACCATTTAAAAACTATGTTAACGCTCAAATATTGCTATTTATTATCTTTTTTACATGTTTTACCATAGGATCTTTGTCATAATAATTATTTAAGATACTTACCTAAGTAACACACGTCACATTGACGCCTGAATTTCCCGAAGGGGTAGGCAGAGGTGTATAATGCTCCCACGTTTCGCCAGTTATAGTTCTTTTTCTTCAGAAATTATTTGCAAATAATATGATAAGAACGTAGCGATACTTTAGTATAAGTAACAAAAAAAGAAGAAATTGTGATAGTATGGATATAAACGATTTTTCACTTTAAAGGTGTTATAACTCCGAAAATACTAATAATTGATTTTAGTTATAGTAGTACTAAATGTTTCGCGTAAAAATACCTTTTTAATGACATATCACTCATTGCTAAAGGAGAAGTAGACCAACTTCTAAACATTTTGCCCATTCTCCTTTGTTCCGTGCTGGGTTAATCTATGGCAGCGTTACATCACAAGGTTTGAAGGAATTACATGATTTCGTTTACATCCTGTATGTGTATACAGGTGGTTACCACTTTCTATTAGGTAGGCCTTTTCGCTGTTTACCAAATCTATACATATAATAAAATCGTAGGAAAGTCAAAACTGTACATTGAATATTTTTTAAAAAGAATACTTGGGACGTGATCTACAATCGGTATTGAAGCCAAAAATATAGTTTTTAGAATTTTTGTCTGTTTGTCTGTTTGTATGTCCGGGCTAAACTCAAAAAGTACTGCATGGATTTACTTCAAATATTGCATGAATATTACTAAGAGGTCGAGTCAACATATAGGCTACATATTATCACGCTATCACCTACGGGGCGAGGAGCTGTGAATCTTTATTTTTCTTACGCATTCTGTGACAGCGTGTAATCTAACGACGCATATTTAAATGTTGTTTTTGAGTAAGCCATGCTATTATCTAGCTTTACACTATAAAAACTACGCCATTTAAGTAACTTGGGCAGAGAAACAGTTTAATGAATGTTAGTAGTATAAAGACAATTTTGAAGCAGCGCCATCTATGAGAGTTCATAAAAATCAAATTAAGTTACATGTTAACACTTTTTGGAAATTAATAATTTAAATTTGATCATGTTGGCGAGGTTAGTAGTTAGTTAAAATTCTTAAAATTCATAGATGGTAATGTGCATTTTCTAAATAAACATTGACTGTTAATACTTTTGTTCGGTATTTATCTGTGTGATTATTGCTTGGTAATTAATATATTTTCATGTCGTATACCTAATTATAAACTTAAATGTGATGTAAAACTAGCTGGATTTATTTTTACTCACTCACAGCCATTTATTTTATGTAAAAATAGTGTAGTCATAATAATTTTTCACCATATAAAAATGTTTCCTTTTTCCTAACTAGATGGTGTTTATCGTATATCGTATCACGCACCAGCAGAATTCTTGGGTGTGTGAGCGGGCCATTTTGACGCCCAAAAATGATCAGGCTGCAGCAATTAACGAATGCATTTTCTCGGAAATTGAGGGGAATGAAGTGGTCTACACCTCGATAAACACTGTTGTCGAGCAAGATGACGCCACACATTATTCCGTGGAATTTCTGAACTTCCTGTTAGCAAGTGGACTTCCAGCACATACCATCAAGCTGAAGGTCAGTGTCCCGATTATGCTTCTTCGGAACCTATCTCCTCCGAAGTTGTGTAACGGGACCCGCCTTAAAGTCATCTCGCTCCACAGACATACCATTGAGGCGGAAATTTTTACGGGTTGTGGCGTCGGCGAGGCAGTATTTATACCACGCATTCCCCTCATACCTCATAACTTCCCGTTCCAGTTCAAGCGCGTACAGTTCCCTGTGAGTGTTTGTTTCGCGATGACCATCAATAAGTCGCAGGGGCAGACACTGAGGGCAGCGGGTGTCGACCTCAGGACGAGTTGCTTCTCACACGGGCAACTGTACGTCGCTTGCTCCCGCGTCACCAGTCCTGACTCTCTTTACATTTTGGCTCCTGGCAGCATAACTACCAACGTAGTTTATAGGGACGTGTTGTAAGGTATGATACCTTTGTACGTATTTTTACTCTTTTGTGTCCTGGAATGTATTCCTGCATTATTTTCTATATTTCCTTCAGTCACATCTTATGACTGAACTCAGCAGGATTCCCATATAACTCTCTTCACTTGCTTCGCTTGCAAAAAAACTTATATTATAATGCTATTTTAAAAGTTGTTTACTCATAATGCTATAGCGACACTGGCATCTTAGGTATTTTTGGTGCTGTAGAGCCTTCACGCAGACGACGTCGCGGGCAGCAGCTAGTTATAACATAAAAAAACAGTTTGACTGCCTCGTTGGTCTAGTAGTGGCAAGTGCGATTGCTCATCGTGAGGTAGTAGGTTCGATCCCCAGGCAAAGTGTTATTGGATTTCTCCATGTGGAATTCCTTAGTAGCAGTCCGGAGTTTGCAATAAACTCGCCAGCTATTATATGTTACATAAACGTAGCGGCGAAATGAGGATGTTACTATACTCTTCTGCCCAACCCTTCGGGGAATACAGGCGTGATGTTAAAAACAGTTTCGATAAATTATTGTTCTTCTACTGTCAAAAAATTCTAATTAAAATCGTCCCACTATATAAAAGCAGATTTATCGCTATGACTTTACAATAATATTGGTTGAGGGTGGTGGGTGGCTAGAGGGGTGGCTCGACGCTCATTTCTCAGGTTCGACTCCAGTATTGATATTGCACCGTATTACGCGCCAAAAGCTTCTGGCGTTCACAGTCCAAATACAGTATAGAGAGTTAAACATTTTATTTTCCTGAAAAGCTGAAAATACAAGGTTAGTCGGAAAGGGGGTACTAAGCCGCGGTTCACTTTTAGTATCACTGATGACTATTTTAAAGCAAGTATTAAAATTTCAAAATTCGATAATTCTTATTTGCATTTAAAAAGATTTGTATTTTAGTTTAAATAAAAACATCTGCTTTAGTTATGAATGCAGAAAATTAAGTTTCTAATCCGTGACCCCAAATATGATCTAAATAGTAAACACAGCTGACCATAGCTATAGATAGATAGATTTTAGCATATTTATTACGAAATCTTTGAAAAGCTATTACTCTTAAACTATCGAGTTTTGGGGAAAGTTCTAGAACAAAAGTTATCCCTTATTATAGGTACTTTAACACCCTTTCGGGTTAGTACCCCCTTACCGACTAACCTTATATAAATTGGAAAAATTTCTAACAGTTTCAGTTGAATATCGTTAAAGGCGGCTAAGAAGCATGTCAGAAGGATGTGTGTAACAGCATCCTCTATTGTGCTAATGACAATATACTGCTGACTGCGATCACCACGCGATCACCAACCTGTTTGTCAGTTGTGACAAAAAACAGATAGGTACAGAAGTCAATCACATGTATGTACTTCACTTTTCATACCTACGCTCGGCGGTCGCTCTATCTATATATCTATCTCTCTCAAGCGCATGGCACTCGCGCTCGCACTCACTCGCACTTCAGTCCCAAACAGTCCGAGATATCGTGTCCGTGAGCAGTGTCTATGTGTGCGTTGCTCGATCCCATTTGTATGTAGATTGACTTCTGTACCTATCTATTTTGTGGTTGTGGTGATTAATGCGTTGTTAACTTCTCATCGTTCACTACGACGATCTCCAAGGTTGGGGTCCTCCACTAATGGGGCAGAGCTCTAAAGAGTCGCATCGGCAAACTTCGTAAAACCGATGACTTCCGAACTGATTGCGACTTCGAGACCACAAACGTTTATTAGTTCTGTTGTAAAAAATGATCTTTATGCTGACGCAATAAGTGTGAGTGGCGCGCAAACGATCGACTGCCATTGGTTATTCGGTCAAGTTTGCCGATACGACTTCTCAACGTGAGTTTAGACCAAACAAGCAAATGTTCATTCTATGCCCACTCCTCACACCGTTAATTCAGCCCTCATCAATCTGTCTTCCTCCCAGTCCTCTCCAAAACAACGCCCTAAGCCGAGGTCCGAGTCCCATTAGGGATCGCCCTTAGTGCTGTTGTTGCTAGCTAGTCATGATGTCAGTAGTAGTAGTTGGCTTAGGTTAAGTATTTTACTCTCGTCCCCATTGGTTGGAGACCCTTCAGGTCTCGCCAATAACTGCCCGGTTACTTAGAAACGATCCGCAAAACCATCTACAAGCAGTCGAATAGAAAAAAAAATACTATGCTCACTTCATCAAATTCTTTTGGTGCAAACAGAGACAGAGCATTCTTTCGTTGTTCCATCTTGTTTGCGGAGATTCTATGGAATATTCTAAGAATGCTCGCTCGCTTGATGTAAACGGCGCACGAGCGTGCGAACAGTTGCTTAGAGCGTTCTTTCGTGTTCGGACGTGCTCGCTCCTTGAAGCGATCAAAGGGATCTTGTGTTCTATCGACTTGACCGATAAATCTCCCTGACCTAGAGATCTCTAGAGCATATGCAAGAATTCCAGAATTTTGTTCTTGTTTATTGTCATTCTTACTAGAATTAGCGTTTAAACCAAAGAAGCCACAAACAACGATGCTCTGAGCTCTTGTTCTCAATCTAGCTCTGTATTCGTTTGGTCTAAATCCACCATTAGTTGTGTCGTACTATACCTACAAACTGTTAAAATCCAACCTCCTACTTCGGTACTTTTTTAACCGACTTCCAAAAAAGGAGGACACTACACTCATACGCTCACTACACCGTCATTTATAAAATGATTTGGAAAAATATTTTTTGTATGAAAGAGTATTCCTTCGAAGTGGTCCCATTTCAATTTGGTGAAGATCTGATGAAGAACTTCGGAGATAGACAATTGAACTCCTCAATGACGAACAGTACTTACGCATATTGTGATGATGTGATTATGTTACGAACAGCGTCTTTAGTAGGTCCAGCCATGCCAGCCCACTAAAATTACAAAAATAAAAACGTTTTAACAAAAATAGAACCGACTTCAAAGAAACGAAAAAAAAAACCAAATCATTACCATATTATAAAATTAACAGTTTCAGAAGTCGGTGCCTTCAATTTGGTTCAGCGTGGATTAGCACCGACTTCTGAAACTGTTAATTTTATAATATGGTAATTATTTAATTCTTTTTTTCGTTTCTTTGAAGTCGGTTCTATTTTTGTTAAAAGGTTTTTTATTCAAAGTCGGTTACAAATATAGGTCTGTTTCATTTTATCCGTGGAGGCTGTGGTATCTTCATAGGCGATGTTGATCGGTGGGTAATATTTGTTTAATCTGCAAGCAGCGGGCGACATCCAGCCGCAGACTATTGCTGCATAATCTAAGCGCTATATTTAACATCTAGCCCGACACCGGTTATATCTGGAATATTAAAGGGAACATTTGCCAGATTTGCACCAAGTTTGTTTGCTTGTGGTGTAGATTAATTTTGTGAATGAACTAAATAAGGTGTTTTGTTTCAAGTGTTTGCTCTTTAAGAAAAATGGTGATGGATATTTGAAGGAAAGTGGGTTTTTGAGTAGGAATAAAACTAAGTCTAGGACGAATGTTGTCACGTTAGTGTGGCGCCATCTATATCTATATCACACCACATGAGAATTACGCAGCACGACGAATGTCTAGCAGAATACAGCGACAACAATGACAGCTGTCAGATGAAACGTCACAATTCCTGCATCGCGATATCAAGCTCTGACACGGAGTTAGTACCTATATTTATTTATTTAAACTTTATGCAACAAAAAAAAAGTACAAAGGCGGACTTAATGCCTTAGGCATTCTCTACCAGTCAACCAAAGGTGGTGAAGAGATAACATGGCAGGTGCAAATTATTGTACAAGAATAAAATAAGAAAAAATTGAGGTGAAAAAAATAAATAAAAGAACTCCAGGCGTAAATAAAACTTTAAATGTACACAAGTACAAAAAATTAAAATTCTCCATACTTATAAATAAATAATTTACTATATAAAATCCTATTCATATAACACATACATAATATATATATACATATAAAATAAATACATAATATATATACATATAAAATATATACCTTATGAAAAGAATAGAAAGGAGGATTAAGAGACAACTCTTACTATTTGTTCTGAAAAATAACTCCGCAATTTTCGCTTGAAAGCATACCGACTGGTGGCTGTCCTGATATCAAGAGGGAGCGCATTCCAAAGAAGTATAGTCTGAATATGAAAGGAAGAATGAATGAAATCAGAAGTATGAGAAGGACAGTTAAGTAGAAGATTATAAGTTAATAAGTAATAATCTTAATTTTATGTTCACACTCACCTTTAGCCGTAATATATATACAACTACCCAACTTCAACCGTTGGGCAGTTAGCCCGCTAGGCATATGATCCGCCTGGTAGGAGAATCCTCGCTTTTCGTAGGAAGAACACCACACCTTGTTCCTCTACATTAGTAATTTTAACGTAACGTTATAGTGAATTTTCAATTGAAAATACTCGTTTCGCACATACTATTTAATTAAATTGAAAATTTTATTCATATCTATGCATGATACAAATTGTGCATGTCACCAAAAGAATACAAAATTCGCTTACATTAGCGAAACGTATACGATACCATAATATGGCAAACGTTAGATAGACCGGTTTCAAATTCGAAAATTATACAAGGTGTAAAATAATTAACCAGCAACCAGTTCTTTTAAAATTGATAGCCATTTTTTTCTAGTTCATGTTGACAAAGATACCTTTAAGTAACTTATGCATTATTAATTTATTCATTAATTTAGTCTTTCAAAGGCATAGTTAAAAGTACACAATTTTTTCTTATACTTTAGGTACATAATATTTTTTCGGCGCGAAAAAATATTTTCTTTTCATAATAATTACATAATTATTATGTGAGTTCTCAGAATATAGCATCTACTAAAGCTAGCTTCATTTTAAAAGTAAAAAATAGCAAAAAAATATACTAAAACATTCAATTTAAGTCCCAACTTCACAAGAATAAAAAATTTAAGACTAAAATTTTGCACCCGTAAAAAGTGGTAGATGCGAGTGCAACATTCCCAAGGGAAATTAGTTAGGTCACTAGAAGATCTGCCGTAACGAGTGTAGGTAACTAGAAAAAAAATGGTAGGTAAAAGTTAAACCTGTACTATTTGTAGGAAAAGGCAACAAAAAAAATATTTAAAAATTTACAATTTTATTTTCATTTCCTAAATCCTTCATCTTCATCTGGTACGGCTTGTAAATGGCAGCATTGAATAGCGCTGTTGTTATGTAGACCTATCAATGTCAAATACTTCATCAAAATGTCAATGTCTAATAACCAGAAATGTATGGTATGTTGCAAAGCTAATTAAATTACAATAATACCTAATATTGTAACTTAATTGTGTTCTTTCAGCGACTCCTGTTGATGACTGTACATAAAAAAGTTCTAGTAGGACTACAATCGCAGTGGCGCCATCTGGTGTCCATTTTAGAAATACTCAAAAAATGCTGCCATTGGCTTGCTTAATTGATGAAAAATCACATAACATCACGCCTGTATTCTCCGAAGGGTTGTGCAGAGGTTTTTAGTAACACCCTCATTTCGCCGTTATGTTTAAGTTCCATGTAATAGGAGGCGAACCTATTGCCATCAACTGAGTACAAATCGAAACACCGGGCTGCTTCTGAGGAATTCCACACGAAAAAACCCAATAACACTTTGCCCGACCTGGGGATCGAACCCAGAACCTCACGATAGACCGACGAGGCAGTTTGTTCGTAATTTATTTTTAAATAAGAAACTGGCAAGCGCGGCTGCTGGTCGTGAGATTCTGCCTGACAATCAGCAGTCGCGCTTGCCACCACTAGACCAACGAACAATCTTGGTGAATGCTTGTTTAACCAGATAATTAATGTAGGTGAACATCTCGCCTTATATGCCACCTCGCATGGGGCGATGCCTCATTAGTGTGTTGCGTTGAGTCGTCGCAACGGATCAACGCATTGTATGCCACACCTGCGTTGCGACGACGCACGACGTCGCAGCACAAGAGGACGACGCACGCACCTCTACCAGTGGAACACTGTCCATCGTCGCACCGGAGCTCCGACAGCGCAGCGCATCACCCTCCCCCTGACGACGCAACGCTTTAATGTGGCATGTCATTTAAAATGTATGGAAAACGACGCAACGTTGACGCTGCGACGACGAAACGCAACGCACTAATGAGGCAGAGCTCATAGAGTTTCAAACATTACAACCACTGCAGTCACGCACTCGTTCTGCAGTCACACACTCGTTCCGCGCCCGCACTGTGTGTGGCTGCATTAAACGTAGATTTTTCATACTTCGGTTCACATCGTTTGAGTCGCTGAAGTAGCTAGGTTTGGTGAAACGTTACTCGCTCGCCTGCCCGCCAGCTTGCGGTGTGGCCTGCTCTTAACCTTATGAACGTCATCGACGTCAAACGAAAATGTGCTCAGGCCGCCAACGACGTCTACAGCCGTCAAAAAATTACGATGAATTTGTTGTGTGGCGTGGTGGGGAGTACTTATATGTCTATAGCGTGTAGCAGTGATACCGTAGTGGTGTGACCGTCGGACTGCCAAGTCATAGGTCTTGAGTTAGAACCCAAGGCACGCACCTCTGAATTTTCGGATTCATGTGCGTATTGTTATCACTTGCTTAAAAAACGGTGAAGGAAAACATCGTGAGGAAACCGGCATGCCTGAGAGATATTTCTCGACGGCATGTAAAGCCAAGTCAGAGGCCCATGGGCGGCATATACTCTGACACCAGGTTATATAGAATACATACAACAGAAACGTGTAGGGGTGAATCTATCATTATAGTTATAGCTAATATCGGTATGTCAGAATTGGGAGCATGGTAAATAAAGTAAGTGAAACCAACATAGACTCTCCACCACTGAGAGTACCTACTTTTAATGAGGTTAGTGATTAGTTACAGAAGCTAGTTCACAATATAATAATTAACACAAGATCTGAAAATGAGGACAAGCAAACCAGATATAAAAGGTCAGACTTCTTCGGCTGTTCGACATGGAATCCTCTGCTTCGTCGAATGACCACTGTTTTTATAACTTCGGGTACGTTGATTAATCTTGACGGTTACCTTCCTATGTCAACATTGTCGAGTGTTACCAGTTACCGATAACAGTTAGTCACTAACCACACGAAAAGAAGAAGAACCGTGGCGTGCAAAATGTTAAATCAGTAAATTGTGCCGCTTTTTATTCAGAAATATCACATTTCTGGCTATGTTCGCGTATATAAGGACCAACAATATAATGTTATTAGAGAAAAATCTGCACACGGTTGGAGCATGTAAAATGGCTTACAAGGCAGCATTATTAAATTGACAGCGGCGTGCAGACATTCGCGGCCCTATTCAGATCGTGAAGAATATCTTGGAATTACGTTTTCATGATTGCGTTAGCTTTTCTGAATGTTGTGACTTTTCATATTGAGACTTCTCTTAGCGTAATTACGCTGCTTTCTATGATAAAAATAATTGAGAAAATGAGTGCTATTCATTCAAACTATTTTTTTAACTGATTTTACTAATGTGGAATATAGATCTGCATGTTATATTTTTTTGGAAATTCATGTCGCATAGTATATATTGTATTAACTATATTATATTAAATATTTTAATAGCAGTGATAGCCTAGTGGTGTGACCATAGGACTACCAAATCATGGGTCTCGAGTTTCAACCCAAGGCACGCACCTCCGACTTTTCGGCTTCATGTGTGTATTGTAAATATAATTATCACTTGCTTAAAAAGGGTGAAGGAAAATATCGTGAGGAAACTGGCATGACTGAGAGATTTTTCTCGACGGCTTGTGAAGCCAAGTCAGAGGCCCATGGGCGGCATAAACTGACACCGGGTTAGTCACTAAGTACGCGAAAAGAAGAAGAAGACTATTTTATAGCCAACCAAAGAAGTTAAAATACACTTTTTTTGCAAAAACTCATCAATCGGTATATAACAAGACGTCAAGTGTTTTTTTGTCGTTTTTTAACATTACATCACGCCTGTATTCCCCGAAGGATTCAGCAGAGGTGTTTTGGTCCACCCTCGTTTCGCCAGTAATGTTTAAGTTCCATGTAATAGGGGGCAAGTCTATTGCCATTAACCGGGTAGGTACGGATCTAGATTCCAGACTGCTACTGAGAAATTCCTAATGGAAAAATCCAATTACACTTTGCCCGACCTGGGGATCGAACCCAGGACCTCATGAACTAGACCAACGAAGCAGTACAACGAGTAGATTCAAACGAAAAACTCAATACAACATAACTTGGCTAACCCGCCGCCCGCGACGGGGGTATCTTAAGCCCATTTAATAAATTTATGTATTACCACGTTCACTTCCGTTTTATTTCGCAGTTTAGTCATTCAACTCCCTGGTTACACATTTGTTTATCACTTTATCCGTCTGCTTGTTGATGTCGTAAAAATTCAATCTGGAAATTGCGCGGGTTAGGCTTCGCTCGGATTGGCGAGGGACGAGCTTGAAAGGCGACGCATGCAGGGAGAATATTGAAGAAATATTACGATATGTAATGTTTATTTTTCTCTGCTTTACGTATTAAAATGTTAAAAGTAAGTTTTTTTTTAGATGTGGAAGAGAATTATAAAAGAAAGAAAGAAGAAAGAAAGAAAGAAAATTATTTATTCTGGACTCACACAGGCAGTAGACAGGCAGGCATAACATAACATCACGCCTGGACTCCCTAACGGATTGGGCAGAGGTGTATTGTAACACCCTCATTTCGCCGTTATGTTGAAGTCCCATGTAATAGGGGGTGAGCCTATTGCCATCAATCGGGTACATATCCAAACTCCGGGCTGCTACTAAGGAAATCCACACGGAAAAACCCAATAACACTTTGCCCAACTTGAGGATCTAACCCAGGACCTCACTATCAGCTGTCGCGCTTACCACTACTAGACCAACGAAGCAGTAAGTCAGTAGCATTACGTGGCATATTATTATTGTAATATTATGTCTCGAAATATTAGAAACCATCCAATTTTTAAGGTGTATTTACTGCAATTCAATGATTATCGAAAACATTTTACATTTATCTATACTAATATTATAAAGCTGAAGAGTGTGTTTGTTTGAACGCGCTATTCTCAGGAACTACTGGATTTAATTTAAAAAAAAATTATGTGTTGGACAGGCCATTTATCGAGGAAGGTTATAGGCTATATAAGATTACACTACAACCAATAGGAGCGGAGCATAAATGAAAAATGTTGCAAAAACGGGGAAAATGTCTACCCGTGCATAGCCGGGACGGGCCGCTAGTAGTTAATAAAAAATAACATTAAATACATAATTGATTGATTTGAGGACACGTTTGGTGCAGTGGTTAAGCGATTGGCTTCTGTGCTACTGGTCGTGGGTTCGATTCCCGCACGGATCAAATATTTGTATAGCCTACAAATGGTGGTTCCGGGTCTGGGCCTTTTGTACATGTGAAGATTTGTGTCTGTAAACGCACCCACAATAAAGGAGAAATCTTAGTGTGTGGCAATGTTATAAATTTAAAAAAAATGTAATTTTATTTTTTTCAACATAATGTGCAATAAAGATAAAAATAACATCTTAAACAGAACCTTTAACCGGCTTAGAATATTTCGTTACAGCCAACTATTATTTACCTCGAATTTTGGACTGGAGTCATACCGATCAAAGTAGGACCATTTTAAAAGGCCACATTTGACACTTCATCAAAATTCTTATATGCAACGACAGCCATACAATATTAATATTTTTTTTAAAGTTAGAAGGCACGATTGGACAACATTTTTCAACTACTAAATATATATTTATTTTAATAATGAAAAAGAAAACAATTTACTTTGACAAACAGACAATAGACTATGTCAAATGTGGCCTATTGAAATGGCTCTACTTTAGTACCTACATTTTGGTTAAAAAAAAACTATCTCTCGCAGTAAAACCCAAATTCTCACCAATATCTCGCACTCTCGCCACACTCAAGGAACTCTAGGATTCTCATCAGAGTTGTGATCTGTTCGCGGATGATTGGAAGAAGATAATGCCAGTATGTCTGAAGCATTGTGAGGGGGATTTGTGAAAGAAGTGATTGCAATTATTTTTTTTAATCATTCAGTTGTATCTCTTTATCTTTAATAGCAGTATCCACACGGCTCCGCCCGTAGCCTATGTTACTCAGTGATAACGTAGCTTTCTAACGGCAAAAGAATTTTTGAAATCGGTCCAGTAGTTTTTAAGTTTATTCGTTAAATACAAATCTTTCCTCTAATATAATATTAGTATAGATTATTGCAATTGGTCCTAGACCGTTTTAACAAAAATCTAAAATACTAGCTGTGTCCTCACGGCCCCGCCCGTAGCCTATGTTGCTCAGTGATAATGTAGCTTTCTAACGGCAAAAGATTTTTTGAAATCGGTCCAGTAGTTTTTAAGTTTATTCGTTAAATACAAATCTTTCCTCTAATATAATATTAGTATAGATTATTGCAATTGGTCCTAGACCGTTTTAACAAAAATATAAAATACTAGCTGTGTCCTCACGGCTCCGCCCGTAGCCTATGTTACTCAGTAATAATGTAGCTTTCTAACGGCAAAATAATTTTTGAAACCGGTCTAGTAGTTTTTAACTTTATTCGTTACATACAAAAATCCAAAAATACAAATTTTTCCTCTTTATAATATTAGTATAGATAAAAATATACCTTTCCTTTCGCTATTGTGAGCGGAGCCTTACACAGTAAAAGCATCGGAACGATCTCCGAGCACTGACTGTAAGTTGTAAATGAAAAATGTATCAACACGATATTGTTTTATTAATTTTGGGCTCACTGCTATTGTAACAATTTTAGGTCAACTGAAAGTGAAGCGGTTTTATTTCTTCTTTAATATAAATAAAATATTATTTGGTTTTCAATATTATTAAAACGTTTTATTCCAGAAACCTTCCTTTTGTATGAACTAAATTAATGCTTATCATGTAAGTCTTGAAAAAAGTTACCTTTTTATTCCTAGGAAATTGTAAGACAAAGATAAAGATACTTGTTAGGACATCAAAATAAAGTAAAATGGTTTAGAAAACTGCCTCGTTGGTCTAGTGGTGGCAAGCGCGACTGCTGATCGTGAGGTTCTGGGTTCGATCCTCAGGTCGGGCAAAGTATTTTTGGGTTTTTCCGTGTGAAACTCCTCAGTAGCAGCCCGGAGTTTGGATTTGTGCCCGGTTGATGGCAATAGGCTCGCCTCCTATTACATGGGACTTAAACATAACGATGAAAGGAGGGTGTTACTATGTATAGTAACTTCTGCATAACCCTTCGGGGAATACAGGCGTGATTTTATGTGTGTTTATGTGGTTTAGAAAACCTCAGTAATTATAATATATCAAATGCAAATGAGAACTTTTGATGACCATTCAATATTATAGAGACACGAATTCTCAACGTTTCTGTATATTATTTTCTGATAATATACGTTTTTAATCTTTACTTGAAGCTTGAGGTGAAAATTTGATGTGTCACTCTTCATTTTAAACCCAATATCATAACAAATGAAACGCACAAAAGATCCAAAGAAAGCAAAACTCCCGCGTATATTGTTGTTTTCAATCAAACCCATTCGCTATCGGTGTACGGTTCCTTATGGTTTTGGATCACTGCTGTACCCCAATAAACAGTGACAAAGGGTTACGAGGCACGTAACCCAAGTCGATGGGTGAACGTATTTCGAGACGGGCGTCTCGAGTATTTATGTTTCGTAAAAAGACCTTCGCTTTTAAGGGTTACAGCAATTGTTTTGTTTTGTTGTTCTATATTTAAATATGTGAAAAATTATGATCGTTTTTGACATAACGGTAATCGACAACGATTATATTTTTATGGGTGAATAAATCTATACTAATATTATAAAACTGAAGAGTTTGTTTGTTTATTTGTTTGAACGCGCTAATCTCAGGAACTACTGGTAGGAATTGAAAAAATATTTTTGTGTTGGATAGTCCATTTATCTAGGAAGGTTATAGGCTATATAACATCACGCTACGACCAATAGGAGCGGAGCATAAATGAAAAATATTGCAAATACGGGAAAAATGTCCACCCGTGCGAAGCCGGGACGGGCCGCTTGTTATTAAATAATAGCTGGCTTATAATAATTGCTCAAGTGCTTGGGTGGTTTGTTCATATTAAGAGAATGAGTGAACGGCGATTAATAAACGGATTTTATAAGGCGGATGTCAGTGGAAACGCCTGTGGCACCCTAGAAGAACATCGATGATATTGGTGATGTTCTTCACAAAGGACATAGGACATGTGCATTACTCTCAATGGGCGTGCGTGTATGAATATGGGCGAAGCAAAAGGAGTATGTAAGGATCGTAGCATGTGGCGTTCTGTAGTTTCTGCCTACTCCCATGGGCAAAAAAGTGAGTTAATGCATGATTATGTATTAACAAATCTCTTTGCAACAGTTTATATAGCATCACGCGAGTGAGTCAACGAAATAACTGTCATTCCGAGCGAGAGCGCGATTTAATTCTCTAACAGCGGAATATCTTAGGAATATCCTAGGTGTGGTGCGTTTTCCCATGTGAAAATGAAACAAAAAATGTTGGTCCTGTATTTTTTTTTCCTCGCCGTGTAATATGCTGCCCCACCCAAATGACGAGGTGGCAGCAGCCACAACCTTGATCTTTGGGATCAGGCGCGCGGGTCGTGGATTCGAACTACGTGATACTTACGTGTATGTCTTTATGTAGGTACATAATGTAAACCTCTAGTGGTCGCAAGCGCGACTGTTAAGCATGGGGTACTGGGTTTGCCTGGGTCGGGCAAAGTGTTATTGGGTTTTTCTATTAGGAATTTCTCAGTAGCAGCCCGAGGTCTGGATTTGTGCCTGATTAATGGCAGTAGGCCCGCGCCCTATTACATGGGACTTACGTGTACTAAAACACCTCTGCAGAACCCTTCGGGGAATACAGGCGTGATGTTATATATTTGTTTTCATTTATGTTTGTTTCACGTTTAAACAATACACGCAGTTTAAAATTTTAATAAATACTGGATTTAATGAAAAAAAACCAACGTAAAAAAACAACCTAAGCAACACTTTTTTTCTTTTTATACTATTTTAATTAGCTTTATTTGATTCAAATCTTGCGACAAATTTTTCTACTACTTCTGCTTAACCGATTCTCCTGAAACTTCGCACACAAATTCAATTCCCATGACAATACAACGTTATAATAGTTTCAACCTTCAATCCTCAAATTCTGATGCTGCAGGGGTACTGCAAGATAAAACCATTTAATTTAAAACTTTTTTTAAGGGATTATTTGTTATTTTAATAGCTTTTTCACTTGAAAATGAAACAAGTGGTAATCGTCAAGATTAATCAACGTACCTACCCGAAGTTATAAAAACAGTGGTCATTCGACGGAGAAGAGGATTCCCTGTCGAACAGCCGAAGAAGTCTGACCTTTAATATCTGATTTGCTTGTCCTTATTTTCTGATCTTGTGTAAATGATTATATTGTGATATATTGTGAACTAGCTTCTGGAACTAATCACTAACCCAATTAAAAGTACTCTCAGTGGTGGAGAGTCTATGTTGGTTTAATTTACTTTATTTACCATGCTCCCAATCCTGACATACTGATATTAGCTATAACTGTAATGATAGATTCACCCCTACAAGATTCTGTTGTATATCTTTTATACAAGGTACAAAAAAAAACAAAATTATTTTCAACCGTCCACCGTCTTGCAAGTTTCACAAGCACTTATCTCGTCCCCTGATGGGACAATGTTTCAGTGATAACTGTTCGCATTTGCTCCGGTCTTATCGACCCAGTATCGGCGATCGCGGGTTCTAATAAAACCGAATGGTCCAACCGACCCTCGCTATGATTATTTTTATCTTTTCGAGTTTGCGTGGACATTCTTTTTTCTTACATGCACTTGTGGGAGATGGGTTAGTTCTAGTTGAAATGAAAGGGTCTTAGAAAGGGAATCCCGTTTTCTTTTTATTATTGCTGTGTCTAACATTTTGTTTAGGGTGCATTTAAAGAGTCTCTACGAGTGACGATACTCAGACCACACCCCGGCCTTAGGTTAAAAGGAGGTACACCGTTGGTTTTTAGCCGGTAAGAGTCCGACAGACCCCCTGGCCTTCCCCGAGCGAGGAACATCCATGAGGATTTTCTAAAGATAAAAAAATGAAAATGCTCTCAGGCCCACAACAGACCATGCTGACTGCCTAAACTTTTCAGGACATAAGGTATTCTCGTAGATGACGTGCCGACAAAACAAAAAGAAGAAATATAATATCGACATCCTAATCCTAAGGTTAAACCGGTATTTGGCCATCTGACTGTTTAACATACTCTCTGAGACACATAAGTCTAGATTTCTAACGAACGGTTTCCCATCCACGTACTGACCGCGGCAAGCACAGCTTAACCCCGCAGCTCGCCTGCGCGGTTATTATAAAGGTACGAGCCATTGTGAGTCGACCATCAACTAAAGGTGGGTCTAGAACAAACGAATATAGAGCTAGAGCTAGAACAAAAGCACAGAGCGCCGTTGTTTGTTGCTTTTTGATGTAAACGATGATTAGTTTTCGGCATATACACCAAAAGAATACCAACAAGCAAGAATGACAACAAACAAGAACTGGAATTCTTGAACATCCTCTAGAGATCGCTTCGAGGAGCGAGCACGTCCGAACACGAAAGATTGCTCTAAGCAACTTTTCGCACGCTCGTGCGACGTTTACATCAAGTGTAAGCAAATGACAATTTAACAATGGTAGTATTCTTATAAAATAGTTTCTAAAATGATACATTGTATTGATAATAATTACTGAACGAAACATTTTTACGAATATATTATCTGTGGTCAAGCCCGCTAAAACTAGACAGATTTTAAAAGATTGCTTGTTACGAAGGTTTTTCTAAGTTAGTTTTTATAATTACCAAAACTGTAATAAGGTAATTAAAACCCCATTCCTTAATGAAAATTGCCTAAAGTCATTCCCGACCCAGTACCCTTGTAGAGAGTTTTCAATCACTTTGAAGCCACTGATTTCAGATGAAATAGTTATTATTATCCACACATGTTATTATTATTTATTTTCTGGTTTCATGTAGGTACTTATTGTGCAGTATCCAACTCGTGGAGATCAATTAAATTAGGGAAAGGATCAACTGAATTCACTTGGCTTGACTAGTATAACCACCACCAAAATAAAATAGTTTGTCGAAATAGTTTGAAAAGCTCACGGTTTTGCAGTCAGCCAGCGCATGCCTCTTCATGTATTATATGCAATATCCTCGTAATAATGGAATCAAGTCATTTTACTTGCCTCGATTGGTATAACAACCACCAAAATAATATAGTTTGTCAAAAGATCAAGATAATTTGAACAGCTCACGACTTTTGCAATTAGCCAATGCGTGCCTCTTTTGCCACTTCTGTTTGAAAACTCTCTACAAGGGTACTGGGTCGGGAATGACTTAGGCAATTTTCATTAAGGAATTGGGTTTTAATCACCTTATTACAGTTTTGGTAATTATAAAAACTAACTTAGAAAAACCTTCGTAACAAGCAATCTTTTAAAATCTGTCTAGTTTTAGCGGGCTTGACCACAGATAATATATTCGTAAAAATGTTTCGTTCAGTAATTATTATCAATACAAAGTATCATTTTAGAAACTATTTTATAAGAATACTACCATTGTTAAATTGTCATTTGCTTACACAAGCGAGCGAGCATTCTTATAACATTCTATTGAATCTCCGAAAACAAGATAGAACAACGAAAGAATGCTCTGTCTCTGGTTACACTAAAAGAATTTGATGGAGTGGGGATAGAGTGAGCATTCGCTCGTTTCTAAACCCACCTTAAAGCCGGGTACAGACTTACGAAATGTAACATGCAATGTAACACGCACTGAAAGAATTTGCCGTATAATTAGTAGTGTGCACACTACGCGCACGAGCAGAGAATTTCAACTCGTGCGCGTATACGTTACAGCAGTCTGTAGCCGCCTTAATATCAATTGCAAAACTAAACACGTCAGGCTACCCGTTCATAATGAGATCAAAATTCCGTCTGCAAGTAAAAGGGGATAGCCGGATGTATGGATAGACATACACACATACATAGAGTATATTTCGTTAACCATTATTTGTTTTACTAAACGAACCGGACGACGGACAACTACAAAACAAAGTTACCAGAGAAGGGTTGGATATATAAATAGTATTTTTTATACAGAAAGACTAGACTCGTCTTTTCCCAACTATTCTTATTCTTATTCTTTATTGTACACAAAATAATAATATATAATACAGTTTTGTTGGTAAATTCATGTATGTACAAAGGCGAGCTTAACTCATAAATGAGTTTTCTAACAGCAAACCTAAGTGTACAAGTTATATAAAATTACAAATTCAATACACAATAAATATACACATCTACATAAACTAAACAAATATGTGTATAGCACACAATACATAAACGTAATACATACAATATAATATATAAAATACTATAAACATACATACATACATACAGGTCATGTAGACAGGAAATGTTCCCTAATGTTCCCCAACTACGTTGGGGTCAGCTTCCAGTCTATCCAGATGCGGCTGAATACCAGTATATTACACGGGGTGCCATCACACCTCTGCAACCCAGTTACTGGGTAGTGTCGATATCCTAGAGTTATGCCAGTTGTCAGACTTTCGGGCTTCTGACTACCCTGTTAGGTATTCGTATGACACCCGGGACCAACAGTTAACGTGTTTTCCGAGGCACAGAGGGGTCTCGACGTATAACGGAACGGTCACCCATCCACGGACTGACCGCAGCAAGCGCAGTTTAACCTTGCAAATCTTATGTTCCGCGCGGTTGGTATTATGCCAAAAAAATTCTTTTTTTAAACGATTTCATAACATAATTTTTTAGGCATTATAAATATGTATAGATAGCCATCTCCAATTTCAGCTTTATACCATTTATAGTTTGCAAGTAAAAAGGCTGTGACATACAGACGGACAGACACAAACAGATGACGAAACTATAAAAGTTGCTGGTTTGACTAGAGAGCTCAAAAAGAAGGCTGGAAGTATTACATAATTATAAAACATAACATCACGCCTGTATTCCCCAAAGGGTTGGGCAGGAGGTATAAATATAGTAACACCCTCATTTCGCCGTTATGTATAAGTCGCATGTAACTGGGGGCGAGCATATTGCCATCAACCGGCTACAAATCTAAACTCCAGCCTGCTACTGAGGAATTCCACACGGAAAACCCAATAACACTTTGTCCGACTTGGGGATCGAACCCAGGACCTCACAAACAGCAGTCGCGTTTGCCACAACTAGACCAAGGAGGCAGTTAGTTACTTGAACCGAATTAAAAATAAAACTGTCTAAAAATGTCAAGAATATTCTTATTTAATTCAGTTTGCAAGTAGCACATGATCTGAGAAGTACCCTGTTCGCACACGTGACTCGTGCCCCAAACAAGATCTTTAACGAAATACTTTCAAAAGAGATCGTATAGATTACCTAATCCTGTTTCGCATTGTGAGTTTGGATTTCGAATGCGACGCACGTTTCTCGAACCTATGAGGACCAGGACCTTTGGATAAACTCGTAATGGTGTTACAGTGACACCTTTGTGTAAACGAGAGCAAATTTTCCCGATTGTACTTCCAAAAAGATTATGAATTGATGTAAACTTCTTCCTCCTAGCCTTTACCCAATTATGTTGGGGTCAGCTTCCAGTCTAACTAGATGCGGCTGAATACTAATACCTATTTTACACGGAGCGACTGCCATCAGACCGCCGCAACCCAGTTACTGGGCAATGCCGATATCCGGTTGGCAGACTTTCGGGCTTCTGACTACCCGTAACGACTATCATAGGTATTCTTATGACATCCGGGACCGATGGTTAAACGTGCTCTCAGAAGCATGGAGGTGTCTCGATGTGTAACAGACAGTTACCCATCCACGGGTTGACCGCGACAAGCGCAGCTTAACGTCGCAAATCGTATGATCGGCGCGGTTCCTAATTAGCCACCAGCCAATTTAAATAACTTTAAGAATTGTATCGCGTTCCCTTTCTCTTATTACATTAAAAATGTTATTGATCTGACTGTACTTCTTCATTTTCGTGTAGCTTAGTAACCAACCTGGTGTCAAAGTTTATACCGTCACTGTACTTCTGATATAATAGCAGTGATACCCTAGTGGTGTGACCGTCAGACTGCCAAGTCATAGGTCTCGAGTTCGAACCCAAGGCACGCACCTCTGACTTTTCGGATTCATGTGCGTATTGTATAATTATCCCTTGCTTAAAAACGGTGAAACAAAACATCGTGAGGAAACCAGCATGCCTGAGAGATGTTTCTCGACGGCATGTGAAGCCAAGTCAGAGGCCCATGGGCGGCATAAACTCTGACACCAGGTTAGTCACTAACCACACGAAAAGAAGAAGACTTCTGATATAGGAAGTGAAGCTAAATAAAACCGTATAAAAAGGGAACGCGATGTAAGCTACTCGTATGCTACGGAATTAAATTTTAAATAATTGTAAATTAAAATGATTTAATTATTATTCTGCCTCGTTGGTCTAGTGGTGGTGCGACTGCTGAGCATGGGGTCCTGGGTTCGATCCCCAGGTCGGACAGTGTTATTGGGTTTTCCATTAGGAATTCCTCAGTACCAGCCCGGAGGTTGGATTTGTGCCCGGTTGATGGCAATAGGCTCGCCTCCTATTACATGAGAATTAAACATAACGGCGAAATCAAGGTGTTACCTCTGCCCTACCCTTCGGGCAATACAGGCGTGATGTTATGTTAAGGTCTAAATTATTGAATTTGGTACTTAGCTTCTAAGAAGTGAAATGTTTAATATTATTTTTTTTACTTTATTTAAAACTAGCTGTGTCCTCACGGCTCCGCCCGTAGCCTATGTTAATCAGTGATAATGTAGCTTTCTAACGGCGAAAGAATTTTTGAAATCGGTCCAGTAGTTTTTAAGTTTATTCGTTACATACAAAAATACAAATCTTTCCTCTTTATAATATTAGTATAGATAATATCCCATTATATTTAGTATAAGGTAGTAGAGTGTTACTCAATACCGTTGAAGCCTGGTTGACGCTGCACTCGCAAGATATTGCCTACCGCTTCCCTGCAAACGGATTACGTATTTGACAAAAACTTGGCGCTTTATTTCTATTACGTTATAAAGGTAGTATTTTTATAAAATGATTCTCCTAAAGGTGTCCAGACTTGGCGAATGCGCCGCTCGCGAGCCGCTTGCGCACTGCGCGCGTGTTGCTCGCGTGCGTTACATCCTACGTTTGGTACGCCGCTCTAGTGCAATCCGGCAAGGCTCGTACGCAGTTCGTGCGCACATGGCTTCTTTCGCGTTTGAACTATGGGCTTACGTTCCTATCTACGCGGGCACATAGGGAGGTGCACCGCGCAATAAAAATAAATCTAAATCTAAATTAAGTATCAAGACTTGGCACACGAGATTGACGACACGTGGGAGGTTGACTCAGCAGTCGTTGTGCTGATTGTCGTTACGGCCAATGGCTTAATAGTCAAGAGCCTCGACCAACATCTGATGAGGCTCTCGTTGGGCGGCTGGGTCAAGGGCCTGATACAGAAAGCGGTACTTCTGGACACGGCGCGTACCTATTGTTAGGAAGTTCCTCTCTCCGAGGCCCTGACCACCGGTAGCTTGGACCCTGTTGCCGATACAGGTGGGCTACTATTAAAAAAAATGTATTTTATAATTTTTATAGAAATATTTTTGAAATGTAATTTATATGTGTATTTCTATACTAATATTATAAAGAGGAAAGATTTGTATTTTTGTGTTTTTGTATGTAACGAATAAATTTAAAAACTAATGGACCGATTTCAAAAATTCTTTTGCCGTTAGAAAGCTACATTATTACTGAGTAACATAGGCTATATTTATTACTGAAATAAAACTTCTTACGCGGGCGGAGCCGTGAGGACACAGCTAGTAATGAATAAAGGAATAATAATCATAATCTTACAGAAAATATCACCGTCCATTCTGCAACATTCTCAATGAAAAATTGCATTTATTTGCTAATAAAATATCTCATATAATATCCAGTAAACTTCGGCATTGGAATGTTAGCCTCTGGCAGCGGTCGTCCCGGCAAATATTTGATTACTATCCTCCCCCAGGCTCCCTATTGATCCCCAACTAAATTATATTAGCTAATACATAACTTGTTTTAGTTTTTTGTATTAAATTAGCGATATAAACGAGAGTAGATAGGAAAACAGATGTACATAATATTATTCGGAGTTTGTTTCGGCTTTTCTTCTCAGTGCTAGTCAGATAGGAAATACCGGCACCATCTAGTCTTAAAAAAACATTATCCCATTTGCTTCCATATGACGTATAGTGCCATGTAATGTCTTTAATTTTATTTAAGGAGGTTTGTTGCAAAGACCGCGACATCAATCAAATCAATGATTAAATAAATTGACATTACTAGTGTCTGTCACCATGTCACCAACTCACCAACATAATTTAATTTAATATGCTGTTTTCATTACATAATGTTGGCAATATGTAGTCGGTAAAATAGTTCGTTCCTAGCACTGTGCCAGCGACCTTGAGGTGCATAACGTTTTCATTCCCCTACTGTACATATTTATGTATAGTGTCTTTCAATAGAATCGCGCAATAATGTAAACAAGATAATATTTTGACAGTTGTCTATCAGTTGTATATGATTGTCTATGATCATAGTGTTGTACGTATACTGATGTCAAAGTGAGTAATTGATCATTGAGATAGGAATTCACTCACTGTTCATTGCTTCATCCTAAGTATTTTAATTAATCCAAAATAATTATGAAGCAATTCAAATCAAGGTAGAACTTATATTATTAATATTATACTAGACTTTTTGTGACTCATTCGCTTGTGTCAGATTCATCAACACTTGATGTGTCACCGGTAACAGTTATTATAAAAGGCTTTGTTACAGCGGGTTTAGCCATCATTATTAAAGTTATTTTTGATTTGATTAAATCTTTTTAAAATCAAGTAGTGAGTAACAACGATGAACAACACTAACTTTTCAAAGACAAACAAGACTTTGATGAGTAAAAAATGTATATGTCAATTTGACAAATTATTGAAATTTTCGTCGTCCGTGTTTTTTATTAAAATAACTATCATAAAGAAGTTATTTGGTGTCGAAATGATTGTAAGAACAATGTATGGTTCCTTGAAATGTGAATATGATCAGGATTGATATTCAAATGTAAGTAATTACGGAGTAATCGTGTTTAAATTGGTTTGTTTACATTATTAGCGGATTCTATTGAAAGGCACTATAGATCTACACATGTTTGAGAAGAAACAAGTAATTATAATGCGCGGCCAAAGACTATTAGTTACAAGAAATTATTTAATGATTAATAAATTATTCAATATTAATACGTGAGTAATTTAATATCTTTGTGCGCGGCGTCAATTTGCATTTTAGCATGATGCGCGATGTTTAAATAAATAAATATTAATCAGTAATGAATTAAAAATCTAGAACTTCTTTTCATCTTTAAAAATATTCATCTTTTAATAAACTTAAAAAAACAAAATACGTACGAACAAAGACAACCCTCATTTTATGTTCTATAAGAACTTAAATTGAGGCACGAGGCGTGCATTTGAGGCGTCCGTTGCTCTAAGCGAGGCAGGTTCGAATGTAGCTAAATTACAAAACAATTAATCGCCCCAGATACTAAAACGACGGCACCGGTCGTGAAAATGAGGATTCCACCAGTTTCGGAAATGATTGTAAATTGTCGTTTTCTGAAACATGTTCTTGTCGTGCAAGGCTTCACATATAGCGCACACATTCTCAATGCTTGAGGGGTTATGGAAAGCGTAGTGGTGTTTCCACCTAAAATACTGACTATATTCTTTTGGAGAGTGCATCAGTTTGTCCATCATGGCGGCCAGTTGTTGGACATCTTGCTTTCGGCCGTCTATATACGATCCTGGTGGAAGAAATCTGTAAAGAAAAGGGAAATTGAATGAAAAAAAACTATTTAATGAATATGTTGCTAATATTTTATGTTGGGTAGCCTTATTTTTTAGTTGGAAAATCCTCATTGATGTCCCTCACCCGGGGGAAGGCGAGGGGGTCTGCCGGACTCTTACTGGTTAAAAACCAACGGTGTTCCTCCTCCTGACCGTTCGGCAGAGGTCGCGGGATTCGCTGAAGCATGCACCGCAATCCCGGCAGGTTCCGGTCCGCCAACCCTTGGCGGACCTTTCCTCTGTGGGGCCTTGCCCCACATACGCCCGAGAAGCGCGCTCGGAACTCTGCGCGCTGCCTTCTCGGGCCTGTTACTGGATGGGCGGCGGGTCCCCCTAACCCACCGCCCGCAGGCCACACACTAGGGTGGCTGGAGATCGTCGCGTACGCGCGACCTCCGGCGCCTGGTGCATCTGGCGCGGGAAGGGAGAAGAGCACACCGCTCCCTCTCCCTCTCCGCTTCCTCCTTGGTCGCCATCACCGCCTCCCAAAAGAAGGCGATTGCTTCCCACGCACGCTCGCTCCCGACCATGGACAGTACCATGGACAGTACCACGGCCGGAAATGTTGGACAGCCTAGCTGATTCTTCTCCGGTCTCTGAATAAACTTGAATAAAACCAAGCTAATATTGAATGAGTATGTTACTCCGTAACAGGTTGTTGTCAACGACGGTGCTCTCGAAGTTATTCGAGAATACGTTTACTTTGGGAAAACTTTGCAGTTTGGTAAAAACAACTTTGAGAGAGACAGTAACAGAAGAGTATAGGTAGGGTTGGCCTGCATTTGAGAAGCTACGTCGAGTCTTCTCGTCACCTTTACCACAGAACCTTCTAGACTAAGGTCTTCAATGCACCTTGCCTTGTATAGAGGAGATCGGATCCTAGGAATTTTCCTGGACTTGGCAAAAGCGTTCGACACAGTTTCTGTTCCCATACTCCTCAATAAGCTTGAACACCTTGGTATCCACGGTATTGCATTGGATCTTATAAAAGACTACATGTTGAACAGAACTCAATGTGTTAGAATTGATGGCTACACCAGTACACAGGAAAATGTCCAATTCGACGTACCACAGGGCAGTATTTTGGGCCCTACATTATTCCTCGCTAATATTAATGACCTAAACAGACTCAATCTGAAACAAGGACAAATAATTTCCTTTGCTGACGACGCGGTACTTTTGTTTCATGGGCGTAGGCTGAAGTGTTTGGCTTGGCTAATGAAGGATTTGCTTTAGTTACGTCTTGACTCGATCACAACTTTCTCACATTGAATGCACAGAAAACAAAATATTTAACCTTCAGCATTAGAAATAATACGCAACCACCAAATAACTTGCAAATAAAGTTGCACACTTGCCAAAATGCTGTAGCACGTTCCTGCTATAGTCTCACAAAAGGATCCTCTATCAAATATCTGGGCTTGATAGTAGACCAAAACCTTAACTGGATATATCGGTAATTCGGTATCGTAATAACTCGAGCTAGGAAAATGATTCATGTATTTGAAAATCTTCGTAATATTTGTGATCTCATACTACTTAGAACTATTTATTTTTCTTTATGCCAATCAGTATTATCATATTGTATCACTGTTTGGGGAGGTACATCAAAAACCACGATGTTAAGTCTCGAAAGAGCTCAGCGAGCAATATTAAAAGTAATGAGCTTCAGGAAATTTAGATATCCAACGTATCCATTATATAAGAATGCATATACACAGGTATTAGACATACGTAATTATATTTTGTACTAGAAGACACAAATCACAGGATTGTTGGGATTTGTGTGTAAGGTTTGTTCTTTTATATTGTCAATAAACTTTTATCCTTCTACTTTTGCCAGTCATGATAAACGGAGTCGAGACGGGAGAGATTTGAAAATAGATTAGGTTGATCAGCCTTTCATATAACGGGGTTTACTTAGTATGTTGGTGCTCTGAATTCTGTAGAGTTAACAGCTTGCCTCGTCTCACAGTCAAAATTATAATGAATTTAACGTAGTGTAAGCCGCTTTAAAAATTTTAATGCAACAAAAAATATAAAATATTAAAATATTGTGTGCACCTGGAATAATCAGCTCCACCATATACAATAGGGACGACATCATGCTGGAGCGGCGTCAACACCTTCTCCGTCACATAGTCTTGATCGAAAGAGTTCTCCATCGACATGTAGAAGAAGTAGTCTCTTTTCAACAGATAGTTGCAAGACTCGTCATTTTTAAGACACTTCAAGGGACCACACTCTCCGTACACGTCTATCGTTAACCCATACGGACCCAATGCATTGACCAATGCACTCACGTAACCTTGCCTATCACTCATGGGGTTACAGTTAGACACAAACCAAGCCGCCGCTTTAGTTTTATTCTTTATCCTATTAACAAACTCGTCACCAACTGCCGCCATGTCCTTTTTCCATCGCATTTTCCGCTTTGGACCCACGATTTGACCTTTGATATCCCGGACCAGTATGTAAGGGTATGGTATATCTGAATCAAGTCTGTACGTCGACGTCCAGTTAAAAAATCCTTCGAACTGCTCTTTGCATACAGGATAGTTCTCAGCTGACTCCATAGTAAAAAATATGTATTTTTGATGCGGAGACCTAACACTGGGTAAGTCAGATGATTTCATATTTCGTCCGTTAAATGCTATAGCATCGAACTTGGTTAGATCACCTCCGAAAAAATGTCTATTTTTGGTGACGTAGCATTTAATCTCCGAACAGTTTTTCTTGAGGAAAGCTCTTTGTCCATCGCCGAGGTAGTAAAAAGGACAGAAGTCAAATTGCGTCCAGAGTAAGATGTATTTGAAAACTTCGGTAAACTTATTCATCTTTCTATTAACGTCCTTATATCTGTAGTCACGTCCGACATTTTTGATGGCTTCTTGGATTAGGCTTTCATTGAAGGCACGCTGATCTTGCCTGGTGGCAAATTGTACGCAGAGGAGAGAGATAACGAAACTCGTACAACTGACTAGAAAGAAAAACTTAACAGGTCGCATACGTTTTAGCAAGGCAGGTGGCCTGGGTGCATTGAGGCATCTCGTTCGCCTAGTATACGGGCACCTTACTGTATTTGCGGCTTCGTTTCCAACTCTTCGGTAGCTATAATTAATAATTTTGCACTTTAATAACTTCAAAAGTAGCCACGGACAACTCATAACAAGAGATGATAACATGTGGAGTAAGGTCATTACAGAGTGGTATCTACGTATTTTTATTTTCATATTGATTTGTATCTTACAACTTTTCCAATTGAATTCGCAGTGAGCCACGAACTGTTCGCAAACAGTTTGGGTGCTAACTACAAACGCCGTTGACGCATTTACGAGGAGTTCGCGTGCTATTTGTAAACTGCTCGCGAACTGTTACCGAACTGCTGCAGTTTCTGCGGCGTGATACGCAGTTTTCCTCCGCGTACTTAGTATACCTAATTATATTACTCTTTGGTACTGTTTTACATATACGCGTAAAAATCCGCTCAAACGAAAACAATATGCACGGAAAACAGCGTCACACGCCATAAACGATTTGATTGTATTTAAACGAATATTTTGTAAAAGTATTTTTCTTAATATAAAATTAAATAAAAATAAACTAGCCACTGACATTGACAGCTTTAAATTCAAAGAAAGAATTATTAAGCACAGATTAATGATATATGTCTACGATTATTATGTTCCTTGATTCAAACTTGTTATTAATCTGAGGATTCAAAGCAATGATTCAAAGAGCATATTATGCCGGATTCACACTGCATTTACATGTCGTGTCGTCGGTGCATCAGTAAGGGTACCTACGCACTATGCGGTTAGCCGGAATGCGGTCAACCGTCCGGCTAACTGCAGGATGCGATTGCGCTTGCAGTTAGCCGGGTAGCGGGTAGCCGCAACCGCAACCGGAACGTGCGGTTGGATCGATTCAATTCCAAGATGGACGTCGAAGAAGTCGCAGCTATCTGTTATATTTACTCGCGTTTTATAAAAAAAAGAGAGAAAAAAGTACTAGGTGCATCCATAATTGCCAACACGGCATGAGAGCAAGTGTTTTGAATTATTTTTCGAAGAGCACAAAAAGTATGGAGATAAGTTTTTTGGATATACTAGAATGAGTCTGAAATCGTTTGAAGAACTTTTAAGCATTTTAAAAACCAACATAACAAAGAAAGAAACACAATTTCGCAATTGTATTAAGCCGGAATTAAAGTTAACAATAAAGAAAAAAAGAAACAAAAAAAAAAAAGAAACAAAAAAAAATTACAATCGGCCGTGCCGCAAACTAGCACTATCCGCGTCCGGCCGGCCGTCAGTCAGGCCCAGGGTCTGTTATCTTGTTCGACAAGATTTTGCTCTTGCACACCTGCTCAATCTTTGTATGAATGCTTGTGCTAATGTATATCAGCACAAAAAAAAAATATTGTCTAAAAACAACTGGTCACACCTAAATCCTAGCTGTCATCGCCACCGACCGGCCGGCGGCCATTACAAGTGTCTGTGTCGATCGAGTTATTGTATCCCTAAATAGTTTGTGATCGAGTTGTTTATCTCTCCATATTAATTTGTAATTTAAACTGCATTCAGTGTGTTTCAGTTTCTAGTTCCATAGGTGCCTATTAATTGCGAAAAGACGTTTAAAAACCTACTGTATAAATTGCGACAGGACGTTTTTAGGTTATTTGTTTGTTTTCTGTTTTCTTTTGCTCTTTATAAAATGTCTAATTTACATAGAAAGTGTGCCACGTTTAAGAAATAATTAAAAATTTGAATTGACTTTGTGTTGTTTCAATTGGACTTTATTCTGAATACAGTGTTAAATCTCCCACTGTAAAGGCTTTTACTGAAAGCCTTTCCAGAAAGATAGCATTTTTCAAAATTAAAACATTAGGGTTGCCTGGAGACGACCGCGGCGAAGGTGGTGTTATTATGATCTGGATATTTACGCAGGGCAGACGTGACCAGATATCGAGTGTACTACGTGAGCTCGACAAACGGTTGTGCGATTAACGCTTTTGCGACAAAACTGTACTGCGACTCACACGACAGAGAAATCTAATCTAGAGAAAGGGGAGGCCTTTGCTCAGCAATGGGACATAAAATAGGCTAATAAAAAAACCACTTGCACGAATTCACTTAATTTGATTTAAATGTCTTAAATATGTTTAGCAAATGTCAAAAAGTACAATTTGGCATTTGCTGAATATATTTAGGACATACAAATCAAATTAAGTGTATTCGTGCAAGAGCAACTAAATCTATAAATAGGTACCTAGTTTGAAAGTTCGCAGGCATTTTCCTTTCCGTGCTACTCCGCAATGGCGTTAGTAGTTAAAATGTGTAAACCTATGGTCGCTTTTTTTTCTATGAACTTACCATTATTCTTCTCTTGAGTACTATATTCCTTGGTCAGGCCGCAGCGCTCAGAGCGACCGGAGCGGTCGGCCAGCAGCCGCATCGCAATGCGGATAAAAACTAATTTCTCTTACATATTTTTGATTGCGGTCAGCCGGACGGCTAACCGCATTCCGGCTAACCGCATAGTGCGTAGGTACTCTTAGTGTATCTGACGCTATCGGATTGATATATTTTGTATGAAGGCGTGCACACTAGACTTGCATGTCGCGTAGGACGTGCCTACAGAAATCTAAATAATTATTTAGATTTCCGTGACGCTGCCGCATTTTTTGGTACAATTCTTTAGGAGAATGTGCAGACAGACAGAAAAATTCAGTTGCCTTTGTATTTGATCTTAAATCCCCGACAAAAAAAGAGGCGTTTGAAGCCTAAAGGATGATTTCCACCAAACGGCTCGCATCGCATCGAATCGGAAAGGATGCGGCGACAGCTGATCGCGTCCGGCAGGATGTCGTCGCATACGATCGGCTCCGTACCGTCGCCTGCGAACGTATCCATTTCTGCGCCTAGTTAAATAGTTTGATTCCTACCGTGTTGACAGCCGAAAAGATTCGATCGGATACGACGACAGGCGCACCGATCAGATCGCGCGTCGCATCATACTTTCGGCTACGATCGCGTGTCGCGTAAGACGCCCGCGATCAAGCTGCTGTGCGCGGCTTTGTAATATAGACTTTAAATACTGTGGACACGATTTAATATCGTTTAAAGATTGTAAAATCCGTTCCGTTCCGATGCCATGCGAGCTGTTTGGTGGAAATCATCCTTATGTCTTTCTATGTTTCTGTGTGTGTTTGTGACATCGTAGCGCCCAAATGGATGAACCGATTGCAATGCTGTTATTTTGTTTGAAAGCTGATTTAATCGAGATGATTATAGGCTATGTTTGATGGACATCGGATCAGCGGCTTCACGATAATCGGCTTTTTTCACAGTCGGTGCAAAAATCTCTGCCATACCTTTGTAAATCTCTTTAGATTTAATAGGCATACAATATATTTATTTCAATTCCGCACGTCAGATTGACTATTTTTTTACATATACCTATATACCCTAATATATAATAACCTAGTCATAATACAATATTAGGTGCCATTGAGCTGACCTGATTCGGTTTGGATCGGAAGTTTGTTAATAGTACTCCAAAACTAGGGATGGGCCGAATATTCGTTTTATCGAACATTCGTATTCGGCCGATTATTCGGCAAAAATGCCGAACATTCTACCGAATAATCTTAAGTTAAAAAGTTGCCTCTTTGCTTGGATGAAGTACCTAGTATAATTACATAATTGTATCCATATCAAGTGTCTTAACATTTATCGTCAGTTTCACAGAAAAATGTCCAAATGTCCAACCTCTTCCTTCCACTTATTTCATTGTTTTTTTGGCAATTTACTAAGTTAAAACGATTTAACACAAAAACAAATGCACGTCCCAACGTTTTGTAGCTAGCTAGATGGCGCAATAACAGTCCAACATGTATACCTAAACTTGAATTTTAGCAATGCACGATAAAGCGCGACATGTCCTGCCGAATATTCGGCCGAATGTTCGGTTCGGTAAACTTTTAACCGAACCCCTTAAGGATTCGGAAACCCTTATTCGGCCCATCACTGTCCAAAACAGTTAATAAATAATCAGGCAGACCCATATTGATCTTGCACCGTCATTTGCTGACTTGGACAAAGTCTAGGAAGGTAGTTTAGGGGGCGATCGGCACTCGGCAATGACTAGTTGCAGACCAATCATGTTTGAGCTCGTATGACTCGTTATGGAAAGCACTTTCTCACCGTATTGATAATAATCGCTAACGAGGATCGACAGCCACATTACAACGGGGGTGTTTTGAATTTTTGAATTTAAGAGTTCTTATAAAATACAAGCTAATTTTATTAACTTTTATATGAAACTAATCGAAGAATTTGAACTCCTTTTAAAAAAAATTTGGCCGTTAGTTAGATGAGACTTGCATTATAAATTTTAAGCGATTGTGGAGCGACAGCTATAGTTGGACTGTTAATTCGATGCAGTAACTTGACAGTTAGAGGGATACCAGTTATTGACAAAAAAAAGTAGTGAGGTGAAAAATGTGTTTGTACAACTTATGCGTATAAATGTGTTTTAACAGTTTCAGAAGTCTGTGCTAATCTACGCTGAACCAAATTGAAGGCATCGACTTCTGAAACTGTTAATTTTATATGGTAATTATTTTATTCTTTTCTTCGTTTTTTTGAAGTCGGTTTTATTTTTGTTACAAATGTTTTTTATTTTTTTCATTTTAGTGGCCTTAATTAAAACATGGTTGGAACTACTGAAGACGCTGCTCGTAACATAATCACATTATGCGTGCTGTTCGTCATTGAGGAGTTCCATTGTCTATCTTCCAAGTTCTTCACCAGATCTTCACCAAAAAATGGGACTATTTCGAAAGAATTCTCTTTCAAACAAAAAAAGAATTTTTCAAATCGGTTCGTAAATGAGGGTGTAGTGAGGTAACAAACATTAACAAAAAAAAACAGCCGACTTGAGAACCTCCTCCTTTTTTTGAAAGTCGGTTAAAAAACGTTAATCAGTACTGGATTGCGTTGGATTTATCGAAAAAAACTTAATTTGCTTAATTATTTTTATTTAAGACTAGGTACTAAGAACGTAGTCTAGATTCACAGTGAGAAAATCGAACAGTAAAATACTTAAATAGGAACTACTAAAAGTCGTAAAAGAATATTCATTCTAATTTAGTCCACAGAGACCCACGTGTGGTCTCAAGAGTGACTACTGGAACCTAGATGTCCATATGATTCAGTAAAATCATCTGCTCCTACAACCTCGCTCTGATTTAGCCACTTTAAACCGTTGTCATTTGCACACAGAAGGTCAGTAGCTCGACGTGTGACAATCCATAAGGGTCGCACGTTGCGCGCTGGTGCAACTGGTGCACTGTGGACCGCGATAAAATTACGTGATATTTGCCGAGATCCCCTCTCTCACCCACGTGAGATTGGGTGAGATTCAGCTCGACCCCCCCCCCCCCCCTAAACGCCTCACGTAATTAATGGATATCAATATTAAATATGAATATCAATATTATAATATCTAGACACGCGGCAGCGTGTCAAGCCAAGTTCAAATGAAAAAGGAACTGGCGACACAGCAGCCGTGTGTTACACGAACCCTTTGAAGCGACTCTGACCCCTTGAGAAATCAAAATCTATTTAACATAAACACGTGAAATTTGGTTAATTTATTAAAATCCCTTAGATTAACTAGAAGCCCAAATTTCATAAATACAGCTCAAACGGTTATTGAGATATTAACGTCTAAAAATCGGCATTTTTACCACTGACTGACATATAGATTAAAAACCTAACCCACTTCCAGATGACCTAGAAAGTTAATATTTGGCGTCCAGCTGGGTAATTGTGTGTATACAAAGGAAAAAATCAGAAACCAGTGAATTTTTCAAGCAATATTTTTTTAGTAGAATAAACTATGTCGGGATTTACACCAAATGGTGACATAGTTTATTCTACTAACGTCAATAACCATGGAAATTTAAAACAATACAATATTTTTTTATTACCTAGCGCCTTTCAAAATTATAATAGCAAAAACTTTTTCTTTCGCAGGAGAATAGGTTCCATGGTTCCATGATGAAAGGTCGCTTTTATCGTTTTGTATATCAGATTATCTGATTCAAGTGGGAAATAAAAATATACCTAACAGGCAAATGATAAAAAAGTTAAAGGGAGGACTTTCCATATATTTCTAACGCTCAAGAAAATGAAGAAAATAGCATAAAACAGAAAACTATACAGCGTAATCATTTTACAGATCACTTTTGAATGATGAATAATAATAATTTCTTTACAAAAAGTAATCATATCCCATCAAAAACATAAATGTGAAAATGGGAGCCAAGTTTAATAATAAGAATATGCGTGGTTGTCGACTTCGCCGACAAAAGTATTAAGATCTAAATGGGTGCCAAGTTCACAACAAACGGCTCGCATCGCATCGGATCGGAAAGGATAAGGACGGATGCGAGCCGTTTGTTGGAAAACATCTTTTAGTCGGCATCCCCCGCGTCCCTGTAACGTCGCGGGCGAGGACTGAGTTATCCGGTCGGACTATAACACCCTCGTTTCGCCAGTTATGTTTAAGTCCCATGTAATAGGGGGCGAGCCTATTGCCATTAACCGGGCACAAATCCAGCTTCCGGGCTGCTACTGAGAAATTCCTAATGGAAAAACCCAATAACATTTTGCCCGACCTGGGGATCGAACCCAGGATCCCATGCTCAGCAGTCGCACTGCGACTACTAAACCAACAAGGCAGTCAATACAGTACAGTAATAATATAGTTTTTAATACTTAAACGTTAATAAATTTTAAGTTGCCGTTAATTTAGTGACAGTGACTTAAAGGCAACTTAAAATTGAGTAGCGTTGAGTTTTTTGGCCGTTAGTCATTTTGAATCTTAAGTACAGTAAGGGAATAAAAGGTTCGTCAGTTTTTTAAATTCATTCCTTCCCCACATCGCAGGCACATGTTAACTTTTCAAACTGTTGAACAGAACAGATCAATGCATGGAAAGTTATGTTTAATTATTTGGTATCAAAGATCAAAATTCCCATTTGCTTCCATATGACGTATAGTGCCATGTAATGTCTTTAATTAGATTTAATGAGGTTTGTTGCAAAAACCGCGACATCAATCAAATCAATGATTAAATAAATTGAAATTACTAGTGTCTGTCACCATGTCACCAACATAATTTAATTTAATATGCTGTCTAAAAATACTTGTGCCTATTTTCAAGTCTTTTCATTACATAATGTTGGCAATATGTAGTCGGTAAAATAGTTCGTTTCTAGCACTGTGCCAGCGACCTTGAGGTGCATAATCTTTTCATTCCCCTACTGTACATATTTATGTAGATCTATACATGTTTGAGAAGAAACGAGTAACATGATGCGCGATGTTTAAATAAATAAATATTAATCAGTAATGATGGGCAAATCTAGAACTTCCACTCATCTTTAAAAATATTCTTCTCTTAATAAACTTAAAAAACAAAATACGTACGAACAGAAACAACCCGCATTTTATGCTCTATAAGAACGTTGCTTAAATTGAGGCACGAGGCGTGCATTTGAGGCGTCCGTTGCTCTAAGGGAGGCAGCTTCGAATGTAGCTAAATTACAAAACAATTAATAGCCCCAGATAGAACTTCGGCACCGGTCGTGAAAATGAGGATTCCACCAGTTTCGGAAATCATTGTAAATTGTTGTTTTCTGAAACATGTTCTTGTCGTGCAGGGCTTCACATACAGCGCACACATTCTCAATGCTTGAGGGGTTATGGAAAGCGTAGTGGTGTTTCCACCTAAAATACTGACTATATTCTTTTGGAGAGCGCATCAGTTTGTCCATCATGGCGGCCAGTTGTTGGACATCTTGCTTTCGGCTGTCTATGTACGATCCTGGTGGAAGAAATCTGTAACGAAAATGGAAATTGAATGAATAAAACTATTGAATGAATATGTTGCTAATATTTTATGTTGGGCAGACTAACTAGTTCTTTTCTACGCATCGGCCTCCGAATAAACTTGGATAAAACCAAGCTAATGTTTAACGAGTAGGTATGTTACTCCGAAACAGGTTGTTGTCAACGACGGTGCTCTCGAAGTTATTCTAGAATACGTTTACCTTGGAAAAACTTTGCAGTTTGGTAAAAACAATTTTGAGAGAAACAGTAACAGATGAGTATAGGTAGGGCTGGCCTGCATTTGAGAAGCTACTTCGAGTCTTCTCGTCACTTTTGCCGCAGAACCTGCTAGACTAAGGTCTTCAATGCGCCTTACCAGTCAATTTAAACAGAGTCGAAACGGGAGAGATTTGAAAATAGATTAGTTTGATCAGCCTATCATATAAAGGGGTTCACTTAGTATGTTGGTGCTCTGAATTCTGTAGAATTAACAGCTTGCCTCGTCTCACAATCAAAATTATACTGCCGCTTTAAGAAATTTTATGTAAATTTAATGTAAAATAAATATAAAATATTAAAATAATGTGTGCACCTTGAATAATCAGCTCCACCATATACAATAGGGACTACATCATGCTGGAGCGGAGTCAACACCTTCTCCGTCACATAGTCCTTATCGAAAGAGTTCTCCATCGACATGTAGAAGAAGTAGTCTCTTTTCAACAGATAGTTGCAAAACTCGTCATTTTTAAGACACTTCAAGGTTCCACACTCTCCGTACACGTCTATCGTTAACCCATACGGATCCAATGCATTGCCCAGTGCACTCACGTAACCTTGCCTATCACTCATGGAGTTACAGTGAGACACAAACCAAGCCGCCGCTTTAGTTTTATTCTTTATCCTATTAACAAACTCGTCACCAACTGCTGCCATGTCCTTATTCCATCGCATTTTCCGTTTTGGACCCACGATTTGACCTTTGATATCCCGGACCAGTATGTAAGGGTATGGTATATCTGAATCAAGTCTGTACGTCGACGTCCAATTGAAAAATCCTTCAAACTGCTCTTTGCATACAGGATAGTTCTCAGCTGACTCCATATTAAAAAATATGTATTTTTGATGCGGAGACCTAACACTGGGTAAGTCAGATGATTTCATATTTCGTCCGTTGAATGCTATAGCATCGAACTTGGTTAGATCACCTCCGAAAAAATTTCTGTTTGTGGTGACGTAGCATTTAATCACCGAACAGTTGTTCTCAAGGAAAGCTCTTTGTCCCTCGCCGAAGAAGTAAAAAGGAGCGTAGTCACTTTGCGTCCAGAGTAAGATGTATTTGAAAACGTCGGAAAACTTATTCATCTTTCTATTAATGTCCTTATATCTGTATTCACGACCGACATTTTTGATGGCTTCTTGGATTAGGCTTTCATTGATGGCACGCTGATCTTGCCTGATGGCAAATTGTACCAAAAGGAGAGAGATAGCGAAACTCGTACAACTGAATAGAAAGAAAAACTTAACAGATCGCATATGTTTTAGAAAGGCAGATGGCCAGGGTGCATTGAGACATCTCGGTCGCCTCATATACGGGCACCTTACTGATGCAGCTTTTGGTTGCATTTGTTATTTTTCCATATGCCAGTTTTAAAATCTCGGATACCTGTAATGAATAATTATACATTTTAATAACTCCGAAGTATTAATAGTATGCTTCGCTTTGAAACAATAGAAATCCAAAAGTTTCTAAGCTACAAGTGTAAATCAAAAATATTTCTAAGAAACAATGTTGGACCTAGAATAGACCCCTGTGGAGTTCACGTGCTGTTTGTAAACTGCTCGTCAACTGTTGCCGAACTGCTGCAGTTTCTGCGGCGTAATACCTACGCCACGTTTTCCTCCGCGTACTTGGTATACCTAATTACACTACTCTTTGGTACTGTTTTACATATAGGTACGCGTAAAAATCCGCTCAAACGAAAACAATATGCACGGAAAGGCGCGTCACACACCATAAACGATTTGATTGTATTTACTTAATAAACGAATATTTTGTAAAAGTATTTTTTTATATAAAATCAAATAACAATAAACTAGCCACTGACATTGACAGCTTTAAATTCAAAGAAAGAATTATTATGTTCCTTGATTCAAAGCAATGATTCAAAGAGCATATCGACGATTGAAAGGCAAAAATTACCCAAGCGACATGTTGGCAACTTTACACTATAGTGCGCGCAAGATAACTCTGCGCGCGGCCAAAATCGGAACTAATCATGTTCCGCCATAATGTTGCCGTTTTATTAACTTTGTCACTACATCTACCTGATTTTAGAAATAAAAGAAAATATAATAATAAAGATTATAATAGACCTCATCAGCCGATAATAATCATTCTTATTCACTCACGGCACATTTATAACCTTAGTTCTTTTCCTTTGCAAATTACGTAAAAATACGAATTAATTTAATTGATAGGTAGTAAATTTAAACGTACATAACTTAGCTCAATTAAAATATAATAAACAGCAAGAGGGCTGCCCAATTTTAATGCTCACGAATATACTACTTTTGAAAAGTAAGACTTTATATTTTTGCGATCATGGCAACATTTAGCACGCCCTCCGTCGCGCGCAGAGTTATCTTGCGCGCACTCTAGAGCATTAAGTTTTTATTTTTGGAAAAAAAAACGTAAATTATCGCCTTTTTGTCATAACTACTTAATTCCAACGAATTTTAAATGCAGTTTAAAGGCTTAATAAACTGGCATTTAAAAATTATGAATTTCCTCAATATGTTATGAAATAGTGTCGGTTAGTAATAATTTCATCAAAATCACAAACAGGTAAAAGTTACTAACCGACATCAAAATTTGATTATAAAAGAAGTAAAATTAACTAAACCCCATTATTTTATTATTGTGTGAGTGACGCATGTTTGACATATAGCTAAAATGATCTAAATAGAAAACAAAAACACTTTACTGCCAGTCAATTTAATCATAGTATAAATTAAATAAGGTTAGTGTAGGATTTTTTTGAACAAGTAACAACGAATTTAGGTTTTAGTACACAAAATCAAAATGTTTCAGAGAAAGGTTTTCGTCATCATCATGACAGCCCTTGCCCCTTGTGCACTACTGAGTGTAGGGGATATTGTGTTCCGCCTACGAAAAGGAGGATCCACCTACCAGGCGGAGTCTTGTGCCTGGCGGGCCACTGCCCAACGGTTGATGTTGGGAACTTGTATATATACAATCTGCGTGTCAAACTCTGATATCGCGATGCAGGATAGTTCGCATGTGGCGTGATAGATGCCGCCACATCACTCCCCCCAAGACCGGAGGTCGATTGTAGTGATGAGTCAGCAAGTCGTTGCATGTTGAGATGCTTGCCAGGGTCAGGTGAGGGTTCCGGTGAGTCGGAACCGGATGCCGCGTCGTTCACGGTGAGTCGGAACTGTGAGCGGTGAGAAGTGGCTGGCTGCTGGCGTCGACCAGGAGAGATGTGCCTCTGCTAGTTGACCGGTCGAATTTGCAGCGTGCTGTGCCATGTTGCTGAAGAGGACTGAAGGTGTGACCAGGCTTGCGCGTTCGCTGCAAGCTAGTGGTGACACGATGAAGCCGAGGATGCTGGCTGGCTGTGTGACTTGCTGCTTGCTTGAATGTTGAGCAGAGGGGAGTGATGATGTTACTGCCGATGTTTATAGGCTGCGAAGGTTTGCGTCACCAATGTGGAAACATTGTCTGTGACGATCACGTCGGGGTCACCAATGTAGGGGAACGAGATATTGTGTTCCACCTACGAAAAGGAGGATCCTCCTACCAGGCAGAGTCTTGTGCCTGGCGGGCCACTGCTCAACGGTTGATGTTGGGAACTTGTTTAACTCTGATATCGCGATGCAGGATAGTTCGCATGTGGCGTGATAGATGCCGCCACACTGAGTACGGGCCTCCATCTGATGAGGGACGAATTAGAGCATATTCCACCACACTGCTCTAGTGCGGGTTGGTGGAGGTTTTAGGCCAGTGACTAACCCTTTGTTAAAGACGTCTCTAACTCTATAGAGACTAGGGAATGCAAAACCGGTTAAAATTGAAACCCGGTTTTTTTTCGGGTTTCATATAAAAAAAACCCGGATTTCGGGTAAACTGGTTTGAAAATAAGTTTTTTTTATTCTTTGTCTAAATTATATTTTTAAGCTACATCTTGCATCTTTTCAATTATTAAATATAAAAGTATCTATTAAAAAGAAAAACATATTCCAAATATCAATGAAAGTGCAGAAATGTGTTCAGGTAAAAGGTTTATCTGTTTTTTGTGCTTAAGCTAAGTAGGCACAATATTAATCACCAGTATCAAAATATCAGTTATAAGTATCACGTATGAATAGAAAGTATTATAAAATATAAAACCAACATTTAATAATACTGAAAATCTGGCATAGAATTGACCATATTATAAAGTGCAATTATAATGGCAAAGCACAAGAAAGTCTACTGCGCTTCCATTGATTTGGAGAAGGCCTATGATAGTGTATAAAGAGAAGAATAAAATTGTGGTCGACACTATCTATGTACGGGGTGGACTGGTGCTTGGTGCGGGCACTGAAACCGCTGTACAGTTATTCCAGTGCTTGTGTTAGGATAAATAGGGCGTTCACATACTGGTTTGGCACCTCCATGGGTGTTAGACAGGGTTGTGTAGCGTCACCATGGCTGGGCTGTTCAACCTTATACATGGATAGTTTTTTGACAGATTTAGAAGGCAGTGAGTATGGATTGAAAATGTCAAGTTTTGCTTGCATCGTCGGTGGAAGAGTTGCAAGACATGGTAACTGTAATGAATGGAGCATATAAGATGAAAGGGATGAAAATTAATGTAAGCAAGACGAAAGTATTGGTTTTTGAAAGAGATGCAGATGTGTCTGAGTGTAAAGTAAAGATAGGAGATGAAAGTATTGAACAGGTGAATGAGTTTATTTGGAAAATATGTTTATAAGAGATGGTAAGATTGACGAAGATGGAGAAAGGAGAGCAAATGCGGGAAATAAAGTGAATGGTGCTATACATGCAGTTGTGGCTAGCCAGTCGATGTCCAAAAAGCCACGGCTGGCTGTCCATAATGGCGTGCTGGTACCTACTACCTACGCTTATGGATAGAAGTGAATGTTGGTCGTGGCAGAAGAGGCATGCAAGTAGAATAAATGCAGTGCAAATGCGTTCCTTGCGAAGTATGTGCGGTGTAACTTTGAATGATAGATTGAGGAATGATGAGATTAGACAAAGTTGCGATTTAAAAGACGATGTAGTGACAAAAATTGAAAGGGGTATGCTAAGGTGGTTTCGACATGTTGAGAGAATAAGCGAACGGCGATTAATAAAAAGAATTTATAAGGCGGATATCAATGGAAACGTCGGTAGAGGACGTCCTAGAAGGACATACATCGATGTTATTGGTGATGTTCTTCACAAAGGACAGGTGCGTAGTACTCTCAACCGGCGTGCATGTATGACCAGATGTATGAATGTGGATTAAGCGAAAGGAGTATGTAAGGGTCGTAGCATGTGGCGTTCTATAGTTTCTGCGAACCCCCATGGGGAAAAGGCGTGACCTTATGTATGTGTGTATAAATTCTTTAATAAAAAACTCTACTTTTAAAATGAAACCATAACTCAATAGCGTCCGACAATAGCTGAGGTACTCAATGTTTTTCATAACTTCATGGAAATAGGTCTTTTAAAAGAGATCAATAATAATTGCAATCAGGTTAATTATACTTTGTTCTAATGGCTGACATCAAATCCACTGTTTTGACTGACACGTGGTGTTGCCATTTGAAAATAATAAAAAACTCTAAAAACCGGAAACGTGATAAAAGCCGGGTTTTTTGGAAGATTCAAATATGCCTAAAAAACGGTTTTTCGGTTTTCGGATAAACCCGTTTGCATTCCCTAATAGAGATCTCTGTACGAATATTGCAGTCAAATCTCTCGTAACGTGGATAGCTGATCTTATAAAGAATGTGGGCTGTCGTTGAATAGTTAAGATAGCTTAAATCAAATATTTGAAAAGTAAACTAAAATGAAAAGGCATTTTAATTTTAGAAGGTATTTATTAGTAATTTCAAACTCAGTACAGGTAGATAAAACACAATTTCAACTAAGAAGAAAATTGTTAATTACTAAAACAATAAATATAGAAGCAATTTATAAAATGCGTGTTAAATAAGTTTCTAAGAACGGTCATACGATCTTTATAATGAAAACACTTACCGAGTACTTATCTCGAGCTACGCGACGTACCTACCTACTTTGTGCGGTGCGCGCGAGCACGCGGGTTGCCTATGCGACAGTTCTGTGAAGACTAATCGATATTTTTTTACCAACAGCCATTCAAATTCTGCTTTGCAACGCGTTTATGCGACAAAACAAAATAGATGCAATGGAGATAACCTCATTTTTATACTAATTTCAAATCAGAAATAGTTATCTAAGTAACAAAAGCAGTAAAAAAACGGCAGGTAAAATATTACCAAACGACAAAATATATCCCTTTTAGACGGGAAAAGTACTACTATATTACGTTTTAAAGTACATTGTATTTAGGAAGAAAGTACTAAATGAAAATGAGTACATAATTAAGGTGTGTTAGAAAGTCTTAAATGAAGAAAAAAGAATCAGGTTAAATTTGTTAAGCTCTACTCATACTCTAGATACCGTAAGGAAAAAAATACTTTACGTCTAAACGCATTAAGTCGAGTCAAGGCATAAATTACTAAGTGTAAAAAGTTAAAATTGAATACCTACCGAGTGAAAGTTATTCATAAATCGGTATAATTTTAGTCGCTTAGCCGCCGAAAACGGTGAAAATGTGCTTTTTTAAAGTTACCAAGCGACAACAAAAGTCTTCCTAGCGGTACGAGATACGAGAGTATGATCAATCGACGCAGAATTTTGCTGATTTCAATGATGTAATAACTCAATATCGTCCAACATGTCGCTTGGTAATTTTTGCCTTTCAAGCGTCGATATTATGCCGGATTCACACTGCATTTACGTGTCGTGTCGTTGGTGCATCAGTGAGTGTATCTGACGCTATCGGATTATTGTATGAAGGCGTGCACACTAGACTTGCATGTCGCGTAGGACGCGCCTACAGAAATCTAAATAATTATTTAGATTTCCGTGATGCTCCCGCATTTTTTGGCACAATTCTTTAGGAGAATGTGCAGACAGACAGAAAAATTCAGTTGCCTTTGTATTTGATTTTAAACCCCCAACGAAAAATGAGGGGCGTTATAAGTTTGAAGCATAAGGATGATTGCCACCAACCGGCTCGCATCGCAACGGATCGGAAAGGATACGAACGGATGCGGCGACAGCCGATCGCGTCCGGCAGGATTTCGACGCATACGATCGGCTCCGTACCGTCGCTTGCGAACGTATCCGTTTCTGCGCCTAGTCAAATAGTTTCATTCCTACCGTGTTGACAGCTGAAAGGATCCGATCGAATACGACGACAGGCGAACCGAGCCGATCGCGCGTCACAGCATACTTTCGGCTACGATTGCGTGTCGCGGAAGACGCCCGCGGTCAAGCTGCTGTGCGTGGCTTGGTAATATAGACTTTAAATACTGTGAACACGATTTAATATCGTTTAAAGATTGCAAAATCCGTTCCGATCCGATGCGATGCGAGCCGTTTGATGGAAATCATCCTTATGTCTTTCTATGTTTCTGTGTGTGTTTGTGACATCGTAGCGCCCAAATGGATGAACCGATTTCAATGCTGTTATTTTGTTTGAAAGCTGATTTAATCGAGATGATTATAGGCTATATTTGATGGAGATCGGATCAACGGTTTCACGATAATCAGCTCTTTTCACAGTTGGTGCAAAGACCTCTGCCATACAATGTATTTATATCAATTCCGCACGTCGGATTAACATTTTTTTTTACATAATATATTACTTATTTTTTAACAGACAGTAGGTACAGTCTGTTGCATTGCATGTTCCTCTGTTAGTTTTCATGTAAAGGTGGTTACTCACCGGGAGCATTCGCGTGTAATGTTATACAGTGCAGGATTCGATTTTGAGCATTACGTTACAATACTGCGCCTGCTCGATGCACTGACTAAGGAGCATTCGCTTTTGTAAACGCTCGAACTGTGAGCATTCGTAATATCGAGTTCTTTTAATAATGTCAGACGATACTGTCATGATGCTGTGCTAGGCAATATTAGTTTGATATTATTGTAATTTACTTTTAAAAAAGCAAAATAGACGATATTAGGGGTTATTCCTTTTGACCCCCAGTCCTTCGCCCCCACTGGGGGTGAACAGGATTTTTTTCCTGTTGCCCCCCACTACAATTTATTGGGGGTGAACAGGACTCTTTTTTCGTGTTGTCCCCTACTAAACATAAACGTTAAATTTTTCATTAAAATTAAGATATACATATAGATAGTGGTTTGATATCGACATTTAAAATGAAAGAAAAAATATATTAATAAAATTAATATTATAAATATATAGGTACATTTATTTAAAAACAAATATACTGTGATTTATTTGAAATTTACCTAATCATAATATTTTAATGGGGACGAACAGGAATAGAAATTCCCGTTGACCCCACTGGGGGACAATAGGAACAAAAAACCTGTTCACCCAGTGGGGACGAAGGACTGGGGGTCAAAAGGAATAACCCGATATTGGCGTCATTTATTATATCAAAATCGTAATTGTAATGCTCAGTGTTCCGCACTCACTGCTGCAATGTTACAAATTGTATCATTACAAGTGTGCTTATTGTGATGCTCGCCTGGACGCAATCACTGATGTAATGCTCGAATATGAACCGTTACAATACACGCAAATGCTCCCGGTGAGTGACCACCTTAAGAATACCATCACGCCTGAATTCCCCGCCGGGTTTGGCAGAAGTGTATAGTAACACCCTCATTTCGCTGTCATGTTTAAGTCCCACGTAATAGGGGGCGACCTTATTGCCATCAACCGTGCACAAATCCAAACACCGGGCTGCTACTGAGGAATTCCACACGGAAAAACCCAATAACACACTTTGCCTGACCTGGGGATCGAACCCATGAGCTCACGATCAGCAGCCGCGCTTGACACCACTAGACCAACGAGGCAGTTAAGAGGCACCTTAAGAATTCCATAGTTATTATTTAAAAAAAAAAAGCAATTCATTGTAAACTGGTAACATCTTGTGACAACGTCATTACAGGTAGGTACATTGATGCGTCTGTATACCTACCACTGTGCAATATGCACCAAACTCGGAACAATATGCTTTAGTTATTGTTCCTTGGCTCCAAGCTTTTAATAGAAGGTTAAGGTAGACTTAAATTGATCCAGAACCTGGATAGGCATTAGACAAAAGTAAAAACGTTTCAATCCAGTCCAGTTCTGCTGGATTTGAATAGAATGTAGTCTATTTTTTCCCATGGTTTCTCACGCATCTTTTATTTTTTACTAGCTGCCCGGACAGACTTCGTTCTGTCAAAAGTTATTGGCTGTAGTGGGAAAAGAAAAGTGTTGTTTTTACTATTTTCCATGCAATTTTTATGTTTTTTCTCTCCATAAGAACCTTCCTTGTGCCTTAAGGAATATATAAAAAAAATTACCGAATTGGTCGAGCCGTTCTCATTCATTTTTATTTATACCTATAGATTATATCAATCCAGGAACTGGGTCCAATGTAAATCCACCTTTAGGATAAATGACATCGTAAAAAATAATGAATACAACAACTTTATTAATTATATTTTCATACTTATGGAATATTTTTACATTGATTCAACAATTAAGTAAATAAGGCTTTACTTAAGCAAAGTAACTTAGTTTACATTATCATTATTTTGTATTTATTATTATTACTAAGAAGATTGTAAAGAGGCCGGTTTTGATAGAAGCACAATCAAATAGGCACATTAAATAATTACAGAAGTAGTGCCGGTTTCATACTAGACTTACATGTTGTGTCGTGACGCGGTTGTAGGTCTATCTGACGCTACCGGATTCATATACAGGATGTAAACGAAATCATGTAATTTCTTCAAACCTCGTGATGTACTACTGACATAGATTAACCATGCAGGGGACAGAATTGGATTCAATTTAAAAAAAATTACAAGCAGAAAACTTGTGTTCTTAACGTGAGGCATTTTAGCGCCTTGAGTTAAATGACCGCGTAGCGAGCGATAGTCGCGCAATATGGTCGGGGCGCTAAAATGCCTCACTTTAAGAACACATGTTTATATCTAGTATTTTTTTTATTGAATCCAACAGTGTCCCATTCAGTTTTAATCTGTCAGCAGTACATCACGAGGTTTGAAGGAATTACATGATTTCGTTTACACGCTGTATTTTGTATGAAGGCGTGCATACTATTCTGATGTAATTCCTAGGACGCGACACGCAAGTCTAGTGTGAATCCGGCGTAACAGCCATGAGACTAAAGTAATTTGAAATCATAACGAGTTTTACAAAATAATAATGGAGCACATAATTAAATGCAATCATTGAAATGTATTAATAATTACGTCATGCATTTCCTTTTTGTAAAACATTATATAGTTAGGTATTTATACCAACTTATATAATTTTAAATACTTATAAGTACTTATAGGAAATAGATGTTTTGCACATAGTCGTAGTATTAACGTTTCTTCTTCTCGTTTTTTATAGTAAGCCCTCGTTCGCACGAGAGCTTTTTCAACGCGCGTTAAAAAAGCGTCCAACGCCCGCAATAGAAAATCTGCGTTAAAAAAGCGCTATCATGTGAACACATATACGGCTTGCTATTTGTTGTATTTGAGTGCTTTGACGTCAAAAAAGCTCTCGTGCGAACGAGGGGTAAGACAACTAAAAAGTCGCGTCGGCAAACTTCGTACTATGCGAGCTAAATAAGAATAGTACTGTCAAGACGCCATTTTGTTCCGCAATACTCGTGAACTTAATTAACAAAGCGTAAGGTGTGCAAAAAATAAATAAAGAAATTATACTGTTTAATTATTTTTGTTCACTTTTTGGTATATCTAATCAATTTTACGCCAAATGAATTATACAGTAATTATATCATTCTTCGTTTATTCACTTATATGTACATATTATTTACATTTTTAAATATTTCTATAAAAATTATAAAAAAACATTTAAAAATATAAAAAATAATAGACCACCGGCATCGGGAACAGGGTCCAAGCTACCGGTGGTCAGGGCCTCAGAGAGAGGAACTTCCTGACAATACGCGCCGTGTCCAGAAGTACCGCTTTCTGTATCAGGCCCTTGACCCAGCTGCCCAACGAGAGCCTCGTCAGATGTTGGTCGAGGCTCTTGGCTATTAAGCCATTGGCCGTAACGACTATCGGCACAATGACTGCTGAGTCAACCTCCCACATGTCGACAACCTCGTGTGCCAAATCTTGATACAGTAATTATATTATTATTATGGCGACATATTAGGGTGACCAGTAGAATTTCGCGAAGTAACTATCTAACTTGGTATTTTTTTTAATGGATACTGTTTCCATATATTATTAATTTATCCAAAAGTATCTATTTATGGAATTCAAGAAATAACATTTTATAAACATGAATATAAATAATAATGAAGTCATGAATAAAAAAATATAAAATACTGTTTTTTTGCTGGCAGTACTAATTTGACAGCTATCGTGTGAAGTTGGCAGCAAGCGCGATCCTATTCTTAGTTGGCTCGCATAGTAAAACCGATAATTTCCGAACAGAGTGCGACTTCAAGACCACGAATGTTTATTAGTAGGTACTGCAGTAAAAAATGAACTTTACACTGACTCAATAAGTGTGGGTGGAGTCATTGGTCGTTCGATCAAGTTTGCCGATGCAACTTCTAATTTGTATCGTACTGTATCTGTGGTACAAATCTTTGTTCATTGTTCTTCTTTGTTGTCTGTTATGAATCGTACCCGCGACGCGTAGCGCAGAAGCTGATCGATCAACCACTGCGCCAATCGTGCCGTCATATTATAAGATCGTGGCTTTGTCACGAAGAAAAAATAAAGTATTATAAAGTTATTTTAAATTAGCTGGCGAAAGTTCACAGTGTTACTAAGTTAAGTAATTATACAGCAAAGACATTTAATACTACTGTAGAGAAGAGCGCGCACGCGGTATTTTTTTTATTTTAATCTGTTCTATTAACCATACCTAATCTACTAGCACTGGAGTTTTGCCAGTTAATTTAGAGTAACGTAGTCATGTATATATCATTTAAAAATAATCATGTCATATTTGAATTTCTGGAAACTACTAAGGTGGGTTTAGACCAAACAAACATAGAGCTAGAACAAGAGCACAAAGCGTCGGTTGTTAAATTCTTTTTTGGTGTAAACAATAATTCGTTTTCATCATTTACACCAAAAGAATACCAACAAGCAAGAATGACAACAAACAAGAACTGGAATTCTTGCACATGCTCTAGAGATGTTTAGATCAGGTAGATTTATCGGTGAAGTCACTAAAACACAAGGACGCTTTGAAGAGATCGCTTCGCGGAGCGAGCACGCCCGAACACGAAAGAACGCTCTAAGCAACTTTTCGCACGCTCGTGCGCCGTTTACATCAAGCAAGCGAGCATTCTTAGAGCATTCTTCCATAGAATCTCCGCAAACAAGATAGAACAAGGAAAGAATGCTCTGTCTCTGATTACACCAAAAGAATTTGATGGAGTGGGGATAGAATGAGCTTTCGCTCGTTTGGTCTAAACTCACTTTTACGTTATTTTTATTAATCTTAAAGAAAATAGTCCGTACCATCACACCGACTGGTATTAATAGACAGTAAAGATAAAAATACCGTATATATTGAATGACGGAACATCTATAATATTTTAAGAATGTGGTATTTTTAGATTAAAGTGTCGGCGACAACCAACCGCTCACACCGAAGCTGTCTAAAGGCTGAAATCATAATTATTAGGAACAGAATGGTGCGGCGTCAACATAAACATGTAACCTACTTGCATGACCTATCATGAGAAGCCATGAGTCACGTATTTATCTCACGGTATAAAAATACAGGTAGTCTCTTCCCGTGACAGAAGTGACTGACGACTGACAAGACTGACCAATACGCTTCGACTTGTGTTATCAAACTTTTGTTATTGGTGGGAAATATCACAAATCGTGACGTAATACGGGTCATCGTTGGAAGAGAATAACATGCCGTTTCTTGGAAGAAATGAAACAATATAGTTTAGTGCGGGTCACTCACATTCGCATGAATACGCGAACCCACAAGTGTGGGACTGACATTCGCAATGACTATGCGAACATTTTCCATACAAAACGGTAAACATTCGTACATTGTACGAATGTTTGCGCGCATGTGAGTGGCTGGGGCAAGATTCGACAAAATTCGTGACACATGAAGGCTATTAGCGTAAGCGTATACGGAGGCGCAGGCCACGTAGGCAACACAGTTCACAATCCATCCAGTTGGGCAAAGCCTTTAATATCGCGCGATGCCACCGCCCGTGTAGTAACTGTATAGATTGTAAAGGTGGACGCGTACCTGCCCGCACCTTAATCGCGCGCGCGCGACTGGATAGGCGAGTCTGCATAGAACTTCTAACAAAGAATTCAAATGCGGCGACTGCGGCGCATACGGTGCGAACAGGTGCACGTCCACCTTCAGGCTAGGCGTATGCTGGGACGCAGGCGACGCAGATCCACGCAGCGCAGGACAGAGCAGATTTTGTAATGCATGAAAGTACCGAGTGCTCCGTACGTTGCGGCGCAGGCACGTGCGACGCAGATATGTGTCTGCCCTGCTCTGCGCTTCGTTGTAGTGACAGATTGCTGCGCGACGCGTGCGAGTCGCGACGTGTTTTTTACGTTAAAATACATAATTTTGTTGCAATGACAGAACATTTAATAGAATTAGTTCGTTGTGAACCTTGTTTGTATGCTACTAATCATCCAGACTATTCGAAAAAGACATTTAAACGATTAGAACTGATTACTGACAGATTAGAACGCGAATGCGTGCGTATGTTAACTGCGTCACAGCATACGCTCATGGACTATGTCTGTCTCGCTTGCCCTGCGCTGCTAAATCTGTACTGTGCTGCGCTGCGTCACCTGCATCTCAGCATACGCCTAGCCTAAAACTGTGGTCTGTGGCTGAACTGTATCGCCTGCGCGGCCTGCGCCCCAGTATACGCTTGGGCTTAGGGTAGTGTATTGAAAAAGACCTAGGTAATTTTATAAAATTGTGAAGATTCTTTTCTTATATTTTATTAAAATAAGTATGTTTTAGTTATAAAATATTTTTATGACTTATGTATCATAAGTTTTAACATCGGTGGGCCTTATAGTACCTACTTAATTTTATAATAGTACATTATGATACAAGTGTGCTAAGTTAGTCATTACAGTCGATACGTTGTGAAACTCGCGAGCCGCAGGCGAGCACGATAAGGGAGCCGAGAGTGTAATGATCAACGCACACGCGTTTCATACGACGTTTTTTCAACACACTTGCGAGGAAAATAACAGACTAAGTCTTTAATACAAAAGTATTTGTGAAAAATGGCGCGTGAATTTCTTTTTAAATATTTATCATTAATCTGTGGTGCTGTGGCCGAGTTAGCTATGCGCGCGCAGGTGAAAGACCTAGCAAGGCTAACAGCATAATATAAAAAAACTGATTATTTTTGTGTTTATAACACTAATTAATTGTTAGCAAGGGAGATAAGGAAAACAGCAGTATGTAATGAATGATAGAAAATAAGCGAGTGAAAGACAGTGTGCGTGCAAATAAAAAGTGATAAAATATGACAGTACCAAATTTGACAGCAATGCCGCGGGGAGGCGTGACTGTCGGTCTAAGCAACCTTGGTCACCCATCGTCACACATTAAACAATATAATTTTATGCGTCGCCTACATTAATTGCGTCGCCTACATTAATTAATGTTAATTTGCTGACAAAAATAAATAATGTAATGAAATGAAATGTTTGTTTATCATATTTTAACTAACACAGTTTATTTGTTCTATTGTTATAATAAAAAAGTTTACAATGTTTTAGGCGTAAAAACGCGTTACTAAGATTTAAAAATAATGTAAAGTTCGTAGACATATTATATCATTAACCTGTGGTAAAATGCACTAACCCTAGTGTGTAATAAGCTACACTATGAACCTAAAAGCGGTGCAATAAGGGCCACTTTACGAGCAAGTGTGTTGAAAAATATTTTTATAGATAATGTAAGCACCTATGTTTCTTGTTTTACAAAAAACGCTCGTATTTTATCCAACTATCCAACATTGTCTTTATCTGTCAATTGTCTAAAAACACAGTTCCCTAATGCTATCTGAGAGCTTAATTAATAAGTTTCCTATCAAACAGATTCATTGGCAAATATTCTGTTATGAATCCAACTATACACCACCAGTATAAGCTGATATCTCATAGTACGAAATTTCCGTACAATGAGAGGTCAGCTTATACTAGACATGTATAGCTAGATTTGTCGTCGTGTGTTTGAAGCGATTACCAACGCTTTTTTAATACAGATAAAGTTACTTTATCATCTGTCTCTACCACAGCGTTCTAATTTGTTTTAATCACTTGTTGTCACACCAAACGATCAAAAGATTTGTCAATTATTCAATGAAATTCACCAACCACAATATTTCACGTAAGTTTCAACAAATATGAAACCAGGTTTTTTTACCTGAATTTTTCAGCTTTACATAATTATGGCAACACTAGATATAAGGCATAAAACGGATTTAGCGATTTATATTAGATACCGATTTTTTTCCACAATGTCTGCCACCGCAGCGTTTTCCGTGTGAAAGAGACAGGAAATATGGAATAAGAATAAAAAATAATTGTTATTCCATATTTACTTACTTTCCTCTATTAGTAAACCATTATAATTATGCTGATAATATTGAAGCCCTAAGTAACTAAACGCACTATGGCCCGTTATAATTAACAGCTCTCATTTCAGAAATGTTCCAACAGCAACTACCATAGAGTAAAATATGTACCACACATGTGATAACTTCTTTTTTAAATACCTCTCTAGTCATGTTAAAACTACACTTAAGAAGGATCTCTCAAATGAGAGCTGGTTATTAATACGGGCCTAATTTAACGATATACCTACCTACTTATGTCCCATTTATAAATTGCTCCTTACTCCTAAAATATTTCTATTAGAGATTTATAAAATCGAAAACTGCGTCTTGAGAATCATAAATATTTTTTTATTATTATCTTTTAATACAATAACAACTAACACTACATTCAACAAATTTTAGGTACCGAATGGAAGTAACGAACTTTTTTTTAAGACTTTCTCTTTACACTTTAACCTGTCTATGGCGTCGTATCTCCGAAACGGATGAACCGATTCCAATGTTATTTTTCGTTCGAAAACTGGTTTAATCGAAATGGTTATATGCAGTGTTTAATGGAAATCGGTTCAGCCGTTGCAAGATAGTCAGCTCTTTTCACAGTCGGTATAGAGATCTCTGCCACACCATGTATATTTATTTCACTTCCGATCGTCCGATTAACTTAAAATATCTAACGTATGCAAACCTAGTGACAATACAATATTAGGGTACCATTGAGCTGATCTGATTAAAGCGATTCGCACTGCACCGCATCACGCAGCGTAGCGTGGGAGTGCGTGTTCTTACACTGCGGGGTGCGTGGCGACGGAGCCACAACACTGCACGTGAATGCGTTTTCTGTGTGTTGCAACACGCTTGTTTTCTATACAAACACAGATACTTGCAAACGACGTAAGAACACGCACTCCCGCGCTACGCTGCGTGATGCGGTGCAGTGTGCGAATCGCCTAATAGCTATTAATACCCATCGATTTTGCCTTATGACTTGTTTTGGCAAGGACTTGGAAAGTGGCACTCTGCAATGACCAGTTGCAGTACCATCCTGTTTGAGCTTGTACGACTCGTTATGGAAAGCACTTTGTCACCGCATTAATAATGATCGCTAACAAAGATCGACAGCCACATTACAATGTCGGGGGTGTTTTTAAATTTTAAGGCATACCTACCCGCCGAAAATCCGTCGCTCGATTGTATTTTTTTACCGAAATGTATTATTAAAAGATTATCTATACACGTGGTTTTTTCATCGCCAGTACTTCGGAGGTATATTTATATTTTTTTTAAACAGTTCTTTTTTCGCAGTCCCTTTCGCATCCCAAGGCCTAAAAACACCAAAATGAATCATGGTTGCAGCTCTGGTATAACAATTCCTATTCCTAACACGTGTATGTCGCATAAGTCTAGCCCATGCATATAATAACAAAATGTTTTGAAAAACATTAGCTTATTATAAAATATTTATGTTGCAGTATTTCAATGTCACATTTATAAACCTATTACTTATACAGGGTGTAAGGGTAAACACCGTTATCTTTGAAACCAGTGGTTTGGTTTCGTTTATAGAATGTAAAATCAGTGAGAAATAAAAACCTTATTTTTTTTAATAAATTCCCAGCTTCACCACCAGAGCATTTCACTCTATGCGCAAGGGCAACAAACCCGCATCTCACCACGGGGGAGGGGCGCGGGGGTGCGTGCCACACTGCCGGCGTCCGCGGCGGCGCGGCCGCTGTCAGTCATCCGCTGTTTCGCTAGTGAGCGCAAGTTGTTGGGTAGGTACTCGCGTCGTGTTAGCGGAGTGCCGATCATTTTTCGCGCGTAAATTGTGTAACCTACTCAGTGCTATGTCGTTGAGCTAGCAATGATTTGAAAGATAACGGTGTTTATCCCTACACCCTGTATAAAGTACGACATTACATCTACTTAAGTAACGGAAGCCATATCTTAATCAGAACAGAAACACAAAAATAGATATTATAAATGTATGATTATAAAAATTCTTGCTTTTTTATGACAATAATGTCCAAATACTGAACTGCTACTCAATGTTAAGTTGCCGTTAAGTCTCGTGTTGTCACTGTCGCTTTAAGGCGAAGTGACAGTGACAGCACGAAATTAACGGCAAGTTAAAATTGAGTAGCATTTGAGTATTTGGCCGTAAGTTGACCATAAGAGGATATAAAAAAGGGTATTTTTGATAATTACAGCTTCAATAAAAGATAAATCTTAAATGTCAATCTTATACTTACTTACCTACTGTTTTGTTTTTCTAATATTGATCTACAAATTAATGGAAAACATCATTAACATTATACCAGATAGAAAAGTCTCTATCAATCGAATGCTGTAGGTACAGTGATAGTCTTATTTCTTAGGTACTACTTCTGCTGTAGCCGTCTATTCATACCACTAACGATAATGCAAGATGCCAAGTATACCATGCCACTGATGGTAGTTCATGGCGGCGCTGAATACAAACACAAAATGATGTCATCAATATTTAAAACTGGTACATTTTACATTTAAGTACATTTTAAATTAATTCTCTATTTGGGGCATTCCATTTAACGCACCAATTCGAATCACACCAATAGTAATAGAAATAGGAATACTATTAGTGCGATTCGAATTGAAGCTATTCAAATTTGTGCGCTAAATGGAAAGCCTCCTCTATTTCAACGTCTTCTAAAATATATCGGGCACACTGTACCTTGTGCAGACGCATTATTTGTCTCCTCATCAAACAAAAAAGCACAAACTTACAACGCCAGCATTATATAATAACTACACATCATTAATGATTATGCATTTAAATAACAATGCGATTACTATAATTTAGTCATATCCTCTGATAATAAGTATTATCAGAAGTTTACTCCAATTAAATACACAGCGTTTATTCAACAATTAAATAACATGCATACTTACAATCGAATCTAAAAAATAAATAAATACAATGTTCTTATGTCGATATCAACATTGCGGAAAATAAAAAAATACTTCGTTTCGTTTTAGTAATTTTAAATTAGTAACTAGACTAGTTAAATTATTTTTTACATTATCTGAGGCGTTCTTGTCTAACACTTAAAAATATACCAATTTTTTTTAAACTTTATTTCTACTCAATAAGCCTCGATTCGAACATCGTCCTTATGTGCCTTAAGAACGTTGCATAAATTGAGGCACGAGGCGTGCACTTGAGGCGTCCGTTGCTCTAAGCGAGGCAGCTTCGAATGTAACTAAATTACAAAACAATTAATCACCCCAGTGTTGAGCACCGATGTCGTAAGTACTAAAAATATGGCACCGGTCGTGAAAATGGGGATTCCACCAGTTTCGGAAATCATTGTAAATTGTCGTTTTCTGAAGCATTTTCTTGTCGTGCAGGGCTTCACATACAGCGCACACATTCTCAATGCTTGAGGGGTTATGGAAAGCGTAGTGGTGTTTCCACCTAAAATACTGACTATATTCTTTCGGAGAGTGCATCAGTTTGTCCATCATGGCGGCCAGTTGCTGGACATTTTGCTTTCGGCCGTCTATGTAGGATCCTGGTGGAAGAAATCTGTAACGAAAATGGAAATTGAATAAAGAAAACTATTTTATGGTTAAACTAGCGACCCGCCCAGGTTTCACACGGGTGCAATGTAGATACTAAATAGACATATAAACCTTCCTCTTGAATCACTCTATCTCTTCGCATATAGTTTGCCGACCACACTCAAAAGACTAATGCCGCGGTAGTTTTTACACTCCTGCTGTGAACCTTTTCCCTATATACTGGTACGGCTACAGCTTTGCACCAGTCGCCCGGCACTTGGCCGAATCTCCAACACATATTAAAGGTCCCGTACAGCAGGCTTGCTGTACGGGACCGCCCTTAAACATTTCGACAGACACTCTGTCATACCAAGCAGCTTTTCCAACTTTCATAAATTTAATCGCTTTTACGATTTCATCCATTTCAATCAGATTTTCCTCATCTTCATCCAAGTCAATGTCTGACTCACTCGCTTCCGCCCAGTTACCCACTCTTTGGACACTGTCCTGCCACTAAATAAACTTTCAAAATATACCTTCCAGCGCTCCAAAACCTTGCATTCTTCACTGAACGAGCATCCATCTCCTACTCTAACTATATTCATCCTTATTCTGGCTTTAAAGGCTAAAAAATTAACCCAAGCTTCCTTCTTCTTCCGTACGACCTCTTTAACTAATCATCTATCCAACAATCTTTCGTTCTCCTATTATTCTTCCTCTTCGCCACATCGCATACTTTTGTGGCCACTTGGACCATGCTGATTTTTACGACATTCCATATTTCTTCTAAACTATAATCATTAATTCCTTCTAATATCTCATTCGTCTTCTCTTTTACTTCCCTCATAAATTCCTCTTTCACTTTTAGTTCTTGCAACCTATCTACTTTTATCCTCTCAAGTGCAGTCACAGGAGCTCATACCCGATGACACCAATGTTTAAACAGACCATGTATCCGGCACATGACCAGATAATTAGCGGTCCCCACATTGGCACCCTGATACGCTCTTGTATCTGTGACCTTACTCTTCAGTCTTTCATCAATAACCACAAACTCAATCATGCTTCTACTATCTTGCCTTTCCCACGTATACATATTTATCTCTTTATGATTAAACATAGTGTTCATTATAGAAAGATTCTTCTCCACGCATATTTCTAATAAATTCATTCCATTCTCATTCACCCTTTTATCAACGCACCTAATGTACTTTCATACCCATTCCTCTTCACACCTACCAAACCATTGAAATCACCAAGCATAACAATCTTCTCATTTACTCATTCACAATACCTCTTATGCTATTCCAGAATGCATATCTCTCCAAAAGTGGGCTTCCCATGTCGGGTGCATAGACACATCATGAAAATATCGTTCAAACCTACCTTGGCTCTGATCGATAGAATTCTGGGGCTTACAGACGCATACTCTTTCATACATTTCATCATCCGTTCTGAGAAGACAATCCCCACACCCTGACAAGCCCTATCTGTCTCCGAGATACCAGACAAGATTGCAGTTAGGGAACCATGTTTGGATATGTCCACTCCCTTTCTTTTCGTCTCATTCGCACAAAGCGCATCTATTCTTTTTTCATCCACCAGCTCAGATACTTCATCTATCTTTTCTTTTATACCTCCCTGAACATTCAACGCAGCGAAGCGACATTCTGCAGCTCGCTTTTCGCCCCGTGAAAACATTTGTCTTGGTGTGTGGCGAGCATCACCACCATCATTATTTGAATATAATCTACACATAAAACCTTAACATACACACCTTGAATAATCAGCTCCACCGTATACAATAGGGACGACATCATGCTGGAGCGCTGTCAGCACCTTCTCCGTCACATAGTCCTCGTCGAAAGAGTTTTCCATCGACATGTAGAAGAAGTAGTCTCTTTTCAATTTATCGTTGCAAACTGACTTTTCATTTCTAGGACACTGAAAGGTACCACATTTTCCATACACGTCTATCGTTAACCCATACGGGTCCAATGCACTGTCCAGTGCACTCACGTAACTTTGCCTATCACTCCTGGTCTTACAGTGAGACACAAACCAAGCCGCCGCTTTAGTTTTATTCTCTATCCTATTAGCAAACTCGTCACCAACTGCTGCCATGTCCTCTTTCCATCGCATTTTCCGTTTTGGACCCACGATTTCACCTTTGATATCCCGGACCAGTATGTAAGGGTATGGAATATCGGAATCAAGTCTGTATGTCGACGTCCAATTGAAAAATCCTTCGAACTGCTCTTTGCAAACAGGATAGTTCTCAGCTGACTCCATATCAAAAAATATGTATTTTTGATGCGGAGACCTAACACTGGGCAAGTCAGATGACTTCATATTTCGTCCGTTAAATGCTATAGCATCGAACTTGGTTAGATCACCTCCGAAAAAATTTCTATTTGTGGTGACGTAGCATTTAATCACCGAACAGTTGTTCTCAAGGAAAGCTCTTTGTCCCTCGCCGAAGAAGTAGAAAGGAGCGTAGTCACTTTGCGTCCAGAGTAAGATGTATTTGAAATCATCGGGAAGCTTATTCGTCTTTCTATAGACGTCCTTATATCTGCAGTCACGTCCGACATTTTCGATGGCTTCTTGGATTAGGCTTTCAGTGACGGCACGCTGATCCTGCCTGGTGGCAAGTTGTACCCAAAGGAGAGAGAAAGCGAAACTCGTACAACTGACTAGAAAGAAAAACTTAACAGATCGCATATGTTTTAAGAACTGTAGGAGGCAGGTGGCCTGAGTGCGTTGAGGCATCTCGGTCGCCTCATATTCGGGCAGCTTACTGATGCTGCTTTTGGTTGCATTTGTGATTTTTCCATATATGCCAGTTTTCAAATCTTGTATACCTGTAATTAATAATTATGCACTTTAATAACTCCAAAGTTTTAATAGGTTGCCTCGGTTTGAAAAAATAGCGATCCAAAAGTTCCTAAGCTACTAGTGTAAATTTAAAATATTTCTAAGAAACAATGTTGGACCTAGAATAGCACCTGTGGAACGCTCATAGTAATCATGCAATGATTGTGCTGAACTCACTGCTAGAGCAGCAGCAATGATAGCCTAGTGGTGTGACCGTTAGACTGACAAGTCATACCCAAGGCACGCACCTCTGACTTTGCGGATTCATGTACGTATTTTAAAATTATTACTTGCTTAAAATCGGTGAAGGTAAACATCGTGAGGAAACCGGCATGCCTGAGAGATATTTCTCGACGGCATGTGAAGCCACATCAGAGGCCTATGGGCGGCATAAACTGTGACACCAGGTTAGTCACTAACCACACGAAAAGAAGAAGACTGCTAGAACAAACATTTTCCGCTTAATTAGATTTTTAAACTAGTACATTAGTAATACGCAACGCACATTGCTACAAATATTTAAAAAAAAACTGTTTTTCTAGGGTCCGTAAATGAACTTCGAGGGTCATATGTTCGATTAATGGAAAGTCGACTGAACGATTGTTGGAATGGAATTCATATAAGAACGATACTTATCCTATTAAACCCGGCCATGTGTTACGCCAGATGGAAATAATTCCAGACGTATTTAAATAATGTATGTATAATGACTTAACAACGAAATAAGATAACAGAACAAACATGCACAGAATTGCGTGCCGTAAAGACCGGACACGTCGTTGTAATGTTAGTCCATTAATTGATACAATGAGAATTGCGGTAACGTTAGCCACGGACATTAATAAGCCATTTGTGTCAAATTGTCAATGCAACATAGTATTTCGTATTTTATAATTTTATTTTTTACCACTCATACTCTGAACGTGTATCATCATTGTTTACCTCAAAAGCAGGCAGAAAGTGCGTCTTTTCTTTCTTATCCCTTTGACGTAAATGGGACACCGGTGTCCCCAAAATGTTTTTGATATTTTCTTCTGTAAATATACCTAGTACCAATATTTTTATTTGTGGTAACCGGAACGATAATTTATGAACGCATTTTTAACTTTGTGTAAGTTTGGTGTCATTGCGCACCGAAAAAAGATAAAAGTTGTTTTATTGAAAATTAGGTGTATTGGCGCGCCTTTTACGAAACTATTCAAAGATTATTTAAATTAGATTTATTCCGTTTTAGAAGTATTCAGTGCTGTATTTTATTGGAATGGTAAGTAATTTTATTGATTTTATTATTTTTTACGGCAATTCATTAGAATTTAGTTGCCAGAAAACGAAATGACATACAAGGGTCACGGGTGCCCCAATATGCGTAAAAGGTCAATGAACAAAAATTTAATATTTTGCGTTTTATGTAATTTTATCTGTAATTACCTTTTTTGTAATGTGTTTTATTGTTTTAGGCTCGTTATGGAACCAGGCTATATAATTAGTTTGAAAGAAAATGGAATATAGAGGAGCATCTTGTGGCTGGCAATAGTGATAATGAAAATGCCCTCATCTTAGATGAGGAAGGCCAGTCGTTCATTGAGCAAGACATGAATGCTGAGACGTCTGAAGGCAATATTCAACCTGTAGGAACACCACAACTTTCACCTTCTACACCTGCATCCCCCGATCCATCATTGAGTAATCCAGTTCCTGGTGTCGAGTGGAAAAAAAACTCGTACCGGCCCAACAACTTTTCTCAAACTACATGAATTGTGTTGTAGGTTACTATGTGTTACCTAATTTGAGAAACGATGGGTCTACTGAACCTGATATGGTTATGTTTTACTTGGCTAAAGTTATGCCTCTTTCAAGATTTGAAGAAATAAGAAGAAACCTACATTTTTGTAACAACGCTGCGTAACTATTACCTACATCTCCATAAGAAATAATAAATAAACATATCGTCACCTTTTTTTTTTTTTTTTTTTTTTCCTAATCGACTATTGTAGATGGTCTTGCGGACCTTTTCTACGTAACCTGGCTATTATTGGCGAGACCAGAAGGGTCTCCGAACCAATACCTACTAATCTAACTACCTAGCTAACTACGCAAAGCTAACTACAGTAACATCATGGCTATGACTATAGCAGCGACACCTCTGAGAGCGTCCCCAAGGGGGGACTCGAACTCTCAGGGTGCCGAATGCAAGAGGACTGGGAGGGATACGACAGCTTGATGAGGGCTGTATTCTCGCGTCATGGTGACTGCGCGGAGTCAGAAGGGACGACCGGCTCCGCGGCTGCGGCGGGTGAGCACGGTGGATCGGGGGCGGCGGCGGTGGGACGTCGCGAGGGGCCTCGTCGGCGAGGGCGATACGCCGGTCGGCGGCGGCGGTGTATGTGTATAGTGCTAGTCGATTTATTCGCCTCCTGGAGGAGGGTGATCTCATCATCGGGCTCTAGTAGCGCATGCCGGGGACGGCGGACTATGCTAATCTGGGAGGGTTTATAATCGGACGCGGCGGTCACGAGGGGGTTCCGATGCCTCGGGGCATGGTCGAAGTAACGCTTAGACGTGCGTTTGAGATATTGCCTTACCGTTGGCATTTTTAAATCTAAATGAAGCTGAACGTTGCGCATATACCACGGAGCGCCCGTGGCTCTGCGCAATACGCGGTTTTGCAAGATCTGGAATGCTTTAAAGCGACATGGCCTAACGTGTGCGAACACGACGCTGGCGTAGGTTAATATGGGGCGAATGCACGTCAGGTAAAGTCTCAACTTATTTCTAAGCGAGAGCTTACTGCGCGCCCTAATCATGGGGTGTAACCGGCCCACAACAAAAGAGGCGCGAGCGTGCACCTTTTTGATGTGTTGCCGGAACGAGAGGTGGTGGTCTAGGATAACCCCCAGGTACTTGACGCTCAGTTCCCAAGGGATCTCTTTTCCAAACATGACTACTGGGGGACAACGCGAGTGGTTATCGCCGTGCCTCTCGAAAAGAACTGCTGCGCTCTTTTCGGGATTCACCTCGATACGCCACTTCCGAAACCAAGCGCCGAGGCGGTTGGCTGCGGTCTGTAAGATGCGAGAGATCGATTTTAAGTCACTACCCGTGTAGTAAATAGCCGTGTCGTCGGCGAAAAGTGCCAACTGGGCCTTGCCATGAGTGGGAATGTCGCTGGTGTACAGCGTGAACAGAAGGGGGGCTAGCACGGAGCCCTGAGGGACTCCGGCTCGGATCGGATGTGGAGACGAAAGCGTGCCGTCTATTCGGTAGCGAAAGGTGCGATCCGACAGAAAGTCTCGAATGATGAGCACGAGACGGTCTGGCACGTTGAATTGGTACAGTTTATATAATAAACCGTTGTGCCAGACCTTGTCGAAGGCTTTCGCTACGTCGAAGAACAGCATGCCTGTCTTGTATGAAAACATGAAGCCGGAGCTTATGTGTTCGACAATACGGTGAAGTTGCCTAGTGCAGCAGTGGGTGGGACGAAAACCAAACTGCTGGTCGGGAATGAGGTTATGGGAATATGCGAATCCCTTTAAACGCGAATAAATGATACGCTCATAAATCTTCCCAAACGAATTGAGAAGGCTTATGGGGCGATAACTGGACGGCTCACACTTGGGTTTGCCGGGTTTGGGGATGCCTATAACTGTGGCTTGTTTCCAAGCTTGCGGAAAGAGGTTATTGCTAAGAGCGCCATTGAAGATGGCGGTCATTAGCACTATGAGCTGGGCGGAAAAGAGTTTAATCACCTTGTTCGTGATGCCATCGAGACCGGGGGCTTTCCTGGGCTTAAGATTCTTGATTATCGCCTGCACCTCATCCGCGGTGACAGGGGGCAGGGGATCATCAGGATCTTCTACGGGGGGGAGAGCGGCTTTACGTTCGACTTCGGTATCCACCTGGGACAGATGGACCGGGTCTACTGGTAATGCGCTGGGCGTACACTGGGCTTCTAGACTGTCGGCTAGGCATTCGGACTTTTCGTCGTCTTCAAAGGCCGGCCTTTGATTCGGACGATTGAGAGGGGGAGTAGAGGCTACACATTCATTTTTGAGGGCGCGTTGCAAACGCCAGAAAGCGAGATGGGATGGCTCTAATTCGCCTAACATCTTGTCTCAGCGGGACTCCCTAACCTCCTGTATGCGTTTCTTTACAGCACGCTGCATAGAACGCATATGGAGGCGGTTGCCTTCGCAGGGAAAAGTGTCATACGCGCGTACGGACGCATTCTTCTCCGTCAACAGTTCACGCACATCGTCAGGCAGTTTCCAGCGGTGATCTTCCACCGCTGGAATCTGTCGTGAACACTCGTTCACCGCGGACTGTACGTGACCCGTGAGGGAGTCGATAGCGCCCAACGTGTCGGCGATTGTCACTATGTTGTCGGGGATTGAATCTAAATGTGCGGACGACGGAGACTTGAGACGCTCCTCTAGCTTCCGCCAGTCCGTGATAGTTTTAGTAGGCGCGGGTAGACCGGGATCCGGGGGACCGCCCCTGGGACCCAGGTCTAGGACAACGGGTCGGTGGTCAGAGTCTAACTCTTCATGCGTTTCTATCGAGCGTATGGCGAGGCCTACGTTCTTTAGGAGCGCAATGTCGAGTATGTCGGGTCTGTCATCAACGTTGGCGGGATAGTGAGTGGGGGACATGGGGGCTATCACATCGAAGTCGAGCAGAGGGCTCAGTGCTTCGAGTGTCCGGCCGGCCGGGTTATTGGAGTGACAGCTCCAAGTGATGTGTTTGGCGTTGAGGTCGCCCGCTATGATAACGGAGCCTCCGCCGAGATCGAATAGAGCTCTAAGGTCGCTCTCGAGAGGAAGTCTCAGACTAGACGGGGGGTTGTAGACCGACACGATAGTGATCGGCTGATGTCCTGTCATGCCTAACCGACAGATAGAGGTTTCCAGATACTGGAGATCGGGAGGGGGGTCTAACGGGGTGCAGTACAGGGAACGTTTGTAGTATATGAGGGTACCACCGCCGCCACAACGGGTCCTGTCGTTGCGAACTAACTTGTAGTTGGCAATTCCAGGATTCCTATTGTGGGGCTTCAGAAACGTTTCCTGTACTAGAAATATGTCAATTTGATGATCACGCAGAAAGATTGCGATCTCATCTCGTTGACCGGCTACGCTATTCGCGTTGAAGAAACCTAACCTAAGGGATCGCGGTTTGATTCTAGTGTTGGTCTCAGTATCCATTAGAGGGTAACGAGATAAGTTGGTTAAGAATGTCCTCAAAATCGCGGAGGACATTGATACGCGCGATTGGATTGCCTTGAGTGGCGTTCCAAGCGGAAATCATATTTTGTGCCCAATCCATATTGCAGGAGGACAAAGATTTGAGCAGGCTGGGAAGAGTGTCTTGGAAAAACACTTTCGTGGCCATGAGTGAGGGGATGGGGGCCGCGGGTGCTGAGGGCCTGGGTGGTGTTACGGGGGCCGGTGCATGGTGGACCGGTGGTGCAATTTGTGCCTGTCGCTGTGAGGCAGCCGGCATTGTGGTTGGGGCGACAATAGGTTGTTGCGGGGGAATAGCTGCCGCCACCACCGGCGGGGCGGTGGGAACCGCGCTCGGAGGTGGTGGTGGGCGCCTTTGCTGTAGGGCTGGGAACGACTGCTGGTGTTGCAGCATGTTCCAGGGGGAAGGCCTCTGTGGACTGAGGCGGTCGGGGATATGGGAGGACAAGAGGGGGGCTATGGAGTAGCTCTCCCTCTGTTGGCGAACGGCCGAGCGCTGAGCCAGCTTAGGGCTGCGCTGTTTTGGCGCTTTGGGGCACCCGCGATAATTCGCTGGGTGACCCTCCACGCCGCACAGTACGCAGCTTGGGGGCTCTGTACACAGAGCCCTGTCCTTTGGCCTGCTGCAGTCGCTCGTGCCGTGAGCGCCCAGGCACTTAACGCACCTGGGCGTCGCGTAGCAGTTACGCTGCGAATGGCCATATAATTGGCAACGATGGCATTGCCCTGGAGGGCCGCCTTTGTTGGGGCGCTCTACTACGATACCGGTAGCGTAGCAGAGGGTACGGATGTTGAAAATGGCCTTTGATTCGGCCAATGGTTCGCAGACGGCGAGGACCATCTCATAGGGGGCGCCACCTCTGCCGCGGTGCATGCGGTGGACTTCTAAAACGGGAACGTTCTGGGACTGAAGGTCCTCAAGAACATCTTGGGGGGTAACTCCCAGGGGGATGCCACGAATGACTACCCTTAGGAGACGCTCGTCGGGGAGGGCGTAGGTGTGGAAGGACACCTTCATATCTCTGAGCAATCGCGTCATATTGCGAAAGTCTGTAGAATTTTGCACCATGACTTTGATGCCTTGAGGGGTAGAGCGCGCGCTCAGGAAGTGGATCTTCTGTGCTGTGCACAGACGACCCACGTCCATCCACTTAGCCTTGTCCTGAATGAACACAGGCGGTGGAGCGGGCTCTTTCCTCGGAACTGAGGGTTTAGTGGGTTTCGCGGGGTTCGCGGAGGTCGCGTGAGTCGCGGGGATCGCGGGGATCGCGGGGGTCGCGGGGGTCGCGGGGGTCGCGGGGGTCGCGGGGGTCGCGGGGGACGCTGTGACCGTTTTAAGGGCCTTAGCGGGGAGATCGGTCGGGGCAGACTGCGTCTTACGCGCGCGCTTCTTCCCCTTGCCGGCTACTAGCGTGTAGCCTTCAGAGGAGGATGACGAGTCATTATTTGAGTTCGACTCGGAGTCGGACTCAGAAGAGGGGCCGCAAACGTCCATGACGGACGGGGCTTCTACCGCGGAAGGCGGTTGCACGGACGGGGCAGGGACAACTACCGCGGAGGGCGGTTGAACGGACGGGTTCGGGGCAACTACCGCTGAGGGCGGTTTACCGGACGAGTTAGATGATACGGAGTTAACTCCGTCATCTATACGAATGCTCGAATATTGAGCGTCACGCCTAAGTTCGGGTGATAGAGGGCAATCCGCGGAGTTCCTGAAGGGAACCCCGAAGATTTTAAGGCTGTACGCCGCTGCGAACGCCTTGTCTTTGATTAGAAGCTCCCTGGCGGCCGCTGCTATTGCAGCGTCCGCCATGATGGAGTAGGGGCAGTTTAACGGGGGGGAGACCTAACTCCTATCCAGTCCCGAGGAGACACATACGTGTCGCCCCGGGCGAACAACTCCCACGAAAAAGCCCACCCGTAAGGTTTTCCTAGTGTTATACTACCGAGAAGAAAACCATAAACAAACTCGGTAGCTACACTCTGTGTTGTTCGATATCGCCTGAAGGGCCTAAGAACCTAGCTCTCCGGGTGGGATTACCCGGAGATGAGTAACCCTCCCTGTCGGGTGTAGACAGGGAGGTTGTGTACCTGCGGTGTTCCCTAAGCTTGAAATCCCGATCGCCGATCTTATTGTGCAATCGGGTTCCTAAGTCCCTTAGTAAAATTAATTACCTCGGGAATGCTGGGAAGAGAACGGGTTATGAGTTGGGTCCGACTAGGAGATCCCCCAAGGCCGGTGAACCCCAAACCCCTACCGGCTTAAGAATGGTGTGCCGGGTCCCCACCACCTCGGTTTCGTTGGCACCGTTTGGTTTCCACCGAGGACCACTATATAAGAGTGGTTTTCCCTGAAGGGGGACTACTTCGTTTTGATGGTTTACTCTCGGAGGAGACAGTGATGTTCGCCACTTGTCTTGAAAAAGACGAGCTTTGAATCGAGCGGTCGTGTGGCTAGCACAACTCGTAACAGCGTTACGAGTGTACTGAGCCGCGTCGACCGGAAACGGAGTGTGCGCAGCTGCGTGGCGGGGCGCGCAGTGACGTCAGAGGTGCGCGGCGGGGCGCGCAGCGATCGGGCGTGGAGTCGAGAGCACGTGTGCTCTGGCCGGCGTCCGAGAGCGGAGTCTATACATATCGTCACCGGAAAGCCAATACTACTTAAGCGCCATTTTTGGCCAAAATGAGTTATATATATTTATTTACTTATCTAAACTTCATGTACAATTGGTGGTACATAAGGCGGACTTAATACCAATGGCATTCTCTACCAGTCAACCGATATCGTGTGTTATATATATCGTTGGATTTGGTTTTTAAATCCAATCCAACGATATATAACTCATTTTGGCCAAAAATGGCGCTTTGTAGTATTGGCTTTCCGGTGACTACCTATATATTTTATAAAAATAATTTAGTATTTTATTAACAATTGCGCTAAAATATATAATTTTACTTCATATTATAATAAATACAAGCCAATTCTTGGTATTTGTTTGTATTTATAATATGAAGTAAATGTCGACCTTTGCAGCATATTGGGACACAGGTGTCCCAGAGATTTCCAAAAAACCTACGTATTATTTTTTAATTATTTTTAATTCATATACTTAAAATACATTATTATAAAGTAAATAATCCAACTAGATTCGTAAAAATATGTTCGTATCAGTTTTGTACGTCAAATTGTTAAGGAAGGAAATTATTTTCAAAATCGAATTAAGATTTTCTTTATACTTTGCCTACATAGATACATGTTTTTTTTAATCCTCAACTTTCTTACTCTCTGGCAATGGTGTTACTGTATACATCCTTATTATTTTTGTAGAATTCCTGATTTCATTTGTAGATTCCTGTAGGGTTGTGGACAGAAACTGTTGCAATAAATAATTTCGCACCGGACTGAGATTAAATCAGATTAAATTATGAACTGACAAAAAAATGACATTCTGCTCCTCTTAGTTCAGTGCCGTTTCAGTATGATCTCAATCCAGTCTACTTACAGACTCATTTCAATCTCAGTTTTAACATTTCTTTAAGGAGTAATATCAGTTTTCTCCGTGTGGGGACGGGTTAGAATATAAAACTTCCTCGCCACACGCTGGGAATACACGCGTGTGGTAAGATTCAACAAAACCCAGCACGCTTGGTGGTAGGATCTGTACGGTCCGCCTGGCTAGCTACCACTTCACATTAAAGTTAGCCAAGCAGTGTATGTGAGAGCCAGAGGGGTGTTAGGGAATCCCTCTATATCTCTGTTCCTTGGAATTTGTAGACCCTGTCTGCGCCTACAATCTGGTGAGACTAGGGCCAAAAGAGAGAAAGTCAAGAAAAAAATGTTTATATTGTTAGCAAAATACCGTTTTGGCTTCGATCATCTTTCTATCTATTTTCGACCTCAATGTTACAATATAAGTTTACTAGATTGGAGCTATTTTTGTACAATTTTTAAATGCGAGAACTGCCCTCTATAGTGTTCTTAATACATTTTAACGAATAAAATCTTGGAATTAACTTATAATAAAATAGTTTAAAATATTTGGGTAAGGCCGTAGATTTTGCCACTTTGTAACATAGAGTAACATAGACACTTCTATGTTACGGTAACATAGAAGTAACGCGAAAATAACGCATAATGTTTGTAAGGCTGATTGCATAACGTGCTATTTTTAACCGGCTTAAAATAGGCGGGTTCTTCGCGATATTCGACGTGTAAATTTTTATTTTGGCTTCAATGTGCCTGGACCACAAGCTTCAATCTGTACTAATACCTACAGTTCACCAACTGTGAGAAGTTCAGTGATAGCAGAAAAAATTGTTGAATGCGCGCGGAGGAGACAAAAATATGAATTATTAGGTACACAACCATGACAATCTACCCAGTTATATGATGGAATCAGGCGTTACTTTGCGGAAATCCATGATCTATAAATATACAATAAAATATTTAGTGTTCATTCCGCGAAAAAACAGTTGATCAAGCCTGAATGCAGTATGCAGCACCGCCCTCCCACCCGCAAATATATGCAAATGCAGAAAGTGCGATTAATAACATGCAACACACAAGCAAAACAAACCGATACGACACGTGTTTCGCCCCTCCACGGGGCATCCTCAGGTGATGTTGACTCGTCGACCGCTTGGGCGCGAATGGCACGACTGCGTAGCGCGCGCCCCTTTATACATCGCCTCGACCTGTTGTTGTGTCGAACTACCCACACAAATACGTAATAATGGGGATGAAACTAAATTAGTTTGGTCATTCAACAGTGTATATCTATCTGTATTATGTTTTAATATTTCCAACTGTGTGTGATATACACTGTTGAATGACCAAACTAATTTAGTTTCATCCCCATTATTACGTATTTGTGTGGGTAGTTCGACACAAACAACAGGTCGAGGCGATGTATAAAGGGGCGCGCGCTACGCAGTCGTGCCATTCGCGTCCAAGCGGTCGACGAATCAACATCACCTGAGGATGCCCCGTGGAGGGGCGAAACACGTGTCGTATCGGTTTGTTTTGCTTGTGTGTTGCATGTTATTAATCGCACTTTCTGCATTTGCATATATTTGCGGGCGGGAGGTCGGTGCTGCATACTGCATTCAGGCTTGATCAACTGTTTTTTCGCGGAATTAACACTAAATATTTTATTGTATATTTATATATCTACCCAGTTACCAAATAAAGGTACATTATCAAGAAAACAACAATTACGAATTTAATGCGATCTATAATTCAAAATCGCAAAAACTAGAAAAATTTTACTAACAAATAAAGACACTAAATAACATTCAAATTAAAATGATTTTTAAACCTAGAAAATAAGCTACACAACGAGATCTGTGGTGTTTCGTAAATCTTTCTTTGGCCTTCCTTTGTATTTCTTCATGGTACTTCAAAAGTACTTTGCCATAGGTATAAATAGAAAAGTATAATAATTTACAATATGCACAAACCTTTACAACACTTTAACAGTACGAAACATAGTATAACCAACGTTACCAGTAACATAGAAACTACATAGGAGTAATGTAGAAAAGCGCGATTTTCAAAGTTATAAATAGGTTTAAATTCCAAATCGAGCAGATTTTTAAACCAAGACACATTGGCACGCACTTAGGCACTCGCGCAAAGTACTACATAAGATATGTGTAATTAAAACTGTTATTTACCTTTGAAATCACCAAAATTTACAATTAAAATCCATTGACGAAACACACTTTCCTTATACATATACAAGGTTAGTCGGAAAGGGGGTACTAAGCCGTGGGCCACTTATAGTATCACTGATGACTATTTTAAAGCAAGTGTTAAATTTTCAAAATTCGATTATTTTTATTTGGATGGAAAAATATTTTAATAATAAATAATAATAATAAATTTATTTTTCAGAAAAGTTGAACGAACGATCGATGAACTCTGGTTCCCAATGTAAGATTTAACTTGTGTTATGGGTGCCAGAGTTCTCGCATTCATTGTTACAGTTAATGAGACTAAAGTTAAAGAATAAAATTAAATAAAGTTAATCGACAACTTCATCAAAGTTTCTATCTCATCATAATCTTGTGTCAGTAGCCATTTACAGATCTTACTCATACATTCCTGTCGACACATAGGATATATGTTGCAAAATTTATTTATCTTATTATATAGATGATTTGACAAGATTCTATAATGCCGTTGAGCAAGAGCCGTTCTACAATAGTGTGTTGGACATACATTATAGTACCTACGGTTTCTTAGCATTAGGTTCATATCTCAGTGAAGAGTGTCTGCGTAAAATCGTGCAGAGAACAAACAACTGTCTTACTGTGAGAACTTGGCAAGCGGTATACAGAGTCATGGTAGGATACCTGAAAGGCTTGGAAGTCATAACTTTTTAAATTTGTTTTTTTTTAAAAAACAGACCTGCTTTAGTTATTAATTCAGATAATTAATTTTCAAATCCGTGACCCCAAATATGACCTAAATTGTAAAATCAGCTGATCATAGCTATGGACAGATAGATTTTAGCATATTTTTTACGAAATCTTTGAAAAGCTATTTCTCTTAAACTATCGAGTTTTGGGGAAAGTTGTAGAACAAAAGTTATCCCTTATTATGGGTAATTTAACACCCTTTCGGCTTAGTACCCCCTTTCCGACTAACCTTGTATAAAAGTACTCTGTGAAACACACGTACATACGTACACCTTTGACAGACTCCAGAGTCGTCAAAATGGCGCCTTTTTTTGTTTTTATTGTTTTGCCTGCATACGCGATGTAGCCAGTGCCATTACAAAATACGACTATAAGCTGTTATTAATTCCTCGAAACCAAATTTGGATAACATACAAAATAGTAACATACAAGCGAAAATATGGAAACAAAATTTTGAATAGTGATAAATCAATAAAAATCGCCTACATAAAGACATGAAAATCATGATGTAATAGCTTAACTTTGAGTCACTTTGGATAGTCACAATTAATTAGGCTCATCACAAAAAATATTGAGTTATACTTAAAGGTAGTGCGAAGTGTTTGGCCGGACCAAAAAAACAGCGTATTTTTGGGTAAATTTGGGGGTCTGGACGAATTTAACTTTTTAAACAATACAAATTACAATAACTTTAAGAATAAATTGTATGAGTTTAAGAATTACATAATCTAATTAAGATACCTTCTTTACAATTTACCAAATAGGTACTGATTATTTTGTAAGCAGTCAAATATCGGGACATTTTTTTCTTTGAAAAAGTACCATAATATCGTCGGCGTAGGTGGAGAACTAATAACTAACACTTTTGTCGAAATTGACTTTATTGAATTTTCTTATGGCCAAAAAATTCCCGCACCTTTTAGTCTTACTCACGTTTAAATATCTGAAGTCAATAAAATAATATCTTAATTTTTAATGAACCCAGGTAAAAATTTATCATATCGTTTATCGTTATATTCGCGTTAAATAGGAGAAGCGAAAATAACTACTTAACTCGAGAAATAAATCAATAACTCGTAATTTATCTTTAGTTGAGTAACGAAACAATTAAACAAAGTAGGTACCTACCTATCTTATTTAATTTTGCCACTGCAACATAATTATGGCACGACCACGACAATAAATTTTAGGCAGAAATGAATAAGTGTACCTACTTATTCATTTCTGCACTTTCAATTTGTTGTAGGTATTGAATACTCATAGTTGTGAATTAGTAATGTTATCGATTTTTGCTACAACTAGTGCAAGAAGCAACTTTTACCAAAATAAATTTTAAGAGAGTTAAAATTGATTTCATTCGTGGGAGGAGTAAACGACTGACAGGAATAAATAACTACCTACTTAATTACATTCTATTCCGAAAGGTAGGTAGAAGGAAAATTGGATAACTTGTTTTTATTTTTTTTCGTTTGAAAAATTAAATACCTATCCCAAAAGATGAAAATGATAAAGATATACAACATATAAAAACAACTAAAAAAAAATTGTTATTACTTTCAAGTAAAGTAAAAGTTAATGATAAAAAACGCGATTTTCTCGGAACTTTGAATTAGTCCATTATTTTTAGTTCTCCACCGACGCCCACGATATAGGTACAGCGTTACCCATTTACCAATCTTAAAAAAACAAGTTGATATTTTGAAAACTTGAGTAGAAATGAAATGTAATCTCATTAATGTTTATTTATTGCTTTGCTACAAACCGCCGTTCGTGAATCAATTATGTAGTGGCACGGTATAAATCGGCTGATTTATCCATAAATAAGCTATTTTCATTCCAATCAAAATATAATGTAGGTATTGTAATTTATTTATTTTATACAATAAATTAGTACTATACCGTTCATCCAATTACAATAATTTCATATTTAATCACTTATTAACCAAAGGTATTTTTTTTAAATCCAACCTTTACGTGATATAACATTTATAAAAAAAAATACATACCCATAATTGAACAAAAATGGCAACGAAACAACACAATTATTTTTTATTCACTTTTTTACATTGACAATAATAATTGACTATTCAGCCATTAAGAGGTGAACCACTAATTTCCAAATTTAAATTATATTACGAACAGGCACACTTTATTTTTTAATTAATTAGAGCGGTCGCAGGGCATCGCGGTCAGCACTTATCGTGCACCGAATAGTGTTGTTGTGATGAATGTATGAATGTTCCCAATGTATTACTATACTCTATGGATGTACTGTTCGAGCGTGGACGAGCAATTGAGGCTTGAGCAAAGATAACAACTTTTTTTTTAAGTACATAATTACGTATATTTACCGATTTTCAGTGTTGCTAGTACTTAAAAATTAGCTATCCGATTCCGATAGTTTAGTCCGTCAGTATGAAGATGTATGCAAGTGCGCACATAATAACGATTCGGTTTCTCTTATAAAAAGGTAATCGGTAATTGGTCCAGTGGTGGCACGCGCGACTGTTGATCATGAGATCCTGGGTTCGATCCCAAGGTCGGGCAAAGTGTTATTGGGTTTTTCCGTGTGGAATTCCTTAGTAGCAGCCCGTACTTTGGTTTTGTGCCCGGTTGATGGCAATATGCTCGCACCCTATCACATGGAACTTACACTTAACGGTGAAATGAGGGTGTTACTATACACCTCTGCCAAACCCTTTGGGGAATACAGGCCTGATGTTATGTTATGCTAACGGGCGATAGTTTAGTCTGCAGTCTGCAGGGGCTCTTAATATTCCAATCCTATATAAGTATTTGTTGCTCGTAATCAAAATGTTCCTTAGTTTTTAAGATCATTGGTATTAAGATCAGTGATGGTGATGAGTGATAAAGTTAGTGTTGTACAAGTAATATTTAAAAAAAAAAGAAGAATCGATTTCAATCTTTCGACAAATATGTGCTAAATCGTAATGTGTATTTGTAGACGACATCATTATACTCATAAGAATACTTACTACGTATTCAGAATTTTTCAAGAACACTCAGAATGTATTTAGCCTAACATAACGATTGGGCTATATCCTAGCAATCGGTGTGCAAACAAAAAAAAACTTGGCGAGTAGGTGTTTTTTTTTTTTGAACTAGCAATATTCTCTTTATTTACAGACTAATTAAGCGGAATTGGCGCCAAAACTATAATCAACATTAAGATACAAAAACAATAATTTACGTTTAATCCTATTTAAATATTCATATATTATTTTTGAACAATGCATATTTATATTATTTGTGACAAAGAATTTAATAATACTTAAACAGTTAATTTTATAAACTGTGGAAAGCCAATAAACAAGTTAACTTCAGAATAGTATAAAGATTCACTAGATGGCGTTGTAGTAAATTAATACTAAATCTGATAGATAGATGGCATACATGAGCGCGCCCAATTATAATATACTTTTATTTCTGCCGTCCTTATTAAAAACAACGTACAGTGCTTGGTGGTAACTTTCGAGAAAATCGCGCCTAAAGTTTTTTTTCTTATTTTTGTCATCCCGAAGAAACTAATAGGAATATTTCAAAAAAAATGTTCTGTATGGAAGCATTAAATGTAAACTTTGTGTGTTTTAATATTCAAAAAGACCAAAAACTTGTAGACTAGTAAACATGGATTGCAATAAGATACATAAACAACGCATAGGTATGTAGCAAGTGCGTGATTTATGTCTAGGAATTGCATTTGTGATATTTACGTCTAGTAAAGACATGAGAGAACTTAGATGTAAGTTCATATTTCCAACCTATTTACAGCAAATGTGTTCATTATGCCTAAAACAAATAAACGTAATATAAATCAATCACTTATTATAAACGACTGAATTCGGAGTGAACTACTGACTTCATCTGACTGAATTCGGAGTGAACTAAGCATAAATAAAGCATTGTTCATTTACGGTGCTTACTACTAGTGTGTATTGAATATTGGTTCATGTATTTTTACAGCAACGTTGATTACGATGCTTATAACTATTAAAATGATTGGAATGTAAAGATACCAAAACTTGGGCGATTGATCCCGGTAGATCTCGTTACGCTGATTCTGAATATATAGGTATTAATAACTCGATTTTGTCAAAAATGTCGATTGCGTTGTTTATGATAAGGACGGCAGAATTTTGTGGTAGTGTGTACAAAAATATGTCAAATTAATGTCTCCAAATATTTATTATTCCGAATGATTATATCGTCACCGGAAAGCCAATACCACTTAAGCGCCCTTTTTGGCCAAAATTTGTTACATATATCGTTGGATTGTATTTAAAAAACCCAATCCAACGATATTTTGGCCAAAAATGGCGCTTAAGTAGTATTGGCTTTCCGGTGACGATATAGTATAAGATCTAAACAAAATACCTGGACAAACTTTTACACAGTGGTCAGTACGTTTAACTAAACATATCTATGCAAAAAAAAAACGAGATCCAAGTGTTTTTTTTCTAACCAAAAATGTATTTTCATCATTTATTTTAATTTAATTATATTTTTTTTACATTTTTCACTTCGCCTATTCGCCCAAGCAACGGTCAATGCATAAAAAATGGATGAGTTTATTCTTAGAGAGTACAGGCAATTTAAAAACGTTATTATTTTTTGGGAAAAAGGCGTGAGTTTATGTATGTATGTATTATTTTTTGGTCAGAAAAAAATCACTTTGATCTCGTTTTTTTGCATAGATAGGTATGTTTAGTTAAACGTACTGAACACTGTGTAAAAGTTTGTCCAGGTATTTTGGTTGGACCTTATATATTATGAACTTTATGTACCTAATTAATTCTTATCATCTAGCAGATCGTATAAGATATCTTGGTGTGTTGGTATTTAATGACTTCGTAGCAGCCTAGCAGCACAATGAACACAAATAATTTCGTGACAGAAAATGTAAAAAAAATATATATATATGTATATAATTTTCCCATTCACAAACATAAGATACCATCACGCCTGTATTCCCCGAAGGTTAAGCAGAGGTGTATAGTAACACCCTCATTTCGCCGTTATGTTTAAGTCCCATGTAATAGGGGGCGAGCCTAATGCCATAAACCGGGCACAAATCCAAACTCCGACAGCTATTGAGGAATTCCACACGAAATAACCCAATAACACTTTGCCGGACCTGGGGATCGAACCCAGGACTTCACGATCAGCAGTCGCGCTTGCCACCACTAGACCAACGACTCGTTCCCATGTAACGAGTACTTCCCATCTATACTATCTATACTAATATTATAAAGAGGAAAGATTTGTATTTTTTGATTTTTGTATGTAACGAATAAACATAAAAACTACTGGACCGATTTCAAAAATTCTTTTGTCGTTAGAAAGCTACATTATCACCGAGTAACATAGGCTACGGGCGGAGCCGTGAGGACACAGCTAGTTCAATATAATGCGAGAGATATTTGTCTGAACGTGTTAAGTACTTCGTCACAACTAAATAAGTGGACCGTTTTGATACTCGGCACATAGGTACCCTGAAACCGACAACTCAAAAAGTCCGGGAACGCGAAATCCCTGGGCAAATATCTAATAATACACTATTCAAAATTTCATCTGGGGCAATATCGGGGCATTTTATTTAGTGCACTAATTTGAATAGCACTGATTCGAATCACACTAATAGTAGTAGGAATACTATTGGTGTGATTTGAAATGGTGCTATTCAAATTGGGGCGCTAAATGGAATGCCGACTAGGTAAGTCACTAGTCAAACACGTTTTTATCATAATGTTTTCATTGTTTGTATAAATATATTTCAATGTTATCTTGATTTCGTTCCATAGCGACAAAAAACTTAGATTAAGGGCCTACGCCCACAGACGGCACAGCATAGCAAAGGATTTTTTAAGTTCAAATTATTTTGAACCTTATTTTAATACAGTTAGCACTCATATTATGCTACGTGGCCGCGTCGTGCCGCGGCATACCAAAGCGTCCCGCGGTACGGAAATAAGAGTCCTAAAGGGTATGGCAATAAGGTTTAAGATCATTTGAGATTAAATAATACTTTGCCACGCCGCGCTGTCTATGGGTGCAGGCCCTTCTAAAGTCGTATGACGTTGCAAAATTATGTACATTTTTTTTTTTTTTTTTTTTTTTTTTTTTAAATTAAACTTTTACAATACTAATATGCTATTTTAGTATAGCTGGTAGTGGGTACCGTTTTATTAACCCCCGACGCAAAAACAGGGGTGTTATAAGTTTGACCGCTATGTGTGTCTGTCTGTCTGTGTGTGCGTCTGTCTGTGGCACCGTAGCTCTTAAACGGGTGAACCGATTTGAGTGCGGTTTTTTTTTTTTTTTTTTTTTTTTTTTTTTATTTGAAAGCTGGTTTTCTAGCGAGTGATCTTAGATATGTTTTATTAAAATCGGTTCAGCCATTTCAAGGTTATCAGCTGTTTTGTTAGCTACGGTAGGGTTCTTAGACGCGCGCCCTCAGCTTCCGGCTGACGCAGGTACTCTCGGGACACGGCTGTTTCGGGAAGTACCTGTGTCGTATAGGCCGGGAGCAGACGCCCGGTTGTCACCACTGCGACTGCCCCGAGGACACGGCGCTGCACACTTTGCAGGCGTGTCCAGCATGGGGGTCGCAGCGCCGCGAGCTAGTCGCGGCGATCGGCGGTGACCTCTCGCTTCCGGCCGTGGTTCTGTCCATGGTCGGGAGCGAGACTGCGTGGGAAGCCATCGCCTCCTTTTGCGAGGGGGTGATGGCGACCAAGGAGGTAGCGGAGAGGGAGAGGGAGGCCGCTTCTTCTCTCCCTTCTCGCGCTAGACGCACCGGGCGCCGGAGGGCGCGTGACGATCTCCGGCCACCCTAGTGAGTGGCCTGCGGGCGGCGGGTTGGGGAACCCGTCGCCCGACCAGTAACGGGCCCAGGGAGGATGGCGCGTCTTGTCCTGCGCGCGCCTCTCGGACGGATGTGGGGCAGGGGAGCAACTGCCCCACCACAGGAGGGGTCCACCAGAGGAAGCTGGTGGACCGAGACCTGTCGGGGTCGCGGTGCATGCAACAGCGAATCCCGTGACCCCGACCTTAGGTCAGAAGGAGGGACACCGTGGGGTTTTAGCCAGTAAGAGTCTGGCACACCCCCCCGTCTTCCCCAGACGGGGGATAGTCCATGAGGATTTCCCCACGTGAGAAAAAAAAAAAAAAAAAAAAAAAAAAAAAAAAGGGTTCTTAGACGCATAATGTGTATTACTTTACTTTCAAACATACGTGTGAAATAAAATTTGAAACACTCATGTATGCTATATAACTATGCAAGATTATGAAATTCTTGGTCTGATGCTGCAACCAGGATAACCAGTGCACTAGTACACTCTTGAAAAAATAATAGCAGATATGTCGTGTTTGGATTCGTTTTGATCAGTATTTGATTCTACATGCAATTCAATGGTGGCGACATGATGAGCTGATGCTGCAGCCAGGATATCCAGCACACTAGTACACTCTTGAAAAAATAATAGCACATATATGTCGTGTTTGGATTCGTTTTGATCAGTATTTGATTCTACATACAATGCTATGGTGGCAATTAATACTAAGTTTTAAAAGTTTAAAATAAAAATTAAATTAAAAATTTAAAAAACCCCCAACGCAAAAAAAAACGAACTTTTAAAATGTCAAAAATAATAGTATCGTTGAGCCATCAAATTCGATTGAGTAACACCTATATATATATTTTAATTACAGAAATTGATGGATGGCACGATAAGGTTTGCTCGTTGAAATGGCGATATAGTATCACGTCGGGGTACCGCTAAGTAAATTAGGTAGCTAGTAAATTAATAGGTGGTCAATTAAATCGGCGACCGGCAATCCGGCAATAGGATTGAACCATAAGCTTGCGAACATTTCTAATACTTAAACGGGTTCGTAACATATTATCGCCATTTCAACGAGCAAACCTTATCGTGCCATCCATCAATTTCTGTAATTAAAATATATAGGTGTTACTCAATCGAATTTGATGGCTCAACGATACTATTATTTTTGACTTTTTAAAAGTTCGTTTTTTTTAGTATATTTTTTTAAATCTTTACTTTACGTACCTACCTAGTCCCTTTTGTCAAGATATAGGTTTTAATGTTTTTAATCATTATGCTTATTATACAATGTGTCCCGGTTTGTAGTAATACAATTTCAAAGCCGGTATATTCATTCCATTTTATCTTAGATTATTTTATCGACATAATTACCAGACATTGGGGTCAATTACCCACTTATAATTACATACATTTCGATTGATAGTTTACTGTCCATAAGTTTATGCGTAGATATCATAAGATTTGCGAGGTTAAGCTACGCTTGCCGCGGTCAGTCTATGGATGGGTGACCGTTCGTTACCGCACGTGCCTCGGAGAACTCGTTAAACTGTTGGTCCCAGATGTCATACGAATACCTTTGAAAGTCGTTACAGGGTAGTCAGAAGCCCGAAAGTCTGACAACCGGTCTAACCTTAGGATATCGGCATTGCCCAGTAACTGGGTTGTGGTGGTATGATGGCAGTCGCTCTGTGTAAAATACTAGTACTTATTCAGTCGCATCTGGTCAGTTTGGAAGCTGACCCCTACATAGTTGGAAAAAGTCTAGGATCTTCTTCTTTTCGTGTGGTTAGTGACTAACCTGGTTTCAGAGTTTATGCCGCCCATGGGCCTCTGACTTGGCTTCACATGCTGTCGAAAAATATCTCTCAGGCATGCCGGTTTCCTCACGATGTATTCCTTCACCGTTTTTAAGCAAGTGATAATTATACAATACGCACATGAATCCGAAAACTCAGAGGTGCATGCCTTGGGTTCGAATACGAGACCTATGACTTGGCAGTCCAGCGGTCACACCGCTAGGCTATCACAGCTAAGTCTAGGATGAAGAACGTTGTATGTAAGACAGTACGCGGCATAAAACGCGATGGAGTGCGTCGCGGATCCGGCATCCATACACGAGGCCTTATTGTCATGACAGGACAATTGGTGCCAATTCTATTGTGCCCAAACTAAATTTAATTAGACTATTGCCATCTTTTTCACACTGATAAAATAAGAAAGTGACGGACGTAAATAAGAGCTGTCACATTTAGTTGAACTAAAATTTTCATACACATTTAGACGTTACGTCAGAACGTGTCGACTAGCGTGGGAGGTCCACCAGAAGAAGCTGGTGGACCGAGACCTGCCGGGGTTGCGGTGCAATAGCGAATCCCGTGACCCCGGCCTTAGGTCAGAAGGAGGGACACCGTTGGTTTTTAGCCGGTAAGAGTCCGGCAGACCCCCTCGCCTTCCCCGGGCGAGGGACATCCATGAGGATTTTCCAACGATAAAAAAAACACAAAAGAAGAGAACGTGACGACTAAGAACACGGTGAAGTTCAAGGCGTAAACTAGTTTGTCATCTCTAACTTAGTTCTGAACTATCACCGTTTTTTTCTCACGCTGTCTGTTAGTCATCATCATCAGCCTATAATGTTCCCACTGTTGGGGCACTGGCCTCCTCTCTGAGAGAGGGAATGAGCCGTAATCCACCACGCGAGCCCAGTGCGGGTTTGCTAGATATCACATGTCTTCGAATTTTTTGGTTCTAGTACATGCCGGTTTCCTTACGATGTTTTCCTTCACCGTTTTGAATTATATAATAATAATTAATTTTTATTTTCATAATTTTGGTACATTTTTGGTTCTACCTTTTGCAGACAAAGAAATATTTTAAATTAGGTACACAAAGAAATGCGCCTGGCTGGGTTCGAACCCACGACATACAACTCGTAAGTCGGGGCCGTTATCACTGTCTGTAAGTAAAAGATAGCAATTCTCTAATTTTAGTTTAGTTGGTGAACAAGGGAATCGGCACCAATGTCATTTTTGGGTTAAGATTCTACTTTCTTTGTGATTCCTGGCAAAAAAAGGCCACTCTTGACCTCTGGATACTACTAAAGATTGTCTGTAGGATAGGCAAACTGCGAACACTGTGGGAGACCCATTTTCATTACGCACTGGTAGCGCCGACCTTGGGGTAGGCCGAGAGGAGCGGTCGCACTAGGCGCCAGGTGGAAAGAGGCGCCAAAAGAAGATTTTTGAAAAAGTTGCTAATTTTTATTTATTGAAAATAAACTGAAGTACAATTTATGTGATGTGAAAGCGTCGACCAAGAGACGTCGAAAGACAATGGAGTCCATTCTGTAGCACATTTTGACAGTACTAAACTAGACTAAACGCAACTGTCACTTTCTTTTTCTATTAAAACAGAAAGAGACAAACACCCTTAGTTTAGTTTAGGGAACGTACTATGTGACTATGTGACCCATTTTTACCCATACTATGTGACCCATTTTTACCCCCCTCCCCCCTTGGTGACCACCCGTAGTATATGCCAATACCCCCCCCCCCCCCCTCCGCGTCTAGTTTTCACGTAGTAACATATAAATATGGTTTTAAATATTTTTTTGCAAACGGAACGTTAAAAAAATTAATTGAATCATATGTGCGACAGTGTTGCCACCTGTGAGTTCAAAAAGCGCTAAACTGCGCGCCATATTTGAATATAGCTCGAAAAACTCGAAATTTCCCTAGAGGATATTGACTAAGTGACGAAAACCTAAGACCCCCCCGCCCCCCCGCCCCTCTGACCAAACGTGGTATTTTGAAGATCCCTCCCCCCCTGAACGGGTCACGTAGTATGGGTACGTTCCCTTAGTCGCCAAAGTGCGCAACAGAATCGACACCAGGGTCGTTCTACCCTAATCAAGGTCTGTGGCCAGCAACGCGCACTGCACGTTGACGAGGTGATGTTATTGATGATGATGATGATTTTATGCGTGTGGATAGATGTTATGTAATCAGTTTGTATACCATCAAATTGAAATTACTACACATACTCCTTGTCAAATTCTTCTCTAATGCCCGTTTAAACAAAAACGAATCGTTCTGCTTACCAACGGTAGCATTTTTTATTTAATCTAAGAACATAAAAGATAAATTCATTAAATATAAATTAATGAATCATAAATTTATGAGTTTAATTAAACTGGATCTAACATAAAATCTATAATTAAGAGTAGGTAGGTAGGTATTTTATTTCCATTTCTAGAAACCATGACGCATTAGGACTCGTTTTTTTTATACTTAGGTACCACTTTTTTCGGGATTTATCGAAAGGGATGGGTATCGTTAGTCTGTCATTTCACAGATAAATTAGTGGGTTTCTAACACCTTTAATTAAAAAAAAACTATTGGACTGCTTGTAGATGGTCTTGCAGACCGTTTCTACGTAACCGGGCAGTTATTGGCGAGACCTGAAGAGTCTCCAACCAATGGGGACGAGTAAAATACTTAACCTAAGCTAACTACTATTACTACTACTAACATCATGACTACTAGCAACAACAGCACTAAGGGTGACCCCTAATGGGACTCGGACCTCGGCTTAGGGTGTTGCTGGCGGGAGAAACCTTTAATATTATGTGTACCTACCTACCATTTAAGTACTGCTTACGTAAGTGATTGACGCACTCGCAAAATTCAGCAACTTTCCCACAAGAGCATAGGTTTAGAAATGTCAATTCAATCTGGTTTTCTAATACAAAACGACGCAGCCGTGTAGGTTATTCTTTACATAGTATAAAACAAAGTCGCTCCCGCTGTCTGTACGCTTAGATCTTTTAAACTACGCAACTGATTTTAATGCAGTTTTCAACAATAGATAGTGTGATTCAAGAGGAAGGTTTATATGCCCCATATTAGTATGCATTACACCCGTGCGAAGCCGGGGCGGGTCGCTAGTTAGCAGCGACCATATAGCCCATATAGGCTATATGGTCGCTGCTAGTTAATATATAAAATACTAGCGGCCCGTCCCGGCTTTGCGCGGGTGGAATTTTTTCCGTTTTTGCAATATTTTTCATTTATGCTCCGCTCCTATTGGTCGCAGCGTGATGTTATATAGCATAAAGCCTTCCTCGATAAATGAACTACCCAACACAAAAATAATTTTTCAATTCCAACCAGTAGTTCCTGAGATTAGCGCGTTCAAACAAACAAAGGAACAAACAAACTCTTCAGCTTTATAATATTAGTATAGATAAAAAGTAAAATTAAAGTAAAATTACTGGATTACCACTGTTGCTGTTCTACGTCGGAAATATTCGTAAGAACCGTCGATGTATATAGGTATATATATCGTCACCGGAAAGCCAATACTACTTAAGCGCCATTTTTGGCCAAAATGAGTTTTATATATCGTTAAATTGGATTTAAAAAACCCTATCCAACAATATATAGGTATAATATAACTCATTTTGGCCAAAAATGGCGCTTAAGTAGTATTGGCTTTCCGGTGACGATGTATATACGTACCAACTCAATTGTAAAGACTCGTTTTCTCGCAAAAACTCGAACATGGCTCGACCGATTTGAATATATATTTTTTTTGTTTTGTTCGACTCTATACTGGGGTGGTATAGGAAAAAAGAAATAAATTATGTGGTTTGAAGTTTACAGAGTCGTCTAGAAGTATAATATGAAGTGTTTTGATTTTTAACCGACTTCAAAAAGGAGGAGGTTCTATATTCGATAAGTTTTTTTTTTATGTATGTACACCGATTACGCTGAGATTTATGATCCGATTTACGTGATTCTTCTTTAGTTTGATGCGGAATAGTTGCCATTTGGTCCCATAAAAATTTAAAATAGTTTGGCCCAGTAGTTTTCATTTTATGAACATTTTTATTTTTTTATGAACATTTTAGTTTACGTGGACAATGTAATTATTCTACCTGATGTAATCTAGAAAAATCCTACTGTAGTTTACAGAACAACCTATTACAGACACTAAAAAAAACCTACGTTTAAAAAAACCGACTTCAAAAACTAAAAAGTATTAAATAACTTAAAAAAGATTTAATTTAATACACCTCTTATGCAAACCTAATACCTTTACAGTTTCAGAAGTCGGTGCCTTCAATTTGGTTCAGCGTGGATTAGCATAAGAGGATGAAATTAAATCTTTATTAAGTTATTTTATACTTTTTAGTTTTAGAAGTCGGTTTTTTTAAACGTAGTTTTTTTATCTGTGATATTTTAAGGCTGATTATGTAAATTACTTTACAAGTGATAGTGAAATTAATGTGAACTCACCTGATATGTTGTCAACAGACGCTTTGTTAATTTTTAGTGTCGATATACCTACGTTTGTTTCATATCACTTTTAGTGAGTACTTTCGAGAATAACATAATTAAAAGACTGATAAGGTATAATAATTGATTTTTTAATTAAGTACCTACCTACAAATTTAATTGAGTATTTCATTTACCTACCAATGAAGTAGATATACATGTTTTCTGCAGCATTGCAGATGCCGCTTTCTGTGTAGTAAGCACATCGCACCCTTAGTAATTAATATAAGGGCACAACTCAAAAATATCAAGTTTTGGGAAAACGTGTTAAAAGATTCAGGGAACCCGATGTTTTCACAGTATTTTTTACAGTATAATTACAGTATTTGCTTTAATATTGTCTTTTTTCTCTTTCTGTGAAAGCCAAGTGGTAGGATAGTTGATATTGAGACCGTCTAACACAAAAACTCAATATTTCGAGTTCTGCCCTTACATTACTAGGGGTGCGATATACCTATTTAGCCTTCAAGAAATAAGGCGGCATTTTACACCTTGGTATTTTGACTATTATGAGGTCCTTTAATTGTTCTATCATTGGCTGTGGGGAATCGATCCGACAAGTGGGCAGTTTTCTATATCTATACTAATATTATAAAGAGGTAAGATTTGTATTTTTAGATTTTTGTATTTTTGTGTGTAACGAATAAACTTAAAAACATCTGGACCGATTTCAAAAATTCTTTTGCCGTTAGAAAGCTACATTATCACTGAGTAACATAGGCTACGAGCGGAGCCGTGAGGACACAGCTAGTTGTAGATAAAATTGAGTGTAATACCACCCTTAAAGTTTTATTAAGTAGTACATACTCGGACACAGTATATACAAGGTTAGTCGGAAAGGGGGTACTAAGCCGAAAGGGTAAATACCCATAATAATTGATAACTTTTGTTCTACAACTTCTTTCCCCAAAAGTCAATAGTTTAAGAGAAATAGCTATTAAAAAATTATATAAACAATACGCTAAATTCTATCTATTCTCAGCTATGATCAGCTTTGTTTACATTTTAGGTCATATTTGGGTTCACGGATTAGAAGCTCCATTTTCTGAAAAGTTAACTAAAGCATGGATGAAGAATTTATTGAAAAAACTAAAATAAAAATCATTATGCATGGTTTATTTCTTTTCAAATTTTGAAATTTTAACACTTTCTTTAAAACAATCATCAGTTATACATTAAGTGGCCCGCGGCTTAGTACCTGCTACCTTTCCGACTAACCTTGTATTTCTCGCTATTCAGGTATACATTTCTAATACCTACTTTCCATATTAACAGCCTGAACACTACACCTGATATTTGATTCATTCGATTAAACAGAAAACATCGTAAAGCTAATAATTTAATGCGCAAAATTTAAATTAGACCTTAACAATAAACCTTTGAGGCGAGTGTCGCATGGCTTGTAAAATAACACGTTTATTGCAAGTTAGCTGGAACTCTGAAATAACCTACCAATTTTGTGACGTCACGATGCCTTGAAGAGTTATTGAACGAACAATTATTATCTGAATGTGTAGAGCAAAAAAACAGCAATCGAAACACCAACCGTTGTAAGTTGCAAAAATATAAAATATACTGGCCTGCAAAAATAAGTATCACACTTTTAAAATTGCAATAACTTTTTAAGTACACAAGATATATTTTGGAAGCAAAAAGGACTCAAAAAAGAGTTTAACTTTGTTACTATAGTTTCAAAGAAAGCTGATAAAAATTGCTACAAAACGTTTTTTATTTTAAATCTCTAACTTCTATAGTTTAGAAAAAATTGAAATTTTAAAAGTGTGATACTTATTTTTGCAGGCCAGTGTAGTTTAAAAAATTAAAAAACACGCTTTTGTTAGTGTAGGTACCAACTGAAAAGTAAAAACCATGAGGGTTTCCAGTACCCACCTTCTGACATCGGATCAATGATATAGTCATCTGAATTACATAGGTACCTACTTTTGCAAAGTTTCACATCGACACGACATGGTGACAGTTAGAAATGGGTGAAAATCGAATTGCATGTTTTAAAAAAAAACACAGTAGGTATACTGTACGGACGCGTGTTAAAAAATAGAGTAGGTAAGTATTGCAATTTTCTTAAAACAATTAATTCGCCTGTTTTATCGCCAAGCCTCATTAATGATCATTGTATTTTCATCCAGTTTTGGCTTAAAATCAATTTCAGATCCACTGCTCGACCTCTGTGACACAACTCGTAAATACAAAATGATACCTACGTAAATATTTCGACGGTGGATTTACGTTTCAAATTACCACATTCACGCTAAGAGCCAAGAGGTAAGTTTTAAAATAGGTAAGGAGGGTCGTGACGAACATAACATATCATCACACCTTGTATTCCCCGAAGAGTTCAGCAGAGATGTTTTTAGTAGGTACAGCTTCGTTTCGCCAGTTATGTTTAAGTCCCATGTTATAGGGGGCGAGCCTATTGCCATTAACCGTGCACAAACCCAGACTCCGGGCTGCTACTGAGAAATCCCTGATGGAAAAACTCAATAACATGACGTTTCGACGTAGGTACGTCACGAATAACATCTTATACCTACCGATGACGAATGATTTAATTTGCCTATATTATAAACTAGCGACCCGCTCCGGCTTCGCACGGGTGCAATATACATAGATACTAATGTGGGGCACATAAACCTTCCTCTTGAATCACTCTTATCTATTGCTGAAAACTGCATTTAAATCCGTTGCGTAGTTTAAAAGATCTAAGCGTACAGACAGCGGGAGTGACTTTGTTTTTTACTATGTAAGATGTGATTTATTATCACATCTTACATTTATTAGGTAGGTACCTACTCATCTATTTTCCTGTACCTAATTGATTCGACATACCTATTTATTTACTTATCTTTAATTACCAATGTCGTGATGGCCTTCATGTCGGTTTTTCCTTCGTTTATCATTAAATTTAACCAAATTTTGCTGCTTATTTCTTTTTTTCGATACAACTAATTGAATACACTAAACTGAGTCGATTAATGTAATAAATAAAAATTGCAACTTATTTCTTTTTTATGACCAAAAAATTGTACCTATATGGCCAATATCGCTTTTATAAAATTGAGCAAATGTCTTTAGAAAAAGGTTACCAGTAGCTCATTTGGTTTATTATTTTTCCATACAGTCCCAGTAAAATAAAACACGCTGTATACATAAGTAGGTACTATATTCTCAGTAAGAAAAATACCTAGGTAGGTATATAATTTATATTTATTTTTCTAGGTAGGGTCCCCCATTTTAAGCACAGACTTTTTACCTGTTTTATTTGTATAAGTAAATAAACAAATAACATTGATATGGTGACTAAGTTTGTAGGTATTGTATCAACAATAACAAAGAACTTTGTATCACCTAGTAGGTAGGTACTAATAATTTTCTCCGTGGTACTTACCTAATAAACAAAGTTCTAATGTTATAAACAAACTACCTTGAAACAGTGACATTGATTCAACAAAAAACAGTACCTACCTACCTCTAGCTAAAATATATCGCATCCATTCACAGGTAAAAACACAAAATTCAAACACAAAACTGTGTTACACAACTTTGATCCTTATTATGTACGGTACACACCTGTTGTTGCGTAGCCACCCACGACTTTATACTCCGACCAGTTGCAGAAGATGACACAACGCCACTTTCACTATCAACTTCACGGCCATCTTAAACCGGTCGGGTTTTACGCACATGCGCACTGCAGACAGAGACAAACCACTATAATTATGCGAGCATCACGTAAGGCACGGAATGTGTAAAATCGAATGATTCTGTATTGTACGCGTGAATCTGACTTATTATTTTCTTCTTGAGTTTATGGCGCTGTTGTTCGGTGGTAGTGGTATTTTGTTATGGGATCGTGTGTGTATATCCCTGTAAAAGCGGCTGGAGCGCGGGGGCCGGGCGGGTAGCGGGCTTAGCGCACGCTCCGCGACTGAGCGAGACGGACAAGGTCATCGGAATATGGACGTTACGGGGTGACTCACCTTACACAAAAAGTATTCTTTTATACACTTATGAGATAGATACTTGGTTCGATTTTTCAATAAAACGGTCTGTCACGACTGGAGCCGTACACTGTACTGAGCGCAAGCAACGTGACTTACCTCATACAAGTCATACAATACGATTAGTTGCTTGTTTTTGTACTAAGCAAGTTTTCACGCATGACACTGGTGACCTGTTTCTCACACAGAGATTCATTACACTCGCGATTCATCCCTTTGTGGCTTTTTGTGTATGTCCTAAATAAGGCGAACACCAATCCGCTTGCACGTATAGTGATGCTATGTGGTAAGTAATGATTCTTCTCTATAAAATCCAGATAGATATTCAGGGCACAAAACCTTAACAATTTGCGACGATATCCACACTAATATACAGGGTGTAAACGAAATCATGTAATTCCTTCAAACCTCGTGATGTACTACTGACATAGATTAATCCTGCACGGGATAATTTTGGATACAATAAAAAAAACAAAAAGCAAACTTGTGTTCTTAGCGTGAGGCATTTTAGCGCCCCGACTTAAATGACCGCGCGGCTAGCGATAGCCGCGCAGTTCGCTCGGGGCGCTACAATGCCTCCCGTTAAGAACATTTTACTTTCTGCATATTTTTTTATTGAATCCAAAAGTATCTCGTGCAGGGTTAATCTATGTCTGCAGCACATCATGAGGTTTGAAGGAATTACATGATTTCGTTTACGGCCAAACGGGAACAACGCATTTATTTTTTTAAATTAAATCTGTCTGTTTGTTACTTCTTCACAACTAAACTACTGAACTAATTTTGATGAAACTTGGTACAGAGATAGCCTGATACCCGGAGAAGGGCATAGGATACTTTATATTAACATACAACGCGAGCAAAGCCGCGTGCGTTAGCTAGTCTATACTAATATTATAAAGAGGAAAGATTTGTATTTTTGTATGTAACGAATAAACTTAAAAACTACTGGACTGATTTCAAAAATTATTTTGCCGTTAGAAAGCTACATTATCACTGGGTAACATAGGCTATATTTATTACAGGAATAAAACTTCTTACGCGGGTGGAGCCGTGAGGACACAGCTAGTAATTTATATAACGTAAATATTTTATTTATAGGTACACAAGTACTGGGATTTATTTTAATCTATTCAAATGAATGTTTTTTAATAAGTAAATGGAAATAATCGACTTACATGTCCTTATAATTATATTTTTATGCGCGAAAGGAGGAGGGAAGGAATGAAAAATATTTATTAGTCTCGCATAATAAAATCAACCAATAAAATAAACCAATTTGTATGTGCAATTTTATTATGGACGAAATTGTGATGAATACCCAACTATAGGAAATATTATAGCACGAGTGGCGTCAGTCGGGCATGCCATCTTCCAGGAGAATCTATGCCCGGTTGTTCTCCACTTCCTAACCTGCAAGCCTGCAAGATTGGCCATACATTATCTCGTCTATGCACAAGATAATGCGACGGCGGCGAAATCATGTCGCGATGCGCATGCTAGCGCGACAGGTGGCCAAGATTATTCACCAGCATCTTACTCTGAAATACTGCCATGTGGAGTCGGAATTACCCTACGGAAAGTATGTGTCCAACCCAGTTATTCAGAATGGTCATACCAAATTATACTGTGCCTTTAAGCGTGATACAGCTATGGTAGATCCATCAGTTCAGATCAATTGTTGATATCACTGTCCCTATGAACGAGAATCTCATTAAAAGAAAATAAGATAAAAAATACAAATATCTTGATTTGGCAAACGAAGTTCTCGACATGTAGATGTAGGATGTGGACTCAGCAGTTATTGTGCTGATAGCTGTTACGGCCAATGGCGTAATAACCAAGAGCCTCAATCAACACCTTAACAGGCTCTCGTTAGACAACTGGATCAAGAGCTTGATACAGAAAGCGGTACCTACTCTTTGACAAGGCACGAAGAAAACTTAAGTCATTTCTATGGTAGCCCACGGCTTTGTTCGCTCACTTTCATGTTCCTCCTAGCCTTTTTTCCCAACTACGTTTTGAGGTCAGCTACCAGTCTAGCCAGATGCGGCTGAATACTAGTATTTTACACGGAGCGACTGCCATCAGACCTCCGCATCCCAGTTATTAGGCAATGCCAATAGCCTAAGGTTAGATCGGTTGTTCGCTCACTTTCAATCAGAATAAAAGTATTGTACTTAAATATCTGGATCCAATGTTATATCAGTGGAAAATCTGACATTTTACAGAAAATCATTTAGTAACACTACTAGCCTTTAGATATACATATTCTAAGTTTTAAACTCGCAATAAACAAAGGTAATGCAATTAGTTCCAATCTTTGATAAGGAAATAAGAGGTTTGTTTGAAACTGTAATCAGAAATCATGTACCTACACATAAAACGTATCCGTGACGAAATTTCCACCACGGTACTTAGGCTGGCATGGCGAACGATAATTTGCAACCAAATAGTGACCACAGGAAAAAACATCTATCTAGACCAAACATGGACACTGATTGGGTAAGGGGCCATCCAAGTATTACGTAAGCACGATAGGGGGGGGGTGAGGGGGACTTTGCTTAGCTTATTTTTGATTACATGAGGTACAGGGGTGTCTAGATGATGATTACGTCAGCAATTTTTATTAATTTACTTATTTTTCTAGACTTAAAAACTGCTGCTCATGAATAACAATAAAGAAACCTGATCAGTTTAAAATATATATATACCAATGTTTACGTAAGCATAGGAGGGGGAGTAAAAGCTTTGCTTACTTTTGCTGACAAGGGGGAGGGGTGGGTAAAAATTACTAAAATTCTGCTTACGTAATATTTGAATGGCCCCTTAGGCTTAGGTATTATGACACACACACACGGCTTAGAAAAGAAATGGAGTACTCGTATACACGCTACCGTGCGCGTACGACGCGGCATCAGCATCAGTAGAATAATTCAACCGCCAATCAGAACATACCACAACGTGTGACTTGCCAGCCGGGCAGAAGTAGCCACGGAGTTCTAAGCTCAAGCATTCTCAGTTGCCTTAAGTTGACTACAATCGTAATAGATTCTCCATATGGATCTGGGCAAAAAGTAGGCAAAATGCGACTGTTAGTCAAGGCAGGCAACACCATTCCTGATTTCTGTCTTTTTTGAGTGGTGATAAAAGCAACATCTTTTCTGACTGTTGTCCCACGTGCTAAAAATCTCCCGCCTGGACATGAATTGCCTTGGCTAGTCCCAGGTTAGTCGAAGCAAGGAAAACCTGCTCAGGTGGAGATTCATAGACGATTCCAGCTTAGAGTGTAAATGTGGTGCTGTTCCACAAACGATGGGACACCTGACATCATGCCCTGCATACCCTGATACTTACACGTTACAGGAACTAATGGACGCTACTGATAACGTTAAAGTCGTAGCTAAGTTCTGGGCCGACTCAATTTGGATTGCCATCGACACGCTAAGAAGAAGACTGTTCATGGTAGCGGTCATTTAGAACCATGTTAAGCAGTGGAGACCTACAGGCTGATCTATCATGAAGATGATGAGCTCTTGATTCGGTCTACAAAATTTGGCCGTGTGCCAAATTTGATCACGGCCTTTGAGCCCAGTTCGGCGTCGAACTGTCGGGACGCCCACATAACCTTGACGGGTAAACATCAATAACAATCCTGAAAGACATATATTTTTGCAAAGGAATGACGTCACCGTGGAATAGTTTGTTGTTTCATCGCCATGCCTATGTACCTAAAGGTAAATAGAATTGTACACATCATTTACTACTTTTTATGGTACCTCGTCCATCAGCTATATTGGTGCTAGTGCTTATCAGTAAGTTTGGGGACACAAAATGAATTATAATGTTTCTTAAACGGTTTTAGTTAGTTGCACACAATCTTGCGGCAGATTTTTCAATTACTTTTGCGTAACCGATTCTCCTGAAACTACGCACACAAATTCAGTTCCCATGACAATACAGCCTTCAATCCTCAAATCCTGATGCTGCAGAGGTACTGCAAGATAAAACCGTTTAGCTTAAAATGTTTTTTAAGGGAACAATGATTAAGCTAAATGTTTTTAGGCCTATTTCTGATGGCAATAACAAAGATCATGTAACTGAACCCTTCTTTAGCCTTGAAATAACGGATATTACAACAACATAACATCACGCCTATATTCCCCGAAGGATTGGACAGAGGTGTAAGGTAACACCCTCATTTCGCCGTTATGTTTAAGTCCCATGTAATAGGGGGCAAGTTTATTGCCATCAAACGGGCACAAATCCAAACTCCAGGCTGCTACTGAGGAATTCCACAAGGATAAACCCAATAACACTTTGCCCGACCTGGGGATCAAACCCAGGACCTCACGATCAGCAGTCGCGGCTGCCTACCACTAGACCAACGAGGCAGTTATACAACAATGTTCGATTAGTTATACAACAAAAGGAAACGCATTCCAAATGACATGATTACTGACATGATATTTCATAATTTTGATTCAAATGTCGCGAATATTCTAAGTGACGGTGATCACTGACTGTGGCATAACGAGCATTAAAAGAGTCTTCAGCAGTGACGATACTTTAAAACGTCCGGCACAGCAGTGATATCCTAGTGGTGTGACCGTCGGACTGCCAAGTCATAGGTCTCGACTTCCAACCCAAAGAACGCACCTCAATCTTTTCGGATTCATGTGCGTATTGTATAATTATCACTTACTTAAAAACGGTAAAGGAAAACATCGTGAGGAAACATGTCCGAGAGATATTTCTCGACGGCATGTGAAGCCAAATGAGAGGCTTGTGGGCGGCATAAACTCTGACACCAGGCTAGTCACTAACCACACGAAAAGAAGAAGAATACGTCAGGCGCACCCTGGACAGTCAGCCTTGGGACCACCCTTACTGACTGACAAATCTTTCTACCAAGCCATGAGCCGCAATGAACCGCAATGTCGGTCACGTAGCAGATTTTGGTGTCAAATGGCAAGTTTCTCGTAAGCCAGCAAAGTAACAATGAACGTACGTAATCAATTTGTTACACTTCCATATAAATAGCTGCAAAACCAACAAAACCCTGAAGTAACGTGTGACGTTCTTGACCTGTTTTCATACATTATGTTATTTACACAATACATATTCTACCGTATCAACCACTGAAGTGAAGAAATACGACATGATATTTAATTTTAGAGTTGACTAACTGTACCCGGCTTTGCATATGGAAACATAAGATCACTGCTCATTACCAGGCCCGCCGCTAGCTGTTTCGTCGCCCGCGTGCAATACCGAATGAAAAAGATTAATTCCCAAGCGATATTTGGACGAGCTTTTTTTTAGACCCTCCCCTCACTCTTTCGATTACTCCTGTATCTTGAGTGACACAAAATCGAAAAAATTGAAATTGGTCTCAATTAGATGAGTCGCTCGATTTGCCGCCCCCTGGGTGTGACGCCCGCTTACGGCGGCCCTGCTCATCACCCACACCCTATAGCGTGATAATTTGTACTCTATAATCTGACCCGCTGTTTAACAGATGTGGCTCCCAAATTTCAACTGGATCTGTCTAGTAGCATTGGCGTGAAGCTCAAAAATACAAACAGACAAAAAATCTTAAAACGACATTTTTGGCATCAGTATCGATTCTAGGATGCGTTGCACTTACTTTTTTCCAAAAATACAGTACAGTTTTAGCTTCGTTGCTATTTTAATATTCTTATGGTAATAAAAGGTATCGATTTCTGACGAAATGAAAGGGCGATTCGGTAGTCTGCTAGAAACGACTTTTATCGATCAGTTGTTATCGGTAGCTGGTAATACTGGACAATGTTGATAAAGGAGGGTAATCGTCAAGGTGAATCAACGTACCCGAAGTTATAGAAATACTGGTCATTCGACGGAGAAAAGGATTCCATGTTGAACAGCCGAAGAAGTCGGTCTTTGTATCTGATTTGTCAATTAAAAGTACTCTCTGTGGTGGAGAGTCAATGGTGGTTTCATTTACTTTATTTACCAAGCTCGCAATCCTCCTGACATACCGATATTAGCTATAACTGTAACGATAGATTCACCTCTACAAGATTCCGTTGTATGTCTTGTACACAGTTGCCGAAACGAAACAAAGTCCATACTTCTGTAGGGTGAAGCAAATCCATTGCCTACTCCTCCTACTAAATTTAATAGTTCCGTGTGGTTCCCGGAAAATAATAAGACACCCCTTCCCTACCCGTAGGTGTCGGTCGACACGCCAGTTTTTACGATTCGCGGCAGATCCTAGACACTGCGTCGACGGCGGTGGGACGATTTCTAACCAATCTTTCATATTCCTCATGAGGCCGTGCTTCCACGTCACACGAAGTGTTACAAACGTGCCAGTTAATATAATTATGGCGCTCGCAGTTGTCACTACCTATATATTTTGATCTGTCGTGTTGTGAATATTGTTTTACAATGACAGTTACTTAACCTTTACGGTTAACTACCATAAACAGCTGGTTTTACAACCATTATTTATTTGACTGCGAGTTAAAAGGGTGTTTATGTTTTGGCAGATGTTTTTAAAAAATACACAAGTACAAAATTTTGTAATTGTTCTTACCTGTTCAATCAATTAAAATCATTAATAATTATATTTAACTAGAGATGATCCGGCGAACTTCGTACCAACATTTTTTATTTAAATGTTTCCTTGTTTTCTTTTTTCTACACCACTATGTGTTGAGACCAAAAAAAAGAAAAAAAATCAAATCGGTCGAGCCATTATCGAGTTTTTGGGAGACTAACGCACGACATATTAATACGTACCTAGTATTAAATTAGGATCTGTCAAAATAGCTAAAAATAATATCAATCATTCATTGTCAAAACACAACCTTTTACCGCAGTCGAATAAATAATGGTTATTTGACCGGCAAAGGGGAATGCCAAGATTTCCTTTACGACTTGGCTAGAACCGACAAAGATGAAACAAATATTTAAAAAAAGGGTATTATTGTAGAATTCATTACAATAACAACATTTCCGCTGAAAGTACGTCAAAAAAAGATATAGGTCGATAAAAATGATCATAACAGTAGATTGTTAACCTAGAAAAATAAAGTGATTCGAAAATCGAATTAAGATATTCTTTTCTTTCTTTTTATTATGGCTAAGATTTTCTTTATACTCCGTCTACATTTTCACGAATTCTTTTTTAATCATTAACTTATGTACTTGATGGCAACGGAACTACTGTATATAAACTTAATATTTTTGTAAAATTCATAATATATGTAAATGTAGACTGTGATATTAGTGTATACTTAATTATGCGAATAACAAAATAAAACCCTTTTTGATCAATATTATAAATAACCATAAAAGTAATTACATCTATTACGTCTAAAATGAAGAATTTTTAAACATTTCGACGCACCGTAACTCCCGTGTCAGTGTCACGGTACATGACAACTCGACCCCGAGATAACTCGACACCGAGAAAACTCGATACCGAGGCAACTGGACCCCCAGACAACTCGACCCCGACAACTTGATCCTGACAACTCGACTCCAACAACTCGACTCTGACAACTCCACCCCGAAAACGTTGCCGGGTTCAAGTTCACCTGAGTTACGGTGCGTCTAAATGTTACAATGTGAACCAAATGAACCCACCTTTGAACAATCTTAAACCCGTATAACGCGCAGGCCACACAGCGAGCTGGCGGGCAGGCGAATGAGCAACGTTTCACCGAGTCTAGCTACTTCAGCGACTCAAACGATGTGAACCGAAGTATGAAAAAGTCAGCTCGCCCGCCGGTCCGGAACTCGTACTACGAAGACTAACACCCATATTCTAAGACGTTCCTCCAAAACTTACTCGACTCATACTCGACTCAGTACGGCCTCGAAAACACCTTCAAAATTGTATTCTCGCAATTTCGAGTGTACTTTGAGGTTCCTCGACGGAGTCATTACGTAATAATTTGAATTGTCTGCATCGCGAAAATAACGCCGCGATAAATAATTGTAAGGACTAAGCATATTCGATAAAGTCTTAAAATTCATTTTTATTACAGACGAACTTTGACACTTCCTTCCTTAAGGTAGGTTCCGAGGTACCTTGAGTTTGACAGATGATTCCTTACCTCGACTGAGGAGAAATCTCGAGTCGAGGTGGAGTCGAGTCGAGTAAGTTTTGGAAGAACATCTTAGAATATGGGTCTAAGTGTAAACTATCATTGTTCCGTTGCGCGAAAGGAATGGCGCTATTCAACCCGTACACCAAACACATTTCTCAATGAAGAAAACATGATAAATAAATAAATACTTAGGTACCTACTTGTTTAATAAATAACATGATTTGATATGATACAATTATTTATGTTTGGATAAATATCACATATTGTTTGAGAGTTGTAATCGATTTGCAACTGTAATTTTATAATCGGTATGCTTTTATATTCATAATGGCACTATTTCTAAATGTAATTATGGTCATGTCAATGGTTGAAACTTACTACGACATTATAATACTAAGGCTCAGTTGCACCAACTAACAAGGTATGTATAACCGTAACCATACCATATTTATGTCAAATTTGTATCGATTTGACAGAAATTTGGGTCTGGTTATGGTTATAGTTAGTTGGTGCAACTGAACCTAAGTATACTATTTAAAATAACAATAAAATTCGACAGTGTACTTCCCCAGATTTTATTTTTACTATTACTATTTTATGTTTTCTATCTACTGGAACGCTATCGTCTACCTCTTGGAGGAGGGCGTTAATAGCTGCGACACAGTTTTATAACTAATGTGGCTATTTACGTACGAAATCAATTTGTAAAATGTGATTTTGTTCCAATAAAGATTATTATTATTATATATTATTATTATTTATACAGGCTGTAAACGAAATAATGTAATTCCTTCAAATCTCGTGATGTACTGCTGATATAGATTAACCCTGCACGGGAAATTATTAGATTCAATAAAAATAAATTACAAGAAGTAAACATGTCGCACTGCTAGATTAATACCTAGTGTATCAACTCAAAATGAAGCCTTTTTCAGAAACGACAGAAAACTGATTATTTACTTCCTGTTATAGATTACAAATGAAGTGAATGAAATGAATTACTATGCGTGCCAAATAAGAATAGGATCGCGCTTGCTACAACTTCACACGATAGCTGTCAAATTGGTACTGCCAGCAAAAAAATACTATGAAAAAAAAAAGATATTTTTTTTTATTCATACATTTCATTATTATTTACATTCATTTTTATAAAATGTTATTTATTGAATTCCATAAATAGATAATTTTGGATAATTTAATAATATTTGAAAACAGTATTCATTAAAGAAATTAACCAATATATATAGTTAACTTCACGAAATGCTACTGGTCATCCTAATATGTCGCCATAATAATAATATAATTACTGTGTAATTAATTTGGCGTAAAATTGATAAGAAATACCAAAAAAGTGAACAAAAATAATTAAACTGAATATAATTTCTTTATTTACTTTTTTGCACACCTTACACTTTGGTAATGAAGTTCACGAGTATTGCGGAACAAAATGGCGTCTTGACAGTGCTATTCTTATTTGGCACGCATAGTACGTGTGAAGATTTGTGTTAATAAACGCACCGACGCGGCGACGATACTGGAGAATACCTTGTATGAGGAAAAGTTTTTTAAAAAATTACAAAAAATTTAAACAGACTTCAAAAAAGAATAAAATAATTACCATATAAAATTAACAGTTTCAGAAGTCGGTGCTGATCCACGCTGAACCAAATTGAAGGCACCGACTTCTGAAACTGTTAATTTTATATGGTAATTATTTTATTCTTTTTTGAAGTTGGTTTAAATTTTTTGTAAAAAATGTTTTTATTTTTTTCATTTTAGTGGCCTTAATTAAAACTTGGTTGGACCTACTAAAGACGCTGCTCGTAACATAATCACATCATCACAATATGCGTACTGTTCGTCATTGAGGAGTTCCATTGTCTATATCCGAAGTTCTTCATCAGATGTTCACCAAATTTAAATGGGACCAACTTCGAAGTATACCCTATCCATTAAAAAAAGAATCATCAAAATCGGTTCAAAATTGGCAAAAATATCGATGAACATACACAAAAAAAGAAAAAAATATATATACATACAGACGAACATAGTAACCTCCTCCTTTTTGGAAGTCGGTTAAAAAGAAGAGAGCTATCTCAAATTGATCAAATTTTGAGTTGATACAGTATTAATCTAGGAGTGCGATGTGTTCTTATCGTAAGGCATTTTAGTGCTCCGTGTTAAATGACCGCGCGGTGATCGACAGCCGCAAAATTCGCCCGGGGCGCTAAAATGCCTCACGTTAAGAACACATTACAGAGAAGTTTACTTCTTGTATTTTTTTTATTAAATCCAATAATTTTACGTGCAGGGTTAATCTACCTACCTATATATCAGCAGTACATCACGAGGTTTGAAGGAATTACTTGATTTCATTTACACCCCCTGTATTGCATAAAAATCTTACAAAAAATAAACACGACTTATCAAAATTATAGTATGTCCGGCGGGACTACGCTATGCTAGCCGGATCTTGGCATTCCCCCTGGTTAAGTTTTATACTCCGCCCAGTATAAGTTGGGACGCGGCAAAGTAGGAAACTAAATTAAAATGTATTGAATTTGACATATTATCGCGTTTTGACTTGGCAAGCAGCGCTGCTGTGAAATACCAAGTTATATTGGATCCACTCTATATACAACTGTTGTAAAATGACAGTTAGATTTTTATTTCACGATTATGTCAGTTTGCCTTGCAAATGTTACTTTTTGATCAGAATGCGACTTGCGAGGTGCCATTTTTTTTCTTCAACATGGCACTTTTTGATCCAAATCTTTTCAGAAATCTATAAAATGCAGAGCCATCGAAAAGTGCCATATTGAAGAGAAAATAACATCTCGCAAGTCGTATTCTGATCAAAAAGTGACAATTGCAAGGCAAACAGACCTAATTGAGAAAAAAATAAACTAGATTTTTGAACAAAAATGAAAAGTGTAAAGCGTAAGCATTCACTCTAAAATAATAGGTACTCAAGTAAGATACTCACTAACATAACATCACGCCTTGTATCCCCCTAAGCGTACGGCAGAGGTATTTTGGTACACCCTCGTTTCGCCAATGTAGGTATACTCACAAAATTCATAATAATAAGACATTGACACCATAAACCCACGAGAGCTCACAACAAATGCTTTAATACTATAGAAATCACTACATTAGTGAAGTTTAATGGTATCTATTAAAATCGGTAAAGATAATTGCACCATAAAATGGGAGTCATACAATATTCATTTTTTTTTTCGTTATCGCTCTATATATATCAGTTTTAATACACGCCTATTGGACTTAGGCCGGTTGTACACTAGGGAAAGTTGTCAACAAATAATATGTTGCTCGAAAGAATATCCAAAGTCAATAAAACCACAACCCAGACTAATCTAGGATGCAGGATTAATCTACCTATGTCAACAGTACATCACGAGGTTTCAAGGAATTACATGATTTCTTTTACACCCTGTATTGTAGAATTAATTATTTAAGTAATTATTTTTATATCACGTGCCTACATGCCGCACAGTGGCTCGCGCGTCATCCCCTGTTCCTCGCGTTCTGTCCGCGCTCAATAGCCTTGTGGAAGCCAACGCGAAATGTGATCTATTTGCGGACGATTTTAAAACTGTAATGTGCATATGTCTGAGCTTCTGCGAAAGCAAGACGATTTGACATTGTTTCAATTGTTTTATTATATACAAGGTTAGTCGGAAAGGGGGTACTAAGCCGAAAGGGTGTTAAAGTACCCATAATAAGGGATAACTTTTGTTCTACAACTTTCTCCAAAACTCAATAGTTTAAGAGAAATAGCTGTTCAAAAATGTCGTAAAAAATAAGCTAAAATCTATCTGTCCATAGCTATGATCAGCTGTTTTTACAATTTAGGTCATATTTGGGGTCACGGATTAGAAAATTAATTTTCTGAATTCATAACTAAAGCAGGTATGTTTTTTTTTTGAAAAAACCAAAATTAAAATCTTTTTTCATGCAAATAAAAATTATCGAATTTTGAAATTTTAACACTTGCTTTAAAATAGTCATCAGTGATACATTAAGTGGCCCGCGGCTTAGTACACCCTTTCCGACTAACCTTGTATATATATTATATTTGTTATATTTTAATTATTTTGTTATTTAGTGTGTTGATTTCCTGTTCTAGTATTATGTTAATGTAATTGGCTTATTGAAGCCGTGTTAGCATAGATGAATAATAAATAAATAAATCACATTCAATTAACTACGTTTAATAATTCTGTTTAAAATTGATCGTTAATTACCTAATTGATAAAAATATACTTACAATTGGTGCCGATTCTCTTGTCCAACAACTTAATTAAAATTAGAGAATTGCTATCTTTTACTCATAGACAGTGCGAGAAAGGACGGTGATAGACAAGAACTAAGTTAGAAATTTAAAATTAGTTTACGCCTTAAACTTCATCGTGTTTTTAGTGGCCACGTAATGACGTGTCGCCTAACTATGTAAGATTTTTTTAGTTCAACTACGTTTGGCAGTTTTTATTTACACCCGTCTCTTTCTTTTTTTATCAGAGTGAAACAGATCGCTATAGCCTAATTTAAGTTTAGTTTATGCACAACAGAATCGGCGCCATTGATATTGGTGTCGATTCTGTTGCGCACTTTGACAGGACTAAACTAAACTAAGGGTGTTTGTCTCTTTCTGTTTCAATAGCAAAAGAAAGTGACAGAACTTGCGTTTAGTCTAGTTTAGTACTGTCAAAATGTGCTACAGCATCGACGCCATTATAATTCTTATAATTTGTTATTCTGCGCCAACATATTTTATACGCCTAAAGGTATACTTAAACTGTAGTTAATAACTTAACATCAAAATGTTCCCATATTACACAAAAAAACCGGCCAAGTGCGAGTCGGACTCGCGCACGAAGGGTTCCGTACCATTATCTATAAAAACGGCAAAAAAAAAACACTTTTGTTGTATGGGAGCCCCCCTTAAATATTTATTTTATTTTAATTTAATTATTTATTTTTAAAGTGAATATGTAACTAAATATTCCGTGAATATTTCAAGCGCCTACCTGCTGCCGTTATCAATATCGAGCAAAAATGAACAAAAACATCACGTTTGTTGTATGGGAGCCCCCTTAAATATTTATTTTATTCTGTTTTTTAGTATTTATTGTTATAGCGGCAACAGAAACACATCATCTGTGAAAATTTCAACTGTCTTAATATCACGGTTCATGAGATGCAGCCTGGTGACAGACGGACGGACAGCGGAGTCTTAGTAATAGGGTCCCGTTTTACCCTTTGGGTACGGAACCCTAAAAAGACATAATTGACTGATTGGTTAACAGGCAAAACAAGAAAGAGACGGGACATGTTTAGACTATCAAACTAGTTTATTTGTGGAATATCACCAGGTTTTTAGGTGACAATGGTGTCTATTCTGTTGCGCACTTTGACAGGATATTGTATGTATTGATATTGTAGGTATTGAATACTCATAGTTGTGAATTAGTACTATGCGTGCCAACTAAGAATAGTATTGTCAAGACGCCATTTTGTTCCGCAATACTCGTGAACTTCATTACCAAAGCGTAAGGTGTGCAAAAAAATAAATAAAGAAATTATACTCAGCTTAATTATTTTTAATTCACTTTTTTGGTATTTCTAATCAATTTACGCCAAATTAATTACACATTATGGCGACATATTAGGGTGACCAGTAGCATTTCGTGAAATTAACTATATATTTTGGTTCATTTCTTTAATGAATACTGTTTTCAAATATTATTAATTTATCCAAAATTATCTATTTATGGAATTCAAGAAATAACATTTTATAAAAATGAATATAAATAATAATGAAATCTATGAATAAAAAATATCTCTTTTTTTTCCCAGTTTTTTTTGCTGGCCGTACTAATTTGACAGCTATCGTGTGAAGTTGTAGCAAGCGCGATCCTATTCTTAGTTGGCTCGCATAGTAAACTAAGGGTGTTTATCTCTTTCTGTTTCAATAGAAAAAGAAAGTGACAATTGCGTTAAGTACTGTCAAAATGTGCTACAGAATCGACTACATTATGCGGAGATGTCGTCTAAATCTGTTTGGAAGTTTTATAATAGTTTAACCTAATTTAACAGATCTAATATTCCTCCGTCTTTTTCTTGTTTTATCTACAAGTAAAGGATAACAATATTTTTAGTTAACTTTAGACGGCGCGCAACAGAATCGGGGCCTTTGTCGCGCAACGCTTCGCGACGTTGCTTATATGTTGCGCTTAGCGATATTGCCCAGTAGGCAACCAGATTTACTCGTGGTATTATAATAATATTTTTTTAATGGCGCTTCGCAGGAATGAATTACCACCTATCGATTGAATTGCAAGGTCGCAGTAAATCCTTGGAGGGTTAACCACTGATTGTACATCCCTCTGTACTTCGGGAAATACGCTGTTGTCAACTCCCAACTGTTTTAAGCTATATTTATGAAAATCATAACATAACATCACGCCTGTATTCCCCGAAGGGTTGTGCAGATGTGCATAGTAACACCCTTATTTCGCAGTTATGTTTTAGTCCCATGTAATAGAGGGCGAGCCTATTTTCATCAACCGGGTACAAAATCGAAACTCCGGGCTGCTACTGAGGAATTCTACCGGAAAAACCCAATAACACTTTGCCCGATGTGGGAATCGAACTCAGGACCTCACGATCAGCAGTCGCGGTTGCCACTACTAGACCAACGAGGCAGTTGAAAATCATCACAGAATAAGAAACTATAAATGTTTAAGAATCTACTTATACTAATATTATAAAGCTGAAGAGTTTGTTTGTTTGAACGCGCTAATCTCAGGAACTACTGGTTGGAATTGAAAAATTATTTTTGTGTTGGATAGTCCATTTAACGAGGAAAGCTATAGGCTATAAAACATCACGCTACGACCAATAAGAGCGGAGCATAAATTAAAAATGTTGCAAAAACGGGAAAAATGTCCACCCGTGCGAAGCCGGGACGGGCGTTAGTTATTAATTTAATAATATAATCAATGAACTCTTCGTAAAAAGCGAGTCCAGGATATGGCAGCAGCGTCCTCAGTTCTGCTTCTTCTCTCGTCTCCACACTAATTACACGATGATAGCTCATGCGGTGGTGAAAAGATTCGACTAATGAATAATTAGATATCAAATTAAAAGCACAATAAAATTGTAGTTAAACATAACATCACGCCTTGTCTTCCCCGAAGGGATAGCCAGAGGTGTTTTAGTAACACCCTCGTTTCACCATTTATGTTTCAGTCCCATGTAATAGGGGGCGAGCCTATTGCCATTAACCGGGCACAAATCCAGACTCCAGGCTGCTACTGAGAAATTTCTAATGAAAAAACCCAATATCACTTTGCCCGACCTGGGGATCGAACCCAGGACCCTATGCTCAGCAGTCACGCTTGCGACCACTAGACCAACAAGGCAGTCATATAGTATAGGTAAAGGATTGCTTTTTATTACTAACTGCAACGGTATCATGATGTGTAAGAAATATTCACTTATCACTTATTCAAGTACTTACCTTGACAAGTGCAGTGAACAAACCGCAAGAAAAGAAAGAAAATAATTTATTTGAGTCTTGTTACAGACATACAAACATAAAATAAAAAATCAACAAAATACAAAAGTTATATGCCTCCACGAGACAAAAAAGGAGCCCATCTCAGCATATTGCTGCTACACCGAAGTATAGCAGCGCTGGTTTTCGGATGGGTCCTGTAGTGAAGCCACGGGCAGCCACGTGCAAATACAAAAATTAATTACATAAATAAATTAGTGAATATTTAAAGTGTGCCTACGTGTGCAAGGTAGCTAGCTATTTAGCCAAGAGCAGGCCTGTGGCACCCGCCGCACAGTGGCGAAAAAGTGACTTTTTCGTTTCTAAACAACTTTCTGGCTAGAGTTTTAAAGTTAACAATAGAATTTTTTTAAACTGTTAATGATTTAATTGTCTATCAATTCCTCTGGCCGGATTTTCAATTTATTATTATTTTATTTTCTATTTTTGTCCGTCATATTGAATCCGCCATCTTGAATTTTAGTTATCTGATAACTTATTCGTAATCAGCGACCCCGAAAACCCCCCTTAAAACCAGTTTGACTATATTTTCTACCCCCTTAAGAAGCACAATCGTAAAACATTACAATCAGTCTGTATTTTTTAGAGGTTAGGGAGACAATAAAAAAAGTAGGCCCTAAAGAAAATCCGGCCAGAGGAATTGATAGACAATTAAATCATTAACAGTTAATTTTTTTTTATTGTTTACTTTAAAACTCTAGCCAGAAAGTTGATTTGAAACGAAAAAGTCACTTTTTCGCCATTGTGCGCCACCTCACCTCCGGAGTGGACGAACGCTTTCTCTACCTTTGTCAAGAGACTACCATTAAACTTTTCCCCAAAATGTTTACCAATACCACACCGAAGTTTGTTAAAGTACTAAAAATTAACCGAAGCCACGTCAAAAGCGTCCGATATAGACATTATAAACAGCGTCGACAGAAACCACTGTTGTTGAGAGTTGAACAACACGTGGTACTAACATTGTTTCAAACAACATTTTAAAACAACCGCCGCCGCCGTTATTACTTAGAATATTTTGCTAGGGATGTGAATGGTTACGACAAGGGATGGAAACGCGGTCTTTACATTATGCTTAATGTAGATCACTAACTACCTCGTTGGTCTAGTGGTGGCAAGTGCGACTGCTGATTGTGAGATCCTAGGTTCGATCCCCAGGCCAGCCAGTGTTATTGGGTTTTTCCGTGTTTAATTCTTCAGTAGCAGTCCTGAGTTCGGATATGTGCCCAGTTGATGGCAATAGGCTCGCCCCATATTACATGGGACTTAAACATAACAACGAGATGAGGGTGTTACTATACACCTCTGTCTCACCCTTCGGAGAATATAGGCGTGATGTTATGTTATGTGTTAGATCATTAACTGAGTTAGTCCCTTAATTTAGAGTTCCTTCTAGGGTGAAATCGCCCCAATCCCTACAATAAAAATTAGTGCACTACGATACGATAGCAGTGATAACCCAGTGATGTAACGGTCGGACTGCCAAGTCATAGGTCTCAAGTTCGAACCCAAGGCACGCACCACTGACTTTCCGGACTCATGTGCGTATTGTATAATTATCACTTGCTTAAAAACGGTGAAGGAAAACATCGTGAGGAAACCTGCATGCATGCCTGAGAGATATTTCTCGACGGCATGTGAAGCCAAGTCAGAGGTCCATGGGCGGCATAAACTCTGACACCAGGTTAGTCTCGAAAATAAGAAGTGCACTACGAAGACGCGCACAAGGGGTGCGTATGCACATATCTGTAACTAATGCAAGCAAGACTCCGCTCTTATTTCAAATCGCTATCTTTAGCTTTATGGATTTAACTACTTACAACCTTATTTATGGTAGGTATACCATAAACTCAAAAAGTCTACCAGGACCAACCTTAAACGACAAAATGCATTGAACAGCTGATTTTTTTTTCACTATTTCAAGGTTGATTCCATAGTAAAAGCTGTTCATAACATTTTTTTTTATTTGTTCCTAGGCCTGCATTTGGCCGCCATCTCGCCTGATGTTAAGCGATGATGCGGCCTACGATGGAGCACGCTTGCCCAGAAGAAACCGATTCACTCGTGACTTGAAGACATTGTAACTGTCGGGGAACACCCACTCGGGCAGCGCATTCCACTGTTTGGCGGTTTTCACAATGAAAGTGGAATCAAAACGCTTCATTCGGGTTTTTGGTATATCAACCATGAACCGATGGCGCTTTTTCGTGCTTCTGGCCGTCCGATAGAAAAAAGGGCAGCGGGGTATTAGATCATGCAGATCTGAAGCACACTCTCCGAAATGTATCTGATAGAAAACCTATAGACTAGCAACTTTGCGCCGATACTCAAGACTTTGGTGCTTAGTCTGAACAAGGAATTCGTTGCTGATTAGCTTCTTGGCACCTTCTTCATAACTACGGGTACAATGACCCTTTTTCGGGTTTATATAACATACATAATTAGCCCATGACCATACCACTGCTAAGCACGGGTCTCTTTTCAGAATGAGAAGGATTTAGGCCTTATTCCACCACGCTGGCCTGGTGCGGGTCGGTAGACCACACACCATCGAGAACTTTATGGAGCCCTCTCAGGTGTGCAGGATTCCTCACGATGTTTTCCTTCACCGTTAACGCAAGTGATAATCAAATTCAGATCCACACTTGAATTCGAAAAATCAGAGGTAGGAGCCAAGTTATACAAAAAATAAAGTTGTGTAATCTGAATATCAGTCGATTGTTATATAAAATTAAGCGCTGTCACATGATCACATCACTACGCCGGCGGAAGTCCCGTCGAATTTCCCGCGCCGTTCTGTCTGAAAACACGCCATTGTGACAGACAATAAAATAAAAGAAATAATAATAAAAAATAATGCCTCCTTTGTGAACGGCCGTGTACAAGAGCGGAAAGGAGAAAATTTAAAATTCGATTGTGATTCACAATGGACTCGCGAAAATTGTCTTTTACAAAACCAGACCTCTTTTTGCTTTGTATTTTTTCGGTGGTTGAATATTTTTAAGAATAAATTATTATATGATGGTTTAAATTAGTGATACCCAAAGTGGTCTATGTCAACCCCCAGGGGTCCACGACGAACTACAAGGGGTCCATGTGGGTGAAAAAAATAATTGGGGGTCCGTGAGATGTAAACAGGGGTCCACGATAGTGGATCTCATTTAAGCAGGTTGTGACTTTAATTTTGACTTTCCATTGTTGGAATAACCCAGATACACAGATGATTTGTTGTTTAATGTAACAACCAGACAGACCGACAATGGTAGAACTATGGTAGGTACTGTCGTAGGATTAATAAATGTATAAAACTTAACGTGGGTTTTTTAATTGTTTTTTCGCTCTACACCTCACTAAAGTTAGAAATCAGTCAGTCAAAGAAACCTTTGAAGTCAATGAATTTGCAAAATGCAATATTAGCTAAGCAGGGGGGGATCTACCCAAAACTGAAAAACATGGCAAGCGATCTATGAGACAAAAAAGTTTAGGGACCTCTGGTTTAAATTAATAGTCTGAATTTTTAATGGCGGAAATGGAGACCTTACTGCGAACACCTACTGAAAGTCGAAACATTTGGCCTTGAATATTTACTTTGGTCGTCTATCTCTTTCTAAGTAGTTATTTAGAAAGAGATAGATTTAGGTTGCGATCAGACGAGACGCGCCCGCCACGGGCGTCAACACCGTCTTACTCGCTTTGAATTTTTTTGTATATAATTTGAGTCTTATGACACATCAATAGATCTCAAATTGCATTTCTCGAAGTCCAACCGCACACGTCACGCGCCCGCCTCGCGCCAGCCTCGCGCCCGCCTCATGCCAACCCCGCGCTCACTCTCAATATCGCGCTCGTGATTTTGCGCGTACCGAGCGCGGGTGTAAGGAGGGCACAACGCGTGTGTGTGATCGGAGCGGGTCGTCTGAACGAGGCCTTAGAGATCTGTAGGCGTTCGTAGTGTGGTCTCAAGATGGCGGATGAAAAAGGCTGCTCTCAGAGGATAGTACAGAACTAGTTTAGTATTTAAGAGCTTAGATTTAAATTTCCTGAAACATGTCCTCGCCGGCGAGGCCCGTCTCGATGTCCCACCGCGCGCCGCCGTCCTTGATCCACCGTCCTCACCCTCCGCCGCGGAGCTGGTCGTCTATTCTGAAGCTCATTTCAGACTACGCTATACTATTGTGCTATATAGTATAGCAAATAAGGATAAACCAATAATATATAGTATAATTAAGTGTGAACGTGTCCATAATTAATGTATGGTGCGCAATATTGTTGTGCTATGAACTATATGCTATTATAATATTATAGCGTAGTCTGAATAGGGCTTGACTGCGCAGCCACACCGATAATTCAGCCCTCATCAAGCTGTCTCCCTCCCAGTCCTCCCGCCAGCAACGCCCTAAGCCGAGGTCCGAGTCTCATTAGGGGTCGCCCTTAGTGCTGTTGTTGCTAGTAGTCATGATGTTAGAGTATTAGTAGTTAGCTTAGGTTAAGTATTTTACTTCGTCGTCATTGGTTGGAGATCCCTTAGGTCTCGCCAATAACTGTCTGGTTACGTTAAAACGATCCGCAAGATCATCTACAAGCAGTCGAATAGAAAAAAAAACTTCTGGAACAAATATACCCTTTGTCCTTCTGTGGACACCATACATAGTAACTCTTCTGACAAAAATCATAAAAATCTGCCTCAGAGTTTAGCCGTATACGCGTAAAAACCCTACAGAGAGGTACTCACAGACAGACTCACCTTGCATTTATAATAACGGATGTAAGGGACGTTGTCCCGAACACTGAAACGGCGAATTCAGCTCATTATTCCGTATTCACTATAAGAGGACATATTTTTCGTAATTTTCCAAGTTTTCCATTTTATTTATACAAACATTTTATATATTTCTGCATTTTGTAAAAGGAACGTGTTTTTTTTTTAATTTTTGTAACTTTATTAGGCTTAAATTTACTATTTCAGTCGTCGATACACCGTCCCATGCACTAAGTATTAATGGTATTTAAATAATCCTTTAAACATATTTTTAGCTAATCGGTTTTATCTTACAGTAAAGCATCATCATCAGGATTTGAGGATTGAAGATTGAAATTATTAATGTATTGTCATAAAAATTGAATTTATGTGCGAAGTTTCAGCAGAAGTAGTAGAAAAATCTGCCACAAGATTGGAAACAAACAAACAAATATACGAAGTGAAGCTAATTAAAACCGATTCATAAAAATAAAGCATCTGTTGTAAAAATAAAGCATCTGCTGTAAAAATATTAATTTGACGATCGACTTACAAAATGTATACATATTTCTTCAGTTCACCGTAATGTAACAACCCTACGTGTAACATACTCAGCAATAATAAAAACCCACATAAAAATAGTAATATTGAATGTCCAATATAAAAGGTTCACGTCAATCAATAGGCCGCGTTAATATCGGAGGCAGGATGTGACGAATGGTGACAGTTATGGCCGCCGGATGTGGCCGCCACTGCGTGTCCACTTCCGGCGCGCCCCGTCACTACACCGGAACTCACGAAATGCATATACCGGCGGTATTTCGGCTATTCTGAAAAAATTGAAGTTATTTTTTTACTAAACGGCTCAGTTGTTTATGAAACCTGTATTCACATTCCCTGAGTCGTTTGAATATTTAATAGGTACCTAATAAAAACATATTTGTTTTTAGCTAATAAAAACTTCGCTGTATTATTTTGCCGTTTATACAAGGTTAGTCGGAACGGGAGTACTAAACCGCGAGCCACTCTGATGATTGTTTTAAAGAAAGTGTTAAAATTACAAAATTCGATAAAAAGACCATGCAAAATGATAGTTATTTTAGTTTTTTCAAAAATTCTTCATTTCTGCTTTAGTTACGACTTCAGAAAATGGAGCTTCTAATCCGTGACCCCAAATATGACCTAAAATGTAAACACAGCTGATCATAGCTGAGGATAGATAAAATTTTGCGTATTTTTTATGAAATCTTTGAACAGCTAATTCTCCTAAACTAAACACCTCCCGCGCATTAGGTCGTATGTCCAAATTTGTGATTTTTCAGGAGAGCGATTCTTAACTTCATCTTGGTCTTGATCAGCCGCAAACGACAGTGTGGGATTAATTTTAAAATATAGCAATGATTGAAGGTTAAAGGGGATAATGAGGCCTTTTGATTAAAAACTCATATTTTCGTAAAAATAGGCAAAAATAAAAACTTACGACCTTATTCTTGTTGTCGCAAAGTCGTATCTATTTGTTACGACCTTATACTATTAAAAAGCACAACGAATACAGCACGAATAAAGTCGTATGTCAGACGTAAGACTTTATGCTGCGTACAGATTTTTTAAATACGATAATATCGACCGCGCATAAAATCACAACTTTCATGTTTCGACGTTTTGCGTCGGACGTATTTCAAATTATTAACTTACGAAAATAGTGATGAAAATCATTATATACTTAAAAACAATTTACTAACACGATTAGGATAAACATGCAAATCATGATAGTAAATTAAAGTAAGAAATAAACTTACCATTTTGTCAACGTTCATTAGCCGTTATTTTCACGTTCGAATCATTTTGGTTATTTAAAGCTAATTTTAAATCTTTGATGACCGTACATTACTCATAGTACTAGTATCTAATAAAAACAAAACAGTAAAGTACTATGCGTGCCAAATAAGAATAGCACTGTCAAGACGCCATTTTGTTCCGCAATACTCGTGAACTTCATTACCAAAGTGTAAGGTGTGCAAAAAAGTAAATAAAGAAATTATATTCAGTTTAATTATTTTTGTTCACTTTTTTGGTATTTCTTATCAATTTTACGCCAAATTAATTACACAGTAATTATATTATTATTATGGTGACATATTAGGGTGACCAGTAGCATTTCGTGAAGTTAACTATATGTATATATTGGTTCATTTCTTTAATGAATACTGTTTTCAAATATTATTAAATTATCCAAAATTATCAATTTGTGGAATTCAATTAATAACATTTTATAAAAATGAATGTAAATAATAATGAAATCTATGAATAAAAATTTTTTTTTTTTCATATTATTATTTTGCTGGCAGCACCAATTTGACAGCTATCGTGTGAAGTTGTAGCAAGCGCGATCCTATTCTTATTTGGCACGCATAGTACAAAACACACACAGTTTCTTGTTTTTTTTAGATTTTCAAACTCCAAAGTAATACTTTGTACTTTTTACATCTTACGACGTCGGTACTGTGCCGTGATTAGCCGGTGCGCGGTCCAATAGTTCAACGTAAATCGTCGCAACTGTTGGCACGACCATATGCGCGGGAATTTAAACATGATAAGACTATTACCGGGTAAGAATCTTGGTATTTAATGTAAATATGAAAATATTGTTTTCAAGGATGTGTAGTATTTCATTATTCATAATAATGAACTGTAGTACTAAAATCTCATTTTACCAAAAAAACGTGTTACGACTTTTTGCGTGGGAGGTATCGTAATGACTTTTGGGGAAAGTTGTAGAACAAGAGTTATCCACTATTATGGGTAGTTTAACATCCTTTCGGCTTAGTACCCCCTTTCCGACTAACCTTGTATAATTATGTAAAGTATTGAATTGAACCTCATCACCTACTTCGCATCTAAATAACAAAACGGAAAGTAATATTCACTATAATCTAAGAGTACCAGGGCAATCATAGTTGTACATTACAAGCGCCTATATAACCACGGAACATAAAAATTTTATGAGGCCAAGAATGAGTGCTGTACCAATAAATTCGATAAGCCTGCAATGTCAGATGGCGAATCAAACACAGGTCAGGCACTATTTTACCATTAACTGTAAACATTTGAAAGAAAGAAAAAGTATTTATTTTTAAGCGTACGCACACTCTTAATAACTTAAAACTTAATTACCTTAACTTATAATTTTAAAAAAATAACTTAAAATTAAATACTTATTACCTACTACAACAATTTTGCACTTAAATTTAAAGATATTATAACCTGGTAACCCAAACACAAAGAAGTTAAAAATAAATATAAAAATACAACAATCCACACAATCTATGTCTACTATTTGCAGTCTATGGTGCACGGGTTACCTAGGCATCTTATATCTACTAACAATACAAACATTCATGTAGAATTTGCGCGTCGCATGGTGCGTAAAAATGTACGTCGTTGCTCAGCATTATGCTGTGATTTCGGACGAACCTAATGCCAACAGCGCTGATTTTCAGCAACAACCTTCGTTCATTTGCATAAGCGTTGATTTAAAAAGTTTGTTAAAATTATTATTAAATTGTATAGTTTACGAGGAATCATCACTATCAAAGCTATTTTCCGATGGACATAAGCATACAACTATTACAGACTGTATTCCTTCATGAAGATAAAAAGGCTATCTTTAACATTTTTTATTACATCAAAAATGCTTTGAAATTGGCTTCCCAACAAAGTCTAGTACACAGTAAGTAGTCAAAGCACCTCAATGGACATCATATCGTTACCCTGGCATACAACGCCAAAGCCCGTAGTCAGCCCGATTCGGGATTATCCCCACAGAGATTTATTGTGTCGTCCGCGCACCGTCAGCGTTCTGGACCACTTTTGTGAAGATTATGGACAACCTATCGTCCAAGTAAGAGTAATCCTTTCGAGTCAATTGGGGTGAATACCGTTTTGTAATAAAAATCGTTTCGGAGTTGTTATTTTTGCATGTTGCAGCGTTTTTATTGAGATTATCTTGTAAGATTTTGTGGCAATGTTGACGTCACAAGGTGAAATGTGTTTTTCTTCTTATTTTGTAATAGGTTGACAAACAAGCTGTCAGCCCACCTGATGGAAACACGAATAGGATTGCAGATACTTCGCGATCATTAGAGACAAATTTGGAAAATCTAACCGGCACCCATATCCTTGAAACTAGAACACAGCAATGCTGTTTGGCAGCAGATATAGGTATGGTTGGTATTACTTCCCCGGACGAACTCTTGGAGCTCTACTACTGGTAATTACTGTACAAATAGGTAGGTAGGTATTAATACAATTTTAACTGACGCCGAAAACAAATTTTCTAAAAACTACACAACAACACGCCTGTACTCCCCGAAGGATTGGGCAGAGGTGTATAATAACAACCTTATTTCGCCGTTATGTTTAAGTCTCATGTAATAGGGGGCGAGCCTATTTCCACCAACCGGGCACAAATCCAAACTCCGGGCTGCTACTGAGGAATTCCATACGGCTAAACCCAATAACACTTTGCCCGACCTGAGTATCGAACCCAGTACCTCACGATCAGCAGTCGCGCTTGCCACCACTAGACCAACGAGGTAATTTCTTAGTTTCTAAATAGTATTCGGTGCCAATGCGGTTAGTTGCGTACAGATCTTACCCATCAAATACGTCAATGTGAAAATGGGAGCCAAGTTCAATAATAAGAATATGCGTGGTTGTCGACTTCGCCAAAAGAATTAAGATCTAAATAGACGCCAAGTTTTGTAGATAATCCTGTATTTTTTTAAGAAATACAACATTCTAAATTAAGTTTAAAACACAATTAATTCTTCTTTTTTCTGCTACAACAATTTTTGCTGTTTAATGTGTATTTAATGTATATCTTTGTATGTATGTATGTTCATTAAATATTCATTTAAATTACATACATTTTTAAATATTTCTATATAATAAAAAAAGCATTTGAAAATATAAAAAAATAGTAGCCTATAGGCATCAGGAACACGGTTTATAAGCTACCGTTGGTCAGAGCCTCAAAGAGGAACCTCCTAACAATACGCGCCGTGTCCAGAAGCCTTTCCAAAGTCCACATCATAATTCCTACCCATTTATAAATTGAGATGTTCCACCATGAGGCTTTGTGCAGTTTCCAAAAAAAAAACAAATTCTATCTAGATAATTGCATATCGAACAAAACAAAAAACAAAATGGCCGCCAGCCATGATCTCTAGACAAATGAGAGCGTACTTCGTAAGCGGCTTACAGCATCACTAACTGACGGCCGTCTGTTTAATCTGTGCAACGGAGATGTAGGTACAATACTGTAGGTATTAGTAAATAAATTGAATTGATTGTTAATTAAACAGTCTTTGTTTTTTGGATCGACTTCCAATGCAATCACCAGATGTGGCCGAAGAATAGTACTTCACACAGCTAATTAGTTAATGTACAATTACTGGAGGATACTAAAAGATCGAAGAGATTAAAGAAAATGACGCACGTAATCAAAAGATAAACGATTTTTATTTCTGTAAATACATCTGTTACAGACACTTTTATAAGTCAATGTAGGTAATGTTTTTTTTTAAGATTAGATGGCGCCGGCGTATCCTGTCTGATTAGCTCTGAGAAGAAAAGCCGAAACAAACTCAGAGATCAAGGTTTCTTTTAAAGTCCAGACATAGTGGTATAAAAACTATGTGAGTGTAATAGGGCAACATCTGGAATGGCCTTATATATATAGGTAGACATAACTGCCTCGTTAAGTACCGTGTCCGATCTCCAGGTCGGGCACAGTGTTATTGGGTTTTTCCGTGTGGAATTCCTCAGAAGCAGCCCGGAGTTTGAATTTGTGCCTGGTTGATGGCAATAGGCTCGCCCCCTATTACATGGGACTTAAACATAACGGTGGAATGAGGGTGCTACTATACACCTCTGCCCAACCCATCGGAGAATTCAGGCGATGATGTTCTTCACAAAGGACAAGTACGTAGTACTCTCAACCGGCGTGCGTGTATGACAAGATGTATGAATGTGGATGAAGCGAAAGGAGTATGTAAGGATCGCGTAGCATGTGGCGTTCTATAGTTTCTGCCTACCTCCATTGGAAAAAGGCGTGAGTTTATGTATGTATGTATCAACGTATGTATGTATGATCAACGAAATTAATATTTGGTCAACAAAATCAATAGGTATTTGGTCACCGACAAAAATCAGAGCCGACTCACTACTACGACTCCAATAGAAGTTCCAGATTTTCGTGCGACCAGCGCCACGACTTCATTACAAGCTCTTCATGTTAACTATGTTATAAACATAAGTTTACTGTATTTAACAGGTCATCAGCTCATCACTACTGTTTACTATATATTTCGTTATACATTTATGGCTTGGCGCTATCGAGACATCGCGTTCTGTGTACGTTGGCGGTGAAAAGGTTAGGTTATGTGATCGCCTCGATCACTTTGCACGTCGTGGTTTTTTTTAAACACACTGAGTAACAAGTCGTTACGGGTAGTCAGACGCCCGAAAGTCTGACAAACGGTTTAACCTTAAGATATCGGCATTGCCCAGTTACTGGTTTGCGGAGGTCTGATGGCAGTCGCTCCGTGTAAAATACTGGTATTCAGCCGCATCTGGTTAGACTGGAAGCTGACCCCAAGATAATTGGGAAAAGGCTACGAGGAAGACTGAGTAACAAGTCACTGTAAATCTCCGCTGTTCAATTATTGTTTATCGCTGACCAAACTATTTTTAACAACAATTAAAATTAAATTTAATACAGGGGCTCGTGGCTACTTATCAACCGCTCGGATCATATAATTTGGAAGGTTAAGCTACTCTTGCCTCGGTCAGTCCGTGGATGGGTGACCATTCGTTACACTCCGAGACCCTTCCGTGACTTGAAGAGCACGTTAAGCCGTCGGTCCCGGGTGTCATACGAATACATATGACAGTCATTACGGGTAGTCAGAAGCCCGAAAGTCTGACAACCGGTCTAACCTTAGAATATCGACATTGCCCAGTAATTGGGTTGCGGAGGTCTGATGGCAGTCGTTCCGTGTAAAATACGGGTATTCAGCCGCATCTGGTAAGACTGGAAGCTGACTCCAACATAGTTGGGAAAAGGCTAGGCAGAACGAATCAAAATTTAATTTTATCGCTAATCATTTAAATGATACCCAAAAATGTTAGAAAAAAATGTCATATCTATGCAAATCGGTCATTATCAGTTATTCTCGTATAACTGAAGTGCATTTTCAGACAAACCTCACATACAATAAGTGTTATTTACATTGTAGCGGCATCTATCACGCCACATAAGAATTACGCAGCGCTACGATTGTCCAGCAGACTACAGCGACAACAATGACAGCTGTCAAATGAAACGTCACAAATCCTGCATCGCGATTCGACACGCAGATAATATATAAGGTCCAACCAAAATATCTGGACAAACTTTTACACAGTGTTCAATACGTTTAACTAATCACATCTATGTAAAATAAAACGTTATCCAAGTGTTTTTTTCTAACCAAAAAATAATAACGTTTTAAATTGCCTGTACTCTCTAAGAATAAACTCATCCATTTCTTATGCATCGACCGCCATTGGGACGCGCGCTGATTCCGTGCCGTGATTTACCTAAACAGCGAGAAGAAAAACGTAAAAAAGAAAAGAAAATTAAACTTGAAAATAAATTGGTTAGAAAAAAAAAACTTAGATTTCGTTCAAAAAAAGTCATACCTGCTTTAGTTATGAATTCAGATAGTGAATTGTCTAATTCGTGACCCCAAATATGACCTAAATTGTAAAAACAGCTGATCATAGCTATGGACAGATAGATTTCAGCATATTTTTCACGAAATCTTTGAAAGGTTATTTCTCTTAAACTATCGAGTTTTGGGGAAAGTTCTAGAACCAAAGTTATCCCTTATTATGGGTACTTTAACACCCTTTCGGCTTAGTACCCCCTTTCCGACTAACCTTGTATAATACAACTTCCCAACATCAACCGTTGGGCAGTAGCCCGCCGTAATACTCGCCTGGTTGGAGGATCCACCCTTTTCGTTAGAGGAACACCATACCTCGTTCCACCACAACATCATTACACTTAATACAAAGCTTAATACAGAATAATAAAACACTTCAGCCATATTGTTCGTAACACGTTAATCTGTGCAGTTAGTCATGGGGGGAGAGGGGGTAAATAAAAAAGGCTCATTATTGTTCACGAGATAGAGACAAGCCCCGGGGAGGCAATTATCCTTATCATGTGTTCACGGAGATTGTTAGACGGAGTACATAAGTTTCTACATGTGTATGAAATGCATTTCGTCATTCACATAAAGCTTTTAAAATGGCGCGTTTATATGTATAGGGTGTAAACGTAATCATGTAATTCCTTCAAACCTCGTGATGGACTGCTGACATGGATTAATCCTACACAAGACACCTTCGTTATCAATTTAAAAAAATTACAAGGAGTGAACGATTGTTCTTAGCGTGAAGCATTTTAGCGCCCCTAGTTAAACGACCGCGCGGCGAGCGATAGCCGCGCAATTCGCTCGCGGCGCTAAAATGCCTCGCGTTAAGAACACATGTTTACTTCTAGTAATATTTTTTTATTGAACTCAAAAGTATTCCATGCAGAGCTAATCTATGTCAGCAGTACATCACGAGGTTTGAAGGAATTACATGATTTCATTTACACCCTGCATAGTATGGCCTCCTAACTACCTTGGTGGTCCAGAGATCGCAAGCACGACTGCTCAGCATGGGGTCCTGGGTTCGATCCCCAGGTCGGGCAAAGTATTGTTAGGTTTTGCCATTAGGATTTTTTCAGTAGCAGCCCGGAGTCTGGATTTGTGCCCGGTTAATGGCAATAGACTCGCCCCCTATTACATGAGACTAAAACATAACTGGGGAAACGAGGGTGTAATAAAACACCTCTGCCGAACCCTTCTGGGAACACAAGGCGTGATGTTATGTGGCATCCTAGAGAATGCGTTTTTAACAGATCGTGTTTCATATTATAACGTTAACCTACAATAAACTGAAATAGTTTACAGTACGGCCGCCGAGAGAATATGTTCCTGACACCATTAAATTTAGCGCTAAACTATTTTAGTATAACATTATAATATAAAACACATCTATCGGAATCAACTCTCGGCGGCCGCACTTAGGTCCGTATTACAGAACATTCCTCAAGCCCAGTTTGATCTTTAATCAGTTGATGACTGTTTAAGTATAGAATCAGTACTTGAGGAACGGTCTTATTCCAGAACGGCAATCAATCTATACTCAGATGAAACGAGACTCAAATCAAGCCGATCGATTTGTTGATTACAGATCAAATCACTGCTTGGGGTCGAATCTACGAACTGAGTAACGATCTAGAATAAAGCCAAACTCAGCTGAACTATGATCAAAGAATCTATAGTTGAGGCATGTTCTAAAATTAAAAGTCGACTCAAAACTAGTTTTAAACCGAGATTAATGCTTAAGTTTCGTTCCGTAATACGGACCTTAGAGTCCTACTACTCAAAAATAGTACCGTAATACGAAGTTTTTTTTTTATAAAGCCAGACGGCCTTTGATTATGAAGCAGAAATTGAATCCAAAGACAAGAAAACAGACAGCCACGTTTCAGTTTTTAGCCGTGACTGTGTGAACACGACGTCTGTCAATTTGACTTTAATGTACAGTCGCCATGAAAATTACTAAACACCAAATATATACTATCAAAATTTTTCCTGCAGAACAAAAATCTTACACACAAAACATACTCAACTCAATCCTCCCATACCTTTCAGCAACAAACTGTTACAGGCAGTATATTCACAACTTTGTACATTCTCGCAACATGTCGCAAGCAGGACAAAGCCGTACCCTTTTATTACAAGACTTTTCAATAATTTATATCATAACATATGGAGGGATCGCCCCACATATCGAAAATGTTCGCTATGACTTTTACGAGCAAACGCGTGTTAACAAGGTTTGGGTGCGTTATGAATTTGATTTCAAAACTAATATAGCAGAATATTTAGATTCGTTTTCGTGACTTAAATCTATAGATAACTTCAGGATACTTAACGTTAAACAATGTACAAAAATATTATAAGCAGTGATAGCCTCCTAGTGGTGTGACCGTCGCGTCGGACTGCCAAGGCATAGAACTCGAGATCGAACCCAAGGCACGCACCTCTGACTTTTCGGATTCATGTGCGTATGGTATAAAAGACTAAATGTATCAGATTTTTGACACCTAATGTTAAGCAGGTGAAAACCAGTGTAGTAATAAATGGAGACGAGTTGGATCTTGTGGACACCACTATGTTCTTGGGTATAACTTTAGATTCGAAACTGCAGTGGGGCCCACATATAGATAAATTGTCGAAAAGACTCAGTTCTGCAGCTTACGCGGTCTATAAGATACGCCAGCTAACTGATGTAGAGACAGCCAGATTGGTATATTTTAGTTACTTCCATAGTGTTATGTCGTACGGCATTTTGTTGTGGGGAAATGCTGCCGACATCCAAACTATCTTTGTTTTGCAGAAGAGAGCTATTCGAGCAATTTATAACCTTAGTTTTAGGCATTCACTGAGGGATAAATTTAAAGAAATTAATATAATGACGGTCGCATCACAATATATTTATGAAAATTTGATTTATATAAAGAAAAATATCAGTTTGTTCTCTAAGAACAGCGACATCCATAACGTCAATACTAGAAATAAAAATAAACTCATCCTACCAATGACTAGGCTCCAGAAAATCAGTAACTCTTTTAGGTGCCAAAGTATACGCTTCTACAACAAAATTCCAGGCAATATTCAAGACTTAAGTCTTAATAAATTTAAGTCCTATGTAAAGCAGAAACTATGCAAAAAGGGTTTCTATAACGTTAAAGATTATATGGACGATAAAAATGCTTGGAATTGAGCCGCTCGCTGTTATCACAGACGCATCATTGTAATTATTTCATAACATTATTATTTTTTATTTTATCCTTTTGACATATATAATCGAATTATTTTTTTCAATGATTATTATTATTTTACCATCACCTCATTTTTTACGTTACATTTTTAATAAATTGTAAATGTGAGTACCATGTAGGGTAGCTATATACACGAATTTTGTAAACGTTTGGCGGTTCTTGAGTTTTTTTTTGTGACCCACACAAATGTCCAGCTGATTGATAGCGTCGTGCAGCGGTCGGGTTGTTGAGCTCCCTAAAATAAGGTTTGAGCTCCGCGATGATTGAAGCAGATGTACCGTCAGTTAGGACAGGTCAACTCGAAACTGCTATGGCACTTTCCTCAAAAGACCATTCCAAACGTTGCCCTACATCGTTTCACTCGCATAGTTTGTATACTACAATGTCTGGACTTTATCTGGACTATTGTCTGGACTGGCAAAATAGGTTTTTGTATTATAGTTATTATTTTAATAATATCGCTTTACAATACTTCATTCCAAACTGTAAAGTATGAGCATCATGCAGCTATTAGTGATACGCTTATAATCATATCATATTACTGCCTATTGTCTGGTAATATGAGTCTGTCATGCTCACTTAAATGTCTTGCTGATGGTGGCGTTGTTTATCCGGTCGTTGAGTTCCCTATAATATGGTTGAGCTGACCGATGCGGATGTGCACGTCATGCTCGTGAACGGGTGCCGTCTGTCGGGACTGGTCAGCTCTTAACTGCTATGGCAATCATAGAAGGCATATTTTTCTATTTGTTACTCTTATGTGAGTTTATTTGTTACATTAACCTGCATTATTCTCATTCTATTTCTCACACTACTGTAATGGAATTGTAATGAACTACTATTTTAAAAAGAGTATTCATGGAGTTTCTTGCCGGCTCTTCTCCATAGAACCTACCTTTTGGAACCGTGCACCTAGTCGTGACGTTTTAAAAGTGCCTGAAATCTGGTCTATTTGAAATAAAAAACTTTGACTTTGACTTTGACTATCGCTAGCTTAAAAACGGTGAAGGAAAACATCGTGAGGAAACTGGTATGCCTGAGAGATATTTCTTGACGGCATATGAAGCCAGGTTAGTCACTAATCACTCGAAAAGAAGAAGATACAAAAATATTAATTAATTCTTATTTATAAACTGATGCTGTTAGATTCAAATAACACATAATCAGCCCATTACTGTCCCACTGCTGGGCACGGGCCTTTTCTCAGAATGAGAAGGGTTTAGGCCTTATATAGTCCACCACACCACGCTGGGCTGGTGCGGGTTGGTAGACTACACACACCATCGATAATTTTTTGGAGCCATCTTAGTTGTGTAGGTTTCCTCACGATGATTTTCCTTCAAGTGATAATCAAATTCTGATCCGCACATGACATCGAAAAGTCAGAGCAGCGAGCCGGGCTGTTTGATTTATTAATAATATAAAAAAAATTACGTTTAAAAAAACCGACTTCAAAAACTATAAAGTATAAAATAACTTAATAAAGATTTAATTTAATAGACCTCTTATGCAAACCTAATACCTTTACAGTTTCAGAAGTCGGTGCTAATCCACGCTGAACCAAATTGAAGGCACCGACTTCTGAAACTATAAAGGTATTAGGTCTGCATAAGAGGTGTATTAAATTAAATCTTTATTAAGTTATTTTATACTTATTAGTTTTTGAAGTCAGTTTTTTTTAACGTAGTTTATTTTATTTTTTACTTTTTAGTGTCTGTATCTGTAATAGGTTGTTCCGTAAACTACAGTAGGTTTTTTCTAGATTACATCAAGTAGAATAATTACATCGTCCACGTAAACTAAAATGTTCATAAAAAAATAAAAATGTTCATAAAATGAAAACTAATGGGCCAAACTATGTTATTTTTTTATGGGACCAAATGGCAACTATTCCGCATCAAACTAAAGAAGAATCACGTAAATCGGATCATAAATCTCAGCGTAATCGGTGTACATACATAAAAAACCAATCGAATATAGAACCTCCTCCTTTTTGAAGTCGGTTAAAAATAATAACAATTCAATTTTATTTCTCTCTCCACAAAGGTTAGCTTATAATTAACATATTAGGACTAAATAATAACAAAAGCACCTTTGCGAGAGACTAGAGTCCGTACTAGGGAATCCCTGTGTTACGGAAGTCCAGGCTTTTATGTTACATTGCAAAACGACGCTCGCGATTATTGATACTGGTGTTCATTCTGTTGTCAATTTTGACAGTACAAAACTAGACTAAACGCAATTCTTCTTCTTTTTCCTGCCCTTATCCCACACTAGGTGGGGTCGGCACAACATGTATTTCATAAATCCATGTTGTTAGAGGTTTTGGCTTATTGTTTTATGACCGGCCGCCTGCCTGACATCAACCCTCCATGGGAATACTCCTTGCGCCCGTCGCGCGGTTGACCCAATGTGCTTGCTGATATTATGCACTGGGTCCCAAAATGATATGCATGTCAATCTTATTGCCAACAACTAAAAAAACTATGTTCTTCTTGGTGGAGTATACTTGCAGTTCCTTGACCCACTCATTCAGTTTTTACTTTTTAGTCTCTGTAATAATAATAGGTTGTTCCGTAAACTACAGTAGGATTTAGACTAAACGCAATTGTCACTTTCTTTTTCTATTGAAACAGAAGGAGACAAACACCAGAATCGACACCATTATCAACTACCAAATCCAACGCAAAACGCAATAATACGCTCACGAAACAATTATAGCTCTAACATGTCTCACTTCATGATACAAAGCGAATAGCCCAGCCTCTAGGCAGACTACATTTGCTTCTGTACTACAGACTTCGCAATTTTCCGGTCGTTCTAACGATTTCCGAGGCTTCAGTCAGCGCTTAAGCCGAAACCACAGAAATACACACCTATTTCAGATCGCTCGCATAAAGGCTCGGGGTGGTAATCTTTTGATAAATTGACATAATGCTGTAGGTATAGTCAATTCAAGTAACGTGATAAACACAATACAACGTGTTACATAATTCCCCATGAAAAATGTAAATAATCAAGTAGTCTTTTATGGTTGTTGTCATTTGCCTCTCAGAGGAAATTAGGTAAGAATGTAAATAACTTTATGGGTAGTCTACTCTTTAGTTTTATATTTTCAGGGTTGCGTTTCAATGATGATTATTTTATATTTTATCCCAATTCTTTATTTTTTTGGCTCATACATATTCTTTTCCAATATTGCCAATAGACTCTAAACAAGGGACCTTTTATTTATTATTTCTTTATTTATTTTACCCCCTTTTGGCCTAAGGGGTATTTTTGTAACACTTAGTACACAGGTGTATTCAAAATCGTGTAATTCGATCTACTGGAGACAGATTGACCCTGCACAGGATTAATTCAGAATCAAAAATAAAATAACTTTTCTGTTTCCGAGTCAATTTAGCGCACCGAGTTAACTGATTGCGCGGAACGATATCACTCTAGTCGTGCACGGCAGCTATTTCGTCGTGCTTTCATTAATTCATGCATCGAAATGTTCTGTAAAATATATGTATATTTTTTATTTATTTTTTAATAATTTTTGCTTATTCTTTTTCCCCGTCCTTTTCATGTGGTTTAGAAAAGACCACTTAACCCTTACGCAAGTTTTCTTTTTTTTTCATTCCTCCTAAATCTGTTGCGGGGTTTACTTAGACCAGCAATAGATCATGTGGTTTTAAGGAATTAAAACATAAGCAATTACAGTATAAGCACTTTTTGTAAAACATGGCCCCATTCTTAGATGCCTCCTGTGTCCTGTGGGTGCGTTCAAAGACACAAATCTTCACACATACAAATACTCAGACCCGGAACAACAACTTATCGGTAGGCCATACAAATATTTGCTCTGTGCGGGAATCGAACCTCTCAACTGTCAAACCGCCTGATTTAGGAGGGTAACAATGGATAATTAATCGTGTCTCATTAGTCGACAGTTGAGCTCTTAGGCCCCCCGCGCACTAAGCAACCTGGCTGCGCAGCCAGTCCAACATATTACGGCGTATGGGAGCCCGCGCACTAGACGGCCACGAATTCACCTCAATATTTCGGCCGCCGCCGCCGCCGCAGCCTGGCCGCGGCAGCCAGGCCACAAAACAGATAGGTTCAGAAGTCAATCAACATACAAGTGCGCTCGAGCAACGCACACATAGACACTGCTCACGGACACGATATCTCGGACTGTTTGGGACTAGTGTGCGAGTGAGTGCAAGCGCTAGTGCCATGTGCTTGAGAGAGATAGATATATAGGTAGATAGAGCGACCGCCCAACGTAGGTATAAAAAGTGAAGTACATACATGTGATTGACTTCTAATAATGGGCGAATATTCGAAAAATACTAACAAAATTTGAGAACGTCATTAGGATCATCCCAAAGTTAAGAATGCAGATGTTTAATACTATAATTATGATAATGAAAACTGAAACTATACCGCTGCCGTCAAGCAATAAGACAAGAATAGAAACAATCTTACAATACTATAATGTTTACAACCCGGGAGAAGAATGATTTGTTAAAATAATGTTAAAAAATTTCGATTAAAAAATTTGATATTCACTCACCTATCTGTTTTGTGGCCAGGCTGCCTAATGCGCGGGGAGTCTTATAGGTTCAATCATTATTTAATCACTGATGAGCAGGTACACATTTTTTGTTCCAATAGGCCTAGGACCAATGTTGTCGAGTTACTAACGTCAACGTAAGGTTAATGTAAGTTAATTTTGAATTACAAATACCTACTCGTTTCCCAAATACTATTTAATTATAATCACTTTTTAACAAAAATAAAACCGACTCAAATGGTCTATCTCCGAAGTTCTTCATCAGATCTTCACCAAATTTAAATGGGACCACTTCGAAAGAATACTCTTTCAAAAAAAAAGAATCATTAAAATCGGTTCACAAGTAGCAAAGATATCGAGGAACAAACATACAAAAAAAAACAAAACATACAGTCGAATTGAGAACCTCCTCCTTTTTGGAAGTCGGTTAAAAATGAAAACTTTATTCATATATATGTATGATACAAATTGTGCATGTAGCAAAAAATAAACCAAAATGTTATAGGACAGTTGTATTTTCGATTCAAAATTCGCTTACATTAGCGATATGATTACCATACTATACGACAAACGTTCGTGCTATGTATAAAGGAAACATACAAGAAAAATTGTAAAAAAAACGATAATCTTTTTTATTTTAACACTAGCTGTGTCCTCACGGCTCCGCCCGTAGCCTATGTTACTCAGTAATAATGTAGCTTTCTAACGGCAAAATAATTTTTGAAATCGGTCCAGTAGTTTTTAAGTTTATTCATTACATACAAAAATACAAATCTTTCCTATTAGTATAGACTAGTACGGTCAACAACGAAAGTTGATTAACACTGTTACTTTTACATAACATCTAAAAGACACAAAATTATTCGATACATTGCTTTTCAGAATTTCAAATAATAGTTAAGAGTTAGTGTTATTTTATTGTTACATGTTTTCCGATTAAATTTGAATATTATTGTGTTCAGTTATGATTTAAAAAACTGAAGTGCTAACATACTTTTGTTGCTGACTGTACAACACTATTCTGTTTGTCCACATTATCTTAATGTAATTGTATGGTGCAAGTTTATCTGAGGGCGAACTGGGCAATAAGGGTGGAGACAAACAAAAGTACAATGGCTTGGGGCCGAGGTGAATAATGTACGAACGCGGGCTAGCTCTGCGATAAGCAGCGAATATAGTACCGAGCGGCGCGGGTAGCGGAGCGGTTTATAAGATACTAGCTGTGTCCTCATGGCTCCGCCCGTAGCCTATAATACTCAGTGATAATGAAGCTTTCTAACGGCAAAAGAATTTTTGAAATCGGTCCAGTAGTTTTTAAGTTTATTCGTTACATACAAAAATAAAAAATACAAATCTTTCCTCTTTATAATATTAGTATAGATAGTATAAATATAGAAGTATAGATAATAAAGTTAAACAACCGGCCAGGTGCGAGTCGGACTCGCGCACGAAGGGTTCCGTACCATCTATAAAAACAGCAAAAAAAAAACACGTTTGTTGTATGGGAGCCCCGTTAAATATTTATTTTATTCTGTTTTTTAGTATTTGTTGTTATATCGGCAACAGAAATACATCATCTGTAAAAATTTCAACTGTCTAACTATCACGGTTCATGAGATACAGCCTGGTGACAGACGGCCGGACGGACGAACGGATAGCGGAATCTTAGTAATAGGATCCCGTTTTACCCTTTGAGTACGGAACCCTAAAAAAGACTTAAATAAAACGGTTTTATCTTACAGTTCTCCTGTAACATCAGTATTTGAGGATTATTCTGCCTAGCTTTTTCCCAACTATGTTTTGGGATAGCTTCCAGTCTAACCAGATGCGGCTGGATACCAATATTTTACACGGAGCGACTGACATCAAACCTCCGCAACCCAGTTAATGGGCAATTCCTATATCCTAAGGTTAGGCCGGTTGTCAGACTTTCGGGCTTCTGACTTCCAGTAACGAGTGACTGGGGTCTCGATGTGTAACGAGCAGTCACCCATCCACAAATTTACCGCGACAAGCGCAGCTTTACCTCGCAAATCGTATGATCCCCGCGGTTGGTAATTGGCCACGAGCCCCTATTTGAGGATTGAAGGTTGAAATTATTATGTTGTACTGATATAGGAATTGAATTTGTGTGCGAAGTTTCAGAAGAGTCGGTTAAGCAGAAGTAGTTGAAAAATCTATTGCAAGATTTGAATCAAACAAACAAGCAAAAAAAATACAGAGTGAAGTTAATAAAAAACCGTTAAAAAAAATTTTTGTCTGACATTGTAACTCAACTTGGCGGAGGACGGCTATGTTTTAAGGTTCCGACCAATATTGGCTCGTAAGCATTCCTGGGTTCCGCTCATTATGATGGTAATCAGGACAAAAATGCATCTTATGCTTCAATCTGGGTACTATGATCTGTCGTAACGAAGAATCCATTGAAATCCATCACGTAGGTAATTCTTGTTCAAAAATTTACGACATTTTATGGCCTTTTAGCTATCACGATTAAAGATTAATAGATAATGTTATATAAAAACAGCAAACTTCCCACTTCAACCCGCCCCGCTCTTCACTAAGCCCTCACCCGGTGAATTCAATCAGTTTCACTGGCAAGGTGATCGCGGCAAGTAAGGGTGCGTGCATAAATAACGCGGCGGCGGCTCGCGTCCGCCCTCATTCGCCCGGTACGAGTTATTGGTTATCTTGGCCTAGCTCTGATGGTAGGATGAAGTTGTAGTTTTTTTGAAATCGGTGAAATAACTATTTTTATTGACTACCGGATACGTAGTACGAGATCAGAGAAATAAAAATGCGACCTTTGACGGGATTGACTGACAAGTAGACTGCGAGCAAACACCAACTGGCGTCTCCTTCAAAACCATGAATTTTGACGTATTTTCCTGTCTATAGCTACTAGTATTGAAAGTCTTTGTTGGGAAAAGACTATGCAGAACGATTATAGTAACGGTCATTAGAATACTTACCTGTGTACAGTGGTAGACAGTGATAGGGATAGGTCCAGGACACCAGAGACGGCACCAAAAATTAATTTGCACCTATAGGCCACCAAGTTTTAAAAATCCTAATCTTTATCTGGAATCATTTGATAATATTCTATGTAAATTGGGATTTACATAGAATATTATCAAATGATTCCGTTTACGTTTACGTTTACGTTTACGTTTTGAAAAATTACGTTTTTTGTTTGGGAACAAAAAACGTAATTTTTACCGGTGACATAAATATTGATATTTTAGCCCAAAATCTATCTAGTGTGTAGCCCAAGAGTACCTAAACTTGATGGCCATGCATGGACTACGTCCAGGCATAAACAAACCAACACGCATCAAGACCTGTATTGATCATTTCATGATTAAATGCTCATACCGCTGGAAAACAGCAGTCTTTGAGCAGCCTATAACAGACCACTGTCCGATACTTTTATATATTAATAGCTCTAAAATACAAAAAAGTCTAATGCACAACAAAGAAACGATAAACTATACTATGATAACAAAATTACTCACCGAAGAGTCTTGGGATAATCTTTATAAAACTACCGATACAAATATTGCATCAGAAATATTAACGACAAGACTAATAGACATAATAACGAATAATACCAGTGTTATAAAATAATCGAACAGACATAGGTCACTAAAACGGTGGATAGCAAAAGGAGTAGTCAAATGCATAAGAAAGAGAGACAGATTACACAAAACCGCAGTAAAGACACCGGACAATATGCTTCTACAAAGAAAGTACCAAAAATACAGAAATACGTGTAATTTTAATATAAAATTTAAAAAAAGCAATATTATCAAGAAATGCTAAACACAAACAAGGGTAACATAAAGAAAACATGGGAAGTCATTAAAGAAGTTTGTGAAAGGAAGAAAAACATAGAACCCACTGTTGAACTATTGGATATTCACACCTCACCAATACAGTCTCTAGATAGGGTTAATAACTTTTTTACTGGAGTTGGAGAAACGTTAGCAAATGAGTTACTAATTAGAATGGATAAATCTGAACAGGAACTATAATGAGAAGTTGCCAAGGATACCTCACCATCAAATTTTATGTCATTCATGCCTACGGATCCTTACGAGGTGAGGGGCATTATCCTAGGGCTCAGATCGCACACTGCACCTGGGTGGGATAAAATTACTTCGCAGATTTTGAAACAAAATATTGTTTCCCTTGCACCACCTATCACATTCATGTGCGATCTTGGCCTGTCAACTGGCAGATTCCCGTCTACATTTAAAAAGGCGGTTGTTTGTCCTATTTTAAATCGGGAAGCAAGGATGAGCCAAATAACTATCGCCCTATTTCTCTTCTATCAGCGTTATCCAAGATTCTGGAGAAAGTTGTTAACAAGAGAGTTATGAAATACCTAGGAAGTAACAAACTACTACGTGACTTTCAATTCGGGTTCAGAGAGAAGAGATCAACCGAAGATGCAGTCTTGGCATTAACATCAACTCTTGTATCTTGTCTAGATGGGAGGGACAAATGTCTTGGGGTCTTTCTAGATCTCCAAAAGGCATTTGATACCGTTTCTGTTAAAATACTAATAATGCGTTTGGAGAACGTTGGTATAAGAGGACTGGCTCTGGACTGGTTTGAGGATTATTTAACCGATAGGTCTCAGCGCGTTAGAGTAGCTGGCTATGAAAGTGCCGACTCTATATGCGAATATGGCGTTCCCCAGGGCAGCACGCTGGGACCTACATTATTCCTCATTTATATAAATAATCTATGCAAGATAGCTGCCACCCTGTCGCACATGGATCTACTAATGTTTGCTGATGACACGGTACTGATTTTTCGTGGTCACACCTGGGATATAGTATTTGAATTAACTGAGATCGGTTTAGCAAAGGTGACCACCTGGTTATGTCCCGGCCACACTACCTTACCGTCTACCGCCCGTTTACCGCAATAATTATGGCATTAAATTATGGCCTAAATTACCGCGATAAGTGGTGTGGTTACACTAATGTTTACCTAGATATGACAATGAACAAGGCGGTAAAAAACACATATTTTCAAGATGGAAGTTGAAGCTGCGGCGTTGTTGTACTTTATGAGTGTGAATTACTATTATATGAATCTTTTACATTTTAAAACTTAGACTTTTGACTTAAGACTTGTTTCCGATTGGAATGCTTCCAAAAACTCGAGTACCTTTTCATTCTACCACTCTATGTCTGTCGGCAACTCGGCGCACGGCGCGTGCGTTTCCGTTGAGCTCATGTCGTACACTGAACAAACTGTAGTGTGGCCACTCACGCAAAAATTACCGCGGTAAAAGTCTTTGCATTGCGAAAAAAGACCGCCACCGGAGCTATTGCCTACCGTCATATGCCATATTGATTGACATTGTGAAATTATGGTCATAAATTGTGGCTACACCTAGTTGTTGTTTCAATTATGGCCATAATTATTGCCATATCACGGTAGTGTAGCCGCAGCATTAGAGAACAGTCTTCTATCGCTGAACACTAGCAAGACAAAGTATGTCTGCTTTAGCAAAACATGTGTAGGGAAACCTGCTGCATCGCGCAATCTTAAATTACATACCTTCCCACGCAATAGAAGAGAGATCCATACCAGCTGTGACTGTGCGACGCTATCTCGAGTCTAAATACAATCCAGAAAATAAACAAATTATATAATAATAAATTTAAAATAGTTATATATAATTGGCTAATAACATTGGACTATATTGATGTAGAAAATTTCTTAAAAACATAAGTAATTTTCCACATTCACCTTCACTCACTCATACACACACACACACAAACACGCGCGCGCGCACACACATAGACGCACATGTGGCAGCACGTCAGTTAACCTTATTATTTTATGAATTTTTCTTTTTTTCTCAAATTTCATCTCATTCTGTTGGACATAAGATATTGTCACTTTATTCAGAGGAAGACACTAACACCTGCAACACAGTTTTCACTAGCGCAGATGTTAGGGAATCCGATATTGTAAATTGTTACTTATGTCAATAAAGAAATTTATTATTATTATTAAAAAAACCACCACCCCGACTAAGCCAGCGTGTGGACTAAGATATAAACCGTTCTCATTCTGGGAAGAAGGCCTTGTCCCGCAGTGGGACAAAACAGGCTGACGCTATAACCCCTCGTTAACACCTAGATATAAAACATGTATTCTACACGTATCAGATATTTTTTTAGAAAAATATATTACTAATGTGCATACTTTAAGTAGCAAACAAGTATGTAGATCTTTAAAACACTTGTTTGAAATAATGTTACACATGATCATTAAGTGTTAAGACTAAGTAATTTCTTATTCATCCCATCTATTCGAAAAGGACGACTTGGTTCGCCTTTAAGTGCACCCAAAGGTGGTGTTTTCTATAAGAAACTTTTAGCGGGCAGTAATGAGTTTTTAATCCTCTTTATAAGTGCGCCGCAATTATCTTTGCCGCGCACTTTTTGAATTTGGAACATCTTAAGTGTTCAGCGCCAAAGAAATCGAACGCAAATATTGTTTGTATAAAGACTGGCTGGTACGACGGCCCATAGTCGCGCCGAAGCTGAATAAAAAAAAACAAATTAAAATCTATATACTGTTGTATATAGATTTTAATTTGTTTTTTTTTATAGACATTGTTATCTCTATTCCTAATAAAACTAAAAAGTAACAATAAAGTTTCATAATTGCGAAAATGTCTCAAATGTAAATGTAAGTTTTTAGTTGTTTTATTATTAGATATTATTTAATTTCAATTTAGTTGTTACTCTGTTTTATTAATTAATAATATTACAATAAAATATGAGGCGCCTTTTATTTTCTCATAGTGGATGATGAAAAGTAGAGTGTATGACTCGGGCGCAAAATATATTTTTGGCTCGGGCGACGCACTTTGAATCCCTCGCTACGCTTGGGATTCTACTCTAGAATCCCTCACTTCGCTCTGGATTCAAAACTGCGCCCTCGCCGTAAAAATATTATTTTGCTCCCTTATGATACAATCTACCATTAAAAATACCTTTACACAATTTATGTTTACAACTTGTTTTTAGGTGTAAACGGGGGTTAGGTCTACACAAAAAAAGTTGTGTTGGTTTTTTGGAGGAACGAGGTATGGTGTTCCTCTAACGTAAAGGGAGGACCAGGGAGGCTACCAGGCGGGTCTTGCGCCTTACGGGCTACTGCCCAACGGTTGATGTTGCGAAGTTGTATATACAACATGTAACGTAATTAACGCACACCCTCAAACACCCCAATTAGAATATTATGTTATAATCATAATATATACACTGAAATTTTATTTTTATGTGCTTAAATATTGTTTATTCAAGAAAATAGTATTACTTTTTCATTGTTAACTTCATTTAAAATCCAGTCTTATGCCCTTGACATAAGGCTCAATTTTCGTTATGCCAATTAAAAGACTAACTAGTAAAAAACACATTTATGAAAAAAATACACAATAAAAATGGCTGAAGGCGATTCAGTAAACGATTCTGAACAAACTAATTTCAGGATGTGCATTAATTATGTGACATATTGTATATTATCTGCGTGTCGAATCTTGATATCGCGATGCAAGATTTGTGACGTTTCATTTGACAGCTGTCATTGTTGTCGCAGTAGTCTGCTAGACAACCGTCGTGCATATATCTCATGTGGCGTGATAGATGCTGTCACAGTTTTATTAAGTCAGAGTCCCGAACGCTGTTAACCCTCGATAAGGTTCTAATGAGATTGGTATAGCTAGATTGATTGATACCGCGGGATTACACATCGGATTTACATTACACGGCATTACATATTCTAGCATTATTTTTATTACGTTGCCAGAGCAAAAAATATTGCCTGGTTAAGTAGAAATTCGTAATTTTCGGAATATTCCCAAGTTCATAATTACCATAAAGCACAATATCTCAGTAAATGGAAATATTCCTCTCACTCTGGATTCAAATCTCTCTCTCAATTATTTTACAATATTGCAAACTTGTCGCTTTTAAAATCATAAATGATTACAGATTCTTAACGCGTCAATGAAATACGATCCCATAACTTAACGTCGCTAAAGTTCTAACACCGCGTAACTCGAAAAATATTAGTTTTGAGTTACGCACGTCATTCGATAGGGAATCGAAAAACGCATCGTTTGACCAATCACAATCAATGGTTAGATCCAATAGCAACGCGTTATTTCAAAAACAAAATCCACCGTGTACGCATGTAATATTTTTTCCATCAAGCTATATAAACAGCTAAAACAACGTGTAAGTCAGGTGAGGTCCATACTGGATTGTGTCGCGAAAGTCCTCCGCCGAAAAAACCCAAAATAAAATAGAATATTGTAGATTAAAAACAATTATAATAATACGATAAGTAGAATAAAATCTATTTTTTGCTCTCCTGAAAAGTTTACTATTTTGAGTTACGCGGTGTTAGAACTTAAGCGACGATAACATAAAACTAGCCCTTGTATTCCCCGAAGGGTTAGGCAGAGGTATTTTAGTACATCCTCATTTCGCCGGTTATGTTTAAGTCCCATGAAATAGGGGGCGAGACTATTGTCATTAACCGGGCACAAATCCAGACTCCGGGCTGCTGGGCTCATATAGGTAGATGCCTATAGCTATTTACTGTGTATAAAGCGCAGGCCACACCGCCAGCTGGCGGGCGTGCGAGCGAGCCGGGCGAGCCTCGTTTCACCTCTTTTCATACTTTGGTTCACACCGCGAACCACAGAGATAAGTTACGTCAGCGATACAAATGATGCGAACGAAATATCCGATGATGCCAGCGATGCTATCGTTCACCTCGTTAGCGTAGCTTAGCTCTGTATTTCGCGGTGTGAACCGAAGTATGAAAAGAGGTGATACGATGCTCGCCCGGCTCGCTCGCTCGTTTGTACGCTATGCAACTGCGCGCGAGTGACAAAGACGGAACGCTCCCCGAACTCTCCCGCCCGCTCGCTCGCCCGTCCGTCCATAGTTTTCGGTGTGAACCCACATGGTTTAGCTCGCCAAAGCTTCGCTTAGTTTATCCCTCGCCACACTTCGCCCGCCAGCTCGCACGCCCGCTCGCCAGCTGACGGTGTGGCCTGCGCTTTAAGACTCTTAATCTTTGTAATTAAGAATGTCAACATTTCTAATTACAGCGAAGAGGCGTCACTTGTCGCTGACACCCTTCGTGTGACTCTGCAGTAATTGTACTTATCTAAACGTTTTGGTAAGCGCTCCTTGCAAAAGAGTTGGTCCGGGGAAGTACCATTAGTATTATAGGTCAACCAGAATCTCATGGCATTAAAAATTAATAACAAATAGTGGTTTTCATATTGTAATGTCAAAATGTCACTTGTCAAAACGAGTATGACTGTAGTTGATACAGTTTCCAGTTCTAATTAATGTTTTCTTGTTCAAACATTTTTAATAAACATACTTATTATAACAAGGTTTCCTTTTCCATTACAATAAAATTGCAAAAAACCATATATCAGCATATCGTTTTGGGACCCAGTGCATAATATCAGCAAGCACATTGGGTCACATAAAACAATAAGCCAAAACCTCTAACAACATGGATTTATGAAATACATGTTGTGCCGACCCCATCTAGTGTGGGATAAGGCCAGGAAGAAGATGAAGAAGAAGTCAAAGAAAAAAATTACAAGTATCAAGACTTTTTATTCAAATTACCCTTGTGTTACCCACAAAAAAATTTAATTTCCCTATTTGCCATCAGATTATGGTAGATCTATACCACCATATCTACTTCGCAGCATTGCTGGGTTCTGGGGAAATTACAGGCACATACGACTTTACAACTTTGTCTCTAAGGTTGGCAACGCATCAGCAAACTTCTTGGTGTTGCCGGTGTAGGTATACAGGGTGTAATAGAAATCATGTAATTCCTTCAAACCTCGTGATGTACTGCTGACATAGATTAACCGTGAACGGGAAACTAAATGGCTTTAATAAAAAAAATACAATAATAAGTAAACAGTGTTCTTAACGTGAGGCATTTTAGCGCCACGGCGAGCGATAGTCGCGCAATTCTCTCGGGGCGCTTTAATACCTCACGTTAAGAACACATGTTTACTTCTGGTAATTTTTTTTATTGAATCCAAAAGTTTCCAGTGCTTGGATAATCTGTCAGCAGTACACCACGATGTTTGGAGGAATTACATGATTTTTTTTGACACCCTTTATAGGCGGCGGTCACTACTTTCCATTAGATGGAACGTCGCCCTCCGATCACGAGCAACCTTCTATGTGATGATAACAATATTCTGCTATCACCAATAAAAAAAACTGATATTTGGCTGGACATAATCAGCAGTGATATCCTTTTTTTTTCTCGTTGGAAAATCCTCATGGATGTCCCTCGCCCGGGGAAGGCGTTGGGGTCTGCCGGACTCTTACCGGCTAAAAACCAACGGTGTTCCTTCTCCTGACCGTACGGCCGGGGTCTTGGGATTCGCAAAAGCATGCACCGCAACCCCGGCAGGTCCCGGTCCGCCAATCCATGGCGGACCTCTCCTCTGTGGGGACTTGCCCCACGTCCTCCTGAGAAGCGCGCACGGAACACAGCGCGCCGCCTTCTCGGGCCTGTTACTGGTCGGGCGGTGAGTCCCCTAACCCGCCGCCCGCAGGCCACACACTAGGGTGGCTGGAGGTCATCGCGTACGCGCGCCCTCCGGCGCCCGGTGCGTCTGGCGCGGCTCCCTCTCCCTCGCAAAAGGAGGCGATGGCTTCCCACACAGTCTCGCTCCCGACCATGGACAGAACCACGGCAGGAAACGAGAGGTCACCGCCGACCAGCAGTGATATCCTAGCGGACTGCCCCGTTGGTCTAGTCGTGGCAAGCGCAACTGCTAATCGTTAGGTCCTGGGTTCGATCCCCAGGTCCGGCAAAGTATTATTAGGTTTTTCTGTATGGAATTGCTAAGTAACAGCCCGGGGTTCGGATTTGTGCCTGGTTGATGGCAACAGACCCGCCTCCTATTAGATGGGACTTAAAACATAACGGCGAAATAAGGGTGTTATTATAGGGTGTGTTGCGGTTGATATAATAGCAAAAAATCTAACGTTCACTTGACCTAATTTCAGTTAATATACTTTTGTTTAATATAACGATCAGTTGAGATAATGAATTGTTGATATAGTTTCATTTTACCTAATTTCATATGATATAATGAACATTTCCATAATGCACATTTGAGATAATATTCATTTAGTATATTATATTATTAATTTACTACATATAGTATTCATAACCTATAAGCAACTTTTAATATAATTTAGAATTTCTTCGCTTTATACCCTATACACCTGCCACCCTCAACTATTGTTACCAGGAGAAACTGGATGCAATCTGGACTTTAGGGCACCCCGACTCGGACAGGTAAGGTTAGAAGGGGATGGCGGGGTCGTGTGAGCGAGCGAAGCGAACGAATTGACCCCGCCATCCCCTTCGTGGTTATTTTTTTATAAACCACCCAGAAGTAGGAGCCCCGCAAAGCGGGGCTCCGTCGACCAAGCCCACACTCGACCATGCATAGAATATTTTAAGGTTTGGTTAGGTGCCATTTGAGTTAGGTTAGAACTGTGACCATTAAACATAAAAATTAGGTCAAAAGAACATTAGGTCAAATTAACGTTATATAAAAAGAATATTATACATATTGAAAATTATATAAAATGAACGTTATTATGAACGTTATTTCAAGTGAAATTAGAGCATTTGTTATTATACCAAATATTACACACCCGTTATTATACACCTCTGCTCAACCCTTCGGGGAATACAGCCGTGATGTTATGTTATGATATCTCAGCAGTTGAACTCATACCTTCAATGCAGGAAGGTATGAGTTCGACCCCGGCCCGCACCTCTGACTTTTCGAATTCATATGTGGATTTAGAAAAGCATAAAACTTAATACGAATTTCACTATATTCCAGACTAGCGACCCGCCCCGACTTCACACGGGTGCGATGTAGATACTAATGTGGGGCATATAAACCTTCCTCTTGAGTCACTCTATCTATTGCTGAAAACTGCATTAAAATCCGTTGCGTAGTTTAAAAGATATAAGCGTACAGACAGCGGGAGCGACTTTGTTGTATACTAGGTATGTAAAATACTCTATTGTAAAGTATGACACAAATAAAAAGTCGCATCGGCAAACTTGATTAAACAACAAATGGCGGCCGCTTATTTTCGCGCCACTTACACTTATTGCATCAGATCAGAGTAAAGATCTTTTTAACCGACTTCAAAAAAAGGAGGAGGTTTCTCAATTCGACCGTTTCTTTTTTATGTGTGTTCGCGGATAACTTAGTCGATTATGAACCAAATTTAATGATTCTTTTTTAATGGATAGGGTATACTCCAAAGTTGGTTCCATTTAAATTTGGTGAAGATCTGATGAAGAACTTCCGAGATAGACAATGGAACTCTTCAATGAAGAACAGTACGCATAATGTGATGATGTGATTATGTTACGAGCAGCGTCTTTAGTACGCCCAACCATGTTTTAATTAAGGCCACTAAAATGAAAAAAATAATCTTTTTAACAAAAATAAAACCGACTTCAAAAAACCGACAAAAATAATAAAATAATTACCATATTACAAATCAACAGTTTCAGAAGTCGTTGCCTTCAATTTGGTTCAGCGTGGATTAGCACCGACTTCTGAAACTGTTAATTTATAATATGGTAATTATTTTATTCATTTTTTTCGGTTTTTGAAGTCGGTTTTATTTTTGTTTTAATGCTGTACTAATTAAAAATTGTGGTCTTGAAGTCGCACTCAGTTCGGAAGACATCGGTTTTACGAAGTTTTCCGATGTGAGTTCTTAGTTGTGTCGTACTATACCTACATTTACCAGTATATTCTCTACAAGTCAGGTAGCTAGCTATCGATCAGACGCTGAGTGTATTGCATCGCGGGATCATTTGTCTGGCCTTACATCCAATTGTGGCTGTAACGCGAGCTGATCTCTTTGATTTACCTGTCTTATCGTCTTCATAGAATAAATAATACTACTTACTGCTTATATATATTTTGTCTATGGAGGTATTTATTTTATAAATGATCATTATACAGGGTGTAAACAAAATCATATAATTCGTTCAAACCTCGTGATGTACTGCTGACATAGATTAACCCTGCAAGAAATACATCAGGATTCAATAAAAAAAATACAATTATTAAAGATGTGTTCTTAACGTGAGGCATTTTAGCGCCCCGAGCGAACTGCGGCCGCGCGGTCTTTTAACTTGGGGCGCTAAAATGCCTCACGTTAAGAACACATGTTTACTTTTTGTTATTTATTTTTTATTGAATTCAAAAGTATCTCGTGCAGGGTTAATCTATGTCTGCAGCACATCATGAGGTTTGAAGGAATTACATAATTTCGTTTACACCCTGTATAATCTAAGATCTGGGGCAAACATGGAAACACTATCGGGGGGCACGGCAGTGCCTCCGCCAAGTCGAGCGCGAAGCAAACACTGCCATACCATCCTTTACTGGAACCATTTCGCCGCATTTTCAGGCCCCTATTTGAGAACCTCTGGATAAGACCAGAACGCAGAAATTTTCGTCATCCAGTAAGCTATAATCACATACTTAAAATCCAAAATTTCAAGTCTGTAGGTCATTGAGTTCCGAAGTTAAGCGAAAGCAAAGTTTCGCATTTATGACACTCACTCACTCATGATCATCAGAATAGAACTAGTACTTCCCATAAACTCAGAGAGCTGAAATTTGGTACAGAGTTAGGGTTTAATGGCCACATAAAGGGAAAACTATAAAAACTAGGATAATCGAAGATCTGGAGTCCTGGTGACCCTGATTAGAAAACACAAGAGCCCAACCAAACTATTAGAGATCGACATACCGCCTTTACAAAAAATATTGAACTTGGTAGGCCGCTCCATTTGATGTCAAAAAGAAAAAAAAAAGGAAAAAAAAGAAAAGAAAGATTTGTAATAATAAAAAACTACTCCTAAAAAGAAAAAAACTGTGTCAAATAAGAAAATCTAATAAAATAAATCAATATGGAGTTCCTGGTTTTGTACCCTTGTGTACCCTTCAACGGCCAAGTCACACAACATTAACTATAATAATAAAGAAATCGCAGTAAGGAACCTTAGACTTGGCACGACTTTGTCTAGATTTCATTACTTTTTAGAGATAAACAAGCAGCTCCATCGAGACTTGGCTAGTTTTTTACAGAATGTTTTTGGTGGGATATATCTTTACTCTATATAAATGCGCAATAATTATTAATAGTCTAAGGGCCACTTGATCAAGTGTTCATTTCAACTGAAAGTTACAGTATGTCACGTATACTACGTACTTGAAATTATATTGTTTTTATCATACTTGATATGGAACGTACCCATACTACGTGACCCATTTTTTACAACTTTTTACCCCCCCCCCCCCTCGGTGACCACCCGTAGTATATGCCAGTACCCTCCCCTCCTCCCCCTCTAGTTTTCACGTAGTAATTCATAAATATGGTTTTAAATAAAAAAAAATGCAATATGAAAATTATTTGGCTCAATGTGCGTCAATCAAAAATCAAATCTTTGTGCGTCAAATCTTTCCATCCAAAGGTTGTCTGGAAGAAATTGCTTTAAGCGATAAGACCGCCATTTGTACTGTTCTTAATAATGTGTACTCCTTCTGTTTTATTTCTTTTAGTGTACAATAAAGTATATCTATCTATAATGTTGCCACCTGTGAGTTTAAAAAGCGCTAAACGCTGCGCGCCATATAATATAGCTCGAAAAAGCACGAGATTTCCCTAGAGGATATTGACCACGTGACGAAATCCTAAGCGCCTCCCCTCACCCCTGTGACCAAGAGTGGTATTTTGAAGACCCCCCCCCCCTCCTGAATGGGTCACGTAGTATGGGTACGTTCCCTTACTTATGATTGTACGCCATTGTGACTAACCTTGTATTGATTATAAACTGTGTTTCAAACCCTTCAAGTGATTATATCGGCACTTGTTTGCATGTTCAACATCCGATAAGCTAAGTACAACGTGTTCCGTAAAGTCAGATCGTGAGGGCTTGCGTTACTCAAGGATTAATGTCTTAATATCGTTCCATACTATAAATCCTGCCGAATATAGGTACATAGGTACTTTTAACGTGTGCGTAGACCACTTGGGAGCATTAAAGGACTAAACACACGTATAGTGCCACCAACTTAGCTGTTCTGGTCTTTATGCTTAAGTAACTGCTTTTACAAACATTTGACTGCCTTGTTGGTTTAGTAGTCGCAAGCGCAATTGCTGAGCGTGGGGTCCTGGGTTCGATCCCCAGTTCGGGCAAAGTGTTATTGGGTTTTTCCATTAAGAATTTCTCAGTAGCAGCCCGGAGTCTGGATTTGTGCCCGGTTAATGTAAATAGGCTCGCCCCCTATTACATGGGACTTAAACATAACTGGCGAAACGAGGGTGGACTAAAAACACCTCTGCCGTACCCTTTGGAGAATAGAAGGCGTGATGTTATGTTATGTTAACGCGAACTTATTTAAGCGGAAAAGGAGTGGTAGCCTAGCTGGTGAATGATTGCCTTCCATGCAGAAGAGTCTGGATTCGATCCCGGCCCGCGATTCTAACTTTTCCAAGTTATGTGCGGATCAGAATTTGATTATCACTTGCGTTAACGGTGAAGGAAAACATCGTGAGGAAACCTGCACATCTGAGAGGGCCCCATAAAGTTCTTGATGGTGTTTGTAGTCTGCCAACCTGCACCAGGCCAGCGTGGTGGACTAAGGCTTAAATCCTTTTCATTCTGAGAAGAGGCCCGTGCCCAGCAGTGGGATAGTAATGGGCTGATTATATTAATGTTAGCGCAAACTAGAATGGACAACGTACGATGGACGCGGACACTGCGAGACTGGAGACCACAAACATATCATCACGCCTATATTCCCCAAAGTGTTGGGCAGAGGTTAGTAACACCCTCATTCTGCCGTTATGTTTAAGTCACATGTAATAGGGGGTGAGCCTATTGCCATTAACCGGGTACAAATCCAAACACCGGGCTGATACTGAGGAATTCCACACAGAAAAACTCAATAACACTGCCCGACCTGGGGATCGAACCCAGGACCTCACGATCAGCAGTCGCGCTTGCCACCACTAGACTAACGAGACAGTTATTTATAACTGCGTGAAAATGAGATAGCTAAACGCTCCAGACGCATCATGATAAAAGCAAGGCGCTAAAGGGGATCGAGGGGCCTGAGGGAGGGGCACACATTTCGCGCTGGTTATGCACGTCTTCTTTAGTCACTTGTGGCGGCATCTATCACGCCACATAAGAACTACGCAGCAAGACGAATGTTGTACAGCGACAACAATGACAGCTGTCAAATGAAACGTCACAAATCCTGCATCGCGATATCAAGATTTGACACGCTGGTAGTATATACAGGGTGTAAACGAAATCATGTAATTCCTTCAAACCTCATGATGTACTGCTGACATAGATTTATCCTGCACGGGATACTTTTGAATTCAATAAATATGTTTTTACAAAAAGTAAACATTATGTTCTTAACACGTGAGGCATTTTAGCGCCCCGAGCGAATTGCACGGCTATCGCTCGCCGCGTGGTTATTTTATTTGGGGCGCTAAAATGCCTCACGTGTTAAGAACATAATGTTTATTTTCATCATGTTTATTTTTTGTAAAAAAAAAAAAAAAACCAAAAGTATCCCGTGCCGGTTTGGTCTATGTCAGCAGTACATCACGAGGTTTGAAGGAATTACACGATTTCGTTTACACCCTGTATACAACTTCCCAACATCAACCGTTGGGCAGCAACCCGCCTGGTTGGAGGATTCTCCCTTGTCGTTGGAGGAACACCATACCTCTCACCTCCACACACTTCTACCAAGGCCCTTACAAAAGTATTCGATCTCCTTTCGCGGTTTCTTTTATAACAGCGCCAAAGGAGAATGGGCGAAATGTTTAGAAATTGGTCCACTCCTCTAGCAATGAGTGATATGTTATTAGAAAGGTCTTTTTAAGCGAAACATTTGGTACAAATACAACTAAATTCAATTGTTAGTATTTTCGGAGTTATAACACATTTAAAGTGAAAGATCATTTATATCCATACCAACACAATTTCTTCTATTTTTCTTACTTTGGTATACTAAAGTATCGCTACGTTCTTATCATATTATTTGCAAATAATAATTATGGAACTTAAACATAATTGGCGAGACTGTGCATTATACACCACTGCCTACCCGTTCGGTAAATTCAGGCGTCATGTTAGGTATACTAATATTATAAAGCTGAAGAGTTTGTTTGTCTGTTTAAACGCGCTAATCTCAGGAACTACTGGTTGGAATTGAATAATTATTTTGTGTTGTTATCGAGGAATATAACATCACGGCTATATAACATCACGCTACGACCAATAGGAGAAAGCATAAATGCAAAATGTTGCAAAAACGGGGAAAATGTCCACCCGTGCGAAACCGGGACGGGCCGCTAGTGACAAAGCTCTTATGACAAAACGTGTAAAAAAGATAATAAGTAGCAATATTTGAATCTTAACATAGTTTTTAAATGGTTACATTTAATGAGCTTTAACCAATGATATTATAAGTAAAAAGGTGGCTTTAACTCCATAAATACTAATAATAGACCTACCAGTAACCAGTAACCTTTCTATATCAATAGAAAGGTTATTTTAAGTAGACATTTTTTCATATATCAATATCACTCATTGCTAGTGGAGGGGTAAACCAAAAAAACCCATTCTCCTTTATACTTACCATATACATATACCTACCTAATATTCCCAAACATAATATTTTTACCGGTTCAGTAAAACACGCTGTTCCATAGGTATTGTGACGTCATATGTCGCCAATAAGGGGAGTTTATCGGGGTAGAACATAAAAGGCACCGGGTGCCTTCACACCTCCTACGAAACTTGTCGATAGTTACTACTAGTTTCAAAAACTCATGTCGTATGTCTACTGTTTTTTTTTTATTTATTTGAGGAATACGAAAGAAAGAAAGATTATTTATTTTAGACTCGCACAAACAGTTACAGAAGTTGACAATACAAGGTTAGTCGGAAAGGGGATAGGTACTAAGCCGCTATGACTACTTTAAAGCAAGTGTTAAAATTTCAAAATACGATAATTTTTATTTGCATCCAAAAAGATTTTCAGTTTAGATTTTTCAAAAAAAAATCATTGGTACCTGTTTTAGTTATGAATTCAGAAAATTAATTTTCTAATCCGTGACCCCAAATATGACCTAAATTGTAAAAACAGCTGATCATAGCTGACAGATAGATTTTAGCATATTTTTTACGAAATCTTTGAAAAGCTATTTCTTTTAAACTATCGAATTTTGGGGAAAGTTGTAGAACAAAAGTTATCCCTTATTATGGGTACTTTAACACCCTTTCGGCTTAGTACCCCCTTTCCGACTAACCTTGTATATTTAATAGTTCTTTTTCCATTACTTTAGTCTCCACGTAGTACTCTCAACCGGCGCGGCGGCGTGCGTGTATGACAAAATGTATGGATATAGATGAAGCGAAAGGAGTGTGTAAGGGTCGTAGCATGTGGCTTTCTATAGGTTCTGCCTACCCCATAGGAAAACGGCGTGAATTTATGTATGTATTTATGTACTCCCCACGTGAAAACACACCTATTCACAAAATTGTTAAATAACCTAAATTAATTATTATAATAATAACGGATTGTTCTAAGCCTGACATAGTGGTGACAGATCGATCAGAGCGTCTCACAATGATTGTTGATATCACTGTCCCACATGACGAGAACCTTGTGAAAGCCGAGAAAGATAAAGAAATTAAGTATCAAGACTTGGCACACGAGGTTGTCGACATGTGGGAGGTTGACTCAGCAGTCATTGTGCCGATAGTCGTTACGGCCAATGGCTTAATAGCCAAGAGCCTCGACCAACACCTGATGAGGCTCTCGTTGGGCAGCTGGGTCAAGGGCCTGATACAGAAAGCGGTACTTCTAGACACGGCACGTATTGTCAGGAAGTTCCTCTCTCTGAGGTCCTGACCACCGGTAGCTTGGACCCTGTTCCCGATGCCGGTGGGCTACTATTTTTTATATTTTTAAATGTTTTTTATATTTTTTGTGGAAATATTTAAAAATATAATTTATATGTATATACAATGAATAAACGGATTGTTCCACCATAACTATTAAGATAATTAGATCAACGACGATTGTTACTGTAACTTATAGCACAGGGATTCATTCCATATTACTGTAAATTTACCTATTTTGATCCAATAAACGATTATTATTATATGTATATCAGGTAGTACTGCGGAACCAAAAAAATTATAATCCGATCACATGCTTGCCCACGGTCTATAAGCTTCTTACGTCCATTTAGAGAGCCAAAATTAATACTCATATTATAAATAATTCTATAATGTCTGCTTTTCAAAATGGATGTAAGAATGGGTCCCGCGGTACTAAGGAGCTACTCCTCATTGATATGACTATTAGCCAACAAGTTCGCCGATCCCGAAAGGATCTTTCGACATGTTGGATAAACTATAAAAAGATCTAGGACTCAGTGCCACATACATGGCTCATGAGGGTGCTAGAATTGTATGAAGTACTTAAATAAAACAAATAATGTTATTATTATTCTCCTTTATTGACTTTATATACATATTTCATTACCTACATTTAAAACAAATATAAAAACACCGGCATCGGGAACAGGGTCCAAGATACCGGTGGTCAGGGCCTCAGAGAGAGGAACTTACTAACAATACGCCCCGTGTCCAGAAGTACCGCTTTCTGTATCAGGCCCTTTACCCAGCCGCCCAACGAGAGCCCCATCAGATGTTGGTCGAGGCTCTTGGCTATTAAGCCATTGGCCATAACGACTATCGGCACAATGACTGCTGAGTCAACCTCCCACATGTCGACAACCTCGTGTGCCAAGTCTTGATATTTAATTTCTTCAATAAACGGTTATTATTATTATTTACGTAAAATGCACGAAATACGCCTGAAAACCGTAAAAGAAATTCACTTAAAAATAAAAGCAGGTAGGTACTCGTACATACAACGCGTTGATTGATAAATATTCAATTTGCTTGCACTTTTGGAAAGTAAACTGCATTCACTCGTGAAGTACTTCTGTACATTACCATTTTGTTATTTGAAGCACGTATGTGAAACCAGGGAGGGTATAGCGGTACTACGAAGAATTTATATTGAAGAAGAAGAATAATTATTTACACACATATAAGGACGCGTTATCCACACAAAAACTGGTATTCAACCGCATCTGGTTAGGCTGGAAACCGACCCAACATAGTTAAAAAAAAGATCGGGCAGAACAGGAGATAATAATATAAAGACGCACATATAATACAAATAAAAATAAAGTTATTATTAGCTTCACTTCGTATATTTGTTTGTTTGGTTCAAATCTTGCGACAGATTTTTCAACTACTTCTACTTAACCGATTCTCCTGAAACTTCACGCACAAATTAAATTTCCATGACAATACAACATTATAATAACTTCAACTTTCAATCCTCAAATCCTGATGCTGCAGGGGTGCTACAAGATAAAACCGTTTAACTTATAATTTATTTTAAGGGATTATTTCTAATACCCCCTGTTACATGGGTCTTAAACATAACGGCGTAATGAGGTTGTTACTATACACCTCTGCCTAACCCTTCGGGGAATACAGGCATAATGTTATGTTTATGTTATTATTTATAATAAAATGATATGGCAAGGATATTATAAATGAAACTGTTTATTCTATCTAGGTTATAATGACAACTATTCATGACCGCATAATATTAATCTGTTGTTGGTTCCTGGCCATGAATAGGCCTATCCTTCCCCTCCCCTCCTTCCCCTCCTCTTCTTCCCCTCCTCTCCTTCCCCTCCTCTCCTTTTATTATATTCTTTCCCGCTAACGTAATTGCTTAGGTTTTTTTTACGATGGTAACATGGCATGTAAGCAATTTTAAAATATTGTATGATACGCTCAAAGCAACGCGTTAGCTTGCGGCCGTGGTGGCTTGGTTTCAGCGAACTGTAGATTCATATTATTAAAGTCAATTAACAATTATAACAGGCAAAGACGTGTGCTGGAAGTTTTATAGTCTGTTTATTCTTCCCAGCAAAGACCCTAGGAATCTACAGGGTGTAAACGAAATCATGTAATTCCTTCAAACCTCGTGATGTACTGCTGACATAGATTAAAACTGCACGGGATACTTACGGATTCAATAAAAAAATATTAAACATGTGTTCTTAACGTGAGGCATTTTAGCGCCCCGAGTTAAATGACCGCGCAGCAAGCGGTATCCGCGCAATTCGTTCGGGACGATAAAATGCCTCACGTTAAGAACGCATGTTTACTTTTGTAAAAAAATCTATCCAAAAGTATCCCGTGCAGGTTTAATCTATCAGGTACATCACGAGATTTGAAAAAAATTACATGTTTTCGTTTACACCTTGTATAAAGGGTTGGCGGTAATTTAATCGTGGTGCCCCCAGTTGTAACACCAGTGGTGCTACTACGGGTACTTTCCCTAACCTTGGTACATCCCCTCGACATGTAGTACAAGGTTATAACCGAAGTACCACTCAATTTTCAAGTGTTTTACTCAAACAAAGTGTTTTAATATTAACGGAATATTTATAATTATTATGTAGGTACCTATTTATATTATTCATAGTTGAAAAATAGGAATACTTAATTTTTTTATTATGTCGCACTAGCCAGAATCTGTCAGTAGGTTAAGATGCGGCTGGTGTGGCCCTTGGCCCCCCCAATGCCGCGAACATTGATAACACACAATAACAATTGGGAAAATTTGTGGAAAATGATACCAGGGTTAAGCAAATGATAGCAGGGTTAACCGAGGTACAACTGGTAACTGTTAAAAGGTACCAATGTCAGGGAAAACTAACCGTCGTACCACTAGTGGTACAACTTAGGGTACCCAACGGTTACAAAACAGGGTGGGAAAATATGGGTGCTGTCATTTGTAGTCGACTTTCAGAAAGTGTAAAATTTTAGTTCAGTTTGAATAAACGACTTTTTGTTTCATTCTTTCTACCATATTTATTGGTATCGTAAGCATGGGCATATTCAGGGTGGGGCAGATGGAGCGCTTGCACCAGCCTGGCACAGAAAAGAATAGGTAAATGGTCTAGATTCAGTCAACTCGCCAGTCTCGCCACCCATGTCCACAGAACAATTACCCAAAATAGACAGATCAATGCCAGACTCCGTCAATACTTATTTGGACCGCAAAAATAAGTTTATGGGACAAAATTGCCTATAATCGTTTTGGGTCACTTTCCGAATTATTAGAATTTATTTTGTAGAAGAAGGAAAAACGTGTATGATGAAACTTCAAACGTAACGGGAGCAATGTAGACAGATTGCAGAGCGAGAGTGACGATGGCCGGCGGCGATGTGAAGCCGAAAGTGGGAGCGAGACCACGCAATACTATTTTCAAAAGAAAATACGGTCTGATAGGCTTAGAACGCAATGACGTGGCCTAATATCGACCAGCCACAGGCATCCAGCAAGAACCCAGCTTTCGGCGCGATATTTAAATCTATGATTTAAAACGGGTACGAAACAATCCCATTCTGCACTTAGATTTATTGTAAAGACAAATATTTACTGTCTGACTGAGTTTGCCCAACCCTGGACAAAATCCTGGCTACGCCCATGATCGTAAGACTAAGGTATAATTTCAAAAGTATTCTCTTCACCGCTACATTATTCTTTTATGGTTTAATTTAACCAACTGTGATCAAAAATAAGTCTAACTACCACTTTTTCTTTATCGTTGGAAAATCCTCATGGATGTCTCTCGCCCGAGGGAAGGCAAGGGGACTGCCGGACTCTTACCGGCTAAAAACCAACGGTGTCTCTCCTTCTGACCTAAGGCCGGGGTCACGGGATTCACTAGTGCATGCACCGCAACCCCGGTAGGTCTCGGTCCACCAGCTTCTTCTGGTGGACCTCTCCAGTGATGGGGCAATTTTTCCCCTGGCCCACTTCCTTCTAAAAGGCGCGCGCGAAACACGGCGCGCCATCCTCCCGGGCCTGTTACTGGTCTGACGACGGGTCCCAAGTCTAACTACCCCTACTGAGCGTTCATCGTATTGTTCAACATAACAGTGAACGTTTAACTAAACACACCAATATTTCTTGTTTTTTTTTTATAATGACTTGTCAACCTCTTTCCATTCATTTTTTCATTCCTTTCTTTCCATGCGATTATCACCCACAAACTGTTGCCTGCGGTTTCACTCGCATCCTAAAGGAACTAATACATATTCCCGGATAAAAAGTATCCTATGTATTATTCCAGGACATTATTTATCTGTGTTCCAAATAACATTTAAATCCATTCAGTCATGCGTGATTGGGTTATAAACATCAAAACTCTCAAACTTACACAATTATATTACTGGTGTAATTCTGTACCAGAATTTGGTATTGCAGTACAAAAAAACCCTGATTTATTTTATCCAATGTGCCACGATTTCCCTGCACTACTAAGCAAGAAGGGCATTACTAACCGGCATTACGTATGCGCCTCGCGGTACAAAACGAACGAAGCCAGTCGAAATATACTAGTCTAAGGAGTACAACTTTATTTCACTTCGATATTTCTGAATATCATTTCTGTTACCTTAGAATGAACAGTGTAGATCAGGGATGGCCAACTTGATTCGACCCAAGGTCTACTGTTTACTGATTAGACTGTGCGGTCTACCAATTACATACTTAATCAGTACCTCTTCATTCAACTTATATTAAACTTATACAAGGTTAGTCCGAAAGGGGGTACTAAGCCGAAAGGGTGTTAAAGTACCCATAATAAGGGATAACTTTTGTTCTACAACTTTCCCCAAAACTCGATAGTTTAAGAGAAATAGCTTTTCAAAGATTTCGTAAAAAATATGCTAAAATCTATCTGTCCGTGGGCTATGATCAGCTGTTTTAACAATTTAGATCATATTTAGAGTCACGGATAAGATAATTAATTTTCTGAATTCATAACTTAAGCAGGTTTTTTTTTTTAAATCTAAAATAAAAATCTTTTTGCATGCAAATAAAAATAATCGAAGTTTGAAATTTTAACACTTGCTTTAAGATAGTCATCAGTGATACTTTAGGTGGCCCGCGGCTTAGTACCCCATTTCCGACTAACCTTGTATTTTTCTTTGCTTTGTCATGATCGACTGGATTAAGAGCCGCGATCGACTGGTTGGCCATCCCTTGTGTAGATAATATAGTCTAAAGTTTAGACGATCTCTACACGGTTCTATCAGACCCTAAACTAAAATGACGCGCCCCTCACCCAAGCGAATTATTTTTTTCATAGTATAATGTAATCGAACGTGGCTAAGCGCAAATGGGACCATCGACGAAAAACGCGTTTTGAGATATGGCCGTTTTAAGGTATTTTCGCTGCCATTTTTAAAACAATAAGCAAATGATTAAAAAGTATGTATGTTAAAATATACAACAAAGGCGTTTAAAAAAACCGACTTCAAAAATTAAAAAGTATAAAATAACTTAATAAGATTTAATTTAATACACTTCTTATGCAAGCCTAATAATACCTTTACCATAATATAAAATTAACAGTTTCAGAAGTCGGTGCCTTCAATTTGGTTCAGCATGGATTAGCACCGACTTCTGGAAGTTTTTATAAGATCTATGATCTATGTGATCTATAAGAAGTGTGTTTGTACAACTTTTTTGGACAATACATTTATTATTTATTAATTCATTTTGCCTAAAATCAGTGTTGGTCGCTTTCTGCTTAACTATGCTCAATTATGCTATCCAATGCATAGTGCACAGATATAGAGTTGAATCTATATCTGTGACAGATCAATCCTAGCATATGAAGTAAACGTCCACTTCTAAACATTAAGGCCATACATTAGACTCATTAGAGCCACCCGGCCCCCGACCAGCACCGCCTCGTCGCTCGGCGTCCACCCGTTGTCGACAGGTGGTCCACGGGTGGTCGCCGCGTTGTCAACCAGATTGCACGAAAAGTTAGAGAAAAAGAGGGTGAATATTAGATCGCTCAACGAGTGGCCGCCGCGTGGTCCATTCACCGTCCGCGCGTGGACAGCTTGCGGGCGAGGCGATTCGGTGACGCTACGGAGTTGATGTAGTGAGCGTTAATCCATAGAAGTCCATATTAAGAATACTAACCGCATAAGGAGAGGCAGTACTGGTTGGGTGCCGGGTGGCTCTAATGAACTATGACCTATAGCCTCCTACTTTTTGTAATAGGATGGCAAACCAGCCGACGGCCCACCTGGTGGAAAATAGTTACCACCGCCTACAACACCAAGAGTGATGATGATTTAGAGTGAGGTGCTGATGCGTTGCCAACCTTAGAGTGGAAAATCTTATGTGCTAAATTCACCGGCACCTCAAACCAGAATAAAGTAAGCTTGGCGGCAGAAATTGGTATGGTGCTACCACCATACCAATTTCTAAAGTAAGTAAATTAGTAAAATTAGTAAAGTACTACTACTTTCAGAAGGAACTACTACTACTACTACTACTTCTACTACTACTAAACACATACCTACCATACCGCTGCAATAACGTTTGTGAAGGGGCTTGTTACGATGAATGGAGGATGTATGACCGTTAGGTACACAACAAGACACCACCGTGCCTCGAAGAGCCGTTTGACGCGTCGGTCCAGGTTTTCATACAACGTCCTGCCCAGTTATTGGGTTGCAGGGGTCAGTAGGCGAGTAGTAGTAGAGGTTTTGGCTTATTGTTTTATGTCAGGCAGGCGGCCGGTTATACAACAACAAGCCAAAACCTCTAACAACATGGATTTCTGAAATACATGTTGTGCCGATCCCACCTAGTGTGGGATAAGGGCAGGGAGAAGAACGGTCAGTAGGCTTAGCAGAAATGCTGTCCGGTTACTAATGTAAAAGTAACGTTAATGTAAGTGACGGAAATACCCGTTTCGCACATACTATTTAATTAAATGGAAAACTTTATTCATATCTATGTATGATACAAATTGTGCATGTCGCAAAAAAATAAACCAAAATGTTATAGGACAGTTCCCCGTCCCCGGAGAATATAACGGCATTCGCAAAAACACAACTTTTCGAAAGAAAATAAAAACCGATTTTTGACGACTGCTTGCCAGTTACTAAACATAAGCAGAAACGAATATGAATATATAAACGTTCATTAAATCTTTTTTGTTTCTACTTATGTTTCTACTTATGGTTTTTATTTTGTTCTGAAAAGTTGTGTTTTTGCGAATGCCATTATATTCTCCGGGGACGGTGAGTTGTATTTTCGATTCAAAATTCGCTTACATTAGCGATAGGTTTACGATACTATAAGTCAAACGTACGTGCTAGGTCTACTGATGGCTGTCGCTACGTGTGAAATACTGATATTCAACCGCATCTGGTTAGACTGGAAGTTACTTGTTACCCAACAAGTCTAGTTGGGAGGAGAAACCTTGGCAATAGATTGGTGAAGGAGGATGCTGGTAACCATTCTTTATATTATACAACACCCATGGACGCATGTAGTCGCTATATTCTTTGCTGAAAACCACATCAAACAAATATTTCAGAAAGACCACCTAACTTATCGCCATTTTGTATTTCACCACAGTCACCCACACCTTAATAATTCTAATAAATTAGATCTATCGTTCCCTATTTTCGTCCGATACGAGACTTAAATTTTCCACGCACCACCCACGTAAATCCCTTTATTTTTCCTAAATGGGATCCAGCTTAGCCCGATCTCATTTACTTAAGCCCGTCAGATTGAAATTATTCAATTTAATGTATAAATCCGGACTTTTTCGCTCATTATTGTAAGAATTACGAGATGTTAACATAATTTATAATAATAATGGATTTTAACACTTGTGAATTTTGGATTATTTATATAGATTAACAGTGGATATTTTGGGTTTTTATTCGGCAAAAGTGTGAACAACTATCGCAGCTGTTTACCGGATATTGGTGTCGAGAAGTTTTAAACGCACCAGTCAATCATTGCAGGATATGAGCTGACTTGCTAATCCGTACAATGACAAATCTTCATACAATTTCCAGAAGCACCACCACAGAGACTAGTCTCAATCGCAATAGTGTGGCACTAGAAATGACAGATATGTCAGCCATTGCTCTCGCTTGGCGGCGCCAGTGTTGTTGGGGGTCATGTCATTGGATTGAGGTTATGTTAGAGCTGTTTAAATAAAAAATTAAGTCTGTGGTATAGGTATAGGTTTTGCTTTTTGTTTATATATACTAATGAATGTAACAAATACACACTTCTTAAGATTTTCCAGAACAGAATCCAGTAGCATTGCGTAATCTGTTTCAACAAAATTTTGATTGCAAATATGTGCGTTTATTGTTGGCATATATTGATCTCTTCTTAAGGCTTATAATTCAGTTTTTTCTCCTCTAATTATCTTTGGAAAACCTGTTCTTGATGAGCACAAACCTGAGGCAACACTGAAACTACGCTGAGGCATTATAATTTCACATTGTGCTACGTTCCCGCGCTGCAGACCCCCCAGCGCGCCCTGACCCCTAGCAGACGCGGAATGGCGCCTTCCGTTTTTTGGAAAGTATGAGTGGATTACTGACTAGACTGTAAAGGATGATTTTCACCAAACGACTCGCATTGCATTGGATCCGAACGGATTTTACAATCTTTATAGCCGAAAGTATGCTGCGGCGTGCTTACGGCTCCGTTCGCCTGTCATCGTATCCGATCGGATCCTTTCGGCTGTCAACACGTTAGGAATGAAACTATTTGACTAGGCGCAGAAACGGATACGTTCGCAAGTGACAGTGCGGAGCCGATCGTATGCGTCTACATCTATATCCGATCGGACGCGATCGGCTGTCGCTGCATCCGATCGTATCCTTTCCGGTGCGATGCGATCCGTTTGGTTAAAATCATCGTTACATAGTTGTATATTAGATATTTACATTTAAAATTAACATTAATACAGTGTCCGAATGAGTACATCAATACATGCAGTTGCAGCGTGTTACAAAGTCACACTTATACATAGAAAATACAAACTATTATAAAAATATAAACTAATATCTGTATTATTTAAGCCAATGATATTCGTATATTCTATCCGCATTGCTTGCTTACTTGGTAACCAACCCATGCAGTTTTTATACGAAACCCGACGTGTATAACTATCGTCGCTGGGCAGTGAAAACCTCGTAAAGCACAAATTCATTCTTATTTTTTGTTACCTATTCATTTGTTGGGTAAAAAACCATGTAATGCATATTTAGAACGAACGTGCACAGCTCTAAGATGAAATAGATTGATGAATAGATAATAACACCTTTTGCCCCCTGATGGACTAAACCGGGCTCCGAGTATGTTCACGCCCAACACTAGCGGCATCGGTTGCGCAGCACTAGCGCGACGCTCCTCGCGACCTGACCCCTAGCCGCATCGCGTCTACGAGAGCTAGTGGAGTGCCCCACTCACCCAGACAACCACGCACAAGAGCATACGCTGCACTCCGTTTAATCCATCTTCAACCAAATATCAATATCTCCAATTCTCCATTATATTGTACTAATGTAAAATTATAATACATTATTATAAATTATAACTATAATTATGACGTTTAATTTACTTTAAGAGTTCCTGATCGAACACAATGTTTGACAGATAGCATGACCTCCAACTACACTAGCACTATCTACTTTGAGTTTTTATTTTTACCTGCCATTGTATAAAAAAACCAGCCAAGTGCGAGTCGGACTCGCGCACGAAGGGTTCCATTATCTATAAAAACGGCAAAAAAATCATGCCTGTTGTATGGGAGCCCCCTTAAATGTTTATTTTATTCTGTTTTTTTTAGTATTTGTTGTTATAGCGGCAACAGAAATACATCATCTGTGAAAATTTCATGTAATAGGGGCGCGTTTTACCCTTTGGGTACGGAACCCTAAAAATTGTAGTGGATCAACAGATGTGCCACAACAGCACCAGTGCAGCGCTTCTTTGAAGGGTGGTATAAAACAAAAAACTGTTTATTGACACTCCAAATAACTTTGCACCTAATACAAAAATCCTACATACCTACCCGCAATTACAACTAAATGCTCAATCAATGTCGGTTAACCAAATCAGTCACACAGTTGTGTCGGTTACCGCAACCTTAGCGGGTCGCCTGATTAGCTGCATTCAGTCTAGTAAACATAAATGTCTAATTACATGAGAGGTTGTCTTAATGATAGATTAGGTGATAAACTGCACATTGCTGGTATCTCGGTTTGTGATTAAAACCTTACGAGATCTACCAAACCACGGCTCGAAAATAAAATGAGGCAGATATCGTCATACCTCGATACATTAAGGGCCTGCGCAGACGAGGGACAATGGCGGACAAAAAGTCCGCGGTGCGCTCTTATTAGTACTGCAATAAGAGCGCACCGCGGACTTTTTGACATTAGGTATTGCGCGGACAAAGTGCAACCTTATTGCAGTACTAATAAGAGCGCACCGCGCACTTTTTGTCCGCCATTGTCCCTCGTCTGCGCAGGCCCTAATAGCTCTATTACGCGCCTGGCCTTAAACATCAAAGACAACCTGCCTAAAATGTCTTCACCCTTGACTTCAGCCTACCCCTAAGGAAGCAAGTGATATCAAACGGGGCGGGCATCAAACGCTGTGTATTCCAGTACATTAAACGCAGTTCAACATCAACTCCGTCGCGTCATTACCCCAGTTAGTGGTGCTACTATAGTGATGAAAAACTCGATCGCTTATCGGCTACGAGTTGGCAGCGACATCTATGTGCTGTTGTTAGTACGTCGATGTGGCGTGTGACAGTGAGGGGCTACCCAGATAGATCAATCAGCGAGATTAAGCTACGCTTCCCGCGGTCTAACCGTAGATCGATGACAATTTTTTACATGTCCGTACTTCTCAGGGCTCATAAAACCGTCGATCCCGGCTCTCATACCTATGACAGTTGTTACAAGTAATCAGATGCCCTGAGAATCTGACAAGTTTTTCTGTCTAACCTAAGGATATCGGTATCGCCCAGTTGTGGAGGTAAGGTGGCACTCGCTTCGTGTAAAATACTGATATTCAACCGAATCAGTTAGACTGGAAGCCGACCCCAACATAGTTCATCATAGTTATGAAAAGGCTAGGTAACTGCCTCGTTGGTATAGTGGTAGCAAGCGCGACTGCTGATCATGAGGTCTTGGGTTCGATCCCCAGGTCGGGCAAAGTGTTATTGGGTTTTTCCATTAGGAATTTCTCAGTGGCGGCCCGGAGTCTGGATTTGTTCCCAGTTGGTGTCAGAAGGCTCGCCCCCTTTTAGATGGCACTTAAAAATAACGGCGAGATGAGGGTGTTACTATACACCTCTGCCTAACCCTTTGGGGAATACAGGCGTGATGTGATGTTATGTTATGGAAAGGCTAAGTAGAGAGTACTAGACAACGTCAAGAGGATGAGCAACAGGCCAGCAGCATCGTCTTTGTGCATAAGCATATAGTATAGTAAGCTCATTACTGTCCCACTTCTGGGCACGGGCACAAAACAGATAGGTACAGAAGTCAATCACATGTATGTACTTCAATTTTCATACCTACGCTCGCGCGCTCGGCGGCCGCTCTATCTATGTATCTATCTCTCTCAAGCGCATGGCACTCGCGCTCGCACTCTAATCCCAAACAGTCCGAGATATCGTGTCCGTGAGTAGTGTCTATGTGTGCGTTGCTCGAGCGCACTTGTATGTAGATTGACTTCTGTACCTATCTGTTTTGTGGCACGGGTGTCTTCTCAGAACGAGACGGGATTAGGCTTTAGTCTACCACGCTGGACGTCTTTGTGCACTAGTAACAAATCACCACGATCACCAATCCAATTGCTAAGCGTAGTTATACTGGTCATCGGTGGTCTACGATCAGACTAGAACAGAACTAGTTGGCCGCGCCTTTGGTATGTGATCGGCAGGAGGGGGGTGCGAAACAATAGACGCGCTTTGTCAGTTTGCTTTGTCCCCCCCCCCCTCCTGCCACTCACATACCTAAGGCGCGGCCAATTATAATCCGACCGTTAATTCGATGCAGTAACTTGACAGTTAGAGGGATACCAGTTTTTGACAAAAAAAAGGTAGTGAGGTGAAAAAAAGAATTAATGAAATCGAATGAACTTAATAATGTACTTATATGCATACTTTTTATTGAATTTAATAACAGAGGATCAAAACACGATATATCACTATTAAAAATAGCCGTAACCACTAGTAACTACTGATATGACGTTTTTGAAGCGTCAAATAACTGAACATAAGGTTAATTATTTATTAATTTAATACTGGAATGCACGATTGTGGTACATAATGCGGACTTAATGTCATGACATTCTCTATCAGTCAATTTGGGTCTAAGAGAACAGCAACGTGAAGAGGTACAAAGAATTTATAGAGATTTGTTTAAATTGAACTATTTTTCGTGTTCGTTCTTTTCGTAAAATCGTTCACTACCCAACACTATTAGTTTTACGGTTAGTATGGTATCATTATTTTGCTTTGAACTATCAAGTTACTGCATCGAATTAACGGTCCAACTATAGTTCCGCGCGGACTATAACTAAAGTGATGATAATGACAACGAACCCAGGCTAAAATTACATACGCTAAGATGTCACCCAGGATAACGTTGCCTAATAAGCGCCAACCAGTCTTCTTCCTCCTAGCCTATTCCCAACTATGTTGGAACGACTGCCATCAGACCTCCACAAACCAGATACTGCGGGCAATGCCGACATTCTAAAGTTGCACCGGTTGCCAGAGTTTTGGGCTTCTGACCATCCGTAACGACTTTCATAGGTCATCCGTGACCGACGGTTTAACATGTTCTTCAAGGCACAGAGGGGTCTCGATGTGTAACGAACGGTCACCCATCCACAGACTAACCGTGGCAAGTGCTGGTTAACCTCGCAAATTGTACGATCCGCGTGGTTATAAATTTGCTACGAATCCTACGATTAGGCAAGCGTCAAATCCACCAAGTTATTCTAGAAAATACTCGCTTAATTCGTGAATCTTTCCGAAGAAGTGTCCACAGATGAAAGTCGGTCTTCTTCTTTTCGTATAGTTAGTGACTAACCTGGTGTCAGAATTTATGCCGCCCGTGGACCTCTGACTTGGCTTTTGTTTACCGTTTTTAATCAAGTGATAATTATACAATACGCACATAAATCCGAAAAGACAGAGGTGCGTGCCTTGGGTTCGAATTCGAGACCTATGACTTGGCAATCCGACTGTCACACCACTAGGCTATATCACTAATGTGAGGTCGGTTGCTGAAGTCAACCTCCTCCATATCTTGATAGTGAATTTATAACGACAACAAAAACTAAAAACCAAATCAGAGGTGAGAATGGAATGAGATTAATCTTCGTAGTACAGCATCCGAGCTCAGATAATCATGTTCTAACAGCACTCAGCGAGACTTTGTCATGTAAACGAGCGATTTTACGACTTCGCGGCCGCGGCCCGTCTCACTTGCAACCTTAGGGGTTAAGCAGTGCTTCCAGAGGTTAACTTAGCGGTTATTTTAGAAAATAATTAAAAGCGAATAATTTCTCTCTAGCGTTCCTGGGCTCGATCCCCAGTTTGGGCAAAATATTATTGGGATTTTTCGTGTGGAATTCCTCAGTAGCAGCCCGGAGTTTTGATTTGTGATGGCAATAGGCTCGCCCCCTATTACATGGGACTTAAACATAACGGCGAAATGAGGGTGATGTTATGTAATTAAAAGAAAAATGTATGTATATCATGTAAAAAAAATTCAATGCCTATAGAGATTCTTTGTAAAAGTGGGGATTGAAATGAAGAACCTGCCTGCTCGCTGCTCGCAACAACTGAACTACAAAAGGGGTGATAAACGTTCGAGTAAGTACACGTACTTGTGGCTCGACGTCCTGTTTCACCTGTGTGTCAAAAGTACGCGTACTTTAAAATCGCAAGATCGTCGGCGATTCTACAGGTTTGAAATTTTGCTCGTAGCCCGCCTAGGCACATGTCTGTCATCGCCATAAGTCGTGGATATAATAATGATTAATGATATGATATTATATAATTCCCCAATAAGGCCCCAATCACACTATCATAATATTATATTTATCATACATTATGATTTCATAATTATCTGTCAAATTCTATGATCATAGTTAAATGATGGTGTTCTTCATTTTTACATAGGTATTACACTTATGATCATATAAACGTCATAATTAAAAACGATTTTGCTGCTTTTTCCGTTGTCGTTTTGAGGCCATTTTTGAGTTTAGATTAACTTAGAAATATGATCAGAGATGTACGAGTCATTTTTATATGAAGAACCTATGACGGTATAATAACTACATATGATTCATATTGTCGATTATGGTTAGGGGATCCTATTTGAAAGCAAGTGTACAAATATGATCATATCCGTCTAACCTCAAAAATGGCGTCTAAATGCAAGAATTTCGACTGGAATATCGAAACCCATAATCTAACCAAAATACGTCTTTTATTTTTTGTTTTTTTCTTTAACCGTTTTTATCTTCATTTTTTTTAATGCAATGAATAAAATTGCATTTATAGCAACGGAAAACACGGCTAAATCTGATTAAGTATGACATTTATGTATAATATGATCATAAGTGTAATATGTAATAAATCGGTTTATAAATGGCGGAGTTATGAGGTAACAAACATTAAAAAAAGAAAGAAAAAAAAAACATACAGACGAATTGAGAACCTCCTCCTTTTTTGGAAGTCGGTTAAAAATGAAGAACAGCATCATTTGACTATGATCATAGAATTTGACAGATATGAAATCATATTTGTATGATAAATATATATGATAGTGTAATTGGGGCCTAATATGGCTCTTAAGGGTACAGTCTGAAACTTATAAATATTTTTACGGGTTGATAATTACGTTTCTTTTTTTTTCGGATTAATTTTTCCCTCAGATTTTTAATGCGACAATTTTTTATCGGACATCAAATACGCCTGAAACCTGAAATTTTCCGTAAGAAGATCAAAATAACAATACTTAAATCACGGTAAAGACAATAGATAATGATTGTAGACAGTATTGTAATTAAGGGGGGTTGGTAAGAGCCTCATTACCATTACAGTTGGGCTAGAGGGCTGAGAGGCGAGGGGGTTAGGGTGCGATTATCATCACAAAGCCAGAGTTATGGTAATGTTGGGAGTGAAGGAGGCAGGGATCTATCGATATTCTTTATTTCAAATTTTAATGACTTTAATGTTTTTTTAATTGTTTTACCGTTCTGCCTAGTCTTTTCCCAACTATGTTGGGGTCAGCTTCCAGTCTAACCAAATGCGGCTAAATAGGTACTTTTTTTAACCATTGGTAAATCCTCATGGATGTCCCTAGCCCGGGGAAGGCGAGGGGGTCTGCTGGACTCTTACCGGCTAAAAACCAACGGTGTTCCTTCTCCTAACCGTTCAACCGCAAAAGCATGCACCGCAACCCCGGCGGCTGAATAGGTACCAATATTTTCCACGAAGCGACTACCATCAGACCTCCGCAACCCAGATACTGGGCAATATGATGATATTTTATTATTGTTTCATAATTTTTCTAAAGATTTTATTCGTCAGGTTGGTCTAGTGATGGTAAGCACAATTGCTGATCTTGAGGTCCTGGGTTCGATCCCCGGGTCGGGCAAAGTGTTATTTGGTTTTTCCGTGTAGAATTCCTCAGTAGCAACCCGGAGTTTGGATTTGTGCCCGGTTGATGGCAATTACATGGGACTTAAAAATAACGGCGAAACGAGGCTGTTACTAACTGCCCAACCCTTCGGGGAATACAGGCGTGATGATATGTTATTTTATCTGTCAGAGGATTGTGACGTTTTGTAATCATTTGACGTGAATAGTCTTAAGTATTTTGTCCTACATTTTGCTGTGTGACACGTTCCATATCGGTGCCATTATTTTTTATCTTTTTTAAAATCCCCATGGATGACCATCGCCCGGGGTAGGCGACGGGGTCTGCTAGACTCTTACCGGCAAAAAACCCACGGTGTTCCTCTTTTTGACCGTTGGCCGGGGTCGCGGGATTCGCCTAAGCATGCACCGCAACCCCGGCAGGTCTTGGTCCACCAACTGCTGGTGGACCTCTCCACTGTGGGGCCCCACCCCACGACCTCCTGATAGGCGCGAAGAGCACCCCACATCACCGGCGCACCAGAACACATGGCACGCCATGACCACCACGGGGACCAAACAAGCACATGGGCGCCAGACTACTCCATGTCTGGGCGCCCTTGGTCCCCCTGCGACGAGTCAGGTTAGTGACCCCGCCGCCTACCAATTTTCGGCCGCAGAGGATAGGGAGAGCGGCCAACTATACACCGACAGTCCTCTCCCCCTGCGGCCCCAAAGCGTCCGCCATCTGATTGTGGAATGGAAGTAATAAATATGAACACGTGACATAACACTACATTGCGTCAACCTTAAAAAGGAAGCCTGGTTAGAATTCAATAGGCCTAGCATGGATACTGTCGAGTTACTTACGTAAACGTAACGTTAATGTATGTGAATTTTGAATCGGAAATACTCGTTTCGCACATACACACATCAAAAAAAGTTTGCGATCACTTTGCAAAATCGTTTTTTTTTGTTACGGTAGATTATATTATAATTTCTTCTTCTTTTTAGATTATTTATTTAAAAATATAGATTTAGAATATAAAACAGTTCAATTGTTTTTCCATATAAAAAGGCTTTCAGTCCTAGCTTACGCTCATTCAGAAATCTGATTTAGTCAATTTTAACGGATTTAAAATAGATTTCGCGGAAAATTGTGATTGAAAAATGCCAAGAGGATTATCAGAAGTTTTACGAGCAAGAATAGTAACTTTGAGGGAAGAAGGATACACCACGAGAGAAATAGCACGCAGTTGCTATATCCCAATCCTGTGTCGTGACCACGTTGCAGAGGTACCACGGGACGGGTAATTTAGCTGACCGACCCCGCAGTGGTCGCCCAACTGTTTTGACTGCTGCCCAAAAGCGCTATAATAGATTGCTGGCAGCCCGTGACCCAACAATCAACGCCACTAAAATAAAAGAAGAAGTTCGGGCCGCCTCTGGGCTTAAAGTTAGCACTCAGACCATTCGGAATTGCTTGCACCAGGCTGGATTACGAGCACGGAGGTCTTGGCGAGCTCCTCTGAATTCCCGGCAACGTCAACGACGGAGATTACAGTGGGCTAGGCTTCGGCAAAATGAAGAAGAAAACATTTGGCGAAACTATCTCTTCGTTGACGAATCGTGAATCAGTACTCAACCAGATAACCGACGTGTCCGTGTCTGGAGAAGACCAGGAGACCGTGAAAGGCAAAGAACTGCCACTGGACAGTTCAGCAAGGCGGGAAATCGGTGTCCTTTTGAGATAGTATTATGATTGGAGCTAGAACGCCTTTGATCCCGTATCGAGGCTTCATGACAGCAGACATGTACAGAGCAGTTGCTATTGATGGAATTGTCAGACCATTCCGAGTAAACCATGGGCACCAATTTGTACTGGTCGCTGATAATGCGCCCGCCCATCGAGCTCAACGAGTCAATGCTGCTCTCCGAGAATACATCACAAGGTTAGACTGGCCTGCTGGCTCGCCTGACTTAAACCCAATAGAGCACGCGTGGGATGCTCTTAAGCGAGCTGTTTGAAACTGTCAGCCACGTTCCCAGACAGTGCCAGAGCTCAGGGAAGCCGCTATTCAAGAATGGGACAGGTTACCCCAAGAAATGCTGGATAACTTGATTCTCAGCATTCCCAGGAGGATCTTCGCATGTGTTCGCGCCAGGGGAGGAGTTTAGGTATTATAGGCATATTGAATATAAACCTTTTATTAATAAATTGTTGTTTAAGTTTGGTTAAACAGTCTTTTTCTTTCTATCAAATTTCTGTTACAGTTACATTATGATTCATTACTCAATTTTTTTTATAAAAAATAATAAATAGTTTTATTTTTTAATTTCAAACTGGGTATTTCTATTTAAAGAAAACACACAACAAAGATTTTTTCTAGATAAAGTTCAATTTAAAAAATTATATCAGCTTATGCTAGTGATCACAAACCTTTTTTGATGTGTGTACTATCTAATTAAATTGAAAACTTTATTCATATCTTTGTATGATACAAACTGTGCATGTTGCAAAAAAAACACCAAAATGTTATAGGACATTTTATTATATTATATTTTCGATTCAAAATTCGCGATACGACACTATAGTATCGAGTATATTTGACGAACATTTGACTTAAGTAGGTATACCTACTTACGTCAAATGTTCGTCAAATATACTGACGGTTACAATTCCACATAAGTTGGTGGATGTGAATTAAGTGTTGCCAATCCAACAATTCCAGCCAATGCCTGCCCATTGAAGCAGCAAAATATTTTGTTTTACTTCCTTAAAACCTGGAACCTGGAAGATCATTATTACAGAAGGTAACAAAAAACCAAATGTTTAAACAAACGAATTTATTAATTATGTATCATTCATAATAGTAATTATTTTTGATGGGAAGTTGTATACACGGAAGGATAATCTTAGTTCATCGTTATTACACTGAAATGTGTGAAAAGGTGTAAATTAAACAAAAAAAAAATACACGCAACGTGCGTTGCGAACGATTTGTTTATTGGGTCATTTTAGCACACACCTGTAATTACAGTGACGACGAAATCAGTGAGTATACGCCAAATAATCAACTAAAGCCTTGCTTGCGACTGAGCAGGTATTTTTACCATTAGTGAATTAAGAAATTATGTCTATAACATAATTTTAAACGTTGCTTTCGCAAACTTAAACTTAATTAATGGCACTATTGCGTATAGATTCACTAAAACCTTAATTAACGCAATTCTTCTTTGGCAATAATTTAATAACATCTGAGAATTCGTTTAATTCTTATACAAGGTTAGTCGGAAAGGGGGTACTAAGCCGAAAGGGTGTTAAAGTACCCATAATAAGGGATAACTTTTGTTCTACAACTTTCCCCAAAATTCGATAGTTTAAGGGAGATAGCTATTCAAAGATTTCGTAAAAAATATGCTAAAATCTATTTCTGTCCATAGCTATGATCAGGTGTGTTTACAATTTTGGTCATATTTGGGGTCACAAATTAGAAACTTAATTTTCTGGATTCATAACTAAAGCAGGTATGTTCTTTTTTTGAAAAAACTAAATTAAAAATATTTTTGCATGCAAATAAAAATTATCGAATTTTGAAATTTTAACACTTGCTTTGTAATAGTCATCAGTTATACTTTAAGTGGCCCGCGGCTTAGTACCCCCTTTCCGACTAACCTTGTATAGACGACCGGACTGAATCAAAATAAAATAAAATTGAGGTAAGAGGTACTACACAAAAAATTACAAAGTGCATTAATGTTAATGATTAACAAAACTATCCTTTTTATTATTTTAGTTTAAATTGCAATAGCCACTTATGCCATTTTTAAATAAGAGCTAGCTAAGTTAATCTTAAGACTACTCTTTTAGGCATTCTATCAATAAGATAGTTGATCTGCCAATAAACACTTTGTTTTTGTTCAAGGATGCATCTTCAGCAATTCTCAAAGCGTATATAAGAACTGTTTCAAGCTTTGCTAAGTTTATAGAAATCAGCTTTTATCATATCAGCAGCCTTTTCTCCAATCATCATTGCTGGAGCATTAGTATTGCCACTTGGAATCTTTGGTATTACTGACGCATCGACCACCCTCAGTCCATCTACATTGTGTACCCTTAACCTTTCGTCTACTACACCGTTAGGTCCCATGCTACAAGTACCCACACCATGCAGCAATGATGCTACAGTATTCTTCGCATAACATTCCCAGTATTCATTCGAACCCCACTTTAGATCATCACATCCAGTCCCACTCAATCTTGGTAGACTGCCTTTAACCTTCCTAAAATATGTCGTATCTATTAAGGTATTCATATACTTCACTCCCGCTGCAGCCACCTTAAGATCATACGGATTTCTGTAGTAACCCAAATCAATGATCGGATCATCAAAAGGATCTTTACTCCTTAATGTCACTTGACCTCTTGACAGAGGATGTAAAAGGACGAGCAAAACATTATCTATTTCGTTAATAGCGTTCGCTTTCCCCTGTGACAAGCAAAATTTATTGTTGAAGTTACCGATCGTTTTACATCCAACCATTAGAACAGGAGAACCTGCTGCTCCAATGTATGTGTTGAAAAATTGGAAGTGAGGTTGCAGTTCTGACGGATAGTCAGCACCAGTAGAGTTAAGTCTGAAAAAACCGCTTTGTACTGGAACAGGCAGTGTATCCAGTTGCGGAGCAGCTAAAATATTTTGTGAAGCCGTGTCTAATCCTTGTTTACCTTTAAAAATTAGCTGTATGGTTTGGTGATCATGGAAATTTTTGCCTACTGGTAGATTTACCAAAGTTTCTATACCTAATTTCGTTAATTCCTCTTCTGGTCCTATTCCTGACTGTAAAAGAATTTTAGGACTGTTTATTGTTCCAGCGGATATAATGACCTCCTTGTCAGCGTAAACGTTAATCATATTCTTATTTTGCGTAGAGACTTGTACGCCATATGCTCTTAAACTATGAGGGTCAATTAAAACCTTAGTTACAGTAGAGAATTTTGCTACTTTTAGATTAGGCCTATCTTTAAGTAGTCTCAAGTATGCCTCAGCGGTGCTGAATCTTCTACCATCGTATATAGTGAAATGTGGTCGGGCAGCGCCCAAAATTTCTGGACCGTTGATTTCCAAAACCCGCTTGATACCCATTTCTTCGTAAGAATCTAATCTGATATCATCTATCACAGCAGTTGAAGACAGGGTAACTGGTCTGGAAACTTTTACTGGACCATATTTTGAATGAAGAGCAGCATTTTGTGGATTCTCAAACAGTGTCATATCAGTCATTCCTTCCAACTTCTTATAGTAGTGAAGTACCGTATCCCAGTCCCACCCAGGTGCTATTCGGTTCCACTCCTCGTAATCCTCAGGCACACCTCGGGAGTATATCAGGAAGTTGGTGGAAGAACAGCCGCCGAGCACTTTACCTCGTGGGTAATATAAGAATCCGTTTGGATGTGCCTGGCCGACACCTTTGTCGAACCTAGCTTTGTATTTCCAGTCATATTCTGAACCTTGCAGTGTTGGAAATAAACCTGGAATCTAAAAAATGGCATTGTTATTAACATTTACAAAAATAATAGATTCTGAGACGAAGATAAGGTTAAAGAGTAGATTGGTGACTCGGTAATCAGCTCATGTAATCTACTGCAAAATAGTAAATGGGCCTTTTCACAATGAAAAAGAACGACACCATGCAATTATAGCCCTCTCATTTGCCTGAGCTGGTAACAACCAGCAGCATCACATGTTTGAGAGGACTGGCACTGCAGTCCAGTCGCCAACCCTTGCAGCGATGCCTCCTATGGGCATTACATCCTATTTTGGAAGACACCTATTTGAACTAAATCCAACACGGAGCCCTGATTCACTAAGATATATCAAAACGTATCACATAAATAATAAATGACGTAGCACGAAATACTGAATTTGGCATAATGACCAACTGGCCTTCGCCAATAGCGCCACCATGAACTGGAAACTTATAAATAACTAACGCGGTCGCGTTATTTGCGTGTTTTTCTAGAATACCTCGCAATAGCTTTGCTTTTGACAGATCCACAATGTCCATAGCAACGTGACTACGCTATACTATTTCGCTATATAGTATAGCATATTGCGTCATAAGCTATAACTATATAGCATAACGTTCACACTATATGCTATATAGCATAGCGTTGTGTGAACGTGTCCATAATTATAAAGCCGGTTGAATTCTGAAATGGATAATATGGAGATTGTTTTGTTTGATTCCTACGATACTTCATCAGACGACGATGATGCTGTATTCGATTTACATGTATCATTATTAAGAAAAAAATATAATAAACGTCAATTCTGGATATCGAATCGTATTAGACTAAGAGCAGATTATAGTGAATTTCGGCTTTTCATGAACTCGATTAAGAAAAGTTTTTTAAACTTGGCAAGGCTTCCAGGCGCGGTGTCCGGGGACGTGAGGTAAAATATATACCTTCAAATGACCTCTAAATATCGCTCAGTCGGCTGAAAAAATATTTATAGTTTGGGATGTAATAATATATATTATAGCAAATTGTGAACGGTCTCGTACAAAATGTATGACGAGCGATAAAATATTATATCTATGACGCAATATGATAAATGATAAATGATTTTTATTTCTGTAAATAAATCTGTTACAGACACTTTTACAAGTCAGTGTAATGTTTTTTTTAAGACTAGATGGCGCCGGCTGTACTATACAGGGAGTAAACGAAATCATGTAATTCATTCAAACCTCGTGATGTACTGCTGACATAGATTAACCCTGCACGGGACACTGTTGGATTAAATAAATAAAAAATACAAGAATTAAACATATTATGTTCTTCACGTGAGGCATTTTAACGCCCCGAGCGTATTGCGCGGCTATCGCTCGCCGAGTGGTCATTTGACTCGGGGCGATAAAATACCTCACGTTAAGAGCAGTGGCGTGCCTATAGGGCAAGCCTGATATTTTTTTGGTACTTATTTTGATATTTATAATACGTCTGATAACAAATAGTTGGAGATCTTAAGATAGAATTATGGTTTACTAATGATAAGCATAAAATATAATACAAGGTTAGTCGGAAAGGGGGTATAAAGCCGAAAGGGTGTTAAAGTAACCATAATAAGGGATAACTTTTGTTCTACAATTTTCCCCAAAACTCGATAGTTTAAGAGAAATAGTTTTTCAAAGATTTCGTAAAAAATATGCTAAAATCTGTCCATAGCTATGATCTGCTGTTTTAACAATTTAGGTCATATTTGGGGTCACGGATTAGAAAATTAATTTTCTGAATTCATAACTAAAGCAGGTTTTTTTTGAAAAAACTAAAATAAAAATCTTTTTGCATGCAAATAAAAATTATCGAATTTTGAAATTTTAACACTTGCTTTAAAATAGTCATCAGTGATACTTTAGGTGGCCCGCGGCGTACCCCCTTTCCGATTAACCTTGTATAGGCACGCCACTGATTAAGAGCACATGTTTACTTCTTGTAATTTTATTGTTTATTGAATCCAAAAGTATCCCATGCAGGTTTAATCTATGTCAGCAGTACATCACGAGGTTTGAAGGAATTACATGATTTCGTTTACAACCTGTATAGCGAAATAGTATAGCGTAGTCTGAACGGCGATTAAACAATCTGACTTCGTACAACACTATGCACCAATGAATATGGTTGTACTGTCAAAATTAAAGCTATTATGATTGCTAGTGTGTTCCGCTATTAGGTGATGATCTGTAATGGGGAATCTTTTGTTCACTTACCACGCTATTAAACGGAGGGTCTCCTCCGGTCTCGATGAGTAGCACTTTGAACTCTGGTATCTCTGATAGGCGTGCGGCTACCACTGCACCTGCTGATCCACTGCCCACCACTATGAAGTCGAATCTGTCGCCATCTGTAAAAAAAACTTAATTATTAAGGAGTAGGAACCTTCTCTCCCCGTGGGAATTATGTTCTGCCTAGCCTTTTCCCAACTATGCTGGAGTCAGCTTCCAGTCTAACCAGATGCGGCTGAATACCAGTATTTTACACGGAGCGACTGCCATCAGACCTCCGCAACCCAATTACTGGGTATTGACGATATCCTAAGGTTAGACCAGTTTCAGTCAATCAGTCAGACTTTCAGGCTTCTGCCTACCCGTAACCCCGTAACGACTTTCATAGATATTCGTATGTCATCTGACTGTTTAACGTGTTCTCCGAGGTACGGATAGGTCTCGATGTGTAACGAATGGTCACCCATCCACAGACTGAATGCGGGAAGTGCAGCTTAACCTTGCAAATCGTATGCTCCGCGGGATTGGTAAGGGGCCGTCCATTAATCACGTGATGTTATTTTTTTTGCATTTTTTACCCCCCCTCCCCCTTGGTCATACGTGGTGAGGTTTAAGACTAACGATGTGCTTCGAAGCATACTCCGAGCACCAATCCATGCCAAGCATGTTGATTATGACAATATGACTGTAACTGCTAAACGGCACTAACTATGATTATCTGACTCCATAAGCAATATTTACCTGTAAGCTGGTAGTTTTCCGGCCAGCCTGTCTGCAGCACGGCCTGAGACACGGTCAGGGCGCGGAGAAGCCATTGCATCACCAATGAAAATCTCCAAGGTTTCATGATCTTGAAGAACTCATCAACTATTACGCTAATAGCCACCATTTAGTTAATTTGCTTTTAAATTTTTGGAGTTGGAACACTTCTTTAGTACTGCCCTCCCTCCCCCTCTATCCTATTCTTAAATCGTAACCGTATTCGCAGTGGTCACCTAATTGTTAAGATCAAAAAAAAGCTAAAACTTAAAAAAGCTAACTTCTTTTATTTTTTCTACATCGAAATTCAATAAAATTATGGCAATTAACTGAACCACAGATAACACATCACTTTTTCTCAGATGATGGACTATTGATAGCACACGCACGACTCACGTGCGACTCACTTTAATAAAGAATACGGTCGACTGCTACATTTTATGCTAAATAAATAGACTTGTAGTAACTTAGTACCACGCGTACATGTGGCCATCTCTTATGAGGATTACCGGACAATCCTAAACCTTATTTGAGGCCGCGAGCGCAAAACCGGCCTAAGTAACATTTTTTTTAAATAGCCTATCGGCGTCAAATATCTGTTTTTTAAAGAAGCAAAATGGCCTAGCATTGATTTTTCGAGCTACCAAGAGTTGGCATTAGTAACACATTTATTGCATTCGCCGATAAAAAAAATATACAAAAATTCAAAATGAATTTCTATGAATATCTCAATAAAACAAATCAGTATAATACAGGCCAGAGGTGGCCAACTTGATTCGACCCAAGATCTACTGTTTACTGAATAGACTCTGTACGATCGACCATTTACATAATCAGTACCTCTTCATTCAACTTACATTAAACTTATATTTTTCTTTGCCTTGCTATGATCGACTGGATTAAGAGCCGCGATCGACTGGTTGGCCACCCCTGATATAGGCCATTCTTGCCCTCGCGGCCTCAATTATACTCCAACTAGAAACTAAGACCAACATTATACGCTGTTTCAGATTTTTCCCGAAAGCTTTGAACAGAAGTGAAGAGAAGAACCGGTATAATAACCGGAACAGATCTTGAGCACTGCTCTTGTTGCGCAGAAACCGATTTTGTATGCGGTATTTCTACTGCGCATCAAAGTCAATGCTCAAGTTCCGGGCCGGTTATTGTATAAAACTACTGGTCCTGTCGTAGATACTGTAAAAACTCTTGTTCTACCTACCCATTTCCCAACTATGTTGAAGTCAGCTTCCAGTCTAACTAGATGCGGCTGAATACCAGTATTTTACACGGAGCGACTGCCATCAGACCTCCGCAACCCAGTTACAGGGCAATGCCGATATCCTAAGGTTAGATCGGTTATCAGACTTTCGGGCTTCTGACTTCTGTAACGACTGTCATAGGTATTCATATGACACCTGGGACCGCCTGTTAAACGTGCTCTCCGAGGCACGAAAGGATCTTGATGTGTACCGAACGGTCACCCATCTACAGACTGACCGCTGGTCCGTGCGATTGGTCATTAGCCACGAGCATCTCATTGTAAAGACACTTATCAGTTTTCTTACCAATGTCTAACATTGGTATCGAATGGCCTACGAAGCGACTAAGACAGGCATCAATTGTTGCCTGACTGCCGGCGCTGAAGCAAATAGCACTTCCTTTAATACTACAGACGTGCGCATGCGTACATGCATATTTTACACGGAGCGACTGCAATTAGACCTCCGCAACTAAGTTACTGGGTAATGCCAATATCCTTAGGTTAGACTGATTGGTTGCGGTGCATGCTTTTGCGAATCCCGCGACTAATTTATAGTTAACAGTTTCAGAAGTCAGTGCCTTCAATTTGGTTCAGCGTGGGTTAGCACCGACTTCTGAAACTGTTAATTTTATAATATGGTAATAATTTTATTCTTTTATTCTTTTTTTTAGTAATTTTTTTTGTTAAAAAGTTTATATAATTTTAGTTAAGCATTGTCATATTGCACAATAACCTTAAATTCGTAATTTCCACTCACTTAAGTACATTCGTTTTGTTGCCTTATTGCATCAACCTTGAATTTATTAAATAATATTTAAAATAAATATCACCTTATTAGTATTTCTTGTTTTTTATACTGAGTGAACCGGTTTACGCCAGGGTGATTAGCTCTATATCAGCTGATACCGGTAGTTTTACCGGTTATTTACGCAGTTACACTTTGCTCGTGGTTAATTACCAACTGCACGAATCATACGATTTGCGAGGTTAAGCTGCGCTTTCCGCGGTCAGTCAGTGAATGGGTGGCCGTTCGTTACACATCGAGATCCCTCCGGGCCTCGGAAAGCACGTTAAACAGTCGGTCCCGGGTGTCATATGAATACCTATGACAGTCGTTACGGGAAGTCAGAAGCCCGAAAGTCGGCATTGCCCTAAATGGGTTGCGGAGGTCTGATGGCAGTCGCTCCGTGTAAAATACTGGTATTCCGCCGCATCTGGTTAGACTGGAAGCTGAACTCAACATAATTGGAGAAAGGCTACTTTGCTTCTGAAACAGCAATAATATTTTTGGCAGCCCTTCTCTTAAATATGTATCTCTCCTGCAGCAGAAAACCAAATGGCAGACAGCTGGTGGGCAGGACCTTAAGGAAGGCGCCATGGTTTTAGTGAGAGACGCCAATCGTCTTCCTCTTCTGTGGCTACTAGGCAATGATCGCCGTCAAGTCTGGATCTGACGGGCATAGTAAAGTCGCGGTATTTTTATTTTTATTCTTGGCTTGTTCGCCTTTGGGCCCAGTCTCACCTGATGATAAGCGTAGACAGGGTCTAAGATGAAGCACACGAATCCAACGAACAGGAAATAGAAGGATTCCCTTATACCCCTCAGGCTCTCACATACACACGACGGAACACAGTAAAGTGCTTGGCGCCGGACTTTAATTTGAGGGTGATGGCTAGCCAGGCGGACCGTATAGATCCTACCAGCAAGCGTGCTGGGTTTTGTTGAATCTTATAACATGCGTTTATTGCCAACGTACGTTGAGGAAGTTTTATATTCTAACCCGTCCCCACACGGGATAAACACTGTGTCTTCGGTTTTATATTCACACTCTCGTGTCGCAGGTCTGCTGGCAATAATTTCTTCAGAAATAAGCACTACCTTGGTACTTACGTGTCACTAAGTAGTTGTGGTGTGTACATCTATACTAATATTATAAAGAGGAAAGATTTGTATTTTTGGATTTTTGTATGTAACGAATAAACTTAAAAACTACTGGACCGATTTCAAAAAATAATTTGCCGTTAGAAAGCTACATTGTCACTGAGTAACATAGGCTATATTTATTACTGGAATAAAACTTCTTACGCGGGCGGAGCCGTGAGGACACAGCTAGTATTTTATATTTTCATTCTATATATTTTTAGAATCAGTTAAGCAAACGTAGTTGAAAAATCTGTCGCAAGATTTAAATAAAAAAAACAAACAAATATACGAAGTGAAGCTAATTTTTTTCTTTCTTTTTTCTTTTAAAAAACGTTGCCCCACACTAGGATTTCTCCTGTATCGTGGGTGGGTTTACAAACACAAATCTTCACACGCACAAACATCCAGACCCGGAACAACTATCTGTAGGCCATACAAATATTTGTTCCGTGCGGGAATCGAACCCACGACCCGTAGCACAGAAGCCGATCGTTCAGCCACTGCACCAAACGTGTCGTCAAATTAAAACCATTTAATAATTAAAACAGTAATTATTATCCTTTTTAAAACTAGTTCACATTTGCCCTGGTTTGTGGTTTACCTACGATCCTCGATTATAGTTCAAGGTAGCACCAGCGGTGCTTATCATGTCCATAATTTAAACTGAGTACTAGTTTTCGAGTGAATCTTTTAATTTCGTCAATAAAACTAATTAAAAGTAATGCTTACATTTAGGTGAGGGTTTTTTATTATCTTTATCGCTTAGGCAGTTGCATCAAACGTGTAGCCTTATCCTACTTATGTTTAGGTCAACTTCTAGTCTAACCTCATCGTCATCATTGATGCCTAAGTTCCACCCACGAATTTTGATTGTGCAAATCGTATTCAGGATTTCCCAGCGACTGTTTGAAGGTCATCTGTTTTGCGAGTGCTGGTCTGCCAACATCTCGTTTGCGGTCCATTCATTTAAGGCTCTTGTTCACCTGCCACTTCTAAATGGCAGCCAGCCTGGTCGACGCAGCAGCCAGCCACTTCTCGTAGACTACAGCGACAACAATGACAACTCTCAAAGATGACCTTACAAAATCCTGCATCGCGCTAAAATTTGACATGCAGATAGTATATGTAGTTATGTACAACTTTGGAAAATCAACCGTCGGGCAGTGGCCCGCCCGGCATAAGACCCGCGTGGTAGGAGGATCCTCCCTTTTCGTTGGAGGAACACCATGTCTTTCCTCCACACCACCATTTCAGAGACATCGTCTTTAACTTTGGTATGCATTAAATTGGCTTTTTTTTTTACATGATAAAAATGTTGTACTTAACACTTATTGCCAGAGTCCTGACTCGCACTTGGCGCGTTTTTATTAATAAAACGACCATGTGGAAAAGTAGTAGGCTACCTTTTTTAGCGCTAAACGCACGATCCCAATAGAGACAAGTAATTATGTTGATTAAACGATAATTGTGTTACAGTCAAACTGTCAAAGGCCGATATGGTAGTCTCACCGTGGAATAACTAGTTTATTCTAACCAACGTCTTTCATCAAACCCTGAAATATATTCATGTTACGACTTTTGACCAATGTCAAAACTATCATCGTCAAGTGTCATTTTATACTAGGTAGGTAGTCTAATGTAAAACAAAAATAATATGTTATAAGCGCTTACAAGTCAATGCGAATGAAATAAGACGTCAAATGCCGATTTTATTGCAAGATAGGTAAGTACTTTAATAATAATTAGAGTAAGTAGTATGCATTATGAGCGATCGAAGCGCGCTCGAGACTTGGAGCACCCCAACTCGGTTGGTTTAAGTTCGAGAAGATGAAGGGACTGGTCAACGAGCTGCGCGAGCGAACAAAGCCCTCGTCATCCCCTTCGAGGTATTCTTCTTGTGACCATACCACTTTGCAATAGAAGCCCCACACGGCACACGTAAAAAGTGGCTACTTAATTGTTTTAAAATCAGTTTTATTAGTTGTCTCAACATATTTTCCTACTAAGGTCTGACTTTGATTAGTCAAAGGTGCATTTAATTAACTTGAGTTTTGGCCTTTGAATTAGTTAATATTCCAGATTTAACCCAAAAAAAGACATTAATCAAAGATCGAAATCGAAACAGAATAGTTTTGGACTATGAATAACAATAAGATCAGTTGTCAGACCTGAGGTTTGACTAGTCATAACTAGGAGCAACTGGGCGTCGGGCTTTCACTGTAACATAATAGATAATCTTTAAGTAATTAGTATTCTACAGCCTGACTTCTTACAATAGTATTACGTGATATAAATAGTGTAACACCGCTTACAGTCACGGTCGGTCCAAATGTAGGTAAATAGTGTAGTATTAAAAAACAAATGAAATTTGATTAGTATGCTGCCCATATAGAAACATTGATCCCTTTTAAAACGGTTGCATAACGGCGATGTCGATTGCAGGATAATAATTTGAATCACCTATGACATAAAAAATATTTAGGTACTTAGTTGTTTTGGAAGACACTGGTATCGATTCTGTTGCGCACTTTGATATGACTAAACTAAACTACGAGTGTTTGTCTCCTTCTGTTTCAATAGAAAAAGAAAGTGAGTTTCGTATAGACTAGTTTAGTACTGTCAAAATGTGCAACAAAATCGACACCATTTTCAAAAAACTATCGTTTTTAACAGTGCTTTGTAATCTCAAAAGTCACACACGATGCGACAAGAAAACTAATAATTAAGATTATTGTACGTACTAATTACGTTAACTGCAGACGGAGGATTGAAAAAAAACCAAAAATGATTTAAACTAATTTATTAAAACAAAACTTATTACAATATTAATTGCTAATTAATCTATGATCCTATTCGAAGTATGAATATGGAATGTGTCTCTAAATTACAATTATTAAAATTACAGCTCGGTAATATAAAATGATGTGCGTCACTAAATGCAACATCAGCTGGCCGTTTCCGCTGCTTGTCCTAATTTCGATATTTGTTACTAACTATAAGGTATCAGTGCTGAGTGGCCAATTCCCTTTGGGTAGCAACGCGTAACATCTCCACCCGCAGATCAGCAATTATTTTAGAACTTTGAGAGAAAATATTGCTGGACCCTTCCCTTCGGTCATCTTCTGATGATTTTCTTTTTCATCCGGCTCCGCATAGACGTGATCTTTAGCGTTGGAGACTGTAGATCTCTTAGAAAGACTCTTATGGCGATAGCATATAAAGGCTATGATGAGTAATACTGTTCCACACATTACGACATAAAAAGGGATTGTAGTATGATATAAAGCATCTGACTGTGTCCCTTCAAGTTGTATTGGTGATTCCATCATGATTCTATTCTGAATGCTGTGTAGTCCTTTTAGACTTATTGAATTGAGATGAATGTGAGTTGATTCAGTATCTTCCTTCTCGGCATCATAGGGAATATCTATTAACTTCAAAGGTTGGCCTCGTATCTCATCGTTATTGTTGGTTATGGTTAACTCCGTGGTGCGTAAATAACAGCTAGCAGGAATGGTGACGAGATAGCTGCCTTGTAGTGAGATGAAATCTTCTCTTCCGCGTACCAACTGAACCTTGGTTGGGTGTGGAAATGACAGAGCATAATGTTGATCGTCAAGCTTCTCCATAGCTTCTTGTGTCAGTGTTACGGTTGTGAACTGGCAGGTAGTTTTTAGGGCTTGATGTTTGATGAGCTCCTGGATGCAGTCAAACTTGGTACGTAGTTGATGAGTAACTTCTTTTTCACAGAGATACCAGTTGTTAAACTTCGAGCATTCTGCTTCTATGTACACGAAAGATTCCTCGTTAGTTGCTATAAAGGGATAGGTAGGAATAAGGGCTTTCTGGTTTTTGTTGGGTACTATAGATAGTCTATATAAATCATATGTATCTTTAGAAACTACGGGAAATTTGAATACTATAATGATTTGTTTTTCGCTGTAATAAGAGCCAGGATTTATTACATTATAATATTCTCTTAACTCTAATCTTAATATCTCATCCTTACCATATATATTTTCTAACCTATTTATCATATATTTAAGAGTATCTATATCTATCATAGAATGATGTGTGCTTGACGCACGAATAAAAGCTAGGCTATTTTCTATCCCGGTTAACTCAGAAGTCAAATCTTCTACATTATTACTTAAGATACTTAGAAGTTGGCTAAACCTTGCATGTCTAATTAAACCATGAGTAACATCCATTAATGATTCTAAGGCTTCATTAGTTTTATTTTGATTTTCAACTAACTGAGTCAATAAATTGCTATATTTATTCATCCCTTCCTTAGTGAGACTGATATGATCATTAAATTCGTTTGAGACTTTATCTTGATTACTCTGTAAAATTTTAATAGCATTATTATATTTTAAAGCGTCTGTATAATCTAAATTGCCAGATATGCTCTTTATTATAGATCCTAATCCGTCTACAAGACCTCTTTTAACACGATCAGGCTCTAGAGTTCGCAATTGATTTGTTGCTTTGCCAATTTTGTCAGTAAGATAAGTTATCTGAAATTCAAATAAAGTATATGTATCATTACTAAGCCGACTTTTGTAACCCTGTATTTGATTCTGCAAAAGATTAATTTGCTCTTCAATATCTTTAAGATTTATATATTGTAGGAACGTATGATGATGAGTTGTCATTCTCGTTGGTCCAAGTTTGAATGGTAGTAAGCCTGGTCCATCGGCCAAACTTTCAAGTTTTATCTCCTGGGACTTCGTCTCGTGAAGGATCAGTAATAGTAGAATCCTGTAACAATTTAGGATCTTTATGGCTTCTTTTTAATCTAGATTTAGCCACAGGTCCACGTTTCTTTGACGTGTAAATGTGAACGGGTAAATCCGCTAAAATAGTGTCTTGGGTATAACGGGGTGCGGTTTTCTGACGACTAGCGGAGGGGTTTTTAATGAAAACTTGTTGTTGGGGAACATACTCTATTTCAGGTTCTCGACCTAAGTTTCTACGTTCTATTAAAGCGGTCCGTCTAGCCAGTGAAGACTCGTTTATTGTGTCATAGACCAGTTTCATTTGTGCCCTATGATTTTGTACGTATTGCTGCAACAATTGTTGTGTAAAATCTATGTCTGAAATATCCCTGGGATTAAAGTGCCCTGTTAATAAATCAAATGGCCTACACCTAGTGAAACTATGTATCGAGCTATTATAACCGATGATAGCATATGGCATAAGATTTAATATGGGTTCATCCTTACGCTGTAGTTTTAAAATACGTAAGTGTTCTAGAATAGTCGAGTGAAAACGCTCAATGTTACCGTTATCGTTAGGAGAATGTGGTAAGACTCTGTGGTGGTTAATTTTGTGAACACGTGTAAATTCAGAGAAAAGCTGATTAGTGAACTCCGTACCATTGTCAGTTATTAGTGTTAACGGTACTCCATGATGGGTGCAATATTGTAACATCGATTGCAATATGCTTACTGCCGTACCGTCTCTTAGATGATATGCCTGTCCATACTTTGTAAAAACATCTATGAACGTAATGTATTTTTCATTATGAACTGTGAATAAATCCATGTGAACTATCTCGAATGGTTTTGTCGCAGGAGGTACTATATTAAACTGTGGTTTAATAGGTCCTCTATCGTATTTAGCTTGCCCACAAATAATACATTCATTTATAAATTTTGTTATTTGATCTTTCATTTTGGGCCAGTAATATTTTTTAGAAAGAGCTAAATAGCATTCGGTAATTCCGCGATGGTTGGTTTTACCGTCATGATAGTGTTGAATTATTTCTTGCTGATGGAGGTACTCTTTAACATTATCAATTTCATGTTTAGCTAGCACAAGATTAATTGAAGAACTTTTAAACTTTTCTTGTATTACCGATATGATTGAATACATTGCGAGAGGTGGATTTATTAAAATGGCTGTCTTAACTTTCGGATTCACATATTCTTTGATGGCATTAACTACATCGTTCTCTAAGTTTGAAGATAATATTTGGATAGCTATGCGTGTGTGTGTTTCAAATGGTTTAGATACCGTTGCCTTTCGTTTAACATCATCTACAATAGTGAAGCATATCTGCCTATGATACTTATTAAGGGGCTCGTCGGTGATTGGGACTTCTAATATAGGGTGTTCAAGACTTGTATGTACGGTTGCAGTGGACGAATTTGCTACGGACGGTGGGTTTTCTGTAGCGTTTGGAATAAGTGAACATAACTCATCTATTATACTATTAGCATCTTCAATATTTATTTCCACACGAGATAAGGCGTCGGCATTTGTATTATTCTTGCCCTTTTTATATATAACAGTAAAATCATATTCACTTAATTTTAACCGCCATCTCGTTAAACGCGAATTGGGTTCCTTAAGGTTCATCATCCACTGTAAAGGTTTATGATCAGTTAATACCTTAAATTTGCGCCCAAATAAGTATGGTCTGAAATACTTTGTGGCCCAGACTATAGCAAGCAATTCCTTTTCTATGGTGCTATAATTGAGCTCACTCTCGTTTAAGGTTCGAGAAGCGTAACATACAGGTTTATCGGATCCTACTGTTCCTTGGGATAATATGGCACCTATGGCAACGTTCGAAGCATCTGTTGTTAAGATGAATTCTCTACTAAAATCAGGATACTGTAATATGGGATCATTTGTTAGAAGAGTTTTGCATTTCTCAAAGCTATTAATATATTCGGGATCTAAAACAACTTTTCTACCTTTTTTTAAACAAGAAGTTAGAGGTTTAGTTATTTTAGCAAAGTCTGGAATGAATTTTCGATAGTAGCATAAGAGGCCTAAAAATTGCTTAATTTCTTTGGGGGTCTTTGGAATGGGATATTTTTCGATAGCTTGGATTTTATCTGGATTCGGTTTTATACCTTCCCTAGTAATGATATGCCCGAGATAAGCAGTTTCAATCTTTAAAAATTCCGATTTATCCATCTGTATCTTAAAATTGGACTCCTGAAGTCTCTGGAGTACTTTTTCTAGATTAACCATATGTTCCTGTAAACTAGTGCTGAAAATTATAATGTCATCTAAATAAACCAAGCATATTTCATTCTGGAGACCTCTAAGGACATTGTCCATAACCCTCTGAAAAGTGAAAGGTGAATTCTTAAGTCCCATTGGCATTCTAAGATACTCAAAATGACCATGTTCAACATTAAATGCGGTTTTCTGTATATCCTGAGGGTCCATTTCTACCTGGTAAAATCCACTAGCTAAATCAAGCGTTGTAAAATACTGACATCTTCCTAGCTTGTCAAGGACATCGTTAATATTAGGGATTGGATATTTATCATCAATTGTTTTTTCATTGACTTTTCTGAAATCGATCACTAATCGCCATTTCTGTTTACCTGAAGTATCTATTTTCTTAGGTACCACCCAAATTGATGAACTCCATGCGGAATCAGAAGGTCTTATTATTCCCTGATCTAACATCTTTGATATTTGGTCCCTGACTTCTTGACGATGTACAAACGGATACCGATAGCTCTTAGTATAAACGGGAACCTCGTCCATAGTTTTAATACGATGCTTTATCTTATTGGTAAAAGTTAACGCTTCGCCTTCGATATAAAACACGTCAGCATATTTTGAACAAAGAGTTACAAGATTAGCCTTCTCTTCTTCATTAAGATGATCGGTACGCAATTTCGATATTACATTCTGTACTCTTGTACCACTATATTCAGTGCGCGTGCACTCGATATTAAATAAACTAGCGCGTGCAGGTTGATCTAACGATAAAATTATATCATTTGGTGTCGGATTTTCTATTTCTATATAGCCGCGATTATTCACTACAGTTGTTAAACACTCGTGGATAATACAGTTGCATATAGTCTGTTCACTAACTAAGACTGCACCGTCTGGGGAATGGATAGGAATTCTTATTAACTTTGACGACTCGGCCGGTATAATGTCTTCGTAAAGGTTTACATTACAAGAGTTATGCAAATTAATTGGGTTAACAGAGGCTCTTGTAATTAATTTTAAATCTTTTAAATCTATCTTTGATTCCCATCTAGTTAACATATTTAATCCTATTAATCCATCGAAATGGTTGTGAAAACGATATACGTAAAATGTTAGATCGTCTGAATCATTAAATTCGGCAAAACATGGTAAAGTTATAGAATAATCACTTGTACTAGTTGCATGTACGTTGGACACTTCAAATGGATCATAATTAAGAGGAAAATTTGGAAAGTACTTTTCTACAGCATCCGGACTGATAAAAGATTGGTTTGCACCAGTATCTATTAAAAATTTTAAAGGTGGATTTGAAATTAATATATACGGAAGCTGTCTCTGAGTCTGAAGATTCAGCTCTATTTTGGTCTTTTTGATTTTTGGTGATCCTGAAAATCCTGTTCTTTATGACTTGGACCCGGTTGAGGTTCAATTTCGTGTATAAAATTATTTTCGTTACTTACATCGTAATAAACTGATTCAGAGTTGCACTCTAATGTGGCGTATGGACTATAATCTGAATAATCACTATAATAATAGTCCGGTTCGTAACAATACTCCGCGGGGTAATATGAGTCGTCATACGTAGCGCATTCATTCATGTTCATTTCACGACTTTTTAGATAATTAGTTGGCGGTGGATTACCTGATTTATTCCAATCATGTCCCGATAACATAGGTTTAGGTGTAAAATGCTGAACACCACTCATAGGTTTTGGACCTAAATTATGAGGCTGATTATTCCTAGGTGGTAAACGGAACACATTACTTTGAGGATTATAATTATGCGGTAAAGTGCGGAACATCTGTTGGGTGCGAGTAGGCATGCGATTTTGTGGTGACTGATTTAATAAGTGAGGATGAAATTTAAAGGGCTGGGGCGAAAACATAGGTTTATTTCCTACAGGAGCAGGCCAATTAGGAGTCGGTGTAAGGAAATTCTGGTTACGTGGAGGCATAAAGTTTACATGAGATGAACTGGGATTGGGTATTTTAGGATTATACACCGGTTTTGGAACGTCACTACGCTGCTGTAGGTACATAACGTTAAGTTCCTCCTGTACGTATTCAAGGGCTTTTTAACGGTCTCTGGACGCATGCACCTAATACGTGAGCCTAAAGGTTCCTTCAAGCCTCTGACAAAAGACTGCATAGTAACTTTTTTATATAAAGTACGTTTAGCTTCTACCGTGGTAGGTATTGGTTCATGTAACGTGACATATGTCATTATCGTACTAAACAAAGTTTGGCATTGTTCATAAAATTCCTGAGGGGTTTTATTACCTTGCGTAGCTAAAGAGAGGTCTCTGTATAAAGCGGTTTCATCCCGTTGGTCCGAGAAATTATTTATTAGGGCTGTTTTAATACCTTGCCAACTATCAGGAATACCATTAGAGTTAATGGTACAGGCGGCGGACCCAGTGATTTTATTTAAGATGCCGTTTAATAAGCATGAGTTGGATAATTCACTACCTTGAACATTACTAAGATACTGACCTACTATTTGGTCACAAATACTAATAAACCTAGTTAAAACATTTGGATTCCCATCAAACTCCGGTACTAAACGAAGAGTCTTAAAAATTGTATCCGGGTTAAGGGCCATCTTTATCAAACTTCTTGAGCTGTCACTATCTAAATCCCTATTTATATCTATAGTAGTCCAGCGAGCCTTGCGCGATGTAGGCTGCTGGGGTTTAGGATCTTTCGGATGAAAAATCGTGGATAAAGGGAAACACTAGGAATAAAAGGAAAGCAACACCAGAGCAATTCAAGTGTACTTACAAATATTTCATGTCTGGTTCTCTCGTGAATCGATGTCTGGATTCTCTCCGAAGCTGCAGCTGGTCCGTAGATTCTGGATACTCGATGTTGGTGCTTGATAGCCACCCGGGTGACTCGCGAACGCGGATAACGATATTAGAGATCCCTAAAGCTCGCGAACCGGCCCGCGAATATCCTACCGACTGCGCCAATTACGTTAACTGCAGACGGAGGATTGAAAAAAAACCAAAAATGATTTAAACTAATTTATTAAAACAAAACTTATTACAATATTAATTGCTAATTAATCTATGATCCTATTCGAAGTATGAATATGGAATGTGTCTCTAAATTACAATTATTAAAATTACAGCTCGGTAATATAAAATGATGTGCGTCACTAAATGCAACATCAGCTGGCCGTTTCCGCTGCTTGTCCTAATTTCGATATTTGTTACTAACTATAAGGTATCAGTGCTGAGTGGCCAATTCCCTTTGGGTAGCAACGCGTAACATACTAGATAGAGTAGACCAATGTTTACAGGGTTGCTCTGAGGTAGGTACTAGGTAGGTATACCTAATATGGGCGATGATAGTATATCCCTATAGGTATAGTTTGTGTATTATCATGTTATGCCATCTATCAGATTTAGTATTAAAGTACTACAACGCCATCTAGTAAATCTTTGATATATTATTCTGAAGTTAACTTGTTTATTTTATTGGCTCTCCGCAGTTTATAAAATTAATTATTTCTTTTTTTTGTCACAAATTATATAAATATTGTTTACAATTAATATCTGAATATTTTAACAAGATTAAACGTAAATTATTGATTTCGTATGTTGAGGTCTATGATTTTAATTTTGGCGCCAATTCCGCCTCGTTCTATCTCATTTGAATAATTTGCAAGTTTGGTTGGTTTATATAAATTCAAAGATTATTTTAAATGGACTATTATTACGATAATTGCATAATAATTCTAATGTTAATTTCTAAATGCAAATGTAATTATAGTTGGACCAACAATTCGATGCAGTAACTTGACAATTCAAAGCAAAATAATGCTACCATACCAAAATTAATAGTGTTGGGGTAGTGAACGATTTTACGAAAAGAACGAATACGAAAAATAGTTTGCAATATAAGAATAACAAAGGAGGAGGAACAGTAATACTCACAGTATTTATTTAAAAAATAATAAAATGAAATAATTAACGAGTATTTATATATGTGTTGGTATAAGATGATTAATTAATCCAAAGTCGAATTCCCAAGTTTATTGTGTTTGGTGATGTTTTTGTTATATATTATATTACCACAATTGTGCATTGAAGTAGGGATGGGCCGAATATTCGTTTTATTTTCGGTATTCGGCATATTCGGCAGGTTTACCGAACATTCATATTCGGCCGATTATTCGGCAAAAATGCCGAACATCCTACCGAATAATCTTGCGTTAAAAAGTTGCCTCTATGCTTGTATGAAGTAGTACAATTACATAATTGTATCCATAACAAGTGTCATATCATTTATCGTCAGGTTCACAGAAAAATGTCCAAATGTTGGACCACTTCTTTCCACTCATTTCATTAAATTTGGAAACATGGAATCTCATAAAAACAATTGCAAATCTTAACACTAACAAATCTAATTCTAATGAGCTGCTGTCTCTGATGGATGACCCCGCACGTGCTGTTGATATTGTTAATGACTTTTTTGTAAATGTGGGCAAGAACCTAGCATCCAAAATTGATTCGAACTATAATTACTCTGCATGTGTCTTGGGCTCCTATGCAATAACTACCTATCCAAATTCAATGGCTATTTTCGAAACTGATAACAAGGAAATTGAAAAAAATATTCTCAGTCTTAATTCTACGAGTGCGGTTGGCTGTGATGGCATTTCTACCATGATTGTCAAAAATGCAAGACATACTCTCATCCCAATTATGTGCCATATCTTCAACCTCGTTTTCACTACAGGGGTTTTTCCCTCGGTATTCAAGATGGGTCTGGTTCATCCTATGTATAAGAGTAGAGCTAGAGACCGTGTCGATAACTATAGGCCAATTTCTGTGCTAACTACTTTATCCAAAATATTAGAAAAACTTATAAACAGTAGGCTCCTCAGTTACTTACTAGTCCAAAATATTATCGCTAAGAACCAATATGGTTTTAGATCCGGCAAAAGCACTGAAGATGCAGTTTTGGAATTAACTAATACTATTGCTAGAAACCTAAATAATAAATTAAAAATAATGGCAATTTTCCTAGATCTCTCTAAAGCCTTTGATACGGTCTCCATCCCAATTTTACTAAACAAACTAGAACGACTTGGAATCAGAGGTTTGCCCCTAAATATTTTCACAAGTTACCTAACAGGTCGTTCTCAGACTACTAGAACAGGAAATTACACAAGTGGACCCAAATATATCAGTCACGGTGTGCCACAGGGTAGCGTACTTGGACCCACCTTATTTTTGATTTATCTAAATGACCTCTGCAACCTACCTTTACTAAACTGTAAAATTATAACATACGCAGACGATACTGCAATGGTAGTACATGGTAATGATTGGTCCGATACGATTTCTCATGCTGAATCTGCTCTACAGACTACTATGACCTGGTTAAGAAACAATCTGCTGACCCTTAACTTAGATAAAACTAAATTTATGACCTTTTCCCCACGCAGAACATCACAGCCGATCTCTGACTACACACTAACTGCTCACAAATGTAACCCTGTCACAAACCAGGACAGTAATTGTACTCAAATTGTCCATACTCATTGTATAAAGTATCTTGGTGTCTATATTGATAGTACTCTGTCATGGAGTGAACACATAAAGTCACTGGTGGGTAGAGTCAGGAAATTAATATATGTGTTTAAGAACCTGAGGGCTTCTGCTGACTTCCCTACCTTAAAAACGGTATACTAAGCTCTAGCTCACTCAATCATAACCTATTGTATTAACAGCCTGGGGCAGTTCTGGAAAATCCTCATTACTGCGAGTGGAAAGGGCAGTTTTAAAAGTTATGACCCACAAACCAATCCGCTTCCCCACAAAGGAACTCTACGCAGCTCTATGTGGGATACCAAGAGTGAGACACTCATTTGCACTTAGCACCATACTGCGTAAGCACTCCGAACTGACTTTCGATGCTGACCTCATTAACCGCAGACGAAGGTCTATTAGAGTCTGTTTAGTCGAGCCAGTCGGAACCGAAGTAGTTAGACGTCAATATAGATACCTAAGTTATATTTTGTACAACCGAGTAAATAGCGTATGTAACATATATTCACTTAATCTGAGTGTCGAGTCACCGTTGACAAATGGCTTCATGCTCTTACTTATGAAGAACTTGAAATGTTAGTTAAAACGTAACAGATACATAAACATGCACTCACAACACAACACCACACACACACACAACACAACACAACTTGCCACACGCAGACTCACGCACAACACAACTTAATCACACGCACACTCACGTACAACACTCCGCACGCACAACACACCACACCCACACACATGCACAACACATCACACACACACTTGATTATTTTGATTACCATACCTTTTTGCTTTTATATTATTTTCTTTTTGTTTTTTTATTATTACTTGTTATTTTTCTTTGTAATTTTCTTTTTAAGTTAATAATAATAATTTCTCAACGCTGGAGCAGTTACGCATAAACTTTTTCGTATGGGCGTTAATGGCTGCAACACAGTTTATAACTAATGCAGTCATTATCGTACATAATTTTATTGTAATTGTGTTTTTTAGTTCCAATAAAATATTATTATTATATTATTATTTTTGGCAATGTACTGATTTTTAAAGATTTTGTACACAAAAGCAAATGCGCGTGCAAATGTATTGTCGCTAACTAAATGATGCAATAACAGTCGGGGGTAGCGGCGTCAGCGGTTGGAAGGGTCACGCGTTCCAATGCGTTCGACAAGTACAGCGACACCGCAACCTAATTGGGCGCTACAACGAGTGCTACCCAGCCCAAACCCCGACGAGCGGCCCTTCCATGGGTTTCTCTTCGCTTCACCGTGGGTTCCACGCCACGGCTACTAAGCCCCCCCGCAACGACAATACGGGAACCCACCGCTCACATACCTAAGGCGAGGCCAACTAGTACCATGCGGACTTTATGGTGGAAAAACTAATTTTTAAAAAAAATATAAAAAATCATTATTTAAAAAAATATTTGATACCCAGTCCTAATGTATTGTTTAATAATTGAGATTTTTTCAATAATTCAAAAACAAAACCACTTCTACTTTAAAGACGACTGACAAAAATATTCGTTACATTTACATTCATAAATAAACAACAAAAAAAAAGGTTTTTGTATATCAGTGGTCGAGTGGTCTTTAGTCATTATTCTGAGTGGTTACATTCATGGTTACATTACAGCTAACATTGACATTGACACTGACAGATCAAATATCTGTCATTTATTAAGGTTATGTCATGTCTTTTGTCAATCAATGTCAAATTACAGTTTAAATGCAACATGCATGCAACACATATTTTAATACATTGATTATTTTATTAATTGCTCGTTAACTGCATATTGCATGGATGGATTTTGTCATTTTTTAACAAAATTAGTGATAAGAATTTACAGAAATTATAGCCAAAATGTCTTTACACGAGTAAGTTTGCTGCATTATTTGTGTTATTTAAAAATATATAATAAATAGTATGCATTTCATTCCATTTGCTTGTTTTCAGTAGTATAGTATAAAATTGTTCGTTGTAATTCCAGTGTAACTAAACTGAAGAAACGCGAAGATTACTTAGATTGGCAGGAATATTTCATGGCGACTGCGTTTTTGGCGGCAAAACGGAGCAAAGATCCTAGTTACCAAGTAGGAGCTTGTATTGTCAACAAAGACAACAAAATTGTTGGCGTTGGGTAAGTACGGTTGTTTAATTAATTGCGATACATCCTTAAATTATAGGTCTGAAGCTAGTGATTAATTTTATAAAAGAAAACCATTTGTAGGCCTCAATTGAATGATTAATGGCAGTTTTCATAGCTAATGTTATTAGTGTAGTTATCTGTGTCCTTTGTTTTAGTAGTAAACATGGGTGTGGTCATTATACATATTAGTCTATAGAACTTAAACATTTATAACCAGGGACTAATACTGGTAAGTAAGTACCAGCATTAATACCGGTAGTCCTATGGGATATCTATATTGGGTGATAAGAAAAAAGGTGAATTTCGAAAAGTTTTTCAATTTCTGATCCAAGTATTAATTTTTTTACAATACCTATGGAAAGAGTGTAATTTCTTTAGAATATCTATTATGGTGTTTCTTGCTAGCTCTTTTCCATAGGAAACAATAAATTGGAACCATGCACCTAAATCCGACTTTTATAAGCACCCATAATAGTTTATGTGATTTTTTTATTTGTTTGCTAAAATAGCTAAAAGTGACCGTTTTTGGTCCTTTCTTAAAACTTACAGAACAAAGGCCAAGTAATAATATGCTTTAGGGTTAATCACATTAGTCGCTATCAACTATACAGTGGTGGCCATATAATTAGAAACAATCATTACTGCACACATTGTTATGATAAAAACTCACTTTAAGTTTTTATCAGTCTATCATTGATGACTTCTAACTACCTCATTGTGCCGGCCCAGCAGTAGTCTATAAAGACATATCATCATATCATGACATATCATGTATAAACATGATAACAAATTGAATCACTTTGTAAACAGGGCGTCATTTGAAACAAACTGAGAGCTGGACAAATAATTAAAAACAACAACTATATTGTAAGAAATTCGAAGTTGAAAATAATTTTGCGCTTTAATATTGGCGAACACTTATATCTGCATCATCTCCATGTTTTCAAAAGTAATTTTAATGAATTAATTTACTCAAAAAAATTAAATATAGGAAACCTGTGCTTCATTCAAACCCTTAAAAACTTATGGATCTGAAAAACATAACTTTTCTTTCATAAACCTCTGGGACCATCTAAAATGAACCAATACTAAAATTGTGTGCCAACAATGTTGCATAAAAGCCCGAGTCTCAGCAAACGATAGCATGTAAGGATTGCAAGATTGTTCAATTAACAAAAGCAAACCCTTTTCGGGGCCATTCTTATATTGAAATATTCAAATTACTGAAACATATTGTGTCTTTAGTATAATGAAGTAAATTGAAATCCATCTAGAATGTCTCATTTTTTTTTAGAGACTCACTTATTTTTTCGATGTATGACGCAGTACTAATCATCACTCATTATATGGCCGTCAATGTAGGTATAGAGGAATTCAATATCTTTCTTACTAGGCTTTGTATGCAAAATTTTAGACCCTGTCTGTGCTTACCATCAGTTGTGACTAGGATCAAACGCAACCAAGTCAAGAACAAAAAAAACCATGTAGAAACCTGGATGGTTTCAAAAATACTGTTCCAGAACACCCATGTTTTTTTATGGACTGTCTTGGCCTCGATTTTGTCTGGTGGAAAGCGATGGATGAGGTTTACGATGGAATGAGCATACCCAGGAGATGCCTATTCACTCTTACTTTGTGCCAGGCTTTTTAAAAATCACGACTTTAAAAAAAACTAAAATGTTTATTTTATTTTATTTTTCTTACTCGGTTATTTTTACATTTTTTTATGTTTTTATTCCTTTTTTTTATTCGGTTTTTATTTCATTTAAATCAGACTTTTCATTTAATAACTTAAACATTTTTAATATGGTATTCAGTTTTTAGATGCTTATGAAAAAACACTTATGTTTACTTTATTCATTAACTTGCATACTAATTACATTTTTAAATATTTCTATAAAAATTATAATAAAAACATTTAAAAATATAAAAAATAGTAGCCCACCGGCATCGGGAACAGGGTCCAAGCTACCGGTGGTCAGGGCCTCAGAGAGAGGAACTTCCTGACAATACGTGCCGTGTCCAGAAGTACCGCTTTCTGTATCAGGCCCCTGACCCAGCTGCCCAAAGAGAGCCTCATCAGGTGTTGGTCGAGGCTCTTGGCTATTAAGCCATTGGCCGTAACGACTATCGGCACAATGACTGCTGAGTCAACCTCCCACATGTCGACAACCTCGTGTGCCAAATCTTGATACTTAATTTCTTTATCTTTCTCGGCTTTCACAAGGTTCTCGTCATGTGGGACAGTGACATCAACAATCATTGTGAGACGCTCTGATCGATCTATCATCACTATGTCAGGCTTATTGGCAACAATAGTCCTGTCGGTGATGATAGATCGATCCCAGTACAATGTGATATGACCATTCTCGAGAACTGGGTCGGGCACATACTTGTAGTATGGTACTTCTGCGTCCACAAGGTTGTATTTCAGAGCAAGTTGCTGGTGGATAATCCTAGCCACTAGGTTGTGTCTGTGTAAATACTCGCCGTTAGCAAGACGAGAACAACCAGAAATAATATGTGGAATGGATTCGCCGAGACAGTGGCATGCCCGACAGATGTCAACCGTGCCGTCCTTCACAATATATTTCCGGTAGTTGTTCGTCAAGATAACTTCGTCCATAATCGCACAGACAAAACCTTCGGTTTCCCCAAATAGGTCACCGAAACGTAGCCAGGCTACGGACGCTAGGAAATCTACATCGGGCCCATGAAGGGCCCGGTAAAAGCGTCCGTGAAGCTCCTTGCTCTGCCATACCTCCCTGCGACCATTAGTATCCAGTACTACAGGCTTGCGCCAGTTCTCTTTAGCCAAGGACTTCCCTTTGTCCACTGCGACTACATCTCGATGCATCCCCACGTCGGCATGGAGGAAGTACTCCCTGAGGCTGCACACCTCGCGGTTGTGAAGGGTCTTAGCATTTAAAAAGCCTCGACCCCCACACTTCCTCGGAATGTACAGCCTCATCACCGATGAACGTGGGTGATGCATTCGGTATGCAGTCAGCAGCGCACGGACCCTACTATCCAGGGCGTCAAGTTCCGTCTGAGTCCACTTGAGTATGCCGAAGGAGTACATCAAGACCGGCATGACCCAACCGTTAAAGGCGCGCACCTTATTTCCGCCTGACAAAAGACTTATAAGTACTTAAAAGTCTTTAAAAAACACTTTATTATTATGGTTTAAAATTATTTACTAATAATTACCAAAAAACAATGTAAACGGAAAGAAGTTTTTCTGGTTCATTTAGTTTTCTGTTTCACCACAGTAGAACTTAGAAATCATTTTTATTTCTTGTTAGATTTATGAGTTGAGATTTTTTAGAAGAAATACCAATTTGGCAGCCTTCTCTGTTTCTTATTTTACTATGAACTAAGTTGAATGCTGAAAATATTCATTCCACTCCTGCAGAGGAATCAATTGCAGTGAGCAGTTGTTTATTTCCAGCTCTTCTTGGGTTATTATACGCATTTTCCCCATTTTGATGAACAAGATTTAAATTAAGTTTTTTTTTTTACAACATCACTTGATTTTTATTCTGATTTAAATCAAGTTATTTCAATTCTGATTTCAATCATCTCAACCTTGCTTTGTGCGCTATCAGTTGCAAAAGCATTCCACAATATGCATAATGGGACTGACACGAGTAAAAGCTGAATCGTTGAAAGGTCAAAACAGGCTTACACATATTTATAGAAAAACATCTGGTTTAATTATTACACCGGCTGCTTTTTCAAAAATATAAATATCCTGTTATAATTTTCCAAAATTGAGCTCACTACTCTTGGACCACTTCTCCCAATGAAGACAGCTTGTATTAATAATACATTTTCATTTATTACAGATATAATGGAATGCCCATTGGGTGCAATGACGATGAATTCCCATGGGCAAAGGATACCCCTTCACCATTAGATAGCAAATTCCTTTATGGTGAGAACAGTTTTTTTTGTAGTGTTTTATTCCTTTTTTTGCATCTCACTCTTTTCTCTACTGTTATTTTTATCTATTATTAGGGGCCGGTCCCGTTTCGCACGGGTGGAATTTTTCCCGTCTTTGCAACATTTTTCATTTATGCTCCGCTCCTATTTGTCGTAGCGTGATGTAATATAGCCTATAACCTACCTCGATAAACGGACTATCCAATACAAAAATAATTTTTCAATTCCAACCAGTAGTTTCTGAGATTAGCGCATTCAAACAAACAAACTCTTCAGCTTTATAATATTAATATAGAATTAACCTACCATAAGGAGCGAAAAATAAATGTATAGTTTCAAGTGCTTTCACTCTAATTGAAACTATTGAACCAATTGGGCAATAAATACCTACCATAATTTTGTGGACATTAGAGAAAACGAGTCTCGAAAGTGACAAGTAAATACATATCGCACCTTCGGTGGAACAAAGTCACAATAGCTCATTTTGTAATTTTACAGGAGTGGACTTTTAAGATGTTTTTCGCATTTATTTCCATATTACTGGATTATTATCTAAATATTTTTAACCTACTACAGATAGTAATCCAGTAATATGGAAATAAATGTGAAAAAATCTTAAAAATCCTCTCCTGTAAAATTACAAAATGAGCTATTGTGACTTTGTTCCACCGAAGGTGCGATATATTATTTATGATACATGACATGTGTATGCAAAATTGGTTTAAAAATTTACTTGAAAGATTTGAAGCTGATAAAGCAAGCTAACATAACATCACGCCTGTAATCCCTGAACGGTTGGGCAGAGGTGTATAGTAACACCCTCATTTCGTCGTTCGTCGTTATGTTTAAGTCCCATGTAATAGGGGGCGAGCATATTGCCTTCAACCGGGCACAAATCCAAAGTCCGGGCTGCTATTGAGGAATTCCACTCGGAAAAACCCAATAACACTGCCTGGCCTGGGGATCGAACCCAAAACCTCACGATCAGCACTCGCACTTGCCACCTAGCCAGACCAACGAGGCAGTTAAATAAAGCAAGCTAAATAAATGCTTTTAATAAAAAATATCTTGCACTTCTAGATAAGAAGAGATAATAATCTTCTTTACATAGTATAAAAAAGTCGCTCCCACTGTCTGTCTGTCCCTATGTATGCTTAGATCTTTAAAACTACGCAACGGATTTTGATGCGGTTTTTTTTAATAGATAGAATGATATAAGAGGAAAGTTTATATGCCCTTTATTAGTATCTACATTGCACCCGTGCGAAGCCGGGGCGGGTCGCTAGTATCCTTATAATTATCTCTTCTTATCTAGCCATCTATGCCAAGCGCTGCTATTATTATTATACATATTTCTCAGAATTATATTTACTTAAATTTGGTTCTTTTTTAAATATGTACTTAAATATCGCTAAAATAAAGAACCTGAAAGGATATGAGTCATATATTATTAATATTTCAGTTTGCCATGCAGAAATGAATGCAATAATCAACAAGAATTCAGCAGATGTAAAGGACTGTGCAATATATGTTGGCTTGTTCCCATGCAATGAGTGTGCTAAGATGATCATCCAGTCTGGGATCACCAAAGTTTATTATCTGTCTGATGAAAAAGGGCACAAGAAAAAATATATAGCTTCTAAAAGAATGCTTGATGCTGCAGGTGTGAAACATGAGTATGTATTCGTTTTTTTTTACACATTGTACTAAATATTACCTTAGTTAGGGTTGCCAGGTGACCGGCTTCAGCCAGACACGTCCGGTTTTTACAGTCGTGTCCGGCCAAATATACAAGGTTAGTCGGAAAGGGGGTACTAAGCCGAAAGGGTGTTAAAGTACCTATAATAAGGGTTAAATTTTGTTCTACAACTTTCCCCAAAACTTGATAGTTTAAGAGAAATAGCTTTTCAAAGATTTCGTAAAAAATATGCTAAAATCTATCAGTCCATAGCTATGATCAGCTGTTTTTACAATTTAGCTCATATTTGGGGTCACGGATTAGAAAATTAATTTTCTGAATTCTTAACTAAAGCAGGTATGTTTTTTTTTTTTAAAAAAACTAAATTAAAAATCTTTTTGCATGCAAATAAAAATTATCGAATTTTGAAATTTTAGCACTTGCTTTAAATTAGTCATCAGTGATACTTTAGGTGGCCCGCGGCTTAGTACCCCCTTTCCGACTAACCTTGTATACGAGCCCGGCCTGTCCGGCTTTTGTCAGGCTTTTGGTCAACCCCGTCCCGCCTGAAGATGCCGAATGAAAGCGACAGAGCGATTTTTTTTCTTTTAAAAACCAAATTGTCAGGCTTTCAGAGTAAAATGTCCGGCTAAAGATGAATCTGTGTCCGGCTTTTAAATTTTTGGGTCTGGCAACCCTAACTGTAGTAGTACTCACAAAAACATATCAAGCTAGTAATTCCAGCATAAGCTGATCTCGCATTGTATAGACTTTCCGTACAATGACAGGTCAGCTTCTACTGGAAATGTGTAGCTTGATATGTTGTCGTATGTACTAACTACTAAACTAGATTAGCAAGTCTTCTCTTTTATCTCTGTTCTAAGAGCATATTTTCCCTCTTTAGAATTTAAAATCATAGAAATGTATATTATTCGGGATTCGTGGCTAATTACCATCCGCGCGGCTCATACGATTTGCTAGGTTAAGCTGCACTTGCCGCGGTCAGTTTGTGGATGGGTGACCGTTCGTTACATCATATCGAGACCCCTACGTGCCTCGTAGAGCACGTTAAACATTCGGTCCCGGGTGTCATACGAATACCAGTCGTTACGGGAAGTCGGAACCCCGAAAGTCTAACCTTAGGATATCGGCATAGCCATGTAACTGGGTTGTGGTCTGATGGCAGCCGCCCCATGTAAAATATTGGTATTCAGCCGCATCTGGTTTAACTGGAAGCTGACCCCAACATAGTTGGGAAAAAGGCTAGGCAGAACATTGAAATGTATTTTGTTAAGTTCGTCAGTTTTACCCAATGTTTGTATTTTTTCAGGCAATACATACCTAAGAACAGCAAGATTGAAATAGACTTCGCAGTCAAATGCGATGGAATGAGCCCTACCAAAAATATTAAGAAATAATCTATATATGTACAAAGTGGGTATGGCGTGATGAAATTAAACGATACCACGTATTCTATGACGCGTTCTACAACCGTACACAAAAAATCAATCCAGTATATTCAATAGTGTAGTCACAGGAATTTTCTTAAGATTTCATATTTTTACACATATCTACGCATCTACGCGAAGTTATGTTAGTCTGTATTTACATGTGTAGCCCAGATAGCCGACACATTTCCACTTGGACTTCTTTCCCTAGAGGAATGAGTCAAGTTAAAAAATCAAGCGAAAAAAATATGCTTGAAAATTACTGATTATACACCTTATTCAACTCTGCTTGAGACAAAGTATAAACAATCTTAATGTGTCCGTTTGTGGTGACCGTGAAATACGAAACTAGGGAATAAAAAAATCGAACCTTTAATAAGAGGTTTTTCAAGTAAGATCACATAATTTATTTTTGTTAGTGTTTCATGTTTAGATTTACAGAATATCTTTTTTTTAAGAGTAGTCAAATGTTGTTTACGCTTTGTCTCAAGCCAAGCTGATTATGGTATAGTGATCTTAAAACTCATCATAGTATACGTGGTCTCATTAAAGACATTTATGTCCCATACTATATAATTTTGATATAATTTTTTTCATAGCAATATAATAATTATGAATTGCTATTTTATAGCTTGTGATATATAAGTTTATACGTAAAATAAGATTGACGAGTTTACCATGTAATATTGTAAATGAAACAGAAATATAAATAAATTTGTAAAATAAAATTTTATTACTTTATGTACAAGATGACACGGGTACAGATACTCCGATCACACAACTTGAATACAATAAAACCAACATGGTGATTTACAAGTAACTTAATTGAACGAATTTGTGTAAAATAAATATAATTAACTATATCCACTGAATTAAATAAAAATGTAAATCACGAGAATATCAGGCGTGGGTGACATCTACCATACCTACAGCCCGAGTAGGAAGGCGATTAAGGCCAGCGAAAGCCAAGAATGATAAGATAAGCTTCTTTGAAATATAACAATAGGTACATATTCAGACATTCATTTTATTCAGTGGATATAGTCTAGAAATTAACTGTTCTAGTGTGTTTTACAACACAACAAAAGTACATGCATTTGTTACAATTTGGAGTATTCAATTATATAATTATTGTCCAAACTTTACACATATCTACAAAAAAGAAAAAATAAACGAAATCCAACACGTGTTTACATTTGAGTCCATGTTCACCACCCGCACTTTTACATATTAAACCCTAGCGCCCCATGCAGTCAATAAGTTTCAAGTCAACAAAGACCTCATAGCTAACGATATTGTACAGTACAAACTTAAAAATAAGAATTATTTACAAGCGTACCCTCTATTCAAGGGGCGAGCCGCGCGACCTTTTCTAAATTTGCCACACAACATATATTTTTACACATTAAAAAAACCAGTCGTTATTTGAAATATTAAATCCTAATAATTATTTTGTTACGTGAATATTGTTGAACACTTGAGGCCATGGGATGTTACTTTGTAGGGTAGTCCAAACGAGAGATTACTTAAACTTTAGACCGAGTGCTTATGTTATTAATATTGAAAAATTTACACTAATAATTCAAGATTTTATTGTACAAATAGCTGTGAGATAGCCATTACAACATGGCGGTTAGGGGATCACATGACTAGCTAGACATACTGTTAACATTAATTCGTCATAAGACACTACATGAAGCAACGCTTTGATAAGTATTTGAACGTTATATTCATAACGGCTACGTTTTTATAAAAAAACTCCAATCGCCAGTGAAAAAAAACCAAATCTTTAATTAAATCGAAATTTTGACGTAAATCATTTAAAAATATGCAACTTTGCCAAGCTAAATTAATTATGGAAGCGGAAAACGAAGTATTTCCCTCAAATGCCAACACTTCCTACAATGTAAGAGTGAGATTTAGGAGCGAAGCAGTTTGGTTATAAGGAAACTGAGACATAAGAAACAATGCCTTACAAACTAAGAATATAAAGGAACATGTTTTCAGAGTTTACATTGCAAATCGAGAGACTGGAGTCGTCACAAGTTACGCTATGTCTTTATAATACAGCTATCAATGTACCTGAAATTCCGTCTGTATTTTATTTTTCTATAATCTAGAAGTCTAATAATTTAAGTATGCTCGATAGCCGCAAATTTTATTGTAATTATATAATTTTTCTATAAAATGCTATGAAATCACAATATGAACGGGATATATACAAAATAACTAATGCTTGTATGCAAGCTGAGATTAAGTTAATCAGTTACTGCATTTGAGAACGAAATTACGCAATTGTAGTAATTTCGTGATCTAATTAAGCTTTAAGATCATCGTTTATACAGGCGATCTTTGTCACGGCATGTAGATCCAATGACCGACATTTTACATTGTCTTTATAAAATTTACCGCAAGATTCATAGACAGCATATCATTCAACGAAGCGATTACACTTATTTGTAATTCAGCAGCTTCTTTGCTTTTATAACAGTATTTTATTTATTAATAAATTTAGAGAAACTTATTAAAATTGTCGTAATAATTAAAATACAGGAAAAACAATAAAATCAAACAAAATTCGGGCGTATTCTTTGTGACAATAACTAGCTGATATGAAAACACTACGGACCGAAACCAACTTCGATACATCTAACGTTACTAGATATTGTAAAATTCTGTTATAAATAATTTTCTGTGATCCTGATAATTATATTAGGACTTTATTATTTCACGATTCGATTGCACCGAAACCAATCATTCTAGGAATTTAAATAAAATCAAATTTGTTATCATAACAAACATTTAATTATAAAAAAACAAGTGTCTAAACCTATACTAGACCAAATTTTAATGCTACTGAATACACCTGGAACATTAATAATCGAGAACAAAATTGATTTTATTAAAATTCTCCATAGAACGACGTTGTTGTTCAAACTAGAGCTCGTCACTGACATACTCATAATAACATTATAATAAATTTGGTAATCAGAAGTCAATACTTACAACACGGTATTTTAAAAGTACATCGAGATTAAAAGTTTTACATCAGGGACATTCGTCAGTCAAAATGGTCTCAATACGATTCATAATATATTTTTGATAAACGAATATTCGGGTAAATTGTTAATTAAATGCCACATCCTTATTGTTCCGCTGAAAATGGACAGATCTCGAGTGATTATTCAGTTATACTATTATTGCTTAAAATCTCCGCGCCATCAGTATATAGAATTTAATAAGCGTTTTAAGTTTGCGGACTTAAATCCTAAAATGAATGGAAGGAGCAGAAGATTCAACCGCGCCTATTAAAAAAAAATATTCGCATTGTTTCTCAGATGGTAAACTAAAAGTATACTTTATTTTTTAATTAAAATCCTATCATTAATTTACTTCACACGAAATTACCATTCATTTTCAGTGGAACAGCAAAGCTGTCAGCTAAGACTTTGGTGTATAAAAAGAAGTTCAAATCGATATCTTTTCCGGTGTTCCAAGTTTGAAACTATCGAATACGTTGACAGATGATATATTATAATTTTAGACCGTTTTCGAGGAAGGAGATGTGTGTGTTGTCTTCAGTTGTTGACGGCGATCTCTTTAGGTTGTAGCGGGGCCTCCTCCGCGGCGACGTGGTTGTCGGGCAAGTCGGTGAGCGCACAAGCCGGCTTGAACGCGATAGCGTACGGGAACTTGATGCGGCACGCCTCGATATATTGCTCTGTCTCCTTCTCGCACGGCCCGAAGTCACCTTCTCGCAGACTGTCTAATACATCTACGCAACCCTGAAAAGTTAAAACAATAGGTAATTACTGTAACCGTTTTTTAAAGGTTTTTCGGAAATGTCTAAATACTGGACTAGAACTAATATTGAACACGTGTGGATGTATCTGGATATGGTTGAAATGTGTAGTTAAAGCTGATCTACACCAGGAGAGGTTCTTGAAGCGAGACCGGTGCCGACTTTCTTTATCGGCGAAAAAACAAAAATAACAAGAGACTTGCTTTTAGAAACTGTCCTCTTGTAAATCAGCCTTCAGTTTAACGACACGCGCGTTGAAGATGCATCGACGAGGCTTTAGGATGAAGAAATAGAAATATCATCTCCATCAGCATTTTCGGGTTTGCATAAGAGCCTCCACGAGTGACGATACTCCAATACGTCCGGCGAACCCTGGGCAGCCAGCCCGGCCACCAACCTTGCTGACTGACTTATCTTTTCACCACGGTATGAACTATTCTCACAAGAACACATATGGCGGGTATGTTGGTACCTGTATGGAGAGATCGGGGTAGTGCAGCGCGGTGGCGAGGTCCAGTGCCTCTCTGGTCCTCCCCGGCAGCAGACGCCGCATGGCCCTCGCTCCCCACAGCGCGTTGTCTTGCGTCTTGCTAGCGGCCGTGTTTATGAACTCCTCCGCCATCTGCACCGCGCTGCGACCGCGTACCATCTGGAATTCAAACATATAGGTATTTATATCAACATTTTGAATCAATAAAAAACCATCATACATTTTTTAAAATATTCAGTGCCAGGCCCGGACTGGCCATAGGGGCAAATGTCCGATGGGCCGGTGTGGCCTGATGGGCCGGTCACACAGTCGGAGAAATCGAAAGAGTGAGGGGAACGTCAAAAAACAAGGGTCGTCCAACTATCGCCTATCGCTTGAAAAAGAAGCCGCAAATTGTGTTTGTAAATCGACGTTGAAGTGCCAATACCTTCTAACTGACATTTTTCAAGAAATTCACTTTTTTATAGTTTTGAATTTAAAGGTGTTATTCGCATGTTTTAATGAAATCCCCGAAGTGAAATTTTTGTTACAACAGCTTGAATTAAAATATGAAAAATTCTCCCATATATACCAATTTGTCTATTTTATGGCATTAACTCCTGTCTAATCGAATACCTACTACACTATCATAAAATATACGAATTCAGCATAATATATAACGCATACATTATTAATATTCTAAGTTAATAAATATATTAACAAATTTTTAACTTGTCATGAAATTAAACGTTTTTGCAGTTTGTGTAAATTTTTGATTTTGTCAGTTAGGAGGTATTGGCACTTCACCGTCGAAATGCACCTAAGATACAGGAGAAAGAGTGAGGGGAGCGACTTAAAAAAAACTTCCATGTAATCGCTTGGGAATGAAATTTTAGCACTGGCCGACCGTCTTTGAAATGCCCAGGCCGATTTCAGGTCCCAATCCGGCCCTGTTCAGTGCTGACTTAAATTTCGTTCTTTTATGGCGGCCAAATACTCAAACGCTACTCAATTATAAGTTGCCGTTAAGTCTCGTGCTGTCACTGTCACTTTAAGGCGACGTAAGAGTGACAGCACGAAATTAACAACTTGGCAACATAAAATTGACTAGCGCTTGAGTATTTGGGCATTAGGAACGTAGAAATAAATATAAGTCAACAATATACGCCCGCTTTTTACATAAGTGTAATTGAATCATAAGATGATCCTTGTCTAAACCGAGGTTTGCCTGTAGTCACAACACTCGGCAGGCAAGTTGGTGACCGTAAAAACGGTCTTCTAACACCAGTGACAATTATACCACTCAGCAGCGCCGCCGTAAGCGGGCGTGCAAATCGAGCGACTCATCTAATTGAGACCAATTTTAATTTTTTCGGCATTGTTTCACTCAAAATACAGGAGTAATCGAAAGAGAGAGGGGCGGGTCTAAAAAAAAAGCTCGCACGCGGGCGGCGAACCAGCTAGCGGCGGGCCTGCCACTCAGTACAGCGAGGGAAAGGTGCTTCAAAGTATTTAATTAATTGGTCCTACCTCTTTCATATGTATAGAAAAATATTTGAACTGTGTTAAGATAAAATTACTCCAAATACTGTTGTATTTTAAAATCAACTATGATTTGAATCAAGTCGCCATATTGAGTCAACAAGACAATGCCTTCCCGTAACATCATGCCTTATAAGTAAAAATCATCATTTCAAACAAAAGATACACGCCTGACTACCGATTTCCTTTGAGTAAAGAGATAATTATAGTCCATAACAAATTACGAGCCATTGTTTAATTAGACCAGTAAACAATGCTTCATGTGCAATAAACTATTGAGAATTTGACAGAGTGTGGGATCCCCATTCATATAATATTTTACAATTTGAGGAATCGCGGAAAACACCAGCAATGATGTAAGAATTGCTTCTTTTTGTTAACCCGCAAGTTCCCATTTGTTCTATGGAACATGACGTCATCGGACAAAATGAGACAATTGAGGAGTATTTAGGATTCTTAACTTAGGGCCAATTTTAAAAAACGGCGGATACTTTTATCTAAGGAATAACATAGACGTTTTGACAGAATTTCCATACAAAAGCTGTCAAAATGTCAATTTTATTCCTCGGATAAATATTATCCGACGTTAGTAAAATCAGCTCTTAGGGCCGATTTTGCTATCATCCGATAACTTTTATGTAAAGAATAAAGACGTTTGGACATATTTTCTATACAAAAGCTGTCAAAACGGCAAACTTATTCCTCAAATAAGAGTTATTTGACGATTAAAAAATCGGCCCTTAATGTAGTATAATCATTGTATGCAAGTATCAATGAAAGCGAACACTATCCGCCTTAATAGGTATGTCATACCTTTTTATTTTAGATAGGTAACCTAACAAAGGCAAGTATGGCTAATACGACGGTAAAACAATTGTAATATCTAGGAATACAAAGAAACATCGAAGTAAATTATGGTATAGTATGAATAGAATGTGGATTATATCCCGTTTTGATAAATAGCTCTTATTTGAGAGATCCCTCTTAAGTGTCTTCTCGATACAAATTGAGAGGCTGATTTAATAAATAAAAAAGTGGTCAAATTAAATTCTCTTGGCTAAGAGACCCAAGACAGACAACTTTGCTACGACAGACAGTCATTCAATATGTACATGTGAACTGTCCAGCTGACATGATGATGTAGACTCACCGGCTCGATCTCCTTGGTGATGACGGCAGCGACGGATGGGTTGAGACTGGCCAGGGTATCGTCCAGCCACCTCTGGAAGCGCAGCAGGCAGTCGTGGAAGTGGTGGTGCGAACTGTCCAGCCGGAACGCGCGCTTTATGCTCTGCAGCATCAGCAGGGGTTTGTCTGGAACCGGTTCAAAATATGGTGATGAAATATACAGGTTTTTTTTCTCAAGTTAAAGCTTATCGCTTATCTAACACTACAATAACTGTTGCAACTCCCTTTTTCTGGGTGCAGTTGGTAATTCTTGTCTCATGAAGTGGAAACTGATTTATCTTTCGAATTCTTCCCAAGTATTCTCTTTACTGATTACTTATTTTTTCCCGAGGTTTCCAGAAAGTCAACCCACTTCTCTGGGGCACGACTGGCTTAAAAGAGTAACAGTAGTAACCTAGATGTGGATATGGAGGCCTTTCGTTTTACTTTTTCCATCGTTTTTAGTTTAGCAAAAGTTTCATGAACCTCATTTTTCTGTCGTGTTTCATTGCTACAAATCGCATTAAGTAAACCCGACATCACGCGTGTGCAATACTTTTTGTGTGGGTCCCATACAAAAGCTATTGTATTTTAAACGCACTTACTATTAGGCGTATTGAGCTCGGACTTATCAATTAACTTAATTATTATTGCACGCAGGGTACATTACTTTCTAGTTACCTACGCTTGCTTAATTTCCCTTGGGCGTAAGCAGTACTCCATTAGACCCAATATTAAGTAGGTACTTCACCTCGTGCTCGTAGCTAAATATCAACCGCGCGGATCGTACGATTTGCAAGACTAAGCAGTCTGTTCGCTACACATCGAGACCCTACCGTGCCTCGGAGAGCACGTTAATAAACCCTGGGTTCACTAAGGTACAAATGGAGCAACACGCCGCGGCACTCGACGCGGGACATCTACTTGAACGTGCCGGGGACAATGTCGCGGAACAATTCGCTCGCACACACCTGCGCGCTCAAAGCGGCGGCTTGCAACATGTCCCGCGATGTAAAAACGCCGCACAACGTTGCGGGGTAGTGTGCAACGTTGCAGCGTCACGTAGATTCAATGTTGTGCGTCATGTTGAAGAACATTGTGTCCCCTAGTTAAGGCCTTAACCGTTCCACCGTTGTAGCGGTTATTGGGTTGGCCCCTTTCAGCACTCGACGGTTCCAGCCAGATGTGCAGACACATTTTCAGACCCTGCGGTCATTATTGAGCTAAAATTAAATATTATTGATAACAATTACCTTTTCTAAAGTATATTTCGAAGGCCATTAAATGTGTGTCTATCCTATCAGCGGCGAGCGTTCTTAGTGGTTGTAGGAACTTGATGGCTTGTTCTAGTGGATCCTCTGCCTGTAATGTAAGTTATACACTTTAGTTATACATGTAATGATAACTGCATTATTGGGGACACGCCAAGCTTCATTATTTCGGCGTTTTTCTGGCTACTCGCCATTGTAAATCCTGGCTTATAGCAGTTGCGGTGGTTGGAAATGTGTGGCGGGCTTGTTAGTCCCGGTTCGTGAACGACTAACCAATTGAATCTGCTGTCAAATCTCATGTCAACCTATGCGATTGGTTGACCAAAATAGCCTATAATATAACTTTTTAACAAAAATAAAACTGACTACAAATTGTCTATCTCCGAAGTTCTTCATCAGATCTTCACCAAATTTAAATGGAACCACTTCGAAAGAATACTCTTTCAAACAAATAAAGAATCATTAAAATCGGTTCACAATCAGCAAAGATATCGCGGAACAAACATACAAAAAAAAACAGTCGAATTGAGAACCACCTCCTTTTTTGGAAGTCGGTTAAAAATACTAATAACCAATCACATTAATTAACATGAGATTTTACAGTTCTTTCGGAAACGCGGTGTGAGAGTTATTTCAATCGTAATTCTCCATTACTTTAAGATTTAACCTACACAATCACATGTTAACATTCCAACAATGGCCCTGAATTACTCGAAAAATCTCGGTCCTTGTCGGAAGTCAGTAAGTTCAATACCGAGGCTACGTTCTCCGAAACAAAAGTCGAATATATCCAATTCCGTGCCTACCCATAAAACACATGCAAACCATAAAATTAATGAATTGTATCGTTTATTTCACATGAGTGGCTGCTAACGAGCGGGTCACGACTCGGTACTCGTGTGCCGTGACTTGTCTGCTTGTCAGGAACCATACCGCCATTGTCACCGATGGTATAACTGTTGGTCTTTATTTAGCGTTTACGCTACATATAAAGGGAATAGAACCGTTGCGACATAGCCCCCTGTCGCCATTTTAATTTTTATATTCAAAATTGCGGCGCACTTTGATACTGGTATATATTGGTAGAGGACACTAAAGGCCTGGTCAGACAGAGAGCGTGGCTGGGTGTGATAATCACGTCGACACCACGCCAAGCTTCGCGTGGCAGTCTCTGTATGGCGTCTTCCATACATTGTCATAGTAATTCGCACGCCAAGAGCACGCGATCAACACGCGGCGTGAATATCACACCCAGCCACGCTCTCTGCCTGCCCAGGCCTTTAGGGAGCTCGTAAAATCGACAATCGCTGAGCGCTATTTTGTCGCAAAATATACTACATTCAGAGTTCAATACTGAAACACCCACGTGCTACAAAAAGTCGCTCATATTTTATATTCGGCGACAAAATAATCGCTCAGCGACTGTCGCTCGTCGGCGGCATCCCTTAAACAAAAAAAACAACAATATGGTGCCCTAAAGATGGCGGTATAGTGGCTATGCCAACTTCCATAGAAAAATGTTTGCACCCCTTTCTCCACTATAGGTATTACCCAAAGCGTTATCCACGGATGGCTTTTACCCTTGACTCACACTCAAAGCCTGATAACTTTTAGGTTTTCATGTATTTTACATCCTATAGTAGTATAATTAGTATAATGACGATAAATAATATATTAGTATAATGACGGTCGCATCTCAATATATTTATGAAAATTTGATTTATATAAAGAAAAATATCAGTTTGTTCTCTAAGAACAGCGACATCCATAACGTCAATACTAGAAATAAAAATAAGCTTATCCTACCAATGACTAGGCTCCAAAAAATTAGTAACTCATTTAGGTGCCAAAGTATACGCTTTTACAACAAGATTCCAAGCAATATTCAAGACTTAAGTCTTAATAAATTCAAGTCCTATGTAAAGCAGAAACTATGCGAAAAGGGTTTCTATAACGTTAAAGATTATATGGACGATAAAAATGCTTGGAATTAAGCCGCTCGCTGTTGTCACAGACGCATCATTGTAATTATTTCATAACATTATTATTTTTTATTTTATCCTTTTGACATTTATAATCGAATTTTTTTTTTAATGATTATTATTTTACCATCACCTCATTTTTTACGTTACATTTTTAATAAATTGTGAATGTGAGTACCATGTAGGGTAGCTATATACACGAATTTTGTAAACGTTTGGCGGTTCTTGAGTTTTTTTTTTGTGACCCACCCAAATGTCCAGCTGATTGATAGCGTCGTGCAGCGGTCGGGTTGTTGAGCTCCCTAAAATAAGGTTTGAGCTCCGCGATGATTGAAGCAGATGTACCGTCAGTTAGGACAGGTCAACTCGAAACTGCTATGGCACTTTCCTCAAAAGACCATTCCAAACGTTGCCCTACATCGTTTCACTCGCATAGTTTGTATACTACAATGTCTGGACTTTATCTGGACTATTGTCTGGACTGGCAAAATAGGTTTTTGTATTATAGTTATTATTTTAATAATATCGCTTTACAATACTTCATTCCAAACTGTAAAGTATGAGCATCATGCAGCTATTAGTGATACGCTTATAATGATATCATATTACTGCCTATTGTCTGGTAATATGAGTCTGTCATGCTCACTTAAATGTCTTGCTGATGGTGGCGTTGTTTATCCGGTCGTTGAGTTCCCTATAATATGGTTGAGCTGACCGATGCGGATGTGCACGTCATGCTCGTGAACGGGTGCCGTCTGTCGGGACTGGTCAGCTCTTAACTGCTATGGCAATCATAGAAGGCATATTTTTCTATTTGTTACTCTTATGTGAGTTTATTTGTTACATTAACCTGCATTATTCTCATTCTATTTCTCACACTACTGTAATGGAATTGTAATGAACTACTATTTTAAAAAGAGTATTCATGGAGTTTCTTGCCGGCTCTTCTCCATAGAACCTACCTTTTGGAACCGTGCACCTAGTCGTGACGTTTTAAAAGTGCCTGAAATCTGGTCTATTTGAAATAAAAAACTTTGACTTTGACTTTGACTATAATAAAACATGACTAACGCCTCCAGAGTCCAGATTTATACTTGAACTAGCGACCCGCCCCGGCTTCGCACGGGTGCAATGTAGATACTAATGTGGAGCATATAAACCTTCCTGTTGAATCACTCTATCTATTGCTGAAAACTTCATTAAAATCCGTTGCGTAGTTTAAAAGACTTAAGCGTACAGACAGCGGGAGCTACTTTGTTTTATACTATGTAAAGAAGATGTAATATAATATGTAAAGACAAAAAAACTGGGTATCGTGGCAGAATATATTTCTCAGCATTTGAGCTTATGACAGGAATTTAATGAAAAAAAATTTATAGAACCCATAAAAACATTCTTCTTTTTTTCGTGTGGTTAGTGACTAACTTGGTGTCAGAGTTTATACCGCCCATGGGCCTCTGACTTGACTTCACATGCCGTCGAGAAATATCTCTCAGGCATGCCGGTTACCTCACGATGTTTTCTTTCATCGTTTTTAAGCAAGTTATAATTATACAATACGCACATGAATCCGAAAAGTCAGAGGTGCGTGCCTTGGGTTTGAACTCGAGGCCTATGACTTGGCAGTCCGACGGTCACACCACTAGGCTATCACTGTTATCTTAATATATATAATTCTTCTGTACGTGTGTTTGTCACCTAACTCCTAAACGGTTAGACCGATTTGCATGAAATTTTGTGTGTATATTTCAAAGGGTTCCTGGATGGTTTGAAAACAATTGGACCCGGTAGGTGGCGCTGCTTTTCCGGGCAGGACGCCGTCTGCCGGGTCCGCTAGTATACATATAAATTTGAATGCCTTTGGAACACCATAATGTCTCAATAAATTCGTTTTATTAGGCATGCCTGCAAGTCACGAGCTTCGTAACTATCTACGCTTTTAACAATACCACATGTCATTGTCAACGCCTCGGCCATAATAGAACAGGTAGTGGTCGAAGTATTTTTAGCTTCGGTATTGTTATAAATAAATTAATTGTCACAGTCTAATCGTTGAGTCTATTTGGTACTTACTTCCCTAGGAAGTAAGGATGTGGACAGATAATAGGTAACGATGTTTATAGGCAACGGTAACAACTTTTCCATCAGGTCAGTTGTCGGCTTGATTGCCAATCAACTACATTAAAAAAAAACCTTTGCCTTCGGTGAATTCAAGCGGAATGCGTACATAAGTTGTTTTTTTTTTATTTTTTAATATTAAACAGTTTTAATTCGCTTTACTTCGTATACAGGGTGTAAATGAAATCATGTAATTCCTTCAAACCTCGTCCTCACCTCCTCACCTCGTGATGTAGGTACCTACTGCTGACATAGATTAACCCTGCACGAGATACTTGTGGATTCAATAACAAAAAAATTACAAGAAGTAAACATGCGTTCTAAACGTAAGGCATTTTAGCGCCCCGTGCGAATTGCGCGAGTATCGCTCGCCGCGCGGTCGTTTAAATCGGGGCCCTAAATGCCTCACGTTAAGAACACATGTGTACATCTTGTATTTAGAAAAAAAAAATCTAAAAGTATCCCTTTCAGGGTTAATCTATGTCAGCAGTACATCACGAAGTTTAAAGGAATTACATGATTTCGTTTACACCCTGTATAACCAAAAGAAGATTGATGACGCGTTGCCAACCCTAGAGACCGAGTTATAAAATTTCATGTCTCATGAACGCAGCAATACAGTTTAGTGACCGGACGAACTCATTCCCGATGGGTTCTACTGCTCTAAGACAAAGGGCCGATTGTTTCACGACTACATTACTAACGGTTAAAAATGGCGTTAACGATGGCTAAATAAAAATAAGCGGTGGTTCACGCTTTGTCGTTCTTGACATACGTCAAAAGACATACAACGCTCTGCGTTTGACGGACGTTAAACATCCTACGTAAGGGCGCGTTCCAACTATGTCGTGACGATTAATTTATCATTGGACGACTGCCGTCTCTAGCTGTTCCCATTATAACGACAGTTTGTCGTCAAATTTTTTTTATCGTTTAGCGACTATCGTATCTAGCTGTTCCCATTGGATCGCGATGACATTTTATCGTTTCATGGCAGTCGCTTTGTCGTTTGCACATCAGTAGCAAGCTACAAGACGAAACGATATTTTTATCGTGGCCACGACAGATAGTCGTAACAACGACACATGATTTGCCGTCACGATATCGTGACGTTTTTTTATCGTTTTACGACTGTCGTGCTAGCCGTTCCCATTGACTTGACAATCTGTCGTCACTGCAAAAACAAGTCGTGAACGACAGTTAATCGTATCGTCTTATATGTGAACACCTCCATTAAAATATATAAGCTACGACACTTAAAACTACACGACTATCTGTCGTCACGACAAAGTGGGAACGCGGCCTAATAGTTAATATTTGACTAACGTAACATATAGGTCAACCAGAATCTCATGGCATTAAAGATTTATAACAAACAGTGGTTTTCATATGGCAATGTCAACATGTCACTTGTCAAAACGAGTATGACTGTAGTTGATACATTTTCCAGTTCTGATTAATGTTTTCTTGTTCAAACATTTTTAATAAACATACTTATTTTAACAAGCTTTCCTTTTCCATTACAATAAAATTGCAAAAAACCATATATCAGCATATCATTTTGGGACCCAGTGCATATCAGCAAGCACATTGGGTCACATAAAACAATAAGCCAAAACCTCTAACAACATGGATTTATGAAATACATGTTGTGCCGACCCCATCTAGTGTGGGATAAGGGCAGAAAGAAGATCGAGAAGAAATGAAAGAAAAAAAATTACAAGTATCAAGACTTTTTATTCAAATTACCCTTGTGTTACCCACAAAAACATTTAATTTCCCTATTTGCCATCAGATTCTGGTAGACCTATACTTTTACTAACCTTACTAATAGGTACGTATATTTAATTAACCTTAACTAATAGGTACGTATATTTAATTAACCTTAACTAATAGGTACGTATATTTACCCTAGCTAGTTTGTCAGGTACTAGTTCGTCTAACTGCGGCGCTTCGGGGTCACCCTGCTCCTGCTGCTGGCGCGCCTTGTGATGCTGCTCGCGCTTCACCTGCATAACAACGCCATAATATAAAACACGTTTTTATATTCATACTAAAACAAGACGGAAGAAAATAATGTTGATATCAAAAGACTAAGTGAACATTCCAAAATTTACCTTGCCTGTCAAATTTTAAATTTGTTCAAGTAAAAACTAATAGTTTATTTCTTAAGTACCTGAAAGGTTTATTAAAACAAATCCAGAACTAATGATTAATTAATCAAAGACATTTGAATTGTTTTTTTATTGTTGACTTGGTCTCGTTTGACCCTAGTCTCACCTGATGGTAAGCGCAGACAGGGTTTAGACCCTAGATTGAGCATACAGAGATATAGAGGGATTCCCCTATAACCCACTGGCTCTCGACGGAACACAGTAAACTGCTTGGCGCCGGTCTTTAATGATTTGACAGATAAAGTAAGGTTTTAGCAATGTAGCAGTCTCAAGTTGCCTAATACCTACAACACCAGTGGTGGACCCGGCCTGTAAATCAGGGAGTGACCAAGGCTGGGCAAAAAGGCAGTTTTTTTAAATTTTCGTTTTTTTTTACAAATGAGACAAATGATGGCCGTAATCGCCAGCTCAGGGGGTGGTCATGTCCCACGTGACCACCTCCCTTGGATCCGCCACTGTACAACACCCACGTGAGAAGGCATACTCCTTGTCAGGGTCGTCAGGGATCACTTGCAAATAGGATGTGCAGAAGTATCCTCCTTTGCGATATCACAACATACTGCGACCCTTAATCTTTGTGGTTCCAATAGTACAATTCCGTAAAAAACTCACTTCGACTGTCATCTCGACGTCTATCATGCCAAAGTGTGGATAACAAAACTAACCGCTAATGGTTATGCTGTTGATTACCCACGCGTATAGCTTGGCCGTTCAAATTTTGTATAGAAAGTAAACAAACCTTTGATCGTAAAACATTTCCTTTTAAGAATAATTTAAAAATACACATGTTTAAAATATTGAAGAACTAACTTTTTTTTTTTCAAAATGTGTGTGTTCAATGAATTCTTAAAGCAAAATTCATGTTTCACGATCAAAAGTGTGTTTACCTTTTATACAAAATTTTAACGGCCGTACCATAAGTGCTTCTACTATCCATACTGTAACATTTATCGGTGTCAAGTTGTCCGACGAGTTTGAAGTGAACTTCTTACAGAATCGCACTGCTAAAACCAGGGACAGTTAATTAATTTTAACCTACCTGTACCTGTGCCTGTAACGCGCTTTCCTGTTCAGCTTTGCGCTTCGCTTTCCTCTGTTTATTTCTAAGCTTCTTCAGCTCCGAAGGCGCCAAGTTTTCTGTTAACAATAAATACATAAATTATAGCGTCATTATGTTAGCTGTTTAAGAACCGCGCGGATCATATGATTTGCAAGGTTAAGCTATGCTTGCCGCAGTCAGTCCGTGGATGGGTGACTATTCGATACACATTGAGACCCTTCCGTGCCTCAGAGAGCACGTTGAACAGTCGGTTCCGGATGTCATACGAATACCTATGACAGTCGTTACGGGAAGTCAGAAGCCCGAATGTCTGACAACGGGTCTGACCTTAGGATATCGGCATTGCCCAGTAACTGGGTTGCGGAGGTTTGATGGTGGTCGCTCCTTGGAAAAATACTGGTATTCAGCCACATCTGGTTAGACTGGCAGCTGACCCCGACATAGTTGGGAAAAAGGGGGCTGATTAAGAAATTAACTGAAGGAATAAATATTTAATTTAGTTATTATTACAGAAGACGATACGTTTTAACAATGAAACGCGTAGTTACTGTTGTATCAAGTGGTAGTGGCTAAATGAATTACAAAATATTTACTACACATCATGTTTAAACACTATTATGTCTCCAAATATTAACGCCGCTAAACGGCCATTGCTGAAGATACGCCTCCTAATGACTGCTATAATAAACTGTTATAGGGGTGTATTGTTAACAAAATCTGTCGACAAGCGGCGAAGGATGTAAGGGATCTACGAAGTTTCGACTAACGGATCGCACGTTTTGCAACCACGAAATTGTTTCGGATCCCACAATCGATTCGATTCTCGCTATTTGACATTTTGTTTTTCATTCACCCTACTCTCCCAAATGTTAAATGAAATCTAGTAGGTAGTTCGGTGTTTGACAATACTTCGTCCGATCCTAAGCTCCGTCGTTCGTTTTTCGGAGTAGGCCCCTCGTCTGTAAAAGCCCTTGATAAATGATACATTATTTTTATTTCTGTAAATAAATATGTTACAGACACTTAAAAGTCAATGTAATGTTTTTTTTAAGACTAGATGGCGCCGGCATATTCCTATCTGACTAGCTCTGAGAAGAAAAGCCGAAACAAACTCAGAGATCAAGGTCTCTTTTAAAGTCCAGACATTGTGGTATAAAAACCATGTGAGTGTAACAATGTAGGGCAACGTCTGGAACGGCCTTTTTAGAAAAGTGCCATAGCAGGTTTGAGTCGACTTGTCCTAACTGACGCCACGCATACATCAGTCATCGCGTAGCTCAAACCTTATTTTAGGGAGCGCCTTGCCAGACGGATTAGTCATCGCAATAATTATTTTTGTTAGCTGACAAGAGGATGCTGCTGTCCATCTTGGAATAACCCCAGCGCCATCTACACCCAACTCTCCATCCTTGGATGCAGTAATTAAGGACCGAACGCCTTTAAGTATCATTTACCGATATAATTCTCGTAATAACGCATAATCAATAATCGTGAGCCTAATACGAGTAATCGTTAATGACCCACGTATTTATATTCATAATGGCGGACCGTGCAACCCAAACATGGCCGCTAAGTGATTTGTGTGAAGTGTGCAAAGGTTGACTAACGGTTTTTTTTTAATGCAACTGCAGAAGTATGTAATAAAGTGAATACATTATTAGTTTAAGGCTGGTATTCACCATCATTAATTCTCTGGTTAAATAACCGTTTACCTAAAATTCTAGCAAATTTTTCACTTATAGGGTTCTTTAACCAGAGAAAAAACGTTAATTAACTCCAGTCTTTGCCTGACGTCAATTCAAAAGCATCAAGTTTGATGCCAGCGCGCCTTAGAAACATTGAACTCTCTAGGCTCATGTCCAGCAGTGAACGTTTAACGGCAGATATGAGATTTTATATGTAGACCGCTATCAAGAATCAAATACAAAATTAAATTTAACATAACATCACGCCTGTATTCCCCGAATGGTTGGGCAGAGGTGTATAGTAACACCCTCATTTCAGCGTTATGTATAAGTCCCATGTAATAGGGGGCGAGCCTATTGCCATCAACCGGGCACAAATCCAAACTCCGGGCTGCTACTGAGGAATTCCACACGAAAAAACCCAATAACATTTTGCCCGACCTGGGGATCGAACCCAGGACCTTACGATCAGCAGTCACGCTTGCCACCACTAGACCAATGAGGCAGTTGAATCAAATTGAATTTTTAGATGATAATTCAGTATTCGTTAACATCTTGGCTAATTAAAACGCGATAATTTTAGGGAAGGGACTTTTCGATCACATATTATTTTATTTATTTATATCGTTCACAGACGTGTGTTCAAGAACAAAGTACGACAAAGAATGTAAATAATGGCAGGCTCTGGCACAATACCCTATTAAGAAACACTAAAGATTGTATCTATCTAAATGTTCACATATACTAATTATTTCAAGCCACATTCAAAGGGCTAAATCAGTGTCCAGAGAATTCCGAACCGCCGGCTGTCGAACAAGATCAGCTGATAACAGATAAGAGGTCGGCGTGTCGGCTGCGCGTGAGTGAACGCAAGGGTCGCGGTCGTGCGCAAGCGCATACTATATGTCATGTCACACTTTGTGTATAGCAATGTGAAATAGATTCATTGATACACTCGAATTGAGAAGGACTTGCTATGTCAACAGGTACATAGTTATTTGACACTTAGATTATTTGGAAAGACATACACCCATATTCTAAGACGTTCCTCCAAAACTTACTCGACTCGACTCCACCTCGACTCAGCCTATAGTTGACATAATCGTCCTCGACTCGAGATTTTTCCTCGGTCGAGATAAGGAATCATCTGTCAAACTCAAGGTATCTCGGAACCTACCTTAAGGAAGGAAGTGTCAAAGATCGTATGTAACAAAAATGAATTTTGAAGACTTTACGCATTTATGCTTACGATAATCCTTACAAGTATTTATCGCGGCGTTATTTTCGCGATGCAGATAATTCAAATTATGACTCCATCGAGGAACCTCAAAGTTCACTCGAGATTGCGACTAAGAATACAATTTTGAAGGTGTTTTCGAGGCCGTCCTAAGTCGAGTAAGTTTTGGAGGAACGTCTTAGAATATGGGTGTTAATATTATATCACTTAAAACGAACAAATGACAAAATAATCATGCAATCGTTATGTAGTCAAAATATATCATTATATGTAATTCATTTCACATTGGACAAAGCTAGGAATTCATAGCAAACATTTTCATTTGTATATCAATGTCCTACATATTGTAACCTAGAACGTACTTATTCGCTGATTACACGGTAATTTTGAAAACGTCACTATTTGGAGGGAAAATGTTTAATGTCATATTATCCATACATTTCGGTGTATTGTAAGGGCGGATATTGTGAAGTAAACACAATGGTGGGTCGTACAGCCAGCAGCCACTGACCATACAGGTATTATTGAGACAGTTTCGCAAGCATTGCGACATGCGCCGGCGCACGCCGTATGAACGAGCGCCCACGCCGCAATTACAGGGTTGTCAAGCTGAAATATCGGTCACAATTGCTGAATAGGGCTAGATGCGTTCATTCATTTTTCAATATCACCTAAAATCTCTTTAAATCTTTAAAAAAGGCTTAAAGTTAGAGCGAGACGGCTGTGAAACTGGAAAGGCCTCTTAAACACAACGACGAAATGAGGGTGTTACTATACACCTCTATCCAACCCTTTGGGGAATATAGGCGTGAAGTTATGTTATATTCCAATCGAGTACTGTAAGCCGGGATGGGGGTTACTTTGATCAATTTCAAAATTAAAATGTATTTTTCTCTTGAAATATGAGGGCAAAAAATAAAAATGCAAATATCGATTTTGTTTATTTTGTCTATTTCTTGAATAAAATTATAATTTTTCTTATTACTCTTTGAGAAAAAAATAAAATATTGGTAATAAATGTTAAACTATGAATACTTTGATACCTCCCTTTTTTCTAAGGAATTCGAAAGTAACCCCAATAAGGAATAAATAATTACACAAAACTATTACTGACATATTCTTAAAACACGCTAACAGTGACGTTCAATGCTGCCAATCGTACAAAAATAATCTTTCCATTATTTTGCGTTCAGAACTCGTACAATTTGAGTTTTATTACGAAACGAAGTTTTTATCAGAGTAACCCCAGGATTCAAAGTAATCCCAGGATTCAAAGTAATCCTAGGATTCAAAGTAACCCCAGGATTCAAAGAAGTAACCCCAGGATTCAAAGTAACCCCAGGATTCAAAGTAACCCCAGGATTCAAAGTAACCCCTGGATTCAAAGTAACCCCTACACTGCACCTATGTAATAGGATAATCGTTGCAGGCGGCCCTACAAACGATAGTCAGAAAATCCATGGCGATTACGTATCGATTGGCCGGCTCGACGATTCTGGCTCGTGGCAACCGATATTGCCACATAAAAGCTCACGCCCTTATTATACGAAAACAATCCTCTATAATACCATTATAATTATTTCCGGAAATTTATAACGTATTGAATATAACAGATTTCAATAGAGGTTAGGTTACAGTTAGTGCTAAATGCCTATTGGAAATAATAAATGTTTGGCTTAAATGCGGTTTGTTGAAATTTATAAGCGAAACAGTACCTACATAAATAAGTACTTTGCATCGATAGGTAGGTTACCAAAACCACCGCCTATCTGGTAATACAATAAAAGTACCTTCCTCTTAATGTGGGGTTAGACCAAACGAGCGAATGTTCATTCTATCCCCACTCCATAAAATTCTTTTGATGTATGTACATAGAGACGAAGCATTCTTTCGTTGTTCTACCTTGTTTGCGGAGATTCTATGGAATGTTCTAAGAATGCTCGCTCGCTTGGTGTAAACGGCGTACGAGCGTGCGAACAGTTGCTTAGAGCGTTCTTACGTGTTCGGACGTGCTCGCTCCTCGAAGCGATCTTTTCCAAGCGTTCTTATGTTCTAGCAACTTGACCGATAAATCTACCTGATCTAAACATATCTAGAGCATGTGCAAGAATTCCAGTTCTTGTTTGTTGTCATTCTTGCTCGTTGGGATTCTTTTGGTGTTTACACTAAAAAAAAGCAACAAACACCGACGCTCTGTGCTCTTGTTCTAGCTTTAACTCTATGTTCATTTGGTCTAAACCCACCTTTATACAATCTTATATCAGCAAACACATTTGAGATTTCAATTTTTTTTTCCGAGGATAGTTTCTCCTTGGAAAAGGCCTATGTACAGCAGTAAACAGCGATATACCGTTGATGATTATATGGAATACTTTGATCACGCTGAGAATCTACATATCGCAACTAAGAACACAATATAAAAGTGTGGAAAGGACATCATAAAACCTTTTTGGGCTAAACTTGAAAGTTCCAGAAGAAACATGTTCATGATGATGTTTCCCTGTATAAAAATCAATTAATTTAATTACATCACTGCTATCTAAAAATTATGAAAAATAGATTTTTCGAACTTATGTAACTTGGTAAAGAATGACCCTACAGCTTTGGTCCCATAATAACAAATGTAGAGAATTTCATATTCTAACGGAATATAACATATTTTTTTAGATATACCTAGCCCAAAATGAAAGATGTCCCTTCGCCGCTAAAGTATTTCAATTTTAACGTTTAAAAACGTAAACTCGCGAGTAAACATGCGGGTAGCTGGGTGTAAATGACACGATATGTCGCTGACACATCGTCTGCATACATATTGACCAACATCCCAACCAGAGTTTTTACAAGCGTTTTTCTGTGATGTAGTGTCAGGGGGTGAACGCCCTGACATCCGTTCTAGTCATATACATAAGTAGAAAATAGTTGAAGTAACAGTTGTGTTGCATTGGTCTGATATCCGGCACACCTTGTCGCATTCCCCAGCATTGCGGCTCTTTGCGGACAGGCAAAACGAGGCCCGTCAACGTTGGTTGACGGGACATGATTTGGTCGACAATGTAGTATGATATAGACCAAATTATAGTGCAATAATAATGAGGATTAGGAATAGGAAAATGGCGATATTGCACTCGTAAGTAATGAAGCAAATTCTGTACTCATTATTTAGCTTTAGCAAGAGTTCGTCGTAACTCGTTGGGCATAAGTTAACGGGTACTCAAACGTGATGGGTTAGCCAACTGTAATTTTGCAGCCTTTAGACCTTATAGGTCGCTACGTGGAAGAACGTTACGATACGTGACTCGTAAATGATATCAACAGCTCTTAATTAGTTCAGCCAAAGCTTCATATACAACATGTAACGTAATTAACGCACACCCTCAAACACCCCAATTAGTATGTTATAATCTTAAAACATATACTGAAATTTTATTTTTATGTGGTTAAATATTGTTTATTCAAGAAAATAGTATTACTTTATCATTGTTAACTTCATTTAAAAGTCAGTCTTAGGCCCTTGACATAAGGCTCAATTTTCGTTATGCCAATTAAAACACTAATTAGTAAAAAACACGTTTATAAAAAAGAATACACAATTAAAATGGCTGAAGTCGATTCAGTAAACGATTCTGAACAAACTACTTTCAGGATGTGCGTTAATTATGTTACATATTGTATACGATAAATCCTGCTAGATTTCAATCAGCAAGAGCGATAGCATATACGGTACTGCGATAATTTATTCTAAAGAGCAGTGCTGGAAATATCGTCTTTGAATTACGACTTCGTTTAGTTAAAATTCTCTGAAATCCACCCAAAAGAAGCCTTTGAACTTTGAATAAAAGTTCTGAAAAGCTCTAGCGAATGAATTGATCCTTCAAGAGGTAAACATTACTATGACAAGCAGTGATAGCTTAGCGGTTGAACGTTTAACTTTCATGCAGGATGTTCTGAGTTCAAACCTGCACCTTGACTTTTCGAATTCACGTGCGTATCAGAATTTTATTATCACTTGCGTTAACGGTGAATGAAAACATCGTGAGGAAACCTACACACATGAGAGAGCTCCATAAAGTTCTCGATTGTATGTGTAGTCCACTAAACCACACCAGGCCAGCGTGGTGGACCAAGGCCTAATCCCTTCTCATTATCAGAACAGGGTCGTACATAGCAATGAGACAGAAATGGGCTGATTATGTTATGCTTATGCTAAAACTATCAGGCCAGCTTTACAGCTGTAAGTTTTCCTCACGTAAGTCCCTTACGTAATTAACTTACAATAAATTTGCAAAATTTGTAAACTCCCTTGTCGAGCTTATCGACTGATTTGTAAAATCGAATTAATTGTCATAAGTCACTTACATAAATTTTACGAAAGCAACCTATAAGTGTATTGGCCTCACAGAAGTCAAAACAGAATACATACAAGCAGAACTCGAACAGAGTAGGTACAGACGACGGTATATTCAAGCGCGTATTTACGTAAGCATATTGTGCCTTAATACGTCTAGGACACGTCGCACACACAAATTACTGCTCTAATTCACTAGAGGTTTCGTAAACAGCGGCCGTGGGGGCCGGCCGAGCGCTGAGGTCGTGGAGGTCATTTCTATAATTAAAATCTAACATTTTGTAGACATAGAGGTATTTGAAAATTGCAGCCCGTGTTGCATGGCGTTAAGCTCTAATTGAGCGATTTTGGTATAATCCTTTCTTGGCCCCAAGTCTGCTAATTTACGAACGCTTCAATAGAGTGTCGATAGTACCTATGTCGACAGAATAGTTTTGGACATTTGGTATTCTGCTAGTTATTTAAAACCAGTGACTTTCCACTGACTTCATTGAACTGTTATTCAACTGAAATTGCACTATTAACTTCAATAGAAAACATTAATATTTTAACAGAATATGCAATCTGTCACAATCGCAACGGAATTTCAATAGGGTGTCGGTGGGATGACACCTATATTATATCATTTAATTTAAATTATTAGACTTGGCCCCCAGACTATAAAACTTTTTCAACAAACAATAATAATAAAGGTACTTACAATTTGCAACAAATAATGCAATCTTTCTAAAGAAAAAATTAATTAATTTTCGTCTTAAAATAAGACATTCATTCCACTTACTGCACCACCAATTCAAATTACCCCAAAAGTATTCATATTACTATTGGTGTAATGAAAAATGAAATGCGTCATTAAAATATGTTGCACTCACAATAAGTAAAGGCTCATGTACACGGTGCAAGTTTCTTGAAGCAAGTCCCGTGCTATCTTTGTCTTTCTCTCCGACAAAAACAGAGATAGCATGAGACTTGCTTCAAGAAACTTGCAGCGTGTAAATGAGCCTTAAAAGAATGTAAGCGAAAGTACGTTTTTTCCCTCGTTACACACAATAGGTAGAGTTGTGTAAAATGTTCGTAATACAACACCTGTTAGTTTTAATGTCTGAATTTCATGACCAATAAAGCCTGGGGTACTTTGAAATACAATAGAATTTAAATACAATTTTTATAGTTACGTCAAACAACAACGGCTATAAAAACTTATACAGTAAGTCTGTAAAGCATAAGATTTGTTTCAGACCAACAGAATTTATGAAATCCTATTAAAATATCTATTTAGATTAAAAAATAAAAATATGTAGTTCAAAAATCTAAAATACACGCCATTATAACGCACTAAAAATAAAAAAAATAAAAAAACATGTGTTTAGTGACGAACCTGGTGTCAGAGGTTATGTCGCCCATGAGCCTCTGACTTGGCTTCACGTGCCGTCAAGAAATATCTCTCAGGCATATCGGTTTCCTCACGATGTTTTCCTTCACCGTTTTTAAGCAAGTGATAATTATACACTACGCACATGAATCCGAAAAGTCAGAGGTTCGAACTCGAGCACTATGACTTGGCAGTCCATAAAATAACTTAAACTAATAAGTAAAATAATTATATTGACTTGTATTAGTTACGGTATAAGTACCTTTGCATTTTACTCTTGTCAATATTTTACCTTCATTGTAGAGTAAAACGCAAACATATCGATGGCCGCATCGATAAACGTGCAAGAGTCACTTGCATAATTATTTTTCGTTTTTTCGTTTACTTGGAGGATGGGCATCCTCCTACCCCCTAATTTTTTAAATAAATTTCAGTCCATAAATACGTCTGCAATCGTACTTGATTCCTTTTTTCCACGGAAATAATATATTTTTTGTCACAAGACAAAATGAATGACGATTTCTTAAAAGTAATTATAACAGTCTAAAGATTATTTTTTACCTTCAATTTCATTATGCATAGTATAGACCTGCTTACAAAGAAACCCGCGATATTAAGGACTAAACGTTTTTATTTTCTCCTGTAAAGTTGACGTTTTTCACTTGCACGTTTATTCGATGGGGCCATCGATATATTTTTTTAAACAATACGTGGTAGGTGATAGAGTCGTTAGGAAGTTATTAGTAAGCTTGTCACTTCTTTTTAAGACGCTAAATATTAGCTTCAAAATCTTGGAAGTTTATTTTAACATAGGTTAAAATTGACTTCCAAGGTTTTATTATATCGTTTGTTAGTTAGTTAGTTAGTTACAAGTGAAGCTTATATAAAGCGTGTTAAAAACTGAAACTATTAAGTTAATATCATCTCAGCTTCAGCCACCTATAGCTCAACATAAGAGCAGCTAATCTTAACAACCGGATTCGTATAAACTATTTTTTAACCGACTTCCAAAAAGGAGGAGGTTACTATGTTCGTCTGTATGTATGTTTTTTTTTGTGTATGTTCATCAATATTTTCGCCAATTGTGAACCGATTTTAATGATTATTTTTTTAATGGATAGGGTCCCATTTAAATTTGGTGAAAATCTGATGAAGAACTTCGGAGATAGACAATGGAACTCCTCAATGACAAACAGTACGCATATTGTGATGAAGTGATTATGTTACGAGCAGCGTCTTTAGTAGGTCCAACCAAGTTTTAATTAAGGCCACTAAAATGAAAAAAATAAATCATTTTTACAAAAAATTTAAACCGACTTCAGAAAAGAGTAAAATAATTACCATATAAAATTAACAGTTTCAGAAGTCGGTGCCTTCAATTTGGTTCAGCGTGGATCAGCACCGACTTCTGAAACTGTTAATTTTATATGGTAATTATTTCATTGTTTTTTGAAGTCGGTTTAAATTGTTTGTAAAAAAGTTTTTTTTTCTTATGAAGATATTGGCGATAACTATAATTTAAGGAACGTTATTGGTTAAAATTGACAGTCTTGTATCTTTACCAATAATGAAGCAAAGATCTCATGGCTTTGCATAGTAGACCCTCCCATATTGAAGTAGCTATCACAGCTAAAATAATCTTACAAGTATATGCCCAGTTTGGCGTTAAAAAGCTACCATTAGTAAGCAAAACGATTCGTTTTTGTTTATAGGAACTGGGCAATAGTTTGTAGATTAAATGGTTTATGTTTGAGCCAACTAAATCGCAATAGTTAAATTATCAAAGCAGCCCTGACGCAGGGCGCATGTCGCAACGGCCGGACTTGTTCGTGTGACGGGCGTGCGCCCGCGCAGCCGGTCGACTTCACAAACTGGAGCGCCATTTACTAAACTCAGGTGTTTTAAATTATTTTAATGTTTAAGTTCTCACGAACAGATTTTTTATCTGATGTCCTTAAACCAAGCTTATCGGACGTCATTTCGTCAATATGCTTGAGGAGATGTGATGATAATGATGCTGGTGATGTTACTTTGATATTTTTATTAAATTAGTGATAATTAATTTCCATTGGCATATTTTAGTACTGTGTTTATTATACAAATTCTTTAATGTACCGTAAAACTGCGTAACTTTACCCAATAGTTTCAACTTTGCCTGAAACTTATAAATCTTCTAATATTTTACACTGACGAACTCATAAACTGCATCAAAGTTCAGGATTACTTTCTAAATAGTAATCCTGAACTTTGATGCAGTTTATGAGTTCGTCAGTGTAAAATATTAGAAGATTTATAAGTTTCAGGCAAAGTTGAAACTATTGGGTAAAGTTACGCAGTTTTACGGTAGGTCAGGCTCATAATGTTCAATTTCCCTGTTTAAATATGCCTGCCTCGTTGGTCTAGTGGTGGCAAGCGCGACTGCTGATCGTGAGGTCCTAGGTTCGACTCAGTAGCAGCCCGGAGTTTGGATTTGTCCCCGATTGATGGCAATAGGCTCGCCACCTATTACATGAGACTTAAACATAACGGTGAAATGAGGGTGTTAATATACACCTCTGCCCAACCCTTTGGGGAATACAGGCGTGATGTTATGTTATGCTGTTTAAATATCGGCCCTAGATTCTGAATGTTTCGATACTACCGTTGTCGACCGATTCAATTTGTTATCTCGTTTTGCCTACGATTCTCGTTGACAAAACGAGACCGCTGATCCGGTTATCGGATCGCCAGACCACGTACGTTTCAGACTATTTTATTCAGTTTAACAACCGTTTGCTGTTTGCATCTGACTCGGAATGATAGTCGAATCTAAAGACATCAGATTACTAGATCAAACAAAAATAACCCAGGATTTACCGGAAATGAAAGTGGGTAACAAAAAAACATACTAAGTTATCGATATTACACCTTAACCATTCATCATTGCATAAAACAATCGACCCTAAACGCTCACAACAATTACTTAACACTCCTACGATATTTATATAACAAACAATATACTGAGACATGTTATAACACATCCATACATGGAACAAAATAAATGGTTCAACTATTAACAGTTGAAGCTACATATGTAACCGAAACTAGAGCAATGAGTGATCATCAGTCATCACCCGTCGAAACTCACCTGCTCGATTTCAAACATGATCATCATTATTCATACTTCATCAAATAATAGAACGTCAGTGTTTTAAATCGTTGTCAGAAATCGTAGATTAATTGTTTTAATAAAAAAAGCTGCTAGTAATATTTATCAATGTCTTTCATTGATTTAATTACCGACAGACCAGACAAGTGCCCGCTAGGAGAGGATTTACTCAACAATCTTAGATTATATACCTCTAGACGTAGCCATGACTACAGAGGGAAGTGTGGAAGTGAGAAGCATATATACAAAACTAGCGACCCGCCCCGGCTTCGCACGGGTGCAATGCAGATACTAATGTGGGGCATATAAACCTTCCTGTTGAATCACTCTTATCTATTGCTCAAAACTGCATTAAAATCCGTTGCGTAGTTTAAAAGATCTAAGCGTACACACAGCGGGAGCGACTTTGTTTTGTACTATAAACGGTGTAAGTAGACCCTTAACGAAGCCGAAAGGCACTTATTCTCCACGTCATTGCGATATTTTTTTTGTCTTGGACTATGCCTGGGAACCTTCTAGTTACGGAGATATTGGAGGTCAAAGTTCCATCTTTTACACAACTTTTTTTTAAATACTAATTTTGAAGGTTGCAAATGTACTTGAAATACCTCCATTACCCGTTTACTATTCATTGCATCCATCAGCACAATGTTTTGTGTGCGTTTCATTGAGCTTTACCGTAAAACGATATTTTTCACCCAAAAAAAGAAAGTCGTTTCCCAGCGAAATTTTTTGCGTAGGGTTACTTAGTTTAATGTACTGAATGCATGGTTGACGGCTTCGTTAAGGGTCTTTTTACACCTTGTATAAGGTCTAACCAAAATACCTGGACAAACTTTTACACAGTGTTCAGTACGTTTACCTAAACATATCTATGCAAAAAAAACGAGATCCAAGTGTTTTTTTTTCTCTAACCAAAAATTTTTTTTCGTATTTAGTTTTACTTTTATTATATTTTTTTAACATTATGCACTTCGCTGTTTAAGTAAAACATGGCACGGAATTAGCGCGCGCCCCAATGGCGGTTGATGCATAAGAAATGGATGAGTTTATTCTTACAGAGTACAGGCAATTTAAAACGTTATTATTTTTTGGTTAGAAAAAAAACACGACTTTGATCTCGTTTTTTTTTTACATAGATGTGATTAGTTAAACGTATTGAACACTGTGTAAAAGTTTGTCCAGGTATTTTGGTTGGACCTTATATAAAGAAGATAAGTAAGAAAACTGAGACAAAGCATCGTATCTTCTGTCTCATATGACTTGCCATTTTTGCGCTTGATGGCGAACTTTTAAATGTTAGCAAATTGGCCAACACACTATCACAAAACGTCGGATTCCCCGTATTCTTGTATTTATGAGAAATAGACATTATTTAATTGTTTAGTATGTATTGTATACTCTACGATAGGAGGATGCTGTATTTTTAGTTTTATATTGCTGTCTCATGAGCGGCCATGCGGTGGTTCTATCTAGAGGTATATAATCTAAGTCAACAATGGATATAATATCTGGATGAACATTAAAATATTGACGTCAGCATTTTAAACAAAGATTTTAGATTACTACTGTAAAGTAAGAAAAGTCTAAAGTGTTTAACATACATACATAAACTCACGCCTTTTTCCCATGGGGGTGGGCAGAAACTATAGAACGCCACATAGTACGACCCTTACATACTCCTTTCGCTTCTTCCACATTCATACATCTTGTCATACGCACGTCGGTTGAGAGTAAGTACTACGCACCTGTCCTTTATGAAGAACATCACCAATAACATCGATATAATATAATATAAATACCCGCGGAAACCTATTAAGTCATTTTACGCACCCCATCGGAAAACAGTTTTAGGCATTATCTCCCCAGTCCCCAGAATGTGTAGGCTTTTCAATAAATTTGACAGTAAGTTAAATATTTTTGGCTTCACTCTTAATAACTATAGGAACAAAGTTCATAGGATCAACATGGAAATAATATATAAAAAAGTATACTTTTTATATATCGCTCATTTGGAGCGACAGTGACACAACTGCAAAAAAATGCGAAACTGACTAAATTACACCAAAATTATCTGCATAAAAAACATGGGTCTATTTTCAAGCCCAGGGTTCAAACTCCAAAAATAAAATATAAAGGTAGTCATTAGCTGTAAGAAAAGTTCAGAATCTTCACTAGTGTTACGAAAAAATCTTAAAACTGGCGTCGTGTAAAGGACATGTATTGTTATATTTTTGTATGGAAGCTGGGCTTTGGCTGTGAACAGAGAAGAGATATTTTTTTTATGAAAGTACATAAAATATGGAGCTTTCGTATAAATTTTTTATTTTTTTTAAAAGGGCCCTTCTATTGTTTTTTTAAATTTAAATAATTAGAATTAAAAAACAAAGTTGCAACCCACAGTTGTTAACCCATAATTATTAATTCTGGCAACACTTCTATTGGATGACATTTATTGTCATTGTCAACGTCAGTCATTGTCAAAAAGTCAAACTCAATTCAACTTATTCAACTGTTGTCTGTTATTGTGACTGTGGTTCCTGTGTTTTTGACTATGTACCATTGTTTTGAGTTTTTTTTATTTGACCTGGCTTTTAACAACAATAGATAGCGATTTGAACTTTGACATGATTAGGGATTGATGACATTACTGACAATGACAAGTGACAACCTTGCTGACATACAGTAAATATTTTCTTTTATTCTATTGAGACAAGGGAATCAATGCCATACATCCAAACCATTAAGTTAATTCATTAATTTTATTTTAATTTAAGCCGTTTAATATTATTTTAATATTAGGATAAATATTATGCTTTCAAAAATGATATATATCATTTTTATTTCTAAGTTTTTTATCAGTTTATTAGTTTTTTAACAAAAAAATATATCAGGATTTTAAATGTTTTATAATTAAATAATGGTGCTTTTTAAAAGGAAATGTTTTTGTAAGCACGTCCTAGACAGTTTTCCCTATCAGAAAAACCGCACATGTAAGCGGTTCAAAAATAAAATTATTTTAAGCCCATTTCATAACATGTCCTTTACAAATTTGCACTTGTGTCACTGTCGCTCCAAATGAGCGATATATCCGATTGTATTTTTTTTCTTATGAATGCTGTGTTTGCCGATTGATATTGTACACAACGGATATTTAACTATTGTGCATGTAACCTTAATATGAAAATGTGTAACAATTGTAAGCGAATCAATAAATAAATATTATGTCCTTCTAGGACGTCCTCTACTAGGCGTATGTAGTATGAAGAACTTTAACAACAGCACGGTTCTAAAAATATCTCATAAAAGTAATTTTATACAAATGAAGAGGTACCAAATTAAAACAGACTTGGATTTAAATGGACGATTTGGGCAACGATTATAATGCCCGATTATCGTCGAGACAAAATAACGGAGTTTTCTAAGTGTTACAAGTCATTAACAAAATTAACATTATAAATCCATAAAATTGTTGATTTGTATTTCATGACCTGAATTCTGAAGAGAGAGAGAGATAAAATTATCGTAAAATCACGATTATATCAGGACCCAAAAAAAGACGCATTTAAAATATTGAAATAATTACGTGTATATCAATCATTACCTACCACAATCAGGTAAATGTTCTGGTCAGCTAAATGTTCTGGTTCAATTCATAATCTGTGTGGTTGAGATTAATGACATTTAACCGCACGCGCAGCCGACGCATGCGCAGGTTGTGAAAGCAACCACCTGCCTCTGAACAATGCAGGCGGCCGAACTAGTGAACTTTTGTTCCCTGCTAGTTTTGTAAACATGATTTAAAGACCATTTGGGTGATTACAATCACGGTCTTAAAAAGTCAAAATATGAAGGATGTGGTTACTAATTTGTAACAACCAGACCTTATCTAGCTTTTTGGTAAGCATACTTTTTTAAGTCGAATCGCCTTATAGAGACTCTATTCAGACTTTTTTTTATACCTAAAGAAACTTTATACACTGCATTAGGTACCTGGAAACATTACGTCATTCGACTGTGAAAAGTCTTTAGCACAACAGATCAGCAATATAAATCATTATCACTCAACCCAGAAAAAATACAAGCACACAGATTCATCTAATAATATATTAAGTAAGTTGAACAACTACCATAGAATTAAAAGTCAGTCAAATGATCTTCTTCTGCCTAGCCTTTTCCCAGGTATATTGGGGTTCTGCCAGGGTTGCGGTGCATGCTTTTGCGAATCCCGCGACCCCGGCTGTACGGTCAGGAGAAGGAACACCGTTGGTTTTTAGCCGGTAAGAGTCCGGCAGAACCCCTCGCCTTCCCCGGACCAGGGACATCCATGAGGATTTTCCAACGAGAGAGAAAAAAAGGTATATTGGGGTCAGCTTTCTGTCTAACCAGATGCGGCTGAATACTAGTATTTTACACAGTGCGAATGCCATCAGACTTCCGCAACCCAGTTACTGGGCAATGCCGATATCCTAAGGTTAAATCAGTTGTCAGAGATTCGGGCTTCTGACTTCCCGTAACGGCTGTCATAGGTATTCGCACGATACCCGGGACTGACTGTTTAACGTGCTCTCCGAGGCACGGAGGGGTCTCGATGTCTAATGAACAGTTACCCATCCACAGACTGACCGCGGCAAGCGCAGCTTGACCTCGCAAATCGTATGATCGGCGATTTCATTACATTTGCATTTTGACATCTATAAAAGACTGTAGATGTGATAATCGCAGAACGGCACCAAATACGCCTTCGACCGATCTCCGAGCCGACAACCCAGCTAATGTAACATGCGACATGCAATAAATCTGTAATTTATGAACAAGACTTCCACGTTGGCGCCAGTCTACCATATATGGCTGACCACAAACGACCAACTGTTTTTTGATGGCAGTTTAAAACTATCGTTAATTTAAAATAAATGTTAAAATATCCTTAGCGATCTAGAAATGGATATGAAGACAAGGTGGTCTTTATACTCAAGTCGTAAAATTGAATTAAGGCAAACGGCTAGTTTTATTGTTTTCTAACATCACATTTTGATACAGAAAGACAAATCGAACTGTGTATTATTGTAATGTTTTGAAGACGCACTTTTATTTTTTTACAATAATCGAAGTATGAAGCAAAATCGATATAAAATTTATAGTTAAATAACAGTTGTGAAAGACAGCATAATAAAGCATAATCAGCCCATTACTGTCCCACTGCTGGGCACGGACCTCTTCTCAGAATAAGAAGGATTTAAAGTTTAGACCTTAGTCTACCACGCTGACCTGGTGCGGGTTGATGGACTATACACGCCATCAAGAACTTTATGGACCCCTCTCAGGTGTTCAAGTTTCCCCACGATGTTTTCCTTCACCGTTAATGCAAGTCTGCACTCATTCGAAAAGTAAGAGATGTGGGGCATGTTTGAACTCGGACTCTCGTGCATCGAAGGCAAGCATTGAACCGCTACACTATCACTGCACTGTCGAAGGACATTTCTTTGTTAAATTATCAAAATCTTCAAGTAACTAAAAATGGATTGCTATTAGTACTACATTACTCATTGGTCTGTGGTCAGGACTTCATTGTTCTCTCACTATCCTAAATCATTGTACTATATCCACTGAAATTATTAAAGATATTATTTTTAAAAGAGTAACCATGGTATTTCTTGCCGGTTCTTCTCCATAGGAAACGACTAAACATGCATCTAAATTCGACTTTTCATAAGCACCTGTATTGGTTTGTGTTTTTTTTTATTTGATTTGATTTATATTCCAACAGCATGTCCCAATTAAGGAGCTGTCAGGGAACCGTATCGTAGCGTGTGTACAACACTCATTTTATTTGGAATATTTATGGCCATATACTCAAACGCTACTCAATTTTAAGTTGCCGTTACACTGTCACTTTAAGGCGAAGTGACAGTGACAGCATTACATATTTAGATAACTCACGTCTGGAGGCAAAAATGACTAGTCTAGGTATGCGTAGCATGTAATAGCTAAGAAATTTTCTCACCAGAAAGACCTTTAAACGTACAAATTATCATTATCAACACACTCGGCGAGTTGGTATAATAAATGCACCTGTCACGATCGTTACGTGCTAAGGACAGTAGCTTATAGTCGTAAAATAGCTACATACAAGAAAATCGAATCAAGTTGATGTCAAACTGCCTCGTTGGTCTAGTGGTGGCAAGCGTGACTACTGATCATGAAGTCCTGGGTTCGATCCTCAGGTCGGGCAAAGTATTATTGGATTTGTCCGTGCGGAATTCATCAGTAGTCTTATTGCACAAGTTACTGCACGCGAGTGCTTGCTTCGTCTGTTAAACTTGCAAAAATCTTGCAGCGGTGTGTCCACAGTTTGGAAGTTGGTTGCAGAAGTCGACTGACGTAGTAAAACTTGATAGTGTATTTGGCACTTAAAGCGCAGCCCTTATTTGACATACACATACATAACATCACGCTTGTATACCCCGAAGGGTTGGGCAGAGGTACACCTCTACACTATACATAGTAACACTCTCGTTTCGCCTGTTATGTTTAAGTCCCGTAATAAGGGGCGAGCCTATTGCCATTAACCAGGCACAAATTCAGACTCCAGGCTGCTACTGAGAAATTTCGAATGGAAAAACCCAATAACACTTAGCCCGACCTGGGGTTCGAATCCAGGACCCCATGCTCAGCAGTCGCGCTTGCGACCACTAAACCAACAAGGCAGTCATTCATATTCAGATAACTTGAATCCATTTATATCTAGCTTTCCATCAAGCTATTAAAATAAAGGCCCATTTACACGGTGCAAGTTTCTTGAAGCAAGACTCATGCTACCTTTGTTTTTCTCTCCGACAAAAACAGAGATAGCATGTTGGAGAAATAGGATTATCCGAAGAAATAACTGTATAAATTCTCGATGCAAGATAAATAATTTAATTTAATACGGTGGTGTACAGAACAACGTCCCAATTAAGAGTGACATTGATACATAAAAATTAGCAAGTCCTTAGCGCTTATTAAGACGGACGAGTTAGTTTCTGCCATGGCATATTCATCAGGCGCTCCAACATAGCATGAGACTTGCTTCAAGAAACTTGCACCGTGTAAATGAGCCTTAAGACATCTAATGGGAAAACAAGTGCAATAAAATTGACGCACGATCACATCGGGCACGTGGGCCTGGCATTGAGAGGCACACGGAAACCTCGTGACAAATTCTCCTATAATTGCAACCTGCAACCTGCTGCCGAGGTTAGCCGGTCGTGCATCCGTATCCGATATCATACATAATATTTATGTAAACGTTAATTGAAGGATTTCCATGATCTCGGAGTTTATTAAATGCTTGTGTAATATTGCTTGTGTTAGTTGGTTTTTAAGTTTTAAGTATGCATTTGAAATATAAACGGTGTAAATAGACCCTTAACGAAGCCGAAAGGAACTTATTCTCCACGTCATAACGATATTTTTTTTGTTCTTGACTATGCCTGGGAACCTTCTAGTTACGGAGATATTGAAGGTCAACGTTCCATCTTTTTCACAACTTTTTTTAAAAAGATTTTTGAAGGTTGCAAATGTACTTGAAATACCTCCATTACTCGTTTAGTATTTATTGCATCCATCAGCACAATGTTTTGTGTGCATTTCATTGGCTTTAACGTAAAACGATATTTTTACCCAAAAAAAAAGCCGTTTCCCAGCGACAATTTTTGCGTGGGGTTACTCAGTTTGATGTACTGAATGCATGGTTGACGGCTTCGTGAAGGGTCTTTTTACACCATGTATAAGAGAGTCCCTTAAAAAAAACTTTTAAGGTAAACGGTTTTATGTTGCAGCACCGTGCATCATCAGAATTAGAGGATTAAAGGTTGAAATTGTTATAATGTTGTATTGTCATGGGAATTGAATTTGTGTGCGAAGATTCAGGACAATCGGTTAAGCAGAAGTAGTAGAAAAATCTGTTGCAAGATTTGAAATAAACAAATATACGAAGTGAAGCTAAATAAAACCGTTTAATAAAAAGAGACGAACTAAAGAAATGATGGGTGGATTGTGTGTAAGATGGGGATGGATGTCAACACTCAGATGACGTTAAATAAATATGTAGGTATGGGACAAAAAGACATGCGGCGTCCTTGTATATGTTAGTATAGCCGAAGCTAATCAGCCCATTACCGACCGACTGTTGGACACGGGCCGGACACCGTTAACGCAAGTGATAATCAAATTCTAAACCACACATGAATTTGAAAAATAACAGCAGTGATAGCCTTGAGGTGTGACCGTCGAACTGCCAAGTCATAGTGCTCGAGACTCGAGCCTCGAGTTCGAACCCAAGGCACGCACCTTTGACTTTTCGGATTCATGAGCGTATTGTATAATTATCACTTGCTTAAAAACGGTTAAGGAAAACATCGTGAGGAAACCCCTCATGCCTGAGGGATATTTCTCGACGGCATGTGCAGCCAAGTCAGAAGCCCATGGGCGGCATAAACTCTGACACCAGGTTAGTCATTAACCACATGAAAAGAAGAAAACGAAGATTCGAAAAGTCACGAGGTGCTGGCCGTGGTTGGACTCGGGTCCTCCCTGCATGAAAACCAGGCTATCTCCGCTCATAAATTACAACTGGAGGATGACGATAAGTTAGTTTATAGTACTTTGATTAATCTTCGATACCTATAAGCGGTGTATTAATAACTACTCAGATTGCTTAACCATTAAAACTCAATCGTGCCGGATGATGACATAGTAACTTTTCCATTGGAAAGTAGCCCGAGTAACATTGAAGTATAACCTGATCAATATTTTTATCTTAACTTGAATTCCAGGGAAAGGAAACGTAAAGCTAGTTTATGTTAGTTTTAATAGTTAATTGACGAATCGAGTTCAGTAGTGGGATAAAGGTAGAGTCCGGCCACGGTAACTCTGCAGAGGAATTATGGCAACACTTCAAACAATGGGGAAGGCAATGCAAAACGAAAGCAGAAAGCAGCACCTACATACTTAGTTATTTGAACCAATCAGAACCATCGTATTCATATTAGCAATAATGTCAAACACATTGCAACCAATAAGATGGCATAGTTACAATCGAAAGTGGCGCCATTAGTTCCACAGTTGCCTACCCCATTACTGTAAAAATCTTTGCAGTGCCGTCATTATTCCAGAATTGGTTCTGCCGGGCTAGGTAAGCAAGTATGGATATGGCAAAGCTAACTCTGATTGGAATAATGACGACACTGCAAAGATTTTTACTGCAATTGTTTGTAGTGTTGCCATAATTCCTCTGCAGAGTTAGCGTGGCCAGACTCTAATTCTTAAAAACTCCATCTAATAATAATAGTGAATGCTATATTTATATTATATTATCCGATTGGTACAGCCAATAGGCTTGTAGTCAACAAAGGGGACTTTTCGAATGTTCTAGACTCATTTACATCGGTCGTGTATTAATCGATATCGATAATTGGTAAAAGCAAAAAGACACCTATACTTAGGGCAGGCGCAGATTTGGCGAAGCGCAGCGCAGAGCATTTTTCACTGCCAAAGCATTATCATCTTTGTGACTTTGAAATAAGATCGAAAATCAATTAACACAACTACTAGTCCCCGAGACTACGAGAGCATCGAAGCGATTAGAAACGAAAGGTGATTTTCGATATTATTTAAACGCTAGCAAAGTCTATAATGGTTTGGCAATGAAACATGCTCAGCGTTGCGCCTCGCCAAATCTGCGCTGGCCCTTATGGTCAAATTCTCAAACGCTATTCAATTTTAAGTTGTCTCTAAATCTCGTGCTGTCACTGTTACTTTAAGGCGAAGCAACAGTGACAGCACGAGTCTTAACGGCAACTTAAAATTGATCGGTTGAAATTGTGATAATAAAACGGTACCACAATGAGATTAACGGCATATAGAGTTCGTTCTGGCTTTACCCAACTATGTTGGAGTCAGCTTCCAGTCTAACCAGATGCGGCTAAATACCAGTATTTTACACGGAGCGACTGACATCAGACGTCCGCATCCCAGTTATAGGGCAATGCCGATATCCTAAGGTTAGACCGGTTGTCAGACTTTCGGGCTTCAGAGTTCCCGTAACGAATGTCGTAGGTATTCGTATGAGACCCGGGACCGACTGTTTAGCGTACTCTCCGAGGCACGTAGGGGTCTCGATGTGTAACGAACGGTCACACATTCACAGACTGACCGCGACAAGCGCAGCTTAACTTCGCAAATCGTATGATCTGGTTGTTAATTAACCACGACCCCTCTATTTAATTACCGTCATCTAGAGTATTAAATGCAAATCCCATGTTGGCTGTTGATATAAATGTCTCAAGTTGTACAGGTGTCTTGATTCACGCGTGATATGACTTCATCTGTTCCACGTTGACGATTATAAATAACACGTGATGATGTATTCAAAAACTAGTCCAATTTTTAGCATTCCTGAATCAGAATTTATTAAGTAGATACTGGTTATCAGCGTGCCACTGGCAACACAAGATACATAATGCGTAATGTAATTATTTATTGTTACTCATCGTAAACAACACATTTAGCGGACATTGTATTCAAATACATAGTTATTCGTGTCATATGACGCCCTACATATTGAAGCTTATAATTGCGATGCGATATTCTAGATCGGAGGAATTCGCGAACAGAAAACATTCTTCTTCTTTTCGTGTGGTTGGTGACTAACCTGGTGTCAGAGTTTATGCTGCCCATGGGCCTCTGACTTGGCTTCACATGCCGTCGAGAAATATTTTTCAGGCATGTCGATTTCCTTACGATGTTTTCTGTCACCGTTTTTAAGCAAGTGATAATTATACAATACGCACATGAATCCGAAAAGTCAGAGGTGCATGCCTTGGGTTCGAGCTCGAGACCTATGACTTGGCACACCAACGGTCACACCACTAGACTATCACTGCTGTTACAGAAAGCATTAAAGAAAGCCATTTTTTCTTTCTTAAATAAAAACGTTGAACACTAGAATTTCTCTTCTTCTCAAACACCCAAACCCAAGCCCGGAAAATCTATCTGTAGGTTATATAAATACTAGTTTCGTGGGGAAATCACACTCAAGACCCGTAGCGCAGAAGGCAATCGCTCAGCCTCTTCTTCTCGTATCTTCGCCTATCGGAGGTTGGCGATCATACAGGCTGTTTTAACATTGGATATTGCTACATAGATCGACGATCTGTTGCTCATGTTGAACCATTGGCGAACATTCTTCAGCTATGATATCCTCTATATGCTAAGATCATGATAACCTAATTAATGAGTACTTATACAAGGTTAGTCGGAAAAGGAGTACTAAGCCGTGGGCCACTTAATGTATGACTGATGATTGTTTTAAAAAAAGTGCTAAAATTTTAAAATTCGATAAAAAAACCATGCCAACTGATTTTTATTTTAGTTTTATCAAAAATTCTTCGTCCTTAGTTTAGTTACGAATTCAGAAAATGGAGCTTTTAATCCGTGACCCCAAATATGACCTAAAATGTAAACACAGCTGATCATAGCAGAGGAAGAAAGAATTTAGCGTATTTTTTATGAAATCTTTGAACAGCTATTTCTCTTAAACTAATAACTTTTGGGGAAAGTTGTAGAACAAAAGTTATCCATCATTATGGGTACTTTAACACCATTTCGGCTTAGTACCCCCTTTCCGAATAACCTTGTATAATATTCTCTACTCTTGCTTCCCAATTTTCTAGGTCTTAAGTTAATCTTACTCATTTTATAATTGACCCTTACTATAATAGAACATGGTACCTTTGGCTGGTGGTCTACTTAAGGTAAAGCAAGTTTAAACAAAAATTATGTTGAATGAAAAATATATTAAACTGAAACGCTAACAAGTTAAACACGATTGATTGATTGATATATGATTTGGCACACTGCACTTATTAGGTCAAATGTATACACATTATACCAATTTAACGACAATTAATAAGCTTGCCGACAAGGCCAACATTAGTTTTAAGGCAATTTTAAGTTAATAGTTTTAAACAGAATGATTAGTAGTAACAGACATTGAATTTTAAGTAACCAAATTACTGTTGCCTTATTAGGAGAGGCTATACAGGGTGTAAACGAAATCATGTAATTCCTTCAAACCTCGTGATGTACTGCTGACATAGATTAACCCTGCACGGGATACTGTTGAATTAAATTAAAAAAAGAAAAAAAAAATGAGTTCAAAATGTGAGGCATTTTAGCGCCCCGAGCGAATTACGCGGTATCGCTCGCCGCGCGGTCTTTTAACTCGGGGCGCTAAAATGCCTCACGTTAAGAACACATGTTTACTTCTTGTATTTTTTTTTAAATTGAATCCAATTGTTGGTCAAATCGTGATCCAATCGTTATCAGCAGTACATCACGAGGTTTGAAGGAATTACATTATTTCGTTTACATCCTGTATACATAACTACTTAAATCATAAAGACAAAAAAAAATTGTGATTGAAATGTAGGCCTAGCATGAATCAATCAATCAATCAATCAAATTTATTTCGGACAAGGTACATCCATATGTTGATAAATTATAATATAAGTACTTACAAAAATATCTTAATAATAATGAAACGGACTTACCCGCTGAACTCATTAGTATTCTGAAACATTGGTACTCAAACCAAAAGAATTGTGTTCGGTGGGCAGGTTCTAAATCCGTTTCTTATGGACTGAACTGTGGTGTAAGACAGAGTGGACCGACGAATGTTGTCATCACGTTAATAAGGTAAATGTAACGTTAATGTAAGTGAATTTTGGATCGGAAATACTCGTTTCGCACATACTATTTAATTAAATTGAAAACTTCAATCATATTTCTACGGTCCCTACGTATAGGTACTATCGAAACTACAAAATCTCAGTTTTTATTTTATTATGTATGTACACCGATTACGCTGAGATTTATGATCCGATTTACGTGATTCTTCTTTAGTTTAATGCGGAATAGTTGCCAATTGGTCCCATAAAAATTTATTATTTTATAACCTTTAAGATAACATAATTTCACACATTTTAAGCAGATAAAATAAAAACTGAGAGTTTGTAGTTTCGATAGTATACGTAGGGACGGTCGATTTATGTATGATAAAAATTGTGCACGTCGCAAAAAAAAAAACTTAAATGTTATAGGACAGTTCGCCGTCCCCGGAGAATATAATGACATTCGCAAAAACACAACTTTTTCAGAACAAAATAAAAACCGATTTTTGACGACTGCTTGCCAAATACTGCTTGTAACTGGCAAGCAGTGCTTGTAACAGTGCCAAGTACTGCTTGCAACTGGCAAGCAGTCGTCAAAAATCGGTTTTTATTTTGTTCTGAAAAAGTTGTTTTTGCGAATGCCATTATATTCTCCGGGGACGGCGAGTTGTGTTTATGATTCAAAATTCGCTTAATTCTTCTTTTATTCGCTTAATATACGTTTACGATAAGGTATAACGGGCTGGTGTCCGCAACTCCACGTCTGAGCGCGTATTTTGCGTCACGGGTGGTAAGTGTAGTCAGTCGATCCACCCTAACTCCTCGAAAAAGGCCAGCACACCCTTGATGTTGCTGACGATCTCTAGGAGAGTACCTGGGTTTCCGAAGTACTTGGCCCTGTACGTTTACGATACTATAACAATACTTATATGTTTAACAACAAACATACTCCAACGAGTTATAAACCCACGCACACACTAACATAAAAAGCTCCTAAAGTGGTCATTATAAGTTTTAAGTTGTTCGTCGTAGTTTTCCTGTTGGCATCGCTCCAATAGTGACGACTATCGTAAATTGAAAGAGTTGCTTCTAATAAAAGGCTAGGTTCTAAGAACGGCCATTGAATTGCCTCTATTAATCGCTTTCAATTGAAACTAGTGGTTACCCACTAAAGGAGTTATGGATAATTTCTTTCCTAACGATATACAGAGAAACGAAATTACATTTAAGAGGAAACGCGGGCTGCATTATATTGGAAGAATAGGTTTTTAAGCAATTTATTTCCGTCCCACCCCTCCCGCAAACCTTCCCAATTGCGCGCGAAAAAGACATCTGCATCTCGAACTGATTTCTCCTGTGCAATATTAGCGAAATAGTATTTTCGTATTTCCCTATTTCCTTAATATATGGACCGATTTTAATTGTTTTTCTGTTATAATTTAAGAAAGACTGCTTATGTCTGTATGTTTTTCTTTTATTTTTTTATATTCGTCAAATATGTCTGAAAACGGTGGTAAAACCGGTCGATTCTTGTAAAATTTAAACGTTTCTAGTTCTTTTAATAATTAATTTATTGACAAAAACAAAACATTGGGACATAGTGGTGGTAGATATATATCATATGGTAAAAAATATTTGCTCTAGCGACATTATACAAGGAGGAAACTGAGGAATACGTTTGTATGGACTAAATGCCGACCGAATTTCCTCTTAAGATGTTTAAATTACACTTAAATCACTTGTAATGATGATCTTAGTTCATCCAGGCTGGACATCTACCAGAGCTGTGCGAGGAAAATGTGCAGTGCGAAAATGTGTAGCGAGGATGTGAAACGGTGTGACCCTTTCCACCAGAGCTGTGCGAGGAATGGGTAATGTGTAATGCGTTAATGTGTACAAATGAGTGGTGCGAGGATAGGTAGCGAACTCTTTTCGAATATGAGAGTGGTGTGGCGGGAGCGGTACACATTCCCCGAAACACATCCCTCGGTCGCATTTCTTGCTTGTTTTGTATGAACAAAAAACTCGCGCCGCTAAGCCCATATCCACCAGAGCTCCGCAGAGCGAAGCTAGGTAAATGAAGTGATTCTATTGGTGCTTACAAAACACATTCCTCGCTACGCAGCTTAGCACAGCTCTGGTGGATGCTCAGCCTTAGTAGATTTATGGCCAAATACTCAAACAGTACTCAATTTTAAGTTGCCGTTAAGTCGCGTGCTGTCACTGTCACTTCGGTTTAGAGCGACACGAGACTTAACGGGAACTTAGTAGCGTTTGAGTATTTGACCATTATATATGTAAAATAAAAACATAACGTCACGCCTATATTCCACGAAGGATTGGGCAGAGGTGCATAGTAACACCCTCATTTCGCTGTCATGTTTAAGTCTCATGTAATATGGGGCCAGCCTATTGTCATCAACCGGGCACAAATCCTAACTTCGGGCTGCTACTGAGGAATTTCACACAGAACAACCAACCACACTTTGCCCGACTTGGTGATCGAACCGAGGACCTCACGAACAGCAGTCGAGCTTGCCATCACTAGACCAACGAGGCAGTTATATAAACGTTGTCATCATTTTTAGATTATAATTTATAACTTTCGTGAGACACATTTATATTTATGATTTTTTACGGTTTACTATGTGCAGTTTTCGATATTGCTGGACTAGTTTCGGACCACTCGGACTGGTCGGGCAATACCGAAAACTGCACATAGTAAACCTTAAAAAATCATAACATTATCTTCTTATAATCCACTGTTACATTTCTCCGCAAAATACCAGCTTTATTTCAAGTTTAAACAGTAAACGTAAACTAGTTCAAATTCAGGACAAGCGACTCCATTTGGGATTTCCATAATATTAGACACACTTAAGTTTGTCCAAAAAATGGTCACAATAAAATAAAAAAAATTGGCGTAACAGTATTTCGTCATTTAGATACTAAAAATCCTCTTTTTTAGTAAGTGGCAAACGGCTTTAGATTTTTATAAAGATTAAATAATATAATCTTTTTGGGGAACCAGGTTATTTTTTGGTTTAGTTTACAAAGCAAGTTCAACTACAAATGACTATGTTGAAATGTAATTCAATGCTATGGTGACGAAAAATGTAAACCTTCTATAAACCAGTTAAAATTAAACCAGAACTATAACATGAAGTGATAATGATGAAATTATAGCATGCTGCAAACGTAACCGCGCGTGCTTTAGCCAATGCTGCGTTTGCGCACAGAAGCCATTACTTACGGGTAACTGTGAGAAAATATGTAACAAACAGCTTATAAGCCGACCAAGGGAATCCTTATCCGTTTCACTTATATAATGATTGTGTAAATGGGCCAGATTCCATCGAATATTACAACTAGTTTTGTGTTTGAATATGGCAAAAATAAAACGTATACATATCATTATAATATGTATACTTGAGTATCAGATAACACCTGTTTTAATAATTAGACTTTTTAACAAAAAAAAACCGACTTCAAATTGTCTATCTCCGAAGTTCTTCATCAGATCTTCACCAAATTTAAATGGGACCACTCCGAAAAAATACTCTTTCAAACAAAAAATAAACATTAAAATCGGTTCACAATTAGCAAAGATATCGCAGAAAAAACATACAAAAAAAAGCATACAGTCGAATTGAGAATCTCCTCCTGTTTTGGAAGTCGGTTAAAAAATTAACATGTAAGCTCTACGTGTGACGTCAACAAAAACGCTTATTTATTCATTAATTTTTTTACAAGTTGAGTAAAAATGATTGCAGCATAAACTATTAGTAACACTCCAGTGTTACACAGTGTTCTGCTTTAGACAGAGACAGACAGAGAGCGTGGCGTCGACACCACGCCAAGCTTCGCGTGGCAGTCTCTGTATGGCGTCTTCCATACATTGTCATAGTAATTCGCACGCCAAGAGCACGCGATCAACACGCGACGTGAATATAACACCCAGCCACGGTCACTGTCTGACCAGGCCTTTAGACGCTGCCTAAATCTTCTGTAAGGTCTAAAATCCTATGATGATAGCATAAATTCATTGTCACAGAGAACATTTTAAACGCCTAATTAATTCGACCACTCCGCCGTATACCAAAGCGATTGATTGAAACATTCTGTGTAAACAAGTTCCATGAACAAGACTGCAACCAAATTGACAGCCTTTATTTTTATAAAGTCGTTTCCCTAACTGAAGAATGTCGCGATTACGATTGTACTTCGTTCTGCTTACCCTTTTTCCCAACTATGTTAGGGTAAGCTTCCAGTTTAACCAGATGAGGCAGTATACCAGTATTTTACACGGAGCGACTGCCATCAGACCTCTGCAACCCAGTTACTGGGCAATGTTGATATCTTAAGGTTAGACCGGTTGTCAGACTTTCGGGTTTCCGACAACCCGTAACGACTGTCATAGTTATTCGTATGACACCCGGGACCGACGATTGAACGTGCTGTCCGAGGCACGGAGGGGTCTCGATGAGTAACAAACAGACTCCACATCCACAGACTGAACCCGGAAAGTGGAACTTAACCTCGCAAATCGTATGATCAGCTCGGTTGGTAATTAGGCACGTTCCCGTCGATTCTACTTAGCAGTCTCAATTTCCTTAATTTCTATATCACTTCAATTCATAATGAATATATCTGCATATAACATTAAAACTCAAGTTGTAAGTGGTCCACTTGTCAGTAGGCGACAATTTAAGCCATAAACGGAGCACTGTTGGTGTTCCGTGTTGGCGGTACACTTTGCATCGGCCTACTAAACGAACCATAAATCTGATTAAGTTTGAATGGCGCTCGCGCAGCCGCAAATGGCTTTTGTTGTTCCCAGAATAAGGGAAACTTGGTTTTGTTAAATTTTGTATTTGTTTTTTTACAACGGTAATGAAGTTGAAAAAAATGGTTAAAATAACAGAGATCTGTCTTATTGTAGAATCAGTCTTGAATATTTTTTCCATTACATCTCAGGACGTGGAATTGAACTATTTAAAAGTCTACATTTTCCGTATATTATGTTGGTGTGAATTTATAAAAAGTGTAAAGATTCCAATTCAAATTACAACGTTACATGCTAACTCGATAATTTAACTCTGCCGCGAAAATCAAATAGCGCTTTAAACCGTTTAAACGTAGTTATTTCGAAAATAGGTAATCTAGTAGGAAAATACGTTTGCGTTAGAGTAATCGCTGTAAATGCTAACAAATTGCAATGTCCAGCTATTTCTTGACCGTATTTCTTGTATAAAATTATAACATTCCAACGCCAAAAACAGATTTTGCTAACTCCAAGGTTGCAAAATGCTAATATAATGTCAACTTCCTTATGCAACCAAACACTTCGAATCTGACCTCACCTAGATGTGATGACTCACGCATTTTTAGTTAAAACTGATACTTTTCTTAGTAATTATCTGATTTCGCATAGCAGTTCGTTAACATCTAAGTATTATCGAACATTGGCCCAAATAGTTGTCTATCGAAATGGTTATATCCGACATAATTTTCGAAATGCTTGGCACACTAAAACTCAAAAACCTATTTATTCAAACAAGACAAAAAAAGTTACGTCAATCTTACAAAAGACAGCCTCCTAAAATCTTCCGCACTTTACCGCTTCCTAATGTTCAAGCTGAGAAGAAGAAACGACACAATTAACTCCCACTCCCCAGCAGTTAAGTTTATTTTCTCCTAACGCAAGAACTGGTATGAGCAGAATGTTCATTCTCTTGACATAAGCCCGCTTCTACCATTTTAGCAACCCACGGGACGAGAGGCGTGGTCTATTTTTCTGCCAGGAACCGCAAAGCAATAGTGTCCTCAGTTGGCGTGAAAAAACTTTGAACTGTTTCGTGAGTGTCGTGACACTCGTGACACCACGAAGGGCGACCGGCTGTTACTAAAAATTACGTCAATTACGCACCTGGCGGGGACCGCCTTGTGAACTTATTGGTAACAACATAAATTTTACAGTACAGACTTATCTGGTACAATAAATCTGATAATACCTAGCCGACTGTATAATCAAAGGTCATTATTAGATATTATTCAGGATCAAAAGATTTCGAGTCAATCTAATTATAAAACGGAAATAAAATGTATACTGGCATTAGGTTTCACTGTGTTCCCCTATTCAATAATAACTGCTATTTTCGTGTAAAGGTATCGAATTGACTCAAAACAAAATTCATTCATATCTAAAATTAAATTTTAGATTTCGCATTAGGAGCACGTCCCAAAAAATCCACGGTGAACATCACACGTCACGTATTGGTCAAACATCACGATTAGCGGCCGGCTAATCCGTACACATCCGTTACGCATCGAATTCACAACCGACGATCTTAATCCTACTACGTAAATATTACTGAGAAAAACCCACTCGGTTCCTGGGCGTGACGGCAGCAGCACGGCGCACTTGGAATCACCAAATACGTGTAACAGGTGGCTAATGTAGGCACGTCCGACTGCATGCGTAGGAGCACGCACGTGCTGTGCATCAGGACGAGTCACAGCGAATCGTCAATAACCAAGCGTAGGCGTGACGTAGACATAGGAAGACGTTAACCTTTGTGCCTAAACTGTGCATCACTATAGCCGTCTTTGAATATGCCGTCTGACTGGTATGATGTCAAGGCAAAAACACTAATCAAACTGTGCAGTGAAGCCGTCAACAACTGCGTAATGAAAAGGCACGTCCCGCAAGACTTGCAAAAGAAAAACAATGCTGTCATGGTGTCAGACACCCAAATACTTAAACATGACGTAATATCATATGGATTAATGACGAAACCAAAGTAAAATGTAATTATAACACCGCTAGTCATAGCCGAGCTCGCAGGCCACAATGACATCATTCCCAAGCTAAAGCTGTCACTGAAACGTAACGACATACCTAAATGATGAGTGACAGGCAAACCAAACATACGGAGTAGCAAGCACACAATCACACTGACTCATTGGCAATTAATATTTTTAAGAGAAATATTCCTCAGATGACCACAGATGACTAAACGTATCTGTGTCCGAGTATGATGACTACAGATAATCAAGCAATCGTGACGTAAGGGCCGGTGACCCCGGACGCTAATTTGCTGAATGAAAGAATTATTTTCATCCCGTTGTAAATACTTCGCAGAAAAAACTCTACACGACAAAAACATTGTGAGATACGAGCACTTTTAATTCTAGGAACTAAAGTATTTTATTGTGATTAACTTGTTCCATAAATACCATAAATGCGTCGGTTGATTGCATATGCATTTAGATTAAAGGTAAACAAATTAGCATCAATTGTCATAATAAACCGCCGTATAAGGTCCAGGACACAAATTTCTAGTGAATGATGATAAAGCTGATGACAGGACACGGATGACAAATTGAATGACCATAAAAGCTAAGCAAAATAATACAAAAACACGTGTACCTAGTAAGAAAAAAAAATTTACGATACAGTGCATTTGTAATTGAATCTTTAAGGACAAACAATAAAGTTCAAAATGGTTCCGATGCTGAAGTTGCAAGTGAATCAAATTATGTGATTGCACGTCAATACTTTGTCAACCCGGAATCTTCAATGCATCTCATCAATATTAAAATTGTTGGACGACTTAATATCACTTCGAGGAATCTGATAATTGTATGTGTAAAGAATAACACATTATAACAGCTGAGGACTGATATTAAATGGATTCTAGCTACAGACCTCTGTGGGAACGAATAAATCTCAAGTGACAAGGCCGTTGCTCAGTTTATTGTTAAAAACATGGAAATGATAATGGTTTTTCCGATGTAATCATTCATTTGCATGAAGTGCGAGTTTATTATCCGAAGAAAATGTAAAAAATGTAAAAAGTTGGAAAAACCCGGCTGTTGGCTGATGTATTGTGGCCCCATGGCCCATTGTAGTGCGTCACGCCTACGCAGTGTTTATTATATTATCATCTTTTACTTTTTGTATACAATCATGATGTAGTCTTGAATTAAAGACATTTAAATTAATGGTATAGACATAAAATATAATTCTGTTTGTAGTTAGAGTAGACACTTATCTTAAAATAACACCGCGATTTTCATTAGCGCTCACAACATAATTTCACTCCTTTTGCTCTTGGGTACCGTGCAGCAAAGTAGTATGCAACAACGTTACAGTAAACATATTGTATGAGATTAAAATGACTAAAATATAAAGTACATTCCTCAGTGTAAAGTGATTTTCAATATTAATTGTTTTCATAATTCGGTTTAACTTTTATAATTTCTGTTAAACCTTCTTGTAGAAATATAATGAAACCAAACGGTTATTTATGTTTAAACGTAATGACGTAATTAGTCAATTAGAACCTTAACACCAGCCTAGCTGTTTATGAATCACGCTGCATTGTCTCCTTCGAGTGCTGATCGCATCTTAGCTGCGCCCGCGCCCACCGACGCAGTCGCAGGCGGTAATTGACAATTCGCCATGCGCTAACGTTACCCACGAGTCACGCTATTCGGATTTAGACTTTGGAACGTAAACAACTTAGGTATCTACTCATTATTGTGCTTTACGCTTTTTGCCTTATGAGGTAAGGCACCTAAGAGGCGTCTGTCAGGCGTCGTCAGACCAGAATGCGTAGGCGTGATACGTCGAATGAACGTACTTCTCAGACTTCGATCTTTATGACAAAGCCTAAGTAGTGACAAGTTCTTACTAAGTCATTTAAGAACATCCAAATGCTCACAGTCCATGTTAACTTACGTACTTAGCTGTAATATAAGCAATTGGAGACACGATTGCGATTGAGGAATTGTCTTTTGCAGTAAGGGTTGGTTAGATTCTCGCACGGAATAAATATTTGTATGGCCTACAGATAATTCCGGGTCTGGGTGTTTGTGCATGTGAAATTTCTGTCTAAATGTACCCACGATACAGGAGAAATCTTAGTGTGGGGTAACGTTGTTTCAATCTAAAAGGAGAACAAATAAAACTTCGTCAAATTCATAACATCCTTTATGAGACAGATAAACTGCTATAGTATGAGTTCATTGTTTGATAAGGGAAGAAATGGTTATTGAAATATATCGACCATAGCAAATGTCATATTTTGATTTTCACCATTGCCATTGTTTCATTGTTCCAATTCCACAAAACTTTCAATTGTTACTTATTTGAATCCATATTATTCTTATGATTATACTGTTGGAAATGCTTTCTTACATAAAGTAGGGTAGCGCAATTTGAATGAAATAAACTTTCCAATGTTTTACTTTCGTATTAATTTCTATCATTATTGCAGATAAATGCATAGTGGAAGACTTTCTACCTTTATAAGCTCAGGTGCTCCAACTCTTGCTCTTGATTTAATTAAGCGTGTCTCGTTTGCAAAACAAACAAACTCATTGTTATAAACATTTAAAGCATTCTAAGTACATTGTTTAGTTCGCTTGGTTTTCCAAAGGGCAAGATCGGCCGTGCCATAAATATTCAGTGTACGTGTTTGCTGGGTGACAATAAGGCTGGTGTTACCAAACATTAATTCTCTGGTTAAACAATCGTCTACTCGAAAATGTATAAGAAATTTAAGTAAACGGTTGTTTAAGCAGAGAAATAATGTTGGTGAAAACCAGCTAAGTCGTTGACCAGCGTTATACGCACTTAAGTACGGTGGCTTCGATAAGTGATGCATTACCTTGTAATGGTTGGGGCATTAAAATGAAGTAACTATCAGGATCTTGCTTGAAAGTGACCAAATACTTTTATGATAGTGAGAGCTGACGTGTCGTAATTGCACCTTCTTTGGTCGGATATAGAGTTGCCAGGTGTCCGGCTTTGTATAGTCGTGTCCGGCCAAATATACGGGTTGTCAACGAAATCATGTAATTCCTTCAAACCTCGTGATTTACTGCTGACATAGATTAACCTTGAACGGGATACATTTGGATTCAATAAAAAAAATTACAAGAAGTAAACATGTGTTCTTAACGAGGGCATTTTAGCGCCCGAGTTAAATGACCGCGCGGCGAGCGACAGACGCGCAATTCGCTCAGGGCGCTAAAATGCCTCACGTTAAGATCACATGTTTATTTCTTGTAATTTCTTTTTATTGTATCCAGATGTATCTCGCTCTGGGTTAATCTATGTCAGCACTGCATCACGAGGTTTGAAGGAATTACATGATTTCGTTTACACCCTGTATACAATTCCGGCCTGTCCGGCTTTTGTTCAACCCCGCCCCGCCAACGAAAGCGCGCGAGCGACTCACGCATTATCACACAAGAGTAAGTATATCATCATATCATATCAAATTAATAACGGTAATAAATACACAATTAAAGTATCCTTTGTTTTTTCTTTTAGAAACCAGTTTGTTAGGCTTTTAGGGCAAGATGTCCGGCCAAATATGATTCTGTGTCCGGCTTTTCTATTTTTGGGCCTGGCAACCCTAGTCGGATACCTAAATCAGTCACCAGCAAGCACACTCGATCTGTCATGCTACAGTAAGTCTGAGTTCTATAAGAAGCCATCGCTGTAGTCTAAATCGACCCGGAAATGCATCATCATCAATGAGAGCAGTATTAGCAGTGATAGCCTAGTGGTGTGACCGTCGAACTGCCAAGTTATAGCTCTCGAGTTCGAACCCAAAGCACGCACCGCTGAGTTTTCGGATTCATGTGCGTATTGTATAATTATCACTTGCTTAAAAACGGTTAAGTAAAACATCGTGGGGATGCCTGAGAGATATTTCTCGACGGCATGTGAAGCCAAGTCAGAGGCCCATGGGCGGCATAAACTCTGACACCAGGTTTGTCACTAACTACACGAAAAGAAGAATGAGAGCGGTAGAACATTACGTCTATCACAAAAAAATTCTACTAATGGCCACATTCTCAAACGCTAGTTAATTTTAAGTTGCCGTTAAGTTTCATGCTGTAACTGTCACTCTTAGGCGATGTGACACTTTTTGAGTAGCGTTTGAGTATTTGGCCCTAATTCAATTACTCATAATTGAAACCTGCTTCTTATTCATAAACACTGAAAATATTACATTTAATGACATCATGTCTGTTATATGTATCATCAAACATAACATTACGCAATGTATTCCCGGAAGGGTTGTGCAGAGGTGTTTTTAATACACCCTCGTTTCGCCAGTTATGTTTCAAGTCCCACGTAATAGGGGGCGACTCCGGGCTGCTACTGAGAAATTCCTAATGGAAAAACCCAATAACACTGTCCGACCTGGGGATCGAACCCAGGACCCCATGCTCAGCAGTCGCGCTTGCGACCACTAGGCCAACAAGGCAGGCAGTTATATCATCAATGTATATTTATCCTACAACAGTGAAGTTCATTGTTCACTGAAACTTACGGTAGGTAAATAAGAGGTTCATTGACCTGTGTCAAGTTTTACGGACACGCCCTCAGTACTAACAGCTGCCTAAATTGTGTGTTATCACAACAATATCGTAGGTAATAAGTACGTTTAGAATTATACACAATACTCATTCAAGACAACGATAAATCATGTTTCAAGGGCGAAATAACCACATAGTTGCGACGTCTATTTTAAACCAACAGCGAATGCCGTAGCTGCCACAGTGCATTGGTAATTAACACCATGGCTGTGACCACATAATTATCACGTGCGGCTAAATGATTGATGGTGATACTTCAGAACAATTAGTGGCTTACATATGTCAGGATTTGGTATTTGCTACAAGGATGTCAATTGGGTCGTGTTATGCAATAATGTGTCAACCCACAAAAATATGAATTTTGTGTTAACGTCATCTAGTTCTTGTGGTAGGCCTACTTAACGCTTGAAAAAATGCCCAGAACTGTGGTAAATTTAATAGAGCGTCTATCAAAAAAATCTTAATGCCGTTTGCATTTTTCAAACGTTGAGTACACCTACCACAATATGGCCGTGGCCGCTCTGGTACGGCGACAGCGACGCGACGACGATTTCGTGAACAAATAAATTTCGCTTGTCGCTTCTGCAGTGCGGCCACGGCAATATGTTTATATGAGTTTGTTTTCACGAAATCGCCATCGCGTCGCTGTCGCCGTACCAGTGCGGCCACGGCCTAACTGGATGGCGTTAACACAGAAGTCAATTTTTTGTGGGTTGACACATTATTGCATAACACAGCTCAATTATGATTACGGATACATAAGCATAATAGTATAATCAGCCCATTACTGTCCAAGTGCTGGCCTCTTTGCATGAAAAGGGTTTAGGCCTTAGTACACCACGCTGATCTGGTGCGGGTTGTGTACACACACCATCGAGAACTTTATGGTATCCTCTCAAGTGTGCAGGTTTAATCAAGATGTTTTCCTTCACCGTTAACGCACGTGAATTCGTTAAGTCAGGGGTGCGGGCAGTGGGGGTCGACCTCGGACCCTCCTGCATAGAAGGAAAGCGTTCAACCTAGGCTATCACTGATGACGTATAAGGTTTAATTTTACCGTGTGTTTCCCGCCAAAGGATAGGCCACCTATTGGACAAACGTGGGTGTCTTGAAAGGCGACCAAGGCTTTACGTCAAGAGGATAGACCGAGGAGAGGTGTGGAGGAACGAGGTGTACCTGCAACGAAAAAGGAGGATCCTCCTACCAGGCGGGTCTTATGCCGGGCGGGCTACTACCCAACGGTTGATGTTGGGAACTTGTATATACAGGGTGTAAACGAAATCATGTAATTCCTTCAAACCTCGTGATGTACTGTACGTACGTAACGTAAGGCATTTTAGCGCCCCAAGTGAATTGCGCGGCTATCGCTCGCCGCGCGGTCATTTAACTCGGGGCGCTAAAATGCTTTACGTTAAGAACACATGTTTACTTCTTGCAATTATTTTTTATTGAAACCAAAAGTATCTCGTGCTGGTTTAATCTATGTCAGCAGTACTTCACGAGGCAATTTCGTTTACGCCCTATCTGCGTGTCAAATTTTGATATCGCGATGCAGGATTTGTGACGTTTCATTTGACAGCTGTCATTGTTGTCGCTGTAGTCTGCTAGACAATCGTCGTGCTGCGTTGTTCTCATGTTGCATAACAGATGCCGCCACAGACCAAAAAAGCTCCCAGTACCTACGCCTGCCATCAGTGGTTATTGTGGCCATCACTGTTTATTACTGTAGTGATCATTCCCAGGGCCACGGTCAGCAGTGGACGTTTACGGGTTTATATTGATGATATAAGTTATACTTAAGAGGAAATTTGGTCGGCATTTAATCCATACACACGTATTCCTCAGTTTCCTCCTTGAATAATGTCACTAGAGCAACTATTTTTTAACATATTATGATATATGTATATCTACCACCACTATGTCCCTATGTTTTGTTTTTGTCAATAAAGAAATTATTAAAAGAACTGCCAGGTGTGTCTTTCGCGCTCAATTGGGAAGGTTTGCGGGAGGGGTCGGACGGAAATAAATCGCAAAAACAACAACAAAATCAAATTATCAATATTTTGCACCCCGCGTTTCCTCTTAAAAGCATCTTCAGATATGCAAAGTAAAAAACACATAATACATTTTTTTTAACCAAATGACGCTGCTGCTTTTAAACTTTTTATGACATAATAAGAATTTTATAACTTAATAGGATACTTTTTATCAATAAAAAGTCAACGACCTCTCACATTCCATGGACTTATTTGGCACTTTTCAAATTGCCTTATTTGGCTCGGCGTGATGGGTGGCGGTCGCCATCGGCGAATTTGACAAAATTGACGTCTCTACTTAAAGAATACCTCGAAACTGGATGAGGAAAAGATTCTCAGTAGGTATGGAATTGTATTAGACGGATTTTGAGTTTTGGTGGGTTCACGACGAGCTTTTATTCAGACTTCTTCGATGGCAAGCCGGTGCAGTAGATGTACTTTACACGATCTTATTGTGTCTTAATTTGTTTCTTTATTTCACTTAACTTGCATTAAGAGAGCCTCCACAAATGACTATACTCAAGTACGTACGGCGCACCCTGGGCAGTCAGCCTCTATCAACCTTGCTGACTGACTAATCTTCTCACCACGGCATGAAGTATGTAGCATAGCTCGTGTTGACAGGAGAGAAGAAGAAGACAAGAAGCAACAACAAGAATAAGACAACAAGGACAAGAAGAAGCTTCTAATAGTACCAGGAAATTGCATACTTAACGCCTATGAGCTTCAAGAAAAATTCGTCATATCAGGTCCTCTACAGTTGAATATGGAACATCAAATGAATGATACAATAATCTGATAAGGAGAAATTGCCTTACCGCCGATTCCAAACCCAAAATTTCTGGACTGATGTAGGTTTTTGACAGGAATTCAATAGAAGTAATGTCAAATATCAATCCTCCAGAGATTTTGGATTGGAGTGGGTAATCAGCTCGGTGGAGGAGAACGCTGCTGCCCATATAGACTAGACTGACATCTAGACACGACTAGTAAAAGGTGTAAACTAAGTACATAATCAGCCTATTACTGTGACATTATTGAGCTCGGGCCTCTTGTCAGAATCACACCATCGAGAACAGTTTTTTTTAAGCCCTATTATCAGGTTTCCTCACGATATTTTTCTTCACCGTTAACGCAAGTGATAATCAAATTCCGATCCGCACATGAATTCGAAAAGGCGGACGTGCGGGCCGGGGTTGATGTCAGACCCTCTTGTATGGAAGGTAAGCGTTTAACCATTAGACTATCACTGATAACTGCTGTAAAATAAGTATCTACGATTATTTTTTTATTAATTCAATGCGTAGTCAAAACACACGCATTGAACTTCCTACGACCAAACAAAGCTTTATAAATGGTAGTGTTACGTGTCAAAAACAAAGTAATTACATGGTAAACTGTTTAAGACTAACGTTTGTGCTGACCTTGTCTGCTATAGCGTGAGTTGTGATATTAGCACCCACACATTTTATTATTATAGGTATTTGTGTGACTGGCAATTATGTGCGATAATCTTTGAACGATACTTTTCACTTCTATAAAATGGAGATGTTGGGTACTTACTATTATTTCTAAAGGAGAATGGGTTTTTTGGTCTACTCCTCCTCTAGCAATGAGTGATATATCAATAGAAAGGTTATTTTAAGTAGAACATTTTTTAGTATTACAACTACTGTCAATTATTAGTATTTATGGAGTTAGAGCACATTAAATGTAACCATTTAAAAACTTTGTTAACACTCAAATATTGCTATTTATTATCTTTTTTACACGTTTTGCCATAGGAGCTTTGTCATAATAATTATTTAAGATACACCTCCCTAAATAACACACATAACATGACGCCTGAATTTCTCTAAGTGTAGGCAGAGGTGTATAATGCACCCACATTTCGCCAGATAAGTCCCATAACTATTATTTCCAAATAATATGATAAGAACATAGCAATACTTTAGTATATTAAGTAACAAAAGAAGGGGAAATTGTGATAGTATGGATATAAACGACTTTTCACTTTAAAGGTGTTAAGTAACTCTGAAAATACTAACAATTGACGTTAGTTGTGTTAGTATCAAATATTTAACTTAAAAAGACCTTTCTAATGACATACCACTCATTGCTAGAGGAGGAGTAGACCAACAACTAAACATTTCACCGATTCTCCTTTCTCACGTCTTTCCTGTCTAACTCAAAGATTGTCTGGAAGATATCGCTTTTAGAGATAAGACTGCTGTTGTACCCTTAATTACATCGTTAGTTCTGCCTAGCCTTTTCTCAACTACGTTAGGATCAGCTTCCAGTCTAACCAGGTGCGGCTGAATACCAGTATTTTACATGGTGCGACTGCCATCAGACCTCCGCGACCAGTGGCTGGGCAATGCCGATATCCTAAGGTTGGACCAGTTGTCAAACTTTCGGGCTTCTGACTTCCCGTAACGTTTGTCATAGGTACTCGTATGACTCCCGGGACCAACTGTTTAACGTGCTTCCCTAGGTACGGAGGGGGCCCCATGTGTACTCGAAATTATAAAAACAGTGATCATTCGACGGAACAGAGGATTCCATGTCGAACAGCTGAAGAAGTCTGACCTTTTATATCTGATTAGCATGTCCTTATTTTATGATCTTGTGTAAATTATTATATTGTGATATATTTTGAACTAGTTTCTGTAACTAACCACTAACCTAAATATAAGTACTCTCAGTGGTGAAGTCTATGTTGGTTTCATTTACTTTATTTACCATACTCGCAATCCTGACATACCGATGTTTAACAGAACTAGAACTGTAACAATAGATTCACCCCTTCAAGATTCTGTTGTGTGAATTTTGCAGGTAATATTGTAACTTTACTACTCCTATGGTGTACAATAAAGAACTTATCTATCTAATCAAATCAGATTTAACTACAAAACTGATAAATTACCTTGACTTGAGGCCAGGTGGATATCGTTATATCATTTACTACGTTAGATAGACGTTATGTATTGTTTTTAATTAAATCTATGAAGATATTGAAGAACTAAGGAATGAGCCATATTCTTAAAATAGCTATTTATTACAGAATCATGTTAATAAACTAACAGGCTTTGCTAAAAATAAAGCGAAAACGCTAATTTTATTCATACGCTTAATAAATACGTATGTATATAACGATATTTAAGTCTTATACATAACAGTTTAATACATATATAAACAAAACATGGTCAGCCCGTTACTGTCCCACTGCTGGGCACGGGCCTCTTCTCAGAATGAGAAGGGTTTAGTCCTTAGTCCACCACGCTGGCCTGGTGCGGGTTGGCGGACTACACACACCATCGAGATCTTTTTGGGAGCCGTCTCTGGTGTGCGGGCTTCCTCACGGTGTTTTCCTTGACCGTTAACCCAAGTCACACACCTTATGTGTCTGTGTGTGCAGTTTGCATTTCACAGTTTAATACACCGTACGTTAATTAAAATCACTAAAGCTGATTTAATATCGAGTATTACGTTGATTTGATTGCACATTGTAATGATTCAGTAGGTTTTAATTAAATGGAATAATACTGATTTATTAATGACTTTGTATTATATGAGCTGGTGGTTCAATCATCATTCAAATGTCATTAGTACTGTTTTAAATTAGCGAACTAAGCAGGATGTAAACAAAATCATGTAATTCCTTCAAACCTCGTGATGTACTGCTGACATGGATTAATCCTGCACAGGATACTTTGGGATTCAATTTAAAAAAAATACAAGATGTAAACAGCGCCCCGAGTGAAAAGCGCGGCTATCGCTCGCCGCGCGGTCATTTAACTTAGGGCGCTAAAATACCTCACGTTAAGAACACATGTTTACTTCCTGTAAGTTACTTCTTATTGAATCCAAAAGTATCCCAGGCTGGGTTAATCTATGTCAGCAGTACATCACGAGGTTTGAAGGAATTACATGATTTCGTTTACACCCTGCACACCTTACGACCAGGCCGCAATCTTGCTTGTAACTCCTTGAAATTAAAATAATTATATTATTAATTCCTTACAACATTAAATTTTAATTTTAATTAAATTTTCTTAAGATTGTAAATTAAAGTACCTACTCTTGATTTTTTTTTTTTTATAAAAAGCTAGTGCAAGAGTTTCAGATCAAATAAAATTATGTGCATAGTATTTTTTTTAATTATTATTATTAAACGGTTTTAATGATTAGCTTCACTTCGTATATTTGTTTGCTTGGTTCAAATCTTGCGACAGATTTGTCAACTACTTCTGCTTAACAGATTCTCCTGACATTTCGCACACAAATTCAGTTCAAATGACAATACAACCTTCAGTCCTCAAATCCTGATGCTGCAGAGGTACTGCAAGATAAAACCGTTTAACTTAAAAGTTTTTTTAAGGGATTATTCTAACTTGTAGGCACGGGAATTTTCTATGTATTTATTGTTTAAGTAATCATTACCTTTAACTTATTTTTTTATTTTCTTTCCTTCTAAATGTAAGTAATTCTTACATAATTTAATATTTTCCTACAACGGACCAAGTGTTTTGAGTAAATCTTATATCCTATGCGCTCAGACGAAAGAATTTTATTATGTTTTTGTTTTTATCTAATACATATGTACAAATTGCGGATCAATTTTGTGTAATAGGCCTAGACATCAGATCATTTCCTCAATTTGAAAAATCATGAATTCTGCGTCCTTCGGATTGGATTACGTAGGTTTAGGTAAAGGGAGTAATTACTTAGTACAAGATAACGTAAAATAACATTGAAGTGTGTAATTACCAAAACGATGTCGATAATTACTGCAGTAATTGCCAGTATAGTAGGTAATAAGGAACGAGTCTATTTAATACAAATCATAATTTTATGAATCTGACGTTTGTTGATTAATTAGAATTTCATTTTTGAGAATTTTAACGATGTTTGTGAATTTCAACTCCTAATAAACCAATCTAAACTTTGAATGTAATTGTTACAATAATAATTTAAATAAATGTATTTTTTTTAAACGTTGCCCCCCACTATGGTTTCTCCTGTATCGTGGATGCGTTTACAAACACAAATATTCATTCGTATGTACAAACGCCCAGACCCGGAACAACTATCTGTAGGCCATACAAATATTAATTCCGTACGGGAATTGAACCCACGACCCATAGCGCAGAAGCCAATCGCTCAGCCACTGCACCAAACGTGTCGTCAATTACACTGAGGTGATAAATTGCACCACAGTGTAATTAATGAAACAGACGTTCTGAATTACTTACAGATTATTTAACAGTTCAACATAATAGGGCATGTGGAGGCGTTGTAAATTTGTCGATTCAAAAATACTAAGTATTATTTGTCGATTCGAAAACCATAAACATTGTTTCTCAATTATTTCAGCAAGGAAATAACTGCAACCATTACTAATAGGTATCTACTACTCGTATGTAATAATATGCGCTAAAAATATCCTACCACACTCAACGTAGAAATCATTACCAACGGATAAAGATAGATAGATTAATACATAACATCTCATTATTTATCGAACAGGATATCGAGTGTGGTGAATATATAATTAAATGTAGTACCGGTATATAAAATTGCTCGTAATAATGCATAAGATAAGTAGTAAATCGTGCATGTATTTTAATATGATCAACTGTGATTTATATTAGGAAAGTGATGTTGAAATACCACAGTGATAGCCTAAAGGAGTGACCGTAGGACTGCCAAGTCATAGTGCTCGAGTTCGAACCCAAGGCACGCACCTCTGACTTTTCGGATTCATGTGCGTATTGTATAATAATTATCACTTGCTTAAAACCGGTGAAGGAAAATATTGTGAGGTAACCGCATGCCTGAGAGATATTTCTCGACGGCATGTGAAGCTAAGTCAGAGGCCCATGAGCGGCATAAACTCTGACACCAGGTTAGTCACTAACCACATGAAAAAGAAAAAGAAAGATATTGAAATGTTTTCTATATTATTTAGTAGAAGTTGACGAATGAGTGCGAGACCCCTCCGTGCCTCGGAGAACACGTTAAACAGTCGTTCCTAGGTGTCATATGAATACCAATGACAGCGTAACGGGAAGTCAGAAGCCCGAACAGTCTGACAACCGGTGTAACCTTAGGATATCGACATCGCCCAGTTACTGGGCTGCGGAGGTCTGATGGCAGTGCTCCGTGTAAAATACTGGTATTCAGCCGCACCTGGTTATACTGGAAGCTGACCCCAACATAGTTTGGAAAAGGCTAGGCAGAACAGTAGAAGTTGACAATGGTTTTGGAAACACTATTGTTATTTTTTATTTTTGTTAATCGTTGCCCCACACTAGGATTTCTCCTGTGTCGTGGGTGCGTTTACAGATACAAATCTTCATATGCACAAACTCCCAGACCCGAAACAACTATTTGTAGGCCATACAAATATTTGATCCGTGCGGGAATCGAATCCACGACCCGTAGCGCAGAAGTCAATCGCTCAGCCACTGCACCAAACGTGTCGTCAAACACACACTTCATCATACAGTGGATACTACAGGGTGCATCAAAAGTGCCTCCAGGAGTGACGATGTTTAAGTACGTCCGGAGCACCCTGGGCAGTCAGCCCCACTACCAATTTAGTTGGTTGGCTAATCTTCTCACCACGGCATAATCTATCCTTGTATAGATCGTGTCGACACGAGTGAAAAAGAAGATCGTACAACACAGTCAGCGACAAAAGTCGATAAATATTTTAAAATTTCGCTATTTTATCAACATTTGTTAACAAAAACAACAATTAGTAAGCTCAAATTTTCATAAAAAATTGAAACTTTGAGCAATCGTTACTTACTTTTGATGTTAACTGTACAAACGCTACAATGCTTTTCGCGTCCAAAACTGATGATAATCGCTGTGGTGGATTGGTATTACCAGTCCCGACACATCTCCAGCCATTGTCATCAGTGAAGGCAGGCGTGTTAGGTACTTTCAGACTAACGAACAAGCTTGCAAAATGTATCCAAGATCGAAAATCATTTGTATTCTAGAATAGTAACAAAAGCCTCTTCTTAATTGCTGAATAAATCACTGTTACCTTATCGTCTCTGTTAAACGAATTAAAATAACTTTATTACGAATTAAAAATACTTTTTTGGATCATTGCCAATAAAGCCTACTTTTAAACAGAACCTACATAAACTAAGATAAAAATAAACGTTCACCGGTTATAGTTTAATAATATACAGCAAATGCCTCGTTGGTCTAGTGGTGACAAGCGCAACTGCCGATCGTGAGGCCCTGGGTTCGATCCCCAGGTCGGGCAGTATTATTGGGTTTTTCCGTGTGAAATTCCTCAGTAGCAGCCCGGTGTTTGGACTTGTGCCCGGTTGATGGCAATAGGCTCGCCCGTATAACATGGGACTTAAACATAATGGCAAAATGTGGGTGTTACTATACACATCTGCGCAACCCTTCGGGGAATACAGGCGTGATGTTATGTTTATACAGTAACATAATGACCAAACAGTATAATATAGTATAATCCCTTAAATATCTAACTAAGGCACTATTAATCATCATCATCATCATCAGCCTATAATGTTCCCACTACTGGGACACAGGCCTCCTCTCTGTGAGAGGGAATGGGCCGTAATCCACCACGCGGGCCCAGTGCGGGTTGGTAGATGTCACATGTCTTCGAATTTTTTGGTTCTAGGACATGCCGGTTTCCTCACGATGTTTTCCTTCACCCTTCTGAGAGCAGTGGTGATGAAATAAATTACACAAAGTAATGCGCCTGGCTGGGTTCGAACCCACGACATACAACTCGTAAGTCGGGGTCGTTACCACTGGGCCACCACTGCCCACTATTAATAAACTACACTATTTATAAACGGCAGTATTAATAAACAACTCTTCTTTGCGAGACCCCTCGTAAGAGTCGTTTTGATGGGACAAAAGACGAATTTAAAAAACAAAATTGTCAAATGTTTGGAATTCTAATTAATACTAGCTCCTATTTCCTCTTGGGAGATCTCTCAAACAAGACCTCATAACAGCTGTTCATTAATAAGGGCCTTAGACATCCGTTCATGGACTCCTAGAAAACGACCAAAGGAACAAAGTCCAGTGCCTTTTAGATCTTTAAAAAGACATTATCCTTGGCCATGATATGCCGGACACGAGAAAGCAACACATTATTCCCACATCACGTAAGCTTAAATATTCAATCGCGGAATCAGTTGGCACATTATACACCTCGGAACATCCGGCTAACACTTGACGCTAATATTTATAGTTACCTGCAATGCTGCAAGACAGATAAATGTAATATAAACAATCGTTTGATTGTTGTTTTGCACTTTATACTAGCTTTTTTCTGCCATCTGTTTTGCATAAAGAACTTCGTGTGTTTATTATTATTAGCAAGACCACCTCTTCTTTACATAGTACAAAACAAAGTCGCTCCCGCTGTCTGTACGCTTAGATCTTTTAAACTACGCAACGGATTTTAATGCAGTTTTCAGCAATAGATAGAGTGATTCAAGAGAAAGGTTTATATGCCCCACATTAGTGACTACATTGCACCCGTGAGAAGCCGGGGCGGGTCGCTAGTATATTATATGTAACAAAAAATAAACCAAAATGTTATAGGACAGTTGTATTTTCGATTCAACATTCACTTACATCAGCGATGCGTTTACGTTACCAACGAAACAACATCCATCTAGGCCTACTGACCGTCGTAACCCTTTTGGAAATGACCACAGACTGCTTACCCTTATCCAGATTTGTTTGGGGTACGCGACATGTCTTTTTGTTCCATACATCTTTATCAACCGTCTTCTGTGTTCACTTCCTTCCTTGCTATATTATCTTCCACACAATCCATCCATTCTATGGTCTGTCTTTTTTCTTATAGCTAAATCTTTTCTCATGTCGTGCTCCTTTTTCTTCCGAACCATATGTCTTAATCGTCTAATTACTAAATTAGACTTCGTCATAATTGCATTAACATTTTCATAACGTTTTGTAATTGATACATATACCTATTGTAATATCTCTATATTTTATTATGTGTAATGTAATTTATATTTATTTTTTGAATTCCTAATATATTCTGGCTGGCGGACCTTAACACAGGTTATTATGTAACCTAGCTAGGACGCCAGAACGGCTTTATAATTGTTATCCCTCTAGTTTTACTATTATCCCTAATTTGTCAAAATATATTTTTGTAACAAGACTGTATCACACTTTTTTGAAATAAATTGAAATTATTAAATTATTATTATTCAGTCCAAAATTGTCAAGCCATCTTTTTCCTGTTCCTATTTCGATGCTTTTCTTTTTAACCCTAAGGTTGACTGGTAGAGAATGCCTTATGGCATTAAGTCCGCGTTATGTACCACCATAGTGCATAGAAGTATAAATAAATATGTCCATAAAATTACAACTAATGGAATAATAGCTTAATCGATTAAATAATTCGCAGACACGGATAACTAAAAGATAAAAATCCATAACGAATGATAATGATTCATGAATTATAGTATAATTTGATCGTAATAAGATTGAATTCTGTATTCATTTGATAGTATTGTGTACCTAGGTCTCAGTTTGTCGTGGTACACGGTTTGCGTTCTAAAGTTTCAAGGTTTCAAATATGTAAGGACTAATGCCGTTTGTGTCGACTCTTTTGTTACATAACTTTGATTGAATGAATTCATTCTTGATTTTCGAAGAAGTCAATTGAAATTCGAAGCAATTTGCTCCAATTTTATGAGCCGACTGCGTGACAGCAAAGGCAGGGTTATGTTTTTAATGCATCTTGTGACAAAATCGAAGTCAGTGTTACTATTTTCTACGGAGCAAAGGCAGGGTTAATGCATCTTGTGACAAAATCGAAGTCAGTGTTACTATTTTCTACGGAGCAAAGGCAGGGCTATGTTTTTCGCGCGTAGGTATCTATGTTTTGATGCATCTTGTGAAAACGTCGAAATCAGTGCTACTATTTTCTACGACAACGATTTCTCGCTCAGATTTCTTAAAATGGTTTGAATATCTAACAAAATCAACAGAGTTGTTTCACTTACCCGTTAAGTAATATGGAATATACTTCTCTGGATTATATTATCATAGAGTTTCGTCATCATCGTCTTACCTGTAACAAGAAACAAAAACAAATAAGTAAGGAAAAACAATGTTTAAGGATATTGTAATTGCTGGGTTAACTTTCAAAGAAAAAATATTGTTTTGCAATCAATATTGCAATATGAATCAAACATAAATGACTAATATAGTAAGTCAGTTTCTGGTGGGATATTTTCAGAATATATCTATTTATTTAGTTCTGTATATTAAGATTGAAACTGTGGTCTAATGGTGACAAGCACGACTGCTCATCGTGAGGTCCTGAGTTCGATCCCCAGGCTGAGCTAAGTGTTATTAGGTTTTTCCGTGTGGAATTTCTTAGTAGCAGCCCGGAGTTTGGATTTGTACCCAGTTGAAGGCAATAGGCTCGCCACCTATTACATGGGACTTAAACATAACGTCGAAATTAGGGTTTTACTGTACACCTCTGCCCAACCCTTCGAAGAATACAGACGTGATGTTATGTTATTAAGATGAAAATAACCATGTCCAGGCTTGTCATAAAAGTCGTAAACCAAAAAATTATATTTTTATTACGGATAACAGCAGTCATGACGTTTAAAATCCAATAAGAAACTAATAAACTGGTCAAAAAAATTCTTCGGAGTACTTTTTAAAGGAAAATTATTTATAAAAACATACCTTCACATAATTGACGATCATGTAAAGAAAAAAAAGTACATTTCATCTCGCAAATGACGATGTAAGTGCATCATCTTTCTCGATTCTTGTCGCATCATTTTTTTTATGTTTCCTTAATGACCGCATTGCATGTCATCACCAAGATTACAAAAACCATGGAACATTTGAAGAAAGGTCCTTTCGAAAATCAACTAAAATCCTTAGCAAAGATGATTAAACATTTTCTGTCTTACCACAAAATCGTATTTAATAGTTGTTTAAAGTAGCACCTTTTTTAATGTATAAAGTTTGACAGTAATAGACACGATTTTAACTAGTGTAAACTTTTCTTTCCCCCTTATTACAAAAGATGGTTTAAACCAAGACTAAGGTAAACCCAGATTTAAAATATACCCATCACTTTTTAACGTAATATATCAAAGAATATATACCTACAGGCTGTTTACACCCTGTATATATTTAATTCATGTAATTCCTTCAAACCTTGTGATGTACTGCTGACATGGATTAACACTGCACGGAATACATATGGATTCATTGAATCCATATTACATGACTTCGTTTACACCCTGTATGGTGGAATTGAGAACCTCCTCCTTTTTGGAGAAGTCGGTTAAAAAAGGGACGGGACTTTTTTAAAACCTGGGTTTTTATAAGACCATATTTTGTAATAAGGAGCTTTGAGTTAATTTTAGGCATTTCCTTAGAGTTGGAATGTTTCCTTGTGCTTATAATTAAAACAAACTATGACTCCTTACCGTACCTAAAGAGGATAGGAACAAACATAGTTGCGGTTTAAACTTGAGTAATATTTGGAAACTTTCCAGAGATCGTGTCATTCGTTAGTAACTTAAAGCATGTGTCACCTATGCAGAACAATTACAAATGCTGGAAACGAATTAAGCCGGCTTTTCACTGTGGGATATACCTATATATTACATCCCGGGATATAAATTAATATCGCTCACCGTAATTTTTAATAGAACCCTTTACACTTAGATATAATATAATTATATTATATTCCAGTCGTGGGATTTCATTTATATCTCGTGATATAATAATATATAATATTATATCTCATAGTAAAAAGCTGGCTTTACAGATCAATTGTGAGCATCTGGCCTGCATAATTTCTTTGAGTTTTATAACGATATCTGTATACCTAAATTCTGAATTATTTGTCGCCTAACTGATAAGGTGTTTTGTACCTCTGAGAGATCCAAAGCTCATCATAGTCAAAAAATGGAAAGAGGCATTTAATATTGCGTCACAGCTCTGTCTTCCGCATCCGCGTCAGTCCTAGCCATATTTGATAGTCCGACTGTAACTCGAAGCTAAATAAACATTTTAACGATCTCAACTCATTTCTCCAGCTGTATCCAATCTCAAGTCATGACTACCGTAATTTTTATACTGGAAGTCTTAATTACAATTTCCTCGTATTGACTTACATAATGAATCGGTCTCGATTTATCGTAAAGTGAAGTGCTAACACGTATCTAGAGCCGATAGCCCGTTAATTAGCCATTACGACGCTGTCGGACGGCTATCTGAGGAATTCTATATAAATTGTCTGGGTAGGTGGTGGCGCGCGCCCCGGTCACGATCCCGTCTGCCATGATAATGCTTCAATATGTACTACGGGCAATGTTACTTGTATGTACTGTACTGAAGGCAAATTAATTTATAAACTGATACGAGTTCTGAGTATTTTATACTCGATTTCTACGAAGGCGTTAGGAGAAGCTGTTTGTAAGTGCATCAGCAATGCATTCGGCGTCGAAGTTTGCATCAAGATAGTAACTTGAAACTTAAAGGTAAATAAAAAAAATACAAATAAATAATCCCTTAAAAAACTTTCAAGTTAAACGGTATTATCTTGCAGTATTTCAGCATTGAAGGTTGAAATTATTATAATGTTGTATTGTCATGGAAATTGAATTTGTGTGTTAAGTTTCAGGAGAACCGGTTAAGCAGAAGTAGTTGAAAAATCTGTTGCAAGATTTAAATCAAACAAACAAATATAAGAAGTGAAGCTAATTAAAAACGTTTAAAAACGATTTCATCTCTCCTTATTGAGTTTCGATTTGGAAATTACTTTTTACATAAACCACGTTTAAAACCATTCCGAATCGTATAAAAAACTGTAATTGAATTCGTTTTTTGGATTCCCAGAAATTCTTCAAAGAAGGGTGTGTTAGTAATGCCACGAACAATCTCGAAAGTTTTCCTCAATAATACAAATCTTTTATTTGCATGGCGTGGTAAGCTACTGAGGACAGCTTTCGGTTTTCGTAGATTTCCCCTTTCAATATAACTACAGAATATAAGTATTGAGATGTCTAATAGAAATTGTCACTATTATACTGCCTTTTTTTATTTAATTTTTTTATCCTGGAGAAATGCACACGCATACTGCTCTACCACGGGGAGATAGTGCAGTTATGTGGGATTCAAACCCACTAAAACTCCACGGTGTAATCCTCTGCCGCTTATGGCGGGAACACGGGCACGCGTAAGCACTCAACCGCGAACCCGCCGACTATTATACTGGCTAGCTTTTTCCCAACTATGTTGGGGTCAGGTTCCAGTCTAACGAGATGTGGCTGAATACCAGTATTTTACACAGAGTGAATGCCATCAGACCTCCGCAACCCAGTTACTGGGCAATCCCGATATCCAAAGGTTAGACCGGTTGTCACACTTTCGGGCTTCTGACTTCCCGGAATGACTGTCATAAGTATTCGTATAACACTCGGGACCGACTGTTGAATGTGCTCTCCAAGGCACAGAAGGGTCTTGATGTATAACGACCGGTCACCCATCCACGGATTGACCGCGTTAAGCGAAGCTTAACCTCGCAAATCGTATGATCGGTAGGTAAATAGACACGAACCCCTCAAATTGTCAGTATATCTAATTATAAAGTTAACAGCATTATAAAACCGACAATCAAATGTATAAAGTAGCTAAGTTTAATAAGAAAAGGGTAGCCGCTTCTCTGCATTTTTATTTATCACAGTCGAGCAGAACATAAAATTATCAACACTGTACCTCTTAATTAACAAACTCCCAATGACATATGGTTACCTCACAGCAAATCACAGCCAAACTAAAAGGCATAAACTCAAAAGGTCATCCTCAAGATGCGCTCCATGAATTTGGAACACCACCATAAAAGAAATGCAATTATTCATGTCAATGCATTGAGCTGACGGTACACTTGCAAGTAATTAATCAGCCATTCTCGTCGCACGACGCTCCGGTATGCATGATGTTAAAGCAAATTAAAAATACGCTAAATGCCTACGTGCATACGGACAGGCAGACAGACAAAACGTATGTGATCGCATCTGCATTCATATTTATGTAAATAAAAACTGTCGGATCGCAACTTATCGAGTGCCTGATTAATGCCGAACCGTGAGCGTAGAATATGCAATACTGTTGCGATCTGCTATCGTATTATTATGGTACCTACATTACAATTCTGCCTAGCCTTTTCCCAACTATGTTGGGGTCAGCTTCCAGTCTACTGAATACCAGTATTTTACACGAAGCGACTGCCATCAGACCTCCGCAACCCAGTTACTGGGCAATACCGATATCCTAAGGTTAGACCAGTTGTCAGACTTTCGGGCTTCTGACTACCCGTAACGACTGTCATGGGTATTCGTATAACACCTGGGACCGACGGTTTAAAGTGTTCTCCGAGGCACGGAGGCGTCTCGATGTGTAACGAATGGTCACCCATCTACGCGCAGCTTAACCTTGCAAATCATACAATCCGCGCGGTTGCCCCACCTACATTAAAATTGCTATGTCGTGTGTGATAAGCATTTGTAGTTGTTCAAAAAGTAATCGCATTTAAGGTTTAACATAAAGAAATTGGAGTCCCTTTAACCCCGGGGTCACATCGGCGGGATTCGACTAAAGGTCGCGTTGTCGCGACAACACGCCACGAATGTTTGTGTGACAGTGTGGCCCCAACATTATCCAATAATGGACGAATTTATCATAGGAATTTTAACTAACGAAACCCGAACTTAACTTTATTAATGGAGTTGTCTGCAAATTAAGGTTTGTTCTCCCTTTAACGAACCTTACGAACGAGTCTTTAACTAAAGCTTGAAGAACACACGATTAATATTCTTTGAAATAATGTCTATAATAGTTACCGTATTATATCATGAGTAAAAGTTTATAGAAGTTTAGACTAGAGAAAGTTTACAAAGAGGTTATCTAGACCTCAGGCTAATGTCTGGAGAAATAGACCAGATCAAGGCAGTGGGCCTTGACCTGTACTATTTCTGCCTATGGCATCAGCGCCTCGGGTGGCAATAAATGCTAAAGAACGTATAATCTATAATAGAGGCAAAGTATAGGTTACCAACGCTTTGAGGTACTATAAATTCGTATTACTCTAAGAATTGGTCGTTCACTGCCTCGTTGGTCTAGTTGTGGCAAGCGCGACTACTGATCGTGAGGTCCTGGGTTCGATCCCCAGGTCGGGCAAAGTGTTATTGGGTTTTTCCGTATGGAACTCCTCAGTGGCAGCCCGGAGATTGGATTTCTGCCTGGTTGATGGCAATAGGCTCGCCCTGTATTACATGGGACTTAAACATACCGGCGAAATGAGGGTGTTACTATACACCTCTGCCCAACCCTTCGGGGAATACAGGTGTGATGTTATATTAATGTTATGTGGCTCGTTCAATAAACAATGCTAACCATAACTTTGTTGATATAAAACATACATCAACAGTTTTAACACAACAAAAACGAGTTTATTAAACGCAAACATAATTAAAACTTCATATTTATACTGACATTAGGAAATTGTTATGTAAATACAGCAGTCAATAAAAAGTCGACAACAAAACGTTTAGTATTGAGATGAGTTGCATCAACCCATTGTTTTATTTAATTAGCAAATAAGATCACGCTAATTACATTCAAATCACAAGTTGAAATACATACATAAGTGGGTAGTGCGGCTACTTAACCTTTTACGCTTAATACATGTTACAATTAATATTACAGGCGTGATAAAACTTAGGTTTAATAAGCTTAAGTACCTGTAAACAATAAATAACATGGGTATCTATAAAGTTGTCCGTTGGTATCATTGTTTGCATACTAAATCAATGCAGGATTTGCAAGATTTTAATTAGTTAAGATACATTTATTATATATCAATTTCACTTGTGTAACTATTATCTGCATGGATGACTATAAATTCATAGTATAACAAAGATACTGCCTCTGGTTTAACCTAACCCTTTGAGGAAAAAAAAATAAGTTAACCTATGTATTTTCCACACTGCGTTTATCTTAATTGAAAACTAGTAAACTGATTCGTAATTCAACGAAGTAGAGTGACAGGTCCTAATGTCAAACAATAATGCACCTCTGTCAAACAACAATGCGCAACTGTCATACAACAATGCACTTCTGTCAAACAACAATGCGCAACTGTCAAACAGCAATGCACTACTGAAACAACAATGCACTTCTGTCAAACAACAATGCGCAACTGTCAAACAGCAATGCACTACTGAAACAACATTTACTCCATCGAATTATGAAGAAAAGCATAGAACTAGCTATAAGCGTGTAAACGTTTTCATTTTCTGATATAAAAGTAACCAGTCCTGCATCCTTCCTCCTTCTTTTCCTAGGTCCCAGGTACTCAGTTACCTTATTGGCAAAAATTATCAAAATCTGTTCATGAAAATGTAGCAAGGGGCTAATCAGGCTCAGTTTCGGTTTTTAATATTAGTACGGATAAGTAACTTCCAACCAACACGCGTGTATGTCGTTTAATCTCAAAAACTGCTAACTTCTTGAAGTTGTAGTAATCAGACAATTAACGACTTGATGTTTGACACAATCTTCATGTCATTTCGCTATCTGGAGTTTAAGTGACATCTCTCTGAGAGTGAAAGGTACACAGAATGATACCGGCTTGTTATCATCCTGCATAAATTATGGGAGTCAGTGGGAACAGTGTCATGCTAACCTGTTCCGGTTACACTTGAATGCGATAAGTTATCGTAAACCGGGGTTACTTTGATCAATTTCAAAATTGAAATGTATTTTTGCCTTGATACATGAGAGCAAAAAGAAAAATGCACATATCTGTTTTGTTTATTTTGTCTATTTGTTGAATAGAATTATAATTTTTCTAATTACTTTTTGAGAAAAAAATAAAATGTTGGTAATAAATTTTAAACTATGATTGAGGGTTACTTTGATACCTCCCATTTTTTCTAAGGAATTCGAAAGTAACCCCAATAAGGAATAAATAATTACACAAAACTATTACTGACACTGCGACTAATCACACGCTAACAGTGACGTTCAATGCTGCCAATCGTAAAAAAATAATTCTCTACTCTTGCCAAGTTATGTGCCGACGACCATACAGGAGATCCTACGCAACACACATTGCTAGGTATTCTCAAAATAAATTAAACATGAAATCCTCTGTAATTCAGTTAATTGATATGAGGAGGAAAATTAAGGTACAAGCAATCTCAAATTCCCACGGTCGGCAAACAAACAATAACCTACCTACATATGTTAGTAATTCACTGCTAACGACGGTTTGATTAATCAAATTTGCAGAACTTAATAACAGTGAAAATTTTGTGACAATGCAAGAGGACAAAGAAATCATAAATAATAGAGCTTAATGTGCAAGTATGTTTATCCCGCGGTTTCGCTTGTATGTTGTTGCGTTATTATTGTGTTGACACACGAATGTTAGATCTACAACAAAATAAGGTTGTTCGGAAAGGGGGTACTAAGCCGCAGGCCACTTAATGTATCACTGATGATTGTTTTAAAGAAAGTGTTAAAATTTCAAAATTCGATAATTATTTTTTTCATGCAAAATGATTTTTATTTTGGTTTTTTCATAAATGCTTCATCCCTGCTTTAGTTACGAATTCAGAAAATGGAGCTTCTAATCCGTGACCCCAAATATGACCTAAAATGTAAACACAGCTGATCATAGCTGAGGATAGATAGAATTTAGCGTATTGTTTATGCAATCTTTGAACGGCTATTTCTTTGATACTAATGACTTTTGGGGAAAGTTGTTTAATAAAAGTTATCCATTATTATAAGTAGGTACTCTGATACCCTTTCGGCTTAGTACCCCCTTTCCGACTAACCTTGTATATTGGTATTTTTATGAACTGAAAGCATGTACAGCACTCAGAACTGAAAAGTCGCATCGGCAAACTTGATAGAACAACCAATGGCAGTCGCTCATTTTGGCACCACTCACACTTACTGCGTCAGCGTAAAGATTATTTTTTACTGCAGTACTAACAAACATTTGTGGTCTTGAAGTGGCACTCAGTTCGGAAGTGATCGGTTTTACGAAGTTTGCCGATGCGACTTCTTAGTTGTGTACCTACACAAGATATTTCGTGAATTGGCTTAAATTAAGTTCGATGTTTTATGATTACATAGATTCAAAGTCATGTAATCCCCAAAGGGGTAAACAGAGGTGTTCTCCTAGCATAGGAGTCTGTACTCTGTTTCGCCTATGGTATTAAGTCCCATGTAATAGGTGGCGAGCCTATTGCCATTTTCCGGGAAAAATAATTGCGCCAGGTTTGTCGCCAGTTTACGAAACGCTTGCCCGACGACGGAGGGAAATTATATTCTTATCCGCCCCCCCCAATATCAATACAGAGCTTTCCGATTATAAAAATAATAATACAACTTGAGGAAGGAAAAAATGTAATCCGATTTCAGTTTTTTCTTGACCGTTCTATTTTCCATGAATACTCTATAAATTATTTATTTTGAAGATGTAAAACGTTAACTAAATATAACACGACGAAATAACACAAATATTGACTTATCTCTAAAAATCCGTCACAACAAATATTAACATCTCAAATCCGAATTAGGTAACTGAAAACGGTACACTATTACATTGCTGTTGCGTAACGTTCAATTAAAACTATCCATCGTAACAGCACGCAATATTACCGTTACATCAAAAACATGTCGACTAGATAAGAGGACATGAACAACAGCTCTATAAAAATATGCATAAAGGTGACGCCACAATTCGTTCTTTTGATGATCGATATTATAATGCTGATAAATTAATAATCAAACAGCAATCTATATGTTTTAACACGATTTACAATAATAATAACTTTTGAAACGTACATCAAACCTCTATGTTATAATAAACTAAACTCTACGGCCCGCGTGGTTTGAATTTGAAATACGTGACGTAATTTGTGTCACCTGAATGAAAATGTAGCAGTTGTTTTCCGATCATCTTTGCTGTAAGATTTCTTTATTACAATTAAAGAATTTGTTGAAATGGTATTTGCTTTACGTTAAGAACAACTCTTTACTCTTTAAAAAAATGACATCTTTGTTCTCTAGTCATTTTTTTTTCGAACCTGTGTTGTACCCATGTTTATCCTTTTCTGTCACTTTCAAAGTGACACACGCATGAAGAGCTGTGCCTATAGTTAAAGTTGTCTATTTTGTGGTCTTTGCGCTTTAGTTGCTCCGAGATTTGATTGCATATTTTGTTGATCGTCGGAACTCGAGCGCATGTGGCGTCACCTTAATGAAACATTGCGACTGCCTGTGAAGTGTGTCTCTCCTCTATTGTTGTGAAGATTCGGCAATTAATTTCGTATTAAATACTTCGTGTATGCGGATGAGGTGCTAATATGCAATTAGTGTAGTTTGTTGTAGTAATATTGCTAATGGACTCGCTAGATCATAAAACTAATATAAAACAAGTATTTTTTAATAACACGCATTATTTATATTGCAAATAAAATGTGTATTGTAAAAGCGATGTTAGTAATTAACTTGAAGTTCACATAATTTGCTGATTAACAGTAATAACCAAAGTGTCAAGAGGGTAAGACAAAGAGAAAATACTTTCTTACAGCAACAATACCCGTGAAAGCTAAAGTAAGATCGCATTCGACTTATTTTAAACAAACATTATTTTACCGCGACTTTACGAGAAAAACCGAAGATCCGATAGCGAAATGTACAATGGCACAATTAAGTTGTGCACAAACTAAATATAATTTAGACTAATATCATCTTTTTCACACTGATAAAATAAGAAAGAGACGGACATAAATAAGAGCTGTCAAATTTAGTTGAACTTCAATTTCCATACAAATTTAGACGACGATGTCGGAACGTGTCGACTAAAACACGACGAAGTTCAAGGCGTAAACTAGTTTGACATTTCTAACTTAGTTCTTATATCTATCAACGTCCCTTTCTCGTGCCGTCTGTTAGTAAAAGATAGCAATTCTTTAATGTTACTTTAGTTAGTGAATAAGAGAAACAGCGCCAATGTCACTTAAATAACAGTTACAACGGTTGCATTACTTTCTTCGGCGAGGAGTTATTTGCATTCACGACCTCACAAGACATCGAAACAATACGAAAGTCGAAGTAAATGCAAGTCTGACAGATTTCACCTAAATGTGTCCAATGACAATAAACCAATCACAATACATCTATAATTTACATGAAACGGAATAAAGAAATTAAACTCCCACTATTGAATACAAAGTGAACAGTTATTATCAGTTTCACTGCAAATTAAAGGTTAGAATCGCATGAACTTACTACAAAAGACATGCTATAGACACATTCAAACACAGTACAAAAAGACAAAACAAATAAACTGTCAAGCGACAGTCGAACTTACGTGATAATGGTTCCTCAATTAAAATTATTAGTATCTGGTGGGTTGAAAGAAAAACCCTCTAGTGCACTATCCACTGAAAAAATACTAACTGGGATCTTTGTGGGTGGTGAAAGTTAGGCCGCAGTCGCAGCAACCTGGGTTATCATAGATCCATCTAAACACCGGTATTTTTGCGGTTACTTCTTTAAGCAGTTTAAGCAATTTACGAACTTCTTTTAAATTTAAAAATGACACATACCATTAAAGATGTCACCAAATACCAGGTCTCTTTTCTCTTCCCAAGAAGAGCACTCTCTCTTTGCAATGTCATCGCTTTGCGAAAGTTTTAAAAAGAATCATGTTAAAAGAATTCTTAAAACGGAATTTAAAGACTTTTGTAAATACCACTTCATAAACATTAACCCAGACTTATGTACCTCTACGAACAAAAGTTGTTTACACAATTTCAGATTCACACAACCTCTTAATTGGGATAATAGGACTAACTATTGTTTTTGTATAGTTATTCAATTTGCCTTGTTATACAACGAAAGCAAAGTGATCAATTATAAGCAAAAACGATTGTGCGACAATCGCTTATACGTCAGTATAATTGCGTCAATCATATACATGGAATGTGTAAGGCTGAGAACCGAGACCTATCCCAATTGACGTTGCAAGTTGATAGGTATTACATACAAGTCCATTGTCAAAAGACAAGTTTTTCTTACCAAAACGTTTACCGATGGTAATGAGGGCTATCGTGCGAAGATTTCCCGCCATCTAGATGTTTCTACGCAGCCATCGCCATTGTATGCAGTATTTAGTCCCAATCATGTTGAATTGTTGATTGTCGACTGCAATGGGCATCTTACTTACATAAACGCATCTACGATTATCATTTACATGACGAACAAAAAGTCAATTTGCATTTTTTATAAAGACGACTAGAGGTTTTAAATGATGATAACTACAGATAATATATGATAATCTGTAATGGAATTCTCAGGTAAGAATATGCAATACAAGTTTTTGGTAAACAATTCTTTAAAATAAACACGTAAACATGTTATAAATAAAATAAACAACTAGTAGTCTTTATTTAAGATGTCACAGGCGCAGACTTTTCAAGAATTAACAATTACCTTTCCCTGACAAACAAAACAACATTCAAACATTTTCGAAATCCGTTAATCCAAGGAACACGTACATCAAGTTTATCACTACTTTGTATTTGGAATATCAATCAGGCATGTCTCAGTTGCACCAAAAGTTACTCTAGATATCGATAACCTGTCAATCACTCGTTATTTTGTTACGCAACTGTCAAAAATTGTAACACATGTTCATTCCAAACGATTACAGACAGGTTTAAGCGCTCATTATAATATATGACTGGTTATTTACGTTCTGGTTCGTTCAATGATTATACCTTGTGATGATAGCAATTATTACTGATTGTCTTGCAAAAATCTGTTAATTTGCAATGTATAATTAATTTTCTTTTTCCTTGTTACGTATACATTGTAGGCCGCAACTTTGTCTATACTAATATTATAAAAAGGAAAGATTTGTATTTTTGTATGTAACGAATAAACTTAAAAACTATTAGACCGATATCAAAAATTGTTTTGCTGTTAGAATGCTACATTATCACTGAGTAATATAGGCTACGGGTGGAGCCGTGAGGACACAGCTAGTTGTTCATATATTATACATACACTTTCGAATAACACTTTCCTAAATATTTCTTATACATACTCTATATCGCACAGTTCTACTTTTCGCGTCTATTATGCAATCTGATTGTCTTTTAGCATTTGCTGCATCAGAAATTAACAATACACGGTCTACATATTCTTCTCCTTTTTTACACTTATTTTCAATTTTAATATTAGATACATGTTATTCAGGCTATGCGTAGAACTGCTACAAAAATCGATTGGTTCACTTATTTATGGGAAGATGTTATCAATTTGTTAAATAAATATATACAGGGTTATCCATGATGATCAAAACAATTTTTCAACAGAACTTTGTGATAGTCAAACCTTTGTTATTGATCATCGATAAAACACCTAGATAAAAACCTTCGTCTAGTGTTAGAACGTTGTTCATAATTCATTTTTCAATGTCCAAATATACTTATTACCAAACAGGGAATGATGAGGCAATTAATTCGACTTAATCTCATTCAGTTTCACAACAAATGACTTACATGGCAGGCTCCATTATTCTGGCTAGATTAAACCGCATTTTCTATATAAGACGTAGATTCGTATACAAATTAGTATTGTCAAAAGTTCTTTTGTATTTGTTAAAAGACCTGTGTTATATTCTCTAGTATAATAATAAAAATGATATAAACAAAGAAAACTCAGGGTCAAAGGAGAGCGTTCTGGTAGAGGTCTGTGTGTGACAATGAGTGAACTTTATATTGAAATTGATTAAGTTTTATTTTAATTCTGACTTGGTCGCGTTTGACCCTAGTCGCACCTGACGGTAAGCGTAGACAAAGTCTAAGATAGAGCACATGAATCTAACTAACAAAGATATAGCGGGATTCCTCTATACCCCTCTGGCTCTCACATTCACATAACGGAACACAGCAAACTGCTTGGCACCAGACTTTAATATGATGGTAGCTAGCCAAACGGACTGTATAGATTCTCCCATCAAGCGTACTGGGTTTTGTTGAATCTTACAACACGCATCTATTACTAACGTGCAAAAGTAAAGAACATTTATATTCTAACCCGTAGGGACAAGGGATAAGCTCTCTATTCCTTTAACTTGTAACATCACATGACGAATAAGATTACGTAGTCAAGAATAATTTACCGAAGACAACAGCTTGCTATGTCCGGATCAAAACCGCAAATGATTCCCTGATATTTTCCATACTGGAGTTGTTATTTTTCCGTGAAGATTACGGAAATAACATAAATGTTAATAATTTGCGTTGCTTAGTATCAGGATGTAACAATAGTGCGTGTGCAGACGCGGATATGCGGATGCTGCGTCGGTCGAGCAGGAAGGCTGGCGGTGTATCTGATAGAATCACACCCGTAATGGATACGTCGATAACTGTTACACACGTAACCGTACGGAAAGTATATGTAAGTATGTTTTTGGCAGATCTTTGGGTTATTGGAACATGTATGTAATGTCCGGCTGATGTGCAGCATCGAGCGTCGGGTTGTTGAGCCCCCTAAAATAAAGTTTGAGCTACACGGTGGCTGATGTATGCGTAACGTCAGTTTGGACAGGTCAACTCAAACCTGCTATGGCACTTTCTTCAAAAGGCCATTCCAGACGTTGCCCTACGTTGCTACACTCGCATAGTTTTTATACCACAATGTCTGGACATTAAAAGAGACCTCGATCTCTGAGTTTGTTTCGGCTTTTCTTCTCAGAGCTAGTCAGATAAGAAAAGCCGGCACCGTCTAGTCTTAAAAAAAACCATTATATGCTTTATAAAGTCGTCAGGAAGCTATCTAAAGTGTAAATATGCTTTTAATCCTGGATAAAGTGGGGTTTCAAATTATTGCAGAAACCAAAAAGTTTATTTTCAAACTTACGAATTGCCAATATCAAGTATTATTTATGTGATCTGCGGGACCTTATTTAAGGACCTTCTTGAACTAGTTCGGGACAATCCCGAAGAACGTGGGGGATATTGAGCATATTGCAGGATTGTCCCGCAAAATGTGTGACGGTGGCCTTATGTCATTACAATACGTCATGAGACGCAAATCGTTAAAATTATTGGATATAATTAATGAATAAATAAAATTAGTAATAGGGAATCGAATCAAATGTTGAAATTCCGAATCAATTATTAAACAATACAAATTGTATACCACAAATAAATATACAATTCCGTGCTATTCAATAAGCAACAATAAAATAAATAATGTCAAAAGTAGATTGTTATTTGTATTCGAAGCCACAAATCACGCGTTAATGTGGTTTTCCTTAATATTGAAATGAATGAACATGAAAGAATTCTCTGTCCTATTTTTTGAGAAAACATTATTAACGCTGGTTTTATTCCCAACACGTAGTAGCACAAAGAGAAAAAGATTTTTTAACTTTTATGTGGTGTAAGACTAAAAAGACTGCCAAGTGCGTCACTTTTTTAACTTTGTGATATCAGTGACGGGAGAGTTTCCACCTGTGGATATGGTTATCTTAGCCGAAGAATAAAAACCTACCTAGGTTAGGATAACACAGTCATATGGAAATCAACACTTTAATTAATTGTGTAGTTTTTATTTATTTATTTATTTAAATATAGGTACATACACAGAAGAAGCTCGTGGCTAACTACCATCCGCGCGGATTATACGATTCGCGAGGTTAAGCGGCGCTTGCCGCAGTCAGTCCGTAGATGACCGTTCGTTAAACATAGAGACCACAGCGTGCCTCAAAAACCACGTTAAACAGTCGGTCCCGGGTGTCATACGAATACCTATGACAGTCGTTATCCGTTAGTCTAACCTTAGGATATCGGCATTGCCTTGTTAAAGGGTTGCGAAGGTGTGATGGTAGTCGCTCAGTGTAAATTACTGGTATTCAGCCGCATCTGGTTAGACTGGAAGCTGACCCCAACATAGATGGGAAAAGGCTAGTCAGAACACATATTCATACACAATATTACAGTTAAAACCAAAGTGTTGTACAGTTTTAAATGAGTCGGAATCGCGAGGGTAATTCTAAATAACAAATTCATCTGAGTTTTGATATTTTGATTGCCCCCGCAAGTTGTAAACGATATCATGTAATTCCTTCAAACCTCGTGATGTACTGCAGACATAGATTAATCCTGCACGGGATACTTTTGGATTCAATAAAAAACATATTACAAAAAGTAAACTTGTGTTCTTGACGTGGGGCATTTTTATTGAATCCAAATGTATCCCGTGCAGGGTTTATCTATGTCAGCAGTACATCACGAGGTTTGAAGGAATTACATGATTTCGTTTACATCCTGTATAACTTTTTCCGAGGCATTAACACGGTAACGGTTACTCTAATAACGCAAATTATTTTGGTGCGCCTTATTAATCTGTTGTTTGACGGTCAAGTTCCGGTTACTTTTTGCGAATTTTCCAGGTGTGTGGATATTTATAGGTGGGTAATAACGCGTGATGCATCACTCGCGACCTTGCAAGGTCGACAGCGCGTGCGCAGCGGACCGATGCATTCGTTACAAATTGGACTACTTCAACCAAGATGGTATGCTTCGGTGCATCTAATGACGCTATTTAGTTTGTAGTGTAATAAAAAAATAAGCAGGCATTGTCTAAATTACCAATCTCACCTACGTGGCTTGAATGTCTGTCTAATGTTTTTGACTGTCTGGGCCTGGCTAAAATTGAGCAATTTCCACTTAATATACACAACTACAATCAAATATAAAATATTCAGTTAAATATAATGCCTACGATGTGCATATTGACACTACAGCTATGTCAGATATTTGTGTAGACCTTCATATCTGGCAACAAATGGGCCCGCACACTGCAAAGTCGTGAACATACATTCGCCAGAGTAACATATTTATCATAGAGAACAAAGCCGAAATCGTGTTTCGGTGTGCGAGGAAGGCGGTGTGCCCCGCCCTATATCAATGCATGTGCAACGTGAGCAAAATAATCGAAGTTTCTAGAGAACAAAGAAAGGGCAAACACATTATATTTCTGTGCATAATAAAGTCACATACAAGGTTGTAATTTCTGCATTTATTTCAATATTATCTACATTAAAATAATACGAGTCCAACCGACTCTGACCGTAACGACAAGCGCTGAAACATAACATTTAATTTATGAGCAGTAATATACATTAACATAACATCACGCCTGTATTCCCCAAAGAGTTGTGCAGAGGTGTATAGTAACACACTCATTTCGCTGTTATTTTTAAGTCCCATGTTATAGGGGGCGAACCTATTGCCATCAACCGGACTCAAATCCGAACTCTGGGCTACTACTGAGGAATTCCACATCCAGGATCGAACCCAAGACCTCACGATCAGCAGTCGCGCTTGCCACCACTAGACCAACGAAGCAGTTGTTATACATTTAATATATCAGCACTTCAGTACATGCTAGTATTCTTGGCGATTCTATCTTCACGTAAATAGCAACGTTACCCTTGTAACAATTTCGCAACATTAGTTCACAAATCAAATTAGTCACTACTCGATAACTCCGTAATACCTATTTAAGTAGCAAAACTTTTAAGAAAATTTGTACTATGATTCCGACTTAATAGACCAAAGAATGCATGGAAAATAATCACATGCTTTTCACTTGTAGATGTTGTAAATTAAGAAGAATAAGGTTTGGTATATAGCAGAGATTATACAATGGCGATCAGAAAAAAAATGCTCTTGGTAATGGTCATTAGACAAAACGATTCAACAACTGATACAAAATGTATCAATACAATAATAGCGAACAGCACACCATAAAAGAATCGCAAGTATTCACGGCGGTGGCGCCCACTAGACAAAGGCCACGCTTTCATAACCTTGTACCTGCCTACCCAGTACCGACCCAGCTATGATTCATGATTGTCTCGGACTAATGAGAAACTGCCTTTGAGATATTTCGAAGTAGAGTAAAGTGCAGTGGAAAAGTTAACATTGGAACTGTTGGATACGTTTGTAGGGTCACGAGTTCGGTTTAGAGCCTGCGCAGACGAGGGACAATGGCGAACAAAATGTCCGCGGTGCGCTCTTATTAGTACTGCAATAAGGTTGCACTTTGTCCGCGCCAATACCTCATGTCGGGACAGTGACGGACAAACTGTCCGAGGTGCGCTCTTATTAGTACTGCAAAGTGCTACCTTATTGCAGTAATAATAAAAGCGCACCGCGGACATTTTGTCCGAAAAAACTTCTACAAAAGCTCTGATTTTACTAATTTCTTTTTCAAAATGACTGCCTCATTGGTTTAGTGTTGGCAAGCGCGACTGCTATCGACAGGTCATGGGTTCGATCCCCAGGTCGGGCAGTGTTATTGGGTTTTTCTTCAGCAGCAGCCCGGAGTTTGGATTTGTGCCCGGTTGTAGGCAATAGGCTCACCCCCACATGAGACTTAAACATAACGACCAAATGAGGGTGTTACTATAGACCTCTACCCAACCCTTCGAGAAATACAGGCGCGATGTGATGTTATGTTTTTCAAAATATAATTATCCTGAATTCGTTTGACACAACTAAATGTATGTAATATTACTTAACGGGCTAAAAGTAGCTATTGAAGGTGGTTAGGGATTCGACAAGTACTGTTTGGAAGATTATTTTTAATTGTACCATTGACACAATGTGGATTTAAACTCTTTGTGTTAATCGTTTTCGTAAAACGGTTTCATTTTCAATGTATATTTAATAAATATCCAAAATAACAATGTAATTTTGTAATTCAGCTCCGCAAACAGTTCACTCAGTTTACATGAAAATCGACACGTGTGTCACAAATACATTATTCTTACGAATAACATAAAAGAAACGATGTTGCCGATACCGAGAAACGAGTACAGCTGTGTCAACGTAATTACAAATTCTTTTATAATACACATCCTTCTGGCAACAATAACAATGTATTTAATTAAAACAAAGGTGATTATAGGAATTAATTGTATGGACGTTTGAACGTGTGTTAAAGTTATAATTAACTAATAGGGTATTGATGTTAATAGAATACGTATGAGTAATCCTGGCTAAGATGAATACCGCCAACGTATAATCTTAAGACATATTCAAAAGCTATTGAGATAAATTGTATGTACAATAGACGATATCGGTTACATGTAGGCGATATGAACCTGCTGTTAGCTACTAAAACATACCTTAGTAGACTTTACTACGGTTCTACTATCGATATTTACTATGTATGACCTTGTAGACTGCCACAAATATTCTACCGTAGTATCTCTGTCTATAACACCGTACGATTACCGTATTGTATGTAACAGAAGGATCTCTTAGTGCTTTTTCGATAACCAGGGAAAATGCTAAGCATATGGGTAGGTACACTGATTATTATATTTAATAAGATATGAAAAATTCCAGCTTGTTCCCCTGAAACATGTTTGGATCTCTGTTAACATACATAATAACACAATTAGCTCATTACTGTCCCACTGCTGGGCACAGGCCTATTCTCAGAATAAGAAGGGTTTAAGCCGTAGTCCACCACGCTGGCCTGGTGCGGGTTGGCAGACTACACACACCATCGAGGACTTTATGGAGCCCTCGTAGGTGTGCAGGTTTTCTCACGACGTTTTTCCTTCACCGTTAATACAAGTGATAATCAAATTCTGATCCGCACATGAATTTGAAAAGTCAGAGGTAGGTACGAGCCGGGTTCGAACTTAGACCCTCCTGCATTGGAGGCAAGCGTTCAATCGCTAGGCTATCACTGCTTTTTTAATAGATGTGAAATTGAACTCGAATATAACAATCCATAAATCAAGCTCAATAGAAACTAATAACGGTATCGATGTTACACATGACGTTGATATTGAACTACTGAATTAATGGAGCCATGCAAGTAATCCATCAAATTCACAGCGAATAACAACTAAAATAAATAGCCTTTTGAACCTTGAGCTTAGTTAAATTGAGTAATCCAATACGAATGGCATCGATCAGATTATCTTAAAAGGTCCATTTATAGTCAACGCACATGCTGTACGAAATAATTACGCGAAATAACAAAATACCGTAACATTGCGACCCGCGCATGTCACGACTTTTTTAAATAGCCTTTGTTTTATGGGTCAACGACAATCGAGACTTCAAGTGGTAGAAATATATCGTCACGCATGCATTTGTGGCCTATTTCACAGGACTTTTTTGCATCATTCCGTTTATCCTTATAAGGTTAGTGGTTGTGACCTTAGCTGGAAGTGGCGAGTTGTGATATAGACCGCTAACTGCACTGTCATAGCTATTCACAATCTCCATTTGGTAATAACATTCTTTGCATCCATACGTCAAAGTACATCGGGTTTTACCGATTCGTTCATCATTGATGTAGATTCTCAAATTCAGGATTCTTGACGCGAATTTCAACGTCATTGTTGTCATTTTAGCCATCGTGTCATTTATTTCTTTTATCTTTGTGAAGACGTCATGAATGCATATTGTGCATTTAAACAATGTTGAAAATACTCTGTGCAGTATTATTTAAGTGTCCATCCAGACGACAAAGGCATTCATAACCGCAAGTCTTTTACGTAAGTTGTTCCTATCAATAGCATTAATCAAAAGCACACAACGCCTACGATGTTACTTCGTCAGAGTATATTTTACTTCTCAAACTTGCGTAGGGTTTACACCTCTCACTTCTCATTGTTTAAAGTTGTTATCTTCATCGTTTTGTTAAGATATAATGGATTGGATGTAATATCTTATCCTATTAATATATCATACAACATTATCAAATACAAGTTTTGCAAAGCGCTGTTTTGAATGCATCACGATTCTAAAATGTCACCGTACCTTTTGATAAACGATACGATCCTTCTTCAAAGAAATATATTTTAGTATTACATCGCGTTGTAGACCCTCTGTCAATTGCTTTATTCATAAACTTTAATTGCACGTTATAAGCATCCATTTTCACACAGGTTATGATCCATCGTAAGGAGATTACATCGCTTTCTTCACTTCCATAACTCAGTTAATCCATCACGTGTGGTCCAGTTAGGCCAATTTGACGTATGTCAGTGTCGACAGCTGCCACTTGTCATGTCACATGGTACATTACCGCGAGCAGTAAATACTTGCAAGTACATGTACTTTTACCGGCAAATATGTCGGGTTCGTGTTGACTGTATAAAACCGAGATTAAGTACGAACACGCTTGGCAAATACAAGAAAACTGTATAAACATGTTAACTTGTTATGTTTATGTTTAATTTGTTTATAGTCAAGTATGCGACCCAGTTACGACGCAATATGAGAAAACAAAATTCCAAAAGCAAGTACTTCACTGCGATAATAGTACAGAATACATAATAAACTATAATACCGTATTAAATCAATTTCCATTGTTCTCGTCAGATTTGTCTAAGAAGGACGTAAACTCACATGAATAATACCAGGTATTTTGGTAAACACAGACGCAGTGGCACGACATCCTGTTTACGAACACAGCGATTCGCTCTCCAAATATAATAAGAAGTCAAATGTTACATAACATGTGTAATAATACATAACATGGCCAAAAAACAGAGATCAAGATTGTTAGCCGGTCGCTGGGCGGTCAGATGTTGCTATCCATTTCAAAATCATAGTATACGCGCCATGTTTAGAGAAGGCTGACCGGTGCGCGAGCGCATCCGTCGAAACGGTCAAGTTCACGGAGCACGCGCACGACCAACTGGAACTCTTGCGCATCGCACTTGGCCAAACCATCATAACTTTATGCGAATTATGGCATATAATAATGATTTCTTAACACGGTTTACACACTTTTAAAGTATTTTAAGTTTGAAATGAAAGTTAATGCTAATAAGCGAAAGGAAATGTCAACGCAGGAAAGGCTGAATTACGAAAGATTATAATCACTGCTGTTTAACTGTATGCTGTTTAACTTTACTGTACGTATGTATGCATTCTATTAACCTCAAGTAACTTATCTAACTTATTTGACCACCGACAGATAACTTTCTAAAAGTTGAACGATGAAATACATTACTTACTAATTACCTGACTTCCTATCAAAATGAAGGAAATCCAAATTGTATAATCATTGATTATGTGCAACCTCATCTGTTTCGCTTTCGCTTTAAATCATCAGTCATTACACAGGTATTGAAGGAAGATTTGATTTGTGCTTTCTTTGAACGAACTCGGTATTTTCAGGGAGTCATAAGTCAGCAAACATTTTTACATCTCATGATATCTAGCTCCCACACGTTGTGCTTTTTGCTAACAACAATTAACAAAAAAAAAAAGATTAACTACCAAACAAAAAACAATCAATTTAAAAATCAAAGAGACTCCGGTATGTCATCAAGGCGTATCAAACCATCACACAAAATAATATTTACGACCACTTAAAGCAAGCTATAATTTCATCTTCATGCTCGTATATTAGAAACTCGGTCTAAAAATTTGAAGGTCGGTTTGCTCGCAGGGTCAAGTTCAAGAGGCCGGGGCATCCGTGCCACATTCGCGGCACGCTCCGCTGGCCCCAGCATCCATTGACCCGGCAGCGTGACCGACATTTCTAGGACCGAGAGCGTCTATAGATATTGAAGTAAAGTCACTTTGTCACACTACGTTTTTTGTAAAAACGTATTTGGGTAACAAATCACCTATCATTTACCGTCTACGTCACCTCTTAATTCTACATCAACTCAAGAATGTTTTTAATAAATACTTCCGTAGATTCCTTGAAATATTCAAGTATTATGTATAGTAGATGCCAAGAATAGATTACCAGAATAATTCAATGAAACTTCTTTGCCAATTATCTATTATTATGAATGATTATTTAAACAAGCGTATTATTTTACATTATGTGCCCGAATTTATACCAAATAATTCAGCTAAATAGTCAATCAAGAAGAAATAACTTCAAGCAATGTTAGTAGATTTTAGAATCATTGACTTGTTGTGAGCGTTGAGGCACTTGTTTTTTACAGTTTTTTCATGATCATTCCTATATAATCATAAATTCTCATTATTATTAACATTAGTTTCGCTATTAACATTGCTTTACACATTTTTTGCTGTTTCAATGCATCCGTTATTCAAATTCATACAAGGTACTCAATAAATAAGTTTATTGGTAAGTCTGTCAGGAATGTTAGACTTTTCGTTTTATGAGTAGCTGTAAACATTAACCGTAGATAGATAGATAGATAGATAGATATACTTTATTGTACACTAAAAGAAATAAAACAGAAGGAGTACACATTATTAAGAACAGTACAAATGGCGGTCTTATCGCTTAAAGCCATTTCTTCCAGACAACCTTTGGATGGAAAGAATACCGTATTGCTTACACATATGAAAATATAATCAAATCTTGTTTTAAATTAACCTATTCTTTCCAAAGTATCTTAAACTATCTTGAATTAAAACAAATGTTGATTAATCATTGACTGAATCCTAATCATTATTAACCTTGTCAATTTCTTTAAATTTTCTTTTGTATAGGATCAAATCAGATATAATTTCATCCTACATACCTTTATTGAATCGAAGGTCTCATTCCGTCTATGGGTGGGTCAAGGTATCATGTGTCTAATGAATTGCATTTCCATTACTTGTCGAGGATATATTAATTTTCCTCAATGGTATTAAGTATGCATGAGTAATAAGTACTATATAATACATAGTAATTGGTCTCTAAATATGGCTTATCCTTATGAATTATATAATGGTGACGCAAAAGCTTCTGCGGTCCGACTTGACAGATAAACGAAGTGAGATTAACAAATATGGTGGATGATAGAATCGAGATGACCGCGTTTCTGGTGTCCTATAAATGTGCGTATTGTCACGCTCTGATTCTTATTTCCTTGCAGAGTATAGGTACTGAACTGTATGTGGAACACGCGATGACACAGTTAAGCATTACAGAATGGACATAATAGGTTGTAAACGGGTCATGAGTAAATAAAAGTTACCACAAATCAAAAAATCTGTACAAAAAATCTGGTGGTTGCAAGTGAGACTGCTGAGCATGGGACCCTGGGTTCGTTCCCCAGGACGGTCAATGTGTTATTGGGTTTTTCCATTAAAGCAAAAGGCTCGCCACCTATTCCATGTGACTTACGAGGTTGTACTAAAACTTCTCTGCCGAACCCTTCAGAGAGTACAAGGCGTGATGTTATGTTTTTTACACCACAAGCTGTCCGTGACCATGACATATTTATCCGTGATTTGCTATACCACAACAAAAAGATCGCGGATCAACTCGATCTAACACTTGCATTGTTCGGCGTCGATCAATGTTCGGCGACAATGGCCTCATATGTCATAGTAATATTAGATCATACTCACCAGAATAGATCGATAGATCACAATCGCGACTGCGAATGATTTCTCTAATGTATTTTTAATATAATCACATGTTTGATTGAGTTATTGTTAAGTTGAATATGAATTTTATGAGACATTGTATTCATTGTTTATATCTTTGGTCGTTTTCAATTTAACTAAGTAAGAAATACCTCAACTATTTTTTATTGAATAATGTTAGACTAAATGATGCATGATTAAATTCCAGAGTGATACACGTAGTAGGTTCACATTTTCATAATACGCACTTTAATCATAATAAGAAAAATAAAAACGGGAAGAAAATCACGTTTGTTGTATGGGAGCCCCCTAAAATATTTATTTTGTTCTGTTTTTAGTATTTGTTGTATGGCGGCAACAGAAATACATCATCTGTGATCAACTGTCTAACTATCACGGTTCATGCGATACAGCCTGTCGACAAACGGACGGACGGACAGCGGAGTCTTAGTAATAGGGTCCCGTTTTACCCTTTGGGTATGGAACCCTAAAAAAGTACCCAGGCCGTAAATACCAGTTATAACTTGCACTATCATCTATATTTCTATTTATTTTTATATCCCTTTAAGAGTATTCACATGGTGACCCTACAAAACCATTCCGTGATACATTTCCGTGCAGTTGATTAAATTCTACCGCCTGTTACACAATAGCCATTGACCTTTACGGATTATTGCTTAACACTGTATTAATATGTGTTATTTTTATAACAACGAACACAACCGTCCAATCGTGCGGACACCACCAATATTCCGCATTGATATTTTTTTACATAATCATAAGGTTAAAGCACCTGACTTCATAGAAGGAAGTAATGAACAATTAGTAACTAACGATACTTCTGTTATTTTATCAGTGATCACTTAAATTATGAAAACATCATGAAAAACGTGTTGGCTTACGAAACAATTTGTAACTAACGATACTTCTGTTATATGATCACTTTGATCACTTTATTTATGAAAAAACTTGTTGGTTTATAACTAGACTGTGTGTAAAAATATGCAATAAATGCATATAATAAAATTTCATGAGATTATTAAGTATTCATTAGCATTCTAAAGTATAGATAAATGATATACGTGGAATGAATTATTTGCTAATCTTCCTGCATCAAGTAGTTATATTTCGAATAACAATTGCACATAATAAAAAGATCCTTCAGTCGTGTTTAATATTTATATTCCATACTTGTAGAGCAAGTGTGATTGTAGAGATATAAACGATTTATCGAACACAAATGGATGTAGAGTTCTTTTTCCTTGAGTAACTAAACTTTCAATATGAGGCAGTTTACCTGATTCATCTCGCAACATACAAAAATGTATGATACGTGCACAACTAACCACAATAACCATATCTAAATTCGTTGGTAAAAAGGCCTAAATTGATTTCAAGGAGACATGGATTCGTATGCAGGACTGATCGAGCACGATTCATACACATAAGGAGCTCAGGCTGTCTCTCGATTCTTGAAAATAAAAACCCGACTCAAAATATATGTATGAAGATACAATACGTCCAATCTTAACTTTATTTTCGTATTTGTATCTCTATCCTTGAAAGGTGAACAGAAAAATACAAAAGGCCATAGTGTCATACAATTTCGTTGTGGACCTTTGTTTACCCCGTAAGGATGAAGTCTCATAAATATCCAAAACTTGACCTACCACACAAGTCTTGGAAGAAGTTATATCAATCATTATGTAACAATGATGTCCTTATACAAATTGGGATAAGTCACGTTTTAAGACCATATAATTTTAAATGCCTCGTTGGTGTAGTGGTGGCAATCGCGACTGTTGATCGTGAAGTCCTGGGTTCGATCTCCAGGTCGGGCTGTGTTATTGGGCTTTTTCGTGTGGATATCCTCAATAGCAGCCCGTAGTTTGGCTTTGTACCCGGTTGACGGCAATAGACTCGCCTCCGATGGGATTTAAATTTAACGGCGAAATGAGGGTATAGGTACACCTCTGCACAACCCTTCGGGGAATATAGACGTGATGTTATGTTAATAATTTAGGTGTGATTAGAACAAAAACAGTAGGTAAATAATATTGTCTATACAGTCGAGACCTTCCAGTCACGGTGTAAGTCAAAACATATATTTATTACACAACTAATGGCAAAAACAAACGAATCTTATAATAACAAACATTTTCATTATAAAGTCGATGACAACTTTGGTTTTTTGTTTTGTATTTAAACAGATGTATTACCATATTTACCTTATAGCTTCTTATGCTACATATTACATAATGTTTTGATTTTTTTATTATTTAATCTATACTATACTAAACATAACATCACGACTGTACTCCCCAAAGGGTTGTGCAGAGGTGTATAGTAACACACTCATTTCGCCGTTAAGTTTCTCATGTAACAGGGGGCGAGCCTATTTCCATCAACCGGGTACAAAGCCAATCTACGAGCTGCTACTGAGGAATTCCACACGGAAAAACCTAATAACACTGTCCGACCTGGATATCGAACCTAGGACCAGCAGTCGCGCTTGCCACCACTAGACCGACGACGCAGTTACTAATCGAAAATGATAATCATTCCGATCGAGACATACAAATTATTCTTTTGAGGCGGCACGAGCTATATGGGAATAGGTAATACGTGGTGAAAGGATTACCCAGTCAGCAAGGTTGGTAGCCGCGCTGACTGCCCAGGGTGCGTCACTGAGTATCGTCACTCGTGGAAGCTCTTTTGCTCTTCAAAATGTTATATTTTTACAATTATTCTTCACATAGTATAAAACAAAGTAGCTCCCGCTGTCTGTACGCTTAGATCTTTTAAACTACGCAATGGACTTTAATGCAGTTTTCAGCAATAGATAAGAGTGATTCAATAGGAAGGTTTATATGCCCCACATTAGTATCTACATTGCATCCGTGCAAAGCCGAGGCGGGTCGCTAGTGTAATTATAGTCTTTTTTTAAGAAAGGAATGTGATATTTTTATATCAAAGTACAGTCAAAATCAAAAATAAAAAATGATTGCTCAGTTTCAAAAGTGAATGAAAATTAGCTAAGAATTATTTTATTGTAAAAATAAGGATACGATAAATATTACGGTAAAAACTAGTACTATTATTTGGTTTGTACGATAATTAATTTCAAAATACCAAAATATTTATTAAGTTTTGCTGTTGACTGTACCTACATACATAATCTATTTCTTCATCCTACTTTTTACGGTCAATGCCAAGGTCGTCATTGCTTAAGTAAATTACACGTTGGCTCATTACCAAGTAAATAATGATACCTACATCTACGTACCTACATAATATTTTATATAATACATTCCTACAATACTTCTTATTTTATTTACACGTATTAAATTTAATTGAGGTATAAAAGACTAATGGTTTAGAGGTGACATGGGAAAAACTGCAACCAGGGTTTTTCCGACGGATGTTAGTTTTTATACTGTCATGTTGTTTAGAAGTAACCCTATAAGTAGTTAGATGTCAAATATTAAACCTGATTGAATCCGTATCTTGTTTATACAACAGATACGATTTATATGACTATTATGAATACAAGAAATATGGTAGAATACGTACACGGTTAATAGTGGTTCAGGGTTAATATTGGTTCAAGGTTAATAGCGGTACAGGATCTAAAATACAAAATATTGGTCCGTAACTACCTCGTTGGTCTAGTGGTGGTAAGCGCGACTGCTGATCGTGAGGTCCTGGGTTCGATCCCCAGGTCGGACAGTGTTATTGGGTTTTCCGTGTGGAATTCCTTAGTAGCAGCCCGGAGTTTGGATTTGTGGCCGGTTGATGGCTATAGGTTCGCCCCCTATTACGTGGGACTTAAACATAACGGCGAAATGAGGGTGTTACTATACACCTCTGCCCAACCCTTCGGGGAATACAGGCGTGATGTTATGTTATGGTCCTTACAGACGCTATCAGAAATCCAATCGCTATCGAGATATTGCAATAAGCTTACTTTAAATAACGCAGATTTTTTTCAGGACAGCATAACTGACTGCAATATCCCTATAAATATTACGACCGAGTGAACTAAAGAGAATTGGTAAATTACCAGTAACCCTGTATTCTGTATAACATTTTATTAACACATCTACTTAAACCTTCTATCATTGAAAAACGTGATCAGCCCCGCATTCTACGTTTCAATAATCGAACGATTGTCTAACAAAGCCATAAACACAGACGATTTAGAAACTAAAATATCAAGTTAGTTGCACAAAAGCAACCGGTACAAGAAAACCCGTGTAGATTAGACGGCATTAGCACACAGCGTAGTATTACCGGTAACAACTAACAACGACCAGGGGGAAATGCACGCTTAACGTACCTATTAGATGATGAAATGTTTGTAACAACTAACACCTGCTCCAACAACTGGTTTGCAAGGGAAAAAACATGTTATTCCAGCATTTATGGAGTTATGAGAGGTGGAAAAACGAAAAGTTGAAAGCTGTGCGTGCGACCCTCGAGGACCGACGTAACGTACGAGTCGGCATCGGCAAGTATGATGGACATAACATACTAACTGTTACGTTAGACAGGCAGATAGCAGTTCGAAGAAAACTATCAACATGCAATTATTAGTTGGTTGATTTCCATGTTTCTGGGAATGACATTCAGCTATAGAATGTACCCAGTTACATTATAATTATCTGACAGTTAAATGTCTCTTATTTACAATCAGTTACTATGTTGCTTCTTACATTAGAATGTCTATTGAAGATTCTCGCTACGCATTCCTACTATAAAAAATTCAACTTATCTCATTACAGAAAAATGTTGTTTACCTCAAATATGGGCAAGATAACGTAAAAAAAAAACACGCAAAAAAAATACAAATTAGGTAATACGGCAAAAAGCCTTCTGAATAATCATAGAAATTGTTTTGAATCTATTTTTATCACGAAAATAACAAACATTAATATGTTAAAAGGTATGTCCAAAAATGTGCTAGACGGCGCCAAATTAACATTCTTAAAATAAAAGAGTCCGCATGTCAATTTTAATCAGAATAAAATCTATCAATATGGTCAGCTATTAGTATTAAACATGGTAATAAATTATCAAAAAACTGATAACATTTAAAAGCTACTAGTGTCTAGGTTAGGTACCAGTCTGGTGCTTGATTCGTACAACAAAGTGCATTATGCTAAAATGCACTACGGGTCAAATAAATTAGTAACACATTTTTATTAGTTATAGATTATAAATGTGTAGGCAAGTAAATTAACATTTATAACAAGTAATCGTTAAAAACTGGTAGTTGGCGCCAGTCGGAAAATAAAATTTCGAATATATTTTTCCTTCTGTGAAAACGTATATTTACAATATAAATGTAAACATATTGACGTTTCCAAGTATTGGAACTATTTGTCTTGTTCTGTCATGGATTATAATTCTGGTATTACTTGACAACTTTTAATAAGGTAACGATAAGTAACCTGTTTTTAGAAACAAAGACATTTTATGAACTTGAATCTGGAAAACAAATGTCGACCGTCATTTCGCATAATTATAACTAGCACACGCTCAGTTATAAATAATGCCGAAAAAAACTTTTAAGTTAAACGTTTTTATCTTGCAGTACCCCTGCAGCATCAAGATTTGAGGATAGAAAGCTGAAATTATTACAATGTTGTATTGTCATGGGAATTTAACTTATGTGCGACGTTTCAGGAGAATTGGTTAAACATAAGTAGTTGAAAAATCTGTTGCAAGATTTGAATCAAACAAACAAATATACGACTTGAAGCTAATTAAAACCGTTTAAAAATGGGTTTTTGTGCAAGTGTTATCGATGGGCTTGCAAAAGGATTAAGTAACTTATTATTGCTTATGCACAATTCTACTCCAATAAACTCTTACTGCAACGAATTTTAATATGGCACGAGGTGGTTGCGCAGCCATTGGTCGTGTTCGCCCACGAAAACTGCTCTCTTTTAAAAAGAAAACGAGCTCCAAGAGTAAGCTGAACGTTGGGAACTCGTGCGCAACTAAGCCACTTAGCGACAATGCACCGGACATGCATAGCTTACACTTAATTGGTCGTAAACCCTGAAGCCTGTCTCCGCTGAACATTCTAATGTGAAAATCATGTTCTAGATCGCACCTTCATGATATAAAAACAACATAATGGAACTGGGAAGTCCCAGCCATAAATTTCTCATTTCCAATTAAATTCTCTATTAAAACAATTATAAATAAAATTATTTTTCTTTCTATTTGTATGCCAAACAAGTTCTGTCCGTTCTATTTCAAGACAAGCTGATGATATACTGGCTCTATAATTTTCTCGAGCCGAATTATAATTATCCAATCAAAATTTCGTACCGTATACATTGGATGGGTAAATCGATTGCGATTCGATACATGTGATTACTCCTAATCGATTTTTAGCATCACTACTACACGTACAAGTTATCATGTTGTAAAATTAAAAACTAAACATAATAAAAACTGTATTTTAATAATTAGTAATGTTAATATGCAGATGAGACAAGTTTTTATGAAGATTTCCGCGGAATTAGACTTAGTGCGCATGCGTTGCGTTGTTCGCGCGCTTTTCATACCGCGGCCATGTTGTGGGAAGGCGCGGGAAAGTGGAAAGTGCTCGGGTTATCATCTTATTGTCAGTGTCTAGGCCGCGTCATTGTCTCTGGGCGCTATATTCTCTTCCCGTGTGAAAGCCGAGATGTAAATTCAATGGAAGAAGCCTTTTCAAATTATGTGCTTACATAAGGTAATTTGAGTATATTACATAAAGCTGATGTTATGCATTATTATGCAAAACTAATTAGGTCACTTAACAAAATTATATAGGTATTAAAAACACGTTTTTTGTTTTGTTAGTTGGCTACCAACAAAAATAGGAACGGAATAAACATAATACCTATCAAAATAAACAGTCATAGAATATGTGCAAGGTGAGATTAGTTATTATCTGATGATCACATACCTCTTGGGCAAAACCATACATAACATAGATAAACTGCATCTGCATATACCTATTTATATACGATCTTCTAGCTTACCTACATCCGCAAATGCCGGGCATTTCACTCAGAGTCATGTTCTCATTAATTCAAATAAATTTGCGATTAGAGATAAGAAAAACTCTACAATTTTCATTAAGCACACAATGGCTATCGAAAGTGAACTCCCGCGGTTATGATCTAAATCAATTAGTTGTTTCACACAAGGTGACAGAGGGAAACGTCCTTGACACTTTAATTATATGCCATTCTGATAATTAGAAACGGTGTACAAGAAACAACCGGAGCTTACAATGACTATCATATTTTCATCTGCACAGAATTACTCATCATTATTTTCATATTAACACAAATCAAGAATACTGAATGTATTCACCATTTATTCTGCTATTCATGAAAATATTTTAATAGAATGACGAATTGGCGGCTGTATTAATTAGAGGAAAATGGCATGTTTATTTTCAATTAGACGCTGGTCATAATTTATCGACGAAACGTGGAAAAGTCGAGTGCCAAAAGTCGTCCACGTTGACTAAACGCTCGTAAAAGTTACAAGAACTATTGTAGAGTACTCTAAAAGTTACAAGAACTATTGTATCGTACTCCAAAAGTTACAAGAACTATTGTATCGAACTCTAAAAGTTACAAGAACTATTGTATCGAAGTCGAAAAAGTTACAAGAACCTAGTATCAAACTCCAAAGTTGAAAAACTATTATATCGAACTCAAAAAGTTACAAGAACTATTGTATCGAACTTCAAAAGTCATAAGAACTATTGTATCGAACTCCAAAAGTTACAAGATCAATTTTATCGAACTCGAAAAGTTACAAGAACTATTGTATCGAACTCCGAAGTTACAAGAGCTAATACTAGATTCCTAGTTTATGTTAACGATAAATAATCAATTCGCATCACTACCTTTTGTTTTGTTAAATAAACAAACAACAAAATTGTTTTATTCCGAGCATAATTAGCAGATTAAAACGATTCAGCAAACAAATCTCTCGAACATTCAAAGGTCATAATCCGATTTTGTTTGCTATTTTTTATCGGACCCCACCATGTATACCGACCACGTAGGAGTTTGTTGTTCCTACCTTCGAACCATGATTTTTTGTTCATTGGAACTTTTACGACCTATAATATAAAAAATTATATATTTTCGTATTTTTTCCTAATAACTCGTTAATTGTCGTCATACAATAACAATGAGAGCCGACATAGTAAACAGCCAATAAAAGAATATTGATAAGTTTATTCCCCATAACCGCTTCTAATGGTGATTTTGCTCTATTATGCTAATTCAGAAGTCAAAGCCATAACTAGAAATATAACGACTTGTTTATAATCTTTAAACATTAATCTCGTTCATGGTCATAATGTCTCTGGCTAAATTCGTAACAGTCGAGATTCCATTTGTTGGCGCCAGCAATCAAATGTTATAAAAATACCTCCTGGTTAGATGGCGAATATGGTAAGTGTCGCCTAGCAACCACGATCATGTGTCATCTTCATAGTAGGAAAGATGACGCCAATTATGGTAGCGTCAACAAAACAGAATGGGCTCGAGACAAAAGATCTTAAAACAATGTCGTAGTTTTTTTTTTGTTTTGATAGCGTGTAAGGAATGACTTTGCTGAAATATAATAATATATCTTAAATCAACATGTCCAAAAGCTAAGTTTAATTGTTTGGCTGTGTATCTGATGACTTAAGTCTGTTAAGTCATAACACCTGACTTTATAAACGCTGCTTAAGTATACCATTTAAGTGCATAACGCTGCACTATAAGAATATTTTCAGTAATCTTATGGAGTCGCATCCAAAAATACTCAACAGGTCTGCAAAATGGTGGCTATCTCTCAGTCTATATAGTGTAAGTATTATTATTCTCGTATAAGTTGTCGAGTTTGATGGGAATTCCGTTGTGGGTCGTATGCGCATGTCCTCGGTCGGAATGCGGAGATGACCGCTTACGCGCGCGCGACTTTTCGACGCTTCGACTTTCCCATTAGCATAACAGAATTGAGTATTAGATTGACGCTCGACCTTTTGATTTACACATACAATCAATGTCAATGTCGTTTGATATTAACATAATGAAGACAATAACACGCCGGTTAATTATTGAGTTGGTTCTTAATGAGTGTTTAGACCCCGACTGAGATAATGTTGTGTCAAACTTGTTACGTGTGACATTATATATTTTAACCTTTTAAGCAATTAAGCTAATGAAGTGTGGATTAATTAATAATTGCGCGGCATATAAAATAGGAATTTAATTTCATGCTAATGCGAAAATTATTTGTCACTGACAACTTAGAAATAGTTATTCTAACAATGTTATTTGCTGAACTGCCTCGTTGGTCTAGTGGTGGCAAGCGCGACTGCTGATCGTGAGATCCTGGGTTCGATCCCCAGGTCGGGCAAAGTGTTATTGGGTTTTTCCGTGTGAAATCCCTCAATAGCAGCCCGGAGTTTGGATTCGTGCTCGGTTGATGGCAATAGGCTCGCCCCTATTACATGGGACTTAAACATAAGGGCGAAATGAGGGTGTTACTATATACCTCTACCCAACCCTTCGAGAAATATTGGCGTGATGTTATGTAATTCGCTGACTGATATAAACGGACATTTATACAACTTTAGTCATAACCACAATATTTTCCACGTATCTATAAATATTGAGTCTATTAGTAAGCCTCCTCACGTGACCATAAACTTGAGATGAGGTCGGCAGATCACTAGCACGTTTCCATACATTACGTTTTAACGTGACTCGAGCTTACGTAAACCGATACGGTTATCGTAATACAGTCACTCGTTACCGAGTAAGTCTCGGGCTTGCTCGGGGTCACAGTTACAACAAACCGACAAATAAATAAGTTAACTTAGTTAACAATAAGTGAAAGACAAACAACGTTTTGGCGTTCAAAGTACAGTAAAGTATTTGTACACGATGATTCGTTTTGGAGAAAATAACGGTTTATAATGATGTTATTATGAGATAATTGACAGGATAATATTTGAGGAGTCATTATGTGATGGGCGGAGTTAATGTGGTCATAACTTTTTTGTTGTATGACCAGTCAAGTGTTTTGTTTGTTACTGCGCGATTGTCGACTTATTGCTTGAAGTTAAAAGCACGTGTTGATAGAATTGGTTCCGTCAGTATCACGTTAATATTATAACATAACATAATCAGCCCATTATTGTGCCACTGCTGGGCACGGGCCTCTTTTCAGAATGAGAAGGGTTTAGGCCGTAGTCCACCACGCTGGCCAGGTGCGGGTTGGCGGACTACACACACTATAAAGAACTTTATGGAGCCCTATCAGGTGTGCAGGTTTCCTCACGATATTTTCCTTCGAAATTATGAACCGCACATGAATTCGAAAAGTTAGAGCTGCGGGCCGGTATATAACCGCTGGGCTATAATATTAATTATTTATTTTATTACTATTATTACGTATTTAAAAGAATAATTCAACAGGCAGAACATTCCTAAGATAGAATGCAGAATATAGTCTACAGCAAGAAAAGTGGTAGTGTAAAACGCACCATATTTAGACGCCGTTACATGTCGCCAATTAAAATAGTTAAACGAATTAACAATTTAGACGCATACAGCGGATGCTTTGGACTACTTGAGAGGTAAAATTGATCCCTTTCCCTTTAGAGCGACAAGTATTTTCCACAGTTATACCACTTTCTACATAAGAGTTACGTCCGCGGGAACCTGGCTCGTCTCGCATCCGTTGCGTAATAAGCTCTCTATTCACTAGCACCCATATAAAAAACTCTTTTGTTATTATTGTCCTCTTGTTTATATTTACGTAATATTTGTTAAAAAAGATTTACGCAATGCTAAGCTATTTTGTATGTAAATAAACTTCAAAACTGTCTCACATTATCCGTATTTTGAATAGAGTGTTAATTTTTATATGATTGTGCTCAACCTCATAATTGTGTTACGTATCACAATGCATTCGTGGTCCATAGCAACAGTCGACAGACTCTCAGGAATGCATGCTTAATATATCTCAAAAACCGTAATCTTGAAAATAAAACTTAGGTAGTTAAATTTTATAATACTTCCAAATACGCGTAATACTGGCAGCTTATAGCGACCGCCGACGCCATAAATTAATGTTCGATGAAAAAAAAAAGAAGAAAAAAGGCGCCAGATAGTGTCGCGACGCGCCGCCCGGGATCCGCGTGAAACCCACTCGTTCGCATTTTATACGTTATTTGGACCGCGGGCCGACCGTCCAAATCCGCAATCTCGACAGTGCGACGACCTTGGTCTTTTATGAGCCGTTATGAATAATTTGCAAGGGCAAACTTGGTAAGGTGAGAAGGACACTGGGATTCACAAGCTTTATTACTCGTGTGTGTTACATTTTTGGGCTGGTATTTTTTTTTAATTCTTAACTTGGTCACTTTTGTCCCTAGTCTCACCTAAAGGCAAGCGCAGACAGGGTCTAAGATGGAACACACGAATCCAAGGAACAGAGATGTAGAGGGATTCCCCTGTACCCCTCTGGCTCTCACATACACTCAACGGAACACAGTAAACTGCTTGGCCGGACTTTCATGTGAGGGTCGTAGCTAGCCAGGCGGACCGTATAGATCCTACCACCAAGCGTGCTGGGTTTTATTGAATCTCACAACACGCGTCTATTCCCAGCGTGCGGTGAGGAAGTTTTATATTGGAACCCATCGCTACACGGGGTAAAATTGGATTTGTAGTGTCAAGCCGCGTTGGACGAGGACAAAAAAAACATCTTCGTTATGCGACCATTCGAAAAATTCTATACCTTACGTTCAGTTCAACGGTTTATTTAGCAATATCGGTGAATGACTTCCGATTTCAGGCCAATAAAAACTCATAATGCAATTAAATAGCTAAGCATATAATTGGATCGTTAAAAAACGGAAAACAGTGCATATTGCAATATGGACAGGGTGTTGAAAAACCTTTAGGACCAATTGTTAATGACACCATATCTAAATAACGACCTTAGTGTGATGATCTTCATGATTTTTAATGTACCATTCATCATCAGCGATTTAAATGTCGCATCGAAACCAGATTCTGTCGCATATGATCAAAATTCTTTGAGTGGTTCACATATAAATAGACTAAGTTATTTACAACTTTTTGAGTAATAAAATATTTTTCTACAATTTACAAGACATCATATTAATATAAAACTTCTAATATTTTGACGTCTAGTTTATTTATTTTTTCTCAATAAATCGTACTTATGTTTTAAAGATTTAGTTTCGTAAACCTTTTTTATTAGAAAATATGTGTTATTTAAAAGCAATTGAATCAATAATAATAACAAGAACCGCAGTTTACGAGACACTCAAATGGACAATCATTAGAAACAAGCTTTTAATTGGATTATCAAATGGTACCTAATACCTAGGTTAGCTGATTATATCAGTAAAATATATAAAATCAAGAACCCTTTTAAGGAGTGACCGATAAGTTTTTGTTTTAAAACATACTACTACATACACAACATACACTACTACTGCTACTGTAATAGAACCTTATGCATATTTATGATAACAATATCGTAGAAAATAAGAAATGCTGTTTTTGCCAGGTGTACATTTTTAATATGGTCAAATGTCAACTCTTCATCTCTGATGTAACAAGAGCACCTGTTACGTAAAAATGCGAATAACAATAAATATTTCGATACTTAAAATACTTGGTTGATTCTACAGAACAGAGACTAACAAAAAATATTATAAAAATAAAACAGGAAATTGATATTTAATTGGTGAGCAGTAAAACCATACATTTTAGGTAGAGCGGAGGTGGTGCACACTCAGACGTTTCAATTAGATTACAGATATATTTAGATGACTTCATTGGATATATTTGTCAAGCCTAATATAAGTGAAATTGGAAGAATGGTCCGAGGAAATAACACTGCTGATTTAAGACCATATGTTAAACAGACGGAGGAACACGCTAAGGTCAATTATTAAGATCACTAAGTGGCCATGCGGACATATTTTGACATATAAAATAATAATAGTCCCTCAAAAAAGCTTTCAATTTAAACGGTTTTATCTTGCAGTACCCCTGCAGCATCAGGATTTGAGGATTGAAAGTGGAAATTATTATACAAGGTTGGTCGGAAAGGGGGTACTAAGCCGCAGGCCACTTAATGTATCACTGATGATTGTTTTAAAGAAAGTGTGAAAATTAAAAAATTCGATAAAAAAAAATTCCATGTAAAATAATTTTTATTTTAGTTTTTTCAAAAATTCTTCATCCCTGCTTTAGTTATGAATTCAAAAAATGGAGTTTCTAATCCGTGACCCCAAATATGACGTAAAATGTAAACACGTCTGATCATAGCTGAGGGTAGATAGAATTTAGCGTATTTTTTATGAAATTTTTGAACAGTTATTTCCCTTGAACTATTGACTTTTGGGGAAAGTTGTAGAACAAAAGTTATCCATTATTATGGGTACTTTAACACCTTTTCGGCTTAGTACCCCCTTTCCGACTAACCTTGTATAGTTGTATTGTGATGGGCATTCAATTTGTGTGCGAAGTTTCAGGAGAATCGGTTAAGCAGAAGTTTTTGAAAAATCTGTCGCAAGATTTGAATCAAAAATCAAATATACGAAGTGGAGCTAATTAAAACGGTTTCAAAATATAATAATAAAACGTCGAGTGTATACGAATCTTGCTATTTCGTCCAACTATCAAATCTATGAGGGTCTGAATCCAATCCCGGCCCACACCTCAGACTTTTTGAATTCATATGCGGATTAAAACTTGATTACCACTTGCATTAACGTTGAAGGAACCATCGTTAAGGCACCTGTACACCTGAGAGGGCTCCAAAAAAATCTCACTGGTCTATGTAGTCCGCCATCCCGCACCAGGCCAGCATGGTGAACTAAGGCTTCTCATTCTGAGAAAAGTCCCGGAACAGTAATGGTCTGATAATGCAATTATTATGCTATAAGAAATCTATCAAAACAGTATGTCGACAGGTGTATACAATTAAGTAATCGCCTAGAAACTGGCACAACGACCTATGACCATAAAAATATAGGTGGCGTATAATAAATTAATATATATTTTTTCTGAGTTAAGCAAGCAACGAGCAACCAACCAAGCATTCACGGCTTACAACACAAACGCTGCCGTTGTTGTGTTGACTCAAAAATGAATTTCAAAACATTTATACCAATAAATATTTTAATGAGACTTTTATTTCAAATGTTCCAGTATGTACACTCTGATTAATACGACACTAAATAGATCTTATCTATGAGAACTAGTTTTTTTTTTAATGTTGTAAAGGTCACAAAATAGAGTAATCACGAGTGTTTTAAAAAAAACACGTCAAATAATTTAATTATTCTAAATGTTGTTGGGAGTGGTCAGGCCACATTTTAAGAATGGATCCAGAAAGGTGGACTAGAATTGCTACACAATTGACGCTTGAGGAAGGACGTCTTCGCCGAGGCAGGCCGAGGAAAAGCTGGCTTGAGTATTTGGATCTATTTCCGAGGGATTGGCCGGAAACAGCAAGGGATAGAGAGTTGTGGAATGATATGGGGAGGCCTTTGCTCAGTAGTGAGACAAAACAGGCTAATTAAAAAAAGTAAGTAGTGCCTAAAATCGATACACCCGGTTCGGAGTCCAACTGGTAACCTTCAAAAATGGAAGACCACGCCCGTCTATTAAATTATTATCACATCATTATCATATTCATCACATAATTAACAACATCACTATCAATATAATTACCATACCAATTAGGATAATCTTAGGCGCCACAAAATACTCGTATTCGTAAACCAATTACATAAAGTTTTTTTACTAAAATGCATCCGCAAAATCATTCTTAAATAATTATTTTTAAGACCCAGACGCGCCATCTTTTATCATTTGCCACCAAAAAGACTATTAACATTTCTGAAAACCATAAAGATCTGTTCGAATTATAAAAAGGTTTCTTCCAATTCTGGCGCCAAAAATATTACGTACTTAAGGGTCCATTTAATATCTCCAAGGTGTAAATTGAACTTTCATAATAAAACCACGAGTTGCATCGGGTGCTAACACATCGAGACGTGCTAAAATATCAGAGGAAACTAATTGGAACAAGGCTTTTTATTGCGAAACTCCATGAGAATATGAAAACAGAACAATTGAATTAAAATGATTCCACACCGAGCATCGAACGGGTTCAATGTAAAGTTTATATATAATTGGTTGATTGATAATAATTAACACTTCGCATTCCGACGGCAGATGAGATACGCGAGATAATTGAAGTTTTTAATGGACCGTAAATGGTCGGCAATGATTTAGCTAGAGATAAACTCGTTCAAAATAAACATATTAAAATATATATAGAGGTGTCTTATTTAAGAAACAATTGTTGTATAAGTACTTAAACTTATTCAAAACGTATTATTCTCATTAACACATAAACTTATGGTAGATTTTACATGGCTGTATAATTTAACGTCGAAAAGAATTTACTATCTTGTCGTCAATTAATTATCGCGAGCCACAGTTACATGGGTATTTCTCAGATCGAAGAATTCGTTGAAACAAATTATTTGCGTCAAAATACAAGAATTCCAACTATTTAATATAACGTCCATATAAGTATCGAAAAAACATATTTATGTGTTCGCAAAAAAATAACAAGTTCATATAAAATTAATGGATCAGTCGTGTGACAGACGTCACGGAATAATTTTATAGATTTTCTGAATATTTAATGTACCAATCAGACGTTTTGGTATGATAAACAATAACACGATCAACACATCGTTATATTAATGACAACTGTGAAAAATTAAAATACATTAACATGCTCTCTATAAAATATTATCTGTTTGTCCCGTAAAATAAGACAAAACACCGATTTATAATAAAAACAAAAAAATACAATTCCAAAAAATTGAACATACCTAACGAAAACCCAAGTAAAGTAACTAGGACGTTGAATACCAACAAAAATAAAAACAAGTTGTACCAAATAAATTGCCAGATTGTTATCTAAAATCTTTATTAACACGGCGACCTGTGAATAGTACCTAGACGAAACAACGGAAACGAGATTATGTAACTAAAGAGCCTATGACCAATAATAACGAGGCGGTACGGATGTAACCGCGAAATCGATTCTAATATCGATTAAACTGCCAACCGATCGATTACAATCGATATACCTAATGAATAATGATGGTGGATGCGGCTGTTCATCGCAAACATGTGCAGGTGCAAGATTAATACAAAAATTCCATTAAGTGGTGATGGTCCACAAAATATCTGATCATAATAATAAATGTCTCTTCAATAAAAGTTCAAATTTTCGAAACACAACAGTACTTTTGCTGAAGCTGTCAAAGACAGCCGAAAGCTGCCTGCAAAAAGATTTAGAGGTCCAAAATTCCTAGAATCTTGGGACCCCAAGCATCCTCTTAGCTTACCAGTTTGAAATACAAACCGAAGGAATAATAAATCTTCTTTAAGCACTAAACAACGCGAAAAACCATAAGCGCGACCGTGAAAGACGTCTAGTTGTCTTATAAACAGCAATGTGCACCCACAAAAAGGCATCATGAATATTCGATTACATAATTTAAGCGGACGCACGGAGCCGAATTTCGGCGGGCGCGAGATCGCCGGCGCCTCCGCGGATGTTCTCATCCTACCATCGTATCACGATTTCAAGAAGCTGCGACTTTCGGGGCTTTAATTTTCTTGTTATACCAATTGGTATGCTGACTTAGATATCTGGAATCAAAAAATGCTGCTGGTTGTAAAAGATTGTCTGTAGCCCTTCGAGCCCCTGGATACGGAGTAAGCATAGACAATGTGACAAAAACAAACTCATCTTCAGCACAGGAAATGATTTATTTTGTTACTGTTTATAGTTTTGCGGTTTTATCGGGCCATCGCTGATATATAAATAAATTCTCAGCAGGCGCTTCAAGACATCTTCTAAATGATGCGGAGACTGCAGAGTATATCTGACTTCTGACAACATAATCATTTAGTGTCTACGAAACGGGAGACGGTGACTAATACCAAACAGACGCCAACATTCATGTCAAATTTCATATAAATGTCTTCTGCAAAGTCATAAAACCACAGCTGTTTGATTCATTCATTCAAAACAATCTTTGAAACAGTAACTAAAGCTGAATCACGAAAACTATAAATCGAACGTGACATCGTCACAAGAAGCTCGAAACATAACATAGAGAATAAGTGTGACTTAATCTCGATTCTTAATTTCGGAGCCTGTGGTAGGGTCGCCAGAGTTATGAAGTGGTCAAGCGGTCAGAGCCGGCAAGCGCCTCGGTGTCGCGGAATGTGGTACGGACGCGCCGCGGCGACACTACCTAAACACGATTCCGAGAAAAAAAAACATAATGAAAATAACAAACGACCATCGCGAATCGCTCCCAAGTCGCGACGCTCGTGAATTGTACGAGCTGATTGAATTCCACGCTAACTTGGATTTAACTTAGAAATACGCGTACCAACCTACCGTGCTACGGCTACACATACTATATTTGTCGTCTATGTTTACGCAGTTATTATTAACACAATTACTGATAATTCCAAAGTTGTTGACAAAACGGCGCAGTGTGACAAACCGAGAATTGAAAATTTAATTACTTGTGCGAATCGTTTGCGTGTACGCATTCCGAGAGTCTATCGAAGATCCAAAAGCGGACCGTGTGTCATAAAATAAAGTTCAAATAATGAGACACACCCACTGAGCAATGGTTTGCTGTATTAATCGACAGTACACGTAAGTAGCTATGCAATTTATTTATTATCTGTCTAATATAAATTATAAATAAAAAAAATTGAGGTGTTAGAGGTTATCTATTTTTTGAATGGTTAAATCGTACAATTAATCATTTTGTTATTGCTGTTGATTGATGATATTTGTATTGCTAGGCGCCAGATTTTATAAAAAAACCAATATCAAATTACAGTAAAAACAAAAATATGTTAACGGCACGGCGACCTCATGCATCATATCAATATTTTGACACCTCTAAAGAAGTAGGTTCATCAGAATAGTAAGCATTTAAAATAAAATACAAAAAGTTTTAAATAAATGTGTATCCTGGATCCTTAATTAAGCATTAATCTAACACATCTAAACCTGTTTCTGCAATAAAAAACAGAACACAAAACTGTAGACATTCCCTACCCCTACCGTTGGGAAAAACCGAATCCCGTCGGACTACAAAAAAGACGAACCAACGACCTTTTTAAAAGCTAGATCCGGCACACACACAACAACATAAACATGATACACGACGTTGATAAGGTTTGGTGAATACAATATTATGGTAATGTGACGGTCCCGTACGGGGTCCGTCCGCGACCTTCCGAGGACGCTTCGGTGTCGATGACTCGTCGGCGCTTGCGCAACTCAGCGAGCCGACTCGTAGATGATCGCGGAGTAAAATGCGGACTTGAAATAGAGATGCAGTTTGACCGTGTCACACTTGAAATGTAAACTGATTCAGGGTTCAAGGTCGTGATCCTTCAATAATTAAAAACAAATGTTTGTTTTTTTTTTTGTCATAATTCTCCTAGCTTCGTCGTAAAATGTAACCGATATCCTAAAGTAAGGCCAGTAGCCCAGAGTTTGAATTTTATTACTGTCTGTAATGACTGTCATAGATAATATAGTGTGCTTTTAAACCAAGTTTATAACCTTTTTTTATTTTCTCGTTGGGAAATCCTCATGGATATCCCTCGCCCGGGGAAGGCGAGGGGGTCTGCCGTACTCTTACCGGCTAAAAACCAACGGTGTTCCTTCTTTTGACCGTACGGCCGGGGTCGCGGGATTCGCAAAAGCATGCACCGCAACCCCGGCAGGTCCCGGTCCGCCAACCCATGGCGGACCTCTCCTCTGTGGGGCTTTGCCCCACGTCCTCCTGAGAAGCGCGCACGGAACACGGCGCGCCGCCTTCTCGGGCCTGTTACTGGTCGGGCGGCGAGTCCGCCGTCAAGTTTATAACCTGAGATTTCTTCAGGAAGTCCAGTAACTTTTCGGTTAAGAGATACGGAAGTAGCTAAAGTAATGTGACATCATATCCTTCGATACAGAAAGGGTACGACCTCTTACCATGGATAGCTGCCAACAATTCGATTCATGCTTCGTTCAATTCCAAGAAAATTAATTTATCATAGTTCTGAATCCCTGATGACATACCTACTAAGTACGGATAACCCTTTGACAGTTAATGTGGGGCCTATGTGATGTCAAATGGAAATAGAACTTAGTCATACAGCACCGTCATCGTGTGTTGACCACGGTTTAATATAAGCCTGGCCAAAGTATATAAATAGCCCGGAATACAAATATGGACAAGAAGTTATTTACTTAAAGTATTTTTTTTCTTTTGTTTTGTAATAGGTTTTTTCCAGGTGTAAGGGCTTCCCTTGGACGTAGTCGACTGGATTTAAGTCTTGGGTTTACCCAGTCCTACATTCCAAGATATTGACGTCACACCTATGCAATATTATTTCTTTCATTGTTAAGTAATAAAATACATATATTCACACATCTACATAAATATTATTTTCATATTATTATATTAGATATTTATCAGACCTATTTTTAATTTATGTGCGTTTATTTTTAGCAAAATACCTATAGCTATAAGGAGTAGACTGTTTTGTTTGATTTTCTCGAATATCTGAGTTGCATAATAGTTTTGATAATGTTAAGAATTTGAACTTGGCCTCATCTTCGTATGCTAATCAATGTATTTATATGAATACAAAAAAGATTATATGTTTTTAAATAAGATTATTATCAATAAATCCCTAATTTGTACTTCTGACAGATTATCTTAATGCAATCAGAACAAGCAATTCAATAAAGATTAAATTAGGTACTTATTGTAAGTACTTATCTCCAAATCATCATAAATTATCCATACTTTGCACATCATAAATCTGTCACGTCAATCAGTCAGTCCTTCGTATTCAAGTTTTTACACGTAATTGAACAGTCATCGATTTGCACAAATTAGATCGTTAGAGTATACTGGATAAACAAAATAATCATAACACGGTTGATTAGATCCAAGTGCGTGCAACGTGTCTATATCCGTATGTACAGTACAAGAGGGTATTAGGGTTCTCCCATCAATTTCATCTCAATAGGTGTCATTAGACGTCTGATCGGGCGCATCGTACTGTGATCTCACGTCACGGTGGTGTCGCTACAGTGTGACACGCGACAGTGTGTGTTTGTCGCTCGGCTGTGTGCGTAGGCGGTGCGCACGCGCTACAGCGGCGTATTTACACCGGCGCCCCCTACCACCGCGGCCACTCATGCGCTGCGCGACCTGCCGAACACACGTGCACCCCACCACTGACCGGCGCGGTGACCCTCGGGACATAACACAACCGACATTCCACCGCTAAGCGACAACCGTGACACTACACCCCCAGTATGTGCAGTGACTGATCACCAGTGACAAATTATAAAACTAGAGTGAAGTGACATTACAGCGTCGTCGTGTGATGTGCGACTGAAGACGAAGAACAGTGTATACAGCCGCAGCCTCAACCGTTTGACAGAAAATGTAAGATTGTGTTTGTTTACAATCTTTATAGTAATAAAGATGATTAGTTAAGCGCGTTTGATAGTAAGTTAGTGAGCGTATGCATGACAATCGCATGCATCCAGTCAGGTCCCCGACCCAGATCTCACGGGCTAGACGCTAGACGGTGCCGCCGGCGCACCAACAATAAACGCGACTCCAGAAACAATGCAGCCGGTATCACGACACAAATATTAAAGTCAAAGTTTCACAGAGACCAGCCTTCGACATAAAACCCAATGACGCCACTATCAACACTTGTGAGAACATTTAAACAAAAGTGTTTTAAAATTTTGTGTGAGTTGTGTTGCTTAACAACTTAAAATGTGGTCCTGACGTGACCAAATTCAATATTCGCATCTAGTTCGCCTACTTGCGTCGTAATAAAGCCGGTTACTATTGTATTGCTTTTATTGAAGTTATTAGTTCCACACAAACACCCACGATACAAAACAGAGCCCACGCGATGAATCGTAAACGAACTCCGAAAATTATGAATGAACGACTTCTTTTACAATTTCGCTGTTATTTATTGTACACAGTGTAAATTCGATCTTGTTAAATGTTTATAATTCTCAAAATAGATATTACATGAAAACTAAGATGCAATAATGGTTGTTTCCGAGCTTAATGGCGTGGATGCACAAGAAATACAATCATCCTTGCTTAATTGAATTGCATCAACGCGAGCTTAAGAACGCATTAGTCATAGTTTTAAGACGTTATAATGAGCGAAGAATATTCGGTATTTGGGTAATTCCGAGGATACAAAGTACAATATTATAAAACGGTTAGACGTGTTTACGTGATCGATCAATGGTGGTTCTGATGTCAACTATGGTCGTAGTTAACGGAACTCCCAGCCGGACCTACATTCGTACGCGTGCAAAATTTATAATCAATGATTCGTCAACGTCATTACGTGAATATTTTATATACCTACCATTAAATAAACCTCTAAAACGGTCCGTGTTGTTGTATTACGTTATATCACGTACCGAACGATTGGTTGCTAATTGGTTTTCAAAGCAAAACCTCGGCGCGATAAAAAACGGATTTGAATAGTTTGGGAATTTAATTTTGATGCAACCGGGCGTCGTCATTTTTATTTCAAATCTCGTTAAGATAACATTAATATTTTGAATAGCATCCCTAATAAATATCATGGTTTTCAATTGTTTGCTTCCTTATTACAGCCGAAATATTAAACTTTGGTATTGCTAACAGACATATATAGACATAAAATTAAGCGTTCATGCTAATGATCCGTTATATCACAACAGACAGGCAAATAGCCGTCTTCCGATCGTACATAGACGTACTCTAAAAGCGGACGAAAGCGGCGCGAAGCTACGAAAGTCGGACATGGACTTAATATGACATAACACAACGATAGCAAAATGTGTAGGGAAACTCTGCATACAGATACAAGTGATTTTCCGCTTACCCCAATGATTACCGGACAATAATATGCTACCTACGCTAATGATCACAAAACTGCGGAAATTGCGACAGTCGTCATCACAAATCAGACGGACTTTGTAACATTCGATCGCCTTAAATCAAAATAAACGAGCACATAATCACCGATCCGGATAAACCGTGTGAACGCAAAACAAACGCCAATTAAAACACGGACGTAAACACTAATATCCGTGAGTATGTACAACATTTAGTTAACCATCTTATTGGAGCAAAATATTCAGATTTCCGGCGTAATACAACTGAGATACAACTTTTCTAGGTAAGAAAAAGTGTGTTAAATACTTGCTAGATCTAACAACTAGTTACTATTAGAAAGTAAATGTTTCAGATACATTGATAGGTATAATACTATGTCTGACATACGTCAACATATATATGCAAATAAATAAACTGGTATTCATTCAAATTAGCATCATTAGTATAACGTGTTCAATTTACATTGTTACATGGATTACGCGATCTACAATTAAAATGGTATTTATGTGGAATGCAGACGCAGATATGATCATAACTTTAGAAATATTCAGCCGAGATGAACATGATACAGAATCATTACCTACAATTAATATGAACTTGAAGCAAATGGAAAGAACAATGCAGGGGAGGTGTGAGTCAAGGGTCAAATGACCTATGCTTGTGCCAATGTGAAGGTATTGGTGCAATTTATAGTACCTAAAGGACCTATTGCGTTACGATGACACATCGACACGAAGGCAGTTTACCTTCTTCGATCCCGGAATGCCATACTCAGCAATCTGCCTTGAGTTTATTTCTGTCTATCAGTTTCTCGAAGCTTTGCACAAGAATCGAAGAATACAATCCACAAAACATGTAATTATATTTGTAAAGTTACATTCTAAACTTCAAAAAATCGAATTGAAATGACTGGTAAAATTGATTTCGCATCATACTGCAATCATAAAGACTTTCTAAGCTAAAATTTTATGGCAAGTGTAGATTCGAAAGCAAAAATTATTACGCCGCGTCATATATACCATAAAACATTATTCTCCATCCTCCATAAAAACGTATATTAATAAGAAGTATAATAACTTGATAATCTTTTGGACATGGCCTCGCTCCAATTGAAATATTTAGTCAACATTGCACATTTCACTGCAGTAAAAGAAATATTTCTATTGCCAAATTGAACGCAGTGTCAACGCACTGGTGTTAGGTGTTGACATTGTGACTTGTGAAAACATTTCCCGGCAATCCTAATTCATTTAAATGACGATAATATAAACATTAGATTACGTCATGAGCACTTATGTTCGTCAACAAAAAAATCGCATCCGGCTCCAAACGATGAAAAGTCCACGATAACACTGCAGCAAAAAAAGGAGCAACACTTGTAACAAACCGGTCGACAAGTATCTCGCTTACGAGCAAGGTCTACGAAAACTTAGAGAGTCGAGAACAATGTACAATGACAAATTGTTTTGTATGTAGCAACTCTGAATGTGTCTTGTGTGACAGGTTAAACAATAGACGCGCTCTCAGCAATTAGTTGCGCCCGCGCATCGGCAGCATCAGCACCAGCATCACTAATAGCCGTGACGAATATAACTCGTCATTACAGACCCTTTGTCACGTAACGTGTAAACTAAGCGGAGAATCACCTCGAGGTAATCACCGAGACTGATAATCCGATAGATACGGCCGGCTTAAGCGATCACCGCAATTGCAAAGAGTATTACAAAATTCGCTATTAAAATACGCAGCTTTTCCTCGCACGACTCCGAACGAAGGACTCGGGCGCAATCTAAGGTTGCCTATTATCCGCCACGCTCCGAAAACCACCAAAAGGTAACAAGAACAGCGGAAAAATTTTGAAACTCATTGCACAAGAGACGCCTCATATTAACAATAAAGGAGTAACTAATAACGTCGATTATCTATCTGAAATCAGTTAATTGATGTTTACTACACCGGTAGTAGGAGTGCAATAGGAGAACCGCCCACAACAGGCGATCCGATCTAACTTACTATACAATGTTACTTACCGTGATAGCGTAAGCGTTGATCGAAGATAAAAATTCTTACCTGTAACAAGAAATAAAACGCATCGTTAGAGAAATAAAAATACAGATAAGCCAGTTCAAAATGTTAACAAGACACACGTACAAGCTTCGTCATTATTTTTAAAAACAAAACCGTGGAAAGTGCACAAAAGCAATGGAGATGCGGTAATAACAATTACTGATGACATGTGAATAACGAGCATTACGTTGAAGATTACATACGAACGAGTCATTGGGTAGGACCACTCACCAATTACGAAACAATGAACAAGAAAGTTTTTAAAACAAAGAAACGAAAGCGCTTGCCCATACTAAAATCGTATCACGTACAGACTTTGTAAACCACATTGGGAATTTTCAAGATAAGCAAAAAATAATTCTTAAGACAAATATTTTTATAATATTTTTTAAAGCAGTCATAATGTAGATCTCATTTTAGCTAGGTTCACTTCCTTCATTTCAATTCTCAAGGACTGTTTGAGATAGCCAAGTTTAGATATTAAATAATAGATGTAACATGTCATCTTTGGCTGTATGAACTGTGTTGCGAACTTACTTGGCCAGGCTATGCGGAAGCTTCGGGCACTTAATCGGTGTGAAGGTTATTTTTATTCTCAAGGGTGGGATTAACATTGTATGCATAAACGATATTTTACCTGGAAAACATGTAGAGGGCGTGGAATAATAATAAAGATTTACCACTTAACAAAGTATGTTGTTAGACTGGTAGCTATAAGTACCCAGTTTAAGATCAACTTCAATCAAGCGAGACGTTTTTAGATTACTGCACGCTTCTATCTGACATCACCACTATATTTTTGATAATATCATCCCAATTTAAAATAACGAGATTTTTGCAGTAAACTTATATTTCACTTTTTATATTTCGACACGAGAGTTAGCCTTATTGGGTACTAAACAACGTATGCTATGTTAACCATAACTTACACAATATAGAGCAAAGCGATCAACCTTGAAAGCGAGCTATGGGCATAAATCATAAATCCACCAACAATAGTGTACATGGCATACAACTTAGTAGAAATAGTTTCAAATATTTCACTATATGGCCCCGAGACGGCGCGTGCGCACTCCACGACAGAAACCGGTCACGATCTACAAGAATCAATTTTTCATAAAATTGTGACCTTACGATATCGGTGGTAGGGACTAATATTTGTAACAAAACCTAGGTTTAAAGTATGTAAGCATTGGATTTTGAGATGTAGTTGTACAACTTTAAACTACTATAATGTTTGTACAGAGAACAATAAGAATAAACAATCAATGATCGAACAATAGTTCACTGTAATAACTATGTACACAGTTAACATCGAGCAGTTAGAACCCACGCAATAAGGAGGATGGATATTGTGCAATCAACAACAGAGATATTTTGCACAAAGTAAACATTTTATTACAGCAATCCGTTTCTAAATTCGCTAAAGATAATCTAAATTGGAACTAACAAGTGGAGGAATGTATAAAAGAATTCCCACATTAAAATGCAAGGTCTTTTAATTGGGAGGTTTTGATCATAATAAGGCACAAGAATGGTAATATACAAAGTTCGTGAGACATTAGCCGGTTACCTGATAATTAATTCGAAAATGAGCTAGATAATTGACACAAATATAACAGGAAACCTTATGATGACGTAAGTAAATCCAGTCGCTTGTTAACTTGCTCTGATATTTGTCTATTTTTTAGATACGAGACAAGGTTACATTGAATTTTGACGCAACTACTTATTAATATAATTTTCTTATCATTAAAAGCTTCCGTCAATTTTATATGCTTGATATTTTCAACCTCCAAATAGAAAAATTCAAACCGAACAAAGAATAACTTTGAAACGTTTAAAATTTTAAAATACTGCAAAATGCTACGTAAGCAAAAGATACATAGATCCTACCAACTTTAAGAAACAAGATCCATTGATAAATGAAACCGATAGAAATGAAATAAGGTATTTAGATGACATAACAACAATCCAAGATGGTGCATTTGATAAAACAGGTTGTAAGATGGCACCGCCTTGACCGAGCTACTTGTCCACTATAATTACTATGTGCAGTTCTCGCCGTGACACTATTAGCATTTCTCGTACTTCGTAGCTTGCATAGCTGAACATAACTTTTGACATTAAAGGAATAGAAGTTAATAACACGCGGCTTGATATGCTGAATTCCTTTGTGTTTGCGATAATGTTTTATAGGTCGTATAAAATCGAAATTGACTAGCTGCAGTCTTATTATTTTGATACCGACATTTTATATTTCTCAATTATTATTGAAGTTAGACTTAAACATTGAGAATATTAATTCTAATCGTACCTTTTATGATGCTATAAGCTTGCTTTTAACAAGCTTTAAAATCATTAATATCTTTAATTAACTGGGGATCATTTATAATCAATTGCGCAAGACGGTTATGTTTTATATCTGAACAATGGTCTGGATAATCATTAATTTTGTTAAGCTCAAAAGGCGGGCAATTTAAGAGGTTAGGTAGTTGGCGTTCAAAATAAAAGGAAATTGTAATGAGCCAGTTGATCAATCAAACGGCACGCGCCGGGTTGCGCTTGCGCATCAATTAAGGTTGCCACGAAACGGAATAAACAATAAAATAAAGCCAATATTTTGTGTGCTACATGTTTTTTACAAAGATACCTACTAGATACTGTCATCTAAATGTATTGATATGTAAAGCTCTGCTTTTAATTTACTAATATGCGTGATTTGCATTACTATACAATACAATATTTAAAGCAGAACCAAAAAAAGTAAAGCAGTAGGGTTCAAAAGTAAAAAAAAACATCACCGCAACCCGATATTTACTAATGAAGCGCATGCGCACCCTAGCACTGTCTTGATCTGTAACCTCTGCTGCGGTTTTAAATCTGTTATGATTAATCGCAACATATATCATTAAGCGCACGCGACGGCCCGATGGTACACCAATTACTATCGTCTTGATAAAGACATCATGAACAGTGCTTGTCCTAACCTGATGTTATAATTTGCCACGCTCGAGGGCTGCAGCGCAGACGGCTGCGATTTGATATAGTTTCGTAATCGCGCGACAAACCAGCACAACCAATACCGTAGCATACATGTAAGAACGTTTTATTGATTGCCGATCGCAATCATTATTATTATACATTACGCAATTTGTTGGACACACGCGTGCCGGACATTAAGGAGTGCTCAACAAACAGTTATGTCGCAAATAGGCGGTTATGGTTTGTAATAAATGAACGCGCCGGTCAGCTTTCCGTCGTTCCGCAAACTCAAGGAGATCAATGCATGCAATTACCCACAACTACGAACGTATACACTTTAATTTGTAGGGGACTTATCTCAGTAATTACGTAAAAAGCCTTCGTACGCACGCCGAGACTTAGTTCGGAATAATCGTACATTCTCATAACAAAAAGGCCACAAATTATACACACATTAGAGTTGTTTGCATATCTGATTGGAAAGTGTGGAGGAATACAGTGAAACGTGGCAATCGGCGTGTCCTGGCGGTTAAACCTGAGCCAACACAAACAAAGGCCGATGGAAAGTTAGCGCCGTGCGCACGGGCCGAGCTCTGAATACAAATCGTCAACAATACATCAGCCGAGAGAATTTCCCAACGCTCTGTCACAGTGAAACTAGAACGTGAAGAAAGCTTTTTTATTCACATACGAAAAACCCTATAAAACAATTGTCGTGCCGCGTTCATTCCGGCAAGGTTGGCGGCATTGTTGAAAGCAACGGCCACCGTGACACTCCCAGCCAACTAGTTGGTTAATCACTTCACGTTTTGTACTGACCGCAAAAAAAATCGGGCACCTTGCTGAGCAAGGCCATGCGCTTGTCTTAGTTTCCATCGCTCATGTTAAATAATTACGACAACAATGCACACAGTCTTATTGCAACGCAGGGTATTTGAACAATCGCGACACAATTTTTATGAAGGCAAACTAGGTATCGCAAACGAAACGAAAGGATGCAACCGAGATGAGCCTTAGCAATCGCGGCCAAATGTCAAGTCGGAGTATTCGCTGTGAACTTTACGGTTCACCTGTCTGTTGCTACGTGCGCATTGCCAACTACGTTCATACTTTATATTAACAGGATTGCATTTACTGTTAATATAAATTATGAACAACTTTTGTTATGTTACAACTTGCAGATTTCCGAAAGGAAAGAACCGGTGTCTGTTACGGTTACGGCAACTGTTGCTCAACCACACTTCGCGCGACGCCAACTAAACGTACCAAATGATCATAAGCCGAATCAAGGTTATTCATTATGAATCACGTGGCTAATGAGCGGTATCGTTTCCCTCTTTCACGAGGATAATCTTGCCAGAGATTATCAAAATTGTTACAAACTCAAATTGTAGTTAAACAGTGGTACGTTTTAAGTAAGGAAAAAGGTTAAACCGACCTATTGTAGTAATATCATTGGTACCCGACTGCGGCACAATCGAAACCAATTAAAACGTCGATGGAGCGCAGCATTGCAAGGCGCTACACGCCGCACAGCGGTGCCCGCCCTCTATCATCTAGTACAGGTTCGGTGCATAGTTTAGCACAATTACAAAGCGGGTTAGGCTCGTGTTTTATCGAAGGCGAAATCGAGTTGGGTGACCGTGCCTTTCACGGAGCCCGGGCACGCCCACCGGACACCACGGGCGACTTTGCCTTCACTGCCCTAATAGTTCCATATCTAGTTCTGCCATTATTCCGATCGGTATAGTTCAGCCCGAACGCTTTCGTTCCAATTAAGTCAGCGCTATTTTGAAACCAACTAAGTGGTAGTAATTTCTCACCCACAGCGACCGTACTATCTTCATTGTTTTCAATAAACGGCATTACAAATACTTAAGATTATATGAATATAATTTCGTGACTGTGGCAAGAAGATTACGTTGCTGAGCTCGTGCCAAACGAAATTGAAAAAATTATCCGATCATTGTTTCAAAACTCTCGAAGATTTCTATGTCGTTAGCGGTTACAATCTAGGCTAATGAACATTTCTCCGGTGTTGTTACACAGATACTGTAGAACAATGAAGCCTGATATGTACTTTAAACAATACGCAGATAGAGTCAAATTAAGTACGACAGTTTTTTTTCGTATTTAGGCTTCGCGGCCTTCCTGTCTCGCGGCGTTCGTTAATTCGCCATTCAATTTCCAATTAAACGCTTGATTCTCAATGCCAGCTGGGTCGGAGGTGGTCGGTCTACAAAACTTGATAAAAGGCGGGTGGTGGCGCGCGGCACGTCAGTGCCTGAAACACCGCCAGTGGCCGACGCTTTTGTCTCCTTCGGTCCTTTCACTTTTCGCGCTCATGTACGGCTACGTAGCGTACTACACGATTAACAAAGAAAGCCCGACTTAGATAAGTTTATTGATTAACGCGTTGTGTTATAGTGTTTATGTTTGTGCAATATAACTAAGAAGTGATGTTTTCCAAACTTTCAGATGGTGAGAGGGGCGGCGTTAGCGCTGGTGCTGGCGCTGACATGGGCGTGCTCATCGCGCGCCAGTGTGCTCGTGCCCACGTACGTGCTGCCGCCTGACTCGTTCGTGCGCGATCAACGCAGCCTCGGCACGCCACCGGCATACGACTCCGACCACGCCGAGTCACAAAGAACGATAAAACGACTCGTCGGTGGACATATTAAGATAAAACCAGAGAAGGAGTATGGCACCGCTAAAAATTCTTTATCGTACAACGAGAAGAGCACAAGTGGTAAATTCGCTGGCGTGATCGCGCCGGACCAGTCGGGCGGCAACGTGGGATGGAATCAAGGAATATGGGATGATGGCATGCTCATGTCCAGCGCCGGCGAAGGAAAAGACACCGCAAAAACTAAGGAAGTTGATGAAGACAAAAAGACGCTGGCAGATCAGGTGGCCGAAGGAAAATATGGTCTAATTCAGAATGAAATATTCTCCAAGGCTCCTAAACGGCCAGGAATCGTTAGTTACGAAGCAAACGCGGAGACGAGATCAAAAGATAATCTTCAAAGTCTCGGAGGTCTTAAGAAAGATGAAATATGGCTCGCGGAGGATCATCTATTAGTTTTGAAAGGAGGATCATTCCCTGAGCGAACCAAAGAGACTGAAGGAAGACCATGGCCACCGATTGACAATTACGAAGCGCCTAACAGGCAAGTAAAGTTACCGCAGAAACCTAAAGTGCCACCGCCCTTTCCGGTACGACTCTCCGACAACGGACCGCTCGTTTTCCTCACGCCAAACGGCAGTGTCCCTGCGTCCCTTTTCCCTCCCTTCTTTGCAGGAGAGGGCGAAGGCCCTCTACCTCCTACGCCATTCCTCTTTCCATCGGGAGCGCCCTACCCCTCGAGTGATCATCAGGGAAACGCTACTTCCGGGGGAGCGCCGCAGCCAGGTCCTCCGTTCCCATTCCTTCCCGGGAATGCGAGCGAAGGAGCATTCCCCTTCCTCCCATCCATGAACGGCTCTTTTCCAGAAGGCTTTCCACCGGGCGCAGTGTTTCTACCACCACCGAGCAACCAATCAGACCTGTACGACGAAGACGACCCTTCGATCTACTATCCGCCGCCCTACAATTTTTCCTACCACGCTGACTACAATAATAAAGTGCCTGCGGGCCCACTTGTGCCTGGAATAGTATTGCCGCCTCCACCAGACTTCTTTGCTCCATTGGAGGAGAACACGACAAAGGGTGTTAAGACTACCACCGCTAGGCCGTCGACAACGACAACATATACAAGGCCAAAGACGACAACGAGACCGAATCCCACGCACACAGTGCAACGTACTAAGTACAAGACGCGACCTACGACAACAGAGTCTACTAGAACCACTGAAATACCATCAACGATTACGACACCATCACCAGTTGAGATCGGGACTACTCTGAAAACGAGGAAGCCCCAACGCATACCACCAAGATATCCCGTGAGAATTCACAACTTGCCAGACGAGAACACAACAAGGCCGAAAACCGAGAAACCTGTTTACAAAACACGAACGAAGGTTACATCGAAGCCTCTCTCCGTGTCCGTAATATACGACTATCCAGAACCTGTATACGACAACAAAGTACCGACAACATCCGAGAAGCCGTATATATTGTACAATGTTCCACAGAGAACTCCTCCAGTAACCGCGAACGACATATCGTCAACGCAAGTACCACTTAGAGCACATTATTCGAATGTACAAAACGACGTGCCTACTACAAAACTGCAACCTGTCTATAATAACAGGAAACCAAACGAAAATGCATTTGCCTCGTTCTACTACTACGATGAACAGCCGAAGACCTCACCATCGCCAGCCACATATTTCGATGGCAGGAATTACTACAAAACGGTACCAGTCAATCAAACGCCTTACCAACAGCAACAGAATGTCAACACTCAGACAGGCTTTAATCCAGCAGTGGATATTTCTTACGGAGCTATCGACCAAGCTGATGCACTGTTCCTGTGGCCACAAAAGCAGGGACCGCGTACTCTTACACAGGAATACTTTAGCATACAGAAACCAAGACCACAACCTGTCTACGTACAGCAGAAACAGAGGCCAGATGCTTTCTACCAACAAATCTCTGATATCCAGCAGACCATAGATTTCTTCACGACAAAAAGACCCAAAGCGCATTCTCACAGGCCGCATACTCACAAACCAAAGGCTATTACTACGAGACCTGTCTATCAGTTTAGCTACCAATCTCAGCCGAGGCCAGAACAATTGCCCTTCCGCGCGCCTAAGTTAGACCCTGAACCTTTCAGGCCTATGGTGAGCTACAGCAAGCCTTTCAATGTGGCAAACGATTTCAACGCTATAACACCGTCTGTATCACCTGGATACCATCAACAATATCTGGTCGAAAACGTGCAAGTGACGACAGAGTCACCAACTTCCAGCCGATACTATCCTTCGACGAAAACACGCGAAGAAGAATATGAAGACGCTCCATTCCCCAAGGAAGTTCGAAATAAGAAAAATAGAAACCAGATTCCGATACAAAGCGACCAGCCCGCGCTTGTTCACCATGTAACTAGGTATCCTAACACTACGCCGAACCCGATCAGCCAAGGGTACTACACGAAGCAAGACGAGACATACTTCGATGACATAACAAAGAACTCGTTTGACGTGTTCGGTAAGAAACTAGAGGACAACACTCACGACGTTAACGGATTAGCAGTGACAGCACCCCTCGACACGGTCAGAACGCCGATAGACAACAACATAAACCTACAATATGCTTACGAGATTGTGGAGAACCAGAGCCCAAACCCACCATCTCTGGACAGAGATACTCTGGTTAACTTCCGACACCCACGGCCTACAATCAACCCAGAAAGTGAACCAGTGCCACAAGTGAACGCTGAGTTAGTACAACAGAAGCCACCCTCACTAGCAGACGACACATTAGTCAACGATCGCTTTCCACGGCCGACAATAAACCCTGACAGCGAGTTCATCCCCATACCGAACCCTGGCTACAGGACACCACAGCAGTACAGAGCACCGACGCAAGTGCAGAGGCCTCAGTTTACCGGCGAGCAGTACGATCTGAACAGACCCTCACTTGTGGAAGACACGGCAGTCAACTACAAGAGGCCACTGCCACCGGTCAACCCTGACGCGGAGTGGATAGGGCCAGTGAACACGGCGGGCGAGGGCAGGCCTGGCTCGTTCGTGTCCTACAGGCTACCGGGAGAGGGAGCACACGTGTACTTCTTGACGCCCCAAGCCGCACAGGCGGCGCAAGCGGCGCGGGAGAGGTACAGATCGCCGGGCTACGGCCGGTGAAACCAAAGCTCTAGTCTGAACTGTTAGCGTCGCCCGCACGCGACGTACCGTGTAAATAAAAGCGCAAATGTGATGTTAAAGTGTCCTAAGTAGTGTAAGATACGAGAGACTAGCGGGACGGCCCGCGTTGCCATAATATTTAAACAGCGAGTTTTACGTTAGCTTTATGTGAGATACGCTCTCAACTAGCGATGTTGTGAAACATGACGGACGCTTTACTTTTGATACGTTATTTATTAAATTATTTCTAAGAGAATGTGGTGCATGCATAATGATAGTTAATTTATTTATGTCAGTATTCAACGAACTATAAGGAATGATGTGATATGTGTGGCAATGATTGTGACATTGTTATTCAATGTAATAATGGCAGCAATTGTTAATTGTATAAAATTGTTATTTAATAAAAAAGTATTGATGACAAATCAATGTGATTTTCTATTGTATTTTTAAAACAATGAAATTGAAATAAAATAATACAAAATGTTATTATAAATGGTGTTTTTTGTTTCCCCGTACCCCTTAACGATGAACGACGAAATACGTCTTAGACAAGAACCAATGCAAATAATATTAGCTGAACTGCATCAAGTAACAGATGTAAAAAGAGAAGTAATCCTATTATTCAACAAGCTATAACTAAATTAGATTATATAACATAACATCATCACGCCTGTATTCCCTAAAGGGTTGGGCAGAGGTGCATAGTAACACCCTCATTCCGCCGTTATTTTTAAGTCCCATGTAATAAGGGGCAACAGGGCACAAATCTAAACTCCGGATTACTACTGAGGAATTGCACGCGAAAAAACCCAATAACACTTTTTCCGACCTGGGGATCGAACCCAGGCCCTCACGATCAGCAGTTGCGCTTGTCACCATTACACCAACGAGACAGTTTATACAAAATTTGATTACAGATGACGTAAATATAGTTGAAGCCAGCCCAGTCAGTTTTTTTACTAACTACGTATTTTAAACATTGAATGATCGATCGTAAACTAAGCCAGGGGCAAAAACTGCTGCCTTAGAACGATTACCAAGTAATATGTATAACAAAAACGTTCACAACTTGACCTAGCGGGCACACAAGGTCATTGATTACTTTCTCTAAGTCATTGCGCTTATAGATAGCATAATTCATTAATTTATAGTCGCAACGGAAAGTAACGTTCCTTTCTGTTATTAAAAGCGCAGATAAAATGTAATATTAATAGTCTTTGGGTAGATAAAATACAGTATTTATGGTTAGTTATTTACCTCTGACTGCACACTGAGTGATCGCTTATTATGAATAGGTCAGCCACTCTTTTCCCGTGTGTCGTAAGTGTCTGTAACCGAATTATATCAGGCGGATGGCCAGTAGCATCCATCTGGTATTGTTATCGCCTAACATGATTTGTAAGTTACTCTCAAAGATCGGATTCGCGTGACTAAATAGTATTTTTGTATGTGCCCATACAATCTATATCTTTACATAGTATAAAACAAAGTCACTCCCGCTGTCTGTACGCTTATATATTTTAAACTACTCAACGGATTTTAATGCAGTTTTCAGCAATAGATGAGAGTGATTCAATAGGAAGGTTTATATGCCCAACATTAGTATCTACATTGCACCCGTGCGAAGCTGGGGCGGGTCGCTAGTAAGTAATAATTTACTTAATACAAATGTTTGCTGACTAAGAAACTGTTAGTTCAATAGACAACATTATTACTCATAAATTCTGAAAAGACAAAATACTTATGCATGACCTAAATTTTGCTTGTTCTACTAATTTATTTAGCAATTCGTTCCAAATTACTCAGTCACAAATATATTCATATAGAAACATGTAAAATCCATCACAATACGGATCGTATACTAAATTAATTCTATTTAGAGGCGCCTATTAGCTCTATCTTAGCATTGTATGAATAATATTCATGATTAATATGCTAAACTTGGCATGCATAAAGGCGTACAGTACTCAAACTAACAATGGTGGGACTATTCTTAAAGCTGTAGGCCATGGGCTTGCGAATATTTATACAAGATTCATATCTTTAATGCTTAATTCACATAATGTTGCCGATCATGGGCGTAGCCAGGATGAGTGGGGCAAACTCAGTCAGACAGTAAATATTTGTCTTTTCAATAAATCTGGTAGTGCAGAATGGGATTATGGGACAATTTTGCCCCATATTATCTTTGAGGTCCAAATAAGTATAGTCGGAGTCGAGCATTGGTCTGCCTATTTTGGGTCATTGTTCTATGGACATGGGTGGCAAGTTGACTGAATCTAGACCATGTACCTATTGTTTCCTGTGCCACGGTACTGGCGCCCCGTCTGCCCCACCATGAATACGCCTAAATTTCTGATATAGGTAAGTATAGCCAACTTTGGCTTTATAACAGTTCACTTAAAAAATATACAATGGTATGTAGTATTATAGTATATATTTGCTCACACTATTTCAAAAACTGTTTAGCCCCACAGAGTAATAAACCAGTGGAATGATAACAACAAACATATTTTGGAAGAAAAAGTACGGTGGCTATTTGGAAACTACTGGCGCATCACAAGACAAGTATGTTGACAATGTGTTCAGATTTACGACTATCACAGCAACATACGCAAGGAGTTTTTTAGATCGTCAGATTCATCCATTCTAATATATCTCAAAAAATAAACTTCAATTAATGAGACGCGTAGAAGGAACGAAATATGTTTCACTGAAAGTTTATAAGGTGTAATGTTGCTAATTCTTTCTTATAGGCGTAAGAAAAACGAATGTCGCGGCGACATACTAATACGCAGTATTTGTACAGATGTTAACCGGACACTATCCATACCATTACCCAAATAAAACAAATAAGAACTAACCTGTATCTGGCTCAGCGGTCTGCGGCGCGTCCTGTAGCGGCTGCGTGTAGAGCCGCAGGTACACGGAGATGGCGACGCGCGCGCACCTGAAGTAGAACGGGTGCGCGCGCAGCACGTCCTCCAGCCGCAGCAGGCCCACGTACGAGCGCAGCGTCATCTTGCGCATGCAGTATGAGTGGAAGTCGAACTGGTCCTCCATTATTTCAGAGAAATGCTGGTACAAAAATTGTATGGTTTAGTTTTTAAACACAAAAATTTCGAGAGGCGATAAGCAAACTACAGTTTGTGCCGAAGAACTTCACTATAAGGTGAAAGGTTACAATTCATCGCCTAACAACCACCCTTTTCCCTCAGGCGACTTTAGAGCTCGCGCAGATGATGCACAGCTAATACCTTCTACGTTTTTATTTTACTCCCATATTTTTTTGTAAAAAATTCGTATTAGCACTCCATTTCTTACTTCTCCGTGTTACAAAAGTGTTTAAACTATTATTATATTCTTCGTCTATCACAGCTGAACTTAAGCTTCCTAAAAGATTTTTACAATGGACGGTCGAGAAGATCGTGTAACCACAACGCTTCGTAACAGAATAGCGATTGAAGATGTAGCTTGTCATAAAGATGCAGCTACTTGTACTCTTTGCTTTTGCAGACGGACGGATTGTACCCTCGGTCACCTTTAGATTAGAACACTATCGGAAGGAGATGGTGGTGCGACCTTTTTGGCGGAAACTACAAAGACAAACCCACGCCTAGCACTCTCACTGGATCTAGTTGTTTTGCCTAGCGTTTTCCCACCTATGTTGGGGTCAGCTTCCAATCTAACCAGATGCGGCTGAATACCAATATTTTACACAGAGTGACCGCCATCAGACCTCCGAAATCCAGCAACTGGGCAATGTCGATATCCTAAGGTTAGACCGGTTGTCAGGCTTTCGGGCTTCTCACTGGGGCTATTATATTATTTCATTTGAAACTAACCCTATCAACTTCATGCGCCTTCTTGAGCGCTTCGCCCCACTGCTGGAGTCGTTTGTACGACGCCGCAGCCTCCGTCTGGAACCACATGCACTGCATCTCATTCAGATTCTCTGTGGCCGGTACACCTGGAAGCACGAAAATTATGATTTTTTTATTATTAATGATTAGCTAGATACTTGGGTAAAGTCTATAAACCCAGGATAAGTTATAAGAAGAGGGAAAGTGGGGTTCCTAGGTAAATGGTTAGCGTGTTGGACGAAAGGTCTGTGTGGTGGAACCGCGCGTGCACAGTAATATCTTGGATGTCTGAATGTTCTTTATTCTTTACTCTACATCTAGACCTCCGTGTCTCAGCCAACATATTGAACCATCAGTCACTATGACAGTTATTGCGGGAGTCAGAAGCCTTTTTTTTATCATTGGAAAATCCTCATGGATGTCCCTCGCCCGGGGAAGGCGAGGGGGTCTGCCGGACTCTTACCGGCTAAAAACCAACGGTGTTCGTCCTCCTGACCGTACGGCCGGGGTCTTGGGATTCGCGTCAGCATGCACCGCAACCCCGGCAGGTCCCGGTCCGCCAGCCGCTGGCGAACCTCTCCTCTGTGGGGCCTTGCCCCACGTCCTCCTGAGAAGCACGCACGGAACACAACGCGCCGGGGAGTCAGAAGACTGCCCTTTTTTTGTGACGGTCTTGTATGTGTTTAGAGAAATGTGTTTAGAGTTAAAATGTCTCACCTTCTCTCGTAAACTTGGCACACATCTCCTCCGCTCGTTTCACGTGTCCCGCACGCAACATATACCGCGCACACTTGCTGTTCACGTATCTGTCGGCCGTGTCCATCGCCTGCGCCTCTTCTAACCATTGATACGCTGATACCGGGTCACCGGCGTGCTGTAACAGTTAGAATCAATATTAGAATGTGTGACGTCACACCATTCCCGTGTGGAAGGAGATGAGGCCACGTGCTACGATCCATAAATGCCCGTTTTCCTTCTTCCACACAGTCGGGAGCGCGTTTGCTGGAATGGGAGTACTTTTTTGAAGGACAAATAAGATCGGTTTATGTAGAAATTTTGGAAGTGCTCCATTAGTTTCAAATGTCGATAGTTTTTGGACCTTGCCGCACCTGCTACGCGGTAATTTAGAACTCCGAGCGAGTCCGAAATTTGTCAGACCTACCTGCTATATTTAGTGTGTATGAAAACCCGGAACTCACTTGTCTGATGTATTTGAACTCCTATTAAACAAATGCAGTATCCATTTTGGATAATGAGAAACTGACTTCGCTCACCGAATATGGGGATAGCAATCGTTGCTTTTTTAAAGCATTCATAGGAATAAAATTGGTGGTCTCACACGAAAAGAGACTGACGACTGTTGGCGAATAATTTTACTTAAACGCCAAATCTAGTCTAGCATGTTTGGTTGCGTAAGTTGATTTGCGCAAACGACTTTCAAGGTGTGGACCCGCATACCGCATACCCGCAGCAAGTCGACTTCTGTAAATTATACGAACTAAGTGAGCTATGGAGTTCAATAACTTTCCGCATAGTGGATTTACCTTATATATCCTTCCTTTAACAATAAACAACTCTATAAGCGTAGGGGTATGTTCAATCGCCGCGTCAATATAGTACAGCGCTCGATCAGTCTCCTTCTTAAAATCGAAGTGTTGCGCCGCGTAGTAATACGCCCACAGAAGCGCGCTGGCCGGTTGCTTCGTTTCGCTGACGTCGTCGCCAAACGTGCCTATGTTGGTTAGGTTGTCCATGTACTGTATAATTAACTTCTCTATTGAGTCTGCTTTGCTCTGGTCCGCGTATAAAGACCTGGAATATTTAAAGGTGAATGTTAGTAAGAAAAGGACACTATGCAGACCTGCTCCAGTGGCGGATCAAGGATTGTCGTTTGGGAGGGGCTTGACCCCGCTGAGGGTAGGTTTTAGCATAATAAAAACTTGAAAACATAATGGTGCGTCCAGACCTGACGAACGCGCCGCGAATGCGCAGCTCGCGCGCAGCGCGCGAGCCGTTCGCGAGCTGCGCGCGAGCGGCGCGCGGAGCTTTGTACGAACATGATATGCACGCACGCAGCTCGCGAGCGGCGCGTGAGCGGCGCATTCGCGGCGCGTTCGTCAGGTATGGACGCACCATAATACTCATTAAATTAAGGATAATTGATGACAATTGTACCTTAGATAGTGTAATGCTTGCTAAAGAGTTTAATTAAAATATATCAAGTTCACTTTAAGATTATGTCACAACGCTGGGCAAATGTCTGGGTCACTTAGCAACATAACTACACCTCACTGGCCTAAGGGAACTACGGGTGATCACCGAAGGGGGAGAGAGGTAAAAAATTGAAAAAAATGGGTCACGTAGTATGGACACGTTCCCTAAGGTATTGAAGCCTGCATTATGGTTGGTTATCCCTTCATCTGTCAGCAATTAGAACCTCGTCAGTCAGTGGCAGGCTGCACCGCGTGCAGGTTGGTTTTTGTGGAAGCTAGATATTGTCAACTTATATAAAATAGCATCAGACAGATTTTCAAAAAAAAACACATAGCGGGTTTGGCGCAGCGACGATATATTGATTGAGTGACATCTGCCGCAATGAAACTCTCTTGTCTTACCTGAGATCAACAAATAGCGGAGGTATTCCTTTATGCAGTCCGTGCCTGAGGTACTCGTCCACCAGTCGCTCGAACACGGGCTGCGCGTGCGCCTCCGTCAACTGTAGGCGGCGCGGTGCTATCGCTCTAGGGAATTCTTTCCTGGAAAGGTAAATGGTAAGTTTGATGACAATGTCTCAAAATTAAATATGATAAAATGTTGCTATGTATTTATCAACCCCTTAATCAGACCACCGCTTAACATAGACGTCATCAATTGGTTGTGAGGGGTATTTAAAAAAATCTTACTGATAAAAAAAATCTTACTGATAAAAAAAATCTTCCAGTCTGCCAGACTGATACTCTGCAGGTCATGGATACAATAGTTATCCTAATAACTAATACAGAAGAAACCCCGACTCCAAAGAAAGTAGTAACTAAGAAGTAAGAAACTCGCCTCAATAAAGAGTCATACAACCTCAGTAATCTATACTAATATTATAAAGAGGAAAAATTTATTACATTTTTGTATGTAACGAATAAACTTACAAACTACTGGACAGATTTCAAAAATTTTTTTGCCGTTAGAAAACTACGTTATCACTGAGGCTACGGGCGGAGCCGTGAGGACACAGCTAGTGTTACAATATACAGGGTGTAAACGAAATCATGTAATTCCATCAAACTTCGTGATGTACTGCTGACATAGATTAAGCGTGCAGGGAATACATTTGGAAACGATAAACAAAAAAATTACAAGAAGTAAACATGTGTTCTTAACGTGAGGCATTTTAGCGCCCTGAATTAAATGACCGCGCGGTGAGCGGTAGCCGCGCAAGTCGCTCGGGACTCTAAAATGCCTCACGTTAAGAACACATGTTTACTTCTTGTCATTTTTTGTTTATTGAATCCAAATGTATCCCGTTCACGGTTAATCTACTCAGCAGTACATCACGAGGTTTGAAGGAATTACATGATTTCGTTTACACCCTGTAGATAAAAACAGTACTTATGCCGTTCGCACGGATAGCATAATTAATAGCACACAATTTTGTTAACCAGAATATGATTATCACTTGCGTTAATAGTGAAGGATAATATAGTAAGGAAACCTGAGAGGACCCCAAAAAGTTCTCGATGGTGTATGTACTGCTCCTACCCACATCAGTCCAGCGTTGTTGACTAAGGCCTAAACCCTTCTCATTCTGAGAAGAGGCGTTATAGTTGTATTATCGGGGGGCACGGTAGTGCCCCCGCCAAATCGAGCGCGAAGCAAACACTGCCGTACCATCCTTTACTGGAACCATTTCGCCGCATTTTCAGGCCCCTATTTGAGAACCTCTGGATAAGACCAGAACGCAGAAATTTTCGTCATCCAGTAAGCTATAATAAAGCCCATCTATCGGTGCAATGAGAAGACTTCTTAAAATTTGTGAAAGTTATGCGGTGGCTCACGGGCTCAAATACAATACCGATAAGAGTGAATGGTTGGTTTTTAAATCGGGTACTTTAACATATGAACAGCTGCCTGAACTGTCACTCTCTGGGTCTACTTTAGGTCGGGTTTCGAAGTTTAAGTATTTGGGTCACTGGGTCACTGATGACTTAAAAGACAATGTAGACATAGACAGGGAGCGCAGGTCGCTGGCTGTCCGTGGCAACATGCTGGCCCGCAGGTTTGCACGTTGTACTGATTCTGTAAAGATAACGCTTTTTAAGGCCTTCTGCCAGTCGTTTTACACGTGCAGCCTGTGGACCAAGTATACCCAGCGGGCATACAGCGACCTGCGCGTTCAGTATAATAATGCATTCAGGGTGCTTTTGGGGTTGCCGTGGCGATGTAGCGCGTCAGGGATGTTTGCGGAAGCGTGCGTCGACGGATTCGCCGCAATCATGCGGAAACGTTGCGCTTCCATGATGGCGCGTTTGCGCTCCTCCTCCAATGGCATCCTGAGTGTATTTTCAGACCGGTGGGACTCTCCCCTCTTACGAAGTTGGGTAAGTGTTCAGACACACTTATCCAAATAACCCAGTGTACCATTGGACGAACAGTTCAATGGTACATTGGTTGGTTATTATTATTTATGTTATTGAATACTAACATTAGGCTAAGTTATACTACTACTAACATTATATGGATGTTTAATCTGAAATAAAATATTTGAATTTGAATTTGAATAATCACATACTTAAAATACAAAACTTCAAGTCTGTGGGTCTTTTAGTTCCGAAGTTAAGCGAGAGCAAAGTTTCGCATTTATGACACTCCTCACTCACTCATGATCATCGGAATTGAACTAGTACTTCCCATAAACTCAGAGAGCTGAAATTTGGTACAGAGTTAGGGTTTAATGGCCACATAAAGGGAAAACTATAAAAACTAGGATAATCGAAGATCTGGAGTACCTGGTGACCCTGACTAGAAAACACAAGAGCCCAACCAAACTATTAGAGATTGACATACCGCCTTTACAAAAAATATTCAACTTGGTAGGCCGCTTCATTTGATGTCAAAAATCGAAGGTCTGAAGTATCTGATGAAGAACCCTCAGCTGGTCCCAGCTGTATTAGAGATATGGTAATGCCCCCTTCTACTATTGGTACATAAAAAAATCGACTGTCATTGCAATAATCCAGCGTAGTGGGACACATCTTCTAATCTAATTTAATCTAGCCTATAGCGTCCCACTGCTGGGCGAAAGCTCAAGCTTCAGCGATCACCGAATACAACCGGCTTAGGCGTAAATGCCGCGCCGATCTTTCAGAAATTAAACTGTCTAAACCGTCTAAAGAATAAATAATGAACGCGAATGGGCAATACGAAAAACTGTTGCTACTGTACTAGAATCAGAAGCGGAAAAAAAGAAAAGAAAGATTTGGTAATAATAAAAAAACTACTCCTAAAAAGAAAAGAACTGTGTCAAATAAGAAAATCTAATAAAATAAATCAATATGCCCCACGTTTCTACAAAAAGAAGTGAAATCCCACCAAAAACATTCTGTAAAAAACTAGCCAAGTCTCGATGGAGCTGCTTGTTTATCTCTAAAAAGTAATGAAATCTAGACAAAGTCGTGCCAAGTCTAAGGTTCCTTACTGCGATTTCTTTATTATTATAGTTAATGTTGTGTGACTTGGACGTTGAAGGGTACACAAGGGTACAAAACCAGGTGCTCCATGACACCATTGCACCAATCTGTCGCCAGAACCGCTACCCATTCACGATGGAAAATTGCCACTTGGAAAACGTTGATTCAATAACCAGTCAATTGTAGGCTTACTATACTTATGTATAGGCGAGCCTAAAACAAACAGTATAAAAAAAAATCCAGTACAGACGGACTTCTAATCATTGATAGAAGTCCGTCTGTACCTGTCCCGTTGACTTGTACCCACTAACGTATAAAGAATGTTCAACGGCCAAGTCACACAACATTAACTATAATAATAAAGAAATCGCAGTAAGGAACCTTAGACTTGGCACGACTTTGTCTAGATTTCATTACTTTTTAGAGATAAACAAGCAGCTCCATCGAGACTTGGCTAGTTTTTTACAGAATGTTTTTGGTGGGATCCACATTTCACGATCAATGTCGAGTTGACAGTCGAGATCGAGACGAGTTTCTTACAATATCGCACTACAGTGTACAGTCACAAAACAGATAGGTACAGAAGTCAATCTACATACAAGTGCTCTCGAGTAACGCACACATAGACACTGCTCACGGACACGACATCTCGGACTGTTTGGGACTAGAGTGGGACTAGAGTGCGAGTGAGTGCGAGCGCGAGTGCCGTGCGCTTGAGAGAGATAGATATATAGATCCGAGCGTAGGTATGAAAAGTGAAGTACATACATGTGATTGACTTCTGTACCTATCTGTTTTGTGGTACAGTTGGATCGACCTTAACGATGAACTAAAAATCTTAACTCACGTAGAAACCGCACGCCAAATATTTTTTAGGAGCTAAACAATAAGATCGCTAAGGCAAGGCCTTGTAACACATCCTAGTAAGCAGTAACTGAATATAAACAAACAATTCCATTAAGTCTATTAACACTATCATTATCGATCCGTCGCACATTATGTAACTAGGACGCTAAATATGTAACGTTATGTGCGTGTGTTGGAGATAATGCGCGCCCACCGCATACATAATATTGCGATCATAGCCATGTAAATATATGGTTGAGTATTTGATTAACTATTAATATATTCATACATGCGATACGACTGTGATAGAAGAATATCACATTAATTCAATGGACACCAATAAGAATTCAATTAGAAATATAACCTAGTGAATATGAAGTTATTTTGACTACCTACGAAATATTATGAGTATGATGAGAGTGTATAAGTGACCATTCGTTACACATCGAGAGCCCTCCGTGTCGAAAAGCACGATAAACCGTCGGTTCCGGGTGTCATACGGATACCAATGACAGTCGTTACGGGTAGTCAGAAACCTGAATGTCTGACAACCAGTCTAACCTTAAGATATCGGCATTGCCCAGTAAATGGGTTTCAGAGGTCTGATGGCAGACGCTACATATAAAATACTGGTATTCAGCCGCATCTGGTTACACTGGAATCTGACGCCAACATAGTTGGGAAAAGGCTAGGCAGAACAAACGAGTAAAACTAGATAGCAAAACCAGGGCCGTAAGCCAGGATGATTTTTCGGATGGGGTTAAACCCTGAACAAGGAGATCAGTTACAATAACGAGTGTATACATTTTATTAAAAGTACCTAATTGAATTGACTGAGGTTTCGGGAGGTGTTTGAACACCCAACCCCCCTGGCTACGGCCTTGAACTACGTTAGATATTCATATATAAGATCAACGAACATCTTGACTGTAAACACAGCGTGTCCTAAGCAAAGTTCATCTTATTTTGCTCCAGCAGTTTTATAACACCGCCCGAAATGTCACTAGCATACTTGATAAATTAAATCATTTCTAGGTAATATGTACTCACTTATATACATCAAAGAAGGCCACTTTTTCATCAGGATTACTAAGTTGTTTAGCTTCTATAAGTTTTTCATAATACATCACATTCTCAGGATTTCTCTTCAACAAGTCTTCGTAAACAGCTTCTGCTTCCTTGAACCTGAAAAAAGAAAGATTGTGGTAATTTAAGGAACTGAAAAAATTCAATAGTCTGTGGTCTCATCTGCCTAGCCTTCAACTAGATGTATTGGTGTTGATTTCAGTTAGACCTACACTATGCACTTCTGTAAAGAAGGGTCAACCAAGACATGACGGCATCAATTGGGTCAAAGGTCAAAGGGTCGCCGATCTTCCGTCGCGTAATTTACTCGAGGAATTTTAGTAACGCATCTTCGATCAAATGTGTAAGGTATGAGATGTTTGTATGGAATTATGTGCACCGGCGGAAGATCGGCGACGTATCTTCCGTCAGATGTGACTTGGTCCTTATGCTTGCAAATTTATTGGTTACGCGTAGGCATTTAGCCACAAGCACCTCGAAGCTAGTAGGATACTACTAATAAGCCTTGGAAATAGTGACTAATTAGCTTGCCATTTCTGTGACAAATCGCGCCCTTTTTTGCATCGCAACACTGGCGGATCCCTAATGGCGGTGAGGAATCGAGGCAAACTGCGAAAATGCGATAAGTTACACCTGTCAGGAGTTCAGCATAGGATAATAATACCATAACATGATTAGTAACACTTACCTCCTCAATTTCAAATAATATTCGCCAGACGTTTCCTTAATAGACAGCTTATCGAGGATTTGGGCTGAGAACTTGTGTAGATGCAGCAAAGCCCTCTCATACTGGCCAGACTCTGCCAACACCATGTTCTGGTATAACAGTAGCTCTGAATGCTCATAGTCATAAGGCCCCTTCATCTGATTGGTGCGGAAAGCGTCTAGGATGCTGTTTGCCATCTCATAGTCGCCGAGCAGATGGTAACTCATGGCGAAACCGATCCAAGACGCTCTCTGTGTCGGTCTGAGCATGAAGAGCTGGTAACGAGTATCCTGGGAAGAGGAAAAATGTAATAAATTATTGGCAGGCCAACCACACAGCAAGCAGGTTGCGCGCCTTGTGATGCATATACAAAATTCGTACATGTTCAGAGGTGTGTATAAAGTACACCCCAACATGCAGAACATGCGGTGTCATTAGACCTTTTTAAAACGTTTGTAGGGTTGCAAGAGCTCCTCGGCAAAATTTGTGCCAATTACAAGTCATATGTAGAAAACCTTGACTAGAAATACAATGGAGTTCGCTTATAACGACAGCAAAGGGCCGGCGATATTTGGTCGTATTAAACGGACATCGTTATAAGCGTCAGTAAATACCAGATAAGAAAACCTAACTAAAGTGTGTTCTTAAGTCGTTATAAGCGGCTGGTCTTTATAAGCAAAGTCGTAATAAACGAATTCCACTGTCTATCAATTGTATGAAGTCAATTAATGCAACAGACTAAAAGAAAAAGCACCATGTAATTATTGACAGCAGCTACAATACTTCTCTATTCTATTTTAGTGTATAATCCTTTCTGCCTTAGTCCATTTTATCCCCAGAAACCTTAAGCCGCGGCCTTATGCCTCCCTTAGCGTCTGGCGTCTAGCGAGATGCCAAGAGAAAAGAAACAAACGAAAATATACGGGATCGGCCGCACTGCGCGCTCAGCACCCGCGCTAGACGTCAGGCGCTAAGCGAGATACCCAGTAGTGCGGCCACAGCCTTACAGAAAGCAAATTGTAGCAGTATTACTAATAAGTTTACAGAAAGGTCTTGCAGTTAATCCTTCCTAAAGATTTCATCAGACAACACATTTGTTAAACCTTCTGCTATCATCAATCCATCATATTAGTCAGTGAACATCCACCTCTGAACAAGAGCCTCCTCATTGGCAATCATCATAATGAATGGTTGTGAGGTAATATTTTGTAAACAGTTCTGCTAAATAAATAAATAGTTTACATATAAAATTATTAACACTTCAATAACATAATGATGACAGCAGCTATGACATCACAAACAAAGAATTTAGAGATAAAAGCCACACAATGGAATTCCTACAAGCATGTTTTGATAATCCAGAAGGATTTTATTTGATAGCTAAACCCATATAATAGAATCACACTATAATATTATACATGTGAAAGTTTGAGAAGATGGATGGATGTTTGTTACTGAATCATGCATGAACAGCTGAATGGATTTGAATAAAATTTGGCACACAGACAGACCATGTCCTGGATTAACACTTAGGATACTTTATATCCGGGTGCATGAAGAAGTTTCCCTAGAATGCGGGAGAATATGCAGGCAGCAGCTAGTATTTATAAAACAGAACTGGCCAACTTACTCCCTTGGCCTTTCCCCTGTAGTGAGACAACATTCAGGCTAGTATGATAACATCACCAACAATGATTCTCTTCATCCCTTCAACCTTATTAGGTTTAAGGTTACCCTTTAACAGCCTTTTATGGTCATAGAATTTAACTACATGCGCTAATAACCATTTTGATATACAATCTCCGTAATTCTGCATTTAAAACATACATTGATGTAATATTGTAACCTCATTCTGGCAATAAAAGTCCCATGTAACAGAAATCAATTCAATATGGCACTTATAACTTACTTTATAACCTTCCAAGTCCCGCATCTGAATTTGTAGCAATGACAAATCCCGAAGGATCTGAATGTTTTCCTTCTCCCACTTCAGGGCATTACGGTAACATTTGATGGCCTCATCGTACTTCTTGTCTGAACGCTGGAGCAGACCGTACACGTGCCAACAAACGGGAGATTTCAAGTCATTGCGAAGTCCTCGGCGCACATACTCATAAGCTTCATCTTTGCGACCCAAGCAATTTAGAGTTAATCCTTTCATAGCCAATGTTTCTGAAACATAATTGGTTTATTATTATTACATTCTTGCGTGTCACCTGAGTGTTAATTTCTGGAAACCCCCATTTTGAATCTGTAAATTTGAGGCTTTGAGCAAATCTTCATTATAGAATCACTCAAATTAATTATGAAAGAATGCAATCTCCCCAGGAATATTTGTAACAAATTCAGAAAGGGTAAACATTGAAACAGACTGATGTTTTGAAAACAATTTCACAATTTCATAACTTCACTAAAGAGAATATAGTTGATATTTGTCATAGTGATACTTTACTTATATTGGAATTGTAAATAAATGCACCACCCAATGTGCTGTCTAAATATGAGCATAGTTTTTATATGAACAATCACTAATGATTTTGTTATAGTTTTTACTATGTTTTTTTTAGTTCAGCATTAAAACTTACCTCCATGCTCTGCAAATTTAGGGTTAGAGAGTATCTGCTTGGCAAATTTCAACCCATTTTTATATTGTTTATGTTCGTAACAGCGCTGGAAGATAACAATACACTTATCACTGAGTGTTTAACCTCTATTATTAGATGCAGCCAAAAGGGTGCTAGGCTACTACATTTTGTAGTTTATTATATTGATGCTAATATGATAGACAGCCCCATATTCTTGTCGTAGATATTTTAACACAAGATCCATCATCAACAAAAATCATAAAAATACTTCCGTTGTGATTTCCATTATTTTATAAATTGAAGATAATCGCCAAGAATGACAAGCAGCACCAAACCAAATTGTATGTTTACAATCTTACTTACCAAAATTCTTTTGAAAAGCGCATTTTCTTTAGGTGGCAAAGGGTTACTGGGTGGCATTTTGTTCGAATAAAATGAAGTATCTTTTTATTATTTCACTAATAAATTGAAATATTTCTAAAAACCTCGTGGCTATAAACCAAAGAAGTCGATGAAGGATTGCTGTCTATGGTCTACAAGAGCTGGTCACGTGACTAAATTGCCAGTACACAGATAATAATTAATTTATTTTAAAGCGTAACGTTAAAGGGCCCATTTAAGATCATATTTTCTTTATAACTTGAATCCTTCCGTAAGTTACTAATTATTCTGATCATTCTAAATGAAAAATTAATAAATAAAATAGAAATCCATGAAAACAAAAAGAAAAGTACTTTGTGAGCATTTATAAAGACAGTGATTATAAAATTGCCGTCTTTATACATGCGTGTATTTCTGATGATTTACACTTTTAATTTTAATTCCACACATGATACATTACATTAGATATTATGATGTGAAACAAGATAAATTAATTTATCTTTAAACGTTTATTTTTGAACTTTCATAACTGCATAAATATTTACAACAATTTACTTTTTTGCTACTTAACGTATGTTACAAACTTGAAAAAAAAACACTGATGCTTATCGTCTCATTTGTCAAGGAACTGTCAAAATTGTCAAGTTCTGATAAATTAGTTGAAGAAGTTCTCGATTATTTTTTTATAAATTAACTGTAAATCTTATTTCATTTAATTTTGTTCACATTTTCATTGAAACGTAACATGGGCATAGAAAACATGCGTCGTTGGCCTATGTATATCGTATTTTCCGTGTGTATTTTATTGTTACTTTCACTATTCAATAGTTGGAGTACGGAGACTGAATTGCGAAACAGAGTTTCGGAAATAAGTACACAACTTCAGGAATGCTCCAAGCAACAGACATCTTGCATGGAAGAATCTTTAACTTTACTTGAACAACGCGACGGATACGTTGTCAAAGTAAACGAATTGGAAAAACAAAAATCAAAATTAGTCGACGATGTTGATGAATACAAGAATAAGCTTTCAAAATCGGACGGGCAAGTGAACCACACAAAAGTAGACGTAGAGCTTTGTAAGACAGAGTTACAATCATTGAAGAATTTGCAAGTAAGTAAGACTGCCATAGTGGAAACATTGAGGTTAGAGAAAGATACACTGACAACTCAGTTAGCTGAGAGAAAGCAAAAGATAGAAGAGCTAGAGAAGGAAATTGAGAAGCTGAAGTCAGCCCTGACTACGAAAAGTGCATCAAATCCATCAGGGGCACCCAAGGTGACTCCTGCAGCTCAACCACCTAAAATGAGTGCAGCTCTTAGTGCCCACAACCCTATCAATGAACCAGTATTAGAAAATGATGCCAAGGAAGAGATTGAAGACATAAATGCCTTGAACGATGGCAATGACTTTGATCCACAGTTACAATAAGTATTAGTTATTCTTTAGTTCGTAATACGGTGGCCTGATGGTGTGATAATTACAATTACCATTTAAAGGACAAAGTATGAGGCTGATAGTAGAAAGGCTATAAGCTAAATAGTGTACATAGCAAATAAATTGAGTAACTCACTATGATAGCTGTTCTTTCCAAATGTAACTTACTAACTAAAGAACCATAAAACTAAAAAACTGCATTATTTGCTGTAAAAAAAACTATAGTTAGGTATAGTTATCTATTGAATCCTTGAAAAATCTTATAAACTATTGTATAATTCTGAAATCAATTATAAAATTACATCATAAGTACTAATATTTAATGTGAGTACGTTGGCAGTGTGCCTTGCTTAAAGAACTAATAAAAATGGATGAGTATATAAATGTGTTGAACTTACATTGAATTTGAAATTGTGTGAAAAATACTTGTGTCCATTATTGCTATGAAATGATAATGTTATCATTGTGTTTTTAATCCTCTCCATACTATCTAAACTTATCAAGCATTGGACTTACAATTGAATGAAATTATTGTTTTGTAAGTTCTGCTTATTTTTATTAAATTGCTTAAAGTTCCAGATCAGTCATTCAAATTCTTCACGGTGCAATTTCTAGAGGAAGATAGAGATATGAAGATATTATTATTTTTGTATATTATTGTATAAGGTGTGAAGCATTGTTTATAATTTATTAATAGTAATGTATTCCAAGGGGTGCACACTAGTACTTGAAACTGTTTGGTCTATTAAAAGGTATAATGTGTGGTATTGTGATGACTATTGATATTTTGAAAGCACCCATAAGTGCATTTACATAAATTACTGTTGACTTTACTTTATGCCTTTCTACTGTCAAAGTTCCATAAACGCATTTTTTTTAATTTTACTCTTAGTCTTATGAAATAGGAAGGGCTCGATTGAACTTCGTAATTAGATTTATGTGTGTCGTAGGATAATCGAAAAAATCTAATCTTTGGCGATAATCCTAGGACGATTGCAAAGGACCCGATATTTGGAATCTAAGACAGATTTTTGTAATCATTTGCGCTACTTTCAGGATTAGAGCCGTCTCTAGCCCGGGTGCAAGGAGTGCGGAGCACCGGGGCGCCGAGCCATAAGGGGCGCCTTGGGCCTCGGTAGCTGAGGCCCGAAAAAATAATATAGGCCAAATGTAATTAAAAAAACACCGCTGACGGGGGAGAGTGGCTAAGGGGCGCCCTGAGCTAGGTTCGCACCCTGTCGCAGCCTTGTCACCTACAGACGACCCTTATCAGGATTATTGCAAAAATCCCAGTTTGTTTAAGAGGATTGGAAACATGAACGCTGATTGGTTAATCTAAGAGTCGATTTATATTATCATCTTTATTCTGTTTGCTCAGAACATGGCTCTTCACAAAGATCTATAGATATAAAAAAGTGATAACGATCATATCAGCCAATCAGCGCTCATAACGTGAGCGGCATTCGCGACTTACTTAAGATAAGCCGGATTTTTGCAATAATCCTGGAAATAGCTGGGATGATTACGAAAATTTGTCTTAGATTCTAAATATCCGGTCCTCTGCAATCGTCCTAGGATTATCGCAAAGATCCGATTTTTCCGATTATCCTACGACGTATGCAACTCCAGATGAAGCCATAATTCATATTCGATTAGCAATAATTTTAGGTGATATCTCATAAATCACAAGTATCATTATGGATATTGGTATTAGCTAGTTAGTAAAAGCCATGATGGTGCCAGAAAAGTGTAGTTAGATCTGACATGTGTAATATCTTAATATTTATTTATTTTGCTCAATTTTCCAATTTGAATCCCATTTTCTTGAGATTAATTACAATTTAAAATATTAATGATCCTTTATAATTATAAATAGAGTTGAAACTTTCCATAAAAAAATTATTAAATGTTAGGTAAGTAGTGATAATGTTAAGATTACTTGTAACATGTTACGCATTACATCGTCCTGTTATGTACGTATTATATTTTACAAGTATCATTAGTACTATATTGTTTTCGTAATTAACTTTTATATAGTTGAGGAATAAATTGTATAGATTTCTCCTTTTTTTATTTGTCATCTTTTATTGAAACTAACTAACCTAACCATAACTAAAATAATAATTCAAAATTACCAATGCATTACAAAGTAATTACAATGTGGAAATTGCTTTTGTATCACTTCGTCGATTAATGGATCCATTGTACTTTACAAAACTACAGCGAAGCCAAACGGGAGGAAATAATTCCAATCTTGGATTCTCAATAGGTAGGTACATACTCGTAAATGCTCGCACTCATAATACATAATATATTATGTTACAAGTTCATTACAAGTCAGCGGTATAGGGACCGCAGCTAGGGCCGCCCCGTAAGCGAGTGTGCACCGCACAAGGGCGGCACACCCAGGAGGCGGCAAATCGAGAGACTCATCACTAGCGCTGCCAATCGCGGGGTGCTACTCAAGATACAGGAGTAAACGAAAGAGTGAGGGGAACGTCTAAAAAAAAAAGGTCGTCCAAGTATCGCTTGGGAATTAATCAAAACGAAGCGGGGAATTGCACGCGGGCGACGAAACAGCTAGCGGCGGGCATGACCGCTGCCTTATGTCCCATAACATAAAGTTTACGTACAGCCTAGTGGATTGTGAAGGTCTGGTTGGAACTTGGAACACAGATGTTCAAATAAGCTTCATCTTTGAATTTGAAATTGGTGTCTAAATAGACCCTTTGTAGATCAAATAAAAACCGTTATTCGCAACGAATATGAACATAACATGACGCCTGTATTCCCCGAAGGTTTGGGCAGAGGTGTATAGTAACACCCTCATTTCGCTGTTACGTTTAAGTTCCATGTAATAGGGGGCGAGCCTATTACCATCAACCAGGCACAAATGCAAACTCCGGGCTGCTACTGAGGAATTCCACACGGAAAAACAGAATAACACTTTACCCGACCTGGGAATCGAACCAAGGACCTCACGAGCAGCAGCCGTGCTTGCCACCACTAGACCAACGAGGCAGTTCAGAATATGAACTACTACAAAAAAGCTATTTTATAGCATTTCAACGAAAATAATAATAGTTGAGCATTCTCTCATAACAAAGTTAATCAACTCCACATTCTTGAAAAATAATTAAGTTCTTTGTCAAGAATAGTACCTAATTGATGGGAAAATATTTTCATGCAATGCAATCCCTATTCAAATTATTTTAATTGACACGCTGTAAATGAGAGTTGAAATAAAAAAACGATCACGCTTGTTAATCTCCCAAGTAAGACAGAGGTGCACTTCTCAAAAGTAAATTTCGTGTTTAGCTTTTAAAAAAACTTTTTAGCCAACGGGCTCGATCCCACTGGCGTCTGTCGGGCGTGCACGTTCCTCTAACGTTTACGCGTCGCGTGCCCGCAGAACGCCCCGCGGAGACGCGGCGCGATGTCTTGAGTAGACAAAAAACGCCACGCTCACGTCGCGTCTCCGCGATGCGAGTACCACGTGCGCGCAAGTCGGTGCTGGCCAAACGTTAGAAGAACGCGAACGCCCAACAGACGCCGGTGGGATCGGGCCCCAAGAGCCAGACCGAATCCTCCACTAAGTTTCAAGGGCCAAGACCTAGCTAGCTCAACATACCACTATACTGTAGTTTTGAATTACGTGCAATACTACCCGCTCTCGCGGGCCATAGTTTGGAGAGGCAGGGACCTTACAGCAACGCGGTCACCGATGAGTCGGTGGACGCGTTGCTCTGTTTCCTATTCACCAACTAATCGCGCTTCGGGTAGACCTGGGAATCCAACCAAAATATCAGGAAAGACAGCCGCACCCTCGACTACTAGACCAGTAGCGACTATACTTATAAATAAAAACCGTTAATATTTCTAAACAAGTTTTATTTACCTTAAACATTTCTAGCATAATCAAACAAAAATATTCCCATCGCCATTACTTCACAAGTAATGAGTTAACAACATAAAACTTAAAGTAGTTAAAACTAACGACGTACACTTGGCAATCTCATTTACAATCCATTTACCGAATACCTTATGTCAAATCATATTTTTTAATTAAGAAGTAAATACTTAGTCGGACTGCTAACGCAACTCATTAACGCGGATAACACGCGCACATACAACTACAAATTACCATGATTGGTGCAACTAATTTGATCATTTCATGAGATTAATAATTTACGTTAATTACCATGCGTATCAGTCAACGAGGCAATCATCTGATCAGATTGTGTCAGTTTAAAACTAATGATCTGAGACGCAATTTCCATTTCCTGTTGCTTTTTAACATGCATAAGAGGGGTGAGAGTTTTCGTCAAAAAAATCTATGCAATATTACGTGGGGCCAACATATAAATTACTAAAACATTTTTTGACTTTCGTAACGTGAACAAAATTGAGTCACAATTTTATGTATAATCCTAGTACTAAGCTAACATTTGTAATTATAATTAATAACTATCCCTAATGAATACAAACTACAAGTCGGTGGTAAATAGAATAGTGGAATCGACAGAGATCGCATTGAAGGCAATGGAACCGTCAAAGAAGATTGATAATAATCGTTTAATTGGAGTGATTGAATAACAAAGTTGATAAAGACTGTTTTACTATTAATAACAACATAACTATTTTGTGACAAGACACTTTATTGTACAGGCCAGAAAACAGTGTCATTCAACTCTGCCATTTGTAAGGACCAAGCTACATCTGACGGACGATACGACGCCGATCTTCTGTCGCGTAATTTACTCTAGAAATTTTAGTAACGCATCTCTTCGGTCAAAAATGTACGGTATGAGATTTTTGTATGGAATTTGTGTTTAGCGGGAGATCGGCGACGTATCTTCCGCCAGGGCCTTTTTATTGTCACGCGTGTTTGCGCCCGCGTGCAGGCCAGGCACGCATGCGTGCTGCCCGCAACCTATCGTATCATAAGATAAGATAATTTTTATTTGCTCAAACAATCATACATGTTTTTATTGTCATGCGCGCCACACGCACGCGGCTCACGGGCGGATTGGCGAAAATAATCTGCTCTGCGTGCGGCCCGCAACAAGCATGCGTGCCTGGCCAGCACGCGGGCGCAAACACGCATGACAATAAAAAGGCCCTCAGATGTAACTTGGCTCTAAATCAGTCACGAAATTATCACTAATCAAAATTAACGGTTTCCTGTTTTAACATAAGAGATAAAAATTAAAAATGTGTAACGAGATATTTCTCATTTCAATAATTCATAGTATATAACTTCAATTACTCCTACAGTAATTATGAAAATTTAGAGATAGTCACCTGAAGAAGAATATTGGTCGCGAAGTTACATAATAAAAATTATATAATCTATACAAAGGTCTATTTTTAAAAGCTAAAAATACAGGATACTTAGGATTGTATGTACTAGGAAATAAGAAGTCAGTAGATACCCATAACATAGTGACTATAGCTTTTACCTTCCACTATGTCTACCTAGATATATTATTACCACTTATAGATCGGCATCAGTCCCAGGTGTCATACGAATACCTATGACAGTCGTTACGGGTAGTCAGAAACCCGAAAGTCTGACAACTGGTCTAACTTTAGGATATCAGCATTGCCCAATAACTGAGTTGCGGAGTTCTGATAGAAGTCGCTCCGTTTAAAATACTGGTATTCAGCCACATCTGGTTAGACTAGAAACTAACCCCAATACAATTGAGAAAAAGATAAGCAGAACGATAGATTGGCAACAATGACAAAAAAGCGAGACCAAAAACGATTAGTTCGTGTTTTTGTCTGGATGACCTGCACCCAAACAATGCAATGCACACGTCAACAAAAATATTTTGTGAAAATAATTGCAAATTGTTATGTTCACCTCGGAAGCCCGGCCGATACAGGCCGATATCGTATTTCAGATAAGTCCTGTCAACGTATCTCGCTCTTTCACACGTCAATACTACCTTCCTTGTTATTCACAATTCCAATCTATGTAACATAATAAAATAATATACCTATGTGTCTACCAATGTTTCACATTGGACTGTGATAAACTTGAGACATAGCAGTGGTATTATATGCTATTAAATGTATTACATAAGAAAACTGAATTGGGTTAATAACCTTTGGTTGAGTCTAAAGAGTATAGTAATTAAAGGTTTTGTTATAAAATTATTGCTAGCATACAAATTCATAATGTCAAGAGGTACAGTTGGTCACATTGTAAACAATCAGTATCATAAACATATGTATGTTTTATGTAAAAATAAATGCTATAACATAGAAAAATACAATATCTTTATATCACATGGTTATCAAATTGTATAAATTGCTTCCATTCAATGGGTTTCATTTTATTTTACTGTCAAATTTATATTGGTGCACGCATCAATTAGAATTCTAATAAAACTGTCTTGAAAGTTTGGAAAGAAATGTTCATTCATTTTTATTTCATCGTTTGGTGTTAGAAAGGATATTAAGAATAATTTTAAGATAAATATGTGTAAAATATCTATCAAATTATATTATGGATCCAAGAAAACTCCATAACATATTAACAAAATTATCCCTAGTGCCCTTTAAGAAAATAACATTTTAATATAGTAACTATTGGATAACAATTTTTAAATTGGCAACATTGCACACCTAAATTTGACAGTAAAATTAATAAAGGCTAATTCTAAACTTTCTTAAGCTCCTCTTCCTTAGCAACTTCCTCAAAAGCAGCCAACAGATTCCTCCTGCACTTACTCTCATCTGTGTACCGTAATGCCCAAATAATATACTCTCCAACATTCAAAGGATCTTCTGAATAACTAATTTGTACTTTACACTTCCTTTCCCATTTCATTGCATCCGTACTTCGACTGTTCCGTGTTCTAGTAAATTCTATGTAGCCATTACATTCTACTGCTAATTTTGGCAACTGAGCATTGAGAGCATCATGTGATCTGTCAGAATCTGTACCACTGGTGGAAGGGAGACAATCGCCTTGTCCCACTTCATGATTTGGTGGCGTTAGTGGTACGCACTTCCTTTTTGCTGTACGTAATCCATCACCTTTGCTACTAATTTCTGAATCATCCTCTGGAAACGACCTTTTAAGTGGATTATGATCTATTTCGTTCCTATCTTTTTCTTCAGGCCCAGTGTCATCAGTCTTTTGTTTCTTGTCTATGCTAATTTCTTCTTGAGGCTGGCAACCCTCAGCCCACTCAGGGCTGTTGCAGTTGGACCTGAGCAGCCTCCTTTTGTGACATCTGTCTTTAGTTCTGATCATTTCAGGGGAATGCAGTGGACTAGCCATTATTGACTCATCTTTTCTGAAAGTGTTAAAAAAATCCACTTAAAATTTTCTTATTATAGTATTAAAAAAAACCTACCTATAATGCAAAACAACATGAATGAATTACTAATTTATTATCCCTGTGTCAAGTTACCTTGAGATTTTAAAACAAAATTGAATATTTCAATATTGGTTTGGGGTTCCCATATGCAAATTTAATCAAAATTAAAAAGAAAATGACTGACATATGACATTTATTAATAGGTATAATGGAAGTACTAGGTATATGTATGGATTTTTTACTGTTCTTTATGGATGGATAATTTTTTATAAGTCTATGAATGTTAGTGGGCAGAGAGCAGGGTAAAAAAAAGAAAACCAAAACATAGAAAAGAACCTAATTTAATCAACGCATAATTAATACAAACCTTTGCAGTCTATCATGCCTGCTCTGTAGCTTATCTATACTTTCAACTGTAGTAAAATCATGACGAGAACATTGCATGTCATATTTTAAGAATGCTGTAACTTTTTTCCTAGTTTTTATGGTTCGGCCAAACCATTCAAGCATGGCATCATCAGATAAGTACAGAGCTAGGTTGTACCGTTCATTGTCTATCATGCGTTTGTACCATCCGATAAAAGTCCTCGCTTGCTGCCTTTCAGAGAATTTGTTACTTGTATTATTGTTATTTTCTTGTAAAGTTTTGGTGAATTTAGATTGGTTGTTGTTGCGTTTAAGTGGTGTAGCTGGTGAGGACATTTTCTGTAACAAAAAGCGTAATATAACATTTTCTAAATTATCTAGCCACATCAAAAGATAATTTCATTTAACCTAGCAATTTAGCCTACATTAGGTATAGTCTGGTATTTTTGAAAATGTATGTTTTTATTATATTAAAACTCAGTTTCAGTAGGGCTCTAATATGAATAGGGATTATATTAAAAAGTAGATCTTACAGGACAAAGGGGTAATTGTGTAATATCGACCTTCAAACATAACTACAGTTATAGTAGAACATAAATATTATCAATGTTGAAACATATTCAAAACAAAGGTAAAAACTTACTAACATTTATCAGATAATATTTCAACAACTCTTTGAGAACTCTTCGCGTCGTGTGCCAAGTCCAGCCGAAGCCCTGCAAGACGTTTTTTGCTCTCCTCAATATACGCAGTTATTGATAAGTTAATTTCTAACAGTTCTTTGTGTAGTAACGTTACTGCGTGGCTGTTCGAAGATATATTTTCTGCAATAAACACACACACCATTTGGAATTGTCACACAAAAACAAATGAAACATGACAAATTTCGATATTTAAAACATAACCTACTTAACCCTTTCACGGCCTCTAATGTTAAATGCTCACGGGTTAAATCATCAGATATTGTCGAATTCATCTTACGTTACCGGTTGTTTATATTAACATCCGCAGATTTATTCACAAAACTGACTGCATTAATAATCTCATTCACAAATAAAGGCAAGCGTCGCTTTCGCAATACAAAATGGCAATCATAAACTATTTCATTTTGACATAATACTCAATACAGTATCTTAAGCATTTAATAAATTCTATCATAGAACACTTCACCCTGCGCATTTAAAGGATAACACAGAATGTAATGCTAAAGATCATTATTTATGTCTAATAATATTGGAATACTCATCAATAACAGAACGATACGCATAGAGTACAGTTTTATTTTTTTACGTTCTTGTTCTCTTCTTCGAAAAGGCTATGTTCACACAAAAGCAGAAAATGCACAAATTATAGTTGGTTTACCCGGAGACGGAATGATAATAATTTAACAGGTATAAATTATGTGAAAATTGAATATTTTAAGAAAATTATTTTCAAGTTTAACATTTGTGCCTGTTAATCAATCTCCGGGGTTAAAAAACAGAATTAAGAAAGAAAGTCGTAAAAGGTGATAACTTGATCACCTCAATGGAGCGTCCCCGGTAATAAGAACTAACTGCGATCACCAATATGCCTACCAACCGTGGTGGTTATGGTAATTTCCCCTATTACTGCTCATTGTCGCAGTCATTGGGAGGTCCATGTTCAGTAGGTAGTGGAGGTCTATGGGCTGATTATGATGAACACATTAAAACATCTGCCATGCAAAGTGCTGTGCATCTCTGACTGTGCAGCCATCGATATGACAAAACATGATTTTGTTCTTATATCGTTGCGCAGCTTACTTCCATTTGCGGCTAATGCATATTGCGTACATAACAGGTAGAATTGCCGACCATTCCGGAATTCCAGGATTCTCCCGGACAATGCCGCCAAATTTTGAAAATCTCCTGGCTCCCGGAGTTCCATGAAAATCTCCGATTGCCATGGTGGTGGCACAGGTGTGGCCCGGCGCAGTGAACAAGTAAACGGATTTCTGGATTTCGGATGGCAAATGCCGCTTACTCACGCCACAATTTGTCGTGTTGTTTCTTAGCTTTTTTACCAGTTAAAAAAATAAATCCACAATGAAAATTGTGATAAATAACTAAAAGAATGAAATAGGAGATTTTCAGCTTCATAAAATATACAACTATCTCTTTCTCAAAAAAAAACCGGATACTAAACTTAATTTTTGTAGTTGACCGAGATAGGCTAATTTCTACCATAGACAATGATTTAATTACGTGAACGATTGGATAGTTGAGGGAGCACGCTTCTTTGGGAGTGGTAATGCGTCGAACCAATCTACTGCGTTCTTGCGATCATTGACTTCGGCCATTGGTCTATCTTTTGTCAACCAATCATCGAAAAACCAGTGAGGACCCAATGTAAGTTTACAATTTATTTTTGGCGAATATTCTCTCGTGATGGCTCTACCGGTAATTGTTTGGAAATACAAGAAAACTTCAGGATTTCAAGTAAATGTTTCAACAATGTCTGACGAAATTACGTGAAAAGTAGCAGCCATTTTGATTACGTTGCTTTCCTTGGCCTCGTAACAGTGACGTGTTGAGTTTCCCCTATGCTGATGTTATTGTGAGTTTAACTTTGGATATTTTACCTTTTGGGCCTACTTCTTCATAACATAGAAAATAGTCAATTTCTAGTCTATAGTATCTATTTACTCCATCATCTAGGAGAACTTCTGCTAAGCTGATGTTCCGATTCAGCAAGATTATTTCTCGGAGCACTATCGTTCAACCTTCACGCTTATCTACAAATACAACGCAATCTAACTATAGTGTTAATAAATGAACTTTCTTCCTTTGGCCAAGGGATTATCATTGCCATACGTTGTAGCATTGCTACTAGCAGCTATCTGGGCACTACCAGCTGACAGTGATGCAGAGGAGTATTTTAATGCCCTCCTTTTCATTAGTTTTATGTAGCATAATGTACCTACCTACAATTTTTTTTATTTGCATATAATTCAGTATATGTAAATATGTACTCACCGTAGGTACCTACTTAGATATTGTAAAGAAAACTACCACTACAAAATTATTTATAACAGTCACACAAAATTATAAACTCTTATCACACGTATATCTATCTTATCATCCGATTTTAAATCTCTGTTAAAAATAATAAATCAAAAGTAACTATTATGCCAAAAACACCATTTTTCCTACACAGTAACTCACAATGGAGCACGCACAAATCCAGAGTTCGGATGGAACTCAGGTGATGACTATAAATGGGCAGCAGCTACAGGTGCTACAGATGAATAACTCACCGCACATGATACAGGGACCAAACGGACAACAGATTGTTGTGCACGCGGTACCTTCTAATGGACCTGCTATACAGGTACTTAGACTTAGTTTAGATTTTTATAACAGTTATTGGTGTCAATTCTGTTGCGCACTTTGACAGGACTAAACTAAACGAAGGGTGTTTGTTTCTTTCTGTTTCAATAGAAAAAAAAGTGACAGTTGCATTTAGTGTAGTTTAGTACTGTCAAAATGTGCAATATAATCTACACCATTATAAATTAAAGTATGAACATTAATTTGCTGGAGTAAACTGACAGGTGCTAATGTTTACAACAATGCACAACTGTCAAACAACAATGCACTACTGTCAAACAACAATCCTAGGACCTGTCAATTTAGTCAAGTGAATTAATAATCCTACTAATTATAGCTTTTATACATCTAATTAAAGATTCCACACGAGGTTATAAATAAAAGAGTAATCAACTTATTTTAGCTTTAATATTTCAGTTGTAAATTATTTGTTTGTTATTAAAATTATATTTATATAATTTAGTACTGCAGTTAATGTGGTGTGTAAAGCCAATAAGTTGTTTTGTAGTATCTTGTATTCTTTAATAATATTATCGTTTGATTTAATAAAAAAATTATAGAAATATTTTATAATAATGTTAAAGTATTCTACAGAAAATGAATAAAGAATTATGATTATTGTTGTCAAAATAAAATCAAAGGAAAATTCATAGAGGTTTTAATCTGTTAGATATTGTTGTTGTCTATATTGTATTTAAAAAATATATTTTTAATTGTACATGCAATCAGATTGGAACACCACAAATCCAGGTAGTAGTATCATACTTATCCATCTTTTGACTTGAAGTTTTAAACAAATTATTCTTTGAATTATTGTTATTTATTCTGCTAGAATATTTAAAATTTGCTGTATAGTTATGTTGTAAAGACGAATCTCTAGACGCATTCTAAGTGAATCACGGCATATATCTGCAGTAGGCGCGAACTGAATGCATTTGGGGCCTGAGGTGCAGTGCTACTCCCACCCCGTACACCCGGCTACTAATGTAGTGCTGTGCTTGTCATCTATCAGCACTAGCGCATACTCACACGCATTACTCAGCTCTGCATTCAGTTCGCGCGCGTACTCTATGTGGTTTTTGAGTAGTTATTTTTAACACTATTTGTTCTGTATTTTAAGGTAGCAACACCTGGTGGCCAGCAGTTACAGCAGTTGCAAGTCGTGCCAATATCTAGTATTCAAGGTGTGTATAATAATAGGTTGTAGGATAGAAAATAATTACATTGATTTAATCAATCAACTCAACCAATCCAAGTTGAATTCTAAGTCGACTTGCATGAAAAAGACTGATTATTATGACTGTTTCTTACCCTTTACTTTTGTTTATTTTTCTTAAACAGCTGGTGGAAACATACAGCCAATGCAGTTGGTTCAGACTCCAGATGGGCAGACATACATTTATCAGCCAGTAGCAGCAAGCGCTCAACCTACTATAGATCAGCATCAGATTATACATCAACCTACTAGTGAGTATAAATATTTTTATAACACACAAGATGAATGAGAAAATGTATAAAATATGGGATGGCAGCTTTTATTCAGACATTTCAAGCCTGTTAAAATCTCAAGCCTCAAAATAACATGTATATGACCATATTTTCAATGTAAGTTGAACCGTTATGTCAGTGTCAAAGTCACACTATGCTTAGTTGTTGAAGTTGTATAAAATATTTGTTGTGATATTTCAGTGATCAATCTCAACGGTAATCTGGTGCAAGTGGCGGGCGTCGGCAGTGCGGTGCAGGCGCAGCAGATCGTCAACCAACCTAACATTGTGATGGTAGGTTACAAAAAAATATTTCAACATTTACATATTATTATTTATACTAATATTACAAAGCTGATGAGTTTGTTTGTTTGAACGCGTTAATCTCAGGAACTACTGGTTGGAATTGAAAAAATATTTTTGTGTTGGATAGTCCATTTATCGAGGAAGGTTATAGGCTATATAACATCACGCTACGACCAATAGGAGCGGCGCGTAAATGAAAAATGTTGCAAAAACGGGAGAAAAATGTCCACCCGTGCGAAGCCGGGATGGGCCGCTAGTTCTAAATAAAATTCAATTAACAGTGCTTTTATTAGTATCTCGTCAATTAACCACTCTTCCCTATACTCCAGATGGTCAACAGCAGTAACAACAACGCAGGCGCAAGCGCGTCCGTTTCCGAAGGTGCGAGTTCTTCGGCGGCCGGCTCTGACGAAGAACCGCTGTTATACGTGAATGCTCGGCAGTACAAGCGGATCCTGAAGCGACGCGCCGCTAGGGCCAAGCTGCATGAGCAAGGCAAGATACCCAAAGAGAGACCTGTAAGTATACAACAAAGTAGTAAAGTAGAAGTATGCAACATCGGAAAACCAACTATTGCTCCTTCATCGCTTCCCCTTATACTTGTTTAAAAGCTTGCAACTTATGTTCCAAGTCCTGATGGCTATAGATATTTTCGTAACGAAATCTACTCCTCATGGTGACCGTAAAACATTAACCCTTATTCTATAGATCTAGAGAAATACCGGTAATAAAACCGGTATGAGAAATACCGGTAATAAAACCGGTATGAGAAATACCGGTATTTCTATGGAATAAAGGTTACTGTTTTCAGTTCCTGCCTACTACAATAACCATTGTATTGCAAAGCACATGTACACTGTCGGCACGCCCTTGTTAACGCACGATATAAACGGGATTATACCTTCTCGTGTCTCCTATAATAGTAAATTGTTGTTTATGAGAATAAATCGAAATTGATGATATCAAACTGTCACGCTCTCGAGTCTATCGTAGCTATTGGCCAGCTTACAGGACACGTGCCTTTGTTGCACAAGCTATTGTCCCATTCTAATGAAACGCGATTATATATATTTATTTTCTTTTACTTTCAGAAATATCTTCACGAGTCGCGACATAGACACGCGATGAACAGAATACGAGGTGAAGGCGGCCGATTCCATTCAGGCAGCAGAAAGTGAGTTAATAATGCCATTTACCTGTTTTATGTTTATATCCAATACTATTTGTTAAAAACTTTTGGGAAACTTTATATTTATTTGTTTTGAATGTGCTGTCATTACAGGAACATGGAGAATATGGAGCATATAAGTGACGACCAGAAAATGTTAGAAGATATCAAACCAGATACTGTGTCAATCACGATCATACAGGTAATTGTGCTTTTAATTATAATTTCTAGCAATTAAGAATATACATCTTCCTATACCTATACGTTTTGAAAAGGGTCCGTAACTTAACTTCGAGAGTCATATGTTCGATTAACGGAAAGTCGACTGAACGTTTGATCGAATGGAATTTATTGCGAAACAACCTTTTATCGCCAAACGCTATTTCGACTGAACGATTCATCGAATATTTATTTATCGAAGGACTACTCTTTCGAATGAGTTTTGGTTATTATATAGTTTAATAATTTAAATAAAATTATAAAAAAAAAGATATTTCGTCACATATTATTTCATGCATAATCGAGGAAATCAAACACTATCACAGGATATCGTACGTTCTTCCCGCAGATTTAGAAACATGAAATTTGGTAATAACACTTTTATCCTACTAACTAAACATTATTATAGAACTGTTACGGGAATAGAACTGTTGGTATTTATTCTAGGTTCTTTACATTACAAATAATATTAATCCTCTTTAGTTTTCCTAGTACTGCCACTACTAATAAAACTGACACCAATACCTACTACGATTTCCTTAAATGTGTCAATTCAATTATTCCACCTTTGTTTCCACCTGAAACATGGTCTATCCATGATCGTTTGGAATTAAACACGCCTAATTCCCAAAATTCAGTCGAATCATGGCATCACCGCTGGAATGGGCTCCTAGGAAAAAAGAAGTGGAACCTATTTAAAACCATAAAAGAAATGGAAAAAGAACAAAAAAACAATGAGTTAATTATAAAAAAATTAGAGCCCAAGACGAGTCAGTTTCTCCTACCAAAAAGAAAAAACAGGTTAGGAAAGAAGAGAAACTGAAAAAACTTTTAAATCAAAAGGAACACATGGACAGGCTTGACTTCATGAGCTCAATGGCTTACATTTGCCATTTAAAAAAATAAAACGTTTAAATTTGATGATTAGTGATTATTATTTATGTTTGGATTATTAGTGGAGTTCTCAGGGCGTTAAACTACCGAAAAGGTTCTCGAAAATCGTAACGTAAATGTTTTTTTTTAATAAACATATTTCCCTACATTTGTGCTTTATTATCTTCCTTTTCATCAAATTGCATGTTTCTAAATCTGCGGGAAGAAAGTACGATATCCTGTGATAGTGTTTGATTTCCTCGATTATGCATGAAATAATATGTGACGAAATATCTTTATTTTATAATTTTATTTAAATTATTAAACCATATAATAACTAAAACACATTCGAAAGAGTAGTCCTTCGATAAATAAATATTCGATGAATCGTTCAGTCGAAGTAGCGTTTGGCGATAAAAGGTTGTTTCGCAATAAATTCCATTCGATCAATCGTTCAGTCGACTTTCCGTTAATCGAACATATGACTCTCGAAGTTAAGTTACGGACCCTTGAAAAGGACCCCATATTGTACTCCTATTTCTGTGAAGGTTATAGAGGGTTCCAAGAGAGTTCCTAGAATATTTATACTTACACAAGCACCTACTTGCTTTTCAGGATGATGAGACACAGGAACAGCAGCCGACGCAGTGGAGGCGACTTGCGCCGCAACAAACTCTTCAGTCAACGTAGCAGTCGTCTGACGAAGACGAGACCTAAAGTGACTGTCAGTGATCTAGTGACCGAGTGATGAACAGAACACACATGTGTTGAGTGGGTAACAGCGCGGAGACTCGAAACCATCGAGTACGGGTATCACGTGACGTTCAAGTTTTTGTCAATACGCACTGTGACTTTATGTGGAACGATCATTCTGTGATCATAAAAATTGGACTGCAATGCATTGTAGATGAAAATTCTGCATAATATGTATAGTATTGTCAGGGAATCAAACATTTACAATTTATTATTTTATGGAGTATAAGACTTCAAGGCTGATGTGAATAAACTTCGTATTTAGAGGCTAGGTCAGTTTTGATAATTGTGAAGTTATTGGATTAATATTGTGTTGTAGTTTTGTGGAATTTGTTAACTGTTTAGATTCCAAAATTATGGTGTGATCAGTTTTTTTATTTGTTAATTTTTTATTGTTGATGAAAATCTCCACTGATTTGAAACTGTAACCAGGGCTTACAAATAACAGTTTATTAATTTTTCTATATCGATTTTGACGATTACTTCCTTCAGAGTGCGATCGATTAATGAGTGTTATTGAAAACCGTAATAAACCGGTTTATTTCGCGAGGTCCGATGATTTGAAGTTACCGAGATTTGTACGAAGACGAACCTTTCTAATCAATGTGTTTAACACTGAATTGTTGCCTAGCGGCGCATTGATTGTAGGCGGAAAAAACGTTAATAACCTGTTTATTCAAGGAAACCGTTTTACTACTACCCACAAGTCAAACGCATCTAATAGAGGACAACAAAACCGAAAAAAATTCATTAACCATACTAATATTTTTCCCGTTTTCAAGCTCTGACTGTAATCACTAATATTTATTTTTTCTGCATTAATATTAATACAAATATTGTTTCGATGTTTAATATTAGAAGCCAAAGAGAGGTGTTCCAATTGTTTCACAGTTCCATTTGTTTTTGGTTAAATTAAAGGTGTTTAGACAACTTGTATTTATGTAAATATTTGTTAGTGATATGGAATATTTAGATTAAAACTGAGAAACTTTTATAACGCGATTTAAGTACAAAATAAATATGCACTTATAAAAATTGTCTTTTATTTAGGTAGAACTAATTAATTTACAAAATATAATAGTTCAAAAGTTTTATTATAAAGAGATTCATAAACATGATCCTAAAAAAGGTCAGGTAGATTAGTTGATTACGTAAACTACGGTAATTGGCATCAAACATTATTTGTACCTAAATTATATTATCTTATGTACTTATTTAGGTGCATTTCTATGATTTTATTATTTAGCTAACAACTATTTCGTTTTATATTTAAGGTATACAGACCAGAGTCCACCTCTGTATATCTTGATTGTTGATAATCAATAATACTGAATAAAACAATAACAAAAAATATAGAATTACTTACGATATTTAACATTTGGACATTATTTACACATTTTCAAAACATGATCTTGTTCATAACTATTTCGCCGATAAAATGTCGACTCAAAACAATAAAAATAATGAAGGCAGTATAAACAGAGATTCACAAATATCGCTAATAATTGCACTTAGACTTAACAATACCAAAATACCTCATACAATATCATACCACACGTTAATTTAAACCCACTCTCACGCAATCACATAATAACTTGAACAGATTCAAAAATAATATTACGCAATAAACAGTTTCAACGCAACATAGTTCTAGATTATTTTTTGTATATTTGAAATTGGATGTTATCAACTTAATTATAACGACAGTAGTCCCTAAAATTCATTTAGAATAACATATAAATTCCTAACATCATCTCGCCCAATTTCTTTACTGAACGACCTTTTTAGTAGGGATGGGCCGAATATTCGTTTTATGTTCGGTATTCGGCATATTCGGCAGGTTTACCGAACATTCGTATTCGGTCGATTATTCGGCAAAAATAACGAACATTCTACCGAATAATCTTGCGTTAAAAAGTTGCCTCTATGCTTGTATGAAGTAGGTAGTATAATAACATAATTGTATCCATATCAACCGAGTCTTATCATTTATCGTCAGTTTAACAGAAATATGTCAAAAATGTTCGACTTCTTCCTTTCACTCAACAAAAACAAATGCACGTGCCAATTTTTTGTCGCTTACCAGATGATGCAATAACAGTCCAGGGGGTGGTCGGAAGGGTCGCGCGATTCAACGCATTCAACAACCACAGACTTGAATTTTTGCAATGCACGATAAAGCGCGCCAAGTCCTACCGAATATTCGGCCGAATGTTTGGTTCGGTAAACTTTTAGCCGAACATTCGACCGATTATTCGTATTCGGTGAAACCCTTATTCGGCCCATCACTGTATTTTAGACGGTCGTCTTACTTAATTAAAAACTAAAAATTCTTCAATTTGGCTAGGTGTTAGGTTTGCTTGCTGTCTCCTTAATGCGCTGTATCTCCGTCTTGATGGCTGATATGAGGGGTATGGCCGGATCTTCAGCCGGTAACCTGCCTTCGGTCAGTATTAGTGCTGGGTTGACGGCTGGCCGAGCACCTAGGGACTACCACCGTTAAATTATCATCGAGTTGGCGTCCCATTGCTGTGTGGAAGGAAGTCGGGTGTCTTGATTGAGGAGTTTAGTTTTAACATTGCCTTTGTTAACAACTTACTTGGACTTTAGTAACACCCCAACACCATGCTGTTTAGGTAGGTAGAAACTTATGTTTTTAATATTAGTCACAAAATATCCTAGAATGAGAAAATCATCAATTAATCTGGATAATAACATCATTGGTTCCTAGGGATCCTCTCTTAGGAGCTGTTGAGTCAGTCGACTGTAGCCTATAGCCGACTGTGCCAGTCAAAAGACGAATGGTCCTTATTTCGCGTTACCTGCGGCGGCGTGTGTCCCCAGGCCCTCGCCGGCGGCGGTACTCTCCTCTCGGCCGCAGTTCTGGTGAACGACGTGCGAGGTCGACCGCCTTCTGACTGCTGGACTGGCGTTGATGTACTGGGACCAGCTGGCCTGAAAAGGTAATTCGTATTTTATGACAACTGAAAATACCTGTCCGAACTTTGGTTTTGTTTGAAGAACGGGAAAAAAAGGGTTTACGCGTTTTAAGAGCTAAAGCGTTTCATAGTCTCTGACTCCAGCATTTTGTTAAAACAAAGGACTCTGGCATAACCCTGGAGCACAATAGGTCTCTACATGTGTTGCTAAGCGCAAAACTTGAGAACGGCTCGATCAATTCGGCAATTTTTATTTTTTATATATTCCTTAAGGCACAAGGAAGGTTCTTACGGAGAGAAAAAACACAAAAATTGCGTGGAAAATAGTAAAAACAACATTTTTCTTTTCCCACTACAGGCCAATAACTTTCGACAGAACGAAGTCTGTCCGGGCAGCTAGTTTAAGATAAATTGAAATGTTAGGAAAATGTGTAGACATTTTTCTGACAAATTCCAGTATGTAGTAAAATATAGATTATTTTACCCAGGCCCTGCCGATCTTCCTCTCACTGTGTCCATGGCAGTGTACGGCGAGCCTGGTAGACGCACGTTGTCGTTACGCGCCTGAGCCAACTGCTCTCCTGAATCTGGAACAAATGTCTTATATTAAAATTTTAATAACATCTTGTTCTTGTCATTACTACGTTATTCCATTGTCTATCTACTCCTAAACAATCGCACTCAGCATCTACTCGATATCAGCTTTGTTCAAAGCATAATGGTAATATCATCTCATCAGTCTGCAAATGATCCACTACTAATTTCTCACCGCGAAAGTAAATGGCTGGCAACGGGTGAGGAAACTGAGAAACTTACGGAGCCATCATCGTTGGTACTAAAGTACATTGGTAATAAATTATTTAAAAAATCAAAAAACCGACTGATAAAAAATTCATTTAAAAATAATGCACTAAAAAGACCGAAACAAGATTGAGAATAGAAAACAAAATTAAAATAAATTATAAACGTAGTAAACTCTACTTCGGTTTAACAGACTAGCGTAAGTTAAATACCCGCAATAAGTTTATTAGCAAGCGAGTATTTAACTTAGGCTTTCAGCTCATGATATGGTCTGTTAAATCGAAGTAGAGTTTACTTCGTTTATAATTTATTTTTTTGTTTTGCTATTCTCAATCTTATTTCGGTCTTTTTAGTGCATTACTTTTAAAAGGACACTTGGGTTTCTAAGACGAATATAACGATACCTTAACTGTCGAAATCCATCCAGCCATTTGGAAGATAAGAGGTAATTAAGAAATTTACATACATACAAGATACGCGCGAAAAGCGCCCTTCCTTGGCAGTCGGGTAAAAATGAGTTTGACGTTATTGATAATGTCAAGTTACCTACCAACGAAGGGACATGGCATGAATATGGCAATAATGTGTAAGTAATTTCCGGTGCACAGGAAAATGCATGCTGTCTTTGGAAGAATTAATTGCCAGTAATCCCACAACGTACCTACCTTTTCTTCTGTATTGTATCCTGATAGGTGTCATCGATGGTACTAGTACAGTATTTATTTGACCGGACTGGATGGTTTTGAGTTTCTATCTCGGAAAGCACATTAAACCGTCGGTCCCGGTTGTCGTACCTACCTATGACAGCCGTTACGGGTAGTCAGAAGACTGAAAGTCTGACAACTGGTCTATCTTTAGGATATCGGCATTGCCCAGTAAGTTGCGGAGGTCTGATGGCAGTCGCTCCATGTAAAATACTGGTATTCAGCCGCAACTGGTTTGACTGAAAGGTGACTCCAACATAGATGGGAAAAGGCTAGGCAGAATGAACTGGACAGTTTTGAGTACGTGACCGCAAGGTATAGTAGAAATGATAACTACCTTGTTTTTTGTTCTTATCCTTGGAGTCTCTTTCCTCCACAGTGTAAGTGTCGTGGGAATTAGGGCTGGAGGCCACGCTTCCGAACAGCGTGAAGGCATCGTCCATCAGCTCGTTGAACCGCTGCCGCATGCGGGATGGACCTGGGTCTTTGTGGGCTGAGGCCGTTGATCGGGCTGGACTAGACGGTTTGGAAGCTGAAAGACGTCAGATTTGGATGACTGAGATTAAAGTAACTAATAATGTTTTGTGGCAACAACGTAAGTAAGTACTTAAAGTTTTACAATATAGGAATATCGATTACGAGTGGAATAAAGTTTGTTTCCATGATATATCCTGAATCTTATAGCCAAATCATCATTTACAAGCGTCTAAACATACCGAAACGGAAGGTGATGTGATAGGAGCCTCTCAAATTAGGGAAATCTGCAGACAAGAAAGCCTTCTAGGGAAGTGAGTGAATGCAGTTCTCATCTGATGTAACTCAAATGTACACTTCGTATTTATGTCTATGTGCAGATAAGTAAAAAAATGCAAACTTACCGTCCTTAATCCTCTGACAATGCAGATCCCAGACCAGCGGCCCGATCACTCCGGGATCCTTGTCTATACTCCCGAGTCTGACCAGTTGGGAAGCCATCTGTCTTCGAGGCACCACATCTTTGGCTTTGCTGGGGTCTTGCCTGCTCTTTTTTGGTGTAGATATGGGGGAGTCAATGTCGAGATGGCGAACTGATACCGGTTCTAGGATGCGAGAGAGAGGCTCTACCACGTTGCCCCTGGAAAATAAGAGAAAATACCATGAATCATCACCAAAATTCCATTCACAAGGCACCGCTGGATATAAAAGTCTCCGCAAAAGTTACCTATTACCTATTGGTAAAATGCTTGCTAAGTCCTGGCTGTAATGGAAACGACACCGTGTGCAAGTGCTGTTACCGCTGTTTGGGAAGCTAGATCTGCTCATTTTCAAGAAAAAAGAGAATTTCATACATCTTTCATCCTCAGAGGACCCTGTTGCCAAAGTTTAGAGTATCTCTGAACATACGAGTACCTGGGGAAAGCGTTGACTGAAGGCATGGACAGATACGAGGTGGGTGTTGCAGGCGCCGAGGGTTGTCCACTGTCCGAACTGTCCAGCCCAGCCGCTTCTAGCAAGCTGTCAGTAGTGCCCACTGCAGAAAAACCATTGAAGTGACTTAAATATCATCAGAATTTATATTGGAGCAGTGAAGGAATTATCGATGCAGGTAAATAAAACATTACATGCACAAAAAATATATTATCGTCTCACCTAGGTATATCACGCGGATAGATATTCTACATTCTCCAAAGATTCCCATAACAAATCATCTTGCTGTTTACAACTAACCGCATCCTGCGACTTTCACCAGAGATAATTTTCATTCAATGGAGTGAAATCGCACAACCCAGAACTGATAAATTAAAGATTTAAATTTTTGTATGAGCACTGACCTCTTTTCTTTTGTGGCATTCTAAGAGCGTGTGGTTTCTTCTGTCTATGACGAAATGCTGTCGCCACCTCGGATACCCCAGACGATGTGGTTGATGAACTGATAAATGATGATACAAAAGTATTTATTTATTAGAAGTTGGAAAAAATATCAATTGATCACATCAGATAGAATCTGTCCTGATCCCATAAAATGAGATAAGCTAAGGAACAATCCAAAAATTAATAACTTATTGAAGGGAAAAAAATGTTTGTAGATTTTCGTGTCTAACCTGCTTCCTAGATGAAGAAATCTTTAGAGGTAGATAATAATTTCCGTAAGACGAACCTGCTCCTTGATCGCTAAATATTTAATTTCTAATTCCAGGCAAAACTCCGGGTAATGGATTGGGTAGACTATTGGAGCATCTTTGAAATGTTTAAGTTTCATCGTTGACTTGAGGGAGATCTCGCAGAGACAGTAGTTTAATTTTTAACTAGTTTTAATTTAGATGGACTTTTGAGAGCAGAACAAAATTAAAAATATATAGAAATAGATACGTCCTTCTTTCGTTGTGCTAGGTGATGAAGATCTACCGTCATACATACAAAAATCTAAATGTAGTAAACAGTCATTTTCAATATTTGTTTGCAAAAGGACAAAATATTTTCGGGACAAAAATCCGGCGTTTATCGACAATGTTTTCTGAAAGGCAGATATGCATTTTGTTTTTCATTTAAACTTTCGTTAGTTTCGGTTTCAACATTGAAACAAAGGTCTGTAAATAAATGATATGAACGTACCTGCTGGCTGCACTAGCTGCTCTGTAAATCGGGAGGAGAGTGCTGCTTGGTCTAGTTCTACTCGGAGATACGACACTGATCAGCTGGAAGTAAAAGATGCATGTTAGGGATGATGAATTGAGATTATTTTGTTAGACCATAGGTAATCTAGATATCACTGTGGGTGGTTAATATACATATAAAGGATGTGCGTAAATCTAAGTCCAAAAATTAACAGAGACTGGCTTTAGGCTGGACCTATTGTGCTTTCTTTTGAAAACGAAAAGACTATAGATCATAATCGATAGCTTGGACGAACAAGCAGTACAAACAATTAGAAAAAGTATTAAGAGGAAACGCGGGCTACAATATATTAATAATTTGAATAGGTTCTTGCGATCTGTTTCCGTCCCACCCCTCCCGCAAACCTTTCCAATTGAGCGCGAAAGAGACACCTGCATCTCGGACTGATTTCTCCTGTGCAATATTAGCGAAATCGTACTTTCGTATTTCCCTGTTTCCTTCTTCAAATCTGGACAGGTTTTAATATTTTTTTCTATAATAATTTAAAAAAGACTGGTTATGTATGTATGTTTTTGTTTTATTTTTTATATTCGTCAAATTTGTCTGCCAGATGTTTGAAAACGGTGGTAAAACTAGTCGATTTTTGTAAAATTTAAATGTTCCTAGTTCTTTTAATAATTAATTTATTGACAAAAACAAAACATAGGGACATAGGTAGTGGTGGTAGATATATATATACATACATACATAAACTCACGCCTTTTTCCCATAGGGGTAGGCAGAAACTATAGAACGCCACATGCTACGACTCTTACATACCCCTTTCGCTTCATCCACATTCATACATCTTGTCATACACGCACGCCGGTTGAGAGTACTACGCACCTGACCTTTGTGAAGAACTTCACCAATAACATCGATGTATGTCCTTCTAGGACGTCCTCTACCGGCGTTCCCATTAACATCCGCCTTATAAATTCCTTTTGTTAATCGCCGTTCACTCATTCTCTCAACATGACCAAACCACCTAAGCATACTCCTTTCAATTTTTGTCACTACATCATCTTTTAAACCGCAACTTTGTCTAATCTCTTCATTTCTCAATCTATCATTCAAAGTTACACCGCACATACTTCGCAAGGAACGCATTTCCACGGCATTTATTCTACTTTCATGCCTCTTCTGCCACGACCAACATTCACTTCCATACATAAGCGTAGGTACCAACACACCATTATGGACAGCCAGTCGTGCCTTTTTGGACATCGAACGGCTAGCCACAACCGCATGCAAAGCACCATTTACTTTATTTCCCGCATTTGCTCTCCTTTCCACATCTTCGTCAATCTTACCATCTCTTGTAAACATACTTCCCAAATAAACAAACTCATTCACCTGTTCAATACTTTCATCTCCTATCTTTACTTTACACTCCGATACATCTGCATCTCTTTCAAAAACCATTACTTTCGTCTTGCTTACATTAATTTTCATCCCTTTCATATTATATATATATATCATAATTATGGTAAAAAAATATTTGCTCTAGTGACATTAGGTATCCAAGGAGGAAACTGAGGAATATGTTTATATGGACTAAACGCCGACCTCATTTCCTGTTAATGCTATTTTTTAAAGTAGACCAGTGAGTTTTCTATTTAATACCTAAGTAAAATACAAACCCTTCCATCTTTTTCCTCGTGCACTTGCTTCAGTTGGTTTCTCTCCGCCTCTCTCATTAACTCATTCCTGTATGCTCGCATGGATGCTGCTGATTTAATTGCCTTTTTCCTAAAACAGAATGTATGTTATCGTTGTCTCACTTCACTTTGTTTGGAATTTGTTTCTTTATAAATAAGCAAATTTAAAATGATACCCCATCTTCTTCAAGTCTTAGTTCTTGAATTTTTTTTACATTTGTGATTACTGGTCAGAACTTTCCATAATTGAAAAAACCACAATCTAAGTTTGCGGCTGTGGTGTCTTAATTCCCATTAATCTGGGGTTACTTTCACCTTCTTATTAAGGGGAGGGGCTCGTGGCTAAATAACAACCGCGCCGATCGTACGATTTGCGAGGTTAAGCTGCGCTTGCCGCGGTCAGTCCGTGGATGGGTGACCATTTGTTATACATCGAGACCCCTCCGTGCCTCGGAGAGTACGTTAAGCCGTCGGTCCCGGGTGTCATACGAGTACCTATGACAGTCGTTACGGGTAGTCAGAAGCCCGAAAGTCTGACAAACAGTTTAACCTTAGGATATCGGCATTGCCCAGTTACTGGGTTGCGGAGGTCTGATGGCAGTCGCTCCGTGTAAAATACTGGTATTCAGCCGCATCTGGTTAGACTGGAAGCTGACCCCAAGATAATTGAGAAAAGGCTAGAGGAGGACTTTCACCTTCTTATTAATAAATAGTTCGAGGTGAATGACTTTAAAGAAAATTCTAAGCCCTTACCGGTGTGCTAGACACAACAATGCTAGTAACACGAGTAGCAACAGTATTGCCACGGTAGCTCCTACTGCTAACGCCCATAACTCAGTGCCGTGCACGCCACCCCCTGCTTCACCCTCCAAACCCTCCGCTGTTTTCAGGTACGCTGCTAAAGAGAAGGGTATATTTTGTGACTTAAAATTATTTAAATTTTGAGAGCCCCATATAATACAATTATCTAAGATATAAAAGCCTTGTTGTATCTAAAACGATAATTATATCCCAGATTTACCATAATCATAACGCAAGGTGGGTTGTAAAAAATATGAACGTTAAAAATGGCACACATCCAGTTACGAAAAGGGCTTTGCCTTAGTCTTGTTAGTTAAAAATAGATCTTTTCTGTAACAAATCACATGAAACAGTTATGCAGCACTAATATAAATGATTGAATGAAAATCCTGAAACTTCAGCTTCAAACTAGTAAGCATTATCATACTCACGCTCAGCTTTTGTAGTAACAACAGCTCCCAGTTCCCTGGCGACCTCAGCGTCCCTTACGAGCCTCATGTCTCTAGCAGCAACTGCTGCTGGCACTGCCCTCCCGCCAACCAGGACCACATACACTATCTGAATGCTACCCGTCTCTGGGGACTGATCGAATTCACGATGAATAAATTCTATTGGATTTGACAAAAGAGTTTTATAAAGTGGAAATGGTTGTCTAAAAAAAATATTGGTTATTTCAGCCACTGTTGCACTAGTTGGTTTGAGTAGTTAGAAGAATATCTATTTAAGTTTATAATTTATGTTATATTCATCAGAATTTTGATTGTGATTTTACTATTGATATTCATCTAAGATTGGTAATGTATGTGGATGATATGATAATTAACAGCGTTTAGAAAGTTATAATCATCCATACAAATGGAATGGGTCTATTATATCACACTATATTTTATGTCTAATGAAGGTTCGATTATTAATAATTAACAACTTACCTCTGTTATATTTTGAATATGAACTTGTACCGGTGGCTGTTGCTCCGGTTTCAATATTTCACGCTTAAACAACATCGTTTCGTTGCCTTCTGATTCTAACGGTATATCTATTGAGTCCTCTCTAATTTCCTCTAATTGTTCACTATCAGTCACTTCTCTTTTACGTATAATAACAGTTGGGGTGGCTAATATCCACGATTCCACTTCATTCAACTTTGTTGCTTTAATCTCAGCATTTAATGAGATAGTGTTTGTGTCTATTGAGAACATTTCTACATTTACGGGATATACGAAATCACTGGAAGAGTCCAGTACATTTCTACTGGAATTTTCAACGTTTTTAACCAACGTATGAGCAACTGACTCCACAGGAGTTACCATAGAACTAACAATATCAAGATATTTGAAAGGTGTGTCAGTACTTTGGGGACCTACTGGACTAATATTATTGTCTTTGTTTACTACGAAAGAATGAACGTCATGTTTCTTTCGAGCAGGCGGCGCGTCTAGCGATTTGATGATGCCCAGATGACGCTCTTGCTGTCTGGAATAAATAAGGATAAAATTATTGAAATTGTGATTATTATTATTAAATTAGAATCGAGCCAAAAAAGCTTGTTTACCAATTTTCTTGTTACTATTCTTTTGACACTAGAAAATGGGCTATGTAATCACCAATAAATGAAATGAAAAGAAAATAATGATGACCAAAAAAGATTAATGAAAAAAAAAAGAATAGGTATAGCGAAAGAAGCTAGGAAAAAACTAGAAACATATCTTAAGGGGAACGTTGGTTACCTCAAGAAGGCTTTCTGGTACAACCTAGCGAGTCTCAATTGCAGGCTATCTGGAGTGGATCCCTGAATGACAGTGAGGAGCCAGTACCTTCGATCATCGGGGATCTCTGGTTCCAGGCTACCTGGCACGCCAGGCTCTCCACAATTGAGCATGCACTCGCCAGTCGATCTGTCTGTCACCGCCTGGGGGAACTTTGAAGATTTAGAAAATAATGAGGAGAAACTTAAAAGTTCATGTTAAAATAGTGCATGACTTTAATACATTAACAAAGTAAGACAAAAAATTCAACTACACAAAGGGGTGGGTTAAACGAAGATTAATGACTCAATTATGACTATTGTCCCCCAAAAGTTAGGGGAAGTTGTAAACTTGTGAAGGAAAACGCTTAAGTACTTAAAAGTTTAAGTCTTGTTTCATGAATTCTAAACGTAAATTGAATATTTGTTGGACGCAAAAAGAGATAATCACGAGACATAGGTTTAAGATAATGATGATGTGGAGTATCGTGTAGCAAATAAAATCTTGATCATGACTTACTTGTGGTGGATAAGAATCCAGATACACAGTAGCAAGGACGGTGGTGGTCCGTACCACGGGTGTGGAGGGCTGGACTGATGACGGCAGGGGCTGATCTGGCGGTGGTGGAGGGCCATCCCCCGAGCCTGTCCAAAAGAAATCTTCCAGACGAGGGGTGCGCTGATGCTGGTCTTGAGACACCAGCATGTATACTGGTAAAAAACTTTTTTTTTAAACAAGATAGTTTCATTTTGTAATTTAGAGGTAATAAGTTGCTGATGGCTGCCAAATAGTTATCGCTAGTTCATCAAAGGAGAACATGTACATGAAGATGAGCTTATGTTATTATAAAATGTGGTGAAGAATCTTTTCTACACTTAGAATTTCTATCCTAGTCAGGTAAGTAGATATAATTTGAAAGTTAAATAAAAAGAGTTCAGATTTAGATGGTTACATCAAAGCTGTGGCAAAATATGAATTCGAAATTTATTTTATTACAAAAGATAAATTGTGTCAAGAAATTCCGCACGGCAACAATTTGATTCCATCAATTACTTAAGTAATGATAGGCAATTTATTTACTTAACTTACAGTAAGCGCTTTGCACTCGACATTAAACAGATAGATAATATAAGTATTTTATAGAAAGTAAGTAGTATTAGTTAGGTAAATTAAATTTCTTCACTGAATTTTATGATTGATAATACAACTTTCGCCTAACACATAAAAATAAAATCAATTGGCGTAATGAATGCCTTGTCATGTTTGTGTTGTTAATTTTGCGAGGTCAAAGAGTATGTCGAGTAATTATTATCCTTTACTCATTAAATACACATTTGATATTTATAAAATTTATTATAGAGTATTTTTTTATTTCTTTTTATAAATCGCCCTTTATTTCTATTTTAAACGATGTCGAATAGTAGTGTGTAGTTTTGAGTACGAGAAATTTCAAGTTTTCAAGACAAGCATATCATTTTGGGACCCAGTGCATAATATCAGCAAGCACATTGGGTCACCCGCGCGACAGCGCAACGAATATTCCCAAAGAGGGTTGATGTCAGGCAGGCGGCCGGTCATAAAACAATAAGCCAAAACCTCTAACAACATGGATTTATGAAATACATGTTGTGCCGACCCCACCTAGGGTGGGATAAGGGCAGGAAGAAGAAGAAGACTCATTTAATATACATACTTCATTACATTTTTAAATATTTTTATAAAATCATTTAAAAAAATAAAAAATAGTAGCCCACCGGCATTGGGTACAGGATCCAAGCTACCGGTGGTCAGGGCCTCAGAGAGAGGAACTTCCTAACAATACGCGCCGTGTCCAGAAGTATCGTTTTCTGTATCAGGCCCTTGACCCAGCCGCCCAACGGGAGCCTCATCAGATTTTGGTCGAGGCTCTTGGCTATTAAGCCATTAGCCATAGAGACTGTGTCGAGTAACTTATTATCATAATCAGGGATTGTAAGTTCTGTTCGATCGCTGCATGCAGTTACAGTCAGTAGGTATTGGTTAGTTGAAATCATCATAATGATTATGATGGTGTTCGACAAAATTACAAATGATTAGTATATCTTACGTGTTTCTAAAATAAACGATCAGGTTTTCCCATCATCAGTTTACGAACAGTCTCATTTTATGAAATAACTCATAAAGTACCTATTCGAAGAAAGACACGAAAAACCAATTTTAGCCGAGAATTTAATAGAAAAGGAATTTTAATGGTTAAGAACATTTGCATAAGAATGACGAAAGAGCATAAAACACTAATGATGTAAAAAATGCAATAAGCATGCAAGTTGCATCAAGACTACTTAGGTACATACATTTTGAAATTGCGCCAAAAAGACGAAGACGCCGTCGGAGTAAACAAGTCGACAAACATGTCGGAGTTTTGTAACATCGCGTGATCTCCCGAATAAATGAGGTTTACAGTTTATTGGCCCTCCCTGTAACTTTCAGTTACTGGGAGTTTTTTGTACGGTTCAAATGACAGGAAGCTAGCGATTAATAATGCATGAAACGTTTTATAATTTAAATGGGTTTGTACAATATGAATAATTTCATAGTTCACTTGATATGATAATCGACGAACAATGTTTTACTGATTACAACATGTTCTACTAAGGAAATGCTTTCATGCTCATGCTCACCTTAGAGATTTTTGGATTCCAGGTAAGTCTTTTGATTTTGAGAGCATAATAATATACTTTAAGAAAACGCTGAGCGCCTATGAAAACGACGGTTCTAGAATAACATCAACCGCCATTCCTTCTTCATCGACCGGTCCTTTCAAATCGCTGTGCGCTCATGACTTCCGTGTCCCCACAACGCCAGGATTAGCGCCAACCCGTACCATGCTCCAGAGTTTATACGATACGGAACGCATTTCCTCAATATTGTAATCGTCTACAGTTTATAGTAAAATGGTGGATGTTTATCTTTCGTTCACAGTAGTAAGTATGTTTGTATGTAAATCAGTTACACGTTCGACTACGCATCGATACTGTTTACCAAAATAATTCTCCATGTCGTTCATTAACGGGAATGTAGATTTAGATGTAGTTAAGTTTCCATGACCATTAAATACCCATTTCAATTAGACCTATACTTTGAGTTTCCATCGAATAAAAAAATACTTCTACTCTTTTGTTTTACTTTGAGAGTTCAGAGTCACAGTTTCTCTCGGGAGATGACTCCCACTGTTACTTTATTTCTAAAGTGCAGTCAAGTCCTGTTCAATTTTGAAAGGACAGCTTACATATTTAAAGTTCTCGAAATTACTTCTGCCTTCAGATACATCTACTACTATAATTATACATTTATTTGGGATCGGCAATGCATGTCTTTTACGTCTTCTAAACACCAATAAAATAACTAATGAAAAGAATCTATTCGACGTAAATTCGTTCCGTACTAACCTAATTCTACGAACATTTTGCAAGATTTGTATACTACAATTTCAGCATTAATGTACCTATAGAAAAGTTGCAGAACGTACCAGAAATGAGTGAAATATTAGCGTAATGGCGGAAAACGCGAAAAAGGTTCAGTGCACCGAATGGCACCGAGTTTATCGGAGCGGTCACGACACGGATACTGAATCAAGCTTTATCAAACGAATTACAAATATATTGTATAGGAGTTTGATAGAATAGTCGCTTTCGTCTCTTCCTGTGGGGTTATGTTAGGGGAAAAGGACAGCAACATCCTCTTATGCACTGATATCAACGTAAGTAAGTACTTTAGGTTACGGGAATCTAAAGGTTGTCGCTCCGCGTAAAGTACATGCAGCCGCATCTGATTAGATGGTAACCGACGCCAACATAGTTGAGAAAAGGTTAGGTGGAAGAAGATATACATAAGTACCTACTGGTTTCAAAGATCCGTTTGCCAAGAATAATGATTATTAGCGAATTTGTCCTGACGACCACAGTATAGAGCTCACGACCGTTCATTGTAAAATAATCCACGCTGAACCAAATTGAAGGCACCGACTTCTGAAACTGTTAATTTTATAATATGGTAATTATTTTATTCTTTTCATCGATTTTTGAAGTCGGTTTTATTTTTGTTAAAATGTTTTTTATTTTTTTCGTTTTAGTGGCCTTAATTAAAATATGGTTGGATCTACTAAAGACGCTGCTCGTAACATAATCACATCATCACATTATGCGTACTTTTCGTCATTGAGGAGTTCTATTGTCTATCTCCGAAGTTCTTCATCAGATCTTCACCAAATTTAAATGGGACCAATCTGAAAGTATATCCTTTCAAATAACTTTTTTTATTTAAATCGGTTTATAAATGGCGGAGTTATGAGGTAACAAACATTTAAAAAAAAAAAACATACAGACGAAATGAGAACCTCCTCCTTTTTTGGAAGTCGGTTAACAACCCTGCCTTTGCTAGTTGCAGTCAATCACGAAGTCGATGCTTCTGCTCAGGAAGCGTTAACATAGGCTGATAACACTGGATTCGGTAATGGGCCTGGGTAGCTTCAAATCTGCTGTTAGGTGCGTTGCACATACCTAGATTTGTTTTAGGCAACTTCAGGACATGTTTTTTTGAAACATATTTGCATAATCTATCGTTACGGCTTCGTCGTGTGAAACTTGAAATGTTATTGTAAATCAACATTGCAATGAGCAATAAATTCTTAATAGACATTGCGACTCTAAATTTCAACATAGCTATCTGTTCTATATATAATCCCAAGCCGATTTCGGCTACGGTGACTGTTTTTGTTTTCTTCCTTCCCGACAATTTATAGGTAACGGGCGTGTGCTCTGATGTGGCTAATATAACCTATCTTAGCTGAAAAGGTACGCGCACAGTGCGGACACGTTAGAATGCCATTGTGGTAATTATATTGTATGTTGGAGGGTGGTTTACTCCTGAGCTGATCTCGCCTGCCGTCGAGATCTCTCCTCCGCTGGTCCTCAAAGTCATAAACATTTTCCTTTACCAAACGCCTCCAAACAGGTCTGTTTTTCGCTAATTCCTCCCACCGAGACGGATCTATATTGCATCTCTTCATATGCCTTTTCTGAACGTCTTTGTACCTAAGGAACTGGCCACCTTGTTTCCGCTTGCCATCCTTGAGTTCAGAAAAGAGGATGCGCTTAGCTATCCTCTCATCAGGCATCCTCACAACATGTCCAGACCAGCGCAGCTGACGACGCATCAGGTAAACCTCAATTCCGCAGACATTAGCCCTTCGCAGGACATATCTGTTCTACTCCGTTGTTAAACCAAACATACTACAATTAAGGCTACTTCGTTGCTACATTCCCTAAATGAACCGTCATTCATTACATTACAAATAAGTACTAGTTTACAGTGCCGATTGAAGCTACTATGAGAACGAGTACAATGGCGAACTTGACAAAAATCGGACCATCTACAACCATTCAGTTTCATTAAAGGCCGACTCTCAAGTGTACACTCCGGTAGTCTATTCACCACCCACATTGAGTCATGTAGGTCTGTGGAATTTTAGAGCACACATCCTGTCTGTAACCAGAATTCATTTTCAACAAAAAACTAACAAAAAGGCATATAATAGTATCGTAATGGCGGCGGTTACGCGGCGCACTGCGCGCACGCACCTTTTGTGTTCCATGTGACAGCGGAAGCGCGGGACGCGGTCGGCTGACTGTGATGATGCCTGTGCCTTGATTGATATTATTATAATTGTCTTTGTCATTGTACGTGCGTTATGGGAACTGTAGGTATGTACTTGGATCGCAATTATGAGCAGAATATACATGGACATCGTAATATATTACATGAGTCGCAAGTACCTGATACGGATGATGTTACCCAGACTAGTTCAATAGAGATTAGACTGAATGAGCTTTGTAACGACACACAATCGCATTCCAATAATGGTTGGGTAGCGTCCTGTCCACCTGTACACTCATATCATCAGACAGCAAAAATCTAGTTTAGCAGGTGAGACAGTTTAGTATTAATAGAGCTCTAAGGAGCTCCCTTATCAATTGCTTCGTACTATACCACCAATGTATATCTATTTCTGCCGTCAAGCAGCAATGTTTTTTCTAAGTTTGGAAACGCGTCAGCAATCCTCTTGGTATTATAGATGTCCATTGGCGGCGGTAGGTAACCACTTTCCATCATGTCAGTCTACCTGTGTTTGCGAACCTATTACATGGATAATGAGACAGAAGTCGCGTTCATTCGATTGTAATAAAGGTCCATGAGTATGCTCACGAAAAACCTGGAAAACGGTGACAAGATCTTTGATGGTTCATTATGGAAAAATGCCCTTAAAAGTGCCCTTAAACCTTTCTTTTGCTGCAGTCTAATTAATTATATTAGCCAGGGTTGGTGGCCAACGGACCTCTTGCACCGATGGTACTTGACGTTGATATCCGTAAGAAGGCTTTCGGCATTTCAGGCTTGCAATTAGTTGGTTATCCCACCACGTGTCGGTCGTCAGAGCCTTGATAGACAGGACTTAGGTATACCACGGTCCACAGGTCAGCCCCCACGTTCTGATAAGTCAGTTGTCGAGTCTTATTACTTAGGTAGGTATACAAAAAGTGCAGGACAAATGGAAATCTCTCAACATAGATGGAGTCGTTGTGCACATATGAGGCTGATCGTGCAACTCCTTGGCTCTGGCAAAAAAATTATCGCCCCGGTGTAGAGTAGAGGTAGGAAGAGTACCTAGTTATCTGCTTAGCCATCTCCACCCCTGTGACCTGTGAAGAAGTTCGGCTGAACTAGCTGGCTAGCTATCGACATCTGTATGTACTTTTATAAAGGTTTTCTTAACCCAAAATCTACAATTCATATGAAAATGCAATTAGTCAAGTATTTTATCCAAATTGTGGGTATACATCAAACAAATGTTAGAAGTAAGTATTTTTAAAAGTGCATTTAGGGCTAAAATATTAAGAGTATTTGAGCTTGTTTCATTGTTATTTCTACAAACGCATTCCTTCATCTGATTAACTTTTTGTTTCTTGCATTTTAGTGCCTTTCGATGTCTGCTAACTATTTATAAGATATACAGATGATCAGATCTAAAATATCAGCCGGAGTTAAGTTACTGTTAAATAAATTATTAAAAATTATTAATACTTACGTTTATCGTCACTTTCATAATCATCAGCAAACGCAAGAACTATATAATTGAAGAACAAAAACTGAATATTAATTTTAAGCATGCTGTTTGAGAAATACAGTTTTCTGAAGCACATTAATTAAATTATTGACAAATACATTATTTTAACACCACAACCGGAATAGGCATGTCCGAAAGGTAATAGAAATTAAATTTGTCATTTTTTGTTAATAATTTTTCATTGAAAATGAATTGGACCGATTTTCTCTACACTTAGGCCCGGAAATTAATTATAATTCATCAGGACATGAACTCACTACGAAAATCGGCCAAATACAACTGTGCTTTTAGGAGTATTATCGCGTTGCTAAGCAACTAAATTGAATAACGCGCGCATGGCTATAGACAATCTGGATTAGAGGTTCTTTATTATTTCAACTATTTGTTATCACTTATCATAAAAAACTACCTAGTAAAATATTTTTTTTCCTTCAATCAAATAAAACAGAAATAAAGTCTTTACATTAAAAAAGGTAAGGAGTGATAGTATCAGCGTGTTTTTTATTATTCCCCAATAGTCGACATTATAAAACACACTCAGTGTCTATGGTAGAATGTCTCATTGGAAGTGTTACATCAAAAACAAAAATTCTGACTATTTAGTAGATATTGAAATGTTAGATGATACTAGTTTCTACCAACATCGCATAACAGAATTATGTTGATCGTCATGAATTTGTTATTAGGACCCTGGGTAAAGTAAAAATATGACTACATATTTCTGTATTTCATGCTAATAACTTTTGAATACAAGGTTAATTATTCAGCACGGTAGGAATACAAATAATTCATTTCTATTATAGAACGCAGTTAAGAATTAAATAGTCATACTTAATACATACATACATTAATGGGACTGGTCATTTTCAATATATTATTATATTCATTATATACAACATAATTATAATTATGGCAAAAACATACTGTTTTGTACAAGGTTAGTCGGAAAGGGGGTACTAAGCCGAAAGGCTGTTAGAGTACCCATAACAATGGATAACTTTTGCTATACAACTTTCCCTAAAATTCCGTAGTTTGAAATAGCTGTTCGTAGATTTCATAAAAAATACGCTAAATTCTATCTATTCTCAGCTATGATCAGCTGTGTTTACATTTTAGGTCATATTTGGGATCACGAATTAGAAGCTCCATTTTCTGAATTCATAACTAAAGCAGGGATGAATAATTTTTGAAAAAACTAATATGAAATTCATTTTGCATGGATATTTTTTTTTCGAATTATTAAATTTTTACACTTTCTTCATTTAAAACAATCATCAGTGATACTTTAAGTGGCCCGCGGCTTAGTACCCCCTTTCCGACTAACCTTGTATATAAATATCAATTCAGAAATGATTTTTGTAAACTTTGTCTTTAGTTTAATACTCGTCTGTTATGTTATAATAATAAAATAAAGTTGGTTACAAACTTACAAAAAATGTACATAATTCGTAAGATTTTAATAAAGGAAGAAATAGATTTAGTAGATATTTTTTTATTAGTCTGGCAACTTCATCCTTTACCGTGGCACGCAATCCGCAGCTTCATTCGTGTGAGTTCGTCGCTTTCGTCCGTCAGGGACTTTGTGCGACGTAAACGGGTGTGTGCGAAAGTATGAAGTGAAATCGTACATAAAAGTGTGTGAAATGTTAAGTGTTAGTTTTTATTGTGCGTAAAAAACAAAAATGAGTGCGAACGGATAACCCTGTTTTCTTTTTTGGTACCCAAAACATTGTACGCATCGGTACACGTAACATTTCGTATGAACGGTTTCAAAATGGCTGTGTTTTGAAGGACCCTTTGTCCGCTTTCGTGTGCTTCTTTCAGCATGATAGTGGGATCGTACTGTCAGAAATTTGTCTTAGAGAGGTGAGGAAGGCTCTTGCTAAGTTTTAGTGGCTCTTGTGTAGAAACGCGGAGTGGAAAATTACTGGTTCCCGCCGATGATCGGTGTCGGTTGATTGCTTTCTATGCGAGCGATACCCACGAAACGATTGCTAGCAACGTGTGAGTTTCTAATAACCTTTTTATATTCTCATATATGTACTGATTAAGCTGGTGCAGGTATGCGGGCTGGCTCCAACGCATGTTTATAATTAGTCAAGTGTTGATTTTTGTGCCGTGAAACCCGAGGTTAGTCTGCACGAAGTAAACATATGACACGACTAAAAATAAACTGTTTCCATTTTATACACTTCTTACTGGAATACTTTTATGTGGCAGTCACGTGTTTTACGGAGGATTTATCATGGTGTTATCGTTTCACAAGTAGTGGAGAGATTGTTGATAACATTTCGTGTTCATGGTTACAGATTGACGAATTATACCGTCAAATAGACTGAATACAGTCAGCCTCATAGTTTGTAAACAATCGAACTGGATAGAAATCTATGTATAATATTGTAGTATGTTTGATATGAAACTGGTAATAATTGAATTGATAGAAATGTTTCTGAATGTATTTACGACTTCACATCTTATCAAAACAAAATAAAAGAATACTTTTAAGTTTATTTCAAACAGCTGCCAAGAAGGATTTAAATCTTTTTTGTATCTATTATAAAATTGTTCTTATATCTATTATAAAAAACTTCATGAATTATAATTGGAATTCTTTTATTTTGAAATATTTTTTTACAGTTATCATGGCTTTTTATTTTATGAATAGAAGAAAAAAAAACATTCCATAGCTGAAATCAATTACAGTATGCCTACTGTAACACTGCATTCAGAGATATTTTAATTGAATTTTATTTTCAATGTGCATTACTACTGTGGTATTAATATGTACTCATTAATTTAACAGTGATTGTAATTATTTGCAATAGTTAGCATCAACTTAAAAAATGTGGATGAAAACAATGTAACTGATTGTTTTCATTTGTATCTGGTTTGACTAGTAACCAACCATACCTCACATGAGGCTAATTTTACTAAAAAAAACAATACTTAGGTCCATATTAATGAACAGCTATCATTTGAGAGATCCTCCACCATACCATAAAGTAGAATTCCATATCATCAGTGGAAAGGTAAAAAGACTAAAGCGTCAATATACCTACTTTACAGTAGAGAGATTCAAAGTATTTCTTCAAGGACTATGTTTATTTTCTTAAAAAACTACTTTGAATCTCTCTCTTGTAAAGTAGGTATATTGATGATTTAGTCTTTTTACCTTTCCACTGACGATATTATAATGACTTTTTTTTTGTTTTTAATTACTTCTCAGTTCTTATTAATGCTACACTTAAGAGGGATCTCTCAAATGAGAGCTGTTTATCTATACAGGCCATAACCCTTGATTGGGCAGAAGGTTTTAAGAAAAGTAAACAACAAACAATTTGGCAATTTTTTATTAATAATAAAAATATTATTTTTTTATGTAGGTGCCTCTTTTTTTATTTTCTATTAAAGAAAATAGTTAACAAAATTAATATTGATAGCTTTAAAAATAAATATATAAAAAGGAGGCGTTTGCAACATCTTTCAAATCAAATCAAATCAAAAGTTTTTATTTCACATAAACCAATACAGGTGCTTATGAAAAGTCGAATTTAGATGCACGGTTCCAATTAGTCGTTTCCTATGGAGAAGAGCCGGCAAGAAACTCCGTGGTTACTCTTTTAAAAATAATATCTTTAACAATTTCAGTGGATACAGTACAATGATTTAGGATAGTGAGAGAACAATGGAGTCCTGACCACAGACCAATGAGTAATGTAGAACAAAAATTAACAAATAAAATAGAATAATAACTATATGAATAATAGTAATTTACAAATTTATAGAGGCAGGTCCACAGACTTTAAAAAAAAATAGTGGGAAATATATTCCCTTTGCCTCATTAAGGGTTACAGCTAAGACTATCAGTAGTTATAGATAACTAGAGAACTACTTAACATAAAATAAATAAATAAAATTGTGAGGACACTATCACCACAGATATTATAATACACTAGGTCTCACCAAAGTAGGCAATGTATAGTCTGTTTTACAATGAAATGTACTTACTTTACTATTCTGTTTAAATGTAGGTACTATTTTTAAGGCAAAAACTTATATACATTATAAAAGATTTAATACTCTGTAGGTAGTTATCACACCATTATATGACAGTTTATAAGCCATGTAACATAAACTTTAATTTCCTGTTTCCTTTCAATCAAGAAACTGGTTATTCTGTATACTTACCTAGTAATATATTCCTAATTTAGTACTAGGACTACATAGGTACTTTGGTGAAGTGACTCACACTTATGGTTTTTTTTAGTATTTGAAGTATAAATAGAGTCAATGTAACAAGATTATGGTACATATTAAATACAAGGATAATGAAAACATAACACTTCTTTTTTTGGGCAGTTGTGTTATAATAAGACATGTGTACCTACTGAGCTGTGTATGATCTAAGTTAAAAAACTGTGTGGTGATTAGCAGAACCTTTGTTTAAACTTGAGCTTTAATTGGGAATAAATATTCTAAGAAATAAGAAATTTATGCTCAAGGTCTATTAAACTGAGCCTATTTCTTTAACATATTTTAAATTGGAATAATATGGATTTACTTTGTATGTCATTATTATATCATGAGCTCCTTACGCGGCGATGTTGCGAGCCGAAAAAACATCCATAAATATGATTGTCACTCAAGAAAGTTATCATTTAAAACAATATTTGATTTTCTATGTTAACTCTAGATTTAAGAAGCTCTCCTTGAATAAGGACGCTTTGCCAGGGTTTTTTTGATTAGGGGAACGGTTTGAATGTGACCAATGAGCAGTTACATAAACTAATTAGTTTATATAACTGCTAATTGCTAAAGGAAGTCCATTATTCAGAATACAGCGAGTTATGTAGGTACCTAAAGCTGACAGATTTACCTAGGAAATACCAAACTCCCTATTATGAATGACGACACATTTGGTGCAGTGGCTGAACAATCGGCTTCTGTGCTACGGGTCGTGGGTACGATTCCCGCACGGAACAAATATTTGTATGGCCTACAGATAGTTATTCCGGGTCTGGATGTTTGTCCGTGTGAAGATTAGTATTTGTAAACGCAACCACGATACAGGAGAAATCCTAGTGTGGGGCAACGTTTTTTTTTTAAAAGAAAAAAAATATTCTTCCACGTTAATTAATTAGCCGACGTTACAATAATGCTGTTGGGTAGTTCCCTACCTAAACATTAAAATACAGGTTTATTATAATACCTGTCTGTTCAAATTGTAACCTTACACCTAAACTATTTCTTACGCGTGTCTGCCATACAGTTTGAACCATAGGTCATGCCGCTCAAATCCTCCACTGAGTCGACTGGTATCGTGAAATGTCGCAGGCACCGTTATGTACTCGACTATTGTCGGCAGAAAACCGAAACACATAACGGCAACCAGTCATTGTGTTGGTTGCGCGCACGCACGCACCGAGGCTGGGTCTGAAAACTAGATATTTTTTCTTTCTAAATAGTATAATTATACAGGCGGCCTAGCACGCACCACCGTGGCAAGACATATGTGTTATGGATTTGGTTGAAACTTGCATATTCCGAAACGAATTTCATAGATTTGCAGTCGTTTAGTTTGCCTTGTTGGTCTAGTGGTCGGAAGCGCGACTGCTGAGCATGTGGTCCTGGGTTCGATTCCCAGGTCGGGTAAAGTGTTATTGGGTTTTTCCATTAGGTATTTCTCAGTAGCAGCCCGGAGTCTGTATTTGTGCCCGGTTATTGGCAATAGGCTCGCCCCCTATTACATGGGACTTAAACGTAACTGGCGAAACGAGGGTGTACTAAAAATACCTCTGCCGAACCCTTCGGGGAATAAAGGCGTGATGTTATGTTATGTGTTGCACTCGTTTCCTCAGATCGTATTTTCTCGGATTTGAGTCAAATGCAGTGCAACAAGCAGGCAAATGCAGTGCAACAAGCATTCTAAGACTCAGAAATACATACAATACACTGATTATTCCCTCCATTAGGAAGATTTGGTGATTAGATATAACGTTGTGATCAAGCTACTCATAGCTACTTAGTACGTCTGGTTTCATATCACAAATTTAAGCCTATTTTGTATGAGCCATGACATGAACACAAAACAGCGTTCTCTAACGTAAGTGTGCTAAACTGGTATCAGATAAGAGGTGAATGCCTGGCAAGCTAGCAACTCACATATCATGTTGCGCCAATAGTTATTGTTCCAAGTGATACGTGGCGGTTCTTAGGGGCTGTACACACAGTATCTGCATCCCGATAGATGCTAACGCGAGCTAGTATTGCTAATTTAGTTTTCCTTTGCATACTTGCGTTAGAGTAGCGCTTTTGGATGGCTGCGACCGCGCAGTCGAAAATACATTTATGATGAGCTACTCAGATCGATTGTTTCTCGGTCGCAATAACTTTGTTATGGATACAGTCAGTGACTTGAAAATCGTACAATATTGATCAGGGCTGGACTGGGACCTGAAATCGGCCCGGGCATTTAAGAGACGGTCGGCCCAAGCGATTAGACGGACGACGTTTTTTTTTTAGACGCTCTCCTCACTCTTTCTCCTGTATCTTGGGTGCATTTACAAACACAAACAATTTGCGGCGACTTTTTCAAGCGATAGGCGATAGTTGGACGATCTTTTATTTTTGACGTTCCCCTCACTCTTTCGACTTCTCCGACTGTGTGACCGGCCCATCGGGCATCCGGCCCTTTGCCCGGCCATTTGCCCGTATGGCCAGTCCGGGCTTGATATTGATATCCAATGGGTAACCATAACGAATCATGTGAAAATGTACGTGTTATACAAATACTCGTTACGGCTAATAGCGATTTGTTAGAGTACTTACTTATTTCCGATTGATTTTCCAAACTAATACATTTCAACACGTTCCTGAACTGAATTTGTGTTACTTCAAAAGTTGGTATGCATCTGGCTCGTGGCTAATTAACAACCGCACAGATCATACGATTTGCCGGGTTAAAATGCGCTTGCCGCGGCCACGTCTATAGATGGGTGACCGTTCGTTACACAACGAGACGCCTCCATGCCTCGGAGAGCACGTTAAACCGTCGATCCCGGGTGTTATACGAATACCTATACGAGGTCTGATGGCAGTCGCTCCGTGTAAAATACTGGCATTCAGCCGCGTCTGGTTAGACTGGAAGCTGACCGCAACATAGTTGGGAAAAGGCTAGACAGAACAGAAGTCGGTATGCATAAGCCTTTATCTCTCTTCGTAATATCAGCTATAGGTACCTACTTACTATCTTTAAAGAACTTCGTTGCTCCACTTTGCAACTTTATTCCGTAACTGCAACACTGTTGTTTTTGCCAACATTGAAAACATCTACTGCGTAACTTCGCTGTCGTAAAGGTAGATATTATTTGGCAGTTCTTTGCAAATTTACTCAGGTGCTCGTCGATTTTGAAATTTACGTAATCATTTTACTTTTACACCTGTTGGCCTGTAAACCAGTTTTAATACGTGATGTTGTTCAGTAAAGAATTGCAGTCCCACCACAATGTTTATAATAAAGTTTTACATGTTGTTGGAAATTTAGTTTTTGTTTTTTTTTTTTTAACTTCGTCGTTGGTCTAGTGATGGCAAGTGCGACTGCTGATCGTGAGATCCTGGGTTCGATCCCCAACTCGGGCAGTGTTATTGAATTTTTTTGTATGGAATTCCTCAGTAGCAGTTCGGAGTTTGCATTTGTGAATCTAACGGCGAAATGAGGGTGTTTCTATACACCTCTGCCCAACCCATCGAGGAATAGGTACAGGCGTCATGTTATGTCGTTTTTTTTTCTTCTCCCGCCCAATTGCAAGCTTTGTTCAGATTTGCTTACTTACTCTTTACACGAATTAACTGTTATCCGAAATTCTTAATTCTTGCAAGATCAGATTATCGGTCTTCATAGCTGTATGCTGCCTGTCCATCCAATTTCAACAAAATGACAAGCACACTGTATGTTTTGATTTGTTTAGTATTGAACCGAGTTAGTTTCTAGATTCGTTTGAAGCTAAGTTTATCAATATATATTACGTTTATTTACATATTATATGCGTAAATTGTGATAACTGTTACGCACGTAACGTTCAAACATTAAATACCAATACTTAAAATACCTACTTCGAATGTATTATGAAGTGTTTATGTTTATTACGATACTGTTTTGATGCTTTCTTACTGAGAGTACAGATAATGAAAGAAAAACAAATCATATCTACTTTGTTTCTACTTAACTAATGGTCAAATATTCAAACAAAACTAAATTTTAACATACATACATAAACTCACGCCTTTTTCCCATGGGGGTAGGCGGAAACTATAGAACGCCACATGCTACGATCCTTACATACTCCTTTCGCTTCATCCACATTCATACATCTTGTCATACACGGACGCCGGTTGAGAATACTACGCACCTGTCTTTTGTGAAGAACATCACCAATAATATCGATGTATGCCCTTCTAGGGCGTCCTCTACCGGCGTTTCCATTGACATCCGCCTTATAAATTCCTTTTGTTCATCGCCGTTCACTCATTCTCACGACATGACCAAACCACCAAGCATACCACGTTCAATATAAGTGACAGTGACAGCAGGAGACTTAACGGCAACTTAACATTGAGTAACATTTGAGTATTTGACCATAAAACTACTACAGATATTCCATTTTGTATTTTATAATGTTTTTCGCCGTGACAACATCATTATTCATCTATTGAAAAAATATCATAAAAAGATGATAAAAGATGATATAGAAGATGATAAAAAGATGAAATCGTTACCGTCTTTAGGGAACGTACCCATACTACATGACCCATTTTTTACTATTTTTTACCCCCCTCCCCTCTTTCGTTGAACACCCGTAGTATATGCCAATACCCTCCCCCCCTCTAGTTTTCACGTAGTAATATATAAATATGGTTTTAAATCATTTTTTCGAAAAAACTCGAGATTTCCCTAGAGGATATTGACTACGTGACGAAAACTTAAGACCCCCCCGCCCCTGTGACCAAGCATGGTATTTTGAAGACCCCCCTCCCCCTCTGAAAGGGTCACGTAGTATGGGTACGTTCCCTTACATACCCCGTTCTGTCCACATAAAGACGTGAAAACTCGACCACTTAAGAGCAATTTTTCAAGTCGATAATGATCTCTTATTATTCTGTATGTCGTACATGTCATTCCGACGTCACGTTTTCGACATAACCCGTGCGATTTACGTAGTCGTGATTACAAAAATTACTTATCAATTTTGGTGAGCTCATTTTTACAGCCTTGTTTTAGATGTTGGTAAATTACAGGTTTAATTCGTATCACGGTGTATTGTCTTCTAATCTTACCATCACTAAATAGACGTCGAAAAAATACAATGAGTAAATAAAATTCCTAGGTCCTAGGTACATGTTCTCTGCATATCCCCCATCTAACAATAGGCTATTAAGGTGTAATAATGATGGATAAAATCTAATAAAAACCGTGTTGTGTTGTTATAGGTATAATGCATCAACATTTGATTTGTTTAAAATGCAATCTTAGTTCTAAGCAAATAATTCAGAACTCGTCAGGAATAAACGTGTTTAACAACTTGTTCTATTAGTTAGCTTTCCATCTACCGGGGCTTCTCGCGAATTTATGAGATCATTATCTTAAAGCGGACTACGTGGACATACGTACAAATGTAGTAACGACTTGTTCATTCTCATTTAAGAGCCCAATTTACCATTTGTAACATGTCCGGCCGTCTCACCCACGCCTGCCTTTAGAAAGTCGATGGGTGCCGCGATAAATACTTAGGTTTCGGCGCCGGCCGTTCTCGCATTGTTCTCCGACCACAATAGGATTATAGGATACGACCATAAAGCTATTTTCACTTCCGCGCCACGAGGATTTGGTGCGGCGATTATAGATATGCGGCCCCTAAACCGTTTCTAACTCACCGAAATATATAGCCGGTTTAACTTACGAAAATGTATTGTTAATATTGCCTATTGTGATGTTGCATTTTACCATACAATTCTAAAAGCAATATTTACGGCGATTTAGTAAGCTGAAAACGGTACTCACTGTTTCCAATGCGATGCAGAGAAAATTAGAGAAAATTGAGTCGGCGTTGGGGAAATTGGAAAAAATTATACAGCTTATTACTCTACTGAATTTTGAACTCTATTTCGTTTCAATAAAGTTCGTTTTAAGTTTGGGAGCGAATTGTGAAAGGATGCCCTTAGAAACGAGGACGACAGAAACCCCGACCATGGAAGTGGCGAATAATTAGTATGGAAATTTCGACCCGCCTAGTAAAAGATTAATACGATTGTAGATTTGGAACTTTTAAGTTTTGTTCGTCACGCCACTAACCCTTTGGGCTATCAGAGCAGGCTTTAGTAACTCCTAAGTTAGGAACAGTCAACAATCTCAAATCACGCAAACCACAAAATATATTGCAAACAAACCAAACAAAGACATTAGGCCATACGAAAAAAATAGAAAAGTGATATTCGATTCTCTTTTCTGAATCGTTCGTGACGTGAAAATGTTAAAATCAAAGGAAAAGCAGGAAACTGCATTTCGCAATCAACTATTCAGTAGTATTTTTTTTTTTTTAGCATTGTATAGGTTTGTCTATGATCTTTATAGCTGTTGACTCGTAATCCTCAGGTGCATTAGAAAAGCCTCCAGAAGTGACGATACTCAAGTACGTCCGCCGCACCCTGGGCAGTCAGCCCCGCTACCAGCCTTGCTGACTGCCTAATCTTTTCACCACGTCATGAGCTATTCTCTTATAGCTCGTAGTAAGCAGTGATAACCTAGTGTGTAACCGACGGACTGCTAAGTCATAGGTCTCGAGTTCGAACCCAAGGCACGCACCTCTGACTTTTCGGATTCATGTGCGTATTGTATAATTATCACTTGCTTACAAACGGTGAAGGAAAACATAGTGAGGAGACCGGTATGCCTGATAAATATTTCTCGACGGCATGTGAAGCTAAGTCAGAGGCCCATGGGCGGCATAAACTCTGACACAAGGTTAGTCACTAACCACACGAAAAGAAGATAGTACTGATACGAGAGAAGAAGAAGACCCGTAATCCTAATTACTTCAAACTATTACAAATTGCAAACGTAGTCAAAGAGATACATTTTATCCCTCAGCAATTTTCTCCTCAATATCAAACTTTAAACGCTCTCGTAACGAGTTTCCAAGTAACAAGTTTAATTAACAAACGCTAAATCTGTTTTGCCGCGTGTTTGCCGGCTAGCTCCGTCCGTTTATAACTCGGCCAGCTAGCCAACACCCGTGTGAACGAAGATCAGTGCCGGCGGACCGTCTACCGCGATTATTTTGAATACAATATTAAATCTCCCGGAACTAACAAAATGGTAATACACTAAGTTCAATGTCCTTTATTTTTCACGTGCCATTGTCTTTTATAACTATGCCTTTAAACTGTGATTGTCATGGTTTTTTTTTACAGTAACTTCTTCTTTTCGTGTGATTAGTGACTAACTTGGTGTCAGAGTTTATGCCGCTCATGGGTCTCTGACTCGGCTTCACATGCCGTCGAGAAATATCTCTTTGGCATGCACTAACCTGGTGTCAGAGTTTATGCCGCCGATGGGTCTGACTTGGCTTCACATGCCGTCGAGAAATATTTCTCAGGCATGTCGGTTTCCTCACGATGTTTTCCTTCACCGTTTTTAAGCAAGTGATTATTATACAATACGCATTTGAATCCGAAAAGTCAGAGGTGAGTGCCTAGGGTTCGAACTCAAGACCTATGACTTGGCAGTCCGACAGTCACACCACTAGGCTATCACTGCTATAACAGTAACTAACGACTAACTAGGAAAAAATAAGGAAGCACCTCGATATGGACAGAGAATATCAGCCATTACTGGATTCTTAGGGAAACCTTGTAAGCTTGCGTCTGAGATTTTATTATAATAAGCGGATTTCACGTTCGGTTGAGGCGGCTCAACTCTGTCTCGACTGTTCAAGGAGAATCGGGTTTCATTGTAAATCTAGATTGTTTTGCTCCGCTCATATTTCTTTCGCCTTTCCGTAGCACAAATTAATATCATAATAGAAGTTATAGGCAACTAGGTTAATGGCTGGGTTCCAAGGAACGATGTTATCATAGTTATATTTAATGTCGCCATCTTAAGTATCATATTTAGGAAAAGGCTCCTCAATTTGTTAATGAATGTGCCTTCTTTGTGTTAGCAAAGTCGCGCGGGTTTCCACGTCGAGGCCTTTACAGGTCGGTTTCATGGAACGGAGACATGTTTCACGGTAATGGTGGCTCTTAGCAAATGAAAACTCGATTTTTACGACGCTTTCTGCGAAATTACTTGGCTGTAAACGCCGAAAAATATTAAAATTGCGACGATATGTCTCGAGCGGCGTCTTTAATTTGTGGTAGATTGACTTTTAATATCGAGGTTTCATTATCAGAATTTAATAAATGTCTGCGTAAATGCTTTTTGGGGCGAAGTCTTTGTTGTATGTTAATATGTCGTGTCATAGCTAACAAAGAAGCTTTAATAAGTCTTATTACGAAGCTTTTTCGACATTCTTTTCGCATTTAATCATCTGTTGCTTGTGTTAACGTATATTTGTGATTGTTGGTAGGGGATGCATGTCATGTACCCGGAGCCGGCGTCGCAATACCACAGCAGTCAGCCCCCGTGCCCGCAGCCAGAGTACCAGCCGGCAGCATCGCCGGCCTTTCTGCAGCCAGCCAAGAAGCGTCGCATACTGAGCCCCTCGCAAACGCTGCAACATAACGGAATACAACACGCACAGCTTGACAACAGCGGCTACAAGGTGAGGTTTAATAGTAAATATTTATTTAACCAACATGTCTTTAACTTATAGACAAAACGTTATTACCATTGCACTATTTAACTGATGGTAACATATTCAGATAAAAAAAAATATTTTACTTTGACATCCAAACATCCTTCACAAAGCTTCTAGTTTTATTTATATATGTGAGAGAGAGTCCGAAGATATTATCAAGACTGCTCACACCGTACAAATCCACGTGACTAATCTTGTTTTTAATTTTTTCTTCGTAATTAGCTCAAGCTTACCATTTTCCTTAACAACGGCATTTGGTTTTCGTCGCCTTGACGATAATATCAACCAGCGTTGTCGTTAAAATGCTGGTCCTTTTTAACGAGACAAAACAAACAACGGAAAATGACAAATTGATTTTAACTCGTCGTCGACTGGAATATTTTTTTACAACTTCTATTTAAAGACACCATCTTTTCTTCTAAAAGAAACGGATTCTGCAACAGTATTTTCAAGTTAATTTACTGGCTAGACTGGTGTAGTGTGAAATACTGATGCCCTATTTGCTTTCTTTAAAATACTACTCGTATATCTCAACTTTGCATTTTTCACGGTACACAATAAATCTCTTTGGCACTCTCTTTGTCTCAGGGAAAATGTGAGAACGTAACGTGACGGGAAAGCAAAGAATTAACACTTTCTACCACAACGACGATTTCGATTCACAGAATATTCCGCTTATTGAAATACACAGCTCATAATGTTGCGTTCAAAAGGTTACTTGTTGTATTTCAACAACATTTAATATCCATGTAACACCATTAAGCCAGTGCCACAGTCACCTCTAACAGTTATTGTTAAACAACTGGTTTTGTCGATAGAGGATACCGATTTATTTTTTATTACACAATGAGAGCAGTGGTGGCCCAGTGGTAACGGCCCCGACTTACGAGCTGTATGTCGTGGGTTTGAACCCAGCCAGGCGCATTACTTTGTGTAATTTATTTCATCACCACTGCTCTCAAAACGGTGAAGGAAAACATCGTGAGGAAACCGGCATGTCCTAGAACCAAAAATTCGAAGACATGTGACATCTACCAACCCGCACTGGGCCCGCGTGGTGGATTACGGCCCATTCCCTCTCACAGAGAGGAGGCCTGTGTCCCAGTAGTGGGAACATTATAGGCTGATGATGTTGATGATTACACAATATCTTGGCTGATTTATGGCTAAATTCAAACGCTACTAAATTTTAAGTTGCATTAAGTCTCATGTTGTCACTGTCACTTTGAGATGAAGTGACAGTGACAACACGAAACTTAACGGCAACTTGAAAATTGAGTATTTGACCAATAGGCCCGTTTTAATAAACAGGTCTCATTTGAGAGATCTTCCAAAAGGAGCTAACATAAAGTATTTCCATACATTTTTTTAATTTTTTTTGTTCATCTCTAGTTAAGTTAAACTACACTTAAGGGGAATCTCCCAAATCAGAGCTGGGCGATAAAAAACTGTTGAAGAAAAATAAATATCTATATCTAGGTAGTTTAAAAAGTTTGTTTAGTATTTTCTAAACATGATCACGCAAAATTAGAAAACTTCGCGACAATGTAGCTCGAGTTTTTTAATTAGTACCTAGTAACGTCAGAGGACCATACAAACCTTTCTTTGAATGGTGTAGGGAGGCAGGTTATTAGGCATAATAAATCTTCAGATATATTATCTTATTGAGACATTAAAAATGAAACCGTCAGTCGTCTTTACTGCAAAATTGTGGCTCAAAATTTCACTTCTCATGGCGATTTGTGATTTTCTATCATATGCGATGTTTTGTCAGGGTTTGATCTAATCTACATAGGTGCATAGATTCTCACCATCTTTTCTATAAAAATTCTCACTGGCCTAATATTCAGATTACATTTATTTCCAACTTACAACTCGACATTTCGGCCTCGATTTAGTTCATAGCACGAATATGTATATGCATGTTAGATAACTTATCTCGATTCTACTAACTGTCTTTGTCGAATATGTTATCAAAATTGATACAAGACGGTACAAACATGAATGTTACATCAAGGAGTCATGTGAAGTTAATTTTGTGTGGCGCAGATACCGACCATACTGATGAATATGTAATCGCGTCAACACTCGCTTCACAAAGGAGGGTGCGGAGCCGAACCATACGTATTTTCATGTAAATTGATTGCTGTAGCTATCGTGCACTGGAATCACTGCGTTATTTACTTTGCGATCGTTCATTTTGCAACGTATGCCAACGGCTACCTTCGGAGACGAAATTGTGTTAAGCTGGGGTTACGCTGGCACGCGTTGCTACGTCGAGGTTACTAGACGAAAACTCTTCTGAATTGGTGTGTTCATAAATTTTAAAGACGATGAAAGGTCTGTAAATTTCCAAAACCGGTGTACAATGAATAGTAATTTATTTCTATATAAATAAATTGATTTTAAGCAAAACATATCTGGCGAGGTCCATTATTGTCTGTTTATAAGCGTAAGTAAGCAGGTGCATGTTCAAGGTTTCAATGTCCGTGCCAACGTCAATCGCTGTCACGTTACCAATGCAGCTTCAGCCTTATATTGTATTTTTCCTTTCAAGAAATACTTCATGACTTTCATTGATTCCCAAGAGAAATTAGCCAAGTCTACTCCAATAAAATTGGACAAGCTTGCTGGATCTTATGAAACGTATGAAAAAGGCATTGTTTGTCTTGAAACACGCATCAACTCTGGTTTGCCCGGTGACGTTCATTATTGAAGACTACTGGTATTGCCTTCCTATGTTGTCGATACGATGATTACGATGATGATATGCCAAAAGATGGATACTTTTGGTTTGAAATTTCGTTATATTATTCCGTACACAAAGGACCCAAATAACTCATTCTTCGTGAAAACAGTAACGATTTTCGAAAACAGCCGGCGATAACTTTGAAACACCCCTCGCGTTCGCGAACTTCACAATATGCAGTGGCGCATCTGTCGCGAGATGGTCTTTTTACCGTTAATCAACATCTGGGGCACTTTTGAAAGTATCGCCGGGCACGCGGCTCGCTTCACGACGCAACCGAAATTGGTTTGCAGTCCTTTATTGTGTATTTAAACTAAATATCGGCTTACGTCCGGGGGAGTATGACTGCCACGGAATTTTTCATTTCAATTTGAGACATCTTTGTTGTAAATTGTAAATAAACTCTCAAAGAATACGTGAAAGTTTAAAGAATACGCATTACGAAAACCTTAGTGCCGTTGTAAATACAATCGTGCAAACTTGCGAAACTCGGTGCAAATTGCCGTTCTCAAATTGCCGTTCTCAATTTTCTGCAAAAGCCAAATAGCGTATGTTTAATCAATGCATCTTTGTTTGTGGCCCTCATTGGATTTAATTTCATTCTGTCATGTGATCAACACTCGTGTTTTGTCTGTTGCTAAACAATGAATTCTCAACCGCTGTTAGTTCGAACCAAAGTTCACTGTGAAAAGAATCTCATGACAACACATTACCGAGTGGTCTCCTTGGCCAAAAGTAGTTATTAGTTACGTTAAGATATTTCACGAGTAACTAATCGTCCAGCTAATTAATACATATTTCAATTCGCGTGAGTGTCGACGTAGGTTTTTGTTGGCGATTCAATTGTGTTTATACTGAAAAACAGTCGCGGTATTCCGAGGTGAAAAATAATATAAATGTTTGCGTAAGCGGCTGGCTCGGCACGTGGATGGGAGGCGAGGCCTCGTGATGGCACAACGTGAGCGGCGGGAGCCAGCTCGCCGCGGGAATACATAACTGGGACTTACTGGAGGGAAAATGTCACATTGGACTCGTGTTGTTCAAGAATTAATTTATCGACCAACGAATTTATTGGGGTCGCTCCGTTACGAGAACTTTGTTAGTAGTAAGTTTGTTATAAATCAGCAACAAACAAGATCGAAAATTATTCGTATTGATTGTTTTTGTAGTTACCATGTAAGTGAGCTGACAGGAAGAATCAATTAACCTGAAAGCACCTTTTCTGTATGTTTATTGTTGCACGGGGTCAGTGGTCGAGTGGCGCGGCCCTATTAACTTTTTATATTAATCAATGCCGCCTTGTTCGTGTATACGTTTCCCTCAAAAACATCTAATAGTCAAATCCTTCCAAATTATTTTTACATATCAAAAATTTCGTGAATAACAATTTAATCAGAACTAACAAGTTATATCTGTTTATACAATATAGGACTTTACCCGGTGTGTGTTAAGGTTTAATTTCGTGTGTATCAACGAGTGACGCAATAGTGTTTGTTTACGTGGAGCAAAGTGGCTACGTGCATTTAGCGAGCGGTTGGTACGACGTTGCCAAGTCGTGCTTGTGCCAAATTTGGCATCGCGATGATGGTTGCCTACCGAGACTCAGAACGGCATGACCACTTTTTGTCAGTTACGAGAATTGAGCCACAGCACCAAATCTTGTTTTTGACGTGTCAACTCAACTGTACGTCCGCCTGGAGAGATCGACATGATTAACTGAGCACTGTTGTTGATAAATCTTTTGCCCAATTGCATAATTACAGTCAAAGCGAGTTTGCGCCCTCCATTTTAGGTTTTTTTATCGATGTACCCATTTGCTTTTGCACTGTTCTCTGCGGTCGTCAACTTAAATAAATGGATCCGACAATTGAAAGTCACGATTATCTTATTGTCGGAGCGACGTTGCCACTCGGCGGACCTAAAGTGAGATTTTGCGGATGGTTGCGTCTAAAATGCTCTTCATCTCTTGCTCTTGCGCATTGAATTTCGCTGAGGGGGGAAAACGACAGAGGACGGTAGCTCCCGGATGTTGCGACAGACTCCGACAATCTTTTGCTCGCGTTTCCTGTTTATTCTGTTTTAATTGGAAAAGCCAAGGTTCTATTAGCAGACAAGTAGATTTATTGTACTTTACTTATTACGCGGAAAATAGTTTTTCCACGAGCACGTCATTACATTAATTAAGTGCTTAAAATTGTTTTTTTTTTACGAATTCTGATATCTTCTCAATTAACTTAATTGATACTTGAAGACACCTGACGGCATTAACGTCGCCTCAACAAAAAATCTTATCGATGCGTGAATGTGTGAATGGTCGCTTACATTTACATTGAACACAAGCCGAGGGAACATTATACGCCTTGACATCATTTGCAAATCCAGCGCGAAGGATCGCTTGTTTTTGTTCACAAGTGCCGCGTTGCATCGTGTTTGTGCAATGAAGATTTCGTGATGTGATGTGATGGGCGAATTGGCACCGACGGACCATACAGGTCAGTAACCCGGCGATGCCGCTCTCTCCCCGCGTCCCGCACGTTACGTAACACCCGCGCTGTTGCCACACCGACGACGACATTGCCAAAGTCGATAGCTCCATGCCGATCATTCGCGCCTGGTAATCTTGTCTTATCAAACCTCACTCTGCCCGTTTCGGTCGTCCGAACCGGTTTATCTACGAAACTGCTTTCGTTTATAAACTCTGTTCTGATATAATTTAAAGCAGGACTGGAGCTCTGCAAAGTTTTCGTGTTTTACCATGCGATAAATCCAAAAAACTGCCGGGCTCTATGTCACATCGATTAGTCAGTGTCACAAACTTTCACCTCCATGCACCGTAGGATATTGTATCTCCGGGTCAGAAACGTTAACTTTCACGGTCGTTACTGATATAGCTTTTGTGCTTATTCGTGCGACCCCGTCAAATGAAAACCATCAATTTACCAGATGCACTATAACAGCACAGTCAGAACTAATCTTCGCATGTTAGGGCCCATTCCCAAGGTAGATACATCGACACCGACCCGGCTCCGTTTCCATCGATGTCAATCGATACATTCAACGACTGGATCCGAAGTGTGTCGTTTGCTTGTGAGTGGCCTACCTAACGACTAATATGACTGAGTCGCGTTACACCGTGCCCGCGTTCGGTACTAGTGCGGCAGTGATATATAGAGGCACTCGACGCCGCCATATAACATGATCCAGTCTACATGGAGGTACATACAATCATCGCACAGGCGTGATATGAAATGAAGCCCTTGGCAAACATCTCGTTGTTTGTATTATAGGCTCACCAAGCCGAGAGCAGATATGCTAAGCGAAAAATGGAACTTGTTGAACAGAAGTTTACGTGCAACCGTCATTTATCATAAACGATCAAAGAAACTAGAACAACAAAATAATTAAAAAATAACAATGCGAGTATTCCTTGTACTTAGACGACCTTCAGTACGGATTGTAACTTATAAAAAATACCTCGTAACGACCATTTTCACAAATTAATTTAAGCGTCTTGATTATAATGAAAATTCATGAAACATTCCGCTAGTTTACGTCTAATTAAACATGGCGTATAAAATTATCTTCCATAATGATCTCATCGGGTTTGTTCTCATGAAAACATTGTACTCTACTGCGTAGTGTTTAGAGTCGCATGCGCAGAGTTGCCGATGGAAATCCATAGAGCAAATGTTATAAACTACGGATATATTAAGTCAAGACAATGAAGTTTACAACAATACGCAGAGGTGCACATATAAAACAAGAAATTGATGTCAACATCGTCTGCAAAACAACACAACGGCAGACACAGACAAAACTGGAATCTTGAATGTCAAACCTTATCTAAAATACCCGAAAATAATAATGTCGTCGACGAATCCAGTTGTGTCAAGAATTTTAGATTTCTGACCGAATCTTTATTTGACAGCACTAGACATGTCTATGTACATTGTAAATAACAATGACAAACGAGATAATATAATGCCTTGCTTACATCCGTCAGCATTAATGTACTCGTATAAACTCAAGGTTCTAGAAAACATTGCAGTTTTCTAAATAGGTACACTTTTACGAGCCATTATTGTGCTTAAGTGCAGTATTGAATCGTAAAAGTATTTCCATTTGAATACTACACTTAAATGAACACGTCCAATTCAGCTCGGCTTAGACGAATCGGAAATCGGATCAGCTTAGATGAGGTGATAAAATAGGACTAGTTGAAGCTCTTAGAAATATCATATTCTAGATGGTTCACCAAACAGACAGCTTGGGGCAGACATGAATACATTATACAAGATGACACTCTTCATTAATTCCACTTCTCAACGTCTTATAAGTAGTGTCACTGTGTCCGACATGTTGTCATTCCTTCATTTTGTAGTTAAGCATTTGAACCAGTTCTTTTTACACTTGATTCTTGGAGTTTAATTGAAATGAAAGACCAATCTTTCAATATTGGGTCCATGGAGCTTAGCTGTTCAAACGTTTTGTTTTACTTCTCAAAGAGTTCTATAGTAAAAGTGTACCGTTTTGGTATGTCCTATATCCAACAGTCTGTTTGTAAATGGCTTTAAGAAACTGGGCATGTTGTATCAAATAACTTGCAACACTTGTGTGTATTGTATCCGATGTTTGTTTAGAGGTTAGGCGATATCCGCGGTTCCAAGCTGCTTCTAAACACGTTTCTCAGAGGTGACCAGAGTTTTTTTTATAGATCGACACATTTTGACCAGTCGTTTAGATGTTGGCAAAATCTTCGCAAATTAACAGATATATTTGTCTATTTGTTTTTCTAGAATATATTATATTATTATTTCGGCAGCTCTTAACTCTAGTTTTTAATGGTCCTTTCACGTAGACTGCCTCAAAGAGTTCTTAGATTCAAATTGGATTGTCTTATCAATAAGGCGTATGTTCACATTACATGATCGATACTATACAAGTTCTGATCGCAGTTACGGGATGTTTTGACGTATATGCACTCGAGCATCGTGAGATAATGTATAAACATCCAACCAGCGACGCTATTATCCTGTTATGTTATAAATTAATTCTTGTATTAAATGTTTATTAAGCATCAGTCAAGCATTTTAAAAGTGTTGCAGAGCAGATGTAAGTTTGCAGTTTCAGTTTGCGGAGATATTAGATGCAATGACAATACAATGGTAAACCCTGTTTATAAATGATATTTTTTTCACCAACCCTCGAATTAAAACCAAGGTAAATAAATTAGGTAACTAAACAAAAAGTAAAAAAAACCAAGAAAATAATTATATTTCAGGTTACCCAATACTCTATTTAAAGTAAGTACAGTAAGTGTCTCAATGACAAATTGCGCGAACTGAAATAGAATTCGCAAACAGGCCTAATCAAAGAGTTTTTCCAGTAAATTTCCATTTATTTTAGGCGCAGATATCAGTATAATAAACCCCGTCAATCATGCCTATCTCTTTCATACTGATAGACCAACTTCAAATTCGTCAACAAGAATTGTATTTTACTTTATAAGTAAAAATATTTCGGCATACGTTTCGAATACTGCAGCTGTTGTTTTGTTGTACCACAGACCTGTGGTGCCGGTTTTGGAAACTTCATTTTGGTTGCGTGGAGCACCGTTTTAATCTGGAATAATCAACTAAGCGGTCACTGTTTTGCTTACATTTAATCCCTTCAACATATAAACACCAGTGCTCACCAGAATTGTTGAAAACAATGCATGTCATAATATTTTTAACCTTATGTCAAAATCAGTACATCCTTTGTCTTGTTTTGTTTACATGAAGGTCCCTGACTGGGTGTGGTAATTTTATTTTATAGATATTGAAGAGAAACGAACATAAGGTGTCATAGTAATAGACCATATCGTATTCTGGTGGTGTTATTATCTTTATACGTTTCCTTAGAGCGTTGATAGGAGAAATTGCAGTGAGTTACACCAGTTACACAGTCGTTGGTTATAAATTGACGCTGTGCGCTCTTTCCAACGATGGCTTCGTATGTCACATGGGTACAATGACGCTATTGGTTGTGTACATTGTAACTAGGGATGTCACTTGTAGTTAGGTGTAGGTACTTGAGTGAGCAAAGTCTAAAGTTAGAGAAACCAAAGTCTTCTAAGTTGGTAGTTCTGCCAATTCCTATCATTTTCTTTAAAGTTATCATAACGTGTCTGAGAGGGCGATAGGAAATAATCCCTCAACTCCACTCATCTTTAGCTATGGACCAATTCAGTACCGGAGAAAGTAACAGAGCTAGAATAAATTTAGAAGATGGAGGACCAAGTATTTTCGCCAAACTCGCGAGAAGATTGAGTTCAACAGTGATTGCGATAGAATTAATTTAAATCTACAACCTTAGTTCTACGAACTTGGCGTTGACGCATTATTTTATAACATGGCAACCCTGCATCAGTATAGCATTGTGTCGATGTATGTCGGCCGTCACATCTGTATGGGACCGTTTGTCGTTCATTTGTATGCTATTGGTAGACAACGCTGTGTTATCTATTGTGTAAATGTGGACCGTAATGTCTATAACAATACGAGAAGCAACGATGTGTGCGTGGTACCCAGTCGTTGTATGGAGAAAGTTTTTTTGGACTGGCCTAAACTCCTGAAAACCTGCCAGTACTTTCTGGAAAATTGGCTGTGTAGAGCCGGAGATATTTTTTGTATATGCATGCCTTTTAAGCTTCTATCAACCGTAGTTCACAGTAACAATATAATTACATGATATTTGGAATTACGATCACCGATCCACTGCCAAGCGTTATTATGACAACACTATCGACTGCAAGGACAGTTCGCGGAAGTGGTCCATAGATCCATGAATTAGACGTTCCTCGAAACTGAAGGTTCTATACTACTGGCAATGGTCGTAAGTATGAATTAAGGTTGATAACGTGTATTATTGGGTCGTCAATGGTATCGGATGTCTGGTCACCCGTCCAACGAGTGATTCTTGAGCACTTTCAAAGGTGCTCAACTCCCAATATTGTGAGGTTTTTGCTTTGCTTACTAAAACCTCTTTGGTGGCCGTCTTAAGCACTATTAGAGCTACGAGATGTTCAACGAAACATCGGTTCGCTCATAGATTGTGTCTTGGTCTGGTGACAGTAGTGACCCGTTCAACGGCTGTCCTTTTGTTAATTTTTTCATCGAGAATCCCAAGGCGGAGGATTAAGGTCAAAGCACACATACTAAATCGGAAAGGGATCGTCACCGTATCAACTCAAGCCGTTCAGTATTCTTTATATGAAACTCCCTACTGCAACGCACACTAATCGGAATCGTAACGTAATCGCCTCGCCTCGGGACAAGCTCACGAACCGCGGTGCGGTGTGTGGTCAACGTGGTCCCCGCGCTTACGGCTAGTCGTCCCCGCGCTTACGTCTCTCCGTACCCGAGCTTTCGTCTATTCGTCCACCCTTGCCCCTCTCACCCCTCTCGCGGCTGCATGCAGTACACTACTGTTACTGCGAGCCGTAAGCGCGGCGTCGCCTAGCCGTAGCCGAGTCGACGTATCGGAGCTGCTGATCCGGTTTGGTTACGTGCTTACGTTAGGTTGACGCCTGTTTGACGGCGAGGCGAAAGGCGATACGGTTACGATCCCTTTCCGAGTTGATATGTGTGCTTTGACCATTATGCTGAACTCTTACCAGGGTCGTGGGAGTTGCTGTTGCATGCACCGCAACCACGGGTGACCTACCCAACCGTAGCTTGATCACACCCAATTGGCGCACGTCTCCAGCTTGGCCCCCTACTGACTCATTACGTCGTTTTATTTTGTCATTTATTGTTGGCCCTCATAAAACCTTAATTAATTCGACGGCTCTTTAGTTTTACTGGTCGTAAAAAGCGATTTCTCTTAGTTGCTTGAGTTGCTTCATAAATACATTTTTGTTCATAAACATTACGAAATTTCTTTTTAAATAATAAATAACTCTTTCACGTATTTTTTTTCGGATTACTTAATTACTTTCCTATCCATTATATTTGCAACTCTTTTTTAGCGTTCTTGTTGCAAAATTACTTGCATTATACTTCTGAAATTCATTTAAACTCTAAGCTACATAAACTTTTTCGTAAAGACCGTCATCGTAATATTCATCTTAATAAAACATTACCTTTGTATAATGTAAAAGAGCCCCATAAAAACTAATTCGGCGCCGCAGAGATAAACGAGAACTATTATTACTAAATATTTATTAAATTAAATACATACTCGTGTAATAATATTATGTATCTGTGGGTTGCTACTATAAGTCATACATAATACAAAGTCTCATCATTTATTTAAATTACCGTATTAATATTCATGACAACATTTAACAAACAAAATGAAATCGAAGTGAGATTTACATTTCCATAGTAGATCCTCGGCCTTAGCATCAATAATGTCGCATAACGTTTCGAATTCAAACAAGGTGCTTATTAAAGACAATTTCTGTATGTTTTGTGGCGGTAGTTAGATGACGCATGTCGACGATGCGGCTGCATTAACGGAGTGCATTGCACTCTAGAGCGCGAGTATTTGCCTATTTGCACACTCCTAAGATAACAATTGACGTTGGCGTCAACCATTGTTCCTCAACATGTGCCCGCTTTAACTCAACCAACACGAAATTTAGTGAAAATTACACAACACCATTGTTCCGTGATTCGAGCTTACTTTCACCAAACACATTTGCTCTAAAAACTTTTTGCTAATGCCTCGATTAAATCGTGTATAACATCGTTTAATGTTAAACGCTACACTTTTCCAATAGCCGTATAAAAGCATTTCTTACAGCGCTAACGATAAAGTTGAAATTCGTTTGTTAATGACTATATTGGAGTAAAAGTCAGTGATCGATGTTTCCTACACTGTCACATCGTGGGAGCGATAACATCGATACGTACCAGTTTAGATCTCGCTCGCAACTAGTCCATTGTAACCAGTTGCGCGGGCGCAGAATTAACATTTCTAATAGTCACTTAAGTATATTACGGGGAGGTATAAGGAAAAATCAATATTTAGCCTGTGTTTTCCTTACGTTACAAACGGCCATACCTAAAGTAATACTGATTTGCATTCAAAACACTGCTTCATTCAGATTGAATGGCTTGGATATACATTTGATGACTCCTCCCCAACTTTGTGGAATGATTAATAACTCAGGGCCCATTCAGAGCTCAGCTGTTATTTCCCGACCTTTAGCATTTTCCACCTTTGATCCTTGAAATGTTAATGCCAAGATAGAAAGCGATCAGGAACACAATGCCGTGTTTCTTGACAGAAAATAGCGGATATACCAATAGGAACGAATAAAGCAGAAAGTCGTTGCACTGGAGGTCAGTTAATTACAGCAATCTGAGGTCATACGTGTGATTGGCGTTTGCATAAACAAGTGATTGATTTTGTCGGCTTTGGTGTTTAACGACCAATTTGGTACCAAGACCTATTGGAGTAATAGTTTTCCGAGTCATAAATAAACTTGATAACTTTAATTCATAAACTTTTAATGCTATACAAAGGTAGGAAGTAGCCAATTTTTTTTGTTAGAGAATTTCTTCCAGACGACATATGGAAATCTTTATCTTAATTGTAATTTATTGTATTGTAAGCATAAAATCTTAATTTCCCATCAGATATGTCGCCCTCTACACCGTACGTATTTCATTCCCGTCCAAGCAACATTCATATGCATTGGACGAATTTTGTACACTACCAATGTTGCTAAATACTAGTCGAAAGAATTTACTGTATTAGCATAGCAAGTAGATTGAGTGAGGCTATAAATGTAAATTGTACATTTCACTCTAGCGATAATAAAAAAGCAGTTCGCACCTTCTGTCTACAATGTCGAAGGTTGTATTTTTCGTCATGTTTGCCTTCTGGCTGACCTTGATGGGAAATTTTATTAAAATTCTCTTTATATTGAAGCATAATTTTATTTAAATATCCCCTACCGAAAAAATCATACATTTGAAACGTGAATAGTTCGTTGGTATGAACGAATCAACCACACAGTTTATGTTTTCGCATTTCATCGTGTTGTACTTTTGTATAGATTGCTACTTGCAGCACTGCCAATTGCTTGTACACATACGTTTCCAATGCTAGAGCCACTTTGTAATCGAGTTGCGTTCGAGTTCCAACAGTGATGGCCGGTGACCGTTCCTATTTTCTGAGTTCGTCGTCCGACTCCAAGGCTCACAAATGTATTATTTCATAGCAAGACTTCACATGCGATGTTTTGAACGCACCATTGGCAAAACGTTGGCGATATTCCATACATAACACGTCTAAACGATCTTGTTGAATTAAATGTAGTAAGTCTTCAATATTTAACATTGAAACTATTTTGCCAAATTATTTTTGATACAAGCTAGTCTGTAATATTACTTGTAAGAGATAATTTTCGAGTCATGCGTGTTATGATTGCCTTCTCTTCCGAATTTGTAATGTTATGGCTTTAATACATATACGGAAATCCAAAAATAGTTTTTATTACTCTCATGGTAATAAAATTCGTTTTGGTAATTTGTCGTCTTCTGTCGTCATATTGTGTATAGAATTTATTTTAACACACGAATCTCAAATAAGAAATGCCTTGGTCATCCAAAACTGTCTTATACATAGACACAGAATAGGTAAACTAAAGGAGAGATTGCAAGAGGAAACGTACAAACAAAGAGATGGGAGATCTCTCTAATCGGAGTCGGAACATCCCGAGATAGCCGGTAATGGTTCACTTCGTATTCCGTCTCTGTCTATCGGCATTTTCCAATGACATAATATCTTTTCTATTACCTACTCTGTGTGTAAAATTTCCTTTATAAGATCAATTCAAAGAGCCGTCCATGATCTTAAAACATTCAAGGGACATCTTACTAATGTAGTGTTCGTCTGTTGTTTCGTTTTCTCTGCCAAGTTTCAAACGACCTGACTTGATGAATATGTATTCAGCTGTAAATGTTTACAATACTGATTGTATTGTAGCCGAACCCAAACCAGTCTAAATTTTGTATGAACGAAGTCTGGAACACCGATATTTGGGTTCTATTTTCTGAACTCCAACTGTTTTGAAGATTCGATCCGAACATAAAAATAAATTGAGTAAGACAATCGTTAACAAATACGATACCTTTCATCCAGAATCGGTTAACTAAAAAGAACTGGTGGCGTATTATGATGTGTTAAAACCATAATTGTTCCGTTGTGAGAATGTGACGGCGCTTTACGACCTGCATAGCCGCGTCACTGTCTCTCACCGGAACAGTGATGGTTTTAACACGTCATAATACGGCCCCTGGTCGGACGCAAGTAAGGCCAAGGAAATAAATAAAAGATTTCCGAACGAACGAAAACTGTTAACAAAATAATTGAACAAGTTTCGAGTGTTATCTAATCTAGGGGTTGGAAACTGTTAGTTCATCCTTAATGGCTAACATAGGAGTGGACTACACAGGTCGTGTGTGTTTCGTTGCTTCGTAGTATCGTCAGCAAACCAGTGAACTATTGAATTAGTAAGGGCTTATACTTGTAGGCTTTGAAGCACTTAGTGACGTATCCTGTCTGACGCATGTAGGATCAGTTGGTGGAGGTAAATTGGAAACTGTTCATGGAATTGTTTTCTGGTTAAGCGGAAATTCATTTGTACTGACACGACAGAAAAAAAGCTTTATAAATACTGTCTACAAGACAATACTGTCAAGAGTTCTCAGTATCATTTTGAATGCAAATCGTATGCAAAAATCGAACAATAATTTTGGGGATTTCCTAAATACTTGTTAATTATTACAAAATGATGTAAAGTATTGACGTAGATTATGTTCTTGAACGCCATTTTCTTTTTGCGGGGCTATTTCGTCCAAGGACGTGACGGACAGAAACTTGCATTCGTAATTATTTATTTGTTTACTGTACACAAACTCATCAAGTGTCATCAGTAAACATAAATTAACGTTAGAAAGTCTAACATGACAAGTTTCCGTTGTCCTTACATTATTTACCAATTAAGAAATGTCCATTTCATTCAAACGTATACCATGTTTGATTAAATGTAAACTCTATTCTGTAATTAAGGTTTGTTGTCTCTACAAGTAAACGTTAAATTTAATATTTAATGTATTCTACCTCAATGTCCCGTAAAGTGTATGCTATATAAAACCATTATTTATTCACATATAAATCGATGTGTTTCTCTTGTTACAGGTAAACAAAGCAGCATTACCGAATACTATTAGCTTTGAATAAGGTCAGTATACAATACCGAAATATTGAATAAAGTGCTTTTAACGTAATTAAACTTGTATATGATGTATACTATTTATAAGGCCTCCACTTTGTCTATGTAACACGAGGCCACCGTTCTGCTTAGTTCCTTTTGAGAACTTGCGCAAGATTATTATTTAGTTTCGTAGTTTAGGTCTGTCACGAATTTTAGTTAGGCGGTCTGTTTTTCTGAAGCTATAAAATTAGAATCTAGAACTAATTTGACCAAATACATACGGCATCCCGCTGATAGATTTGAAGGTAGGATTTAGTGGTTTAATTTACAGCAGAATTTATGACCAATAAATTATTAGCAACTTTATAGCCACATGACTCAATCTAAAAATAACAATACGATTGTAATCTCAGTATTGTATTCGTTTTCATAATGAAATATGTTAATATTATGGTTCTACATACAGTTTAGTAGACAAAAAGAAATGTAAATCTCGACAGGTCAATTATAATATTTTTGTTTAGTTGACTTGCGAGTATTGAATCACAGTAACTGAACTAATATCAGTGACTTTCATTATCCAATCATAGAATCTCAATTTTCTCTGTACTATCTTTCATGTCTATTTTCTTCTCTTTGAATTGATATTGAGCCTTCTAAACTGCCAATAAGAACTACACATATCTAAGCTTACTGACTAAGTTAATTTGTTGGTTTTTAAACCGTGCCGGCGGTTTCTCAAAGTCGTCTTTGTGCGCCGTGGGAGCATACGCCATGTGCTACATATGCTTTTTCGTTTTTTTTAAGAAAACATTAAGTAGCAGCGACGAGATAAAACACGAACGCTGATTCAGTGGGAACTTCAAGCTAATCTGCTAATCACTTCTTTACAATATTCTTATTTTTAGCAGTGTTAAGTCTTATGACTTATGTAGCGTTATATGGATCTGCACTGCTTTGCTTCTCGCGACTTTCCATGACATTCATACCTATCCTTTGAAGGAAATGTACTTTACGTTTTGACTGAGTTAATTATTACATTCTTCGGTTTTTTATGAGTTGAAGAATGATGAAGATAGTTGTTGATCTCACCAACTGTAGCCAGTATTTCAGTGGTATTAAATCTGGGGAAACTTTGTGTACTTACACGTTTCTGGCATTCTGTCTATGCTGACGTCAAACTTTAAACGTCAAGCTGAAATCTCACAAAATGAATGTTCTCTATCTAGACTATCTACCACTAACATTATACTACGTTACAGACTAGTGCACCTTTGCGTTTATTTTACTACTTACAATCAAAATTCTTTGTTCTCTTCAATTCGCTAGCCGCGTAATGACGTGGACCACCTTGGTTTTGTTGCCAATATTCCGCATTCAATCGCTTTGGGTTTTACACGTTTTAGATCTAAAAATCCACATTATTTAGTTGCTTCTCTCTTTATTGAAGTTTTATACGAGCGTTGACATCCGAATGGCTGGGATACATAGAACGTTGCTTTGTATTTTGTACCAGTCATTACCCCGTCTCTCTTTTTAGTATAAACACTAGCTTCTCGATCCCAGACTGAATCTATTGCCCAGCTCAGTCGTGTGTCGCCCACGCCTTCTTTTATGAACGATCAATGTTTTTTTGTTAACAAATCTAAACCTCTTGGAGTTTTTATGGTGCTCTTCTATTATTTTATTCATTATTTGGTTAATCTAATTATATAATCTACATTTGGCTGCTCTGAATGTCTGTTAATCATGATTACATACATTAATAGCTGTTCCAAATCGTTTCTCGTTACTTCGTATACACACACCATCACAATTATCTATCAATACAACGTATCTGGCCATTACAAACAAGATAAAGAAACCAAAAGAGACTCCAATTACGAAGTTAGACACAGTATTATCCCAGATAGAGAAAAAACACTCCACGACAACATGTTTTGCCGTCATCGTTTCACTGAAAATCGCTTTCATTCCCAAGTCTCGGTGGTGTGGAGGGTAGGGGTAGGGCGTGACGTCAGACCTCCCGGCTGGGCCACCCCTGGCCCCTAAAAATAGATGCCTGAGCCCGGGAGTCGTTCAATGGAGGCTCGTGGGAGAGGCCTCACGCCCTGAAGAACCGTGTAGGGCGTAGAATGAACGCCACATATAGATACCAATATATCTATTGCTTTATCCAAACATACGCTCCTTTAATATCAAACTTTGAATTTCTGTTAACAAGACCATTTTAGTTTTATTATTTCTAAAAACTTTCTCCATTCAATATGCCAGCGAAAACATACAAGCGTACATTTTCTCAGACATGTTCGAACAAAGCATTTCGGACGATTTCCTATTTTACTCATAGTTCTGAGATGTGCTCCGAGTTCTGCATGCGAATTTGTGGAAACCAGTTGATGGATGGAGCTAACACCGGGAAAAGTAGATGATATGATTTCCACTCGGATGAATACCTATATTCTAATATATTTTCACCGTAGTCAATCTCTTTTACGACCTTTGCAAATCCGGGAGACTACGCGCAATATTGTTACTAGCCCGCCAATTCGCCTACATATTTCAAATACAACCATACAAATAGATTCCAAGTAAGTCGAATAATTTTATTCATATCACGCAATGCGGGGAATGACGGAGCTAAATAAAAATAGACGTTTAGAAGAGCGGTTCAATGGGCAGGACTCCAATAGGATCGCCAATAATGTTACTGGCGTATCTCGCTGAATTTGTTCCTCCGAAAGTCAATCTTTTGGTAGGTACTAATGTTTATTATTACAAACGATACTGTGGTTTGAGTAGGTTAATTGATAATAATATTATTGTTATTAGGATATTTTTGTATAATTTCACATTACTTAATTAGGTTTTCCCTTACGACTGCCCGATAGCAATACTCGGAAAAATATTATAATCGTTGATTGGGGGATCCCAAAATACCCTTAATTTATTTACCTAATACCAACTAAATAGTTCCATATATTTAAGATAATTCAATTCCAACGTAAACACATCGCGGTGGAATAATTAAATACTTAAAACAAAATGTATATCAGACGAGGACTCAGTATAACTGGGAGGAGGATTATCGTATTACTGGGGACAGCGCGGGTTTACATCAGCATACTTCGGAGCCCCAGGGAGCCGCAACCCCAGGGAGCCGCAACCCCGGCGACTCATTATTGCTGCTATTTTCTAGGAACAATGAAAAACGTCCGGACGGCTTGCACGTACCTAGCCACCCCTGGAATATTACAGTTGCTTTGCATTTGAAAATATTCCCAGAAATTAAGCTTCAGAACAAAAAAATGGACATTTTTTGTTCTGCCTTTTTTCAAAACAGCGACCGAGAATAGGGGAACTTTTCGTTATTCCGTTTGTGTATATAAGCTTTGATAAAACCTTTAACGAGCACAGAAAAATAAGTCTTTAATTATGCAGTTTTTCTCGTAACTACAAATGAACGAATGATTTAATGGTCATAGTACACCGTCATATTTCTTTCAAAGGAGAAAATATTACCGTGCTCCATTCGGCCCTAGACAGGACCGACGACGGTACATAGTGTAATAAATCAAAGAATTTCCATATGTCATGCCGGGTACCAGTCCGAACACCTGTCCTCATCTTGTTTCATGTCGTTTTTCAAACGCTCCTGCATTTTTTATGAGAATATTATCCCGATACAGCCACGTCATGATTGAATCGAAGAACTTATTCTCGATTTTGCAATTTAAGAAATTGAAACCAATGCACATTTTGTAAAGGCATTGAGGCAAAGGTGAAACCTGATTGTACGGCCTCGTCTAGATGTGTATTGGGTAACATTTCGTGCTTCCGTTTCCAATGAAACGTCGCCTACTTCTCCTTTGGAGGACGCTGGTGGCTTTAGTTGCTACAGTTCAATAATTTATACTTGAAGTACCTACTTGAAAGTTTTTGTACGACAAATCGTCGTAAATGGTCAGAAATTATCTCGTGGAAATTTTACAGGAGCATATTCCTTATATAAATTGTTTTTTGTCCTGGCTTGTGTCCAAACACATTTGAGTAAATTCGCAAAAAATATGAGTAAATTCAATGTCATATTCATTTTGAATAAGAAACATGAAGTTGATTTGTGTTATGACTTGTACTTTTTGCGGATTCACTTATCATAGTACGTTGTACTTACCGTGTGTGGTTGTAGTTTGATTCACTATGTAAATTAATCATTCAGGTATTGGCGCATTTTAAATGAATTAGGTATGTTGATTGAATGCCACTATTTAATTATTTTCTCATTATTATGTATGCTTGCAAATGAGTTCGTGCATCGCACATAATAAACAAACAGCCTTATCACTTATCTGTTACCCGATACGCCTGATAATACTCGCTGATAACATTATCTTACTAAACTAGTGCTGTGGGTTATTAAACGGCACGGGGTCTTTATGTTGTTCAAACTATGGTATTTTCCAGTTCATTAGAGGTTAGAAGTCGAACCCGTAACGAAGTATCAGGTTTAAGGAGTGTACCAAGACATCTTCTACATTTGGTACCTTCAAAAATAAAATGTTTCTTTTTTTATCGGAAAATTCGAAAAACATCTAGGGCACTTTCCACAGTTATTCAATTAGAATATTGGGCTGAAATCAATTTTCAGTAACCTGTCCATTACACGCAGTTTATTTTCCTTGTAAAACATTAATTGAAATACAATAAAATATAGGAAAATTGGATAATTCCAGTGAATTCAGAAAATTCCGGGAACCATTTCAACGTTTTTCAGTTCAGAGTAATGAGATGAATTCGCTGTTTCAGTTTGACGTACACCGTCCCTTACACCCGTTATAGAGTTGCTCCATCGATCACCGGAGCGAGATTACAGGGTTGTTTGTTTCTCAAACTATAAAGGCTGGGCGAGCGACTCGAGTTAGCTACCTTAAACATTAGCGTGTAAATTTCTTTATACACAAAATGTTGGTGTGAGTGCGTGCTCAATGAGCGGCGGGGTATCGACGCGGCCGCTCGTTAGCGGGGCGGGGAGCCAGCTAGGGGAGCGGGGAGGGGACAACTCGACCGACCTTGGCCGTGACTCTCCCGGCTCACCCCGGTAACAAGAGCCCCTCACCAGCCCAAATTGATTTTCAAATTTCGCCTGGTATTCTATTCCTATACTCAAAACTAAAATATGTTCGAGGAGCATCGACACTCTTATCGACACGTTTGGCTTTCACAATTCGGTGGCCATGGTGACCTGATGACCGAATCATTTGAAACAGGCTTCATTCGTCATACTACGCGTAGGTGTAAAGGCAGGGTAGATAATCTATCAAACCGTGACTAATCCTGTTTGTTTTGTACTAACATTTGCTGTATTTACAGTGTTTTCCTTTTACATTATTCTGTAACTTTTTGAGGGTGACTGTGTGGCTCGAGGATCGTGTTTTTAGTTTAATCATTCAGTACTATTCAACTGGGGTACTCGTAAAACATTTAGACTAATCACCCGAGTTGCCCTTTATGCCGAGTTGGTATCCATTTCACTCGTTGTGTGCTAATGTATTGTATCTGTTGTATATAACGTAAAGCGTTTGTTATGAACAAAATACACGTAACGGCTAAGCCTCTTGTCGCTTGTAAGTAAGAATTACTTGGGTTGTGTTGTGTATAATAATTTTCTTCTCATTATTTATAGCGACCACTTTGGAATATACAGGTGTACTCGACGTTATTCCCTTTACGGCGTGATAGTGTGTCCTATATGCAACAAATTAGCCATGTACCCTAGCCGAAAGTCAGTAATTACGGGAAATTTCAATTTTTATAGTTTTTTTGAAAAATACCCGGAATTCGCTATTAAATTTATTTAACTTTGTAGTATCAAACTGAATGGCTTTGATTTCCATATTCACTTGTAGCTGATACTTTAACGAAGCTTTTCACGTATTTAAATATTCAAAACGTATATTAAATGTATTAGGAAATCATCCAGGTACACGTTAACCATTAATGATTATCTCAAAAACTTGTTATGATACTAAGTGTAAAAAATACGAGAAAAACATCATTATTTCATCAGCTATCCAATGGGCTATGAATCTGTACAGTGACATAAGAATACTTACCTCTATTTTCTTTGCGATATTTAAATGAAAAATTGTAATTCTCATAATCTGCTAAGTCATGGAACTTAAATTTGAATAATGTGCATCTGGCTGGTCGTTGATATTCCTAATCCAATTATTACAAAATAATAGTTATGTCGATAGGGCTGCTACTTACGGCAAATCAACATTCTTATTGCCAGGCTGAAATATAAAGAGCAATCTAATATTCATGAACTCTCAATTCAAAATATTTCGCCGAAATTCGGGTAAATGCCTATCGTTATTTAGAAGGTATTGTACCAATCAAATTTAAGATGGCTGGATAGTAAGTTTGGAATGAGACAAATTATTGTTCAAACTTTCTATTTTACGTTCTAGCTCTTCTCAGTAATCATGCTAGTCTGTAGTTAATGCCCTTTCACGTCGATATCACCATTGCATTTCTAATGATCGTTCATGTTGTCTACAATAAAAGGTACTGACACTTGTGCGTCTCATGTATCATTACCATCACATGGTCTGGAATATAAACCCAGTATGATTTAATACCTACTTTGTATTTTCAGCTTTCAGCAGGCGACCGTGATTCTTGTTGAGTCAATAATACTAATTTATTAAGAATATAATTGTTCGCCTACACTTAGACGAACACTGTATTTACATTAAGATGCTTACGACACATAACACAAGTACACGGTATTTATTGAAAAAGATTCAATTTCGCCAAAAGATCGAAAAAGGATTTTTATTTTTTATTATTTGCAACCTACATTGAAAGTATATAATGAATGGATGAAAATTATGTTCAAAGCCATTCTCCCCGAAACTGTAGGTTTTATAGGCCACCAAAGTTTTGAGCGACATGGAAATGATAAATCACGACACGGTAATTACTATTAATGACACGGAAATGTTTAACTGAAACATTGTAAGTAAACTCCCTCTAGCCGTAGTAACTGCCTCGTTGGTCTAGTAGTGGCAAGCGCGAACGCTGATCGTGAGGTCTTGGGTTCGATTCCCAGGTCGGGCAAAGTGTTATTGGGTTTTAACATGCTAGATTCCTCAGTAACAGCCCGGTGTTTGGATTTGTGCCTGCTTGATGGCAATAGTTTCGCCCCCTATTACATGGTACTTAAACATGACGGCGAAATGAGGGTGTTAGTATACACCTCTGCCAAACCCTTCAGGGAATACAGGCGTAATGTTTTATTGTAAAGAAACATAAATCTCGACCTAAAATTAAAATAAAATAATAATAGGTCAAATGCTTCTAATTTTCTTCCAGTGGACTAGCAACCCTGGGTGTTATTGCATATGCGATGTTAAAATGTCTGCTGCCTGACCCACATTTTTTCGTAATTGAATTGTTAATGTCGTAATTAAATTACACATGAGGCCGATTTGGAAACGTATCTATTGGAGTATAGAATCATTTATAAATACATCACGTCTGTTATGTTACATAAATGCAGTGTATGACCTGATGTAGGATACTTTAAAATACCTAGTCTTAGATTTTATTGACTGGAAATAGCCTATGAGCGACTAGTTCTTTCATCTACACACATAAATAAAATGGAAGTGTCCGTTTGTAATGTCAAAATTACAGTTTTTTACTAAACTACATATGAAAATATATACGGCACTTATTACAAAAAAAAAAGTATTTTTAAATGTGTTGTTCCGGTTAATCTCCAAAACGGCTGGACCTATTTTGACGGGACGACTTTTACTGGCAGATAGCTGATGTTATAAGGAGTAACTTAGCTACTTTTATTTTAGAAAAAGAATTAGGGTTGCGCGCAAACAAAAACAAAACCCATCTGACTTCTCAACAGACGAAGTCGCGGGCACAGCTAGTCTGTATATATAAAAAGAGAAACTGGCTGACTGATCTATCAACGCACAGCCTAAACCGCTGGGGTTAGAATTTTGAAATTTTGACAGTGACCTTTTATAACGTAAGCATACAATAAGGATTTTTCAAAATTCCTCCCCTATGGGTGTGAAGAAAAAATCACGTAAGCGAGGATGCGGGCAAAAGCTTGTTCTTAATATGTCAAGATTCTGCGAATGCTGCGCTACCTAATCCCTCTAAATATTTAATTTTCGGATATCCACACCCATTGCAATTACCTATGCAATATAGAATCTATTTCGGTAAATATATTTAAGCTACAGCGGGTCCCCTTAGGTGATTAAGACCAAAATGATTGACATTCGTTCAAGGATATCTATCTGACGTCAATCACTATGATGAATGGTTGACACTTAATTTGTCAACGGTGTTATTATTATTAGGTTCAATTAAAATTCTTCTTATAATGACTTTTGTGTGTTCCTCTCAGCCTTTTCCCAATTATGTTGGGGTCAGCTTCCAGTCTAATCAGATGCGGCTGAATACCAGTATTTTACACGGAGCGACTGCCATCAGACCTCAGCAACTCAGTAACTGGGCAATGCTGATATCCTAAGATTAGACCGGTTGTCAGACTTTCGGCCTTCTGACTGCCCGTAACGACTGTCATAGGTATTCTTATGACACCCGGGACCGACGGTTTAACGTGATCTTCGACGCACGAAATGTAAAGAACCCACCCACAGACTGACGGCGGCAAGCGCAGCTTAAACTCGCTTTGACTTTTGTATACCAGCCCATATTAGATATGTTGATAATTTTGTCGCTATACGATGTTATCAAGACCAAGTCGTAATCAAGTACTCAGAATCATTTGCGTAGTAATATCAGCGTATTATCCTGTATACAACCGTCCGACTATTTTCCCTCTATCAACCTTTATGAACACGATTGCCTAAAGGACGGTGAAGCAACTCCACATTATCGTAGTCATGCCATAATTCCGACCCCCACAATGCATTAAGCACAGACTAGTACGGCGGCCATGTGATTTGTCAGCGTTCTGCACGGTAGCTTCTTCCTAGCTTGGGCAATTTATGTCACTGGTAAAGTTCACTTGGATTGTGTTGTAAGGCTGTGAGCTGTGATCACTTTCTGTAAGGTTCAAAGTTGGTACTTATAAATCAAGCATTTTACTAATTGCATGTGCAATATGTTGGTAGAGTAAAATGTCAGTATGGTACGATATTTTGTAATCTAAAGCCCAATAGTCTGATTTTGAGATACTAGAATATTAGAAATATACTACTATTATTCTCGTAGTACAAAATAACGTATTTTTCGACTGCTGTTTATTTATAACTGACCTGTTTTACCTACTATCAAGTATCATGCAAACTCATTCACTTTAATTGACACACCCCATCAGTGTCACCATATCTAAAACACAATGTTTACGCATACATACATACATTTCCTCATACATTTTTTCTCTGAACCCTTTTACATTATCTAAATTGCTTGTGTTTCGAACGTATCACGCGACGTGGCCAAAACTAAAATAGATAAAGTCGTATCTTTGTTGGAGGCCGACGAGAATAAATTCTGTAACTATTATTAGGTGAATGGCGTCTTCTGGCCCGGCTAGTGCCTCTTCACTCCTACTTGGTGCTGGAGTACACTTATCATGTCCCACCATCTCCGGGCTGTCTGGAAAGTTTTAAATTTAGGATGCTTTTTATTACGGACTGTCTAGTTTGGCACTTCGATGTAGGGGAGCTTGTTGCAGCTCTGTATTGAATCTAATTTTAATTCTGTTCGATTCTTCTTCGAGCACGAGCTATACGAGAATAGCTTATGTCGTGGTTAATAGATTAGCTAGTCAGCAGAGTTGGTAGCGAGGCTGACTGCCCAGGGTGCGCTAGTCGTACTTAAATATCTCTGGAGGCTATTTTAATGCACCCCAATTCTGTTCTATGACGATGTGTAAAAGGCATAATTTGGTAAGGCAAAATTGTTACGATGCTGATGGCACGATTGGCGCAGCTGAGCAACTGGCTTCTTCGTTAGGAGTCGCGGGTTCGAATCCCACAAACAAATATTTGTATGGCCTACAGATTGTTGTTCTTGGTATGGATATTTGTTCAAGTGAAACTTGTGTATGTAAATGCACCTAACTACGATACAGGAAAAAAATAGCGAGAGAAAGTTTATAAAAAATTTGATAAATAATTTAATAATGAAGTTTTGGACTAAATAATTATCGTTTATAAACGTGGTGGGTGCGTGTGTTATGTTTATGATTACGATAAATATCCCCGATTCAAATCATGCTGTTCTTGTTACATAAATAAGAGAATTACGATCAAGTTATCGTCGAAATAAATAACGTTTTTATTGCTCATGTGGCATCGTATGCAGCCAACTGATATTGTTTCGCCATATCTCGTATTTCATGGATGCGACATCGGAGATAATTCTCAGTATATAACGTCGACACGAATACTTGGCTGCGAGTTATTACTATTTCCCTACAGTAAAAATGTCTGAGATATTATAAAGTCTGGCCGTGCAAATTTGGACAACAGATTGGACAGCAGTCTTGGCAATTGGGTAGCGAATTCTGCAAGAATGGCTCCAGAAATAAAAATTGCAACGGCTAGGGTAATGGAATTGCTAAAAATAGTGAAAGTTATCTTCAAAAAATACACGTCCCAGCTAAATTCTTAATTATTAACGAAACATGATCTTTACGTAAAGCCTTTGGGGCTATAAGGAAAATAATAAAACTAAACTACATGTGAACATGTCCTCATTGACTTAATAACAGGTCCTTTTAATTCCTGAATATGGACAACGATAAACTAGAAATTTAATAGATAGCGATAATATTCATAGAGCTATGATCACGCACGTCCACCACTCGGCGTCATGTAGACACTTCCACGAATTGAATTTACTGAAGGCAATGCGTGACCTGTAACTGTTCCTACAAAGTTACCAACAACACGCGTCTGCGATATTACAAACACGTTTGCTACTTAATTATCTCTCACACGACAACTTCTAACAGAAAAATACGAAAAAATAACCTACTTGAGCAAAACTTGACCAAACATTAATTAATCAATTCAGCTCTAATAGTTTCGAGTGACATTAAATGAATGGTTCCACCTCATTTGATCGACTGTAAATTAAAACTTAAATATTGACTTTCTAAATGGAAAAAAACAGTTGTTGAGCTTCCGTATCAGGTCTGCAACAGTGTTTGGTCTCCCCGCGGCCCTCGGATACAAATGTTATTATCACACATTTATCGAAGCCTTGTTCGGTCGGACCGACTCGGAACCGGTTGCACCGAGGTTGATCGACAAACACCAGTGAAAGGTGACCCGACACGCCTCCTACATCGATGTATTTATACATGCGAGCAGCAGATATGTGCTGTATACTGACGGGTCTGAGTATAGTGGTCATTTCTTCACATGACGGGCCGCCGGCCAACACGCACATGCGTGCATGCGGGCGACTCAGGCGCTTGAGGAACAAAACTCCACCAGTTTTTAAACTTTTAACGAATGTTTTTTAAACTGTGTGGGCATGTTCCGAAGGTTGTCTGTTGCGTTTCGAGGCATTTTTAAGGATCGAGTACAAATGGCGGCTAAAATAACATTTTGGCAACGAGATATTATTTTTTCCTTTTTACATCTTTTGTTGGCGTTTCGTTTCAACATCAAGATAAGTTTTTAATACAAATATTTATGACAGCACTGTGTTAAAAAAATATTTGGTATTGCTTCATAACCTCGCTTAACTTTTCAATAACATTCAACGCAGTTAGGTAAGGACAAGTGGATTTAACAATTTGACTCAATAGCGTGAGGATAATATTTATTTCTGACCTCACGCTTTATTTGGCCCGAAGATAAAGTTTTAATTATAACCTTGAACCAAAAATATCAATAGTCAGGCAAATCGGTCATTAGAAGCTTTCAAATAATAGAACTATGTACACATAATAGAGCTATTGAGTCCGTAATTGGTCCGTTCGTAAAATATTTTAGTATTGACACGTAACTAACGTCCTGGTTTAAACTTTTCGTTTTTTTTTATACTAGAATTTTATTTTTAATCTGTTGACCTTTGGAATTTCTAAGTACATTCACTTAACATAACATCATGTCTGTATTCCCCGAAGGGTTGGGCAGAGGTGTATAGTAACACCGTCATTTCACCGTTATATTTAAGTCCCATGTAATAGGGGACGACGCTATTGTCATCAACCGGCCACAAATCCGAACTCGGGGCTGCTACTGAAGAATTCCACACGGAAAAACCCAATAACACTTTGCTACCAACCTGGGGATCAAACCTAGGACCTCACGATCAGCAGTCGCGCTTGTCACCTGTAGACCACCTTGGCAGTTACATATACACACATTCACTTGTATTTCCTTTTTAATTAAGGCTCAAGAACTTTAATTTATCGTGATAAGTTTCTTAGTTATCGACGCCATGTTTGACTCTATTATAATTACAAAGCTTTTAAGCCCACAGAATTAGTTGGTCACCGAACTGTAACCGATACCTTACCATCAACCTTCGCGGCTTGTCATGATCTGACCGCCGATGACGCAGACAGGCATTATGCCAAGATTTCATCGAAGAATGACAAGCTACCTCGTTAACATTTTGATAAACACCGTCTAGCCGACTAGCCTAGATTGAGCCATCAGTGCAATTGTCGAGAATTGCAACCAATCATCATCATCTGTGTCAATTGGTGGTACTGATACTTGAATTTATTGTTGCAGTGTTATGCCAATTTTCATTAAGAAGGTATGTCACTGGGAAACTTGGGATCCTAAAGTATCACGGATGACTATTTTAAAGCAAGTGTTAAAATTTCAAAATTCGATAATTTTTATTTGCATTCAAAAATATTTTTATTTTAGTTTTTTCAAAAAATAATCATTCCTGCTTTAGTTATGAATTCGGAAAAAATATTTTCTAATCTGTGTCCCCAAATATGACCTAAATTGTAAAAACAGCTGATCATAGCTATGGACAGATAGATTTTAGCATATTTTTTACGAAATCTTTGAAAAGCTATTTCTCTTAAACTATTGAGTTTTGGGGAAAGTTGTAGAACAAAGTTATCCTTTATTATGGGTACTTTAACACCCTTTCGGCTTAGTACCTCCTTTCCGACTAACCTTGTATACTTGGGAGCAATGAATCAGGTTCACCAACATAAACAAAACAATGTTAAAATGTTTAACAATGTTTTCCGAGATATTAAGGTTTATGTTGGTGACAGCCAAAGATAAAATTGTTGCAGTAGAAATGAAAGAACTGTTTGATACTTGGATAATACGCATGCGCAAAAAGACCCGTAAGTGTGACAACAAAACAGCTTTAAACCATTAGTATAATCTTCAGGTATCTTTAAATGGGTTTGTAAGGGTCCACTGCTGAATATAGGTGTCCTAACAGACTGCTTCAACGGCAGGTCTTGAGTTCAAATTCCTCAAACACCACGCTAACGGATGAAGATCGCAGTATATTATTCTTCGCCAATTAACAGCATATTGTTAAATTACCTCGTTCGGTATGCGCAGTACAGGTATAGATCATGCAATATGACATGTGCGCTCATATAGGTACTCGTCTGCATTCTAGTGCTCAGTTATAGCTCTGACTATATGGCTATTTGGCTTCCCGGTCTATTTTCGATAGGTCGCCTCCGTGACTGTACACGTATTCACCGAATAACTAATAGAAATATTGGTTCTACTAGATACAAAGAAATTGTTTGCTTGTTAGAAATGCATTGTCATTTATCTACAGCCATTGCTTCTGAATAGCACATGCCGTGGTGAAAAGATTAGCCAGTTGGTAGCGGGGCTGATTACCCAGGGTGCGTCGGATGTACTTGAGTATCGCCACTCGTGGAGGCTCTTCGACATGAACTTTACAACAAGGAGTGAAGTTGCAAATCGTCGCTGCGCTTGCAAAATCTGCTCTGTATTTTTTTTTGAATTTCGGATTTTGATGCTATTTTATAATACTTCTCAAGCCACGTGCGCCTGTTAAATCCGTTTTCTAATAATTTATTTGGTTAAGGAGATAGCAAAATCAGCTATGTTAGTTTGGCCAAAAAAAATCCTGTATGTGGACGACACGGGTCGTGGGTTCGATTCCCGCACGGAACAAATGTTTGTATGGCCTACAGATAGTTGTTCCGGGTCTGGGCGTTTGTGCATGTGAGATGTGTGTTTGTAAACGCACCCACGATACAGGAGAAATCCTAGTGTGGGGCAACTTTTTTTTTTAAAAAGAAAGAAAGTTGTGTGCAAAGAGACAACGTATTTCTATTTCAATGCACGCCTCTTAGAATTGCGCTTCAATATGACACATAGCGGGTTTATTATTTTAAAATAGTGTGAAAAATCCGCTAAGTGTTCTAGGAAGACAAACAATGAAAATTATCTAGTAGACGCAAAATCCGTCATGTGGCAAAAATTGATACAGCGGTATTTACGACCCAAAAAAAACCTGTATGTGCCCAAATTCACTTGAAAAATCCTAGCACCTGTTATATCGTAGAAAAAAGCAAAAAAATCATATTTATTGATGTCCTGACATAAAGTCTTAATTTTCTGCATACTAAGTTTTATAATGTTGTTATCAGTTTAAGAAAAAAACTGTTTTTTACTTCTCCTGTAAAGTTGGGTTTTTTCCCTTAGCGGATTTTGCAACCGCAGCGACGAAATAATATGTATGATAACAGATTATTTGGCGTTCAATGGTTACACATATTTCAATATCTTCATAGATCTCTTTTACACGTAAAGTATTCGTGTGTTTTCAACTCTGTGACATAAAATATTATGATTATGTAATGCGAAATTAATTCGGAGGCAGCCAACACCGACCAATATGCATGTAAACTAGAAACATGATATGGTGGCATGCAACGTGCATTCACACATACACGTACTCCTAGTAGAACCAACTGGTTTCATAATGTTGATTGTTGTGATTCTACATTATCATATACGTGTTTATATGATGTATTGCGCAACACTATAATTCAGGTCAAGAAATATGCCTAGAACAAATGCAACGGTTTCTGAATAATTTTTGAGCTCCTATCCCGTACACGACGAATAATTCAAAAAAGTGACGCGTGAAAGTAACTATTGATGTCAGTACCTCGAAATATTAAATAGAATGTGTTGTATTACATACTATTTGAATACCGTTCATGTAGGACACACTAATTACCTCAGCAACATGTCATCAATGTCTAACCTCGCTTCGGCCCTCAGTGCGCAGTTAACGCGGGAGTCGCATCACCAAAATAGCCCAGCTATCACACGAGGACTGGTGCCGTAAGTGGCCGGTGCGGATACGACACGGCGAGGTACGGGAACTGCGGTGACTCAGTAGCTTGACTGGTCAGTTAGACTGTAGGTGTCCTTGTGACAAAGAGGTACCTTTAACTGCGTACTGGTGAAGGATTATGCAAATTCAGAAAGTTTGTACGGCTTGAATTTATTGATCCAGTACATTATAAGGAGCTAGAACGTTCTCTAAGCTCATATAATGCGAAGCAGTTAGCAATAAAATATATCCCATTAGGTGACACATCATTTATCAAATACTCGCACACCTTTCTTGACGATATTCTACTGAAAATAGAGACCAAAATGCGAATTATCGGTTCTGCCTAGCTTTTTCCCAATTGTGTTGGGGTTAGCTTCCAGTCTAACCAGATGGGGCTAAATACCAGTGTTTTACACGGAGCGACTGCCATCAAACCTCTGCAACCCAGATACTGGGCAATGCCGATATCCTAAAGCTAGATCAGTTGTCAGACTTTCGGGCTTCTGACTCCCCGTAACGTCTGCCATAGGTATTCGTATGATACTAAAATGCGAATGATTGATATTGCTATATTCATGACTGTAACCTAGAGCTTCAAACCATAAATCTAAAATTATTTTAGCCTCCCGTAAACAGTACGAAACGTAGTTTACGACTTAATTTGCGGCGGTTTATATTTGGTCCTTAGACTGACCTTCAAAGTCGACCATAATGTTCTCCGAAGAATTTTTAGACACAGTCCAATAAAGGCACTTCGTAGAGGCCACTTAAAAATTTATACTAAGCCGGTACGCAGAAAGTACTAACCTAAGTACCTACATTTATTGTGAAAAGAAATGTTGCGAAGTTTTTCTTGGAATCAACTTTATTGTTCGAGGTATCTTTGGAAAATGTTTTTCCAGCTTTTCGCAACTAGAAAATAGAATTCCCGACGGCTTGATGTTTTGTTTGGAAACGTAAGGCCAGTCAATACTTGAGAATGCCAAGACTGTTTTAGATAAATAACAATAACATTTCACGGAATTGAAACAAATTAGTTTTATTAAAAGCCATTCTGACAAAAACAGTGAGCATGTGAGAAATCCAGAGTTGGTTGTACTAAAAGTGGTAAACTAAAGTTTCATTTTAAATCCAGTAGTGGAATAAAGAGTTGAGTATAACTTCGACCTATTTGAGACATACTAGGCCGTTAGAAAGTGGTACACCCTGTGACGTTTGATTTGATCGATAGACTTCTGTTGTGGCGTAGTGGCCTTGGGCGACTCCACTAATGTATATGATATGATAAGTTCAAGGTTCAAGACCATGACGGACACATTTTTAGTAAGGCTCTTGTTGTAGGCCTTATTGGTAACGGAAAGTCACGTTTACTGGTAAATTGTTAACGATAGTTTGTGGCACATGCTGGTACCGGTTCCGAGAATTGGTTCTGTTAAATTTATAAGTTTGCAAGCCTTTGACGTCATTGTCTACCTCGACATTTCATACGCAGTTGTTATTCCAGGCAAATTGTATTTTTGAAAATCTGAACATATACAGGGTGTACGAAATCATGTAATTTCTTCAAACCTCCTGATGTACTGCTGACATAGATTAACCCTGCACGGGATACTTTTGGTAATAATAAAATAAAAAATACTAGAAGTAAACATGTGTTCTTAACGTGAGGCGCATTTTAGCGCCCCTAGTTAAATGCCCGCGCGGCGAGCAATACCGCGCAATTCGCTCGGCGCGCTAAAATGCCTCACGTTAAGAACACATGTTTACTTAATGTAATTTTTATTTTATAGAATCCAAAAGTATCCCATGCAGGGTTAGTCTTTGTCAGCAGTAAGTACATCACGAGGTTTTAAGGAATTACATGATTTCGTTTACACCCTGTATATGATTATTTAAGGCGACGTCGATTGTAACTACTCCCTCGAGTCTCCGCTCCCCAGACACATAAATTCTAATCTCAATAGTTGTTCTGAACCCTTTACACAAATAACAAAAGTAAATTACCATATTGTAGTAGAAATAATGTCGCAATGCTTGCGTGTTGTCCTGATACAAAACTCAGTCATCACTTGGCACTCCTTCCGTAGGCGTAGTGCCAACAATATCATAAATGGACCCGGTGTTTTCCAATGCTTTGCCTTAAATTTTACATATCACGACACGCTATTAGGTACGTTATTTGTGGACTGTATTGACTGGCCTCGCTGTTAACGTGTACTTTACCGAGAAATGTATACAGTGTAGGTTTGTTCTGTGTAGGTAGTTTTTATAGCTGTTTGATGATAGGTAACAGGGAAAGCTAAAATGAAAGTCAGTTGGCCATGATAAGAGAAATACGCTTCATGATAATTACCAACACAAGATGCAGGTACATAATATGCGTTTACGATTTATTGTAATATTAACTGCCTCGTTGGTCTAGTGGTGGCAAGCGCGACTGTTGATCGTAAGGTCCTGGGTTCGAGCCCCAGATAGAGCAATGTATTTCTCAGTAGCAGCCCGAAGTTTGGATTTGTGCCCGGTTGATGCCAATAGGCTCGCCTCCTGTTACGTGAGACTTAAACATAACTATATGTATACACGTATGTTACCTACTACACACCTCAGCCCAACCCTTTTGGGGAATACAGGCGTGATGTTATATTATGTAGTATTAGTATGTATCCAAACTATCCAAACATTATAATTATAATTAATCGATAACTGATAGGTGCCCATCGACTATCGATTAATAAAGTTATTACTCTCAACGTAGCAATTACACTAGGTGGCAAATTAATGGGAACAATAATCACATATACTGAATCCTGGCAGGGTCGCTGTGCAATTCGCGGATGAGTGCTTACGCGTGCCCGTGTTCCCGCCCGTGTGGCACAGGAGGACACCGTGGAGTTTTAGTGGGTTTGAGTCCCACATAACTGCACTATCTCCCAGTGGTAGTACAGTATGCGTGTGCATTTCACCACGACAAAAAAATTAAAAAGAATAATATGACGTTCATAAACACAGACGAGTTGTAATTCTTTGAATAACTGTATTATAATGTCTAATCTTACAAGCCAGCTTACACTTTTATATAGGGACAAGGTGTGACCATACTACACATTAGGCTTCTTTCTGATTACATAACATTATCAGTTCATTATTATCCAACGGCTGGGCACGGGCCTCTTCTCAGAATGAGACGGGTTTAGGCCTTAGTCCACCACGCTAGCCTGGCGCGGGTTGGCAGACTACACACACCAGCGAGAACTTTATGGAGCCCTCTCAGGTGTGCAGGTTTCCTGACGATATTTACCTTCACCGTCTTGCAGATTAATTTGATTGAATCACGAAATGTATTAACAGATTTAATGACTGTTCATCCAGAACAAATAGAATACATTTGCATGACAATCCCGAACAATTAGAATGCAAGGCCGTAGACTTTGTGATAATAAACGCAATTACTATTATAGTAATTATAAATTGACAATTATATGAAAATCTTGGGTTATTACAAAACTAATTCTTTAAATTAATGGTCAATACTGTGTAGGTAGTCGATGTCTTGGTAAATAACTTAGCGCTCTATAACTGGTTAGAGGTATTTATCGGTTAATACAAATAAATGACTCAACTTTAGATACCTAGGACAGGAAAAAATAATAATAAACTGACATCATTGGGAATTTATAAAGAAGACTACGTACTGTGCTTAAATACTAATGAAGTTCGTGTCGTCACTTTCACTTCGCCTTAAAGAGACAGTGACAGCACGAGACTTAACAGCAACTTAAAATTGAGCATAATTTGAGTATTTGACCATAAGTCTCATTTTATTTGACAGAAATAAAGGAAACTAATTATAAAGGTTTTTTTTGTATTTGTTAATTACATATAACAAAGAATCACGTAATAATGTCTTGTATAAACCAGACGAATAAGCAAGCTTAACATTTCACGGAATAAGTTGAAGTAGCAGCTTTCACAGCACAGATTTAAGCTAGTTAAAATGTACACAAGAAACGTGTAAAATTTAACATTTTGATAGTCAATTACGAAACTAATGTGTATGATGAATTGTATTTATTTGACACACAGTATAAAACCACTAATAGCTTGATTAGGGGTTATGCAAAAAGTTAATGTTAAATGTGACGTGATTGAATAATACAATCATGTTTAAGCCACGTAAGAACAAGTAAGGCGAAACAAACACTGTCCCGCGCTATGCTGCGGGGTGCGTGGCGACGGAGCCACAACACTGCGCGTGAATGCGTTTTCTGTGTGTTGCATTACGCGTGTTTTCTATACAAACACAGATACTTGCAAACAAAGTAAGAACACGCACGCACAAAACAGATAGGTACAGAAGTCAATCTACATACAAGTGCGCTCGAGCAACGCACACATAGACACTGCTCACGGACACGATATCTCGGACTGTTTGGAACTAGAGTGCGAGTGAGTGCGAGCGCGAGTGCCATGCGCTTGAGAGAGATAGATATATAGATAAGAGCGACCGCCGAGCGTAGGTATGAAGAGTGAAGTACATACATGTGATTGACTTCTGTACCTATCTGTTTTGTGACGCACGCCCGCGCTACGCTGCGTGATGCGGTGCAGTATGTGAATCGCCTAAAGGAGTATCCTCAATTGCTTTAAGCGATAAGACCGCCATTTGTACTGTTCTTAATAATGTGTACTCCTTCTGTTTTATTTCTTTTAGTGTACAATAAAGTATATCTATCTATCTATCTATCTCAAGGGTGAAGTTCTGATTTTTCAAATGGAAGTGAAAACTGTCTAAATATTTTAGAATTTTACGATTATAATTTATCCTTTGTTAATATTAAATAATTCTTCTTCTCTCGTCTCAGTGGTCTTCGTGGTGAAAAGATTAGCCAGTCAGGTGGCGGGGCTGAATGCTGGACGTACTTAAGTATTGTACTCGTGGAGGTCCGTTAAATGCTAAACATTAAATAACAAACAACTCACAAAACATGCACTTCGTAAAAGGTCAAAAGCAAATGTCAAGCCGCTTTCAATGGTGCGCTATTAAACCCACAAAAAATATAAAGGCCGTTTAATTTGATTATTAAAATCATAGAGCTATAACGTAATTCTATTATCATAGTGGGTAATAAGGCAAAGTGGTCTTGTTAGAAACAGTCGCGTAGGGTGCAATAATGTTAACCAATGTCCATTAGCTTAATGGGAATTATAACCCGCATACAATTTAATATTACTAACATGTATCAGTCTTCTATTATCGTTTGATAGTGTTCCTAATGTACAGACAACATTAAAAGTATGTGATGAACGCTCAGTTTTAAAACTGTTTTATGAATGAAAACTTGCCAATTAATATTTTTGTTACCAAATGATAGCAGAGTAATGAATTCTTTGAAGAATAATATTATGATTTATGAATTTAGACAAACAATGAATTCCTCAAATTATTCATTTTGAAGTTTCAAATTGTTCATCGAATTTTTCTGTTGACTGTACTAGACATTAAAATGATAGACGCGTTTGTTGCTAGTAAATCATACAGTTTGTTCAATTGATTGAATTAATCAACGACTGGTAGCGGAAAGTTAATTTAATTAAGTAGATATAAACAGGATAGTCTTGTCTTTAGTGTTTTTCATAAGAAACTAGTCCAGTTTCTTGATGAGATATTAAAGGAAACGGAAACAGATTTACGTAACTCGATAAAATAGCAATATATTTTCTTTTTTGTTTTTATGTTTGAAATATCTATATGTGTGCAATTAATTCTATTATTAACGATATAATCGTCAATTTAAGCAAGACCATCAAGCTAAGATTTTTCGTACCCATTTCGACATTGTTCCAATATTTTGACTTGACATAATACTCTCCCTAGTGATTCTTCTTCTCAAAACAAGGGATTCTTTGTACAATGAGTGTAAACCACAGAATCTCATTGAAAAAATTACCTCACATAACTATATTTATTCATGGTAAAGTATACATTGTTCTTTTCAATACAGAATTTACCCATTTCATTTAACCCTTCTCAATTTTTAGTTTCTCATAGAAAACCTACTTTGTTTGCCTTAACGAATAAGGTACGGTTATATTTCGTTCTTTTGCTTGCTTAGATAATTTCCCGTCCCTTTGCGATCATTATCTACAAAAGGGTTTTTACCCAGAGTTTTGACCGTTTCAGCTTCGTTTCAGACTTATATAGTTAAGTCTTTACTGCTGGTCGGGTCTTCATAATTGTCTCTTCTATTTAATGAAAACTTTAGAGATAGAAAGTCTAGCATGAATTGCGTTCTCTTTTACTGAAAGTCATGTTGAAACTTGTACAAAGAATTACACAAAAAAGAATTTCTAAAATATTCCTTAATTCAGCAGCCGTTTTCAATGTCCTTGTCTGACCCCAAAAAACAGACAATAAATAAGTTGAAACTAAAAACAAAGTTCTTTAGAAATTGTAAATGTTTCGGATATTATAAAACGTGGTTACTTTATTATAAAGAAATTTCACTCTTTTCAGGTAATGAAGACTCTTCAACGTGTATTTTGAAAAGAAACTGGGAATTTTATGAGAGGTAAATTTCTGAAAAATAAATATACTCGTACTTACAATGCTAACTATTGTTTTAAGCTTAAAATCACGCTAGTATTTAACGCTATCATGAACCACAAAATTAACAAATTCATATGTACGATAATACCTTGCCTGTTCCAATAGTGTCTAAAATTTACACAAAGGATGTATTTATCTGACTTCATGGCTAACATAATTACATTGTTTTGAAATGACCTCTGTTTATCTTAAAATCCAAAAAGTCTGCAAATAAAAAGTTTCCTTTTAAACAAACTTTCTGCTTTTAAGTAGGTATACCAGAAATTGTTGTTCGCTTTGAGTTTTTACTACCGCGCCTAAACAACGTTATGACTTACGTGCAAAAGTCAAGTGAATTGATACCATTTTGCTGCATCCATCATACCGTGTTTATTATTTCCTGGCGCCTAACTTCATTGTTATTCAACAACAGTGTGGTAACACTGACGAAATTCTGCCTAGAAATTGTATCTCGCCTGTGTTGAGTCACTTGCTTTATTGTTAGTTCAATTAAAGCCAAGTTTCCTTTTTTAGTCATCACCGTCCCGTTCTCTGTTACGTTAAATTTGCTTCTATTGTCTTTGTCTGGACATTGTTTTATTTTCATTACGATCTGTCTTTGCGTCTTCTCGTTTGATTTCATATTCAGTTTCTCGATGTTGGTCCTAAGTCCCAAAGTCAATGAAACGTTCCATCGATTTTAGGATTCCATGCATCTATTTTCTGACCAATGAAGGTTTTCATTCATTGAGCATTGATTTTTGCGTCACAATCGACTTGTTGTACACACACTGCATATCAGAGTTCGATTCAAGAATTGAAGCAATAAATTCTCATAAACAGTTCTATTAGATTTCCTAACACAAGTAATTGTTGTCGCGTTCACTCGGCCCTCGTTCTTATTTCCACATATTTTATTTGGTTTCACAAACACCGTCTCTGTTCCTTTTCTTTCTCACATCCTTAAAAGCTATTGTGTGCTGTTTTATTTATTGAACGCTAACAATAGTACGTTTTCTAATATCCTTGCCACGTTCTTAATTACTTTGCTTAATGAATTTTTACCGTTATTAATTTTAATTAGGTTTTGACTATTGACAAAAGTGTTCTCCGCTTTTCATTCTTGTTTGGTTTTACTGTTTGTTATTGTTTAAATTTATAATTGCAATTTTATTGACTACGAGCGGTACCACTGATTAGAGAAAACTTCATCTTCTTATGTTTGAAGATCTTTACCGTTTTTTTGACGTATTTTACTTGAATATTTGACAGCATTCTTTTTTTATATGTATAATGCTGCCTTACATATTGGCTGTATGCAAAAAGCCATCTAAATTATCCGTGCTTATAATTATGTATACATTGAAAACACGTCGTTATGGCTTTAATTATGTTGTTTTGTTCCTTTATTATACTTTAATGGTTTACTATGTGATATATTCGTGTTGTCTCGTGTTATTATTATACATTGTTATTTTCCACATCGCCATATATTGATAACGTTCTTAACTATACAATGTGTACTTCGCAACTATTTACATAATGTAGGTTGTTATATTCTTTATGTGGTTGCAGTAAGGTTTATATTTGTGTAAAATTTTCAGCGAATGGTGTAACTTTCTATTGGCATTTGTTCAAAGAGTTGTGAAAACAATGCTCGCCGCTATTCAGGTGGTCATTATAAGTTTATCGGACTCATTTTTCCCCAGGACGGTAATAATTATACATAGTTCTCCTTGTACAACCAATTATCACAACCCAGTTAATGATACATTTTAAGTGAAATGGTCAATGCACTTCTGCTCGAGAATGGTTATCATTCTGCGTAGTAAAGCTTTGTTTCAGAAATCTATTCAATAGCCAAAATACTTTCAGCAATAAATCATAAAATCTTTTTCATTTTAAATTCTTACAGAACAAGAAACACTCAAATCCGAAATACATAAATATTGCGATTAATTACAGATATTTCTTGCCAAGTAAAAACAGCGCAACTGTATTCGCTCATAGGGCTTACCCGTCCGTAAAACTAACGTTGATAAATCGATAGGTGCCTCCTAGTAATGAATGGTAGGCGATTAAATTCACAAGCGTACTCTCAACACAGCGGAGATGCTGATTAATTACACAGACCCAATAACAAATTGCTGGCCACTTTATAATTACACTTTTGTTGTTTCCCCCGAGTTGATCCACGGACGCGTCCACAAAACCGAGGCCCCACGATGATTGATTCGTATCTGAATCTAATTTAACTTCTGCTGTGTCTAAATTGGTATTTTTTAAAGCCGACTTGGTCCTGGGTAGCATCAACTTTCTATTTCTGTTTATCCCCTACAGAGACAATTACGTTTTATAACGGACGAGGTTTAAAACGTTGAAGATTAGTTTTCTTAGAAATAGTGTTGAATTGGAATAAATATTTTCCAGCTAGATTTAATTTTATACTGTACCTAATCTGTTTATAAAGCCGCGGTCTCTCTAGCTTTTTATAGAGCACTAAGAAATGTTCATCTCGTTTAAGAGGTATTAAAATATCTATTTCCTTACATAAAAGGGATACAAAAATATGATTTCTAGTCGTTTACAATATTGCTTTTTTGTTACCTGTAATAGCCAATGCTGGTTATTTAGAGTAATAGCTTAAATAGTATATAACTTAAAGACGGCCTTCAGGCCCTTTGCTCCGCACTTAATGAGATCGATAAAATATCAAGGTTCCTAGCTCGAACGAATTAATAAAATATGTGTTCTAGGGTACGGACTAGCAAGTTCGTAGTACTTGGAAAATACAAAAACGGATTAAACAGGGCACCCAATGTTGCTCCTACCATTCCTTTTAACCTAAGTTGGACCTAACCCTAACAATAGATCTCGAAAAAAAGGACCATTCCTGTTTATTCTAATTCCTGGTCTTTATGTAATTTTGATACCTACGCGTTCTTTTTTTACCCATAACAGTTAACAAGGCAGGTAGCGAGTACACGTGAAGTGAACGTTGCGTTACCCATTGTTGCCCAACTGTTTACCCAATATTATATTAGTTGGAGGCCGATAATTAATCAAAATAGATGGACTCTTGACACCTACCCGTAGGCGTAGAGCACACGTGTGGAAAATTACTTCTACCTTGTAGTTTAATGACACAAAATCATTAGTTAGGTCGTTGCAGAATATATAGTTCAAATAATCAATTCGAAAGTTGGAAGGATACGTTATTATGGCAACGCAATCACTTAAGTGTAATCTTAGCTTTAGAACTAAAAGTTTCAATAGCAACTTAGGTCTAAAGGCCTTATAAGTTTTAAGAGCTCTTTGCTGAATTTCGATTAAGATTTGGGGACTAGTATTTTGATAGATTTTGAGCATTATACATATATAAAAGCAGTTTTCATTTTTGTTATTAGTGCCAAGAAATCCGAAGCAATAGTATTTTGTAGGCAACTTCTACATAATTAACTTAAAGGTCATAGTCAAAATCGTGACGAAATTAGGTAATCAATATTCTCAGTCAAAGTTCATCTAAACGCATATACCAAAGAAATTAAACAACACCGTCGTTATAGAAAAATATTTAAAAGTTCACACCTACAGGAATAATTAATTATAGTTCTCACCTTCCTGTTTCATTCCTGGATATTTTTTAACCTTGAAACGAGTTTTGCATAAATTCCTTTGTAGAATAAATATCCTGTTCACAGATTACTCGGTGCGTTCAAATGCGAGACTGGTCCTTTTATACATTAGTATAGTCGCCGGCACGTAACTTGGCAAGGTTTTGGCGAAGTGGGAGTAAGTTCGCACATGATGTACACGTGTGTAACAAATAAATTGTCACTTTTATAACTGGTCATTATTCTATGTTTATTGCCATAATTTATTTTAAAACATCTCTGTTTAGAAGAAAGAAAGAAAGGAGAGGAATTCTCTTCTCTACTCTTGCCAAGTTACGTGCCGGCGACTGTACGTAAACTTTAATAAGCTCCTGAGGTCAATATCGTCCATATCTTATAATTCTTCTGTACGTGTGTTTGTCACCTAACTTCTAAACGGTTGGACCGATTTGGATGAAATTTTGTGTGTATATTTCAATGGGTTCCTGGGTGGTTTGAAGACACAATTGGACCCGGTATATGGCGCTGCTTTTCCGGACAGGACAACGTCCGTCGGGTCCACTAGTCTATATCTATACTATCTATACTAATATTATAAATAGGAAAGATTTGTATTTTTGTATGTAACGAATAAACTTAAAAACTTCGGGACCGATTTCAAAAAATCTTTTGCCGTTTGAAAGCTACGTTATCACTGAGTAACATAGGCTATATTTATTACTGGAATAAAACTTCTTTCGCGGGCGGTACCGTGAGGACACAGCTAGTATAATATAAAAGCCCAATCGTCATCAATACTACGGCCAGAGTCAATCTGAACATTATTCGGTCATTACACACCATTCTCTTACCCGCCTGTCATGTAGCCGTTACTGTCCATATCTCCTAAACTAACAGCTGCCCTGAGCGATAGCCGTGCCCTCTATTACCCTCTCAAAGATAACAGCGAGCACTCACAGTGCATTATGTGGGTAATGTATGTGACCCTACTATGGTATTTTGGGAGAACCGGCTCCTTCAAACTCTATACAAATTGGTTTCGGAAACACTGGAGCGTATTGTTAATATCCAGTTGAGGGTTGAAGTTACAGTCAAGAATTTATTTGGGCAGTTTTATTTGGGTAATAACCCGGCGTAGAAGTTTTGTTAGTCATGTTAAGGGTTGCCAACTCTGTATACGGAAATATAGAGAGATTTTTATAGAACCCAAGGAGCCGGGAGATTTCAATAAATTGGCGGCAGATACCGGGAGGGTTTTATATTGGGTTAGATTTTTAGTTTATGATAAAAAAAAAAACGTTGCCTCCCAGACTAGAATTTCTCCTGTATCGTGGGAGCGTTTACAGACACAAATCTTCACATACACAAACGCCCAGATCCGGAAAAACTATTTGTTGGCCAAACAAATATTTGATCCGTGCGGCAATCGAACCCACGACCCGTAGCGCAGAAGCCAATTGCTCAGCCAGTGCACCAAACGTGTCGCCTAATATTGTCATATTTTTTTGTTACGTTTATTAGGTAGTTCTCTTATCCCTTAATCTGTTACATTGAATCAACACTATGAAGTTAGGTGTTAGAAGATTGTCTGCTACAAAACATGTCAGGAAATGTGCGTGTTTTGCAAAGACCAGTTCTTAGTATTTTTGTATCGTAGTGGGCGCTTGGAAAAACACGTCTTTGTACAATAATAATGCATTCTTTCACACTGAGAGGTAACACTGCTAGCGAAAACAGTTTTAGATATTCAGATAGACAGATGGGCACTCGCCTGGAAATTGAAAAAGATTGATAGAAACGATAACGGTAAACGTAAGTATATTCAAGTATTGCTCGTTCGTAAGTGATTCCATAACACAGTTTTCTTTCACGGAATTTATACAACAAAAATGATCTTATACGATTTCATATTTTCGGTTACTTTGTCTCTATAGGTTGAAAGACGTTTTGCATTTCTTTTTTGGATTTGAACGCATTATACCTACTACCCTTCATTGGTATTTCTTTATTATTTTAATAAGTCACGCTTAAATTGAAAAAAATTAAAACAACCCCCACATCGTAATATAGCTGCCGATCCTTTTTAGCGATTTTTATTAATGCGGTGAGAAAGTGCTTTCCATAACGAGTCATACGAGCTCAAACAAGATTGGTCTGCGACTAGTCATTGTCGAATGCCGATTACCACCTTTAGAGCCTGCGCAGACGATGGACAATGGTGGGCAAAATGTCCAAAGCGCGCTCTTATTAGTACTGCAATAAGGTGGCAGTTTGTCCGCGCAATACCACCAGGCGACATGAGGTATTGCGCGGACAAAGTGCAACCTTATTGCAGTACTAATAAGAGCGCGCCGCAGACATTTTGCCCGCCATTGTCCCTCGTCTTCGTAGTCCCTAAGCTACCTTCCAAGTCCTTGTCCAAGTCGTCACTTGTTTTGACAAGTTATAAAGAACTTTTTTTGAAAGTTACGATTTATAATATTTTATTATTTTTACGGCTACGTGTAGGCAGCTAAACGAGTTGTCATTTTATTTTTAATATTTATTATTTAAATAAAACGTTCGGTATTGGTCGCTTGATAAAATAGAACACGGCCGCGGCGCATGATTTGCGAATTGGAATAAAATTAAACTTTTACTGCTATGCATATAAATTAGATTAATTATTATGCAGGATTATGAATTTATTGGTTTTCGTTGGTAACATAAATATGCGTAGGTATTAAACGAGTGTGTGATTTATTTTATATTCGGCCGAAAGGATTTTATAAAGCTGCTATATTGTTCTTTACACACGTTATAACTTTTACTTATTTACTTACATAACATCACGCCTGTATTCCCCGAAGGGTTCGGCAGAGGTATTTTTAGTACACCCTCGTTTCGCCAGTTATGTTTAAGTCCCATGTAATAAGAGGCGAGCCTATTGCCATTAACCGGCCACAAATCCAGACTCCGGGCTGCTACTGAAAAAAATCGTAATGGGAAAGCCCGATAACACTGCCTGACCTGGGGATCGAACCCAGGACCCCATGCTCGGCAGTCACGCTTACGACCACTAGACCAACGAGGCAGTCCTTATTTACTACTACTGGTAAATAAACAGCTTACGAATTACCACATTGATTATGAATTAAATAAATGAGGCAATATAGTATTAATGACCAACAGTAAATATCACGCAGAAACCAGTTTTAATCAAGTTACAAAACATATCAAAAATAAATTTTATTGGGAAAAACACGTACAGCGTATTACGTCACGAAAATTGCTGGGCCGTTTCACAATCTTTTCCCAAAAACTTTTTGCAATGTTATTTCTTATACAAGGAAACTTTCTATGGTTTCCCTTCCCGTCAAGAAATTTCCTTGTTTTATTTCGTTCACTTTTTAGCTGTTATTTCGTAAAAATGAAAAGTTTATTTTTGTACGAAATTCTTCGTTTTACGGCTTCGGAACGATTTTATTTTGTAAGCGTCTGGGTTACCACGTACTGCTTTGAAGCCACTAACGTTTTATACTTGTAGTTATAACACACGACTATTTGTTCCTCAAGTGTATTTTGTGTAAACTTTTCCTAACTATGCGGAGGGAGAGGAACCCCTAAGTTCTTGAAAGTGCCCATTAATGTTTATATTCGGGGAACTATTAGTTTGCTCATTGTAAACTTATTCGCATTTATTTGCTGAGAAACTGTAAAATGATTTACTTTGTTGTTATACATTTTATACTACATAACTAATTACCGCGTTAACTTCTAGATCTATTAAATAAAACTGTATCCGTAACTGTCATGTTGGCTGGAGACTCTTCAGGTCTCGTCACGACCATCGGCAAGAAGTACAATAGAAAAAAAAATATAACTGTCTTTTACACTTTTTTAAAATATTTGGTAATAAAACTATTGCCATGATATGCATCTACAATTCTTCCTGATGATATAAGCCTACCTACTGCGATCAAGCCACCTGACATTAAACCTTAGTCACTTGTTATGACTCAGTCAGTAAAGGCAGGTACAGACTGCTGTAACGTAACATGCAATATAACATGAAAAGTACTTAGTACGCACGCGTAGTGTGCACGGTTCGTGCGCGCAAGGCGTCCACACTGGGAATTCTGTTACATTGCATGATACATTGCGACAATGTGGACGGCAAATTCTTTCATTGCGTGTTACATTGCATGTTATATTTCGTAAGTCTGTACTCGGCTTTAAACCTATATACAACACAACATGATGCGCATAAGCAATGAGCCAGAAACTCTACTTGAAACATCAAACCTTTCATATAATTGCTGTACTCCAAGGTACTCACCATCCCGTGTTATTATCATATCATCTTATAGCTTAGAGCGGAGAAAAGCGTAACTGTTCCCCGCCTCAATAGCCCTACAATGAGATGTGGCTCATTAAATAAATGGAAGTTATACTTGTACAAGTTTTCCTTGCTCATTGTGGTAACCAACGAGTTTTGTTGAAAACTTATACATTTATGGAATAAATAACTTTATGCCAACGCGCCCTTTATGTCTCCCTCGGTATACAGACAAAGGTAGTTAGATAGTTTGTTTTTAGTTATTATACTATTATAAAAAGTATTTTGTTGTCCGTGGTTGACGGGGTTAAAAATCTTTTCTGTTAGTATTTTGCTTTATGTATAAGCTGAAAAATATCCTCCTCTAATTATGAGTTCACCAATAATGTGGTACAATCTTTACATAGTATAAAACAAAGTCGCTCCCGCTGTCTGTACGCTTAGATCTTTTAAACTACACAACGGATTTTAATGCAGTATTCAACAATAGATAGTGATTTAAGAGGAAGGTTTATATGCCCCACATTAATATCTACATTGCACCCGTGCGAAGCCGGGGCGGGTCGTTAGTAATTAATCATTCTAAAATTGACGTCAATCAAGACTTATTAAACTTCCTATTATAAATCAGTTGTCTGTACAGACTAAAGTCCGTCCCGGCTCATATTACATTGTTGAGATATCTTAACGAACAGGGTTCCTATTTCATTTCAACATTTTATCAAACATGATTTGTATACAGGATGTAAACGAAATCATGTAATTCCTTCAAACGTCGTGATGTACTGCTAATATAGATTAACCATGAATGAACAATATTACAAGATGTAAACATGTGTTCTTAACGTGAGGCATTTTAGCGCCCCGCGCGAATTGCTCGGCTATCGCTCGCTGCGCGGCCATTTAACTCGGGGCACTAAAATGCCTCACGTTAAGCACACATGTTTACTTCTTGTAATTGTATTTTATTGAATCCAAATCTACCCGTGCAGGGTTAATCTATGTCAGCGGTACATCACGAGGTTTGAAAGAATTACATAACTTCGTTTACACCCTGTATAAAATCCCGTACTAAAAAAATACTGCAAAATATTAACATACAAAAATGAAAGTCTGTGTTGTTAATTTCTGAAGTACTGTTGAGAGTCGAGGGATTATGATGCTGTTACGGTGGGGTTGCGGATATACACAAATTATGCCATTTTCAAACTGGCTAGTACTTGAAAATACGTACAACTTCCTCGCTTAATGAGCGCGGTGATGTGGGGCATTCCATTTAGCGCACCGATTTGAATAGCACCAATGCGAATGACACGAATAGTATCCCTATTACTTTGGTGTGATTCGAATCGGTGCTATTCAAATTGGAGCGCTAAATGGAATGACGCGGTCTTCTTCTTTCCGTGTGGTTCGTGACTAACCTGGTGTAGTTTATGCCGCCCTGACTTGGCTTCACATGCCGTCGAGAAATATCTCTCAGGCATGCCGGTTTCCTCACGATGTTTTCCTTCACCATTTTTAAGCAAATGATAATTATACAATACGCACATGAATCTGAAAAGTCAGAGGTGCGTGCCTTGGGTTCGAACTCGAGACCTATGACTTGGCAGTCCGACGGTCACAACACTAGGCTATCACTGCTGTATGCCTCGTTGATATCATTAGACACTTCCTGGCTCAATAAAGAATGGAAGACACAATATTAATGATTCAAATATCATTACTTATAACATCAAAGCAGTTCCTAGTACTGCTATTTGCAAAACCCCATCATGTGTGGGACCGGTCTAAATTGGCGTGTTGTGTACTACTTTCATCTTGAACCGAGTTTATAATATAATATAACTGAGATATGTTCCCCATTTATCATCATCAATTTTGCTTAGTTGTCAGATCTGGCGTTAATGCTTACAGCTGTATGCTTGAATTTACATTTAAATATTTATTGTACATTTAATTTTATTGTGAATAGGTTTTTGAGAGGTCATCTAATATTAATTAATTTTATGGCTATATTTCTAGCTTTGTGAAGGTCGTGATTACGTTTCTTAAATCTTTTAATATTATGTTGATTGATCGTGTTTGCGAAAATATATTCTGTGATAAAATTCCTTTGCGACGGTTCGTTAGTAGTGTGTTTTATGCCCGATTCCTATAAACAAAAACGAATCGTTTTGTTTACCAATGGTAACATTTTTGAGTGCCAAACTGGGCAAATAAAAAGACAAGCAAACCAATTTTACCCGTTATGGCTACTTCCGTATGGGAAGGTCTACTATGCCAAGGTACTATGCTTCATCTATACTAATATTATAAAGAGGAAAGGTTTGTATTTTTGTATGTAACGAATAAACTAAAAACTACTGGACCGATTTCAAAAATTATTTTGCCGTTAGAAAGCTACATTATCACTGAATAACATAGGCTACGGGCGGAGCCGTGAGGACACAGCTAGTTATTGATATAGATACAAAAGTCTCAATTTTAAGCAATAACGCTCCGTACATTGTGGGAATCGGTCAATAGTAGTAGTCTACACGTTCAATTTGTGACTCAAACGTCACTCCAAACTTTCCGCCAGACCATTGAAAATACATTACTAGATCTATATTTACTGCAGAGTTGAATTTAATGGACTTTTTGATTAATATGTGTTAATTGCAGTAGTAATAAGATAGCTTATTACTTCATACATACCGTATTCGTAGAAATGATTATTATTATTATGTTTTGAATTATCTTGAGACGATCGTATCTCCAGACTAATTGATAATCGACTTGGACTATTGAATTTCAAATAATTATCGGTTTAAAGATTCTTTATTTATTCAGGAGAACACTTACGAATAAATACACAGTGTTACTTAGATAGATTTCATTATTATTTCATAAGTAATTATACAGGTAGGTAGTAAATATTCCTAATTATAATATTTTGACTGCTTCATTAGTATAATGGTCGCAATCGAGGCTGCCGAGCTGGGAGGTACTGGATTCGATTCCCGGGACGGGCAAAAAATTATTGGGTTTTTCTCATAGGAAATACTTATTAGTAGCCCGAAGTTTTCGATGAGTATGTGTCCTCTCTGTCACATGGAACTGAACAAGAATATGGTCATTGGGAAAATGTGTTCGAGAGTAGACACACTAGTCTCTACCTAGAGCTGCAAGGAATATAGGTCTGACATTCGTGAAATATCGAAATAAGCATGTTATGGCTAATCACCAACCGCGCAGATCATATGATTTGCGAGGTTAAGCTGCGCTTGCCGCGGTCCCCTCCGTGCCTCGGAGAGCACGTTAAACAGTCGGTCCGGGTGTCATACGAATGCCTATGACAGTCGTTACAGTTACGGGTTATCATAACCCCGAAAGTCTGACGTGTGGTCTAACCTTAGGATATCGGCATTACCCAGTGGTGGTGGAGGTCTGATGGCAGTCGCTCCGTGTACAATACTGGTATTTAGCCGCATCTGGTTAGACTGAAAGCCGACCCCAACATAGTTGGGAAAAGGCTAGGTAGACCATCAAGTATGTTACTTTTCGACACATGTGACTAAGATTACAATTAACAAGTCATGTTGTACTATGTACGTGAAGTTAATCAAGCTTTTTGTGGTAATTACGAGCGGGTCGGTTATGTGGCGTACTGGCGTCGTTTGGGCTGACACAAATAAACATGTTTGCTCGTCCCCATTGCGTCTGCAACGCAAACGGTACGCGAACTATGCAGGGTTGCTACAGCTTTGTGGGAACATGCACCTTTTCACACCTGTTTCTAAAAAGAAGCAGGTGTATGTACCAATCCTGTTTGGATTCTGTTGGGAGCTTTTTTTATACGTTTTTATTATCATCATGATTTACATCAAAGGCCTTTGTTTACTCATTGCTAAATGTAGGCCTTTCTTTGCTTTGCCAAGTCTTGTGCTATTGTTTGTCATTGAAACCTTATTAACAGTGAAATTAACGACATTTTATAAAAGGTTTTAATTAGCTTCATTTCGTTGATTCAAATCTTGCGGCAGATTCAACTACTTCTGCTTAACAGATTCTCCTGAAACTTCGCACACAAATTCAATTCCCATGAAAATACAACATTATAATAAATTCAATCCTCAAATCCTGATGCTGCAGGGGTAAAACAAGATAAAACCGTTTAACTTAAAAGTTTTTTAAAGGATTATTTCTATTGGTTTTCTACCAACCCTATGTATAGTACGTCATGTAGTGTTTTAATGTATAAACAGGCTCCCGCTAACTGATTAACTGCATTATATTGTTATCAACTGAGAGGTTAACACATGTAGGTTACGAGTTACTTGTCCTATAATTAACGTTATTAATATAATCTTGTTTTGGTGTAAAATTGTGAACCAATTCTGTTTCACACGTGTAGTACACGTTACGCCATATCAAACTATACACATCCAGTTTATGCTGACCTCTCATTGTACGGAGTTTCCTTACGATGAGAGGTCAGTTTATACTGGAAATGTATAGATTGATTTGTCATCGTGTGTACCTACATGTTGCCTTTGTCTGTTGGTGCAGATTTTTGGTAATTTTAGCGATATCTATAATACATTTTATCGCTGCACTAATTAATATTATAGATAAACAAATAATCTCACAAATACATTTGCAAGTGTACTTAAACAGACTTATGACGGATAATGTCTGCCAAATATAATTTGGCTGTTCAGGAGTCGCTGCTTTCAAAGGTAAATGTCAACAATATCGATATCTCCTATACGGGACAAAGTGCATTTTCGCAATTTCAAATGTAAATAAATCTTTAAAAACATTTTATAAAATGAACTTAATAACAGAAACATACATCATTAATTGTAAAAATTACTGTTAGTATTTTTTAAGTCCATCCATGTCATAAACTTCATCACAAAAGGCATTTAAAAGACACATCGAAAATTACAAAAATGCACATAGGCCCTTATACGTAGAAGCTATCGATACTTGTGCCTTGTGGGGAATCAGAATATAAAACTTCCTCACCGCACGCTGGGAATAGACGCGTGTTGTAAGATTCAACAAAACGCTTGGTAGTAGGATCCATACATTCCGCCTGGCTAGCTACCACCCTCACATTAAAGTCCGGCAAGCAGTTTACCGTGTTCTGTCGTGTGTATGTGAGAGCCAGAGGGGTATAGAAGAATCCCTCTATATTTCGGTTCCTTGGATTCGTGTGCTCCATCTTAGACTATCTGCGCTTATCATCAGGTGAGACTAGGGCCAATCGCGACTAAGTCAACAATAAAAAAAAATACTTAAGTCAAATTCAATACACAAAGCTCCAAATCCACTGGCAAGTTCTACTTTACAAGATATACCTAACACACAGTACATGTACAAATCGACGCCTATAGGTCTACCGGAATCTGATGGCAAATAGGGAAATTAAATTTTTTTGTGGGTAACACAAGAGTAATTTGAATAAAAAGTCTTGATACTTATAATTTTTTTTCTTTAATTTCGTCTTCATTTCTTCCTGCCCTTATCCCATACTAGATGGGGTCGGCACAACATGTATTTCATAAATCCATGTTATTAGAGGTTTTGGCTTATTGTTTTATGACCGGCCGCCTGCCTGACATAAACCCTCCTTGGGCATACTCGTTGCGCTGCGTTGGGTGACCCAATGTGCTTACTAATATTATGCACTGGGTCCCAAAATGATATGCTTGTCAATCTTATTGCCGACAACTAAGCAGACTATGTTCTTCTTGGTGGAGTATACTTGAAGTTCCTTGACCCACTCATTCAGTTTTGCTAGGGACATTGGTTTTGCCACATCGTAACCTAATATAGTACCGTGAGCTTCTTTCATTTCTGTAATGATTATTGGTTTTTATTCACTTCCTGTAGTAATATATTATTTACTATAGACTGCAATATTGTATCATGAATATCAGTTCTTCTTATGTGTATTAAGAGACAGACAGGGTACAGCAGAGCTGACTACTTACAACCTGTCTTATTTATTTCTCATAACAAAATGCAGTTTATGCAATTTTATTGTAATGGAAAAGGAAACCTTGTTAAAATAAGTATGTTTATTAAAAATGTTTGAACAAGAAAACATTAACTTGAAAATGTATCAACTACAGTCATACTCGTTTTGACGAGTGACATGTTGACATTGCCATATGAAAACCACTATTTGTTATTAATTTTTAATGCCATGAGATTCCGGTAGACCTATAGCAGTGAAAACCTCGTAAATACAATTTTCTTCAAAAGCGTTGTATTTGTTCTTTAGATTGATAAACTCATCATACACATATTAGTTCAACAAACTTGCAATTCAAATACTTCTAAGCCATCTATGACGTACGATGAGAAACTTGTATAAACATTTGATCGGCCATTTTTATTTCAGGAGACAGTTTTTTCTATCACCTGTAAAATTTTGTATTTTACACATACGTGGTTTTCACTGCCAGCCGTAGGTATTCTCAAAACAAACGTCTACGCCTAGTATTCATTCGTAAATGTTCTTTGTAAGTGTTCACATTTTACAATGCGAAGGTACAATCGTCATGAACCATTATTAATTCATAGTTACATGTTACCACCCATGTTTGTGCTGCATTGTAATTTCCGGCAGTACATCGCGACGGGTCTGTACCCCCAAACACATACATTCAATGCTCTACATAAGTACATACGTCGCGGGGTATTAATTCTCAAGCTGAAAATGCTTGGATGCCATTAATTAGTCTTTATAGACCATACAATTTGTGGTCACTTTGATCGTACCGCCGTTTGAATGTACACTCCACCAGTTTAAATTCTGTACTACCCAGATGATGGTTTTGTTATTTATATTGATGTTAGTACTATTTAAGGATTGATAACTTAAAGCTATGAAGGAGAATGAGAGCAAAAAGGTTATTTACAAGTGAGGACGATATGAACATAAAGGTCATCACAAACTATAACAGCACCGCTCCAGCACAGCAAATAGCTTACCATTCAAGTTAGGGCTTTTAGTCATGTAAAAATCATGCATTAAAGTAAATTTTATGGTGGACTGTAGCGGCAGCCACCAAGTATTCTATCTTGTCATTATAAAATTTACTTTAACGCACACGATGTAAAGCCCTAATTTGAATGGCAAGTTATTTGCTGTGTCGGAGTGGTAATGTTATAGTGAGTGATGACCTTTAGCGTGGGTTCTTCCTCCTAGCCTTTTCCAAATTATCTTGGGGTCAGTTTCCAGTCTAACCAAATGCGGCTGAATATTTTATTGGTATTTTACACGGAGCGATTGCCATCAGACCTCCGCAACTCAGTAACCAGGCAATGCTGATATCCTAAGGTTAGACCGGTTGTTAGACTTTCGGGCTTCTGACTACCCATAACGACCGTCATAGGTTTTCTTATGACACTCGGGACCGACGGTTTAACGTGCTTTCCGAGGCAAGGAGGGATCTCAATGTGTAACGAACGGTCACCCATCCACAGACTGACGTCTCAAATCGTATGATCGGCGCAGATGTTAATTAGCAACGAGTCCCTCACTAACAACAACATACATTAGCGTGGTTCAAAAGCATATAATCTCTGAAAGAATGGGAAGCAGCATCTGACTTTACGTCACTACCTACTATACTAAGTTCACCAATCTGTTTAACTATGTCATTATTTCCCTCGCCATTGTTCATTGCAGGGGTACATTTTTTTTTAAAACGTTGCCCCACGCTTGGATTACTCCTGTATCGTGGATGCGCTTACAGATACAAATCTTCACATGCACAAACGCCCGGACCCGGAACAACTATTTGTAGGCCATACAAATATTTGACCCGTGCGGGAATTGAACCCACGACCTGTAGCGCAGAAGCCAATCGCTCAGCCACTGCACCTAACATGTCGTCAAAAATGAGCAGTACATGTTCAGCTCTGGACGTTAACAACCAGATGTGATGACGTAAAAAGAAAATTGAGTCCATAGCCTTAAGGCCGTGGCCGCACTGGTACGGCGACAGCGACGCGATGGCGATTTCGTGAACAAATAAATTTCGCTTGTCGCTTCTACAGTGCGGCCACGGACATAATTATGTTTATATGAGTTTGTTTTCACGAAATCGCTGTCGCCGTACCAGTGCGGCCACGGCCTTACTGTATTACATTTCGCGTTCTCCAGTTCGTTATTTTCGTTTGATTGCAACGTAATGTGGTCCCACGTGATTCTTGTTTGCTTCGGCCCGAGTTTGAATCTTGCACTCTGTATCTTTATTTTTTCCAGACGCTCGCTATTTAGATAAGATATGTGTAGTGAACAATGAGACTCACAAGTTGAATGTATTTATTTCTTAGATATTAAAAGTAGTTGTAGTATTTGATAACTCGAAATTGTCTGAAATATTCTTGATAATATCAAAAGCCAAGCACCTTCCTAAACAACATAAGGGAAACGCAATAAGAGCAAATCTAGGACTTGGAAATCATAATACCTATTAACTCGAAACATTATCAACTAACTTCTATTCATCAAAGACTAATTCTCTCTATGTCGTAACGTCACACAGTTCCCAAGTCTGGACAAGTTACAATGCAAACATTTTCTAAGAAATCATATGATTTAGTAACATACTTGTCATACGCAACGCATCGTATCAGTTTCTCTCTACCTCTAACCAATCAGCGAGACTGATGACACTGCCATTCAACAAACCACCATCAATCAATCAACTCGACCTATCGCACTCCACTTCTGATCATAGATTGAGCAACAGAGTTAATAAAATGTAAGTACATCCCAGCATAAACATTATAATGCCTGGAGCACAAATGCTATTAAAAAAACATCTTTATTTAAGTTATAAATAAGGATGTTTTTTTATCTAGTTTAGATAGAATGCTCGTTTATAGCTCTGAGTGTATTTTAAGCATGCTTGATTCTTTTACACGTTATAATTGTTTGCTACTAAGTAGTATCTGCTTGAAAGGAGCATGCTTTTGTACTACTACGTAGCACGTGTCTCTCCACAGAGATACTATATTAATCTAAGCGAGAATCTCAGCATATTAACCAGTATTACTCAGTATCCACTTGTCCAGCACTAATTTGTCCCCTACATGCAACCCAACACATATTGATGCGAAGCCATCAGTACGGTGGATATCGATTCTCGTCCGTGCGTCGTGCCCCGACGGCCAGCACATAACTCAATTGGCAGGCAATCTGGCGTCGGCGCCGTTCCCCCTCTAATTGCACCGCGTCAAGTCTACAACCAGATAAAAATGCGTTTTCAGTAGCTGTGAATGGGAGATGGGTATTAATGGAACTGTTGGAAGCTGGGTTAAAAACAGATCTTGTTTAATCAACTATATCAATCTACTCAGTCTGTCGAACTCCATTGTTTGATAAAGCCTTCTCTCAAATTACGTCACAACACTTCCTAGATATTAATGGTGATCAAATCTTGCTCAGATATGACTTTTAGTGATAGTTTTATCCAGAAATAGTAGTATTGTGTGTGATTGATAAATGACAATAACCTCATCTGTACTCATCTCTGTAACCACTTGAAGATAACATGAGGTGCATTATCTGATGGGTTTATAGATTTAAGACCGTTAACAGTGATGATTGCTTGCATATTTTGGAATGATGAAACTGATTTATTTATACCAAATAAATGTAGGTCTTATTAATAATGTTAAAATTGCATGCACGGAAATTGTAAATCATGTAAATACATCACGTTTAATTAATTAACTACAAATCGAATATTACGATGAGGTTTTGATTGATTTGAATGCATTTTGGACGTGATTTAAGCTACAAGATATGGCATTCTGACCAGTGCAATAAATACACGTAATTAAGTATTCTACCTGATTTGGTTCTATGAAAACCTAAATGGACGTTGTATAATCAGATTCCATATCATTGAACAGATTGAAGTTACATCTTTGTATGCCTTTGTTAGAAATGATAATTCTTATAATGCCAATGTACAAAGTTCGATGCCATTCTCAGACCACAAAAACACGTAAAATAAAAACGAACATCACGCGATGCTAATGATAAATAATGTAAAATTGCTCATTGTGCTACAAAGTAAATTTAGTTTTCTCTAACGGTCATAACTATTGTTCTGAAACCAATCTATCTTTTTATCTAAACTCTAGATTATCGCACACGCAAACTAAGCGATGTTTCTTTGAAAAAGGATAAGAATTTTCCGTCGGTGTTTCTCAGAATTTAAAATCTGGAAAAAGCCACAGCTGATGAAATCCAATCTTTCTACTTAATATTAATGTATTCAATTTACTTCAGGATTTACATAATTGCGTGGACATAGATACAAACAGATTGAACATGTACCAAATCAGATTCGTATTATACGGTTCACACATCCATCTGCTAGCAAATGTTGTTAGCTCGCAATCCCGCTGTAATGCAAAATGTTCCCGTAATTCTGTTCCCGGGGTTGCGATTCATTACACTTTAATATTTATCGCTCGGGATGCGACAACCACGTCAGGTATTATTACTAGGGCCAATAAAAAAAATTGCCAATGCATTCGTTTCTTGTCTGTCGAGGGTATGTCCTGTCGCTGTTGGTAGGTACTCTGTTATCTGAATAAACGTCATATTGTAGTGAGCTTCGGAGTATTATAATACGTACGAGTCCTGGTGCAAATTGTTTTGGATTGGGCAAATAATTTGGCTGGTTTTGTGAAAACTTTTAATATTTCTAGATTCATGTTTATAACTGCCTTGTTGCCTTGTCCTGGGTTCGATCCCCAGGTCGGGAAAAGTGCTATTGGGTTTTTCCGTTAAGGATTTCTCAGTAGCAGCCTGGAGTCTGGATTTGTGCCCGATTAATGGCAATAGGCTCGCCCCCTATTACATGGGACTTAAACATAACTGGCAAAACGAGGGTGTACTAAAACACCTCTGCCGAACCCTTCGGGGAATGTAAGGTGTGATGTTATGTATGTATATGTTTATAATGAGTTTTGTAAGCTACAGACATTTTAATTCTCTTAACCACGCGGCCCGATTCAGAAGTTTTTCGGTTCGGGAGCTGTACTGATTTTTGTCTGGAATAGTGGAATGTCTTCAGTTGCAATGTAGTCTTCTTTCAAATCAATTCTTCATAATATTTGGCCAGTTATTCCGATCCAAATATAAACTTGTAATAATTCCAACACGTAGGTATATACTGCTCGGCTCGTACCCCGCATGAGTCAACCATGCGCTAGACGGGTTTAACTTTGTACCAGCAATGTGGGACGTTTCGAAAGTCGCTGGCGCCTGCCAAACTTTGATATGCGTTGCCAACATCGTAATGCAGACGCTCGGCCCGACCACTTTCACAACACGTTCCGTTTTAGTTCATCATTGCTAGTTCTAGAAGTAGTACAATCACGAACTAATTACTACGTTCAGGTTGATTCGTAGGAAAACGTCCCCAGAGGTTTAACTACCAAACAAATAATGCTGGTAACTTTGATCGTAGAGGTTGGTATGCCATGTTACTTCCCAACTCGCAAGTCTCGCAACACATCTCAGTTTTGATTACAAAATGCTTTCGTTCATCACTGACAGTAGACACGGTTTTTTTTCACGAATATACTGTTAAGTTTTTATCAGTAATTATGTCTGGGCAGTGAGGAATTTCTCTCATTCCAATTTCATGCCACAAACAGATAAAATACACTGGTCATCAAAAAAATCGGCCCACCTGCGTTTTTGCCGTAAATCACGTCTTTCTTAAACAAAACCAAACAAAATGTTTTAGTACTGAAATGTTTTATTTAACTTGTTTATTTACACCAATTTAATCACAGTTAAAGCATCAAAATGATTTTTTGAAAGTCATTTTCATTTTAAAACCAAAATCTTTAATTTTATACGATTTTTGATTAATTTTAAATACGCTCTAGTTTTTATGTATTAAATGTTATGTACACAATTGTTGCAATTTAATATTGCGTATTCCCTCCTCTTGCTCGAATGACAGCCTGCATTCGCCGTTTCAATGACCTTATCAAAATTTTGATGGTTTCTTGAGGGATTCGGTTCCATTCTTCCCTAATGGCGGTTTCAAGGTCTCCTAATATTGTAGGGACGGAATTACGGGCTCTAACCTTTTGTTTTAGGGTGTCCCACATGTGCTCTATAGGGTTGAGATCAGGGCTTCTTGCTGGCCACGACATAACCCGAATGCCGACCTCTTCAAGGTAATCGGTGGTGATGCGCGCTACGTGTGGTCGTGCATTATCATGCATTAATTCAAAGTTCCCTCCAATATAGCCGGCATATGGCACCACATGGTCTTCTAAGATCTCTGTGATGTAGCGTACTGCAGTTAAAGCACCTCTTCGTATGAAAACCAGCTCAGTGCGGCCAGTCAAAGATATCCCAGCCCAAAACATTACAGAGCCCCCACCATAACTGACAGTTTCTGTTATGCAACACTGGGTATAACGTTCACCTGGTCGTCGCATGACATTACGGCGTCCGTCAGAACCGTATAAAGTCATTCGACTCTCATCACTAAAAAGAACTGACTCCCATTGGCCTATAGTCCAGTTGATGTGGTTACGCGCAAATTGAAGTCTGGCTTGTCGATGAGCTGTGGTCAATTGTGGTCCTGTTGCTGGCTTGTGAGGTCTTAAATTCTGCTCACGAAGTCTCCTTCTCACAGTACTGTCACTTATAGCCACACCTCGATCTTCACGTAAGCGTCGCTGGAGATCAACACCAGATAGGTGTCGATTTCGTAAAGCTGATACCACTATAAAGCGGTCATCCCTTTGAGTTGTCACCCTATGTCTTCCAGATCCAGATCTTCTTCGATACTGCCCAGTCTCCAGAAACCTTTGGTAAACTCGCCGCACTGCAGAACGGCTCAGATTTAACCTCCTAGCCACGACACGTTGACTTAAACCTTGTTGCAGCAAAGCCACAACTTGGGCCGCCTCAGTTTCAATAGTGTCCATTATTTTTAGACAAAGTAATCAAAACTACAGCCTCAGTCAATAAACTTAACGTTATTTACAAGAAATCCCTACAAAAGTCTGTGTTAAACTGAAAGAACGGTTTGAATTTGTTCCGACGTAAAACAACGAAATCAGCACTCAACAGTATTTGTGTATAAAAAAATCTTAAATACCTTCAAGTGCAATAAGATTTACGACAAACAAGATGTCAAACATCATAACCGACCCTCAAAATAAAAAACAAATGTGTGAAACAGCTTGTATGTGAAACAATCGACAAATTTTAAACAAAAAATGGGTGGGTCGATTTTTTTGATGACCAGTGTATTTACAATTTTATTACATTCGGAACATCGTGAATTTTCTTGCGACCTCTCTCGTTCCAGATCACTCACTTCAGAAAATGTAACATAAAAAAAATATTTATCGCTCTTAAAGCAATAACGCCGCAGTTTCCTAGTTCGATAGCTAAAAGCTGTGAGGTTGCGGTCAGAGCCGCGGCGATGCGGTCACGTTTCGCTTCACACCGATCACGACCGGACCGACGACGATGACCGCCACCCTCGTGCCATCCGACGCTTCCATGGCATTCTTACGAATTGAATGAATCCCGAGAGACCTACTCCGTTAAAACTTAACGACATTTCCGATACCACAAATTCCATTTAAGTTCCAATAAAAACGCTTATCGTTAACGTTGTAGAAATAAATAATTGTTTTGTTCACCAGCCAATGCTTACGTTGACTAAGTTAACTTACCGAATCAAGGACACAACGCTGATAATACTGAACAAATATTTTTAAATTCTTAATACTAAGGCCGTGACCAACACTAACGATATTGCTGGAATACTAAAGAGTACGTAAAACTGTGGGTAGATAGGCCGTATGACGCATTTGGGGGAGGTAAACAAGACGTTTTACGATACTGCCGAGACATTCGCATTGCTACTGTGTGAGCGTTGCCTTGGCTCATAAGACCAAATGTTTTGTCTGCCCTCTAATTTTAAGGACAAGATTAAAACCGTTCTTTGTAATTCGAAATTAATACAATTCGTGCACAGCAAAGTTTTGTGAAAGGTAAATTACGTTATATACCTGTGTTTGAAAAATATAAACTAGTTGCATTTTTTTTTGCTGTTATCGTTGGCAAAATTTAATTTTGAAGTCTTCAAAACAACGATAAGACATGAAACATTACATAAATGAGTATGTTTTATCAATTTACAGTCGTACGAATGACTGATAGGCTACGATAAATACTGTTTTGTTAAAAGTCCTGACCGCATATACGAACGGACGAATTTATCAATAATTGTGATACTATTTCTGCCTGTGGTTTTGTATGACCTGTTTGATCGAACTGTTGTTTTTTATTTGCCACGTTAGGCATATAACGTTTATTTGGTCATCGAGGCTTGAAATAATCTGAAAGTCTTCATAAATATTAAAGTGTGTAATTCAAAACTCCGACAACAACCCAACACAGTTTTATTATTGTTTTGCTATGTTGTGTAAAAATTATCACTATAGATAAAAATGATATAATTTATTTTAAGTTTTATAAAACGCAATTAATAAAATATTTGTAGGTACCAATTTGCGAATACCTAATTCTGTTAAGTAAGAACGCAATTAGATAACAGAAAATATTTGCACATCACGACGCTATCAGCATCGTATAATAACATTACAAACAAGACAAAGTGACTCGTTCTTAATTAAATTATCGCAACCTCAAATAGAGAACAATATAAAAATAATCTTAAATTAAAAGAAAAATAGCGCAACTGATATCTAGATGGTAATTAAACTCGTTATAACAATAGATTTGAATGCACCGACAACTGGAACGGTAGAAACTGCGGCCGAGGTCGGGCCAGGCGGCGCAAGCGACGATAATGGACGCCTTTCTCACAGAGAAAAAAACTTGTTAGTGGTTGCGCCTGCATTGAATGTCGCAATGGAACAGCCGCTATTGGAATTGGAAAACAAACTGACAATAACGGCAATCACAAGAATTGTGACTCTTGCTGTACAAGGAATTTTAACGGTCTTGAAATACTCAATTGGTTTGCTTGTCTTTTTATGATTAAAAAAAAGTTACTTTTGTGTCGATTTGGTGCTTACTTTACACGATGGAGAGTTTCGGCTTGTAATCATGTTTGGAGCAATTGCTTCTTCGAAATGTAAAGCGATGAAATATTTTTTCTTCCACGTCCTATCCTGACTTATACTATTTTTTGACAAATATATGAAGAGAGAGTATGGTGATCATAAACATACATGACTCGATAATACCCGCATCAGACCATTATTGAACATGCTCGTCCACCCTCGGCGTCGTATCTACACAATTTGTTTAAACGACCGCGAGGTCACTCCATCGCCATCGTACACAATTCCTAAGCCGCACTGGCATTATCAAGGCTTCAACAATATTTCAATTGTTGCTATCATACTCTTCATTAGATTCGTTCTCTTTATTTAACAACAGATTAATTAAATCCTCTTTGTCTTCGAATTATAAAACATCCGAAACGATGAACTCGATAAGCTTTAAGATTAATAGAAACAGTATTTTTGCACAACCAGTCACCATCTGCTGGGAATGACACTTTGCATATAAAAAAGAATATGCGTGACTCAGAAAGGCTCTCTAATTTGAACTCTAGCCAGCTTTCTGTTCCAAAAGATTGGGATTTCTAAATTCGCTAACTTTATAAAGTTTTTCCTCCGCTCACGATATTTCGGCGTCTAGAAAATGTGCTCAAAAGATATCTCGATAAAATATAGGGTAACCTTGCGTAAGAGGGATACACAGAGGTGAATAAATTCGATCTTCAAATAATTGCTTATTGTCTACTTAGTTTGAGTGCGTCACACGCTCCGATAGACGTGGTGGCGACGCTCCAGCTCACATTCTCGTAACGGTATTAGCAACAAGGACGGGGACAAATAAAGCAATATAGACAGCTGTATTTGGAGATTCAAGTATCTCGCCTGCGAATTATACGAGCAACTCGGGCGACCCATAAAACTACGGCCATAACGAGCAAGACCGCTTTAAGGATGTATGGACGTATCGCACAGTTTGGGTTTCTGATTTATAGTTGTCACTGGCTGACTTCCAGATATAGTAAAACGTAGCACCCGTTTCTTTTCTCTCACTGAGTACAGCTACATTTGGTACTCGTGTTCAAGATTCAGTTACTTAGCTTACACATATAATATTAATAAAAGGAAATTAATCATGCTGTACCACTCCTAAATCTGATACCATGATCAATGTCCTGCGAACATCATTCCAAAATTCCACAACGCCCGTGAGTCTGGCACCAACACCCTATTTGGAGCCTGTCAGGCAGCAGGTAGTTTAAACAACGGCTTTGTCACGTTGTCGCGTCCCCACAAACGCTGTCTAAAATTCAATTAGCGTCATGGTAATTAAACCCGGTATCGGGCTAATCTCGCGGCTCGCATACATTCGATAGGTATTCGGCGTGAAGTGAATGCTTGGCGGAAATTCGCGACGCGTCGCACGCCTCCGCCTGATGTATTTACGATGTTTTGCAGCGTGTGGTAGAGATACGCAAATATTAATTTAATTTCAACTCTAGAGAGACGAAACATACTTCACAAAACAAAGACAAGGTCTTAAATAGCTTCGGAGACTCATTTCACGTGGGCTTGAAAAGAAAGAAAGAAATATAAGGAAAAGATTATTAAATTAACTCTACCTACGCAAGTCTAAGAATAACTTGGTATAAGTGTAGGCGTAAAAAATAAGGAAGGGATAGACTTACTTATTACTCCTAACTCAGGTATCTACTGTTGCAATTCAAATACTGTAGGAGTTACTGGTCTTTGGTAACTCCTTAAAACTATTCATGAGACTTATCAGATACTTATCATAGATAAACAACACGATGAATTGTATACGATGATTCCGAAATCTATTTGATATTGACAAATATCTGTCATATATCTTTAAGATTAGTAAGATTTACGATTAGAATCTTGTCCGCTTATCGGTCCAAAACACTTCCTAGCTAAAAACTGTTTATCGTCTAGAACGGAGTCTAGTTCGTTAATAACATTCCAACAGTCAAGTTTAAGGAGTTTAAGCATTATAAAACGTTTTGAGATAAAAATACTTTAACAATGTTCTTCAAGCGGTAATCTTGGGTTTATTTATAACAGTAACGCAATATCTTCTCTGCGTTGCACCATATTAATTAATTGTGTTTAAGCGTACGACGTACGACATTGACTTCGAACAAAACGTTTCGCAATGATTACGTCATTTTTCCAAAAACATTCATAACAATCTCCAAAACTTAGTAGTGACCATGGACGGTTGGTATTAGCTAAAACTTTATGAAAAACCATTTTTAAAACATCTTTTATGTTGAAGACTTCAGATAAACTAGATTTCCTAGAGAAACATTACTTTGATTGAAAAAACAGTCCCAGACAAGGAAATTGACTGCGATGAACGGTCTCCTTGAGAAATTCTTTCGTCCAGACGGATATGAACATCGAACGGAGGGGAAAACCAATCGATGGTGGACATGAAATCCGACTTCTAATTAATAAAGAAATAACACGCTGCTTTTTCTAGACACGCGAGTAGTTTCCAAGTAGGTAGCTCGTGTAGCTACGTCATAGCGTAATTGTACATTTATTACATAAGAAAATGAGCTCGCAAAGCTTATTACAGTGCTAAAATGGTTGTTAGGTGTGATGACGTCACCTTACTATGGGCTTTCCTCGCGTGATTCATAGAGGGGCGCCTGTCGCAGTGCCACCACGACTTTACGGACACGTCATAATATGTCTTAATATTACGGTAATATTATTCAAATTTTAAAAAATGCGTTCCTATTTGTTTATCGGTACGTTTTAATGAGCGTTTTTATTCATATTAGCTACTATGATGACAAACAATGGCAATAAAATGATTCTAATTATAACCACCACGCCTACGTTACACCAGGCAATCAGAGCGAACAAACAAATAAATAATCGTGATTCCCATTAGGATGCACAAGTGCTACAATCACGGATATTCTTGACGTCATACCATAATACTTGCATCCGACAGTTTTCAAGGCGGATCATTGTGATGCGTACTAGTTTTGCTTACGAGGATTTCAGTAGTGGGTTGTACTGTAGATATTATTATTAGTTTCTAAACAAACTGTTTACTGGGTGGACTTTCGGGTCTTGAAGAGACCATTTCTTTTGAAATACTTCAAATACCAGTTTAGAAAATTATTAATTTCAAGATATGAATTGCTACTGTACTGTATTCTCATGTGATTTCAATTTGTAAATAACGCGCAATAAACTTATTGATATTAAATATTATTGTATCAAGGTTATTATATTGATATATGACTAACAAATCAATTCGGCCTTGCACTGACTTGCACAATAGTGTCTAGTAATGAGTCCTATCTACCCACAGATCTTGCCAAAGTGCATCAGCCTAGACTGCCTACATACAATCATTTAGGATCAAGTTTCAGTATCTACTGACGTAATAACTGACAGGAACATTTTGGTTTCCGAAGCATAATTATGAGTCAGAGGCAACCACGAATGGTGGAATGGTACAAAATGATTCCCTGTTTAAATATAAACCGTTTTGGAGCAGCGCGGGCGCCCTTATACGCGTGACTAAGACAGGCATACGATACTTTGGAAATAGCTTTTATATAGGAAGGAGGTAAATTTAGTGCGGTTGGTAATCGAGAACGTAATGTATTCTAAAGTACTCGTGTTTGGAAAGGTGAGAGGCGTCGGGAAATGCGAATGAGAAAGGTATACACGTATGGAAGCATAAGCTGGATTTGTTTTGACATATTTATTACCTAGAGTATTCGTTTTAAGCGCATATTGGATTTAATCTTCACAAATGTGCGCGAATGTTTGTTGTTTTTAAGCAAACTGATACCAGAATAAACGCATGCACGTAATTATTACTATTTGTAAATAATACCTAAGTCTAGACATTCAATAGTTTCAAATACACTGACGACAAACAAAAACTTGATTTGAACCACAAATGAAACCAAACACCGTTCTTTGTGCTATTCAATTTCGAAAAGTAATCAATTGAACCCAAGGATTTGTACGTTTCTCACAGCTCACAGCTCACAGTATTGTATGGCCACTGTACACGATATGTACGAAACGATATAATATGTATAATAGCATATGGTGCAATATGCCCTTGACATGCAACTTTAATGCTGATGATAAAAATATTCTACATATCAGCCATTTTAATATTGTCTAAACATTCTTTAGGATTAACATAACATAATCAGTCCATTACTGTCCCACTGGGCATGGGCCTCTTCTCAGAATGAGATGGATTTAGGCCTTAGTCCATCACGCTGGCCTGGTGCAGGTTGGCAGACTACACACCATCGAGAACTTTATGGAGCCCTCTCAGGTGTGCAGGTTTCCTCACGATGTTTTTCTTCACCGTTAACGCAAGTGATAATCAAATTTTGTTATTTAGGATTAAGTACCTTAATTCTATTAAACACAAATCAGTTTCTGTTGCAACTAAAATGGTTGTAAGACCTTTTCTATTAGTTTTTGGTAATTCTGAAATCAACGTAATTTACTTCTTGTTAAGTTGACATTTCTGTATGTTGCAATGTTTCTATTTCCGTATTGGCGTTAGTATAGACTGTTCTATTTCAAGGTTCTGTGTGTGCTATGTGACCGTTTTCTTATGTTTTGATATTGATTATGTTTTATAGGCTTATAAATATGCACTTACCTTTTATAGCGTTAGACGAAGGGAGTTGGTACTGGATTAAGTTCAATGAGTATTTGGTAATGTTATATTACAAGTCTCTTGGAAGATAGAGGTCGTTATAAATGTAGTGTAGAGGCGTTACATGTTAACATTTTCTTTGTGTTAATATTATTTTTATTTATAAACTTTTATTTTTCTTTCTAGGTAAGCAGAAATTCAAACAACATCTGAGTAAGTTATTAAATATCAATTAACGTATCTGACCATCGAATACCCTCATCACTTCTACAATTTATATCATAATTAAGTTTAAACAGATCTTCAATTAGTGAAGAAACAATAAAACCTAGTTTGGAATAATAAGTACTTAGTAGTATTTCATAAAATTGCACTATAGATCATGAATTTAATATAAATTCTGAATAACCATGTGAACAATACCTAGACTTACATTTGTATTAGCAATAACATGTAATGCTGAACCTCAATCACTGTCACAGAAATGGGTCGTGTCCCAACAATGGCACACAGGAGGCCGTCCCGCGGACAGGGCCGGCCCGTGCCGGTGACACCATGACAACGTGTCACAGGATCTGTTTTATTCCATTACTGTTCCTGTTGAATAACAAATACAATTTCTATCAGCTTCAAGAATTTTCCAGTTGGAAAGTTTTAATTTAGGTACTTACGCAAGTTGTGTAATCTGTCTATGGCATAGAAAAGGGAAAGCCACCCCTTCTTTATGTAGTAAATGGTCACTTCAGGAGTATGTCAAATTAATGAGAAGCTGCAGCCTCCTTTACCCTGATTATAAAATACAGTACTACGACATACGTTTTGCGCTTCGGCAATCTTCGTGTTTACGAATTTGTACGAAATATATGCACGGCCGTTCTCTCTTTGTGTGCCTTTTTAATAATAATAAACAACTCCACCTTCGTCCTGTTCGGATCAATTCACAATTTCAGATAGGTCACTTATTGGTCACATAACGGTTTCATATTTGGAATCTAATTTAAGTATAGTTTTACGATAACTCTTGAGATGCTGATTTAATAAGAAAATTTATGAAAAGATAACGATAACACTGAACGCGACACATGGAATATAGCTTCCAACAGGGTACCGGTGATATGGGCTTTAGGGACGCCCACAGCTAAGATGAGAGTCTATGCTAAAGAATGGAAGGGGACCGACCCGGCGAATGATTCAATTCATTAAAGATACGTAATTCAATGTTCATCGGTCGCAGAAGTAGGCGAAAATTGGCTCCAACCGGCTTAACTTTGGTCGATTCAATAATAAACAAATTCATTGGCTGAATTCAAACGAATCGAATGTCCATCACTCTGTCAGTATACTCACAGCTATTTTGAGTATCTGACTTTACCAGTTTCGTCATTGAGTAGGACGGTCTACCTAAACTGAATGAGTTTGAATGCAAATGACGTCGCCCATACATAACATAATGCGGGCCAATGGCCTACCTTTATTAAGCCATCATTGCCGCCTACCCCTGCGTGGTACGAGGATTGATATAACACCTCCTACATCCATATCACCCCATAAAAGTCCACTAGTGAGCGCAGTTTGGTATGGTATTAGTGTATACGAGGATGGTGTTGCCGACCCTCTTGACATACACCAACAGCAGTCTTTTGTGATCTCCACGGAAAGAAAAGGTATGAACTTTTTTATCCAGGAACCGCACTGTTATTATTATATCAAAACTGTTCGATCAAGTTTACTTTACTTAAATGTCAAGACTGGACGAGACTCATTTATCACCTGTAACCAATGATATTGTAAGTAAAAAGGTGTAGATAGGTTACCTACACAACATTCGATTTTCAAAAACGGCACACTAACGCACACATAAATAACTAAATATCGCAATAGCACACTACGTTACGATTAGACGTCAAAATAGGATGGCATGATTCGATTATCGCGAACGAAAAAGAGACAAATGTAATTTGCGACAGTGGGTCGTCTAACGTAGTAGAAACGCAACACTGAGATCAAGTCTGGCTAATTAGCCACATGTTGACGTGTCGCTTGCTGAGCGCTTATAACCTATCTACACCTTTTTACTTATAATATCATTGCCTATAACAGTGTGACAAACAATAAACTATTTAAACCGTACTCTACATAATAATTATTTACAATTCAGTAGAGCGCTTTCGATCCTCACTACATACATATTTGTACCAGTATAGGCGGTGGACTAATATCATGTTGGATTTACCTCACTATTTCAGTATTTTCTCCTTCAAATCCATGGGAAATTACTACATAACCAATAACATTTTCCAGTAAATCGAACCTATCTAGAAGCAGTAAGGTTGGAAATCGGGTAGCAGTACATCTTGTAGCGAAGGCAGTTGTTCAATACAGTCAGGGTTCTTATTTCCGTCAGGCGGTTGCCATTGCGTTATCTGAGCGAGGATTTGTCGTCGCCGGTGCCTTCGCATCCTGCCCTCTATACGCAGAAAATGAGCGAAATAAACAAAATAACGTACACACTACGTCTCAACTCGTACAATGTAAATAGGTAACTTTGTGAAGAAATATTTGCTGAAAGGTATGTGTATTTGCACGTAGAACTATCTATTGTGATAGTTGTAACAATAGTTGCGTTTGCAACGCCAAAATTAGATGAAACGAAGAATGTAGCACAACATGTAACGAAAGAAATAATTCTACAAATTGAAATCTTTTCAATAATGAATAGGTTACGTAAATAACTTTCTTTAAGGTTTTTCAATAAGGCTATGTCATTAAATTTGATTGAATGTAGGTATTTTTTACACTCATCGTATACTTGTGCCCGAGTGATACTTATAAAATTCTTTAGATAAAAGATTTTGCAGGATTACGCAAGTAAGTAATATGTCGTAGCTGTTTTATTGTTCTGCCATCTAATTACTTCCTAGTATTTAGTTCTGTCTAGATAGAATGCTTAAATTTTTCACTTTTATGCTAACTAAATATTTTAGCGTTATTTATCATACAGAAAACAGTTACATGTCTGCTTATCAACGGCGTAACTCAAGGCTACTTTGGTGATTGTTGTAGCTTAGCAACAAAATACAAAACATGCATTTTCTAATCACAAACCCTCTTATAATATTGCAGCTGTGGGTTTGCAACCAACAGTAGCTAAAAGACTGGGAATAAACGCGATATGGCAGCACTGTAGACTGTTGTGAAGCACTACTTAAAGTTTTAGTGATATTGCCAAGGAAAGTATCTCCGTATAGGTAGCTAAATATGGCGGTTTCGTTGGAGAAAACGTAGATCGCGTCGCATCTAAAGCAGTTATGAGGTCAGGTGGCCGGAGTCAAGTCTTTCTAAACACGGACTGTCGAGGTGGATGTACGACAGGGTGCAGCGATCCTTGACACGGTTCGCCCCAGCCTTCTGTTAGTCACACTACATGGAAACACCCGGTGTAATTGCTTTTGAGAACATGTTCTAACTTTGGTAGAACTTGTGATATGTGGGGTTATAGTGATGGAAAATCTTCACACGTCTAACTTTGAATCTGGATGTCTCTCTAGTAATCTAGTTTGGGTTAGTTTCAGTTTCTAAGATGTGATATGGTGAATTTATAAACAACTCTATTTGAAATTTTGGAGATTGTGATTTTACTTTTGTGCTGCTAGCAATATTACTTTTCGTTGTCTTTTATTAAATCTTAAACCGTGACCTGGTTTTGCTTATCTTAGTCTTCATTTTCTTTTCATTATTTACTTTTGAGAACGGACATCTCGTTCTATGCAAAACGTTAATGCTGTAAACAGTAAATTGATTAAAGTAGTTATTATTTGGTCATTTATGTAAACTACAAGAAAATTCGTCGAAATCTTTTAATTGGATTTGCTACTAATTAGAAAGACGACATAAATCGGGGTCTAGATCGGATCTGCTACCCAATTATTAGAAGATCTGGCGTGAATTAGGATTTCACTAACTCGTGTTGGATTTTACAAATGCCTGAACATCTAAACTGAATTTAAGAGCACTCGTGACTTAATTTCTATTGAAATAGTCTAGTTCTCTAATGGCACGATGATTAATTCATTTAGATTAAACAACGCGTTTAATTATCGACTCACAGTCAACCGTTTGTCACTCGCTGTTGCGTCACTTCATTTCACATTACCTACATATGGCAAATGTTATAACTGCATCAAAATTTACGCCATAATTACTATCGGATTTCAATCTAGTTTGATTGAATTCACTGATTGCAAAACTACAAAGTTTTTTGTTAATTATATCTAATACTTTTTCGTTTTAAGTGGTCCAATTTAACATTCTACCTAGGTTTTCGAATGATTTTATCTAAATCCATTTAGTCGTAACTGCGCAATTAATTTGGTCCTCTCAATTTAAGTTTGAATTCTTATTTTGTTAGCGATTTGAAATAAATGATTAGCATCAACCAATGTCCTACTTGTAAATAGGTTCTGTCTACCAAATAAGGATCGGAACGTGATCGATACAATACTTATCACGTACCCGCCTACACGTCAGCCTCAATTCTCAAAGCCTCTTTTCTATGACTAAGTAATGAATTTTCATAGCACCCGAACTGGTTTCTAAGTAGATGTACCCAATTATCATCCCGTTCTATTCATAATATGTGCCGAAGCCGTGGGCGACACTCGAGACCATCCGACGGATCTAGCCCACGTACTTAGACTTAGTGCACCCATCCGTCCGGATTCCCAACGGATGTGTCCCAGATTTTGAACGAGATGAAGGACGTGTGGAGTCTTCAAAGCTCCAACCAAGATTCAGCCATTGATAAAAACTTTGAATGGTTCACGTTCTTTTGGAAAGTTTTAACTTGAGTGAAGATAACATTTCTTGAAATTATTTTTACTTTCATAGCCAAACCTAATATATAATGTGACGCATTAGTAATGGAACTTTACCGGCTAACATGGTGAACTGATTCATCAATGGTTATCTACCAACGCCTTCATAATTGATTTATCGGGTAGCAACCCAAACATCCTAAAATCACGTTCACCTTTTTCATCATACTACATGTTTTACGAGATCATTCCACACTTTACGTCTACCTCTGTTCCAATGTAAAAGTATTAGAAAGTTCGAATCCTCAGTACAGTGATGCAATTTTCTTTGTTGCGTCTAGTTTGCAAAATCACGTATTGTCCTAACTACTATGTTCTTTACGTCTTATCTAATGTTACATGTCTAAAAGAAGTGCTTTGGATTACATCAGTGGTATCGCAATTCATTGTTCAGCTCGATAAAAAGAGTCCATCGTGTAATTAGGAGCTCTAGTTACATTTCTAGATAGTATCGCTTCTTGCTATCGCTATTATAATAATATGTTCCAATAATCTCTTAATAGTAGTGCCGTAATGTCGATTATAGAAGACGTATCAGTGCACGTGCTAGTTTATCTAATTGCAACTTTAATTGTAAGAAACGTATTTAGCATTTCTTTATTGTAGTTAGAAACTTTCAATTGCAAAAAGTAGAGTGAGTTGCATGTTTTTGTGTGTTGTGTTGTGTGAATATTATTGGTATTTGAATATTTGGTTATTTTATTTTGCCAAGTATTTTTATTTGTATCTGTAGTTATTTTAAGCTCTGCTAAATAGTACCTTTTGCGTCAATACTAGCTGGGCGTTGTGTCGATCGCTGCGTTCAGATTCCAAGACGCTATAACAAAACTGAAAGTCATTGTTGTGCATCAGTGCGTACTGTATGCATTTATGATTTTCAGGACACACGTAGTTGCATGCTCATTACTTCAGTACTTTTTGCTTTGAGCACGTTTGGAAGAAAGTGCGATGTATGAGTAATTAATTAGTATTGATTTTATCAATGTTGTGTGTAAATGCTTTGGTATTAATTAGCATGCCTATAGAGATTTTCTGAAGTCATCTGTGTCGGACTTTAGAAATATTCCGCTGTTTAGCTGTAATATTGTATCTCGTAGGTTTTAATGCACAAAAATGCCATCGCGTATCGATCAGACATAATATATCTGATAATTCGATAAGACAATACAATCAGCTGATAAATTCTGCAATGTGCGATGACAAAGTTTTACATTATTAGGTAATGACTCAAACTTGAAGAAGTTATGACATTTACAATGACACGATCATCGATACACAATAGCCAGCTAGTAATCAATAAAACTTTAATGAAGTTACGAGCTTTAACTACCTTTATCGATACACTGCCAGATGTTCACAACACAACCTCTACCAAGAAACACGAAGCAGATATTACTACGAAGTCCATTACGTTTTTCATACTGTTAGTCATAGGCCAAAAGTTCAGGTAAACAGCAATGGCCTTTAAACTATATACGACTGTTTTCTAGTATTCTCGTAGTACAAAGTGTAGTTTGCGTGCATCGTCGCTCGATTTATAATGCAAATGCAATCCTTTCGATCGTTGGTACAGCGAGAACAGTTATACGGAACGGTTGAACAAGAAATTCTTTGAATTTTGTTTACCTTATACGAAGAAACGTTTTCATGTTAGGAGATGATTTTGAAAGTGTCATTGCAGTCACGTTTTCTTTTCTTTCCTTTGATAAGTATAGCTCATTAGAAGGAGTTATTGGTAAAACCTTTCAAATAAGTGTAATAATTTGATAAGAGTATAGTACAGAAATAAAATACATCGTCAGCAATCCATTAACATTCACTACTAAACATAAACTTCCTTCAAAAGAAATATTGCCCGTGGTCCACCTATTCTATGTCCAACTAGGAGTAGCACGGGATACTTTTTGACCGTGGCCTTCCTAGGCGACCAGAACAGTTGGACCACGGGCAAAATCCGCTACACCAAACTATTATACATAATTTCAATAGTGTTTATCTTCTTTCTGCGTGGTTAGATATAAATTACTATACCTATCGAATAAACCCTAGACACCTTTAAATTCACCATCCTATTTCACTTCATGTCACAAAACACATAGGCCTGTACCACGCAGATAGCGAGGCTACATCAAGGGCAATGGCGTGAAAATATGATTGATTCGCTTCCAGATCCTGGGCAACCCTCATATATCATACTGATACTCGCTCCGTAGGCGAAACTGTTTCGAGATATTGGGTAGCTAGATTGCTTTAAACTTGACTAGGTTTAAGTGTCTTGGTCTAGAGAGATATTGCGGAGTTTCTGAACTGATGTACAAATAGATGAAAATTAAGCGTACCAGTTGTTCGCTACCCTATTTTCGAGTGTTTACTGCGCCAAAGACATACCATCTCAGGGGACCACCTTCAGAGATTATAATTTTGAAAAACATGTACTCAATAACATAGGTTCGTGTCGCCACAACGTAGTTCTAGACGACATGCTAAAAAGCTGTTTCCATTGTTGAATTATGGTGGAATTGCTTAAAATTCAGCTCAATTCAACAGGAAAAACGATCAACAAAGCCAACCAAGCGATACATATGTAAATACAACTACACTGTCAATATTATTCAGTCCGCCACGAAAACATATTTCGTAATAATGTTTAATGCAATTTCCATACACTTATGGTAATTCGCGGTTTGTCTCGCCTGTTGCCATGAACTCGGTTCTCACGTGTAAAGCTGTTTGTTTCGCGTATGACGTCATGTCTTCCTGTCTGACCTTGCTATGTCTATATGCAACATGGGCGTGACAAATTTACGGCTGAACCTATTTGTGGCAGAAAATTTGTTTACTTATTGCTCCTACCACTGGTTATTGATACAGCTTGACTCTATTCAGGATGAAATCTGAACTGTTTTAGGTACGAAGTGGCAATGATAGTATGAATGATTTAAATTTTTCTTCTTTTAGAATTATCGCACCGATTACATTATAGAATGAAGTAAGACAAGCTCTAAACCGTAAAGATGTTAGAACTGTAAATAGAGTTGCAACAAAATTACTAGTTTGAGAGATTACAATATTGCATAAGCAGTGGTGACAGGTAGCACGTCTGCAATCATCATAGCATTCAGTTGACACTTACATAAGGGAGAAAATAAGATGGCTCTTACAATTTCCTAGTCGGATACAAAGATATTTTAAACGGGTCTTGAACCACACTTAAGCAATAAGAAAGGCAAAATATTTTAACGTTTTAAACTTTTCAAAAGACAGTGGTATTGAAAATGCGTACGGTAATACGTTAATTAGTTGCTCTAACGCAACCCTCATTACCATAGGTCGGTCGTTTACGTCCAGCGGTCATTTCATCATAGTTTTACATTGTAAGTCCATTCACTGTAGCGTGGGTCAAAATATGTGCGAAAGACTTCTTAGATCTGGAGCTTCTCTTGTACGCAGAACTTATTTTTTGTTCTTTTAATGATAACCTTTATCGGTACTACATTTCGTTCATTCATTTATAGTATTAAATGATTTCGAACATTGAACACTAATTGTTATTTGCATTTGTCAAACAATACCCTCGATTTTTGGCAGAATTGTACCCAAATCCGACTAGAAGTTTTCACAATGAGGCCTGACTCCAGAGTCCAGACATGTAGATTGTAGACAGAAACACAGATTTCAAGTTTAGGTAGAGCTAGGTCCTTTGTTTAATTTATTTACTGACGCCATGAAATGGGCAGTCGCGCCAGTTACGCTATGTGTAAAGTGAAAGTTCTAATTAATTTGTATCCCAAAGGACTCCTGTGATTCGCCTATCTACCTTTTGCTGTGGTAATGTTTTCAACTTTAAATTGCTACGGGATTCATAATTAGTTTGGCTCAGACTAATTGTTTGTTATTAAACTCGCTTCCTTTCTTATTCAACCAAATGCCATCGGATTTTAAATTAAGGTGGTGTTTTTAGGCGTCCCGCATTCAATCTTTACCAGCTACTTTTTTCAGATCTTCCATCGTGGCCTTCTCGCTTTTCTGCGTCGAAATCATGCTCTTTACCTAAAACGTCTGCCACTAATTTGTCTTTTCTACGAAACATGTGGCCTTCCCACTTATATGCTTCCTATCTGGTCGCTATTTTCTTGACCCCGTCGGAGATTTAGTTTTTCTTTGACAAAATCACCAATGTACATTCTGACGTTGCGTTCTGGGTGAGTGGCAGCCTGTACAAAACAGTTTTAATGCAATTCCGGATCATAGAAATATAGAATAACACACAACAATACTTCGAAGCAAATTGTCCTTCACGGGTCGTTTACACCCAATGTGTTTTATGACAGTGTTTGTATGTGTGTATGACCGTGATTGTACTGACGCATTTGATAACATCTACACACAAACGTTGGTGACAAATGATACGTGCCTCCGTTGTATTTACTTAGACTGTTGTTATTAGTGTACTAAACACTCGTCCTGTATCTTCGTTGGGCAATTTAGGGTTTCGAGCATTAAGGATGACTTCTTCGTCATCGATTTTTAGGCCTTTTGCTATCTTAAAAGTGAACCACAGTAGGCTCCTTATTAAGTATATCAAGCTTACTTCTAAAGACAGTTTTCACCTTCCTTATTTTATAAGAAGTTTTCCTACACCAAGATTAGTTGAGAAATGTTGGCATTACATCAATGTTTCCAAGCTTTCCGGAACCGCATCAAAACTTACGTAGAACGAGTCGTTGACGTGCGCAAGTAATTAACTAACCGTAAAATCTACTTTATAAGGAAGAAAATTATGCTGGTGGGCGGCGTCGCTCGATTACATAAAATGCTGTTCCTATATTATCATGATCCTCGCTAATTGCGTTGGGAACGCTTTCCAGTCTAAACAAAGTCTGCAGCATGTAAATATTTACATTGAATTACTACCATTTGGGAATTGACCTCTGGGACTCTACTACTGAAGATATATTGAAAATAACATAACATCACGCCTGTATTCCCCGAAGGGTTTCGCAGAAGTGTAGGGTACCACCCTCATTTCGCCGTTATGTTTAAGTCCCAAGTAATGGGGGGCGATTCTATTGCCATCAACCGGGCACAAATCCAAACTCCGGGCTGCTACTGAAGAATTCCACATGGAAAAAGCCAATAACACTTGCCTGACCTGGAGATCGAACCCAGGACCTCACGATCAGCAGTCGCGCTTGCCACCACTAGACCGACGGGGCAGTCAACATTTTTTTTGTATATTTCTTTTTTACCTTTGTCTGTGTGTCACTGCTGGGTGCAAACTGAAAATCAGTGATGGGTGTTTCATACCCAACAAATGCTGCGTTAGTGACCTTTTCGGTATATAACATGTGTGTCGGTACAATTATAGTGTGTTCATGCAATAAAAAAAAATTATTTTTTTCTTATTTTGTACAAATATTTTTCCTTGAATAAGTATTTCTCTATTCTTTATTAGAATATCAGGCTCCTGCCTGTGATGACAGTGATATCATTATTTGTATGACAGCCGGGGCTCATGGCTCTGCTTGCTTTCCTAGGCCAAGATGGTTCTTCATATAAAGAGAGATTTGTTTATATATTTTAACTGCAAATTAAGTTAAATACCTACAGTCCGCGCGTGGTAATCGTAATTGTATCCGCCTCTCATTTATTAAAACGTGACTCGGTTTGCGTGCGCAAGAGTCACCCAACTACTATTGATTGATAGCGAGTGCGTCTCAACAATTACTGAGGAATTTATTAGTAGCTACCACTAGCGACAAAAATTCAGGCTTGTGACAGAATGCTACCATAATCAAAAGCATATGGGAATTAAGTTTGTTAGGTACAGGTTAAAGATAAAGATCATTTTATTTGTGAAAACATGAGTGTACATTACAATTAAGAGTTGCAATGTAAGATGTTAGGTTGGTTTATTAATTGGCTTTACATATTTTGCCACGGTGTGAAGGTTCACTTTATAATTTCTTTTTCTTTTATAAATAAAAAAATAATAATGGTCATGTCTTTGACACAAAACCTCCAAACATGGGTAATATAGTATGTTAACTAACGAAAGGAGTTCCCGTTAACCCGCAATAGTATAGCGTCCATACATGCTAAAAAATATTACCATCGAAAAACAAAATGTTTATTTTTTTTAATCATAAAATATTAAATTGATACGTAAAAGAAACACTGTACACGCGCACTTGTGTTTCAACGTGGAAGTACGACAATGTCGCAATTAATTAATTATTTTTATTAATTAATTTTAAAAAAGTTACTGGTTTTTCTATACTGATATTTTTATTTGTATCTATTAATAATATAGATTAACGAGTTTAAGGGACGCCCTCTGTTATTTTACATACTGTATGATCCAGATACCAGGCTAGAGAGTCCATAACATGACCATCCAGTGCTGTCCATCCATGACTACGAAATCCCTGAGAGTCTTGAGTTTATAAATTGTCAAAGTAAATAGTGAAGAAAACGGATGCAGTAACATTAACGAGCCATAAATATGGTGATAAATATTTTACTGCTGACTATAACATATTGAGTCAAACTATAATTACTTTATTAAAATTAGTATAAAATAATCCCTTAAAAAACTTCTTAGTTAAACGGTTTTATCTTGCAGTACCTCTGCAGCATCAGGATTTGAGAATTGAAGGTTGAAATTATTATAATGTGTATTGTCATAGGAATTAAATTTGTGTGCGAAGTTTCAGGAGAATCGGTTAAGCAGAAGTAGTAGAAAAATCTATCGCAAGATTTGAATCTAACAAACAAATATACGATGTGAAGCTATTTATAACACACACACTATTCTATGGACTCCTCTAGGAAACGTCATCATCCTCTCGCCTTTATCCCAACGTATTTGTGGTCAGCGGAGTACGTCTTTTTCTTCCATACATCTCTATTAGTCGTCATCTCAGTAGTCGCCCTCCTTTCTAGCTATATCGGCTTTAACAATATCCATAGTTTCTTTGGTCTTTCTCTATTCTTATGACCATCCACATTCACGCCTCTAGGTAAAGTGTTACCGATAAATTCTTGACGCAGATCCTTTGAATTCTCTGCCTTCCAAGTTTTGCGCTCAGACCACAACAAATGACGTAATATTTACTCTCTTATTACCACCGATTACTAACTACATCATACCTTTCACTTTATTTCACGTATAAAATAATTCATTACCATAAAACTGTAATAATACTTATACAACTACAGCGAATTTCCTGCAAATTTCTAAAACATTGTGTGATACGTCGCGTGCGCATACTACATTAGCTTCGTCTTCTTCGGCTCCAATCGTTCATCTTCGCCGTTAATCGGCAGAAATCAGCCGATGATCGATACTTCCGCACGAATGCGACTGGCAATTGACCATTTAGTGGCGATACCGTCTACATAACAGTTGTACATACTGATCCGGGACAAGTAGAAATGATATTAGATGGTTATCATTCCACGCAAGACACAAGAACAATGGCTTGCTGTGTCGGTTGAAGGTTAGCAACCTGTCACCATTACTGCATTGTTTTGTTTTAAACAATTCTATACTTTCAAAGTGTTGGAAACTCCTACTGTTGTCTTCGTCAGCTTCACCTAAAGAGGCTAATGGGTGATACTGTCCTTAAGTTTGCACTACCGTAGGTGCCTGATAATACGATAATTATGCTAGCTGGCTATATTGACCGCACTTATTTGCATGAGCAAGCTGACTCGTATGTGAACCTCGTAGTTCGCAAACGACTTGATTAGCAGGTCGAAGGAAGAAAGTTTGCATTGTTTAATTAGGGTTCTGCAATTAGATAAAAAACATTTTAACAAAAATAAAACCGCCTTCAAAAAAAAACTGACTTAAAAAAAAACGAAAAAATGTATATAATAATTACCATATTACAAAATTAACAGTTTCAGAAGTCGATTCTAATCTACGCCGAACCAAATTGAAATCACCGACTTCCGAAACTGTTAATTTTATAATATGGTAATTATTTTATTCTATTTTTCGTTTTTTTGAAGTCGGTTTTATTTTTGTTAAAATGTTTTTTCTTTTTTTTTTCTTTATAGTGGCCTTAATTTAAACATGCTAAAGACGTTGCTCGTAACCTAATCACATTATTTGTACTGTTCGTCACTGAGGAGTTCCATTGTCTATCCCCGAAGTTCTTCATCAGATCTTCACTAAATTTAAATGGGACCATCTCGAAAAAATATTCTTTCAAAAAACTTTTATTTTTTCAAATCGGTTTATAAACGACGTCGTTGTGAGGTAACAAACATTTAATAAAAACAGCCGAATTGATAACCTCCTCCTTTTTTGGAAGTCGGTTAAAAATGGCCAGAATTTTAGCCAATTGTATGAGTCCGAGGTGAGAGATTACACCTAGATATTGTATCACAAAAGTTTTAATTCACATGCAATAGAACACAGCGATAGAATTTTGCAGTCTTCGTAGAGACATTGGTTTAACATGGCAGCTTCTGGAATTCAACATATTTTACGTTTTTGTAAAATTTTATGCTTAATCTTATCTAAAGTCTAGCTTCACCGAGCTGACATTTAAATCCTGCATTCAAATTGCCTTTTAACTTTTACCAGCTAACTGCGTTGAACGCTCCTTTTACGACTTCGCGGACACAATTTTTCCTGATAAGCCACTAGATCTCAAGATATTCAAGACACTAGATCTAAGCTCAAAGAAATAATAACTATTCTCATAGGTGCTAGTTTAATACAAATTCTAGTAGAAAATGTTGGTCGGCTGTCAGATAAGGCCAGTTATCTAGCTCGATGTCGCCCAGACTGGTTTAGAACCGGACCACACTCGCTTGCAATATTGCAATGTTCACTAGATGTCATAGATATGATACACGTAAATTATAATTAATGTATTTTTATTGGAGCGATAGACAGGTGAAGTAACGACTTTATTGCCGATCGAAAATCAAATTGAAATGTGCGTTAGTCTGCAAGCTGTACTAACAGCTCTAAGTAAAGGACGGCAGTCAACGAATTCTGCTAATTAACTTCGCATATGGATAGAGTTGTTAAACAGCGTTTTCTCTGTATTCCCAATTCAGGAATACGTAAATATGACCTAATTGTTGGAGTAATTATAGCAAAACAAACATCCGGAAGCTTCCACTGTTTACTTTAGCCTCGGACTGCCGATTACTGGAACTGGGGTCCACTTAGGGTTACAAAACTTCAGGATTTTTAGACTTGGTCAGGATTCGTGTCTCAGTTCTTTGGAGCTGACAGGATTTTTACATATTTAACAAAATTTAGAAGCGTTAGAAGGAGTAGAATCTTACGTTACAGACCAGCCCAGCCCTCTCGCCAAATATCTGAATTAATACAGCATTTGGGACGGTAATATTTTTATGGAAATCTGGCTTTATCAGAATTTCCAATTTTGCACTATGGTTACCCTAGCTAAGTCCACCACACCATACAGATACTCCGACCAATCATAGGCTTGCTTTGCTCTTGCTGTTAGTCTCAATATTGCTTGTCATAAAAAATACAAACACGTTCATTTTCATGTCACACTCAAAATATGTATACAAGTTCCTGTAGCCTAGGAAAAAAAAAACATTAATTTAGATAACAATGTAATAGTGAACAACATTTTGTTCAAGGTGATTTACGCGGAGAATAAAACTAATAGCTGGCTGCGAGCCATTTTTCGATAACTTTTGCGTGAAAAATTAACCTTTATTTCCAACGTTACAAACATGGAGCTCTAAATAAAAGCCCTACATATTTTTCACTATAAATCCTATAATAAAAAGTTTTTATAGTCTTAAGTTAAAAGCGAACGTAATTTCAGTTTAATTTATACAATATTTGCGAAACATTTATTAAAAGTCACGTTTTCACACTTTGCTGAACATAGATTTATATTGAAGCATTAATTTGACGTTCATGTTTGAATATTAACACCGACTAACATAATTATAGGCGTCGTACAATGCGTAATCTTAAGCGATTTACTAATTTGCACTCTAAGTAATTAAGAAGTGAGGCCATTAGTGAAATTCTGAAAGCATAATGACAATAATTAAGTCTGGCAAATTAAGACTCTTTTATTTTTAACGCTCAGCTTTAAGTAGATTAACATTAGTGAAACGTTGTTTGTATGTTATTTAAACTTCAAATACTGTTAAATCTGTAGTATTCATACAGCTCAAAATAACACTCATTCAACTCATACATATTAAGTAATTACATCAGTAATCAATGATTTAATTACTGTTTAGTTAGAACTATAAATTACCACTAACTGCGTTTATTCAAGAACTAAGTACATACATAGTAATTTAGTAAATTACCCATCTTAAAGCTGGATAAACATGCAACGGTACAAGTTAGGTAGCTTCTCAGGCAATAATAAGCATGTTTGAGCAAAAATTTTTAGATGGAGAAGATTAGATGGATTTTTACAGGCGACGGTAACTGGCATCCCGTTGCAGTCATAATACGGCAATCATAATGGTTTAAATAAAATCGTTATTTGTCCTTGCAGAACAAGTGGTGGTCAGGCGTCGGGCCGGGCTGCTGCACCGCGCCCGCCGTGCCGAGTCGCGCGTGCGATGCGGAGCGGTCCCCGCCGCCCGCGCCGCCTCCCGCTCCGCCTGTGCTTTGCGCCAGACCCTGCTGTCGCGACGCTACGTCAGTATACATATAACCTTATTTTCTATACTTGTAACCCCTGGGAGCTGGTGGATCTTCTATACTTTGTGTCTAAAGTAGACTAGCGAAACATCGTTAGCTTAGAGCTAACCAAATAAATTTCCGTCACAGCCATACAAACTTCACTGGGCTATCGCCTTTGGTCTAGGCTAAACTATTTTGCGCAAATAGGCCTAACTGAATTAATGGACTGGTCACTAGGCTATCAGAACTTGAGAATCTGTACCAATTTATATCATAAATCCTTCGAGTCTTTAGTATAAAAATCAGGGTTTGCTTTAGTATATATCAGTGGATATTTATCATCCAAACTACAACATTTTGTGCAGGTTTCACTAATACGGTAGCAATACTTGACAAAACGTACTGTTTTATAATTACTTTAACTAAAATGGCAATCTATTGGAACTTCCGGGGACTTAACGTATTACGTGAAATATCTACCGATAGCTTTTATTGAAATTTATACCTTATATTTTACGTCTTAAACTACATAATAATTATTTTCGATAAATAAGTTATTCCCCTAAAAATATTATAAATTTTATGAGAATCCCCCACATACGTTCAATTCAATCGAATCTTTTAATATTTGTCATTTTTGTGTTCGACTTTCATGGAACAGAAAGCGAAAATCATCAGAGATCGTAAAAGTTGTTACGATCTATTCGGAATCAACGGATAATATGAACTGGGTTTGGGATACCGATTTCATTGAAGACGTTGAAGAAGTAGGCGGAGTTGAAGAAGAGCCCGAAAATGAAAAACAAGTTGACTGGGAGCCAGAAGATGATGTTCCTCTTAAAGACTTAACTGGGACTGTGAGGTTTCAAAATAAATATTCCATCTAATGAGAAGAAAAATGATTATTTAGTATAAAATCAGTTTTTCGTTGATTTTTCTATAATAAACAAGTCTATTTATAATCTTTAAGTTTAATTAACAATAGAGACACGGTAATCACAGAATGACATTTGCGACCTTTTAGTGCACATGGTGATATATCCGATATATTATATCGAATATTTTGATATTTATTATAATTATCAGATTTTTAACAAACCCTGATAAAATTAAACTACGTAAGCATTAACTTAAACCCGTCTCCATCTAGTCCTAAGGGACACAAAGAAAGCAGCAGATGCATGGGCAACGGCATGTCCCTGTGCCCTGATAAATCACTAATCCCCTTTAAATCAAGGTGTGTAGGTAGTTTGCAAAGACTAATGTCCACAACAAATAAAAAAAAATGTTCTAAAATAAACGGTATTGAAAAACTGATTGATATTATGTGAATGGGCTGACAAAATGTTAAATACGTAGCTAAAGGTAATTACAATTTTCTTTGAAATACGAATAATGTTCACCTTTATTTAATGCTGTACTCAGAATGACCATTAAAAGGGTTGAAGCATGTGAAATTATTATAATTGCAACTTATTATACTTTGAAGTGAGGACTACTCAAAAACTTTAATTATATTCGGACTTGGTGTGACTATTTTTACAATGCGAATGTCAAGGGGAGCTTCCTACACGATAATTTTGAATACGCCCCTATTTGCAGCGGTCTTTTTTTAAATCCAGTTTTTAACTTTGGCTAGAGATAGGCAAATGCACTCTAGCAATCATCTGTCATGAGAATGTAGAGAAACTTGCCTAGAGTTTAATTTCGGCAAAATTAAACTAGTAATTTCTATTGTTCTATCATGCTTTTGAGAGGAATTGTAGAGTAAATTGGTCGTTGAAGTGCGTCGGTGGCTTTACCTGGCATTCTTACAAGGGAATGTTATTTACATAAAGGTTTGAGCTCACAAATATAGTTTACTTTCAATAGTCGCGAACTACGAATAGTAACTATGTCGCAGTTAGACAAACAATTCATAGCATCAACATCTAATTTAATAACAAGCAAACAGCATACAATCGGTGTTGCGATCCCAACGCGCGCGTACGCTGCTCAAGCGCAGGTTGCTGGTACCCTTATTATTGAATGGGGCACACAATACGGGGAATTTGGGTGCTGAGCCGTCCCCTCGCTACCTGTACCCCCCGCTACCCTGTGCTACCCTCGTCCCTTCGTCGTTCGTCCCTTCGCATCATTCGTGCCCCCAACCCTCTACGATGCGCGCACGCACCGTACTTCCACAACCCGCAAGTTTGGAACAATTTTTAGAAGTGATATTTTTACTGGACTGGTTATGATATTAGTGGAGTTTTGTACAGTGTAATATAGTGAATGTGTAGATATTATAATTATAATGGATCTATCGTTACCTAGACTAAAGTTTGAGTGTGATGACGAGGGATACGACGATTTTTATCTTGACGTGACGTAAGTTTATTATGTGATTGTAAACTTTATACTGTACACGCGACGACAGATCAAGCTATAATAAATTTCCAGTATAAGCTGACCTCTCATTGTACTAAATTGCGTACAATGAGAGAGGTCAGCATAAACTGGAAACATATAGAATGATTTGTGGTCGTCTGTACCTAGATATTCAATATTCATATTTCCCGCTAATACAAAAGTCCCCCATCCCTAACACTTTGATTGCATCTTTATATTGTTAATTACAGTTTATTAATTATATATCGAGTATGTTAATAACGTCCCCGTTTCACTCAACATAATTGCATACTTAATTACATGATAATTACTATTTCTGTATGCAAAAACAAATGTTGCACACACAGGTGTCTTATAAAGAATTTTAAAATCTTTTTTTAAAGTGATTCATAGTTTTTAAAATAGTAATCCTATTAGGTGCTAATTGTTTACAGTTCTCAAAAGCTTTTTTTTTGCCCGCAGTAGATAGTTCGACTTGTAATTTTTTTTAAGTAAAAATCATTTCATAAAAGCCTAGAAAGTGTCTTATCTATTAACCTTACTTTCTAAACTCGCCAAAAAACTTTTACTTGTATCTGTGTTCGTAAATAATAATAAAACGTTCCCTTACTTTCGACGTTCAGCATACTATTTTATAAAAAAAGTACATTTATTACTCTGTTGAGTACAAAATACAGTTCAATATTAAATAAACCAATGTTCGATTTATCGGAATTGGCCCCAAGTTTGGCCCGATTATACACATGCGCGAACGCCGAAGGGATTTTTTCTAACGGGAACTTGTGCGGTGAGCCCCTTTTCTTGTGAACAATATATTTTTAAGCATAGCAAAAAGCAAAAAGCTCCTAGTTGCATGTTGAACAAAAAATTGTGTTGGAATATTTGTTGCACTTGTCGCTAATAGCAGAAGCATGTGTTTACGCGAGTTGTGAGCTAACCCACATACCTATCGATACCACGTACCTACATATAGCCGGGCCGTGTTATGCAATAATATGTCAACCCACAAAAATATGAATTTTGTGTTAACGTAATTAGTTCTTGTGGTAGGTTTATACTCAACGCTTGAAAAATGCCTAGAACTGTAGTAAATTTAATAGAGCGTCTATCAAAAAATCTTAATGCAGTTTGCATTTGTTCAAGCGTCGGGTAAACCTACCACTATAACTAGATAGCGTTAACACAGAACTAATATTTTTGTGGGTTGACACATTATTGCATAACACTGGTCAGCTATCGATACAGTTCACTAATTTAATATGTACCACCAGTAGAGAATAAAACATCAAACCGTACACACGTAGGTATTTTATTTGTCAAAAATCTCGACACACAAAAATCAACCTTATCGTTCTGAACAGCATGCCTCCTGTAGGACTAGCACGAACGTGTGACGTATTAGCATCGTAATCATATCGCTAATGTAAGCGAATTTTGAATCGAAAATACAACTGTCCTATAACATTTTGGTTTATTTTTTTGCAACATACATAATTTGTATCACACATAGTATGAATAAATGTTTTCAATTTAATTAAATAGTATGTTTGAAACGTGCAAAATTCACTTACACTAACGTTACGTTTACGTGAGTAACTCGGCAGCATTGGTGCTAGTACTGTTTCAGAACGTTTTGACAAATCAGTTGTTGAACGATTCGGTTCATATGTCGTTTTCCCCCATTACGAGAACCATAGACAAAACGAGATAACGAACCCAATCGGTTGACCACTGACTTATCAAAACGTTCCAAATCAAGGGGAACTGGTTATTGGTGACTTCCAAACTGTTTTGCCATCGTCTTCCTTCCACTGGTGTATATGGATCTACTTATACATAGATACCTACTTAGGGAACGTACCCATACTACGTGACCCATTTGTTACCTCCCTCCCCCCCTCGGTGACCACCCGTAGTATATACCAATACCCCCCCCTCCCCCTCTAGTTTTCACGTGGTAATATATAAATATGGTTTTAAATAAAATTTTGCAAACAGAAAGTTAAAATAACAAATATTTGACTCATATGTACGAGTGTTGTCACCTGTGAGTTCAAAAAGCGCTACACTCTGCGCGCCATATTTGAATATAGCTCGAAAAAGCTCGAGAATTCCCTAGAGGATATTGACTACGTGACGAAAACCTAAGCCCCCCCCCCCCCGCCCCTGTGACCAAGCGTGGTATTTTGAAGATCGCCCTCCCCCCCTGAACGGGTCACGTAGTATGGGTACGTTCCCTTATAGAGTGCTACCTTTTCCTATAAGCTTCGCCGGGTGTGGTTATTATTGCAATATTCTCCCAAGATGATGATGAAGGTGATTAAGGAACATGAGGTTAAGCGGCATATCTTTTAGGACTGCTAAACACATTTACTTTTTGTGATTAGCTCGTGTACAGCAGTTGACTGTTATCATGGGCTGATATGATGATGAAGATGATACTCATTTCTCTACGTTGAATGCTGTTTGCGTAGATGTCCATATTTAAGTGAATTAATTGATAACTCATCGAACATACTATTTAAAATACCCCAGAATAATATTGGGAAAAAAAGTTAGATTTTATGCGTCACCACTGCAAAAGAGCTAACTCTATGTTTATCAAATTAGTGGTAGTCACTCCATTACCTCCCTCTTCGGGAGACTCGCTGTCTAGAAATTCTGAGGCAAGTAATACTTCATTTCTAAAACATTATTTTTTTCCAACAGTGTCGGAGATAGCATCGAACAGCGTCGCGTCGTTGAACAAGTCGGGAGCGGCGGCGGCGCGGGCGCGGGCGGCGCGCGGCACAAGACGGCTCCGCAGGCCGCAACGACGACGGCACACAGCAAGCAGCTGGCGGCGGGCGGGGCCAACCACCCGCCCCAGCCGCAAGGTAACCACAAACGTAATGTCCTTGTTGTTACCTCGTTATATACACGCACTCACACATGCACACTAACATACAATGCGTTTTGGAAAACGGACACTTCTTGGAGTGACCGTTCAAAGTAGTAGGTAGTAGTAGTAGTAGTAAGTAGGTACGGAATAATAATACGTATAAAACACGAAATCAAATAAAAAAAACATCTGAATTTCTAAATATTCGACCAACTTTAAAAATCTTGTAGGATCTACATCCAAGAATAGATCACAAGCTATCAATAATGCGTATTTAATCGATTAAATTCGTAGCTACATATTGAAACCCAAATTCGCTGATCTGTATACGTTCAACAACGGTATACCTACTATACGCAATGCCTGAGGTTTCAAATATTAGGGATTCAATTTAATTAAGTGGAAATTCTACTGAAACCGTTAATACAGTTCAGCGAGATTTATTTTAGACCTACTTTTTAGTTAAAATAGCCATTCGACTGGTAACATTTCATTTAGGGTACTATGATAATATGATAGGTACACAAACTCAACTACTATTCTCAAAAACCTTGAAACTGAAGATATGATGTACCTATTTTTATTCATAACTATACTAATACGTATTAATTAACATTCTAAATTGTGTACATTACTCGGCCGGTGTAAGCTCTACGAATAACATTATAATATTATAGGCTGATTGTATTAAAACTAGATTCAAATATGGTTATGAACATAATTGATATCAAATATTTAATATGTATACATAATAGGGTAAATGACATATTTTTTAAAAATAATCGTCACTTTGTTAACAGAAATCGCCATTCAAAAACTTTAAAAACGTGTATCTCTTCCATTTTTAGATTGATTTATTAAACATTTTTCAACGATCGATTTCTTTCTATACCTTTATTGATATAATATTATTTTTTTCCAAATTTTTTAAAGTTGTTAATTACCGAACTATCATACATAAGGGTCAAGCCAGATCTGACGGAAGATACGTCGCCGTTCTTCCGTTGCGTAATTTACTCGAGGAATTTTAGTAACGCATCTTCGGTCAAATGTGTATGGTGTGAGATGTTTATATGGAATTATGTGTACCGGCGGAAGATTGGCGACGTATCTTCCGTCAGATGTGGCTTGGTTCTTAAATGAAGTTGTCGACGGAGACATTCATGAGTTCGAAATACTCTTTTCTTGAGTTTACATGGAACACGACTTGACATCACCCAATACGGATGGATGCACTTGACTTTTAAAGAATTACAATCTGATAATCCTACTTTCAAGATTTTATTAATTAAACTTTTAGTCATCCTTGGCATTAAAACTTTAATTAAATTAAGTTTCCGTCAAATAACCGCAGGTTTACCACATCGTCCGGGCAATATTAACATTGTGTACAAAGCTGATAACAGCTATACTCTATTCAAGGAACGAAAAAATATAATGTAAACAAAATTTGACTACTCTTAATAGAGATATTTTCTGTTAAATCGATGAAAAATTTGAAACTTATTTGCATAAGAAGTGTTTCAAATATATTAACATCACACAATTTATTTTTGTTAGATATTAATGTTATAAAATATTGTACACAAAATATCTCTATTAAGAGTAGTCAAATGTTGTTTATTACAGTTTATTTTTTCCGTGAATAGAGTATAGAAATTTTTATTTTGTTATAGAAAATAATAGGTGCATATCTATCTTTAACCGACTTCAAAAACTGAGGTTCACTATTCAGAGCGTATGCATAATCGATATGTTGTATAGAAATTCAACCAACCTACCCGGAGGTAAACCAGAGGGTCCCGTGGGAACCGACCTGTAGTTTATTTGAACATTCATGTACTATCGTTTGACAACTGCACTTAGTTTAAGTGTTTACACAGTAAATAGTACCTTTGTACACATTGAGTAGGCTCAAGCTGAAAATATTATGCCTTGACTAACGTTCGTTATAAAAAAATAACATAGATTGATTAGATATTTTTTTCTTAACAAAAATTAACTTTTTGCTTGAGCGCATTGTAATGTGTACCAACCTTTAACTGTAATTCAAATATGTTTTGTTCCTTTCTTAGATTTCTTTTTACAATAGATCCCGTGTAAAACTGTCTTTTAGAATCCTTCACAATTATTTGGACTTCTAAAAGGTTTTTAATTAACACTAATGACTGTATCAGTCAAAATACTAAACTTGCACAACAGTACAATATTTTAATGTTTATGGTCACTGGAATTAATGTATGTATTTCAAAGTGTTAATAGATCCGCAATATATTTGCCGGTACACGCTGTAATCACAGTTATTATGTCGCTAATACCTAGTCCGCTTACATTAAACCACAGTTGTCTGCAAGTGTCGGTCCCTATACATTTTAATGAGTCTATTTCTATCGGCACTCCGTCACCAAAGGCCATTTTGAATAAATCATAATTATAAAGCCTTTCAAAGATGGCTATTAAGCTGTTGCTTTGAATTTGAATAGAAAATTTTCACAATTTTGCAATGCTTTCAAAAGTGACTCGTTCATAGTTAGTAGAGACGAGTAACAAGCTTCTCGCTTCAAAATTAACTTCTAAAATAACTCCATTTCTCTCAGTTGACGTGTACAACTGGGGGAAATGACATTCAATTGACACAACCCTGTCTTTCTCTCTTCCCCAGATCAACAAGGCAACAAAAAATATGATAATTCTAGAAGACCGACAGCACGAACAAAACGTGAGATATTAGACACACATATTTTATAATATAACCTTTTAGAAGTCCAAACAAACCTATAATAAGTATTATAATATATAATTAGTGTATTTGCCAACGACGTCTACATACTATCGTACTAGCCGCGATGTTCATGCGTTCCAATGAACTGACAAAAATTAGTATTAATAGTGTCTTGAAAGTTGTATGAGGTGAAATATATTTTATGCTCAGAACGTCGCGTCTAGTATATACGTATGTCGTTGGTATTTCTTTATTTGGCGTGTGATGCTAATATGTCGTTATCCAATATCTGTACATGCGGATGCGGCTGGGCGTGCGATTGTCGCTACTACTGCACGATGCGATACGACTACTGCGACTTACAGGCTCCGGCTGTGGTGGCGATGGCGACTACCAGCTGGTGCAACATGAGGTGCTCTACTCCTCGTCCAATAGGTGAGTCTAATTAATGAAGCTAATACGTAATGGCAGTATTCACTCAGATCGTTCTAATGGTCATTGGGAGACTCAGGTCAGCATTGTATATTTACGGGGTGATACCACCACGCTTGTAATCTCTATAGGGGTAGACAGAGAATTTTTTCGCCACAGACGTGAGTTTTTAGGCCATAAACCAACTCGGAGCACTGAGACAAACAAACTTGCCAGAAACACGATTGAAGAAGTTAAAGAATCTAACAAAAACGCGACCAAGAATTAATATTGTTGTATCATTATGCCAGATATTTTTATACAATTAAAGCGGTCTATAGGCAGTTCTCTCTCTTAAAGTAGTGCGGATATAGGGTTACCAGATATACAACTAAAAAGTATTACATGGGACTTAAACATAACTGGCGAAACGAGGGTGTTACTAAAAACACCTCTGCCGAACCCTTCGGGGAATATATGGCGTGATGTTATGTTAAGTCCCGGCAAAAAGCCTGATTTCTATAAAAACTAGCTGTGTCCTCACGGCTTCGCCCGTAGCCTATGTTGCTCAGTGATAATGTAGCTTTCTAACGGCAAAATAATTTTTTAAATCGGTCCAGTAGTTTTTAAGTTTATTCGTTACATACAAAAATACATAAATCCAAAAATACAAATCTTTCCTCTTTATAATATTAGTATAGATGTGCTGACTTCATGCCGCGAGTGCGGGCAATGCAAGTTTACGATTTGTTTTGTGTGCCAACCGCCACTAAGGAGACTGCCGACTTTGATTCAGTATTTCATTAAATAAATAAAAATCCTAACATTTTCAAAGTCCGACCGGAATCCTGACCAGTGCCTAAAAATTCTAACATGTCAGGACAAATCACTGGTGGTCTGGTAACCCTATGTGTATAAGGGTGTGGTTTATAACACAAGCTATTATAAATATATTATGGTGATGTGCGTTCGTCGCTGTAATTGGACGCAGGTACTGGAACTCTCCGATAACATCGCACGAACAAGGCGGGACTGTTGATTATACGGATTGATCTTGATTAACCAGAAGTACTGACAACCTTAGTCGCAATGGAATATTATGAATATGTTACAATGCAAGGTTCCCGTTCTTAGTGACTAAATATTATTGTTCAATTTATTTCTACATAAAGTTAATTTCGCAATGGATTTCGTAGTCACTCATAAAGTCATAGCTATCAATAACCGTTTGGTTCCGGCATAGAAAGCGCCACCTTCTCCGCGGGCGTTGTTTAAAAGGTTACTAAGGTCTAGAGTAGTGTTCCGCAAACTTTTTGTGTTCAAGGTACACCTATGAAATCGGAGAATTTCTGAGGCACACCATTAATAAAAAATCATATTTTAATCATATAAAGATAGCAAAGAATACATAATTTCCGTCCGCCTTTATAATTTTATAAGAAATAGATTTTTCCCGCGGCACACACTTTGCGGAACACTGGTCTAGAGAACTGGCAGCAAAGCCAGTACCATGTTGCTGGTATCGGCTCTTGCTGAGCTTGCCCCAGTTAACTGGGGGTCTCATCTGGGGCCAGGTCGCACGGTTGGCGTGAAACACTTAGGGCGCCTCTACAGACAATCAGCATCTATAAGTTGCCGCAGAGAAATTCCTCGACCTTTTGTCCAGCCATGTCTTTGCGCGTCCGCTGCGCAACCCAACTCCGGCCTATACTTACAATGGGCCGCGAACCATGCCACCTCTGTCATGGGCCGCTGCCGACCCGATTCCTCGCGCCTCTTGCGGAGCCATGAGAGAAACCGAGATCGTCAGAACTGAGAGCAGCTTTCTCCTGTGCGCAACAATCTGTGATCACTAAATTCGATTCTAACAGTGGAGATTGTAGCAATATTCCTTCACGAGCAGTGTATAGGAAGATCTTTGTTTGACAGTCCGCGTCTACGGGCTGATATGTTATATATTTAACTAGCGGCCCGTCCCGGCTTCACACGGGTGGAGATTTTTCCCGTTTTTGCAACATTTTTAATTTTTGCTCCGCTCCTATTGATCGTAACGTGATGTTATATAGCCTATAACCTTCCTAGATAAATGAACTATCCAACACAAAAATATTTTTTCAATTCCAAGCAGTTGTTCCTGAGATTAGCGTGTTCAAACAAACAAACTCTTCAGCTTTATAATATTAGTATAGATTATTAAAAAGGATTACCAACAGTGTGATTACATAATATGCGCATTGGATACTATATTGAAACATTTCTGGTATGCACATTTGATTATCATAATAAACAAACCTTTATGAACCTTTTGTATCCATATCGTCAGTGGAAAGGTAAAAAGACTAAAGCGCCTATATACCTACTTTACAGTAGAGATATTCAAAGTATAAGTAATTAAATTATCCATTTAATATGTATACTCTAAGAAAAATAACTATATCTATTTTCTTTAAAAAATACTTTGAATCTCTTTACTGTAAAGTAGGTATATTGGCGCTTTAGTCTTTTTTTACCATTCCACTGACGATATGATAGCAGTGAATATAAGTTGAAGTATACCCAAGGTTACCATATGATAGGCATAATTACCGCATTTGACAGGCATTTTTAGGTTTAGACAGGCGTGCGGTCGGCATTACTCTAAGACAGGCATAAGGGTGCATTCAAAAAGCCTCTATGAGTTACGATACTTAAGTGGGTACGCACGGAGCACACTGTGTAGTCAGCCCCGCTACCAACCTTGATAACTGGCTAATCTTTTCACGACACGTCATGAGCCATTCTCTTGCCGACTCGAGAGAGAGATCTAAACATTTTTCTGTAAAATCTGGAATTTAAGGCACTCTACAGGCATTCCTTCATTTTGCAATGGTAACCGTAAGTATACCCGAAATGGACCAATCCAACATGAACAATATGGACATTGTATAAAGGAGCCATGTTATTTTTTTTAACGTTATAAATATTATTTTCACACCTCAGCATTCGTTATTGATATGCACACTCCGGAGTAGAAATCCTTGCGCTCGTTTCATTTATCAAGAGTCCTTGCATTCTTTTCAATCTTCCAAATACATTATTCATATTCTCTATTACACGCTTTTAATTTTATTTTTAAATACACATTTATTATTTACCTCTCATTGGCACAGATTCAGGTCGGTAAAGCTGGAGTGCAATTGGGTATTTCTTTTACGCAAATCGTCACTTACAGTGTCTGTATTATGCTTCTTCTTCACTCGTGTCGGCGAGAGTTATACGACAATAGCTTATGCCGTGGTGAAAAGTTTACCCAGTTAACAAGGTTGGTCTTGGTAGCGAGGCTGACTACCCAGAGTGCGCCGGACGTACTTATATCGTTTCTTGTGGAGGAAATTTTAATGCTATTTAATTTTAAAAGATTTATCATCGTTGTATCAGTCAGTTAACATCCTCTGGGCATTCTCATCACTCCAATGAGCAGTCTTGTCAGTCAAAGCTTGGAAAGCGCATTGACAATATCGGAATATGTTGTAATTATTGTAGGACATGAGGATGTTTCTTCTCTCATGTCGGTACGAGCCATACGAAAATAGTTCATTCTATGGTGAAAATTTAGCCAGCAAGGTTGGTAGCGAGGCTGACCGCCCAGAGTGCGCTGGACGTACGGAATAACGTCACTCGTGGAGTTTCCTTTAATGCACCCCAAGATGCTGCTACTCATACTCTCGTAATAATCCCTAAAAGCCACCTTTTACGATACAAATGGGCCAGAGAGGACGCGCCGTATTAATTGAGAATTGACCTAATATTTAGGGCCTGATAGACGGCACTTGTGGACTGTCATCGGTAGTGCACTGCGGAGTTCGATCTTTGGGCTGAAACCGCCACCACACACAACTTAGTACTGACATTCTCCAGTAGTAGATAGTTTTATTTTTGTCTGTAAATACTTAATTTTTGGTGTTTTGTATTGCAGGTACGAGGTGTTGGAGTTCCTCGGGCGAGGTACGTTCGGGCAGGTGGTGAAGTGCTGGAAGAAAGGCACCAACGAGATAGTCGCCATCAAGATCCTCAAGAACCACCCCAGCTATGCTCGCCAAGGACAGATTGAGGTGAGTCATACATTCAAACAGACACAAAAATAAACATATAATGTATATTATTATAGTCGCAGCTCCAAACGAGAATTCCATGAATGAATGAAATGTAATGGAAAAAAATTAAATAACTTGTAATGTTTGTTGCTATATAGTCGTCGGCACGTAACTTGGCAAGAGTAGAGAAGAGAATTCCTCTCCTTTTTTTTTTTCTTTTAAACATACATGTTTAAAATATAAATTATGGCAATAACCATAGAATAATGACAAACAATGAAAGTGACCATTTTTTTGTTGCACAAGTGTGCATGCGCAAACTTACTCCCACTACGCCAAAACCTTGCCAAGTTACGTGCCGGCGAATATAACACACTTGAACACACTTTTTTATCGTTACTAGTATAGTATAGTATAGAAAGTTAAAAATATATCTTGAATCGTTTCCAATATCTACCAGTCGCCAGTTTGTCTGTAATAAATATAAAACGGTGTAAGTCGTTTCACTCATCAAATGTCGGCTATTTATACAACAACACAGTAAAAATACACAAGTGATTCTAATTTCCAACAGAGTCAGGGAGTTTGTCCAAAAATTCAAAAATTAGACATTTTTGACGTATACTACAAATGCACTTTTTGAATAGCAGCCAAGTTCGCCATTTGTATTATTTTGGTGTATTCTGGGAAACCCTTTAGTAGGTCATGCTTTTATAGAATGCTTTGTTCCAAAAGATAACAGAACAGAGTAAGATAATTGGTTATAGTCCAAGTTTACATAAAAACAAAACATTTCATATCATCAAGATACGAAACAATGTAGTCTAACCATCATGCTCAATTCTCATAGTTACCTAGATTATGGGTGATTTTCAGAGACTCATATACATAGACTCATATCGTTATATGTGAAAACATGTAATTGGCCTCATTTATGATACATAATTGAGGCCGCGAGCGCAAAAACGGCCTAAGTAACATTTTTTAAAATAACCTATCTGCGTCAAAAATCTGGTTTTTAAAGAAGCAAAGTGGCCTAACATTGATATTTCGAGCTACCAAGAGATTGGCATTAGTAACACATTTATTGCATTGAAAACTGAAAACCTTTACGGCAAATAAAAACAATACTCAAAAATTTCAAAATTAATTTCTTTGTATATCTCAATAAGACAAATCAGTACATAGGCCGTTCTTGCTCTCGCGGCCTCAATTATATTAGCAGATTTGCTGTCCGCGAATTAGACACAATAGTTTAACAATCAAGATGTTCATGTACAATATGTAACATAATTAGCGCACATCCTGAAAGTAGTTTGTTCAGAATCGTTTACTGAAACGATTTCTATCATTTTTAATATAGGTAATTTTTTATCCCAAAAATAATTAAAACTACGGAAATTAGTCACATTACCCCTGTACAGTCAAAACAAACTGAAATGGACCGTAAATCGAGGCAAAAAGACTTTTAAAAATGCATTTTTATTTGTATTAATACAAATTCCGTCATTCAATACAAAATAAACAAAAATAAACCTTATTTCAAGAACGTTAATTTAGTAAATAACAATACATATACGTGTTAAACTAAAATTTCAGGGTATGTATTATGATTATAACATAATATTCTTATTGGGATGTTTGAGGGTGTGCGTTAATTACGTTACTACGATTTTGGCTATGATTTTGCCTAGCTGTAAGTTTTTCAAAAAATAAACATTAAAATTATGACGGAAAAATGAGATTCTTGTCCAAAAAAAATATGGAAGCTAGCAGTGATGTTATTTATCTTTGATAGAAGGTTACAAAGTCTCGATCCATTATAGTGAGTTTGGCCCAGCTCCAGCGGCCGCTTGTTTGTGTTTGCCCATCGGAGTGGTTCCCACCTTCCTATATAAAATGCTTGATGTATACCGCTGCCGTAACATGTCACACTGTTGGTAGACTTCCATTTTGAGAGTTATGACAGGTGAGAACTTGGCTCTGTGTTTCAACTGTGTTTTGTTGTGTTTTCTATATTTGATGGTATTTATTAATAGGATAGCTTAAAGCTCTCCTATCTAAATCTATATAACATCACGTCTGTATTCCCGAGAGGGTTGGGCAGAGGTGTATCGTAACATCTCATTTCGCCGTTATTTTTTAGGCCCCATGTAATAGGGGGCGAATATACTGCCATCAATCGGGAACAAATCCAAACTCCGGGCTGTTACTGAGGAATGCCCGACCTGGGGATCAAACCCAGGACCTCAACGACCGGCAGGCGCGCTTGCCACCACCAGACCAATGAGGCAGTTATATGAACAACATTATAATAAACCTAATGTTTCTATTCCAGGTGTCCATCCTCTCCCGCCTCTCGCAAGAGTCGGCGGACGAGTTCAACTTCGTGCGAGCGTACGAGTGCTTCCAGCATCGGTCGCACACGTGCCTCGTGTTCGAGATGCTGGAGCAGAATCTGTACGACTTCCTCAAACAGAACAAGTTCTCGCCGCTGCCGTTGAAATATATCAGACCTATACTGCAGCAAGTGCTCACTGCGCTGCTTAAACTTAAAGTAAGTATAAACTTGGACCAAGTTATCTGTGAATTGAAGTGTCGCTCTGTTCGCTCCGGTGTAGCCATTCTATGGATAATGATCCGTTATAAGGTAAATTTCATCCGACATGACACACATTTTATATTATGTCCCATTTTCTGCCACTTTACAATGGACTTGGTAGCTTTGATAGCTCTTTCCGTACACTGCATTCGCAAGTCGTAATAAAATCATCGTTCGTTGCTAGATACGGGACATTTTGACAAGACAGGCATTGATAAGGCCGACTACCCACATTGGAACCAATTTTCTTTCCGATTGTTGAGATTAAATATGTAATAAATGCATGGAAAACATTTTTGCAATCCTGGCATTTGAATTAAACTGTCAATGTCACAATTTTCGTCAATTTGCCATTTCACAGAAGAGTTGGACGAACAGTCGGTAGATTATTTAGCGATGGTACTCACGAGAGGTAGATGCGTGATGTTCGTTCTCTTACCTGTCTTACAGCATTTTCTTATTCTATTATAATGTTTATCAAACTATAACTAACAAAACTAACGTCGTGAGATAGGACCCGATGGCGCAGTCAGACGCGGCACGACATTATTGAAAAGTGGATGTCATGACTACTCTACACACAGCAAGACAAGTCCGCCATACTAACGCGGTAAGCCCGACGTGGCTCTGGCGAGTCGATGACTCTCTGCTGGCCGTCTTGCAAAGCTGGGAGACCCCAAGTAATTATAATGACCCTCAACACTTTCTTACGTGTGTCTCCTCTATTTTTCCAGCAACTGGGTCTGATCCACGCGGATCTGAAGCCGGAGAACATAATGCTGGTGGAGCCGGCGCGGCAGCCTTACCGCGTCAAGGTCATAGACTTCGGCAGCGCGTCCCACGTCAGCAAGGCAGTTTGCAACACCTACTTGCAGAGCAGATACTATAGGTACTTATAACATGAGTTGGAAATAACGAACAGCTCTGTCTGTGGCTTCCAGACGCTGTAAAGGTCTGCAGGTGGTAGAATAGACATCCAATTTATCGCTGCTAGTGACGGATAGTCCAAATATAAACTCACTTGCTTATCAATACAAAAATTAATAAATATCACAAATACTAACAACCATACACTTGTTATCAGATTTGGTTTACTAATGTTTGCCATAATTTAAAATGCAATAATTTTATATACCATACTTGTATTTGCCATAATTTCATTAGAAATAACGCTTCAGTTGCCATAATCGTGATATTACATAAAATCATTTTCACTAATTTCATTGGTCATAATCGATCAAGTGTCATAATAATTTTAATCCATAATTATTATTTTTTTAGTGTCGTTTACATAACATTTATTCACCATAATATTCATTTGCACATACTAGCACAACAACACTAGTTCAGTAAAATCGCCTGCAATTTTGATGTTATGGTCAAGTTGTTGATTAATATATGATTATACGATACCATTTTTTTTATTCACAAGTAAACCTAAAAAAAAAAACCTAATCTACCATGCATGTTTGCTTCGCAAAAGACGAAATCTGGCGTTGTGTGGTCACAGTTCTCCTAACCGTTTCTAATTTGACAAACTGTTTATTGTCTAAAGATGGTTTGCTGTAATAAATCATTTGATTAGAGACCAAATGCTTTAATGACGTGCCTATTTGTACAAAACAATAAACGTGTCTAAATTATATTAAATGTTGCTTATGTCGATTATGTAATGTGATACTTATGGAAAGTAATTATATGTTGTTATGGAAACTTATTTTATGGTAAATAAAAGTTATGACTAATAAGTTGATATGACAAGCGTTATTATTATAAATGAGTGTGCAAGTAAATATTATGAGGGGGGACGATTATAGAAAACAATAATAGTACAAATGATTTTATGGAAGACAAGACAATACCATCAGATTTGCCTTTAGAATTCAGGGACATGTGTTAAAATGTTTGAGCGAAGACTACATTCAGTCAGTGAACCCCGATTCTCTATCGCCCGGTTTTTAAGTATTCAACAGTAAGCAAGAGATAAGCTAGGTTTGAGCATGATTTTAAATAAAACTGTATACAAAACGATTCTCAATTGTTATTTATCTTGTGCTTATCTTATGGTGCGTCCAGACCTGACGAACGCGCCGCGAATGCGACGCTCGCGCGCAGCGCGCGAGCCGTTCGCGAGCTGCGCGCGAGTGACGCGCGGAGCTTTGTACGAACATGAAATGCACGCGCGCAGCTCGCGAACGGCGCATTCGCGGCGCATTCGTCAGGTCTGGACGCACCATTAGAATTTTAAAATCAGAAACCGGCCCTATTTAGACATTTGAGAAGAGAACAAAGAAATATAAATAATAATACTAATTATTTTGCTATTTGATTAATAAAATGTTTCGTTCCCCAGAGCACCGGAAATAATCTTGGGCTTAGCGTTCTGCGAAGCCATCGACATGTGGTCCCTGGGCTGCGTGGTGGCGGAGCTGTTCCTGGGCTGGCCGCTGTACCCCGGCTCCTCGGAGTACGATCAGATCCGGTACATCTCGCAGACGCAGGGCCTGCCCACCGAACACATGCTCAACAGGTTGGTTTTGTTATTATACTGGTCTGACACCATTGCAACATGTTTCATGTATGGACGCACTCTAATATTCAGAAGTTTTACAAAGAAAACTTATATACAATTTGTCTTTATCTTTCAGTGCAAGTAAAACGGCGAAGTTCTTCTACCGCGACGTGGACAGCACATACCCGTTCTGGCGCCTCAAGACTCCCGAGGAGCACGAGCTCGAGACGGGCATCAAGAGCAAGGAGGCCAGGAAGTACATCTTCAACTGCCTCGACGACATTGGACAGGTAACCACTTGTATGAACATTATCATTGTGTAGTTTTCTTAAATTAAAGATAAAACATTTATGTAAGCCGATTGGTTTTTTCTGTCCCCGGATTTATTAAATGCAACTTGTAAAATACCGTCGGAACAACTTTCTATAGCGTTGATTTTTGTAAGTCTAACTTCGAAGGATAACTTGTCGATCATCAAAACAGTACAACAAAATCGAGCAAATCTTTTTTTTTATCACAAACAGCATATTTTACTGAAATAGAAACACCATTTAGGCACCTCAAGTGACGTTTATTTCGACAACCTTTAACTTGTGTTCAAGCAACCAGGATTTTGTAATTTGATGTTATTATACACAAACGTTCAGAGTGTTGGGCCGTGAAGAAGACGGATGAAAGAAGATTACACGTAGCGGAGATGAGAATGTTGAGATGGATGTGTGGAGTGACGCGAATGGATAAAGTAAGAAATAAGTATATTAGAGGAAGTTTGAAAGTGACACCAGTGACAGAAAAGTTGAAAGGAAAGCGTTTGTCTTGGTGTGGGCATGGGATGAGGAGGGATGAAACACATGTGACTAAGAGAGTGATGAATATGAATGTTGATGGATGGAGGGGGAGAGGGAGACCTAAGAAAAGATGGATGGATTGTGTGAGGGGGGATATGAAAGGTAAGGGAGTAAATGCTGACAGGGAAGACTGGAAGAGAAAAACATATTGCGCCGACCCCAAGTAACTTGGGACCAGGGCAGGAAGATGATACACAAACGAAAACACAACTAAATAAACAAACCTTGGCCTTTAGTAATCCGGGAACCGTATAATATTACTGTAATTATAAAATATGTGTTTGTTAATACAGGTCAATGTACCAACGGATCTTGAAGGCGGTCAACTGTTAGCCGAGAAAGCAGACAGAAGGGAGTTTATAGATCTACTCAAGAGAATGCTTACTATGGACCAGGTAAATTATTTTTACCTACAAACAGATAATATACAAGGTTAGTCGGAAAGGGGGTACTAAGCCGAAAGAGTGTTAAAGTACACATAATAATGGATAACTTTTGTTCTACAACTTTCCCCAAAATTCGATACTTTAAGACAAATAGCTGTTCAAAGATTTCATAAAAAATATGTTAAATTCTTTCTATCCACAGCTATGATCAGACGTGTTTACATTTTACGTCATATTTGGGGTCACGGATTAGAAATCCCATTTTCTGAATTCATAACTAAAGCAGGGATGAAGAATTTTCGAAAAAACTAAAATAAAAATTATTTTTCGTGGATAAAAATTAATCAAATTTTGAAATTTTAACACTTGCTTTAAAATAGTCATCATTGATACTTTAAGTGGCCCGCGGATTAGCCCTTTCCGACTAACCTTGTAGATAATTTATAGTTAATTCATGATTTTTTATTACTTCTCTAAGCAATAAAAACAGAAAAAATAAATATGATGCCTTTGTTTGCCTGTCTGTTATTTACCATAGCTTAATGTACAATTATTGGACAGAATGTTATGCAATTAAGTTTTTTGTTTATAATTTATCGTTACGCCCCACTCTTCGTCTAAATCACGTGTTCTCCCTCACTTTTCATTGAGTGAAAGAGGACACGTGATTTAGGTGAAGAGTGGGGCGCGTCTTCGGAGATAGCACTATCTCTACATGCACTATCAATTATGGTACATAACATAAATATAATCTTGTGTCACAGGAAAGACGAATAACGCCGGGCGAGGCTCTGAACCACGCGTTCGTTACACTTGCTCACCTCGTCGACTACGCGCACTGCAACAACGTCAAGGCCTCCGTTCAAATGATGGAGGTAAATTATTAATTTATTACCATTGTATCGGGTGTCCTTACCTCTCAATTAAAACATGAAACCCTTATAGGATCACTTTGTTGTCCGCCTGTCTGTGCGTCGGTCCGGCAAGACCCTTTTACAGTGCCGCCAAATTAAGTTTTTCACGTAATAATTCCACTTAACGGCACGGGAACCTCAGGGTGCGCGTCTTACCATAATCATTAAGGATGGTTCTAAAGGAGTGACTTCTTAGCTGGACCATATTATTATGGCATTTTAAGCTTGGAACCACATTATCTTTACATAGTATAAAACAAAGTCGCTCCCGCTGTCTGTACGCTTAGATCTTTTAGGCGTCGTCCTAATTGGCCAACATCGTACGACCACGATCGTGCGATGAAATAATTTCACGTAATCGTAATCAAACGCAGTTGATACAATTCGTTAAATTTTTTCATCGCACGATGGTCGTACGATGTTGGCCAATTAGGACGTCGCCTTAAACTACGCAACGGATTTTAATGCAGTTTTCAGCAATAGATAGAGTGATTCAAGAGGAAGGTTTATATGCCCCACATTAGTATCTACATTGCACCCGTATAAAGCCAGGGCGGGTCGCCAGTTTAGAATATAAATGAAAAATGTTGCCCATTCTCAGGTTTGCCGTCGTTCAGGCGGCGGTGTGGGCGGCGTGGGCGGCGTGGGAGGCGTGGGCGGCGTGGGCGGCGCCAGCGAGTACGGCGTGTCGGGCGTAGTGCCGGCCGCTGCACCCGCACACCACCTCGCGCTCACCATCAACCAGCAGAGGCTGAGGGCCGCGCCTTATGACAATCTGGTACGTATACCGTATTATAATGATAACTACACTTCTAAGTGTTTGGTTAGCCACTTCACAAAATTAGTGTCAGCTAAAAAGCTTTCTTATAGAAAATATCCACCACTGGTTTTAATAAATTGTGAATGTGAGTACCATGTAGGGTAGCTTTATACACGAATTTTGTAAACGTTTGGCGGTTCTTGAGTTTTTTTTTGTGACCCACACAAATGTCCAGCTGAATGATAGCGTCGTGCAGCGGTCGGGTTGTTGAGCTCCCTAAAATAAGGTTTGAGCTCCGCGATGACTGATGCAGATGTGCCGTCAGTTAGGACAGGTCAACTCGAACCTGCTATGGCACTTCCCTCAAAAGGCCATTCCAGACGTTGCCCTACATCGTTTCACTCGCATAGTTTGTATACTACAATGTCTGGACTTTAAAAGAGACTTTGACCTCTGAGTTAGTTTCGGCTTTTCTTCTCAGAGCTAGTCAGATAGGAAATGCCGGCGCCATCTAGTCTTAAAAAAAAACATTACATTGACTTGTAAAAGTGTCTGTAACAGATTTATTTACAGAAATAAAAATCATTTATCATTTGGTTACTGAGCGATCATAGCGTAACCTTACGCTCATGTCTACTAATACTGCTCGTAGCTAAAAGGACCCTTATTCAAACGCGACCCCCTGCTGCTTACGGCTCTGAAACCCGACAGGTGGTAGGAAACCACCTAGGGGCAGATTCTTTGCAAAAGTGTTTGGTATTTTTGGACTTCTAACAAAGATCTGCTATGGCATCAGCTATGATAAAAACTTAAATTTCAATACATTCGCGCCGTACATTATTTTTAAATAGGCTTTAAATGATTGAATCTGGTATTTTTCAACAAAAATCTAAAAAAAATATATCTCGAGAACTACCGAATTTCGATAGAACATTTTGGTGGCTTAATTTGTTGCATTTTACCACTACTATAATGTTCGCAAGGAATACGTCGTGTTACCAGTAACCCTGTATATGAATCTGATAGCGTCACATGCACCTACCGATGCGTCACGACACGGGACGTGAGTTTAGTGTGAATCCGGCATAAGGCTGGACATCCACCAAAGCTGTGCGAGGAAAATGTGTAATATGAAAATGTGTAGCGAATATTGGAAACGGTGTGACCCTTTCCACCAGAGCTGTTGAGGAATGTGTAATGCGTAATAATGTGCGTGTTAATGTGTACAAATGAGCCGTGGCGGGAGCGGTACACATTCCTCGCAACACATTCCTCGCAACACATTTATCGCTTGTTTTGTATGAACAAACACCTCGCACTGCTAGACCCATATCCACCAGAGCTGCGCAGAGCGAAGCTAGGTAAATGAAGTGAAGGTAGGTAAGTGAAGTTCTATTGGTGCTTATAAAACACATTCCTCGCTACGCAGCTTAGCACAGCTCTAGTGGATGCTCAGCCTAATACACCAATGTCATTGTAATGTCACTATACTAACATCCATGTATTGTCTAAAGGTAAATTAACCAAACGAGTGAATGCTCATTATATCCCCACTCCATCAAACTCTTTTGGTATAAACAGAGACAGAGCATTCTTTCGTTGTTCTATCTTGTTTGCGGAATTCTATGGAATGCTCTAAGAATGCTCGCACGCTAGATGTAAACAGAGCACGAGCGTGCGAACAGTTGCTTAGAGCGTTCTTTTTCGTATTCGGACGAGCTCGCTCCTCGAAGCGATCTCTTTAAAGCGTTCTTGTGTTCGGCAGATCTAAACATCTCTGGAGCACGTGCAAGAATTCCAGTTCTTGTTTGTTGTTATTCTTGCTCGGTGGTATTCTTTTGGTGTAAATGATGAAAACTAATTATCGTTTACAACAAAAAGCAACAAACAACATAGCTCTGTGCTCTTCTTTTAGCTCTATGATCGTTTAGACTAAACCCACCTTAATATTAGCAAATAAACGTCTATGGTTATAATTATTATGATTTTTTTCTGTTCACTTTAATTCAGAGCAGCATATTTAAAATGAAATTAAACAGCAATTTTTTTATCCCCAGTACCAACTATACCAAGGTGGGCGCGTGGCTGTGGGTGGTGCTCGACAGTACGCGACACGTGCAGCTGAGCCGTTCCCACATCAATTCGTATCCTCCATACTCTGCCAGCCCGCATATCAGGTAAATATATGATGGTTTTGTTTATAGTGTAATCATTGCAAGTTAACCTTTTGTTGCTGAGTGGTAGACTGACTAATCGCATTGCCCTAGTGTAACTTTGAGATTTTCTTTTTATAGCTTCCATGATTTAATTATTTTAATATCAGTTTTTGGTTGAAATTTTGCTGTTATGATAGGGCCTTATAAGACAATTAAAACTTTAAAAAAAAGTTCTATATTAATATTTTCAGATATTTTTCTATGGCTTTATTAATTATTTTGAGGAAACGCTAAAAGAATCGACCCTAATAACATTACAAAAAGTATGACATTCACCAGGTACAACAACTTGCGGCAGCCGCAGCCGCAGCGGCGGCTGCACACCACCAGCACGGCGTAGCAGGCGTCGCGGGCGTAGCAGGCGTAGCCGGTGTAGCGGGCGTAGGCGGCGTAGGCGACGTGAGTGGCGTAGCGGGCGTCGGAGAGTGGCGCGCGCCGCTCATTGTGGAGCCTGCGCCCATGCCTGAACCTGATGTGTGGGACGCCTTCCATCCACATCATCCACAGCATCATCACCCGCATAAGAGGTGCGTGTACTTGTCATTATTATTAAGTAAGGGGGATAAGATGTTGATAGTAAGGGTAATATTATGAGCAGATTATCGATTTTGTTAAAAGATTAAAGTGTTTCACTTATTGGGAAAGCGTCTACACTGGATGTTATATAATTTGTAAAAGAAAATCTGAAGCATAATTTATAAGAAAATCAATTAAAACGTGAATATTTGATGCTTGGTGGATAAACATCCAGGCGAAATATCTTCACGAATTTTCACATTCTTCGTGACGTTGAGAGAATTTTAAGAATTTTTTTTTCACAAATGTGTATGTCGATTGAGTGTAGTACTAAATGCCAGGGGTGTCAACAGATCAACAAAGCAGCAGACGACGGTGCCGCACTACCAACCGCACCACCAAACGCATCAATACAGGTGCCTATGAAATAATATTATTATACACGTATAGTTTTCCCCTCACAAACCTACTGATTGCCCACTCCTAAACGTCCTAAAAGTCTTATATGACTCGATATTCGCAGGGTTCAGGGCCAACGCCAATTTATAGAAGAATTCCACCATAAAACTTTCATTTTGTTTGCCAAATTATATCTAAATTAGTACTAGTCTAGTAGAATAGTAATAGTCTTACTGGCTATCTCGTAATAACTCCAATAAATACACAAATTTGCTTTAGGCATTATTATGTATTTTCTTTATCTTCGTATACAATTTACCCGCAAAACCATATGCTAAGTTTTCGTTAACACCAAACCTTGTTTAAATTTAATATCTAAAATAATTGCATTGACGTTTATAGTTGTCCGGAAGTCCTATTTATTTCTCTCTTTAATAAAATGTTGCAGAATTGTTTGGCTCATACAACCAAAAATGCAGATTCCACAAGAGCCTATCTTTGCCTAAAACCTGCCGTGTAGTACCTAAATCTGTTTCCAATCGGCGACTAACGCAGCGATGTATACAATATTTGTTCATAAATTTCCGCACTGTTCGTCTGCACGTTATAACTATATTTCTATCATGTATTTCAAAGTTATAATATGTTAACGTGCTGTGCAGTATGGCAAGCAGCGGCGGTAAGAAGGAGCCGACTCAGCTGTCGCCGGTCAAGAAGCGGGTGAAGGAAGGCACGCCGCCCTCGAGGCACAGGCATCATCATCACGATCACACGTTAGTATACGATAAAACATTTTGTATACATATATGACGTTTAATAAAAATTGTGTTGTAGTAGTATTAGTGGAGTCATCGGAGTTTAAAACCCACCTTGCTTTAACATTTCGCTTGAGAAACTATGAAAACGGATCCTAATCTTAATTTTAACTTCCGGAGCAGACAATACATTCTCAGAAAACCATAGTAAAGAACTACTTAAAATTAACCTCGATCGTACCTTATGACTCTTCCAAAAGGTTTTTGAATAGCACTAGCTTGATTTTTTACAAACCTCAGATTTCTGAAAGGATTTTTTTATCGTTAGAAAATCCTCATGGATGTCCCTCGCCCGGGGAAGGCGAGGGGGTCTGCCGGACTCTTACCGGCTAAAAACCAACGGTGTTCCTTCTCCTGACCGTTCGGATGGGGTCGTGGGATTCGTAAAAGCGTGCACCGCACGGCAAGTCCCGGTCTGCCAGCCGCTGGCGGACCTCTCTGTGGGAGATTTCTAAAAGCCTAATTAATCAAATATGTTGTTGAACCTATAAAATTAGCAACGGTAGACTGGTAGAGAATACCTCATGACATTACCGTACACTTTTCTAAGCTTTAGTTTTGGCGTAAACAGCTTTTCAGAAATCACGGGTTAGTGTAACTATTCCTTATTTGTATCCCTTTCCTGAGCTATACACACTAACACGTCAAACCGACCTGCATGCACATATCAAGGGTATTAAAAGTCCAAACTAAGAGCACAACTTCACCCCCTGTATTAACCAACAGTATCATCGATTTCGCTTCAAGTGAGGGTGTGTTCAGGAGCGGCCGCGGCTGGGAGGGCGGCGCGGGCGGAGCGGGCGGGGCGGGCGGCGCGGGGCCCGCGGGCGGGCAGGCGCACACCATCACCATCCGCGACACGCCGTCGCCCGCCGTGTCCGTCATCACCATCTCGGACTCGGACGACGACGCCGACCAGCCGCGCCGCAACCGACACCCGCACGCCAATCAGCCGCATAACAATACTGGTAACTATATATCTATTCATTTTGTTAACTATAAAGTTATTGGTGATGTTTGGAAAAATAATATAACAAATCTGCAGTTGTTGAACAGAATCGTCATTCATTGCCTTTAGCCATCACCAATGCGACGGTTTGTTTTTAGCAATAAGAAGATATATGTCTAAGATATATGTCTGCAATAAGAATATATATATCTACGATAAAGCTGGTGTTCCTCTTTGATCTCATGACTTCATGATCGAGTTTAGGGAGAGCTGTAAACATAGAAGCTTAAAAATTTGACTTGAATCTGGAATGTTCTAACGTGTCTAATATTAAAGTAACACTAATTGATTGCAAAATTAGTCGACTCTTTTTCTTAAACCTTTCGAAATGCACCACAAGTACTTAGACGAGTACCCTAATATATGATGTGCCCCAGGCGGCGCTGGCGAGTGTCCTCCCGGCGCGGGCGTCATCTGCAGCGCGCGCTCGCCCAAGGACGACAAGCACGTCAAGCACGAGCCGCACCAGAACTGTCACCACCATCACACGGTAACTATACATTGTACTTGTGTACCTTGTGACCTAGTGTCCCCCCGGCGCGGGCGTCATCTGCAGCGCGCGCTCGCCCAAGGACGACAAGCACGTCAAGCACGAGCCGCACCAGAACTGTCACCACCATCACACGGTAACTATACATTGTACTTGTGTACCTTGTGACCTAGTGTCCCCCCGGCGCGGGCGTCATCTGCAGCGCGCGCTCGCCCAAGGACGACAAGCACGTCAAGCACGAGCCGCACCAGAACTGTCACCACCATCACACGGTAACTATACATTGTACTTGTGTACCTTGTGACCTAGTGTCCCCCCGGCGCGGGCGTCATCTGCAGCGCGCGCTCGCCCAAGGACGACAAGCACGTCAAGCACGAGCCGCACCAGAACTGTCACCACCATCACACGGTAACTATACATTGTACTTGTGTACCTTGTGACCTAGTGTCCCCCCGGCGCGGGCGTCATCTGCAGCGCGCGCTCGCCCAAGGACGACAAGCACGTCAAGCACGAGCCGCACCAGAACTGTCACCACCATCACACGGTAACTATACATTGTACTTGTGTACCTTGTGACCTAGTGTCCCCCCGGCGCGGGCGTCATCTGCAGCGCGCGCTCGCCCAAGGACGACAAGCACGTCAAGCACGAGCCGCACCAGAACTGTCACCACCATCACACGGTAACTATACATTGTACTTGTGTACCTTGTGACCTAGTGTCCCCCCGGCGCGGGCGTCATCTGCAGCGCGCGCTCGCCCAAGGACGACAAGCACGTCAAGCACGAGCCGCACCAGAACTGTCACCACCATCACACGGTAACTATACATTGTACTTGTGTACCTTGTGACCTAGTGTCCCCCCGGCGCGGGCGTCATCTGCAGCGCGCGCTCGCCCAAGGACGACAAGCACGTCAAGCACGAGCCGCACCAGAACTGTCACCACCATCACACGGTAACTATACATTGTACTTGTGTACCTTGTGACCTAGTGTCCCCCCGGCGCGGGCGTCATCTGCAGCGCGCGCTCGCCCAAGGACGACAAGCACGTCAAGCACGAGCCGCACCAGAACTGTCACCACCATCACACGGTAACTATACATTGTACTTGTGTACCTTGTGACCTAGTGTCCCCCCGGCGCGGGCGTCATCTGCAGCGCGCGCTCGCCCAAGGACGACAAGCACGTCAAGCACGAGCCGCACCAGAACTGTCACCACCATCACACGGTAACTATACATTGTACTTGTGTACCTTGTGACCTAGTGTCCCCCCGGCGCGGGCGTCATCTGCAGCGCGCGCTCGCCCAAGGACGACAAGCACGTCAAGCACGAGCCGCACCAGAACTGTCACCACCATCACACGGTAACTATACATTGTACTTGTGTACCTTGTGACCTAGTGTCCCCCCGGCGCGGGCGTCATCTGCAGCGCGCGCTCGCCCAAGGACGACAAGCACGTCAAGCACGAGCCGCACCAGAACTGTCACCACCATCACACGGTAACTATACATTGTACTTGTGTACCTTGTGACCTAGTGTCCCCCCGGCGCGGGCGTCATCTGCAGCGCGCGCTCGCCCAAGGACGACAAGCACGTCAAGCACGAGCCGCACCAGAACTGTCACCACCATCACACGGTAACTATACATTGTACTTGTGTACCTTGTGACCTAGTGTCCCCCCGGCGCGGGCGTCATCTGCAGCGCGCGCTCGCCCAAGGACGACAAGCACGTCAAGCACGAGCCGCACCAGAACTGTCACCACCATCACACGGTAACTATACATTGTACTTGTGTACCTTGTGACCTAGTGTCCCCCCGGCGCGGGCGTCATCTGCAGCGCGCGCTCGCCCAAGGACGACAAGCACGTCAAGCACGAGCCGCACCAGAACTGTCACCACCATCACACGGTAACTATACATTGTACTTGTGTACCTTGTGACCTAGTGTCCCCCCGGCGCGGGCGTCATCTGCAGCGCGCGCTCGCCCAAGGACGACAAGCACGTCAAGCACGAGCCGCACCAGAACTGTCACCACCATCACACGGTAACTATACATTGTACTTGTGTACCTTGTGACCTAGTGTCCCCCCGGCGCGGGCGTCATCTGCAGCGCGCGCTCGCCCAAGGACGACAAGCACGTCAAGCACGAGCCGCACCAGAACTGTCACCACCATCACACGGTAACTATACATTGTACTTGTGTACCTTGTGACCTAGTGTCCCCCCGGCGCGGGCGTCATCTGCAGCGCGCGCTCGCCCAAGGACGACAAGCACGTCAAGCACGAGCCGCACCAGAACTGTCACCACCATCACACGGTAACTATACATTGTACTTGTGTACCTTGTGACCTAGTGTCCCCCCGGCGCGGGCGTCATCTGCAGCGCGCGCTCGCCCAAGGACGACAAGCACGTCAAGCACGAGCCGCACCAGAACTGTCACCACCATCACACGGTAACTATACATTGTACTTGTGTACCTTGTGACCTAGTGTCCCCCCGGCGCGGGCGTCATCTGCAGCGCGCGCTCGCCCAAGGACGACAAGCACGTCAAGCACGAGCCGCACCAGAACTGTCACCACCATCACACGGTAACTATACATTGTACTTGTGTACCTTGTGACCTAGTGTCCCCCCGGCGCGGGCGTCATCTGCAGCGCGCGCTCGCCCAAGGACGACAAGCACGTCAAGCACGAGCCGCACCAGAACTGTCACCACCATCACACGGTAACTATACATTGTACTTGTGTACCTTGTGACCTAGTGTCCCCCCGGCGCGGGCGTCATCTGCAGCGCGCGCTCGCCCAAGGACGACAAGCACGTCAAGCACGAGCCGCACCAGAACTGTCACCACCATCACACGGTAACTATACATTGTACTTGTGTACCTTGTGACCTAGTGTCCCCCCGGCGCGGGCGTCATCTGCAGCGCGCGCTCGCCCAAGGACGACAAGCACGTCAAGCACGAGCCGCACCAGAACTGTCACCACCATCACACGGTAACTATACATTGTACTTGTGTACCTTGTGACCTAGTGTCCCCCCGGCGCGGGCGTCATCTGCAGCGCGCGCTCGCCCAAGGACGACAAGCACGTCAAGCACGAGCCGCACCAGAACTGTCACCACCATCACACGGTAACTATACATTGTACTTGTGTACCTTGTGACCTAGTGTCCCCCCGGCGCGGGCGTCATCTGCAGCGCGCGCTCGCCCAAGGACGACAAGCACGTCAAGCACGAGCCGCACCAGAACTGTCACCACCATCACACGGTAACTATACATTGTACTTGTGTACCTTGTGACCTAGTGTCCCCCCGGCGCGGGCGTCATCTGCAGCGCGCGCTCGCCCAAGGACGACAAGCACGTCAAGCACGAGCCGCACCAGAACTGTCACCACCATCACACGGTAACTATACATTGTACTTGTGTACCTTGTGACCTAGTGTCCCCCCGGCGCGGGCGTCATCTGCAGCGCGCGCTCGCCCAAGGACGACAAGCACGTCAAGCACGAGCCGCACCAGAACTGTCACCACCATCACACGGTAACTATACATTGTACTTGTGTACCTTGTGACCTAGTGTCCCCCCGGCGCGGGCGTCATCTGCAGCGCGCGCTCGCCCAAGGACGACAAGCACGTCAAGCACGAGCCGCACCAGAACTGTCACCACCATCACAAGGTAACTATACATTGTACTTGTGTACCTTGTGACCTAGTGTCCCCCCGGCGCGGGCGTCATCTGCAGCGCGCGCTCGCCCAAGGACGACAAGCACGTCAAGCACGAGCCGCACCAGAACTGTCACCACCATCACACGGTAACTATACATTGTACTTGTGTACCTTGTGACCTAGTGTCCCCCCGGCGCGGGCGTCATCTGCAGCGCGCGCTCGCCCAAGGACGACAAGCACGTCAAGCACGAGCCGCACCAGAACTGTCACCACCATCACACGGTAACTATACATTGTACTTGTGTACCTTGTGACCTAGTGTCCCCCCGGCGCGGGCGTCATCTGCAGCGCGCGCTCGCCCAAGGACGACAAGCACGTCAAGCACGAGCCGCACCAGAACTGTCACCACCATCACACGGTAACTATACATTGTACTTGTGTACCTTGTGACCTAGTGTCCCCCCGGCGCGGGCGTCATCTGCAGCGCGCGCTCGCCCAAGGACGACAAGCACGTCAAGCACGAGCCGCACCAGAACTGTCACCACCATCACACGGTAACTATACATTGTACTTGTGTACCTTGTGACCTAGTGTCCCCCCGGCGCGGGCGTCATCTGCAGCGCGCGCTCGCCCAAGGACGACAAGCACGTCAAGCACGAGCCGCACCAGAACTGTCACCACCATCACACGGTAACTATACATTGTACTTGTGTACCTTGTGACCTAGTGTCCCCCCGGCGCGGGCGTCATCTGCAGCGCGCGCTCGCCCAAGGACGACAAGCACGTCAAGCACGAGCCGCACCAGAACTGTCACCACCATCACACGGTAACTATACATTGTACTTGTGTACCTTGTGACCTAGTGTCCCCCCGGCGCGGGCGTCATCTGCAGCGCGCGCTCGCCCAAGGACGACAAGCACGTCAAGCACGAGCCGCACCAGAACTGTCACCACCATCACACGGTAACTATACATTGTACTTGTGTACCTTGTGACCTAGTGTCCCCCCGGCGCGGGCGTCATCTGCAGCGCGCGCTCGCCCAAGGACGACAAGCACGTCAAGCACGAGCCGCACCAGAACTGTCACCACCATCACACGGTAACTATACATTGTACTTGTGTACCTTGTGACCTAGTGTCCCCCCGGCGCGGGCGTCATCTGCAGCGCGCGCTCGCCCAAGGACGACAAGCACGTCAAGCACGAGCCGCACCAGAACTGTCACCACCATCACACGGTAACTATACATTGTACTTGTGTACCTTGTGACCTAGTGTCCCCCCGGCGCGGGCGTCATCTGCAGCGCGCGCTCGCCCAAGGACGACAAGCACGTCAAGCACGAGCCGCACCAGAACTGTCACCACCATCACACGGTAACTATACATTGTACTTGTGTACCTTGTGACCTAGTGTCCCCCCGGCGCGGGCGTCATCTGCAGCGCGCGCTCGCCCAAGGACGACAAGCACGTCAAGCACGAGCCGCACCAGAACTGTCACCACCATCACACGGTAACTATACATTGTACTTGTGTACCTTGTGACCTAGTGTCCCCCCGGCGCGGGCGTCATCTGCAGCGCGCGCTCGCCCAAGGACGACAAGCACGTCAAGCACGAGCCGCACCAGAACTGTCACCACCATCACACGGTAACTATACATTGTACTTGTGTACCTTGTGACCTAGTGTCCCCCCGGCGCGGGCGTCATCTGCAGCGCGCGCTCGCCCAAGGACGACAAGCACGTCAAGCACGAGCCGCACCAGAACTGTCACCACCATCACACGGTAACTATACATTGTACTTGTGTACCTTGTGACCTAGTGTCCCCCCGGCGCGGGCGTCATCTGCAGCGCGCGCTCGCCCAAGGACGACAAGCACGTCAAGCACGAGCCGCACCAGAACTGTCACCACCATCACACGGTAACTATACATTGTACTTGTGTACCTTGTGACCTAGTGTCCCCCCGGCGCGGGCGTCATCTGCAGCGCGCGCTCGCCCAAGGACGACAAGCACGTCAAGCACGAGCCGCACCAGAACTGTCACCACCATCACACGGTAACTATACATTGTACTTGTGTACCTTGTGACCTAGTGTCCCCCCGGCGCGGGCGTCATCTGCAGCGCGCGCTCGCCCAAGGACGACAAGCACGTCAAGCACGAGCCGCACCAGAACTGTCACCACCATCACACGGTAACTATACATTGTACTTGTGTACCTTGTGACCTAGTGTCCCCCCGGCGCGGGCGTCATCTGCAGCGCGCGCTCGCCCAAGGACGACAAGCACGTCAAGCACGAGCCGCACCAGAACTGTCACCACCATCACACGGTAACTATACATTGTACTTGTGTACCTTGTGACCTAGTGTCCCCCCGGCGCGGGCGTCATCTGCAGCGCGCGCTCGCCCAAGGACGACAAGCACGTCAAGCACGAGCCGCACCAGAACTGTCACCACCATCACACGGTAACTATACATTGTACTTGTGTACCTTGTGACCTAGTGTCCCCCCGGCGCGGGCGTCATCTGCAGCGCGCGCTCGCCCAAGGACGACAAGCACGTCAAGCACGAGCCGCACCAGAACTGTCACCACCATCACACGGTAACTATACATTGTACTTGTGTACCTTGTGACCTAGTGTCCCCCCGGCGCGGGCGTCATCTGCAGCGCGCGCTCGCCCAAGGACGACAAGCACGTCAAGCACGAGCCGCACCAGAACTGTCACCACCATCACACGGTAACTATACATTGTACTTGTGCACCTTGTGACCTAGTGTCCCCCCGGCGCGGGCGTCATCTGCAGCGCGCGCTCGCCCAAGGACGACAAGCACGTCAAGCACGAGCCGCACCAGAACTGTCACCACCATCACACGGTAACTATACATTGTACTTGTGTACCTTGTGACCTAGTGTCCCCCCGGCGCGGGCGTCATCTGCAGCGCGCGCTCGCCCAAGGACGACAAGCACGTCAAGCACGAGCCGCACCAGAACTGTCACCACCATCACACGGTAACTATACATTGTACTTGTGTACCTTGTGACCTAGTGTCCCCCCGGCGCGGGCGTCATCTGCAGCGCGCGCTCGCCCAAGGACGACAAGCACGTCAAGCACGAGCCGCACCAGAACTGTCACCACCATCACACGGTAACTATACATTGTACTTGTGTACCTTGTGACCTAGTGTCCCCCCGGCGCGGGCGTCATCTGCAGCGCGCGCTCGCCCAAGGACGACAAGCACGTCAAGCACGAGCCGCACCAGAACTGTCACCACCATCACACGGTAACTATACATTGTACTTGTGTACCTTGTGACCTAGTGTCCCCCCGGCGCGGGCGTCATCTGCAGCGCGCGCTCGCCCAAGGACGACAAGCACGTCAAGCACGAGCCGCACCAGAACTGTCACCACCATCACACGGTAACTATACGTTGTACTATGCGTGCCAAATAAGAATAGGATCGCGCTTGCTACAACTTCACACGATAGCTGTCAAATTGGTACTGCCAGCAAAAAAATACTATGAAAAAAAAAATGTTATATTTTTTTATTCATAAATTTCATTATTATTTACATTCATTTTTATAAAATGTTATTTATTGAATTCCATAAATAGATAATTTTGATAATTTAATAATATTTGAAAACAGTATTCATTAAAGAAATTAACCAATATATATAGAAATGCTACTGGTCACCCTAATATGTCGCCATAATAATAATATAATTACTGTGTAATTAATTTGGCGTAAAATTGATAAGAAATACCAAAAAAGCGAACAAAAATAATTAAACTGAATATAATTACTTTATTTACTTTTTTGCACACACACACTTTTTTACACTTTGGTAATGAAGTTCACGAGTATTGCGGAACAAAATGGCGTCTTGACAGTGCTATTCTTATTTGGCACGCATAGTACTTGTGTACCTTGTGACCTAGTTTCCGCAAAGTTAGAAACAATGGTTACCAGTGATTTATTGTGAGCTGTACTAATCTGATCGCATCACAACTACTATAGAGATAATTTTTAATAGTACAAACTAAGTACAGTTCGCGACAGGTCGATATAGCAATTTTTTAATCATTTTCAATATACAACTACAAGCAACAACGTGAGCGAGATCGAAATGGATAAACGCGGTCGATGCGGACTCGTGCAGCGCTAAGACTAAGATGGCGCGGCCCTGTGCATGTGCGTCCCCAGGGTCCACCTCACCTCATACCCGATTGCCATGTCGACCTGTCGCGGACTGTACATATTTGCTTTTTTTTATATAAAGCCAGGTTTAGTTACTAAAATAACTACTATAACTCCAATCTCACCCTCCAGCAACAACAACAACAACAACAACCGCAGCCTCAGCAGGCTCAGCCGCAACAACCCAGTAACCAGAACACGCGTGTATCGGGCGGCACCACCACGGTGGCCACTCCGCAGAGCCAGAAGAAGAGGCTGCTCGCGCTCGCGCAGCAGGAGGCGCAGGCCAAGCGGGAACACGAACACGCGCACGCGCATCTGCCGCCTGTGAGTATATACGAACTAGCGGGAAAAGCAGACGGACACGGTTCATGTCGAAAGCTGGGATAAATGATTATATTTATTTATTTATTTTACTTTAACATAAAACCGCCATTGGCCAATTACATAAGTTAATGACATTATATCGTCAGTGGAAAGGTAAAAAGATTAAAGCGCCAATATCCGCTACTTTACAGGAGAGCGATTCAAAGTATTTTTTTTAAGAAAATATACATTGTTATTTTCTTAAAAAAATAACAATGTATATTTTCTTAAAAATACTTTGAATTGGTCTCCTGTAAATTAGGTATATTGGCGCTTTAATCTTTTTACCTTTCCACTGACGATATATGTTTAACGACATTCACACGCTCATCGCACAATACTCCAAACATACTGACAAGGTCGTCTTCCATTCGTCCGCGAATACATCACAGTCAGGCTTGGCGTCAGAGAGAGCGTTAAGCGAGGGCAGAACACGGGATGGGCGACTGGGCGACGCGCGACGGTGCGCCTCACAGGGACGGCAAACAATGTGTGCCTCCTATTACGGTACTCTAACAGTTGGACAAGTTCACCATGCAGTTCGGGACAATCGATTTATCCAATAATGCTAGCGAGAAGAAACATCTATAGAATGAAATAATTTAACAACTGTAGCACAAAACAGATAGGTACAGAAGTCAATCACATGTATGTACTTGACTTTTCATACGCCCGCCTACGCTCGGCGGTCGCTCTATCTATATATCTATCTCTCTCAAGCGCATGGCACTCGCGCTCGCACTCACTCGCACTCTAGTCCCAAACAGTCCGAGATATCGTGTACGTGAGCAGTGTCTATGTGTGCGTTGCTCGAGCGCGCTTGTATGTAGATTGACTTCTGTACCTATCTGTTTTGTGACTGTAGTCCTCGCCAAAAATGATGGCGGCTTTAGAAGTCTTAACATAGCGCCGAAGTCATAGCTTGCGCAGCTCGATCAAACGGGTAGCAGCGTCACGGATGCCAGAGTTCTCTGGCCACCAAACTGCTTTCCCAACTGAATAATGGATATACCGTCTATTTCAGGATAGTCTATGGACTGCGATTTTCGGTTAATTTAAAAACTTTACCGAATTAGTGTTCTAAACTTACGTTTTATTGTTTGTATTACAGAGCGGGTCGACAGTACGTCAAACGAACGAGTATCAGTGCAATCAGTATGTGCCGGCGCAACACAATAAAAGGGATAGTGTAAGTATTAATTCGATTTTATTATTCAAAGATTAATAATAAATTGATGTCGAAAAAGACAGTGGCCGATTGTGGTCGTCGAAATTGATCTATGCCATTCCAAACTACATCACACATTAACCAAATAAAAGCTCGAGATCCGTAAACATAACATAACATCACATTACACCTGTATTTCCTGGCCATTAACCGGGCACAAATCCAAACTCCGGGCCGCTACTGAGGAATTCCACACGGAAAAACCCAATAACACTTTGCCCGACCTGGGGATCGAACGCAGGACCTCACGATCAGCAGTCGCCCTTGCCACCACTAGACCAATGAGGCAGTCCGTAAATGTTTCTGAAATTATACACAAATATTATGGCTTCTTTCGCAAGCCCAATCTGAAAAGATTAATTTTGCTTCGCTGTTTCACGCCCAAAACTGACATAACATTTGTAATTATAGAGCGGTGGCTGTCGCGAGTACCTGACGAACGCCGGTGTGAGCGGAGTAAGCGGAGTGAGCGGCGTGAGCGGTGTAAGCGGTGTGAGCGTCAGCGTGAGCGGTCCGCCCGCAGCGCACAAGCATGCCGCGCCGCACGCGTGGCATCATCACCCGCATCCACACTACAAGTTAGCATACATTCTTATTGATGTATTTGTTTCTTTATACATCGTGTATTTTCAGTAGCTAGGAAAACTTTAAGAGGTTTTTGTGATAAAATCGTTAAAAGAAATATATAATATATAGTTAGTTCCATGACATTTGAAAATTTAAGAACAAGTTCATCTTACTTTTGTAATCATATGTAATTTTTCTTTTGATTTATTATTCACCTCATTTAGTTTATATCAGGCTTAGCATTCTTCGCGTCTTTACAAAGTATTCGCAATTTTTTTTTCTCGTAATTCCTAGTCATAGAACAAAAGTTTGTAGTATAACCACTAAAAGATTTTCTCGCCACAATAAATGGCGTACTTTGTCATCCGCTTATTATAGTTGTTGCATTTAACGATGACGTGTCGTCGGACTTTCGGCACTTGTAATAAAGTTCAAAATGCAACAACTATATCAAACTTGATACCTCCCATACAGAAGGACCGATGTTGCTCACACTTCGGCTATCGATGGGATACAAACTACTCTGATGGATCACTTGATCGCCAATAGACCGTTGAACATTGATGGAGGGACCAACATCGTCGATTACAGAAACCATACACTGTAAGATTGAACTGATGAAAATGATTTAAATTTATTATAAGACTTTATTTTATTAGCTGCGCCCGCGGTTCTGCCTGCACGATTTTGTTTTTAGGAATGAAATTCAAAATTACTTTATTTCTATCGGAGATTAGTTTAACATAATATACTAAATTGCATGTTTGAAGTATAAAATGATTTTTTTTAAATAGGCTTTTACATGCATTTATGAAATGTCAAGAATTTAGTAATATGGTTCCAAATAGTTGGTCCTGTGGAGACGAGCCATCAAGATACTGTGTAAATCTATTCATAATCTAACTGTATTCAAGCCGTTGTTTTTTATTTATAAGATGAAACTAAGAAATAATATCTGTATTTGTTGTAGGGCCGGTAGTGGCGGCGTGCTATCTCCGGGAGGCGGTGTGTCGCCCGGCTATCTCCCGCCACCGCTCTACGTGCCTACCTACCACTACCATACGTGAGTACATACTTATTCTCTTTCTAGCGTTTTCCCAGTAGTCTTCGGATCCATCTTCGTTCTGTCAGCGGTCGAATTATTCACTTTTATTGACTGTCTTGATTTTTGCACTCTGTTTTCATATTTATGTGTTCTGCCTAGTCTTTTCCCAACTATGTCGGGGTCAGCTTCCACTCTAGCCAGATGCGGCAGAATACAAGTATTTTATACGGAGCGACTGCCATCAGAATGCCGCGACTCTGTTACAGGGCAGGGCGGTTTTCGTATTAATATGTGAAATAATACATTTTTGGACAGGAAGCATGTTTTATTCTATCTTGTCAAATGTTATTGAAATGGTGTAAAATATTTTATATTGGTTTTACTGAATGTATACCAGAATTTTTCTGGAATACATTCAGTAAAACCAATCTAAAATCCAAAACATTCTGTAGATGAAACTGTCCTGCTACATGTCATCACAATATGATAATTATAGACAGTTTTAGCAAGTACCTGTACCACAGATTACCCCCCATAGATACCGCATGTTGAACATTTTGTTTCGTTTCGAGTTCACCAAATTTGGCGGAAAGCACGGGTTGCGCGGGGAGTGACAAGTGCAATAGCATTGGCTATTTCAAATAGACATTCGATCGTGCACTTCTTGTAGTGATAGGATAGGGAGATTAAATACTTATCGGTTCTGTTGTCGATTTTTTTTTAAAGAAATGGAGATTAATGTATAGCTGTTTATGTCATATTTAATGTGTATTATGCACAGTAGATTCCGGATAGATAGCAATTTATGGGCACCACACATCAATGCATTTGCACTGATATAACTCTGTGCTTGGATTGATATCCTTAGTGTCAACCAGAGACTTGTGGCGACGCGTGCAGTTTAGCTTAAGAGTATTAATGCTGTTTGAAAAATCGATTTTAACAAGAAAGTTCACGTAAAAATGACAGTTTGTGCTGTGAATGGTGTGGAAAAACATACAGGACTTCGAGTTATAAAAAAGATGGCATAAAATTTCTCCGGTAAGTAAAATAATTTAAATTCGTCAAGTGTATCAGAATTCAAGTTAAAATGGACAGTATTTTGAAAGGTGCGGGACCGCACGTTGATGTTTTTTTGAAAAGTCTCTTTCACTCATTAGAATTATCCTATAGCTGTATTTTTCTCACTAAAACAATAGTGTTATAAAAAATACGTTTAATGTTTATCGAATAGTATCGATGTTTTATGTTTTTACGGGAACTAAATTAATGATAATTATATAAAATAGTGAAAATTTAATAATTACAGTTTTGCTTAATGCAAGTTTTAGAATTAATATCAATGTTGCTTGTGCCTATTAAACACGACCGGCCAATAATTAAATTTGCGTTATTTTTCACATATTTTAACGTGCGTTCCTGTACCTTTTTAAAGTTTACTATTACTATCCTTTATAACTTGAGCTATGCAACACTTGACGAATTTAAACTATGTTACGTACCAGTGGAATGTTATGCCATCTTTTTATAACTTGAAGTCCTGAATGATTTTCCACACCATTTCACAGCACAAACTGTCATTTTTACGTGAACTTTCTTGTTAAAATCGATTTTTCGAACAGCATTAAAACTCTAAACTGTGTGCGTCGCCACAGGTCTAACGTCTGGTTGATACTAAAGATGTCAATCCAAGCACCGAGTTATATAAGTCCAAATACAGTGATGTGTGGCGCGCATAAATAGCCTTGTATGCGGAATGTATCAGGGGGTAATCTGTAAGGTGTAGTGACGTGAGCCGTCCCGTTCCAGCGGCGGCGTGAGCGGCGTGACGGGCGTGGGCGGGCCGCCCCCCGCGCACCACGCCAGCGGCGCGCGCCTGCCCGGCTACCTGCAGCCGTACTCGCCCACCTACCTGGTGCCGCAGCACCACCAGCAGCACCTGTGGTACACCGACTGAGCACTGCCGCCCGCACTACCCTTTGTGTCACGTCATCGCTACTTACACTGATGTACTACGTGTCTTATATCGTGCGTGTCGATGCAGTGAAATAGGGGCTGATGACGGTCGCGTCATATGTCACGAAAATTACCACTATTGGGCTGCCCTTTGCACGGTAGTGGAGTGTCAGACGTCAAGGTAGGAAAACTTGTGAAGATTTTGAAGAATAGCCTAAGTAATGATGGGGCAGTATCAAGTGTCACCGTGGTACGCGAGCAGTAACCGCCGTTATATAAAAGACATTAATACATGGTAACGTAAGCTATCGTGGTGGCTCACTCCGCGGCCCTTACGGGCGGACGCGCCGGCTGCTGTCGGTTGGCCAGCAGCCCTCTGCCGTCCACCGGTAAGGGCGCACGAGTGACATAAAGGAACCGAACTATTCGACTATCACACTGCAATTTTTAAATAAATCCATGACTAGTGTGTGCTAACAGTTCCTTTATAAAGTCGCAACTCTAACGTTCAACGCTAAACGATAGTTGGGATACTTTCTTGTACAAATTGTGATTTTTAATTCTTATTGTAGAGATGGGTTTTATATTTTTCAAAGCGATCTACAGTAGTAATCGCTCCAATTCGAGTTATACTTAATCGAGTATAAAGTGTTTAATCATTATTTGTTTAGATATGTGTAATTTATTACATGATAGCGTTATGTAAGCGCTTATAAATGTATGTATAATAGGTTTAGTGTTGCATTATTTTGTATCGTTTGGTGTCGTCTACACAATACGTATGTAGACAGAATTTATTCACACATGTATTATAAATGGATTGTAAATTTCGCGTTATATTTTGCTGATAAAGCGAGTAGGTTGCATTTACTAATATTTTATCATAGTTTAGTGTTTGTACCAAATCATTTTAATGGGGAATTTATTGATATAGCGAATATTATATTGAATAACCAATGCGTTTGTTTGTAACGATGCGAGCGTCGCGTCCCTGACGCGCGACGCACGCACATATTATGTTTTAGTTGTACGTGACACTGATTTTGTCAATTATAAAGTTTGATTTTACTTATTCGTAGTGAGTAAAGCTTTAGGTATATTGAGATTTGTTCAAACGTTTGTTACGTTCCATATCATGTAGCGCGGGTGCCGCCTCACAATGTAACACCACAAACAAACATTTATTGCTGTGTTTACTATCATATATTCAAAATTAAAGGGTTTTATATTACGTAGAGATAATTAAATGTGTAGGGCGCGGTGATGGACTACTTGTATAGATGTAGATTCGAGTATATTAAACGAAATAAAAAAAAACTATCTAAGATATTTTATAAACATTTAGTACACACTAATGATTAACTAAGATTGTAATAATGCATGTATAATCACTTTAGATAGAACGAAATTGTTTAAAAAAATGATAATGTCCTTTATAGAAGATGAAAAAAAAATGTTATGCAATTATTTTTACGACTGCAATTGATTTTAGTTTAATATTTTGATAAGTGTTTAGTGACACTAGAGCTACTATTATTTGCTGACTTGGTACGCGTCGATATACGACTGGGTATTTTAGTTTTGCAGAGTTTTAAACATAATTGTAACATGTTATCGTCCGGTATGACAGGCCCCGAGTATAACCCACATTCGCCGCCATGTTCCCTTGCGTGTTCCACGTTTTATGTGAGTGTTTGCTGTGACGAAGCCGCGCGACGTGCGTCCTCCGCGTTGTACATAAGTATTAAATATATAAGTCATATCGTACAACTTTCGTAGTCATATAAAGAATAGATCGATAGATACCGGTTCTGTCGCGGACGACGCATGGCGCCCAGCTTGTTGTATACTTAGCATACGCTTCGGAATACGTCACAGCGATTGACTACATCGGTTGCGACATATTCTTAAAAAACTATTGTATAATAAGCATCACTTTTACTAAATAACAGTAATTTAATTACAGCGATCTTGATTAGGAGTTTAATGTTATATGCTTCTTTGGAGAAACGACAAACGGCAAACTTTTTAGAAATGTCTAAGTATATGATCTTACTAAATATAACTTGTAGAGTGTTTTTATAGAGCTTTCGATGTCATGTAAAGGCTAATATCGACGGATAATATGCTAGTATGTATATATCCTATTAATAATTACGAAAATGTCCGATTCAAGGACTTTAAAACTTTTTTCAATTCCATAAATCGTTTGAATCGCTGTCTCGTATGCTCACCGTAGCGTATACTAAGTAATTTTTTTGATTTAATATATTTTGGTTTATCATTTAGTTATTTAAGTGTTTAATTTATAAATATCCACCATTTAATCGCAAGATTCTATAAACCACTGCATTATTTTAAAATCATTATTAAAAATGTTTTATATGACAAGACTACTATGTAATATTATTAGTTTTTATCATAAAGTTAGTACATTAGTTTTGCTGCCCGACAATAATTATTATGTTTAGGTTTGTATTTCTTACGGTTGTAGTTATAACTATATGTATGTTACTTTATTATGTTTTATTATCAACTAGCTAGTTGGTACGAGCATCGCAGTGAACACGTCACTAAAAAAAGAGTCACAATTTTCTAAATTGTTGATTCTAACTTTTACTTCTCAAATATTACTTTTACTTACATACTTATAATACACACCTATCGACGCTCGGCAGTGAAAATCACTTAAATAAAATTTTCTTCAACAACGTTTATTTGTTCTTTAGATTGATAAACTCGTCATACACGAACTAGTTCAACAAACTTTAAATTCAAATACTTCTAAGCTATCTATGATGTACGATGACAAACTTGTATTAACATTTGATCGGCCATTTTTTTTTTGCAGGAGACAGTTATTTCAATCTCTTTTAAAAATTTGTATTTTACACATACGTGGTTTTCACTACCGACCAACGCTATGTAATTCTCAGTTCCTTACAACATAAACATTTTAAAATTACATAAACATGCGTTTTACACATAATGTTTTAACAATAGACGAGGAAATGTCTCTTTTTCATGTCCATTGTACTGGCATTCTGTTAATTGAAGACCTATTCACTACGATGGTCGATGTAACGTGTGACTTGCGACTGTCCGGGCGTTTGTCATATTATTTAACCACAAATAATAACTTTATTAATGTATTTCATATTTATAATGATGATTCTCAGTCTCGTTATTCATCAGTTTCAATGTATTGATGATTGATAAATTTATTGGTTGCAACTAATTGGTTTTTATAATTGAATATGAATGCATTATCTACTTCAGTGAAGGTAATAATGTGAGAATCGTGTTTTTTTTTATTTATAAAGAGCATCTTCGTACGTAACAACCACAATGATGGATTTGTATGATTATAGTCGTCCAAAGGCCCGTCCAGTCAGCCTCAGTCCACGCAGTAGTAGAGCGAGATTGCCCCCCTCATGCGAGGCTTTAGTCAATGATCTCTGTTGAAACGTGCACATATTATAACTATTACCCCCTACGTATCGCTATGTAGCACGGCGTTAGTTCGTCTCAATCTTTCGTTTTAGTGATTTTATTATTTCGTAAGCTTTTATTGGAATTTTGGGGTTTATTTTTAAGAGTATTAACATATGGAATGTTAACACATTTTCTATAATAATTTTGTCCTAGTTCATAAACGTCTGCTTACGGTATCGTTTGAAATTGCCTTATTATGTTTTAGTGTTGTGTATATGGGGCATGCTGTCGCGGCGCATTCGACACACTATATCGCATACAATTTATTTGTATCGACTAGCGGTTTACTCCACACTCGCTGTAAAATCGATTCCTAAACAGACAAACGGTGGAATCAATCGACTAATCGATACATCTAATACACAAGTTAACACTGTTCGTCGACGTGATTCTGTGATTATTACTCATTATAATATTAGTTCGAAAAACTGTAAATTTTGGGTTGTTGCAATAAGTAAATTCTTTTGTGTGTATAAAATTGCATTTTGCGAAGCAGCTGTATGAGATGCCCCGTGTAATATGTATATTTAGATTAGTTTTGTATGGTTTCATCAAAACACGATACCGATAATATTTATAGAGGAATTATACGAAAAAAAGTCGCGATTAGCTAATTCGAGTGTCGACAATAATTTATTGCTCTATATGGTAACAATTAAATGTACAAAATACTCCTTGTAAGATGGTAATTACCTTCACCAGCTACCGCTATCGATATCTTATGTTGTTTTGTTATAAGTTCGGACATATTATATTCCACTGTGATTATATTACGTTCAATTAACTGTATCGGTGAAACTGTTATGGTAGGCTTACGTTTGGTTTAATTCATGTAACTTTTAACTATGTACCTGTTGGTACTAGCTGAGAACTAACTCTACAATAATGGGTATTTTTATGTTTTAATTTAGCTTATAGGGGCTTGTGTATACAAGTTGATACTATTAACATGTTTTAAATTCGATATGTGGGTGATCGGGGGATATAGCACTGATGTTGCTTAAGTTTCTCTTCAATAATAATCAAATAGTTTATTATTAGATGAAAAATTGTAAATAAACATCCAAATATCCCTTTTTATTTTATTTTTATTTTGTTCCTGTACCTTTGTCCTTTTATTTTTGTTTTTTGGCGTATCTGTGGGCCTGTCTTCGTGCATCGCAACTAGTATACTCGTGCGCCGTCGTTGTCTGACGTCACAACCTTCTGTAACGTTTATAAAATAATTTTAATGATATATTAGTGGAATCAAGCATGCTATACATATTAACGTCGGTGTGGTAGTTGTTTGCTGGGTGTGAGGCAACGGGGGCGCACTCTATAGTCAATAGCGTGGCGAAAGACGCCTGAGCTGCTGTCTCGACAATAACCCAGTGTCAGACAATAATCATTCTTATTATTTGCCTATTAGTAGACATTTTTGTTTGGCCCCTTATTAGTGACCATAGTATCTACGTGTGTACGTTAAAATAGGCCTTTAGGAACTAGCGTGTGAAAAGTTTTAGCACAATTTGCGTCAACAGATAGTGAATATATTTCACCGTGCAAAGTGTTTTCCATAGCATATCTTTATAAATAATTACGAATATTTGATGTGCATATTAGTGTTCCATTTAATATTATATTAAAGGCGTGGGTACCTGTCGACATACTAGTAGGTATAATAGCAATTTATCTCAGGTTTTATAAATCGACAAGCACTACATAAAAAATATATTAAGTGCATAGAAGTACTCTTTTTATATGAAGTGATCTTATCACACCCATTTTCTACAGCTAGCACTTATCTATATATTTTTAATTATTAAAAAGGTACACCGTAGAATGTATTCCTTATTAATATTATATTCCTCAAGTGCCCTAGCGAGGCCAGTATTGGATGAATGAATGTTTTCATTTCTAACTTGAACAAAAATTATAAAAACGATAGCATATTATTGCAAGATTCTAGAATGTATTATTACAAACTTTCTCGTTCATAAAACTTACATAAAATTAATTTCTCGAATTTCTTCGTTATAAATTTTTACACATTCTTAATCTAATTGTATAATAGATTTTCCAAATCGACTGACTGTTAACCATTTAGATTATAATAATCGTTATTCGTGCTTTGTCCGCAATTTGTACCCAACGGCAGTAGTGCACAATGCTACGTACGTATTGTAAGTAACTTGGAGTCATATTGTTATTACGATTTTAATGTTTCGATGTTGAGCACCGCGTTATTTAAGATAATAATTATAATAGCTAGCAAGTATGCGACGGTCACGGCGCCTGCCGCCGACACAACGGCAATCCTCATAAGGTGGAATGGGATCAAGTCGCGAATTGTATTTGGCATAACATAAGATTATAAACTCTAATTTTACAAGTCTGACGTCACAAGTTTGTTGTTACTAGTAATAGTTAATGCTGCTGGTTAGGCTCTACTCTATAGTATTAACTTTTGTATATTCATTCTATATCTACCTAATAGGTAAACTATATGTGTGATAATAACAATAAGCTTTTCAACTAGATGGAGTACAATGAATTCTAATGACTAACTCATAGGCCAATGTTTATAAACATTATTTTTACACTGTCTATTAAAAAATGAATGTGATTTTGTCTGTAGAGAGTAAAATTTTAGATAACGCAGTCCAGTGTCATCTTCGCTTAGTTACATAATTACTTCAGAACACCTAGAACCCGGAACTTTCGGAGAATAACCTTTTCTACATTATATGCTTAGATTAATTATTGGTCTCCGACGCGCTACTACTAGATACCGCCGGCGTACTAGTAAAATGCGGCAACTAATACTACGCCGAAGTCGGCTTACTCGAGTTAGTCTCGTTCCAACCAATGTGTGACATTGGCGTGCTGCGTGTTCTATTAAACTGCTCATAATCCAAAATAAAATGCCGGTTTGCGTAGTAAAAAAAAGTATCGTTGCAAATGTCGCTAATAAGTTGCCACATTCAAGAAGCTATTGTTATTAGGTAGAGTGGTATCTAGTTGGAGCGCTGCGGAGACCAATCATGATCCTAAGTGTATATGCTTAGGTGTATCGTATATATCGTGTTAAGTCAATTGTACAAGATATTATTATGATCAGCTTCAGATACAGTAGTTGGTCAGGTAGTGCACAGTTTACCAAAATGTTTTGCCGTCCAATGATAACAGTACCTTCGCGAGTACATGCTGGCAGCTGGACTGTTCTTCGATGTATTTCGTTAACTATAATCGCATATTTCGACACCAAACCGACTAATATTTATAGATGTCTAAAATATTTTATATTTATCTAGAGCTTATAGAGTGATTAGGGCTAGTAGAATTAAGAGGCAGTGGCCTGTGTGTCGCGTGATAAATTCTGTTTCTAGTTAGTGGAAGTGCGCGGGACACGCCGGCCGCTGCTCCCAAAAGAATATCAGGGATGTATAGCGGTAGCGACAGCTTTTTAACTTAGACAAACTTTATCAAAGATTTATACAAGCTATGGGTGTAGTATCTGCGTAGGGTTAGGTATATGTCTGCATTTGATCTGTGATTGACTCGATGACAACGAAGGCTGACCAAAGATTTTAAGTGTTTTATTGAAGGATACAAATAATTATAGGACACGGCTGAGAGTACCTGAATATAACGCAATTCTATTATAGCAAATAAACTTTTATGTTATTCTGCAGTCATGAGTGGCCGCACGAAGCATTCATATTCATGTTAATTGATGACTGAGTTTTAATTAATTACGCAAACACCGCAGAGTTTATTAGGAGCAGACTATTATTATAGGTTTATTTTATTCATGTCAGTATGTCACAAAAACTCTAATAATCTAATTTTCTTTAGATGTAGTAAGACATAGGATTCGCTCACAATTAGGAAAATTTGCAAGTTGGTAAGAGAATTAACGTCGGTATCCGTTGTCGTCGAGCAGACACAAATGAATAAATTAGATGAGCGCCATTTTCTAGATTTAAAGTTATTGTTTCGATGTCCAAATTTATTCGAGATTTACTGTCTTCTTATACTACATTTCATTACGATTAAATGTTTAATGTATGTCCAGCGAATACATACTTCAGTGTATCGATGTTGCGCGTTAGATGCGTTTTATTGTTACGACCTAACACCTATTTTATGCTAGAATAGTGTTTCAGTAACGTAGGATTACGACCAAATTAGAAACGTAACTTTAATATATCTTAAAACACAAATATAGGTACCTTAAATTATATAATAATGCTACTAATTAATCCCGTGACGGGGGGACAAAAAGTACAAAATTTATCACTAAACCCCAACCGTCGCGAAGGCTTTAAACTTTCCTTGTATACTTAGCATTCTACGAGAGATAGAAATTGCATTTTATTATTTAATATTTCAAAAATTAAATGAATGTTGTCGTAGTTAACTCGTGATATCCATTATTTCATTTTTTAATTATTATCAAAATATCTTGTATGTAATTTTTTTCTTATGATAATCTAACGACCTAACCCGACGTGTATTTGTAATCACATTACGTGTACTAGATTTGTGGTAGTATAGCTAAATATCGACGACAGGATCACATTTTCGAATTAACAAAATATTGTATTTTATAACAATTGATGTGCCTAAGTGTAATACTCTATTATTGTAATTGTATATAATAATGAATAGTTATCGTATTTTAAAGTCTCAGGAACGCGTCGCATGGTGCTTGCACACCGTGCAGGTATTGTTCAAAATTAACCAACCATTGTATTTCGTGTTTATGGAAACGCTGCATAACTCCAAAAATTCGTATATTGAGACAATAATTCTTTTGCATAAATCTCTTCACTTTTTAATTCAAAGTAAATTGATGTTAAATTTAAACGTTATCATATTTAATTGTCGCTTGAATTTAAATTGTAATTCCACTTTTATTGTGAGAATCTCCTTTAAACTTGTCACAAATCAAAATAGCGTTGTACTGACTAGCGAGTAATTTTCTATCGGTAGATTTTTACTTTTCTCGTCACTAACAAAATATTGTGAACACTTTAGTATCAATTGTCGTGATACACTAGAAGTTAGTCGTTAAAGTTTTTATAGCACGCCAAAACGACCTTTTTGCATTTAATCCAGGTTAATCACTGTTTCATTGGGTATTACAAAATTGTCTATTAGATTTATAACATTTTATGGTAGCGACGTCGGCATTGTAACGGCGTTTCGATGTACTAATTGGTAAAGTGTATCTTCTTTGTGTATATCATCCATACTCGCCGTGTACACGAATATGATGGGTAATTAATTGGGTAGTTGTGTAGACTTGATTGTGATATCAATAAACATTTTCATACGAGCATCAGTTCTGTTGTTTTATTTCAGCTAGATACGTATTTAGTGTGACGATCTAGACATGTTTGCGGGGCTGGCATGGTCGGAAGGCAGGGAGGCCTTTGCTCAGCAGTACAATTTACACATTCAATAAAAAAAATACAATTTTGTCTGTGAACTTCTGAGATTTTCTGTCTATACAGAAAAAGGTCAGTTAGGAGAGCTCAGAAGTTCACGGACGATTTAACTCTTAATTAATTTCAGTTCAGTTGAATTTTTCAGCGAGAATTTAATATTTTCGCTGAAAAATTTACTGACCTAACAGATAAACAGTAATCAATACTACTGTTTATCTGTACACGATTTATCTATTGAAAACAATCACGTAAGTACCATTTTATCTGCTGAGAAGACTTATTGTGTGGAGAAAATATTTATCTGAATAGCAAATTAACCTTACCTACCATGTTTATCAAAATATTGCTATCAATATTGAACATGAAATGTTGTATTAATTACTGGTAGATACCTATTTGGATTACTACAATAGAACGTGTGGATTCGGTACATAACCTGGTCCTGTTAATCACATGCATTGACCCTTGAACTTACACGTCATGTATTGGTTGCAGAGCTATATTTTTCTTCCCGGCGAATGTTCCCCATGGTAGTAGTGGTATTCTTTTATTGGTAACTAACAGTGGGTGTTGCTTAGTTTAAATTACATACCTATGTGACCTCAGAGAGACCTTATGAGATTTATTGATCTGCCCAATCTGTAGGTACCTACCTAATTTAAAAGGGTAGGTTTTTACTTGAGTTGCATGCAGCTAGGGTTGCCACCATTTTTTTGCAGTTAAACTATGTACGTTGGTTATTATAGGTAAGAAAAAAAAGTACATAGTATCAAAATAAAGTACAATTTATTTTCTTTACTATTATGTTTAAAAACATTTTTTTTATTGCTTTTTGTAGTTTGTATCAAATTAGTAGTGATGTGGCGCTGGCGAGTGGCGACATCGATACAGCACCAATCGATAAATTTTGTTTAACGAAAAAACACGACAAAACTTTTCAAAATCCCAAAGAAATCAAATCATGCAAAATAAAGTATTTTCGTGTACTTTATTGTTCTCATAAAGTATAGAGTACAATTACCTGAAACAACGTACAATACTTTATTATAATAAAGTACGGGTGGCATCCCTAGTTGCAGCACTCATAACTGCTTACACCGTTCATATAAGTTCACATACTTACTTAAATCCAAGTGTTCGTGTAAAGTCCAGTATCTTATTCATTAATTATTTTATTCTCATATCAGGAAAGGTAAAAATAAATAAAAACACAAGTTATCGAGCGAAAGAAGCTTTTTTCAACTAAATTTACAATACACAAGAGTTCAAATAGTATAAAAATTATCATTTGTTTTCTGTTTGATATTTACATTTTGTTTCAAGAAATGCTAGCATTGTGTTGTGAACAACGATGTGTTTAGAACGACACATATTTACGTTTACAATCGGCGACTAAGTTTATAATTTCACTTTCACCCTCATAAGTATTGCTAAACTTCGATTGGTATCAACGCTTAAAAAGTTCGGTTGGTACCACTCAAAGTTTGCAATAACTTTCGAAATTTCAGTGCTAATGTAATGGTCAATAGCAAGGATACATAATTTATTTATCGACAACCTCAACACTTCCCTGATCACAACAATCAACACTGTACAGAAGTCTGGAATTATTTGGCACATAATTAATAACTTGCCTCTCAACTTTCCAATAAAATTAATCGTAAGTAGTAATATATTACGTTAAATATTTGTAGTATCCCTATAATTTCCTTTTAACCTACGAATACGTTCCGCTGTTAATAAATACATACTAAAGTGCACTCTATGTACAGTGCAGCAAGAACGTTGCACATTTTTACAATTTAACCATCTCCTTTTCTTCCATACATATTAATATGTCACGCTAATCGTAAATCAACTGATGTATTAAATTATCTCTCCATACAAACACTCCAGGGATACAATGATTGTTTCTTTCCACCTCAGCACGGAACTAACTCTATTAAAATAATTAAATATGAAGGTAGTAAAATTATGTTTCGAGATCATATTTAATACATCACAGGTGTTAAAGAGAAAAAATATTAAAATTATTATTTAAGTGTTCTCCAAATGTTGTTTACCGCCACAAGAAATTGGTGCGGGGCGCAAACTATACTGTAACTGGTGAGTACTATTTATAGCTGCTAGGTACTTTAATATAATAATTACTGGTGAGCAAACGTAAGGGAACGTACCCATACTACGTGACCCCTTCAAGGAGGGGACGGGGGTCTTCAAAATACCACGCTTGGTCACAGGGGCGGGGGGGGGGTCTTAGGTTTTCGTCACGTAGTCAGTATCCTCTAGGGAAATCTCGAGTTTTTTCGAAAAAAATGATTTAAAACCATATTTATATATTACTACGTGAAAACTAGAGGGGAAGGGGGGGGGGTATTGGCATATACTACGGGTGGTCACTAAGGGGGGAGGAGGTAAAAAATAGGTCACGTAGTATGGGTACGTTAGATGACAATGACAATAAATTACTTGTTTTTGCTGTGTACGCATGTACGTCATAATTATGAAATACACTCGGGAGCAACGAATCCGGGTCACCAACATGACTCGGAAAATGATTTTAAACATGTTGTAAATAGTATAGTAAACAGAAAATCATTTTTATTTATTAAGTATAATGGAAAAAAAGTTAAAGAGTTCATGGTGGAGAACACTGTTCTGAAATTAGATTTAAAAAAAGACATTTTCAACTCTAAGGCTGGTTGTAGCAGTAAAAACATTTAGAGGACACTTAACTTCTATATATTGCAGACAGTCGTGGCCCAGCTGGGCACAATCTCGTCCGAATCGAACAACATAATTATACCAAATCTGATGTGGTCTCACAAACTGAGAATTGTCTTTGAAGAGTCAGTTATTAAACATATCATAAGAGATAGACTGGCCATTACTGACGCACATAATCTTTTAATATCAGAAAGGGAAATTATTAAATGCTCAGATTGAATCATAAAGATTATAGCTAAAGCTACCATCTTGTTGCTTAATAAGGGTAACTATTTAATTTATAAGCAGTAAAATTGTAATGAATTCAAAAGGTTCCATATCAACGGTTTTATAACTGCTGACTGTAAAAGTCATTTCTGTAAAATATTTCCAAACACACATCGGTTTTAGAGACCACAGGCAAAAGCAAAAATTCATAAATTACGAACGTCAATTTTAAATAGGCAATAAACTACTATCTGTAGTCATAATATACCTTTACAACAATATAAAAATTATTCATTATTTTCTGTCAAATTATAAAAGTTCATTTACTTAATTTCATTTTTTGTGAATCGTCGCGACAATTTACAACGGCTTTGGTTAGCTTTAAAAATGCTTTACAACTGTCGTTGTACTGAAAAAATAAACATACACGATGTATGGTATATCCGAAACTTATTATAAATGTTAGAAAATTAAACATAAGATGAGTAATGATAATGATAAATGGTGTCTTTTTGCTGCGACCGTGAGCCCTCGACCTAAACCTGATGAGAAAATTTGTACTTACACAAAGGGCCACGGTTAGATAAATCCAATTGACTGTTACTAACTGTGAACAAAATTTAGAATACAAATATTTCGAAAAAAAAATAAACAATCATCAATATAATTATATTATAAACCATTAAAATACAACAACAAAACAAATATCCTAAATTTGCAATACGTGTAGTTATTACTGTGGAACACAAATACTCAAACAGAACTGTATTGTACTACTTAAACTTTAAAATTGCAAAAACTGTTACAGTGAAGGTAACAATGTCTTTTATTATTGAGTATTTGTGTTGTTTTAAATTGTAACGTCTATATGATTGTGATGACTTTCGCAAATTCCACGCGATGAGCGTAGGAAGATTTGAAAGTGATCTGCGTGAAAATAGTGCGTCAAAAACGCTCCGACGCCGTGCAATGAAAATTTAATTTTCATCGCTGCGTTTTAGCATTTCGGAGACATTATTATTGTGACTGCGTAACCTTAACATTTCGACGTAAAGTGTAAATATTCTTATCATTAAACATCTAAAAATAACTTAATTCAAAGAGATCATAATTCATATAATATAATCATAACTTATTTCAAATTGTCACGGTGTGTTTCAAGTTTTGTGAATGTCTATTGGGAGGCCGGTAAGTGCCGTTACATCGTCACAAGTGTGTTAGAATTCACTTTCTAGAAGACCATTATAAAAGCAATTATACTAAAGCTTGTAATTAAAAACAATGCACGTTTTTGCATTTGTTTGAAGTTGAAAAATTGTGCCAATTAATTTATGTTGAATGGTTAAAGCACTCGTGAACTGACAGCTTTGATTTATTAATTTTGGGGGTATTTTAATAGTTTCTGGATGGCCAGGGTTTACATACTGAAAATTGAATACATGATACAGAACATTGAAATCAAGTTTTTACTGAGACCCTCACTCGGATTATTTGTCGGCAATAAGATTGACAAGCATATCGTTTTGGGACCCAGTACCTAATATCAGCAAGCACATTGGGTCACCCACGCGACAGTGCAACGAGTATTCCCAAGGAGGGTTGATGTCAGGCAGGCGAACGGTCATAAAACAATAAGCCCAAACAACATGGATTTACGAAGTACATGTTGTGCCGATCCCACCTAATGTGGGATAAGGGCAGGGAGAAGAAGAAGAAGACTGACACATATGTGATGTTAACGAAACAATAAAAGAACTATAAATTGCGGAAGCATTGAGCAAAACCTGGGCTGCTGTGATGTTAAGTGACATATTGTATGATATATTAATTGTTGAACTAAAGATATATCTTAAGCTAACTTACGTATTACTTAACATTATTAGTAATTTGGAAACGGTATTACAATAAATTAATAAAACAAAAATATGCACAGTATGACAACGAGTGTTGCAAAATTGAACAGTTTAGAAGACGGTTCGGTAAGCGTTTAGGTCAGTCAAGTCCTTGGTACCAGATATAAACACTTGGGGAGCCTGAGTTTAAGAGTCCCATTTCTTGAGGCTCTTGAATTTGGGGTCCCCGTGACTGTGGAGATCCTGTCCCATTTTATCTGTTTCTAGCTGCCGAAGCTGTGTGTTCAATTTTTGGTTGTCACTTGTGTGGGCCAGGGCCTAGCTGGTGCGCTTAAGATGCGCGGGCGCAAGTCGTGCTACTTTCGGCGGGCGGATGTGCGCACCATGCCCGCACTCGTGTTTGTGCGCGTGCGCGGGGGACTTCTTGCCGCTGGTCGATAGCCGCTTGCGCGGCTTCAGGAAATCTGGAAAAACAGAGAAATAGAAATCAGTTTTTGTTTCAATTTCACGTAAAAGAATGGGAATGCCCTCAGTCATAACAATGAAAATGTTGATTCGCTGAAAGAAAAAAACAATGAGTACCATACGGTCTCGAATTCGGCAATAAAATTCAATTCAAATTAATTTCGTTTCTGTTGTATTCATACATCGGTTATGGAGTTACAGCGACGACTACGTCGCGATATAACGCAAGGTGAAAGCGGTTTACGACTCTTGTTAACATTTCTCTGAGAAGGGTGACGTACGCAGCCGCTACGATGCATAAAGCATAAAATCAGTCGTTAAACATTATTACAGAGGGCGTGGCCGGCACCATTGTGAATTGGGAAATTTTTTATTACTCTCAAACTGAAAGGTTCGTTAAGACGCCCAGAGCCCCGGATGCAACGCCTGCATCCTACGGGACCTTACCATATTTTACGACTTCATCCACAAGGATTGGATTGTAAAAAAGTAGTTTTAGAGTACTTAAAGCGACGAAATCCTTTTTTCTAAATAAATCCTTGGGCGGCGACGAGCTTTGTGACCATTTCTAATTTTGAAAAAATATGGCCTTAATAACTATAAAAGTTTACGATCTTTTTACTACTGTTTAATCTGCGTTACAATAGTTTGGTTGTGAGTTACTGGTGCGAAGGTTGCTATGGAACCCATAGACTTTTTTATAATCATACATATTAACCTTCTTGAATACAAAATTATTACTCGTGAACAAAATGTAGATCATTTGGAGCGTGAAGATGATAATAATAGGTTCTATGGTGTAAATACTGTTAAATCTGAAGATATTATTACGAGATAAGACAAGAATTCGTTGCATTTTAATAACGAAATAGTAGATCGTCTAGCGAACATAATCACAAAAGCATCGTTTGAAAATTAATTAATATACTACTAAAACAATGGCTTTATATGGAAATTCCCGAAACTAAATTAAGAGCAAAAACAATAATTAATTATTATAATTCAACAACAGATCCTTATATCTCATTAATTGTCAGTTGAGATAATTCCAAACAAAGTGGATATAATGAGTAAAACAATCAAACAGAAAATTTTGAAAAACCTGATTCCAGGGATAAATCCAAAAATATCATAGGATTTTGAACGCAAACAGTAGTCGAGAACAATCGTACGTTATGATCATCTAAATTATCGGAACGGACAAAAAATTGCGTAGTAACCGATGGCACCAAGGCCGAATGAAACTTGCTTAAACGAATTGCGTTTAATATCCTGATGCTAGGTCCCTACAGACCAACGCCTACAATTTGTACTATTGATTCATCTCTACTAACGTTTTCTTTATTCTTTCAAAAATCTTCGACCAGAATTCTTGGGGTTACAGTGTGACTCATTTTACAAAGAATTTCAACAATTTTATTAATTTCCTGTTTATAATTTCACAGGTGTTTTCAGATGTTTTGTTTTTAGCTCTGTTTTAATTCAACCTGGCCCAGATTTTTTGGTTTAAATTATTTAAATTTATAAGTGTGTATTTGAATAAAATTTTGTGTAGTAGCAATGACATTTGAACTACATTATCTCTTAGTATTTGAATTAGTTTCAAGAATTACAAGAAGTTGGTACTAGACAAGTTTAAAAATTGTTTAACCAGAAGGTCGTGGGTTATCGTGGCAAGATGAGGTAGGTACAATGTGAGCAGACGAAAACATTGGCATATCACTGACTTTTAACGACACTGACAATAATTAAACTGCGTAAAATATCATATCTTCGCAAGAAAGCGATGAAATTAGGCTTAAAGTTACACGTAATCGATGATACTTTGCAGAGTTGTTTCTTAAACAGCCTTATTAATAAAATCAAGGTGAAATGTCAAGGTGAGACATCTGCTAGCTTAGCAACAGCTCAAAACGAAGTTAAAACGACTGATATAAAAGTCTTGTTTGTAATAATAAAATTTGTCTGAATCATGGTAAAAAAACGACGCTTGGTGTGCAGGCGGGAACTATGTCAGTGACGTCATGGAGCCAAGGTCGACTGGTGGATGCCCGAAGTTTCCCGCCAAATTCATAAACACGTGGATTTGTAGGTTATGTTCATAATAACAATATGTTGATCATAAAATAACCTATAAAATTTATTCACGTTATCACGTAACTGCTTATCAGACTTAACTTCAAAAGAAAGATATCGCCTTTGTTTGCTCATATTTCTATTACATAATAAAGACAGATAACACGCGGAAGTAATAAGTTCTAACAATAGACCATTCTAGTTCTGATCTTATCGACATAATCGACTATAAATTACGTTATGTTAAAAATAGTACATTATAAATACATGAAAACGAGCAAAAGTCGATGCAAACGCGAGAAAATACTTTCACGTGGTTACGCAACGATTTCCCGCCAAACGGTCAATGGAGCGTTTCGCGCCATTTTCATCTTGATATAACCTAACTAATTCGCGATGTGATTTGTGTAGTGTTAGTGTGTTTACTAATGTGGCCTATGTGTGTCGGTCGTGTATTATATTGGGTACGCGTAAACATGCGGGTGTATGCGTAAACAAAATGGCCTTGGCGATCGTGCGCGTGCGCAGGCTCGGCACAAACAACTCACACGTTTATCGCGGACATTATCAATCTTTTATCATGTACTAGCTAACTGTGGTATAGTGAGTTAATTTTTGATAATTCATTAGAATAAAACGTTGTTTTCAACGTAATCCATGTAAGTCATATTTAACCTTCAATTGATAAGTAGGTGGCCATTATAATTGATAATGCGTTTCACGTGATTGTAATTGTTGGTTGACCGAATAGAAACACATTTGGTAGTATGATGATGTGTTCTTTCATCAAATACAAACCGCGGCTGAACAGTGTTTGAGCTAAAGTTTTAACTGGCGTCCGAGTGCTGAGGTTATTTTGGTCGACCTAAATATCAGCGCGGGCGCACGAACTCTACCTCTTTTGATGCCGCTATAATTCACGTCTTTACCGCGTAAATACGAATCATAACAAGAAACTAATATACAAGTATGATCTGACGTAATTCCAAGTAAACGTCAACACTGATTGGCATTAAACATTCAGCGTGTTAGTAGAACTACCAATTTGCATATTTTCAAAGCCGTTTAAGGTAGCGATTTCAATATTTATAACACTTGTATAGTTTTCTGTAATCGACACTGTCGGTGCTACGGAGATGTATACTTTTCTTATATTGTGAGTATGCCAAGTTTGCTCTGGCTAGCAACAGCGCTGTAATGCAATCCACGTGCATCGAAGGCCGCGGCGGTCGGGCATGCATCCGTCTGGCAACACCACTAGAATCTGTGATCGCCTGGGAATAAAAAACATGAGGACAAAATTGGAGAGAAAAAATGTGATCCTTCCTGAGATGTGTCAAATTAGCTTTTTACCGCGACGCCGGGAGCACGTCGGGGTTGTCACCGCCCTTTGATCCTGCCGTATGCGCAGGAGTGCAGGAAACGCGACGCGCACCATGAATAGGTAATTGAGGTGGCGCTGGTACACAAAGTTACAAAATGTATTCACTCATGTTACCTTCACCATTTCAAATTACCGAAATCTTAAAAAATTACATCTGGCGACGGCGATGTAATTTGCGTTATTATGTTTATTGTTCGAGAACATGCCAACAAAGGACGTTGTTCCTGCTGCGCAAATGTTGTCCAAATGTTGTTCGCTCGTGGGAATGACGCAGGGGCCCCGGTCACGATCCAGGCTCAAAAACGTTTCAGCCATTACAGTCAGAGAAAGGGACTCGCGAACGAACCTCCTTTTGCCCATATTCGTAATTACAGGGACGTGGCTTGTTCCTTTCGTCTTTTTGTGAAGGATAGTGGGGTAAACACTGTAGTGAGCGTAATATAACGTGATCCAGACGCAACGATAGACTGTGCCTACGCATCGTGGCCACGACACATAAATTTTGTTAAAATAGCTCTGGGTGATTCAGCTAAAATTTTAAATACCTAACTCTTTTTGTTTTTGACGTTGTGGGTACGAAACAACGTTTGTGGAACAAGAGGAACGCATATTTTTTTTTGTTACCGCTTGTGGGAGGATGTGTTGCCACAATGGCAATTAAATTGTCGGTAATGTTGAATCAATTTCCCAGAAAACGTTACGCGTTCATGATTTTCCTCTTGGTGACGTTGTATTGAAACAAGTCCGGACTTGATCGGACATGTTCGTGGTGTAATCGCTGTATGCTGCGCGCGCGCCGATTTGTCAGGCGTGGGCGGCGCGTCCCGCTCAGAACAGGTTGCCGCGCTAGCACGCTCCCGCCATCTTATTTTATTCATTTACGCCTTAGGGTTGTTGATTAGTTGATTCATTTTCTTGTAATAATCTTAGTAAATATTTAAACATGTGTTGTGAATATTTATGTCATATCAAATAGGAAATATTTTAAGACCAAGGAAGTATTTTATTTTTGTTTAATTTTAATATAGCGTCGATTATTTGAACCTGTTTGAAGTTGAAACTGATTACAAGTCAGATGACCATCAGAACAAAACCCGAAAACACAAAATTTTCAAACAAAAGCTATGTAGGGTTGTTGAACCCAAAAACTGGAATCCTTTCGTTAGATTTTTCACAGCTGCACAGGAAATATATTGTTACAGCAATGGCGAGTCGTTTGTTGGGAGCCGGCGAGTTTGCATTGTGATTACGAACCAGTTCCGAAATATCTAGGCCAAGTGAAAGGCGATTCGATGTCAAAATGGCGTACCTCGTTGCGCATACGACGCGTTTTTGTAATTATACAAGATGAGAAATATAAAAGTGTGAATATTTTTGTCGAGTCTTAAATATATTTTTACGGATTTTGTAAACAGACAGAAATATCTGATACTATAAACAATTATAAACTCAGAAAAAACCTCAAGATCGTATCCGAAGGTTTCAAACATAAACAAGGTAAATTATAACTAAAACGAATCAATTTTGTTTGTTTTCATTCGGTAAAATTAACAATAAATCATCGCACAGCCCTAGGCAAAGAAGTTCTATTACAACTGGCCGAGGCATAAAAAAGGCAACAAAAACTAACCCTCAGTATATCTGTATATTTGTATACGTTCAGCTACTGGTTTTGAACCGACTCCTAAACAAATAAGTGACACAGCCAGGTAGCATTGTATCCGACTCTTTAACACTTGTTCCATATAATCTGATATTACTTTATTTTGTTAGTTTTTCAAGCCAACCTTATCGGCTTAAGTAGTGTTGAAAAATTGGCTTTGATTCTATTAAAAATTTAAATAAAGATCAATCTCTTTCTTTAATGGTCGAAGAGAAACATTCAATATTTACATTTTTAATTTACAGTAGAGTGTAAGCTTTATTTCCCGCAATAAGATTTTATTAATAGATTATAATGGAAATAAGGAAAATAATACAGCACAAGCAAGTATTACTAATTAGCATTACATTATTAGAGGCCTGCATATTAAAGTTATCGGCTTTGAAAGTGTTAATTAAGTAGCTCCTGTGTTATAAATACAAAGACTTAGTACAAAATGATGTGTAAATCATGATCACTGATAGTTATCAGTGAATTGAATCACACTGCACTCTTTATAGTTATAAAGAGTGCTTATTTTAATAGTATAATTGTTGTAGATTCACTTCGTATATTTGTTTGTTTGTTTGATTCAAATCTTGCGACAGATTTTTTATCCACTTCTGCTTGACTGATTCTCCCGACATTTTGCATACAAATTAAATTTCCATGACAATACAACATAATAATTTCAACCCTCAATCCTCAATTCCTGATGCTGCAGTGGTGCATGCTGCATGATTAAACCGTTTCAACTTAAGTATTTTTAAGGGATTTTTATTAATTTAAAATGAGGTTTTAATTTTAAATTGACTTGTAGAACTCTGTCTCCATATTTTTGATATTTACATTAGAATTAAGGCAACCGATTTTCAATAGCTAATTGCAAAGGGGATATTAAAAAATCGGCTTAAACGGTCATCAAAAATGTGTTGCACGTATTCGCAATGGACACGGCAAGCCATAGAGCCATGTCTAAACAGGAAACAGCTTTGTCGGTTACTCACTACTATTAGTCATACCATTACAGGTTAATTGGATACCCTACTTTCAAATTATGACTAAAAATAAAATGTACTGGAACTAAGCAAATAGTTAAGAATAACTTAAGTGGTTGACGATGTTATTTAACTTTATTGTACTCTTCCCAACGTTAATCTTACAAGATGGAGCGTTTAACTCGTTGCAAAATATTGTAATAAAGTTTGCAATAGCTGTAATTTAAAGGATCGTTGTAAACATTTTATAAAATGATAGTTTAATATCTTAGAAATGGTTTTACCGTCAAGTTGTCTTTAGGCTTTAAGTCGGGCAAATAAACATTTGAAATCAAGTTTCGCAAATTGAGTTTAGGAACATAAATAGTCGAATTGCAAACTAGTCTATAAAATGGTTAGTATTCCAACTACATTTTATTACATCTAACACGATTGCAGTTAAAATTATCTAGTAATTCTCAGGTAGATAGACTGGCCTGGACTTATTCTTGTCTGTAGGTTGCAATTATTCAGATTCGATCTACAAAACAGGATGTCGTAAATACACGCTCAGGATACATAGAATTAGGGATTTTTTATCAGTCTGTGTGTGAAAAGTAAAGTCTGGCTTAAACAATCAGTCTGTATTCAACTTGCAGGGGGGCATTGGCAGGTAATTGGTACAACATGTCGTTAGATTAGAAGCAATTGAAGTAATCTAACAAATGGACTGTTCAAATTATATGTTCTAATACATATATCTAGATGTATCTTTTGAATACTGTTTGGTAAACAATTAACTTGCATGTTTTGGAAATATGTTAGTGATTCAAATATCAACAGGCGAGCTTAAATATTATGTTATAGAAGTGTTTTTAGCACTGCTCAGCGGACTTATTTAAACAACTTTATGGTAAAGGCTATAGAGTCTATATTTCAGCGGTTTTATAAGCAATATAGCTTGAGTGGTCGTCGTGTGAAACTTAACAGTGAAATAACAACGTGGTAACGCGTTTACATAGAAAATAGCGGTTATGGTGTGTATACATATATGTAGGAGAATGATTGATGGCGGTAACGATAATGTTAGATTGATTGATAATGATAATACAAGCCAATGTCAAGTGTATGAACTTTACTCTTGAAGCTCGTTGAACTTAAATGTTAGAATATTTTGTAGCGGAATAAATATTGAATTTTTGAGGAAAGATGCACGATTTTTTGTTACTTTTTGAAGAGTGGAAGGCAAAAGAAAATTAAATTGACACACAGCTAAATTTCCTTCACTTATATCGCCGAGTACTTGGGAGAATATTCGTAAAATATTAACAAAAATTGAGAACGTCATTAGCATCATCCCAAAGTTAAGAATGCAGATGTTTAATACTATAATTATGATAATTAAAACTCAAACTATACCGCTGCCGTCAAGCAATAGGACAAGAATAAAAATAATCTGACAATACTATAACGTTAACAACCCGGGAGAAGAATGATTTGTTAAAATAATGTTAAAAAATTTCGAATATTCACTCACTTGAATTACAGTAAAATAGATTTGGATAGCTTTTAAAGGAGAGCTAATTAATTTATCAACGAAATTAATATTTAGCCAGCGACAAAATTCAAAGGCCAACTCTGTTAGTTTAGCTCTCCGTTGATCATGCATCGTTGATCAATTAGAGTGTTTAGCTGATAAAGTTATTATTAATGCCAATCGAAATTCAATTTATTAGCTTATCAGTTAAAGGTACCCTTTTTAACCGACTTCCAAAAAGGAGGAGGTTCTCAATTCAATTGTTTTTTTTTGTATGTTTGTTCCGCGAGATCTTTGCTAATTGTGAACCGATTTTAATGATTTTTTTTGTTTGAAAGAGTATTCTTTCGAAGTGGTCCCATTTAAATTTGGTGAAGAACTGATGAAGAACTTCGGAGATAGACCATTTGAAGTCGGTTTTATTTTGGTTAAAAAGTGATTATTTAAGCTAAAGAACATGTCTGAAAGTCAGTAGTATAGGCCTTGTCCAAGTCTCGTAACGTAACATTAGAAAACGTCAGTGGGCGAGCTGCGCATGATTGTGAAAGTAAGCGAACTAAGCGAAATGCCATTGTTGCGTGTCCAATCGGTACCCGGCAGAGATAATAGCACAGGTAGATCTATTCGCAGGGAAAATTGCAGCCGTTGCGTCAGTTCCCGGAGCATAATAATAGCTTTTACGCATGTATTATTTATATGGTAAAGTATCCATCAATTGTAGAAAAGGTACTAGGAATTACTGATGGAAATATTGTGGGTTGAACCAACATAGATTGTTTATTTCCCTCGTACGATTCTAATGGTATTTCTAAGTGATATTCCACAATATTAACATCTCGGATTCAAGTCACTAAGCTGTGCGCCTTTCACACTTTTTTCATTGAAACAGAGAAAACAAAGAAATCTTTTTGATTAAAATTAACAGACAATAAAAAATTCTTTGTGCGTCCGTTTATTTATTTGTCAAACAATCTTGGTGTCTGAATACGAAATGACGGACCGCCGTCAAACAGTTCTGTTTGACGTTAGAAATGTTTTGACGGCTTATTTGTCAGACTTGTTTGATAGTGCGCCGCGTTCCGAGTGAATTTAACAAAATGATTTGATTATTTGTTTAGGGGTTATGTTAAATTACGGTTGTTTATTTAACCTTTAAGACAACGTTGGAGTCGGGAACAAGTTCTTAGAGGTGTTAGTTTGTCGATGTGAATTGCATCCATCATTAAGGTCGCATAAGTTGTAACAAAAAATATGGTCGTTAAAAATCCTAACGGCCATGCAGACTGTATAATTATTTTAGACGAGTATTCGCAATGCAGTGCTCTCGAAGCGTAAAATGATGAGATAAATCATGACAAAAATTATAAACACTTGTGGCATTGCGGTGCACGGCCGAAGGTCATCGCACCGCCACCATTTTGAAATTATTCATACGACCCCCAGTTTAATGTATGGTCGCGATATGCCTCGTAATTTTAGGTTAAGCATTGTTAAAGATTTTTAGACGAATAATTCCTAAAAAAAACTTTTAAGATGAAACGGTTTTATATTGCAGTATATGAAGCATGGTTTTGAGGATTGAAGGTTGAAATTAATATAATGTATTATCATGGGAATTGAATTTGTGTTCGAAGTTTGAAGTACTTAGTTGAAAAGTCTGTCGCAAGATTTGAATCAAACAAAATATACGAAGTGAAGCTAATAAAACAGTTTAAAAAAATAATTAACATTCCACTACGTGTAAAGCATTAGTTATTTAATAGGAAATATAAAAAATATAAATACTGAACAAGAAAATCGATACTATATTAGCTACCGATGCGGCACTCCGGTAGCAAAGCCATTATTATTTACGATGCATTCTATAATTAACAACCACTTCAAATTATTGCCTGTCAACGTCCAATACGTTCGTTTGTAGTTAGCTAACACAGCGTCATAAAAAGCTGCGTATATTCACATAACTTTCGCATACACACACATAAAAAGATTTTCATTTAAATGAAGAAAATTATTACATTATTCGCACGAAACGTAAAATTAAATGAAAACCGATTACTAATGCCCTGTTCCTATAAACCAAAACGAATCGTTTTGCTTATCAATGGTAGCATTTTTTATTGCTAAACTGGGCCATGTAAATAGACTTCAAACTAATTAAGTAGGCTAATTTTACCTGTGATAAGCTACTTCCATGTGGGTCTTGAGTCTTTGCTTCATTGTTGGTAAAGATATTTCTACCTAGCTTTTTCCTAACCATGTTGGGGTCAGCTTCCAGTCTAACCAGATGCGGCTGAATACCAGTATTTTACACGCAGCGACTGCCATCAGACCTCCGCAACCCAATTATTGGGTAATGCAGATATCCTAAGATTAGACCGGTTGTCAGACTTTCGGGCTTCCGACTTCCCGTAACACCTGTCATAGGTATTCGTATGACACCCGGGACCGATTGTTGAACTTGCTCTCCGAGACACGGAGGGTTCTCGATGTGTAACGAACTGTCACACATCCACGGACTGACCGCGGCAAGCGCAGCTTAACCTCGCAAATCGTATGATCCGCGCAGTTGTTAATTAGCCACGAGCCTCTCAAAACCCTCTTTCTCCCTGTTGGTAAAGATATAAGAGTCTCAATTTTAACCAATAACGCTCCGTAAATTATAGGACCCGGCCATAAATATAAAGATTCAAAATAAGAATTTGGTGACGTTCCACTTTCTTAATCATTTACCCTTTACTTATAAACGATGATTAAACGTTACTTTCCATCTCTTTTCATTGGCATACAAATGAAAAGGACAGATATAATTTAAATTATTGTTTTAAAATGATAAGTTTTATAAGTAAGGCCGTTAATTTCAATCAATAAACAAAATAAAATCCATTTCATTGACGGTTCCCCTCGCGGCCATTATGTTTTTTGCAACAGTTCGCAACATATTCTATCGAGAGCGGGTGGTTAACCCGGGTCCGTTGACTTATCTCGCCCAGGCGTGCCCACTTGTCCAGGTTGTGCCCAGGTGTCGTTAGGTAGGCTCACGGACGAGTAAATTGCAGGGAGCCGCCAGTTACTGAAGATATTGCCCCACTATGTGTCATTACGTCGTTTTATTTTATTGAGACATGGGAATATTGTTTTTGGATCTATGATTGATAGGATGTGAAGGGATGCACTTAGATTGCTTTAAGTGTACTTGGGAACTGGCTTGATCAATTATATTATCTTATTATTATAGCTCAAAGACTAGCTTAATTAATTACTTCGATATTAACGTTGAACAAGTATGGAAGAACTAACTTCTAACGACTTTTCTTCATATACTTACTTAAGTAGTCTTAAAGTGAGAAATCGTAGGTGTTTATACAATTATGTTTTCTCGCTATGATCACATGATATCAAAACTTAATGTGCAATCAAAATGTAAACATTGCATCACTCTCAAGGAAAAACTTTATCTCTATGCAACAGACCAAATAACCTTCATCGCCATTGGGATGGTCATGTACCTAAAATGTTCAAATAACGATATTCACGAATTACTAAAGATTTTAATCACGCAAGAAAAAAACAACTTTTTGTCTATGACCGACCGACTCCTTTCAATAGACTACAGGTTCTATTGAATATTTTTAAGGTGCACTTCTCATCGCCCCTAAAATCCAAATAAAGGGATCTAATCAAAAAATCTATACAGCGTCATTGGGAATTTTTGAAAAACATTTTATTTATTTGTCGATTCAAAAGTAACTTCATCCCGACTACTGTTCAGGTATGAGCTAAACGATGGCTCCTAATGAATGTTTAATAAAGCGCGCCCCGCGGGGGCGGCGAGTTCAAAGGATGCGCGGGCGCACGTCGGCGATCAAAGCCGCCGTTATCGAGCACTCGAGCTATCGGCAGATACCGCTCATTTACAGAACATCGCTACTGGGATACGCTTCTCGATTATCTAAAGATTATCTTTGCATGGCACCGTTTTGAGAGTTTTAATGCATTTCCAGATTTTTCGAAAGTAGTAGCGACTAGCAACTCTGTTCTAAAGTACCTTAATGGGTAAAACAAACAATTTATTTTCTGATAAAATTTTAAAACACACGCTTATTTTTCACAACAGAGAGGAGTTTCAACAATATTTGCAGTATCTTCAAAGTATTACAAATAAAAGCTTTGACGTTCTCAAGACTATTTTTGCTGCAGCCACTGGAATGGATGCACAAACCGCATTCTCAGATTTTATGTGAACATAAACGTAAATCATACTGGGTCACGTCGCGGGCGCAGCTACCGAAACACGCAGCTTATAAGACAAAAGCTCTGAATAAAGATCGGGATTTATTATTTTTGAGATGCTGTGTGCCTTCCTGAATTGCGAGAGTCGTATTGGAAAAATGTGCAATGCAATGCATTTTCATTCAGCTGAAGATACTGTTATTATTGCTAAAGTTTCGTTTCTGGAATTCAGTTGCATCATTTTGGAGTTACCCAAAATCCGTCAGTTATAATCTCATAAACGGTTCCCATGGACGTTAATATTCAAATTTTCACACAACATAAGCTGCTCTATAAATCGGTAACACAATGAGATCGATAATACCACCAATAAAGACACGTAACGGCTGAAACGGTAGCTAAATATCGTAAAAGAACAATGACGCCATTGTCCGGCTCATTGTCCCGAGATGATTCCTATTGTGGACAACAATCCCGAGACAAGTACCCGACTACACGAACAGCCTAAACATCGGTCGCACAAAGGTAAACACGATATCTTGCATTGTCAGATATGACCTAAGGTCGAACTAAGATGTGTGACCTCTGGACCAAACTCGGGTATCTCACATTGTGTGGGACAATGCATAGAAAGGACGAGATTACCGAGGGGTGATGCTGCTAAGTATTACTCCAACAATAGCCACAAAGACTGGTGTGTGTTTACCCATGAATATGTCGAGTATAATACACAATGGCCGGTGCTATAATAAGATGCACACAACAGGTTAACAGCGTATTTTCTCAAGATAAGCACAGATGTATAACGAATTCGCGTTTCATGTTAAATTGTGCATATTTGGGGACGGGGACGGTGTAATCCCGTTTTTTAAACGCACTATTTAGATGTTTCTGCTAACTGTAACAGCTGTATTGTTAAGTAAATTTATGTAATTAACATTTCGGTCGTGATTCAGAAAGTTTATCGTGTTCCACGTTACGGTTGTTCGGCCAGACACAATAAACAAAAGGTAATTTGTCGGCTAATTAATAAAACAAAAGTTGTTTTCGTGAGTTCAGTCGAGCAAGAAAGAATATTTTTGGTAATACATACGAAGCATGTCTTTGGGAATAAAGGGTTCTTTCGTAAGTGCATGTACGGTAATTCGGAGCGTCATTTGGCAGATGAGAGACTATTTGGGCAATTATAATCGGTGTAGTGGGTTAGAAGTCCGGGCCAGGCTGGCGGGCGGCGACCGACCACATCTGGCCTGGATTAGCGGTGGCTCTCACTCAACCTATTGGGTTGCGGTCTCGCGTTACGCACTCGAGTTACTAGTTTCCTTGAACTGCTAGAGTTTCTAACTAGAATGGAAAGTCGTACCTTTCCGTTTAATGGCCACTTGACTTTGCTTTTAAAATGCACAGTGCTTGATTAGTTATCGCTCGAGTGTGAGCGACGAATGTCTGTCAGGGTAGCAGGATGGGAGCGCAGGCTGTGGTTTAATGTATCTATTAGTATTTGGTCACGATGCAACAGGGACGTAACAAAAAAAATAATGTGAGCTGATACAATCATGTGTCGGGGCGCGACGGACCACCCAAGCCGACCCGACGATCTATTCCACCAAAGTGATTTTAAAAAACAGAGTAATCTAATCAAACACGAATTTTTTAAACGTCACGATGTTCTAATTACCGTGGACCATTAATGCGACCGATTTGTTACGCTTTTAACGATACTATTATTATGAGCGCGTAAGTGGAGAATGGAGGTCGTAAATAATTTTTAAGTCGTCGATAAAAATTAAAAATGGAAGAAAATAAAAGTACTACCAAGAAATATTTTTTTTACATAAAATATTATTTTTACGACATTATTATACAAAGCTGGTTGGGTGCGTAAATATCTTTTTTTCCTAACGAGCTTTTACGAGCTGACCGGTCGTTCGGAATCGACAAATTCCACGTTTTAAAACGTGTGAAAGTAAAACATTGAAAGGGTGGCCGTTTGACACTGGCTATAAAGGTGTATAATAATGACCGGGGTCATATCGTAAAAACGATTGGTCAAGCATTGACGGATCAAACGTAATAATTATGTTCTAAGAAAAGTTTAAATATGGGTCAGTGGCGGTCTTGGGAAAGGAAATGCAAACCATGCAGGCATCGCCGGTTACATTTTATAGCTTTACTATAATGAAATTTGAGACCTTAAAAATACATAAAACGATGACAAAGTATGACTGATAGAAGTAATAAAATAGATGTTAAAACGTACAATAGGTGGGCTTTTGTTGTGTACAAATTGTGCAAACGTGGTTACTTAGTCACGAACAGTTAGCAGTAGGCCAATAAGCAATTGGAACGTGGGCTGCACGGTAATCTATAACGGTGCATGCGATTGACACAATGAATGCAATGCATCTTAATGAACTTGATGCAAAATATTTTATTTGTGACAAACGTCTGGAAACAAAATTGATAACCTATTAGAATTCTTACAAGGATTTCAGTAGCTCTTACACAGGCTGTATTTCTGAATGTAATAAATTTTCAGCTGTGGAAAGTGGTAGCAAATATTCCACGAAGCAAACAAGTCGCAGGCATCGACACGCACCATGCATAACAATTATATATTATATGAATAAAATTTACAACAATCGATTGAGCAATACCCAAGATTGTCCCAATCCAAACATATCCACATCTTATTATAATGTGTCCGGTTAAAATGTTTGTTTTCCCTTATTAAATGCAAGTACCCGATATAATTGACGAGCTGATATTAAAAACATAATGCATATTCGCCGTGGGAATGGACAGTGCATGAGAACTGAACTTACCTGTTTATCGACAAACATCTATGCAAATTTTGTGGATTCGTATCGCACTGGACCGATAAAACTGGAATTTTTATAAATTTATACATTGTCTGTGGAGCGGTGATTTTATTATCTGTGATAGTTTGAGGGATATTGGCGAACTTTTACTTTTTTTTTTCTTTTTTTTTTGGGCAACTTTTTTTCATATTGTTTTAATTTTCAAATATATCGATTAAGTATTTGATAATAGCATTTATATTTTGGTTACATAAATGGGGCCTTCTTAAGAGGTATATCCAGGTATTTCAATAATCGTGAATTTAGTTTTTTATTATTATAAGTAGACTTAGATGAACGAAATAATGACCAGTATTTAATTATGAAAACAGATAATTAAAAATGCCTACAGTATTTATTATTCCCGTAAATTATTTCCAAATATTTAGCAACATAACTGCGTTCCCACAAGTGACCACATGCAGTTTCTGCATAACGGTTGTTTCGACTAGATTTGCATACATTAACGCGCATTCATATAACTAACACGACACTTGCAACAATCAAAACAATGAGCACCGAATAATGACGAAAGAAATCATTACGCCTCGATTGATGTCAACAATTTAAGATAATTAAAGGGTCCGTATTGTTTTTGGAAATTTGCATAAGATACGTTTTGTAACGATATTTCGACCCCTTAGTTGAGACAAAAGGGTGTAAATTTAAAGAGAGGGTTAGTTTAAACGGCAAATAGATTTGAGGTTAAAATTGGACGAAAAGTAAAAGTTTATTTTGTGTATATTATTTCAAAAATAACAACACCACGCCTGTATTCCCCAAAAGATAGGGCATAGGTGTACAGTAACACCCTCATTACGCTGTTATGTTTTAGTCCTATGTAATACTTACTTAGCTTATTGCCGTCAACCGGGCACAAATCCAAACTCCAAACTACAACTGAGGAATTCTACGCGGTAAAATCCAATAACACTTTGCCCGACCTGGGGATCGAACTCAGGACCTCAAGATCAGCAGTCACGCACTAGACCAACGAGAAAGTTCACTAAAATAATTGTTTTAAAATTCTTAAAATCCTTTGTGTCACGTATAAAAAAATACAGTTTATGCTACGTAATAACTTGTAATTTCATTATATCAAGTAAAGTAGCAAACAAAACACTAACTCAACTCACTTAGTTACAATAACAATGCAATACGTATAACAATGCGTGGAATCCAAGGCTAGGCTTTATCGTTAACTACTGAGTGTAAAATACATTAATCATCTTATCGCGTTTTGGATAGGTTTATGAACATTTTTCAATACCCTACGTAGCTCGCGGATTATTTACAGTAGACTGTACAATTGAAATAATGTAAGACCTAAAACAGACTACGACAGAATACTAAGATTTGGATTTGGATACTAAGATTTGGTAGTTATAAGTTTGCGTGTCCCTTCCATACAGTAGGGTCTGAGTTCGATCCCGGTTCGTACCTCTGACTTAAATTGATGTGTAGATCAGAATTTGATTATCACTTGTGTTAACGATGAAGGAAAAACATCGTGAGGAAACCTGCACACCTGAGAGGGCTCTATAAAGTTCTCGATGGTGTGTGCTGTCTGCCAACCCGCACTAGGCCAGCGTGGTGGACTAAGGCCTAAATGCCCGGCAGTGGGACAGTAACGGACTTATTACGTAGGTACGTATGTAAGTGTTAAGCTTATTTATTTCGACTGACTATAGATTGGTTACCAACAATATTTTTTTGAAAATAACAACTCATTTGTTATTAAAAATTACTGAAATTTAATTCTAAACAAAGTACTTTCAAGAAATTATGTTACGCGTTGTATTTTCTAAGCAATATAGCAGTTCCATTTTGTTACGCTCGACTAATAAAAACAAAAAATTATAATTCAAACAAAGACAAAATCAAAAGTCGACGGAGCGTAACCTGTAGTGGTTCACACGACCAAAATCACCGAAAAATCTCTCAACCCCAAAATGGGGGGAGGGACGTTTAATTAGAATAGGCAAATGAATACAAATGTGTATGGGAAACGGTTTTGCTCTCAATGACAGTGTTTTGTTAAGTCAATTACCGGTTGTTGGTAAACCATTCGTTAAATTTTTGGGAGAGTCCGGCCGCTAATGTTTATTTCTCGCTGTCTGTACGCTTAGTTCTTTTAAACTACGCAACGGATTTTAATGCAGTTTTAGCAATAGATAGAGTGATTCAAGAGGAATGTTTATATGCCCCACATTAGTATCTACATTGCATCCGTGCGAAGCCGGGGCGGGTCGCTAGTTGTTAATAATTGTTAAACAATATTAACTCGGAATTTTTCAGTTGAATTCCCTAAAACGAACGTAATATATTTGAGATTAGCTGTGCCCGCGACTTCGACGAAGTCGGATGGGTTTTAATTTTGCGCGTAACCCTATATCATTTTCTAAAAAAAAAGTTGCCTATGTTACTCCTTATAACATCAGCTATATGTCAGTTAAAGTCCCGTCTAAATCGGGCCAGCCGTTTTGGAGATTGGCCGAAACGAACAGACAGAAAAAGTTTTAAAAATAGTTTTTTTTAAGTACCGTATATACTTTCATATGCATTTAGTAAAAAGGTGTTATTTAGACATTACAAACAGACACTTCAATTTTATTTATTTGTATAGAGTAGGTATAGTTAAACAAATATTTTTTCTCATAATTACAGTCATACTGAAAGTAAGACAAACATAAAGAGTTTCAATATGTGCGAAAAACATGCTAACATCACTAATTACTGGCCAACACAAAACAAAAAAAAACAGTTGTATTGTTTATAAACCAAAACAGCAAAACATGAGAAGCTAGGTAATAGAAATGCGCCAACTAAAACCGTCGCTATAATTTTCCATTAGGAAAACGCATGGATCTCTCTACACAAAGAAACAAACAAAACACTATTAGCATATGTTCGCATGCGCACCTGCGCGTACGCACCGTCAAGACATGATCCGTGTAAATCAGGGCTGCCATTCAGACTAATGTTTTGTGATCATTCCCACATTTTTTTGTACTAATTATCTTTAGAAATTGATACGAATTCCTTTCAGTTTTTTACGAAAATTATTTTAAAACGTCCTGAAATACGTGTATTTTTGTCAAATACACAACCATTATCCACCTGCCAGCCTTTGCCCTATTATTAATATCGTTTTTTTTTCCTAATAAGACTTGAAGTGACAATGACAGGTTTAGTTTTGAAACTAAGTAGAAATTATTTCTACAAATGAAGAACTCCGTATCATTTTTTTTCTTTCGTGCTATTAAAAATTGCATATTAAGCAGAAGATATGATGAGTAAATATGTTCAACCCTGGTTCTAAAACTGGGTGTAGTGTACACAGTATGCATAACAACGCTACCTTGTACCAGCTCGAACGTTCCGTTAGCTGATAACCGATGCATATTTGCTTTTTCAGTTAACAAAAGTGAATGAAAGCCTATTAGATTCGATGCATCTGTGTCAATATTTGTGTTGTCAAGTTGAATCTTTATTTACGTTAAGACGATTAAGTTCTTATGAAAAAAATATGCATTTTCGTGGACTTATCACTAGGACGGTTGCGTATCACTTTTTTTTTCGTTAAGTTCAAAGTCAGACCCCGAAATTTGTTTAACACGATCAGACTTTGCAGTCTAGACACTGCACGTGGTTTTAAACGTCAACAACGCACCTCTTTGAACATAGATAATTCTTTCAAACAGGCATTTTATAACATAATAGCAAATATTTAAGCTAAATTCTAAATTCAAATCGGCATTCCAACAAAGCGGTTGCTAATTCTATACCTGAAGATTAGGACCAAGTTTCTTTTGTATGTTTTCAAACCGAATTACAATATAAGACATGGTCTTTGTGTATTGTTCACTATTGTGCGAGGGGTCTTCACAAAGGGCTGGTCTTTGACCCCTTGCCCCAATTACGTGCTCGACTATTGCGCAAGTTGATAGTATATCAGTTGATAGCGTAGTAAATAATGCGTAAAGCAACCAGACTGTGTGTCTGCGAGTGTTGATTTAGCAAATTATCAACAATCGTTTGTAATTAATATCGATACTGTTTGTTTAGGTTTTATTATGAGAATGTTGCGAATTTCGACATGTCTGAGAATTATTTAAATGTTTGTTTGGTACTTTGATCTTGTGAGCTTGCTAATTATTAAATTACTATTTCTGTTATGCTAAGCGGATTCGTTGGAAGACCAGCCGCCAGATGGCATGACGACATTCAGACAAGCGCCGAAAAGACCTGGATGCGATTGTTGAAAATCAACGAGGATTGGCACAAGGGAAAGGAGGTTTATACCCAGCAATGGGTTGATACGGATTAAAGATGATGATGATGAAGCGGATCCGAACAAAAAAGCCCCGAAAATAATGTGGAACGTAGGGTGTTCACCTCGTTCATTTGATTGGACGCAGGCTTCGCTAATCATAGATAAATATTATGTTTTGCAAATCAAACATGTTTTTAAGTCCTAGTAACAGTATTAGCTAATCTTGGACACTTGAAACTAGACCAATGATAACACTCTGCTACGCAATATTTATTCCACCTTTAGTATTAATACTTATCTATGTATTCGTGATTAATTAATTACCAACCGCGCGGATCATGCGATTTACGAGGTTAATCTGCGATAGCCACGGTCAGTACGTGGATGGGTGACCGTTCGTTACATTTCAAAACCCCTCCGTGCCTCAGAGAACACGTTAAATAGTTGGTCCTAGATGTCATACGAATACCTATGACAATCGTTACGGGAAGTCGGAAGCCCGAAAGTCTGATTACCGGTCTAACCTTAGGATATCGGCATTGCCCAGTAACTGGTTTGCGGAGGTCTGATAGCAGTCGCTCCGTGTAAAATACTGGTATTCAACCGCATCTGGTTAGACTGGAAGTTGACCCCAACGTAGTTGGGAAAAAGCTAAGCAGGACTTATCTAAGTACTGTATACAAAAAATTCTTTAAGTACAATAGTTTCTTAATAGTATATTCAGATTCCAATAAGACCGTCAAGGGCGTAAGTTCTTCAAAGGTCGTTTCCCACATGGCCGTGACGAATTTTGTTAGACAAAAGACGTATTATAATAAAACTTTAATATTTTGTCGGTACATCGTTAAATAGTCAAGCACGTGTTGTTTACAGTTTTCCTGTACACTCGTAATTTTGACCTACCGCAAGGAATATTTGGAAAAAAAGTTGTTTTAGTTCATTTACTTTCTGATATGCGGGATAGTGTATCATTGTTCTGTGTTTGTGAACATATTAGCGTGTTGTAAAATATACTTTTTGATGTGTTTGCTCGGTTTGATAACGCTTTTGTGTGTTTTGTTTAGATATTTAATGAATTGTTGTCTAAAATGTTTCGTTTTCATGTACCTGTGCATCATTTGTGCAGACATCTATCATCAATATTGAATCCAGTAGGGTGTTCAAATTGCTATAAGTAACATCTCTATAATTATTTCCAAAGGCTAGGAGCCAATTATTTTCAGATTAACCTTTACTGTTGATAAAAACATGTTATAGAAAAAGCTTAGTCATTGTAATTTTCGCGCCTTATTCTCAACCCTAATCTAGCCCAAAGCGATTCATCATTCTGCCTATTATAAACTCAATTAAATCTCATTTGCATAACCTTTGCTGGACAAGAGGCACCCCATTCTCTTCTTAGACATGTCACCACCTTTGTTCGTCGGTAACCTACTCCTATTCAGATGGGACAACTTAGCGACAATGCAACGTTTGACCCTCAATGGATGAGAAAGGCATTATTTGTGTATTTTAAGCAATAAACAGTGCATTTTATGCGATTGTAAGCTGTTTTTTTATTTAAATTAGAATGGCTGAATGCACATTGTCCGTTGCGTGAGCTCGTGGACTGCAGTGCGCAGGTACCGTTGATGCATAATCATTAGAAATTATCGAGCCGAGCGAGAGTAAGTCAGCTTTGCTCTCGACTATTGCATGGGAATTACGCACCTATCGCGCTTGGCGGGAAAAGTGACGTTTGCGAGTGACAGGTGACGGATAGCAATGACACTGCAACTTTTTAATTTATGATAGATATCTGTGAATTAATTTATAGGACCTGTTGTTATTTTTTGGCGAATATAAATAGCGTTGCATTTTTTGAGCTCGTGAATTTTCTTTTGTATTTATTGACAAATATAAGTTGGTCCATTTTTTAAGACACAATGAGGAGTACGTGTCTCGACGCTGGGAATCCGAATAAAAGAGCGAGTTTAATCCTAGACTGATGCCTAATCCTTATTATGAACGTCTAAATGCATTGTGTGTCGTGTCAAAGACGCGAAGCAAAAACGACGACATAAAGTTCGTTTAGTTTTGTTGAATGACGACCTACAGACGCACAGGTATACGTGTTGTGGATACAACTCAAAGAAAAATAAATTTCTTTTGATATTCTATGTGCATACTTCAAAGTATATAGCATAAACTAAACAATAACAAAACGCATCAAGATTCAGGATTAGAAGCACGCACACACCCACACGCCAGGACATACACACAAAAAAGGATAACAAACAGTAATACAATAATTTTCATTCCTTTTCTGTGCGTACGCGCATCCTATCTGTTGCACTCGCGCATATAGTGCCATCCCATTCGCTCACCCCGGTCGTTGACCTCACATCTCCGACGAGATTGCATCTAGTGGCCATACAGCTTCCCCCAGATAGACGCAGCACAATTTCTGGCCAATTAAAAGATATTTTTTAGTACGGCTACTGTATTGGGCCAGATTTACTAACAGTTGTATTGTTAAACAATGATTTACTTTTCTAAAGCCGCTTGCGAAACAGTAGATTAAGTTTGACCCAGTTACTGTAGTGTATTTCAGATAAGAAAAAAATTCAACGCAATTTTTCCAGCGCGCACGCACTGCGATATTCGTATCCTAAGCCGGTGAAGCGTGGCTTCGCTGACCGTTGGCTCGTATCAAACAAAATTTGAATCCGTCCCAACAAAAACTACAAGCCGTGTAGTAGTTTATTTATGATATAGTACAAAATCTCCAACAAGACGAGCGTCGTTTTTTGTAAACCACTAAACCTGTGTTGAAAAAACCAAAACAATTTTTTGTCGATACCTAAATCGTTTTACGAGCGTCCTCGAATAGTAAGCAAGCGGGACAGGGATACGATCCATCTCTTTCCAGCTCTGGAGTGGAAAGAAACTGACACTTTGGTTAATAAGTCTTTTGTAAGGTTTCTTAGAACACGTTGCGTTGGCGTGATCGCTCCCCATCTAATAAGACACCTCGATAAAGACACTCGTAATTGCGGTTCGTGGAAGGAAAACAAAGTAAGCGCAGTTGACTTTTGATCGTTAATTGCCCATGGACGGACCAATGAAAAGGAAAAGACAATGGATCCAGATCCATTACTTAATTACATCATCGATTGATGCTTTTCGCTAAACAGAGTAGGCAATGGAAACCGAACCGTTAGTGCATTCAACCCCGCAGCGTTTTTTATAGTAATAGATTTATAATCATGGCAAATTAAATAATGAAATATCTATTTGATTGTCTACAATGACTCCAAACGACGTGCCGTATTAAGACGATGATATTGCAAGACTCCGTACCATAAGACGCGGTACCCAACTGTACGTAATGACTGCAGCAATAAAAACGAAACAAATGAACAAACACTGCCACTTAATAAAAAACACTTGCTGCACAGAAATTAGCCCATTTGCTTTCACTTGTTATAATTGAATCTTGCGCTAGTATTATAAAAAGCCGTTTCATGGAAGTCACAGAGTTGAGGAAGGTCAGATTCTGGTCCAAATATGTTTTTTTCTGTACATATTCACGTGTTTCTGTGTATTCACAATAAGAACAGAAAATAATGCCTAAGGACAAGTCGTTTGGAATCATCAGAATTTTTTTCTTGCTCCTGGACATAATGTCAAAAAGATTACATAATAGCAGTTTTACGACAAGGAGAAATTCTTATCATGTCATGGGATTTTTAAATGAGGTTAGTGGAACAAAAAATAATCATAAATGCCCTTCATAGTAATGGTAACCCACTTGTCTGGGAATGCGATAGCCCTTGAACTTATTTATCAGGCTACTTTGGACAGAAATAGAACTGGGATGTGGGAAAAAAACCCTTTAAGTGACACTTTATCGGCTCCAAGATTGGCACTTAGTAATGTGAAGGGTCAAAAAGATGGTGCAAAGATTTTTTTAAAAGTTTGTGTTGCCTTTTTTGAAACCCCCAAAACTAATCGAATCGAAACACGTTAGAAGCACACTTGACCTAAAAAAATATGCTTTTCAAACAAGCCCTTCACGACTTTTGCTTTCACACACTTCTATATTTGGACAACCGAAACAAAAACCCACTAACTAGACCCGTAGAAAAAGTGGTCGTCATAATGTGGATATTAAACAAGGTTACTTGTTAAATTGGTTGTGCAAACTGAGAAATACTTAGTAGCTATTCAGTAAAAGATGTTGATGAACAAATAACAGAAGCTCTAAATGATCCATTTTTGACGGCTATTGGGCTATGCCGACTGGGATGGAATACATCCAGAGGTACTGGTCAGTAGTTTTCTTTTTTTTCTACAATTGTATTTAAAAGAGAGCACTGGGTATTCGGTCCTTTTGCATACTTCTGAAGGATAACTTCAGTTCTCTTTTTATTTACGTCTAGATAAATTAAAATTGAATGTTAGGGTACGCATTAACTTTCCACATAAATTACAAGATTTCTACGTCCTGAATTATAGTGATAGCCATGATTATTTTATTGCCCGTCATTTATTCAAATTGGTCAAATTACTGTGGAATCTACGTTCAATAGAAATTGGAGTGGTATTAGAACGATTTGAGTGAAATTATAGAGAGGGGTTGGGAATAGAATTAGAATATTATGGTCTACGTGAGTTTCAGATTGGATTTTCTTGATGGAGAAAATTGTTGGACACCTACGAAGTTTCTTTTTTTCCAAAATATTTTTTAATGTTCTAATTTGAGGTTCCTTCCTCCAGATCTTTCATTTTGTGTTTTATTAGGACGTGATTTAAGGTTCCTGGGCCTCCCGCGATGTCTCCCGCCTCACCTATTTTAATAGTATCCATCTCATAATAATATAACTAATATACATACCAATCTGGAATGGTATCATTATCATAAATTTGAGACGCTTACCTGAAAACAAAATGACCATTTATTAAAAACTTATAAATAGTGACCATCGTAAATTGTATAGACAATTATATTTTACCTTAATGCGTTTTATTTGATATTAACTTGGCATTTGAGCAATCATCCTTAGGACAGAATGACCGCTTATTAAAATAATAGTCCAGTGGTAGTGGGACGGACTGGGCGCAATCAAGACTAGGTTGATTTCTAATCCAGTCTGCGTGGGCGCATGGTGGGGACAGAATAGTTAAATGGCGTAATAATTCTTAGAGTTGGACTATTAATTTCTACTGTTTTATAGGCAAATAGAATTTGTTGCTGACTAAATAATTAGCTTTGTTTCCGACATAGATTTATGAGCGGGTTTGGTCGGTTTGTTTTAATTAAAAGCTGTTGCGGTATGCAAGTTTTAGAAGGGTATGCGATAAATTGCTTTAGAATTTCAGTCAATAAAGAATTACACGAAATAAAAACTAATGGTTTTAATTCAAAATCAGACAAATGAAGAAAAAAATCTTTCTAGGCAATTCGCAGTACAAGCCAATACCATTTTATACCTGACACTTTGTAAGTCTTACAGATAAAGTGCTACAAGATCAATTTGTGAGACAAAACAAAAGAGATTTTATGATGTACCTCTAGCAGACTAGTGAGGACGCTATAATATTTTACTTTGACGTTTTTACAGTTCGGCACGGGTTGTTTATTACAGCAAAAAGGCTGTTAAGACTGTGTCAGGACCAAAGATTAAGAAAAACATAATCTTGTCTCTGGTTTTTATTATACGTCCTCATCTATCAAACGTCGAGAGTTTAATGACTAGTTTTTGAATAAGGCTTTAAGGATATTTTTGCTTTTTTTTGCTTGTTTAAAAATAGCAAGTTAAAATCTGGATTGCAGACCATTAGTGAGCATTGATGGTACTCAGCGAATCTCCTCTTTATGTTGCAATATTAAAATCTACATTTACGAGTAATAATGGCGTGATATAATAAATGATTAAAACAATCTATCGCAGCGATAAAAAACTAATTGACTTAAATATGCAATTCTCAATAATCTTGAAGATTAGTTACACGCTAGAAATAAATACCTACACGTTAAAAATTACGTAATTATTTATTTTCAGGAATGCAACATAAAATCGCGCTTGTAACAAAATTAGCATTTATCTAATTCTTTCAGTGCACGCTATGAAATTTAATGATTTCTTTATTACTTACTAGAAATATTAAGAATTATTTTAAACTTTTTGTCTGGGATTGTTATTTGTACCACTGTGCAGTAATTAGTTTTAATTCCGAATAGTCACGTAATTGGGCATGGCAACACCCTCGTGCCATCTGTCATATTATTGCGCATCTAATGCTTCCGTATTTTATATTGCTTCTGATAGCATCCAATCATATTACTTAGGTAATAATAAATTATTAGTTTGATATTACTATTTCGTCCACTTAATTTGCAGACACAAATTACTTACTTAAAAACTAGCAAACGTAACATAGCGATAAATTAACTTGGTGGATGCATAAGTGATAATAAATTGCAAGTTGATTGCTAGAAACAAAATTTTTGCAACTGAATACGGTATTCTGTTAGTCATACTATTAACCTATACGGCGTAAACAATTACTTATGCATGTACGCTAGTTTTAGTGTATAAACAAAAGAATATAGCATACTAGTTAAATATAATGTCGCTGTATAAATGTAATCACTTTTTTGGATTATTAAATACGTCGGCACCGTATACCTAACGGTTGGTAGTGAGTCACTGACGCGCGCCAAAATAAAGCAATAACATAACATTGTGAAAAAAAAATACAAAACATTTTTTCACGAGTTACAACACCAATAAATTTTCTTAACACCTCATCCCGTTATCGTTTTAAATAGATGTGTGTCAACTAACAATAGAGGCCTATTTATTTTTTTCACGATCGCCGCGCATTGACCCCTCTATATATTTTGGATTACAGCGATTTTGAGCAGAATTATCTAAGAAAATTGCAGTGCCGTATTTTTTCACGGCGAATTTACGAAAGAGGTTGAATAACCTTTTCTGGCCGCGTCCTCTAAAGCTTGGTTTTATTTCTATCTCCTTCACTCTTACTACACTTAGTGCGACGAACTCTGTTTGTTTGTAAACTCATCTATTGTATACATTTCCATAAAGTTTAGGATGATGTAGCATTACAATGATCAGTTCACGAAACTAACTGAATTCTATTTTTGAAGTTCTAAAAATATGTATTGTGCTATTTGTGCATAATATTGAAATTGGAATAAACAAAAACGATTTTCATGTTCAAATTAAGAACAAAAATATATTTTTTTATGTTCTTCGTGATTTAAATAATTTTAGTGCAATTCAAATCCCGTACTAAAATCATGAACCAAGACATGAAACAGAATAATTCAGTACTTATCATTAATTACAGAAGTCGTTTCTAAGTCACGAAAATTCATGTGAGTCGTTGCATGAAAACGATCGTTATAATATTTTTACGACTACATAATAAACATAAATATCTATTTTGTTGAAACTAGAATATTCCCCGATATTAAAAAAACACCGTATTTGATATCGTTATCGGGACTCGACAAATAACACGTGAGTTCGAGTGGTATTTTCACAGCGAAGTAAATTGAAAATTGATATGCGTTCTACATATTTGATACTAGAATAATTACAAGACAAATTAAATGTTAATTTAAAAACTGTTGCAATTAGGGTTACTATATCTCAGGATTTGTCCTGAGATTTCAGGATTTATGGACTTTTCTCAGGATTGCGGCTGGATTTTGCAAATCTCATGAAATCTCAGGATTATTTGAATTTTCAATAAAATACAGCATACAAAATATACGTAACTATCCGCAGTGTACAAAAACGATAATATTACGACTTTTTTAAATTGTTAAGTACATTTTAGAGAAAATTCTCAAACTAAAAAATCTCAGGATTTTTCAATGGAAATCGGGCCTTTTCTCCGGACTTTTGATTTTTTCATCTGGTAACCCTAGTTGCAATACGCATCTACTGTGAAAAACTTAGTTCATTCAACTCACGCCTACAGTTTTAGGGTGTGTAACTAGCGTTCCAAATTGTTTCGCGAGTGTCCGGACTTGTAGAGCTGCGCTCGCGCCTATTTCGATAACAAACTGCTACATTTTTATGTCTATGAAAAGTAATTTATGTGGGCTTTGTTTTATTTGAATTTGTAAGTAATGGCCGTTGTCATCACGTAATAAATAAAAGATGATAATTTGGTTGTGTAAATAAATCGTTTGTAAACAAAATACTATTGTAAAAAAACACATTCAAGAGTATAATGTGAGTCTTATTTTTTGTGCAGCACAATTGCTGTAATTTATTTAAAACGACACACAAGACAATTGAACAAGCAACAAATAAAATCGTAACAAATTGTCGATCAAAACACTTTTGTTTGTTGACAGAGTGCGTACGCGCACCACTATTTGAATTTAGAATGAGGCTTCGCGAAAGGAGCTGCTGTGATAGTACCGTTAATTTGAGCTACCGCGGTCGTGGGCTTTAGGCAGCGGTCACACAATGCGTTTGTATGTTTGTACACAATCCAGAGAAATGTCGTCATATACTCGAGTTTCATAAGTAAACATTGGTATGCACATATTAATATATTTTAGTCGTATTGTTGCGGTGCTGTTATGTAATTTGTATCGTCTACATGAATGTTCTTGTTTGTTAACTTTCTCTTTGTGGTTTATTCATTAGACGGATATTAAATATACAAATTATAAATGCCATGATTACTCATTAGAAATATCTCCAGTTATTTTTATCTTCATAAGTTTTTCAGGTTATCTGACAAAGCTGGGTTTTAAACTTATTACGGGTGAAATTTTCTGATTTGTAAATATTATCTGCACCAAAAAATAAATTTAAGAAAATACCCGAATATTTTTTTACGATTTAAACTGGAGTCACCTAGTGAAACCATGGCTTTGTCTTAGTAAGTTCAGTAGTCACTTAATAACTATTCAACACACCGAAATATGTCCGTAAGTACTATAGTGTGTATGTGTGCGTGTTGTTATGGTACGTTCAATAACACCGTGGCGTCGGGTCGACGACCTCAATGCGCCGGCGCCGCTTCAGACACGGGGATGCGGAAAGTTAATATTTCGCGAATCTAACGCAGGCTTTATTGTTTGCATTAAATTTAACAAAAAAAACGTACCTATGTTTAATTAAAATTGCTGTCAATGCCCCCAATTTAGACTGCGTTAGGTTCCAGTAGCTGGGTCTCTATTTTTGTAATTTTATTTGCATTTCTTGCTGGCTGCTATTTGACGACATTGTTTGCAGATTAATTATACCTAACGTATTTGATAAAACATTATTGATGAAATGTTATGTCATTATTAGACATTTTTTTTACGTGGGAGATAATAATACTCGGTCATATCGATATGGAAACGAGTTTAACAAAGGCTTACAGTTATTGATTTTAACCAGCATTACACGTCATGATTATTGATGACTTAGCTGTGAATCGAAGGTTTTATCGAAGACGTAATAAATTAACGACACCCTTACCAAGCACTTGACAAGGAAGACAGAATAAATCAACCATGAAAAACCACTAAATTAACTTTAAGATTTCTGAAGAGCCATAACAAGCGTTCATAGAAAATCAATACGTCAAGTGAGTAGAAAACTCCAGTACAACAATCATGGCTTCGTTTGTCATGGTCAATGGTACTACCGTTATTAATGGTGTAAGGTCGAGCCGAGAACCCTTTATGGCCCCTCTAACGGCACCTTGCCTCGACTCGCGTAATCTAGTTTGTAAGTACTTAGAGCCGACTTTTTTGTCGCAAAGTGTGATTTTGTACTTTGGTAATTCCTTCGTGCTTTTTATTAGTGTTGTAATATTATGATACGCTTTTATTTGAGTTTACAAGAATGTAAACAACAGACAGTGCTTTGTAGCGTGTTTAAATTTATCGAGATTTACATTTTTCTAAATATAATGTAGAGCACGTTAATTAATATGTAGGTAGTTACTACCTTAAGTTCATACAACACACCGTCTCCTGACAAAATTTTAGATCAAAATTTAATTTAATAATTTTAAATTTTAAACACTTAGGAATAATTAAACAAACAAATGAAAAATATTATATACTTGTGCTAGAAAATTATTATCAACGTCATCATACCAAGTCGAATTTTCTCTTTGTTCTTTTGTTATTATAATTTACTGTTAAATGGGTTTAGTTTAGTAATACATAGTTACTGAGTCAACATACAATATTTTGCCTGTCATGTAGTGTCAAATCTACAAGCAAGTTTACTTAACTAAGTTAAAGTTAACTTTTGCAAACGACTTTAAAGCTATGGACACGCTTGCAAATCGACTTCTGCAAGTTTTAGAAACTAAGCAAACAATGCAATACAATCACTTGGGAAGTAAAATTCGCTAGAGGATTCGGCCGCCTCGTTGGTCTAGTGGTGGCAAGCGCGACCGCTGATCGTGAGGTCCTGGTTTCGATCCCCAGGGCGGGCAAAGTGTTATTTATTGGGTTTTTCCGTGTGGAATTCCTCAATACCAATCCGGAGTTTGGATTTGTGCCTGACTGATGCTAGGTAATAGGCTCGCCCATATTACATGCGACTTAAACATAACCACAAAATGAGGGTTTTACTATACACCTACCTCTGCAGAACCCTCCAGGGAATACAGGCGTGATGTTATGTTATTTGGCCGCTTTAAAATTGTACAAAAATAGTTTTTAGCTTTAATATCATAGTGTTTACTTAGTGGTACTGATCGTGACAGTAGGTGAGCACAATGAGTGTCGTGATGAATCCTAACGACTCTTAATGATCGCTAATTTAACTTGCGATTATGCTAAGGGGTATATTTACAATTTAAATTGATAGAATCAGGTTCTCGGTAATCAGAAAACAATGTGATTACTACTTTTCTAGTGACCTTTGTAGTTTGTTTGGGTACCTAAGCAAATTTTACAACCTGCAAATTAATCGATAATTGTTAAACCCAAAAAATATGACGACATATTGCATACCATACATAATAGAAATTATAATTAAATTACGTGAACATCTCCACAAGAAATTGGCAGAATCATCTCAGCACTGATTTATCCTTTACTATATTTTTGTAGGTATTATATAATACTATGTATATGTATGTATGTAGGTATTGATTATTAATATATATTTATGTATGTTATATTTATTTAATATATTCGTATAATTTATAAGTGTAAATATTATTTTTCAAAACTGTTTTACAGTAATCATTGTTTATTTTTGATATAGTATTGCCTCACATACACAACACTACTTAGTGCACCTACCATGTTTTTTTGTCTGCACCACCCTAAGGTCGACTGGTAGAAAATGCCTAAGGTATTAAGTCCGCCTTACAAAATTTGTGCGAAAGTATAAATAAATTATCAGACTATTTCGAAATCGTCTTCAACTTTGAAGTTGTCTAGCTACACTCTGACATAACAATAGAATTTCTTAGCTTAATTTCCATCTGTCATCAAACCTTCAACGGTCAACGAAATATATGTACCTATTCATCGACATTGTCTGTCAATCACACATCCTTTGTGAATTCCAATCATATCACCTAATTATCATAAATATTCATATTTACTGTACCAGTGAATGCACGTTCACACACAATTAGCTTCATTATTCCATTCGATTCACGCACACCACCTAAATACAAACAAATCTAAAATTCAGATTGTAACTCTATATCAGTAATTCTTATCTATGGACAATAGCGTGAAATATGAATTTTTATTTCAACAATACAATATTTTCATTGTAGTGGCTTCCAGCCTAGTGGGATGAAATCTTTTTTAATCGGATTCTTTGGTGCTTTTGAGAGACGTCTTAAGAGTCGTTATCAATCAAGTGTCGCTGTATTATTAAAAAATTGTGTCACGGACAGCTCAAAGGGATAGTTAGGTGACCTTTTGTTAGGAATTCCTACGTCGAGTCGCCGTCGCGTCGTAGTGTTTACTTAGGTATGTTAGAATCATGTTTTTTTTTCAGTTTACATAACATTGTTAATACGCGGAAATTATTATCGTATTTTTTGCATGTTTGCGGAAAGTAAAACTGTTTTCCGCTTTATAATTAATTAAGTTAGCAACTTTTATGTAGGTGACCCAGTTTTAAATGCGTAGTAAGTAAATGTTTTGTCGACACGTGCATTTCAATGCTCGGATGACATTCTCTTAACACGGCAACCTCGATTTAAAAAAAGAACTGTCACAAAAAGGTGTCAAAACTCGAAATGCACTCGACACAATAATTATGACGAATTAACATTTCAATTTAAAATTAACATAGATTCTATTCATGGTCCATCCATCATATCGGGGGAAACTGATGGATGGGCTCTTAAGGTACATTTGTGACACTCGAATTGTCGCGAAGAATACAGAAAAAGATTGTGAAAAGAATTAATGGAATCGAATTGTGTCCAGAGTTAAAGTTCACACGTGTTTCTTTACCGTTGGTGTCAACAGAGGGGCTTGTGTAACCCCACCTTTATATTGTCAGTGACCTGGGACTTTCGAAGATTGTAAAACTCAACTCAACCCTCCTACGCTTAGTAAAACCGTTTCCTATTCATAGACACGTCTTCTTACCTTCTTATACAAATATGGAGGAGCAAACATTTTGAAATTCAAGGGCTTGTCGATATTCAAGATCTGTTTGTATTCCTTGTCCGGAATTAGACGTGGGTTCTTGGTTGACAGTGCACCTAATTTGCTTAAGTTTGACTTGGACAAACATGTTGGAGAAATTGTCAACATACTCGTATTAAACAGGTCGATAACCCCGTTAAGTAATCATTCTAATATGCTATCTCAAAAATATTAGAATTTGAATTTTGAATAAAATTTCTCCGTCAACATGTCTGTCCGTTGGTTTTATTACGTGTCAAAAAGATAAATCTGGCACTTCACAGTTCCATTTATTAAAAAGATCACGCCTCACAACAATACTGCCCTAAAGAAGATTCACTAAAAATCATTAAAATGTAAGACGAATCGAGCTGTCTAATCCGACCGCGTTTCGAGTGCCCTTATCCTCATAATATGTATAGAAATAAGTGAAAATAAATGTGTTGATGTCCGTTATTTATATGACCAGGGGGTCATTGTCATCAATCCGTGATTATTCCCAAGTATAGTTTGAAAATTGTCCATAGCAGACATTTGCATAATGATTTGTTACCACCTGGACCTTAACATGAAAGACCGATGTTCCGTTTTTGAATTTGTTTTGATAGTGATCTGAGTGAGGTTAACGGTTCATAGGTGATAGATAGTGTCAATTCTATTTTTGAATGAACTCTCCTTTTTTTTAATGCGTGCCAGTCACTACTGGGTTTTTTTTCGACCAAGGAGTTCTATTTTGTGATTAGAGACCACTGAGAATCCTGAAGATCTCTTGGTTGCTTTATACGATGAAATATGGGAAGTACCCCATGTTTGTCTAGGGGCCACACCTTATACATATAGATCCAAAGTAAATTCTAGGTCGTACATTTAAATTTAAGTATCAGCAAACCTTTGATCTTTAAATATTAATTTCGCTTTAGGAATCGCTTACCTAAAGATTTTAAACTATTTTATAATATAAGTGTTAAAATTTTCTAAAAATATGAATGTTTCACGATCAAAGGTTTCTTTACCGTTTATACAACATTTAAATGGTCAGGTTATATACTTCTTGCTCTAATAATCGTTCATAATACGACCTTATTATCCACAATCCACGCTAACATTCCATAACTTCAAGGTAAAGTTCCCACAGTTTCCCACATAAATAAAGCCATGATGCCAACGCGTCTAGCCCATGAGCATGAATGTTATCGAATTGGTCCAAGGCCACATCGCTTATCAGCCCACTTGTGCTGTATAATGTTTCCTGATTTGATATTGATAACATACTAATTTTGTAATGTGGCAACGGGAATTTGTAAACAAAAATATAGAGGTGTGCGGTTGAATGGAAACAGATTATAATCAATGTAGTCATTGACATACTTAATAGTACAAAAGTATTAATTTAGTCAATTGAGTAATTGTTATACTGTATAAAAAATAAACAACAAAATTTGGATTTGCTAGACGTGCAAGATTCACGAATAAAAGCAACGCGTTATAAAATAATTAAATCCTTATTTATACGTTAATTTTAAAGATTTACTTTCAAATTCTTTATATAAAAATAGAAGCTTCATTCCCCTATCTCAGAAACAAAATGTGTACTTATTTTTGTCACGGCCCTCATAAATTAATATTATACTTAACCTCGTTTCAACCACGATCGCTCATCAGTCATCTGCTACTACAACACCATTCATAAACAACGTTATTCATAACGGAACCAAAAACAAAAGAAAGTGACACTTGTTTATGGGAGAATAGTTCTGTCGACGTCATTAGGGCATCTCTAATGTCTTTCACTCATGTTTTCGTCCTTGCTAGTTTCCCACGGACGCGACGGTTGGTTACTACACTTCCGTATGTTGCATGTAGCCACAAGTGTCCTTAAGTTTACACAACGTGTTACTTAAGCAACTACGAGTATTTGTATAGTAAATAGTAGGAAATGTTAAGTTGTGGTTACGTTGGTTATGGATAACCGTGTTATTGCTGAATTTAAAAGTGACTTTGTAACAGATCACTAATTAGTAATATTATCTATTGAACCGAAACATATGGGCTCAAAGGTAACAAAAGCCGTTATTTTTAATCAAAATATTCATTGGTAACACTGCAGCTGTTATCTGCGGGCGCACAGTGCGGAACATTACTGTTTTTATTTAAATTTCGGACATGTAACAACGACCTTTCGACTGTAAAAACAAAAGAAGACTTTTAAATAAAATAAAACAAAAGTTTTTTTAGTTCAAAAAAGTACGAATATGTTCGTGTTCGCGACTTTTTAAAACAAAAAAGTCTCGAGTATTTTTAATCGCAGTGCATTATTCTCCCGAGACAGCTGTCAGACGAAAAAAAACCGAACATTCCTAAATTGAAATTGACGCGTTCCATTTAAAACAATAATGAAACGCGCCACCAAATTGAAAATAATGAAATCAATTGTGAAACTTTGTTCGATAGTAAAATCGCGAATTGTTATACCTCTTTTTCTTCGAATGGACTTTAACTATAATTTACAAAGATAAAAGAAAGATTCCTAAAATGAATGCATAATTATAATTTATACAAAGTTTTTATTACGGCAGATTAATACAAAGTAAAACTAGGCTGAATAATTATTAGGTCGTAAAGGTACAAAAAAAAATTTGCTCGCAGTCCTCGTAGTACACGCTAAGGTCATATTCACACGGGGTTAAAAGCTGTAGGTAATTATTTATTGATCCGGTGCAAAATGGTAACTCGAGTGATGAAAAAATCCCCCTCCATATTGTTTCAACGGATATGTAGTCCTATGCATCTGTGAGGGGCAGTACGTTCACATGAATCGGTTGAAATTAATTATTAATATTACCGATGATAGGAATTTGAATAGGAAAGGAATGACGTCAGAAATATTGATTTTATTTTTGAAGTGGTTCACCTTGGCAATCGAAAGGAAATATATTATTAAAAAAACTGGTTGCATGTGAATGAATTCAATGCAATTGTATTCACACAATATTTTATGGAGACTGAATATTTATGTCTGGAAATTCACAACACTTTGTTAAAGGACGGGACAATTGTTTCTATTTCATTAAATACTTGTTTTACAGCATTAGAAATAACAATGGGAACATAATTGCTATAGATACCGTTTTTACCTAAGTCACGGTCAATCGTAATGACAGCCAGCTAGCCGTAACGGTAGCCATCGATTTGCTTTCCCATAACCGTATGGGAAACCGTTTAACAAGGGTGATATATCGATAGTATCAATTATTATCTACCCTGTAACATTCGATTAGTAATCACCCTTCTCGATTGTAACTAAAAGGTCTATGGGAACGGACGGAGGTTGAGTGACCGTTCAGAGATTCAAGAGTCCTTTATCTGTCTGGTCTGTTTTCTCTTAAGTTTACAGACCATTGGTTATATCTTACTAATAGTACCTATAAGTATCATGTAACGGGGTGAATAGGCATGCAGGGGTGAATCGGGACGAAACTTTAAAATGGATTTTAACATTGACATAGTATAGTTTGTTGCCAACAAGGACATTTAATCGTTAATTATAATACAGTAAACATATTAGATTCCATTTTGGCAACAAACTATATTATTTCAATGTTAAAATCCCTTTCAGTTTCGTCCCGATTCACCCCTGCAACCCTATTCATCCCATTTCCTAGTAATAGTACATTGTCGTTATTGAACGCAAAAAAATAAACTTTAATTCCGCGGTCCGTATTCGAAACTTTATAAGTTTTTTTTTTGGGTTGGTACGACTGTTTCGAAGCACGTTTGACAAAATAACAGTGCATGGCAATTCCAGTTTCTAAATACCAACTAAAAAGTGAATTGATGCATCACAATAGAAAATACCAGTCACATTGCATAACCGATTGCATACTAGTAGCAAGTTATTGCAAGAGAATACTAAGTGTACTTAGAGACAGAGGTTTCACACGTTCAAATACCTATGTTTAATGAATTCTGCGCCGTGCACTCACATAAAACAAGGTGTCTTGTCTCAATAAACTAAAAATATTATTCTTTCTCACCGTCCTTGTTCATTTAAAGTATAAAATTCTATAGAAAGGAAAAGTCTAATGCCACTTTCACTTAAGGAACAGGAATGATTCTCAGATTTTACGGTCAAGCGATGTTCCCATGGTAGAATCCTCGAGTTCTGTCGTCCGGAACTGGGCAGATTTATCAGCTGTTTTTATGTGGCAGTCGCTTTTTAATCACGTAATTGCTTAGGGGTGGTAATGACGTACGTGAGAAGGTAAGGTTTTGGGAAAGGAATGACATTGTTGTGTTGTAGGCATTAAGTTTTTTAGGGAATTGTGTTTTGTTACTGGAAAATGGTATTTTTGTGCAGTTTATTTTTAATAAATCAGATATCTTACAAAAAAACAACTAATATGCATTTTAAAGAGTAATAACCGGATAAAGCGATCTATTTACAATATGTTATGTATAAATGATGAGGTAAATAAGAAATAAATGGCACATCGTTTCAATTTAACCTCTGATTTACGGAAAATAATCGAAACAATTATATGCGGTTTGCACATAGTGACATCGCTGGAAATATTCATGCATTTTGCATGATTATTTTTCCTTCCTATATGTCAGGTTTATTTTAAAACTGGTTATCACAATGATACTTAATGCTACAAAAAGGACAAACTTCTAAAAAATATTTTACAATTTGAGAACTGCGTCAAAAATACAATCCATATACTTAATTAATAATTTAAGTGAATATCAGTATTAAGTGCTAACTCGCACGTATTTTTTTTGCACATGCAATAAATTCTACATAATGAGAGAGTCGACATCTCAAGTGTTGCCATGTGTACAAAATTTACGTATTCGGCTAGACTGTAACAAAAAAATGGCAGTTACCTGGCGAAATGTGATGCTATCGTGCCTCACTGCAATTAGAAAGTACGCCGAGGAGTTATTTCGTGTAACTGTACTTTTTTTCGCTTGAAAACCTTTCACAGTCACTAGACGTTTGAACATTTTTATGTTGCTTACAATATTTTATTTCATAAAATAATTGTACCTATTGCATGTCGATTTTTATAACAAGAACATGTAACACACGAATGATTTAAGTTCATTAAATTGTACCGACAATACATGAGGTCAAGTACCATTTTTATTTGTTCCGCTCATTTTCGTCAATGTAGGTGTAGCTATCATCATTATAACGGTACCAAGCCAAATTACGACTAACACAAAAAAACTATTCAAACCGAAAATAGCTTCGTAATTAATTAACTTTATAACAGTACAAAGAAAAACCATACTATTAGATGTCGCAACCATTGTGTTGTCTGTCCTTGAGCCAAATACTTTATTTGCTTAATTAGCCGTGTGCGTACGGGAACAACTTATGAAATAGTGGGCCGTGTTGCAAATGAGGCCAAATAAACAGAGCTAAGTCGTTTTAATTGATGAAGATATCTACCTATTTTAATTAATCTAATTATTTGTTGCGAAATTACACAGAAGCTAGTTAACGTTTATTAAAGGGCGCTCAGAGTAAAAAATCAAAAGTCATGACTTTAGCTCTTGGTTTTCTGGATGACTGACACCAACAGAAAAAAACCTGTGAAAAGTCGTTTTTTTATCTCCTGTGCAGAACAGTCGTTACGCGCATTGAACCATATCTTACATGGCGTTTCCTTAGGGTCGGTGCGCACGCGCAACGTGAGAACTATAACGTACTCCTGCGCATTAGTCTCGTGTCGCTGACTTGACCAATTACATTTCTGCATTAACAAGTGCAAGGAATGGGCGCGACCCACTCTTATGGTCAAGTGTACAAGTTTATTTAATTGCAGGCCAGAGGTGATTAACTGTGTTGCCATGTTATTAAGACATGAAGTGGTCAGCCTTCGTTGTACAATTTTCTCAATATTGGATAGGTGAAATACCGTATTGTGCATTATTTAATTTGCAGTTATCACACTATACTAACAAAATATGGCGTGATCGAATGCATTATAACGATTGCTCCCAATAAATGTAATAACGATCTCCCTAACATATGTTAATTGGAATTAACAACGCTACTCAATTTACAAAAACAAAATTGCATGCAGTAACGTTATCCCGTAACGATCTGTTTTCACCAGATGATGCCCCCGGTCATTTGACGGGGAATATGCTCTGGCGCAGGGGTTGCAAACGCGGGGGTAGTACGCAGATGCCGTGAACTATCCGCGACCGTTACTCCCCCTATCAGTTGAAATTTTGAAATTTAACACGTGTGTTGACAACTTTTTTTTATCACCCGCATGGTATGGTTTTCGCAATCGCTAGTAGTTCCGAAATTTCGTTTTTTAACGGGTTTAAAGTAGGACAATTTAGATAATGTCGGTTTGATGGTCTAATAAAGCGTTCAATTATTTTTACTGACTGAAAAATTAGGTACTTAATAAAATTGAAGACTAAGAAAATAGGTAGTAAGTAACTCAACTGATAATAAATTGTTAGATCTGTACAATTTTACATTAACACTAAAATAAATGAGCAAACATTTTGAAACAAAGATTCTAACAAAAAAAAATACTAATAAGTAATAACACCAAACACCAAGGAATGTCAGTTAAAAAATCAATATAACCGTTACGGAGTCAGTGTCCGCGAGGGTGCGACACAAAGGGCGGTGCGCTGCGCACGCGCCGACGTTATTGCACCGCCATTATGACAATCACAACACAATGCAGATTTATTCTGTGCCGTTTGCAGGGGTGACACTGCGATTTGTAAAAACTCATTAATTGAATTTTCTATTTAGTTTATTAGAGATTGTTTGGTACAGAGAAATGAACCATAGTTCATTGGTTCGTTTTCTATTGTTCTGCACAAGCTTGAGATGCATTTATTTGTAGGTAGTACATGCACAATCTTAGTTTAATAAAATATAAATTCAAATAAGATAAAAATATTTTGGCATGTTGTAGTCAAACTTAAAAATTGTAGCCTAATACCAAAATGAAGAAATGCCCATTTTTTATATTATTAATTTTGTGGTGTCAAATATATTTTTCGGTTTTGTTATCAGAATAAGAAAAGGGTTAAGATTTAACGGAACTAAATAATTCTTCTATTAAAAAAAGAACGCCTTGACCGGATGCAACATTTCAAGAAACCCTTTACAGTTGTAACTATTTCTAACATCGAATGGCGAAGTATACAATTATTTTGGGATCCCTGCAGCTACGTCCACTTACTTTCCCATAAACCAAAACATATCGAAGTTCAACGACACTACTAAGTTGTAATTATGAAAGGGAAGTAAGAAATTGGGTGACCCGGTCCCCTAGGCCCCCTACGTAGTTCGTACAGTTGGTCAGTTTCAGACAATAAAAAATCATAACGATTGAACGTTTGAAAACTCTTAGAAAGTGCATAGGTAGATGCACATCTGGTGAAATCTAATAGTGTATTACAAATCGGGTCATGAATATTTGCGTGAGTTGTCAAAATATGTATATGCGATGCGAAAAACCGGGACAAGTATTGAATATATTTTTAGCAATTAAATATTTAAACATTTGGCAATTTAATATTATTATCAGATTAGGGACGGCGCGAAAAAATTAACTAATCATAATTTATTAAATATTTTTTGTGGCTTATACTAAGGGATAAGAATAAGTTTTTATGTAACTCAGTTTGAGTAAGCTACCAATAACCGAGTTAACAGGTACATTGTTAAGCTGCACGGCTACTAGACGAACAAAAAATCTAAGCGATTGCTTATTCAGGCTCTTTTGTGTTGAGTTGAGGTTTAAGTTTGTATTGTTGACGGAGAAAAAATAGCAAGACTTGAATCAAACAATAAATGGGTAACAGGTACGAAATATGCAATACAAAAAAATAATAGACAGTTTAGCAGTGTGATGGACTGAAACTGATCGGATGGAAAGGATTTATTTTTATTTTGGCCAATTCGACATCTTATTTTGTAATTCTCGACGAAAATGAAACAATAAATATAACTGTATACAAAAAACTTTACAGCGAACAGTCGTATTAATACGACAATATAAAATAAATTGACACTTGAGAATATGAACAGGCTAAAGCAGAATTTAAATGAAGTGATGACAAAATAAGATGTTCATTTCGATCGAATAAAGGCCGCCATTTTGCAATCAGTGAGTAAGTGAGCGTGTGTGCGCATGCGTGGATGGATAGTGAAGTGACGCGACGCGCGGGCGCGTCACCGCGTGTGGGTGCGACAAGGATACCGTTTACTATACTTACAAATGTAAGCTGTTGATTATGTATGTGTTGCATTGCATGTCGCTACGGTTGCTCGGTATGAACGAGAAAATCTTGAACGTCAGTTCAGGAAACTTTCCCTTCGTAGATGGTGAAAGAAAATGGGCAACATTGTTATTGAGCGGATTCCGACTTTCACCGCAACGTTTAGAGATTATCAGGGTATCGGTCATTGATAGCAACGATTTTCAAGTCTTTTATAGGTAAAATATCGAAACATTCTTCGCGGGTAACTAGTATTCGTAATTGAATATTATGTCCTGTCATCATGATTTATGATTATGAACCTAGTTTGGGGTTCATACATTATGTTGCTGTTTTACAGTTCTGTTGCTAAACTAAGTACCTATTGAACTGATGCAAAACTGCTTGTTTAGTAATCAAGGATTATTTTACACATATTCGTATCGTAACAAAGTAATGTCAACAAACTAAAAGTAGGTAGGTATTCAGCTCATTACAATTCCAACACTAGCGGCCTATTTCGGGAACTTTCACTGAAGGTTAGAGTTATTATTGTCACTCAATGACGTAATACTAGGCAGTGAATGAGCTACGGTAAAAATTGACACACATCAAAAGCAAATTGCCTGATAGTAACAATGTGTTTGTTTGTATACGACCACAGAATAAAACGAGTTTACGGTGATGCGGTCAATTGGTAGATATTACGTTATTAATAAACTGTTTTCACAGGACTTTGTGGTTTTAACTGTTTGTTTAATTATCGAAAGTAAGAAAGCCGCGGTACATCTCAGTATTAAAAAAAAGAGACTCGCTAAAACTCTGTAATTTTGATTGTAACATCAAACTATTGTTTACAATTTGTAACCACACATGTGTTATCTAAAATAGGACAACTGTGGGAGGCTCGCCATACTACGTATTAACACTGAGCACTGTATCAAAACAAATGAATCTAGGTCAGTATTCGTGCCTACTGGTTAATTTAGAGGTACCGTTACTGCTTTGTTTATTTTCTCCTTTTCATAACGTACGAAACCAAAATGGTCTCGTGTAACATAACAAGAGATGAAAAACAATTTAATAAGTACCCAAACAGATTTTTTATCAAAATGTCCCCTTCAATTAAGAAAAAGTCCATTAGAAATCCACTAAGGCGTTTTAATTTTTAATTATGAGGCTGCAAATTATTTAATAAAAGCTTAGTCGGACCCTTTATGAGGTTTTTCGCACCTTCGACGGATAAGTTTTTGCACGTCTCTTTAGAATTCTTTTGATGTCCAATTATAAGGGTGCTGGTAGCACAAAAGGGTTCTGAGATATCGTATTAAGATTGAGCAAAAGCGTGAATGTTTATTTTAGTTTTTATTGCGCAACGTTAGTGGGTTACATGTTTTATTCGTCTCCCGCTTAGAAGTTGTAAAATTTCGTCGTGGTGGACTTCACTTATAGACTTGTAAATATAGAAACAATTAAAGGATCTAAAATATTGAACTCCTTGTAATATCTCGAGTCAAAGGCCGCTGTTCTGGCATCATTAGCGTCTTATCAGACAAATAATAATAGAAGCAAACTAAGTAGGTGGTATAAAAGTCGACTACTTATATTTTTTAATAAGAGTAAAATGATACGTGTATTTTGTTCCAGGTGTTATGAGCACTCAATTAGTGTCCTGTTGCAAATTGTGATACATAGGTATTTAGTTACACAATGAATACGATGCTGCCGTACGGAGTGGCATTATTATTCAACAGTTCTTAATATGGTATAATATAAACTAGACATTACATAAACTTGAGTTGTAAGGAAATGGCAACGGCCATTTGATAAGTGTGCTTTTGCTTATAAAATTCGTGAAGGCGTTTTTTATTTTTGTATCGTAGTTATGTCTGTACATTTAAACACAATGATAAGTATGCATCGCTGGTCTAGTGGTGGCAGGCGCGACTGCTGATCTTAAGGTCCTAGGTTCGATCCTCAGGTCGGGTAGTTTTCTTATTGGGTTTTTCCGTGTGTAATTTCTCAGTAGCAGCCCGGAGTTTTGATTTGTACCCGGTAGATGATAATAGGCTCGCCCCCTATTACATGGGACTAGACATTACGGCAAAATGAGGGTGTTACTATACACCTCTGCCCAACCCTTCGGGGAATACAGGCTTTAAAGTAACACTATATTTTTTTAATAATAAAATGTTCAATCATTTTTACGCGATGACTTGTTTGACATCATAATTTTGAAATAATATTTTCTTAAAAGGTTATATATATATAGGAAAACGTATTGGAAACGTCAATGGTATATGAATACATTTAAATATTAAATGAATACGAATTTCATAACAATGTTGTCTTACGTCTACTTTAACATTCAGTTTTCATATACCTATTCTTTATTAGTAGGCCCTAGCTAAATATACAATCCTGTCTATGGTATTAGTAACTATGGCCATTTTTTTGTACCTATCTAGGCTTTCAAATAAACACGTTTATATTATAAAAAAATTGTTTCTACCTAGTAAATAATATCTATGGGGATCTAGTGAAGACCTAAATGGCAAAATCTATTGAATGTAAGATCTTGACGCCCATGTGTCTGGGAGTATTTTGTGTTACTAAGCACCTATTTGTATAAGTTGCATAAATAATGACAAGGTTGAAGTTGCAACTAGATACTTAAGTTAGCATTATAAGAAAAAAAAACTTAAATATTACCAACATCATTAGCGCAAAACACTATTACGATTTAATTAGGTTGATATTAGACAATAATTATATTCCACAATATCATTACTTAAACTTGACCCCGGTCATATTTTTAGTCATTTTTACAAACGCCGCAATTAGAACAATGTCTGCAACATAAACATGTTCGAAGTGCACATCGAATCAAGCACAACGTTGCCTAAAAATAACAGTGTCAAATCAAAGTGACCTAGGTTTGTTACCGTAACGTCACTCCGAGATAAACAACTTTAGGTACACATTGCGTACACAGCTATTTTCACCCGAACCAATTGCAGTTGCACTGATAAAAACTTGTTTACCTTGTAATTAGGTACATTACTTACAAACGATTAATTACACAGTTCAAAATATTAGCTCGCTGTATAAGACGTTTCGATAACGATATTGAATTTAAAACTTTTACGTAATTAGGTTCTCACTTCTCATTCCAGTTTACTAACATTTTGTTGTAATACTCGACAAGCATGTCTATGAAATACTATGAATGTACGCGTGACTAGTCTTGAATGAGTTGAATGAGATCCCCGTTCAACCACTCGCGTTTCATAGATTAAAAAACACTCAATGTTGACATTATTTGCGTAAATATTACGTATTGTTTACGCAACGTAAAATAAAACGCAACTTATAACCTTGTTACTAATGTCAACAATAATAAAGATTACTTACAACTAAGTAAATAAACGTATAAAACTTACCTGTTATTCTTTTCTGTGTCTTGCTGTTCTCAGGACTGGATACTTTAGCCTCCTGTGATGGTGTGGTCGCTTTAGGAGTTGTAATCGTGATTGGTGACCTTCTCAGAGCCGCGGGAATAGTGGACGCGGGAACAAGTTGCCAGGCAAATCTTTGCGAAGTAGGCAGTGGTTGCTCATTGGCAAAGTCGAAACCCCATCTCTGACTGTCGAGCTCCAACTGCCTCGCCAACTCCCTCTCAACAAATCTTCTGTTCTCCTCTCGGTCCGTACAACCGAACAAGTTTCTTCTGACGCCTTCTAGCGTAGTGACGCTGCGCACCCGCAACGTCCTCGTGTCCAGCACCGTGGTGGCCTGCAGGCCGGGCGCCCTCACACTCAACGTCGACATCTCTCCAACAGAGTCCGAACAGCGAAACACAGCAACGCACTTCACAGATAGCATCCGCGCCGTATCCACCTAGCGCAAACAAGGTCAGTATTCAGTAACAGCACGCGATAGAATTGTATTGATTTAACAAGCGTTTAAGTGTTTGGTTCATCACGCACCAATAAGAATTCGTATTGTTAGTTTGCTGTGTGTAAACAAGTCGTGAGTAACGCGACGAGACACGTGACGTAATACGTCCGCACAGTAAAAGTACGTACGCCGACTGCGGAGTGCGGCGGCTAATGCGGCGCGGCGGTAGCGTGGCGCAACGCGACGGCGGAGTCGAGCAACCACGGCGCAAGCGACTCTTTTCGTTTCAACTTTTCACCGCTGCGTGGCGCTAGCGTCGTGTTCGGTCAAGTGATGTGATTATGCTGTGCGCGTCTCCCAACTTCATTTACCCATTTTGAAAAAATAACATTGTACGCTAGACAACTACTATTTTCTATTTTTATTATTTCATGTTGGCGGGAGATTTATAAAAAGGAAAAAACCTAGGAATATAATTATGTGAATTCGTTTATTGAATTATGTTCATTTATTTTATGTTAATAAAGAATTATTTTTTGTAAATTATATAATTGGGGTTTATTTTGTTTCATTATTGTAATTAGGATTTTTAAATAAATAAAAAAAAACTATGCGTGATACAGTTTAGAAAATACAATACCATGTTATCGTGGATACTTATCTTGTTTTATGGATATTATGGTAATTACAGGAAGATTATAATATGGAATCATAAGTTCGTTTATTTTCATCGTACGATTTTATAAAATGGATAATAAAATTCAACTTTTCAGATCGAGTTCAGTACTTATTTATATTTTAAAGATAGCGAGACGTGTAATTCATAACAAAAATATCGTGTCCTATTATTTTGTTTGTTACTTATCTCGTAACCTAGATGAGACGCGCCAATGATATTATAAGTAAATTACAGATATGTTACGTTCATAAAACTGGCGATTAAAATTCGATTCTGCATTATAGCTGATAACAACTCTAGTATTTCTAAATGAGTAAGACGAAGATACAGAAAAAGAACGAGAGTAAAAGAGATAGTTATCTGAAAGATCTGCCAATTGATGTGATTATTAATCTTACTTTTGGCACTCGTTTAAGTCTTTTAAAATAAGTTTATGTATTTGTTTTTAACAAGTGTTATACTCACCGTTTGTCAATGACATATTAACTTATTTTAGTATATAATATCATAAAGTCGCGCGTTCATTTACCTCTTCATAAAAATAATATACTTGAATGATACCAAAGTTGTATGAATTTCCCTGAATTATGGGAAAGAATAATATTATTGTGGCAACACTGTAAACTGACTTGTTTACGAAGAACGAAGACGTGTCTAGTTACCTACGTGTGCAGCATAAATTCATACTGCTTATCAAAAGTATAGCCGTCTCTGTCACACGCGCATTAGTCCGGCCCATCATAAAAAAGGACAGAAAATGTATTAATAGCACAGAGCATCGCCGCCATTTTGCCGAAACACGACTGACTAGATTTTTGTGTTGGACTGTTGGTACAATTTATGAAGACAACATTTATATATACTAAAAACAACGTTAGTAATATATAAGAAACAAAATATAACAAAATTAAAATAGATTAATAATATTATGTAATAGCAACGAATCAGAATGTTAATGATTAGTAATATTCGCTTTCACAACTAAATAATGGCAATAAATTGCGAAATAAATTTGACGTATCGGTAAAAACAAAGTGACATAACGAATTATTTTGAAAAATTCAAGTGTTTGAACCAAATTTATGGATTTGTACTTACCTATGAGTATTTATTTATTGTTTCACGGAAAATTCTTCGATTTGCGGACGGTATTCATTCACTGCACTGCCGCCGTACTAATTTTCGAGATATGACAATGACGCGATGGCGAGAGCGCGGGCTCGACGCTGATTGGTTGAAAATGGCGGCCATTTGTCTCATTGGCTTGGAGAATTTTAGGCGCCAAATTTCGGTTGGTCGAGCCGCCGGATGGCGGGAAATAAACGAAGCACTTTCCGGTGCGCGTGAGTTTTGTTACGGAAAATTGTTTGCCGCGTTTAGCTTCCGTCTGTTTCACGCGGACAATTAAAAGAGCGACGGATTTTCTTCGATTCGGCGATTTGTTTACGTAAATGTGACTTTGTTTTGATTCGATAATGCTGTTGGAAAGTTTCAACAATATTTTCAGCTATTTACTTATGGAAATAAATGCTGTTTTACTTTATATTTAATAAATTGTTTTGTAAACATTATGATTAAAAAATAAAAATGTATTTACGAGCCCTATAGGATAAAAAGCTACATAATCTAGATATTCGCTAAAATAAAATGAAAAATAAATTGGTTTTCTTTTGTTTCGTTGTTTTTTAATAGTCAATTGAATTAAATAATAATTACTTTAATTAAAGAGTAACAGTACAATCAAGTTGTACTTATATTTTAATTACTTTTTTACATAACTTTAATGCAAAACATATTTACGATCATCCCGAGGAACGTTAGTGACTTATTGACCTATATATAACGGAAATCAGTGGCGTTCGCTTGCGGTGAACACAAAAAATGTTTCCGCTCGAAACAGATGTACTGTTAAATGTTAATGTTTTTCTAATAAACAAAAAATCTACTTTCCCCGCAGGTGCATTTAAAAATAGAATGCAAGAGAGAGAGAGAGCATTGTAAATCTGTTGAAACGTTGGTATTGGTTTGTCTAATTCAAATGACATTCATTGTAGTTAGGTATTGGAGTTTCAGCTGAGACAATAAAGTGCTTATCATAAATAATAGTTCTTGTAATAAATTACGAATTGTTTGTCATACGGGTGTATGTTTATTTAAAACATCTATCAAAATACTTTTCGGTATGTGAACGGTATTTAATTGCTACAAGGTTGAATTTTTAGAATATTTGGGCGGGAAACCAAAGAATATACTAAGAATACTTTAATAGATTATAGATAGATGTCAATGTCATTACATTTTTATGAATGAGTGGAGACCATAGTATTTATGCAACTTTTTTTTAAAGATTGCAAACGAATCTTTTTTAATTCGCCAGCGACACCCGACATAAATGTGTATATTACCAGTAAATGGTAATAACACGTAAGTGCATACTCTATAAAAAATTGAAAAACGCATACTAATATTGTTAATGTGAAACTTAAAAAAATATTGTTACTTCGTTCTTTCTACATGAAGATGCTTTTATTTCGAGATAACATCCATAATTAGTAGTAATTCGTGTAATCTTCTCAGACCGGGGTGGATAGGCAGAATTTATGAATTATATGTATATTACATGTAAATGGTAGTATAATTTTGCTCAGAGCAATATTTTACTATCAAAACCTTAAATTACTACCATGCTTGTCAATAATTCAAAAAGGTAGTACCTATTTAGACTATCACCCATATTCTAAGACGTTTCTACAAAACTTACTCGACTCAGGACGGCCTCAAAAACACCTTCAAAATTGTATTCTTAGTCGCAATTTCGAGTGAACTTTGAGGTTCCTCGACGGAGCCATTACGTCATAATTTGAATTATCTGCATTCCGCAAATAACGCCGCGATAAATAATGTACGGATTATCGTAAGCATATTCGATAAAGTCATCAAAATTCATTTTTGTTACATACGAACTTTGACACTTCCTTCCTTAAGGTAGGTTCCGAGGTACCTTGAGTTTGACAGATGATTCCTTACCTCGACTGAGGAAAAATCTCCAGTCAAGGACGTTTATGTCAATATAACTTCCGAAAGGCTGAGTCGAGGTGGAGTCGAGTCGAGTAAGTTTTGGAGGAACGTTTTAGAATATGGGTGTATAAAGAAAAGGGCTTTGCGTTTTTACGATTCAAGGATCGTTGTCACAAGATCAATAAGACGAATTAAAACATGCTGAGTCTGTCTAGCGTTTGCATCATGTTTAATTTTTGTGTAATTGGTGCCAAGTAGCCTGCTTGCCCGCGTGGAAACAATAACTTTTGGCCAAATTTTATTGACATACGTCATGTTACGGCCCGGACTCCAAAGTGACCCTTAGGGTGACTGTTTTTTGTTCATAGACGTGAGATATTGTCCTTTTTGTTTTTTAAAGCTTGTCTCAAAGTCGATCGCGTAAACACGTGTTACGGCCACTTATCGAAATCAGGAACAAAGGGCACTTGTAAAATTTCGATGAAAGGCACTCTTCAATCAATTTTAGATCTAATTATTATAGCTTTAAAATCTATTTTAAATTTATTGTTTCGTTCATAAATTATTGTTAATTATTACCCTTAGTTCGCTGCAACAACTTGAAATTGGGCTCGTTTTTGTTATTTATTATCACACTTTGTCAACTTATCAAAGTTCATCAAAATCAAAAATTGGTGCTTGAAAAATTAAACTGCATGTTTATATTAAAAAACTTATTTGATTCAATAATAGTTTTACTTCAAAGACCAATGCTATAAGAAGGTATATTATTGCGTTGTGCTCTGATTTGTTCGATTGCTTTGAGGTCGGAGTACGGTTGCGCACGCGCAGTTTCGCGCAGTTCTGTCTCATTTATCATGAATAGCATTAATTTGATGTGTAATGGTATTATTTAATATCTCGTTTTTTTGTACATGGTTATAGAGTCCATTACAGCCTAAAGATCAGTTACGAGTGTTTTTATTTATCATTAAGAGCTGTGAATGTTATTTTAAGACTATAGTTAGCAGTCAAAAATAGGATTCCTTTATCTTAGCGATTATTTAATTTCAGATTAGCAGTCGAAAAGTGTTGATTGTTTTCAGTCAATTTTCACTAAGTATTTGTGGGGCTCGTGGCTAAATAACAACCGCGCCGATCGTACGATTTGTGAGGTTAAGCTGCGCTTGCCGCGGTCAGTCCGTGGATGGGTGACCATTTGTTACACATCGAGACCCCTCCGTGCCTCGGAGAGCACGTTAAGCCGTCGGTCCCGGGTGTCATACGAATACCTATGACAGTCGTTACGGGTAGTCAGAAGCCCGAAAGTCTGACAAACGGTTTAACCTTAGGATATCGGCATTGCCCAGTTACTGGGTTGCGGAGGTCTGATGGCAGTCGCTCCGTGTAAAATACTGGTATTCAGCCGCATCTGGTTAGACTGGAAGCTGACCCCAAGATAATTGGGAAAAGGCTAAGAGGAAGATTTGTGGGCATGGATTTCTTTAGCGGTTACGTCTATCCATTGTGCTGGATATTATTCTATGTTTTTTCTTGCCATATTTTATTTGCCAGATGTTAAAATAAAACTATAATAAATTATTTATTTATTTTTGTTGCACGTGGAGGATCTCGTAAGGAAAAGATAAGTTCATATATGGTAAAGAAGCTTCTGGCCAAAGAGATTTATTGTCTTTGCTCCTAGCTGTCAAGATGCTGCTGTCTGTCACATCCTCTTTTAAAAAAGTGATCTTTGCCATATGTACCCTATATATTACTATACTCTTTGGCCATATGGCTGGGAACACTTGATGTAGGAAGCTGTTTTGTAAAAGTATATCCGTTGTTTTGAGTAAATAAATGAATTAGGAATGAATCTCAATGTAGTTTGCTACGTTAATCATAAAAGTAAATAATAATCAGCCCATTACTACCCACTCAGGGCACGGGCCGCTCCTCAGAATGAGAAGGGTTTAGGCCTTAGTCCACCACGCTGCCCTTGCGGGTTTGTGGACTACACACACACCATCGAGAACTTTATAGAGCCCTATCAGGTATGCAGGTTTCCTAACGATATTTTCCTTCAATGTTGAATTAAGTGATAATCAAATTATGATCCGCACATGAATTCGAAAAGTCAGAGGTGAAAAAAGTGGTTAAAAGTAAATTATGAATTAATTTTTATTTTCGTTCGTAAACGCTGTGATAAAGCTGAATAATAATAACAATAGATTTTTAATCTACAATAAAATATAAAATTGAGACTATTGTTTAAAAAAAAACTACTATTTGAAATCTGAATGGCAGGTATGTGCAATCTCAGGCAATAAAATACACATTTGCATTTAAATCACATGCGATAGCCAGCTGTATGCACAAGTTAAATGTTTAAAACATTTATAACAAAGCACTCATTGTGTGCTACAACTAGAATCTCTTATGATATGGTTTCTTGTGATTGTTTTTCCGTTTATAATTTTGCATTGTAATTTGAAAGATACCATAAGAGAACGTCCCCATACTACGTGACCCGTTCAGGGGGCGAGGGGGGTCTTCAAAATACCACGCTTGGTCACAGGGGCGGGGGATGGGGGGGGGTCTTAGGTTTTCGTCACGTAGGTAGTCAATATCCTCTAGGGAAATGTCGAGTTTTTTCGAGCTACATTCAAATATGGCGCGCAGAGTTTAGCACTTTTCGAACTCTCAGGTGGCAACACTGTCGCACATATGAGTCAATTTTTTTTTTACTTTCTGTTTGCAAAAAATCATTTAAAACCATATTTATACATTACTACGTGAAAACTAGAGGGGGAGGAGGGGGGGTATTGGCATATACTAGGGGTGGTCATCGAGGGGGGGAGCGGGGTAAAAAATAGTAAAAAATGGGTCACGTAGTATGGGTACGTTCCCTAAAGTGTATGGTCGCTTAGCTTACCACGGATTGAAAGTAAATTAGCTCTAGTGTTGTACTTTCCTAGTTTCTGAGATAACCTAGATACTAGTAAAATAATTAATTATTATATTATGTATCTAATCTAATATCAAAATTGCCTTACAATAATATCAAGAGTATTCTCTATGTACAGGGTGTAAAAATAGCTTTAACGAAACGAAAGTCTACGCAAACTGTATATCAAATTAAGTAACAATCAAAAATAAAGAATTGCTGGGAAACTACTTTTATTTATAGTTATTCAAAAAACAGCTGTTAACTGTAGTAGCGCGTGTGCAGTAGACTGTGCCTACATTTAAAAAACGTTGAAGAATGTTTAGTAATAATATTGAACTTAGTTTTCGTGAAAAATGTAAAAAAATTGTCACTTTGACCTTCAATATCTCCAAAACCAGTCGGTTCCCGGGTATGGCCCAATACAAAAAATCTTTTTAATGATGGGAAGAATAGATACGTACGTGGCTCTCGGCTTCGTTAAGGGTATTTTTACATCAAGTAACTATATTGTTACCCATTTTAAAAAAAACATATTGAACAGGTTTGTCAAACAGATCGATGAACAGACAGAAAGACGCTGCCAGCCAATCAAAAATTCAATAAATACATTTTTCTGATAATTAATTAACAAAACAAAAACTGACCCATATTCACAAGATAATCTTAAGCAGTTCATTCATTCAAATCATCACAGCATTACATAAGTATCAATAAACACTTTCGAATGAATACTCGCACCGTATCGATACGCATTCTCGATTTCAAAACATCGATTAAAAATATCTTATGCTCTTCAAGGCGTGTTATAATATTAACACCTGATTTTAAATTGACGCTATTTAATTCGACACATCTGGATTTTTCGGTGTTCTTCTTTATATTTCGATGGAGTATGTTTTAAAATGGGTATTGTTTAAATAAGTTTATAAGAGATATTGGCTGGAGGAAAGTGAAACATATCGTCACCGGAAAGCCAATACTACTTAAGCGCCATTTTGGCAAAAAAAAATATTCTGTTATATTACGAAATCCCAACAAATCGACGCAGAAAAAAATTCCAATCCAACGATATAATATAACTCATTTTAGCAAAAATGGCGCTTAAGTAGTGTTGGCTTTCCGGTGACGATATTATGTTATTCGTTTGCAGTCATATTGCTTTCTTTTTGGCATATTTTTTTCATTGTTAATAAGGTTTTATTCATCATCATCCGCCAAGAGCAGATCTAGGATTTCTATTTGGGAGGTGTATTAACTTCGTTATCATAATATTTAATTTTAGAACACTTCTCTTTATTCAATTTTTTCTCTAAGCATAAATGCACTTTGCGTGACTATGGGAGCCTCATAGGTACCTTTAATTTTACAATTTAAATATAACATTATATAAAAAAAATTACATAATATTTACCCAAATTAATGCTACCTATAAACATTAAGTAACGTATATAATAAATAATGTCGACATACATTGAGGGAAGCGGTGGTCGAAAATTAATTGTTACAATTCTTCAATAGGTATATTTACTTCCAAAGTATGTTGGTTCTAGTCTAACCAATAACGACTGAATATCAGAATTTTAAACGAAGATCATCTGTGGACTGCCTCATTGGTCTAGTGGTGGCAGGCGCGACTGCTGATTGTGAGGTCCTGAGTTCGATCCCCAGGTCGGGCAAAGTATTATTGGGTTTTTCCGTGTCGAATTCCTCATTAACAGCACGGAGTTTGAATTTGTGCCTGGTTGATGGCAATAAGCTCGCCCCTTATTACATGGGACTTAAACATAACGGCGAAATGAGGGTATTACTTTATACCACTACCCAACCCTTCGGGGAATACAAGCGTGATGTTATGATACCATCTGTAGAGACCTAGAGACTGTCGGCTACGGCGTAGACGCCAACGGAGAGAGCGTGAGTTTGACTTCATGTGGACTCACAAATGTATAAAATGTCATTATATTTCTGTCAATTATATGAAGTTAATAGAGACAGAATTATGTTTAGCGCTAATTGTTTTTAGTGAGTTGCCGAGCAAGCGGGTCTTAGGCTTGTGGTATTATTTATTCTGTGAATAACGTCAGGTTACTTCCTTCACATTAGTTTCCATAACATAAATCAAATCCATATTGTACAAACCCGAACATCCTTCCTCTCTGTTGGTAACCTCATCTGTTGGGGTGACACATTATAACTCAAAGTTTGTAAACCTCGCGGTTGATTGATGTCAACCACATTTGGGACACCACCACAAAAAATACAACGCCACCTGGTGGCTTACAACCACAGATTTTACGCATTTCCTATATCGTCGCTCAAGTTCTAACACCGCGTAACTCAAAATAGTTAACTTTTCAGGAGAGCAAAAAATTCAAATTTTTCTACTTATCATATAACTGTTTTTAATCTACAATATTCTATTTCATTTTGGTTTTTTCGACGGAGCACTTTCTCGACTCGATCCAGTATGGAACTCACCTGACTTACACGCTGTTTTAGCTGTTGACATAGCTTGATTGTAAAATATTACATACGCGGTGGATTTTGTTTTTGAAATAACACGTTGCTATTGGATCTAACCATTGATTGTGATTGGTCAAACAACGTGTTTTTCCATTCCCTATCGAATGACGTGATTAACTCAAAACTACTATTTTTCGAGTTATGCGGTGTTAGAACTTAAGCTACGATAATGTGGGTATGGATGATGACGTTTCTTTACACATGTGCTTTTGCTTATTTTATTTTAACGTTCTTGCGAGTTTTTTTTTTTAACATTTTTAAGACTGTCATGAAGATATAGGTAGAAATAATAAAGTAGAAAAATTTGGCGTTGATACTTTATTTTTTAGACTGCCTTGTTGGTCTAGTAGTTGCAAGCGCGACAACTCATCATGGGGTCCTGGGTTCGATCCCCAGGTCGGACAAAGTGTTATTAGGTTTTTCCATTAGGAATTTGTCAGTAGCAGCCCGGAGTCTGGATTAGTGCCCGGTTAATGGCAATGGTCTCGCCCCCATTACATGGGACTTAAACATAACTGGTGAAACGAGGGTGTACTAAAAAACACCTCTGCCGAACCCTTCGGGGAATACAAGGCGTGATGTTATGTTATTTACTTTGGTGGTCTATATTTAGAAAGAGATAGATTTCCAAGCTAAACATTCCATCTTTTTTTAAATATATTTTTTAGCAGACGCAATGACGCTGCTGCTTGTCCTCTTGATTGATGACTATTTCGACGGTCCCTACGTATACTATCGAAACTACAAAATCTCAGTTTTTATTTTTTTTATGTATGTACACCGATTACGCTGAGATTTATGATCCGATTTAAGTGATTCTTCTTTAGTTTGATGCGGTCCCATAAAAATTCATTATTTTATAACCTTTAAGATAACATAATTTCACACATTTTAAGCAGATAAAATAAAAACTGAGATTTTGTAGTTTCGATAGTATACGCAGGGACGGTCGATTTTGCTTTTTCGTTAATGAATTAAATTTTAAATTTATCTTTAATTGCATATTGTGTAACACCAATGGTCTCAGATAACCTATTGATTGCTTTGATTGACGTTTTGTGTACGAATGAAGCAATAGGATGTCGAGGTGAAACTTCCAAAGGTTATTGTGGACTGTATCATAAGGCTGATCGCATATGGGCCACAAAGTTGCTCGAGACGCAGTGATCGCTAGATTGTAGCTGAGCTGCAGTAACCGTTTCGTATATGGCCTGCAGCCAAAAACAAATGGCGATCAATTGTGTCTTGAGCAACTTACCAGCCTAGCTGCGGTAACCCTAAATAGGTACCTACTGAATCAAAAAAGAAGTAGGTCTAAGTCATAGGTCTCGAGTTCGAACCCAAGGCACGCACCTCTGACTTTTCGGATTCATAATGGTTTGATAACGGCGAAATGAGGGTGTTACTATACACCTCTGCCCAAACCTTCGGGGAATACAGGCGTGATGTTATGTTTAAGGCTCATGTAATAGGGGGCGAGCCTATTGCCATCAATCGGGCACAAATCCAAACTCTTGGCTGCTATTGAGGAATTCCACACGGAAAATCCCAATAACACTATACCCGACCTGGGGATTGAACCCAGGACCTCACGATCAGCAGTCCTGCTTGCCACCGCTAGACCAACGAGACAGTTAATGAGTTTTTTAATGATATTCCAAAGTTTTTTTTTTTTGACTACGCGTTTGGTGCAGTGGCTGATCTATCGGCTTGTGCGCTACGGGTCGTGGGTTCGATTCCCGCACGGAATTAATATTTGTATGGCCTACAGATAGTTGTTCCGGGTCTGGATGATTGTGCATGTGAAGATTTGTGTCTGTAAACGCACCCACGATACAGGAGAAATCCTAGTGCGGGGCGACGTTTTTTTAAATAAAAAAAATTCCAAAGTTATAAATATAATGATGGTATGGAATCCATGTCCTTATAACCTTCGGCTCAATTGTTTCACGTCGTATCAATAGACATCGTGACATTCTTATAATTGTACGTGAAATGTTTACTAATAGCTGTTCCAATATTGTATGTATAGTAGCTGGATATCAAGAAGAGAAATACGCGCTAAAGAATCGACTAGAAGAAGTTGATACCCAAGGTAACGTTGACGTTAGCCAGATTGAAGATGGATCCTGAACTACTTTCCACCTTTTTTTTTATTTTTCTTTATTTTTTATTGTTGGAAAATCCTCATGGATGTCCCCCGCCCGGGGACGGCGAGGGTGTCTGCCGGACTTACCGGCTAAAAACCAACGGTGTTCTTCCTCCTGACCGTTCGGTCGGGGCAGCGGGATTCGCAAAAGCATGCACGGCAACCCCGGCAGACCTACTTTCCACCTAACCTTTTCCCGACTATGTTGGGGTCAACTTCCAGTCTACCCAGATGCGGCTGAATACCAGTATTTTACACGGGGCGACCGCCATCAGACCTCTGCAACCCAGTTACTGGGCAATGCCGATATCGTGAGTTTAGACCAGTTGTCACAATTTCGGGCTTCTGACTACCCCTAATGTCTCTCATAGGTATTGTTATGACACTCGGGACCGACTGTTTAACGTGCTCTCCGAAACACGGAGGGGTCGTGTAAAGAATGGTCACCCATCCACGGACTGACGGCGGCAAGCGCAGCTTAACCTCGCAAATTGTATGATCGGCGCGGTTGTTAATTACGAGCCCCTAAGAAAGATGAATCCTGACATAAGCTGATATTATTTAGAACGATTGAAGTGGGCGAAAATTTAATTAAGTAATTTATCGTTGTTACCGAGAATCCCGCGAATTTTTTTCCATATAAAATTCTTGCGTAACCTTTGGATATTAATAAATGAAAGAAAGGTTCGATTGTCTAAACTAATATTATAAAGAGGAAAGATTTGATTGTTTGCATTGAATAGGCTCTGAAACTACTTACTGGACCGATTTGAAAAATTCTTTTACCAATAGAATCCTACATTATCCCTGATGAACATAGGCGATAGAATTATATTTATGAAAAAATACTTTTTACGCGGGCGGAGCCGCGAGGGCACAGCTAGTTAGTAATATATTCTCACTAAAGTCTCTTACATTTTGAAGCAATAAGGCTGTAAGTGAAGCCGATGCAATTGTAAGTTGGTCAACGATTTTTTTAATATCCAATTCAACCACCGTTTCCATTGAACCGGCAAAAATGCATTTTGAATTTGGAAGGGCAGTCAAGGCAAAAAATGCTCCACTTACCCCACATTGATTACTTCGAGTTCGTATAACCACAAACAAAAATAGATCGAAAAAAATCGAATGTTTATTGTTTGGTGTGGTAGAAGTAGTGAGGGTAGCGAGGACGCTGGACAATCAATTCGTCCTGTCGGATCCTTTCGGAGGAACCTCTATTAGTGACGTGCGGCCACGCCAAATCACCGTGTAATTACCTCGTGACTCGATCGCAGGATAGACGAGCACACAAGTGAATTTTGAAAAAAATATTAATATGGTTTTTTGAGGTAATTGTGTTTCAAATTAAATAAATTATTACAAGCCTTACCGTACTGTATCTTATTTTGCAAATACATGTGAGACGACAAAAGAATTACTTAGAATAATAAAGTAAAGAAAATTGTATAAAATAAAGCAAGACAATCGTAAAACGTTAACAATTGTTTTTGTACGTTTTTGTACCGATTTAGAGCAAAACTCCTCTCCGTCGCTGGATAAGCGATTCGTAAGAGGCGACGAACCTGGCACCATAATTGTGCCCGAAAAATGGCAATAGGCTCGCCACTTATTACATGGCATTAAAAACAAGAGGCGAAACGTGGGTGTATAGGCTCTTGTAATAGGAGAACACCTCTGCTTACCCCTTCCGGGATTGTAGGCGTGAGTAAATGTACATTTTTATAGACGATTGTTAACAAATATTTTTTATCGCTCATATTTGGAATTATTCACGACCGAAAATTTAATAACTTTACTCATTATGTAAAGTACTCATAATACGAGTAATTTGACGCATAGCGAAGCGTTCATGTCATATCAACATTTGCCTCTATCACCAAATACATTCACGTAATTTCGAAATCTTACGAAAGTTATATCATTGGTCATAGCCATAATAAACATTATTGTTTATTATCATAAAATGTTGTTGAACTCAAACACGACCCAATTACCAAGGAAATGTGTGTTTCAATTCAATCTTCGTTTCCGGTATGATAATGTTGGTATCTCTGTTAATGACTTTAATAAGTTTTAATTACTACAATGTTTATGAATCAAAGTATAACGTATTTGTTCGTATCTTTCAGAGTTGTTCGTTCAAGGACAGTTTTTAGGCAGTGGACTCGTTTTGAGAAATAAAAATAAAATATAGTATTATTCGTTTGGCCTTGGCCAATTTTGTGTAGCGATAATGCATTAGCTTCTTACAGTATCATTAAAAAACCTAACAAGATGTTGTGTTCTTGTTGCCGACAAAATAAATTGGGAATATATTGGATCAAAGCTAGATGTAGGCAAGTTTTTTTGTCTATTTGGCCTACAATACTTTGTATTATGTCACAGACTCATAATCAAGAATATTAGAACAATAAAATTATTGAGTAGGTATCGTAATTAATTAAATATTATTTTAAGGCGAATTATAAAATACGAGCTGTGTCCTCACGGCTCCGCCCGTAGCCTATGTTACTCAGTGATAATGTAGCTTTCGAACGGCAAAAGAATTTTTGAAATCGGTCCTGTAGTTTTTAAGTTTATTCGTTACATACAAAAATACAAATCTTTCCTCTTTATAATATTAGTATAAAAGTATAGATAGAAAAATACTGCACGATTTTTTTTGTGGTAGTAGTAAGTACAACATTGTGTAAATTGACGATATTTTCCCAAAACATATTATGCAGAAAATAAATCGAACTTCAAAAATCCAAATCATAAAATAGAAATCGTATATCCTTCCTTCTGTCCACGACTGTACTCAAGGACTAGAGATGCGTTCACGCTAGATCGATTTGAGCGGAAAGGGTAAGAAAATCACATCGAATACTAAAAAATACGTTAGTCCCGCACAAGTGCAACCCTAGCGTAATGTGAACGCATTAGTATATATTTCGTGGTTAAGAAACAATATGGTCATTTCCGTACAGATAAATGTTCCATTTCGTTCGGGTGTCATACCTATGACAGTCGTTACGGGTAGTCTGAAGCCCGAAAGTCTGACAACCGGTCTAACGGATATCGGCATTGCCCAGTAACTGCGTTGCGGATGTCTGATGGCAGTCGCTCCGTGTAGAAAACTGGTATTCAGCTGCATCTGGTTAAACTGGAAGCTGACATCAACATAGTTTGGAGATGATTAGGCAGAGCAAATGTTCCGTTTTGTTCCGATGTACTTACGTATTCTATTCTGTGGTACATTAGGTAACAAAGTTATTTTGGTTAACTGCCTCGTTGGACTAGTGGTGGCAAGAGCAACTGCTGATCTTAGGTCCTGGGTTCGATTCCCAGGTCAGGCAAAATGTTATTGGTTTTTTCCATGTGGAATTCCTCCCGGAGTTTGGATTTGAGCCCGGTTGATGGCAATAGGCTCGCCCCCTATTGCTTGGGACTTAAACATAACGGCGAAATGAAGGTGTTACTATACACCTCTGTCTAACCCTTCGGGGAATACTGGCGTGATGTTATGTTATGTTATTTTGGCTATGTGAAGTTCAAGTAGCAGTAGTAGGATTTTGAGGAACTTCGCTATACCCCCTGGCTCTCATACACAACGGCATACAGTAAACTGTTTGGTGCTGGATTTTAATGTAATTAGGTTGGTAGCTAGCCAGACGGACGGTATAGATCCTACCACCAAGCGTGCTAGGTTTTGTTGAATCTTACAACACGCGTCTATACCCAGCTTGCAGTGGGGATGTTTTATATTCTACCCGTCTCTGCACGGGGTAAAAGAAACCCTTCAAAAGAAATAGTCATTCATATAATATGCACACTACAGGGTGTAAACGTAATCATGTAATTTCATCAAACCACGTGATGTACTGCTGACATAGATTAACAAAGCACGGGATAATTAAAAAACAATTACTAGAAGTAAACATGTGTTCTTAACGTGAGGCATTTTAGCGCATTATAGCGTCGCTGCGCGGTCTTTTAACTTGGGGCGCTAGAATGCCTCATATTAAGAACACATGTTTACTTCTTGTATTTTTTTTTACACACATGCAACATGTTTTCGTTTACACGCTGTATATTTCATAATAACTAGCTACAAGTTGCTGCACATGCATAGACAAGTGCTCTACTTGAACTAACTATCACGGGTTCCATGCCCAATAATTTGCACAGGTCTCTGCTCTGTGCACATAGGCATATAGGCAGTCAGACAGTGATTTGTGTGATTACGTTATATACAACAAGGCAATAATGTGGATCGCGGCCGCCGAGCGTGGCGAGGTTGACAGGTGCCAATCTTGGACGTGCGCAGAAGCATACGCAGCGTCGGTGCGCACGGGGTGAACTTTAATGTCGTATCCGCCGGAGAAGGCAATTGCTGAACATGGGTTGCATGGGTATAACTTAGATCTTCCAAAAGACTGCAGAAACGAACAACCATAACAACGACTTAGCCGAAAACTTTTTAAACGGACAACTAGAAATACCGCGTCACATCCTAAACTTAGGCCAGGGAAACCAAGTTAGTTCTGAATTCTGAAGCCTACAGTTGCATCCACCTGGCTTCAGAACTTACTTCAATGGAAAGTCGCCAAAGTAATTACATATTTAGATCACATCTGATTAGGCTTTAAAGCCGATAGCAAATAAATAACAGAAAAAAATAAGGGTTCCTTTTTCCTTTTGAGGTAGGGAAACGTACTTATACTACGTGACCCGTTCAGGGGGGTCTTCAAAATACCACGTTTGGTCATAAGGACGGGGGGGGGGCTTAGGTTTTCGTCATGTGGTCAATATCCTCTAGGAAAATCTCGCGCTTTTTCAAGCTATATTCAAACATCGCGCGCGGAGTTTAGCGCTTTTTAAACTCACAGGTGGCAACATTGAGCCAAATAAATTTCTTTTTGCAATTTTTTTTATTTAATACCATATTTATGAATTACTATGTGAAAACTAGAGGGGGTGTATTGGCATATACTACGGGTGGTCACCGGGGGGGAGGGGGGTAAAAAGTTGCAAAAAATGGGTCACGTAGTATGGGTACCTTCCCTACGTACGGAACTCTAAAAATACTTCGCTTAGCAAAATAATTGGTGATCCCACTATTTTGTTATCAGTGCGCAGGTGGATTCTGATGCCCGTCCACTTGACATCCACGTGGCGTATCAAGTAATTATTGTAGTCATCGTTTATGTTATCATGGGAAGAGAAGGGGTCAATGTCGCTACTACCTATTTAGTTCCAACATTCATGTAGTTAGCTATTGTTCATATTAATTTAAAATCAGCATACCCTATATGGAACAATACATAATCAATATAATTGATAATCAAATTCTCTGCTCATAGAGCCGAAGTCCGAACAATTCGACAACCAAGTCATAATAATGTCATTACCACCGTCAAGGACATTTGAGATCCTTCCGTGTGTACCGGCCCCAACAAATCAGTTCACGCGTCACAGTCGCCTGCGCAGTGATTGCGGGAGGATGAAGCCTATTACAGGACCCCTCACCACACACCCTGCACATTGTACAACTCTTGAGTAGGAACAGAAGTACCAGTTTAAATAATGATTTATAAAAAGCGCTTGGACTTGATCCCGGCAACTAAACTAAGGCCAAACAAGGCTAAATTAGGCTAGTGTACATCACCATTAATTCTCTAGTTAAATAACCATTTACACGAAAAATTTAACTACTTTATTTTTTTTACGACACATTTGCTTCAGACGTTGGGTGATTGGCTTCTGCGCTACGGGTCGCGGGTTCGATTCCCGCACAGGACAAATATTTGTATGGCCTACAGATTCTTGTTCCGGGTCTGGGCGTTTGTGCATGTGAATATTTGTGTCTGTAAATGCACCCACAATACAGGAGAAATCCAAGTTTTTGGCCCTATGCTTTAGAAAATAAAGAATCTTAGGTAAACGGTGCCTCGGAGAGCACGTTAAGCCGTCAGTCCCGGGTGTCATATGAATACCTATGACAGTCGTTACGGGAAGTCAGAAGCCCGAAAATTGACAAACGGTTTAACCTTAGGATATCGACATTGCCCAGTTACTGGGTTGCGGAGGTCTGATGGCAGTCTCTGGTTAGACTGGAAGCTGACCCCAAGATAATTGGGAAAAGGCTAAGAGGAAGAAGGTAAACGGTGTATGTGCTGTTCACACTACACTTACGTGTCCTGTCGTGAAGCATCAGTAGATGCATCTGACGCTATCGGACTCTTATATTTTCTATGAAGGCGTGCACAATAGACTTGCTGTTATGTAGGACGCGACACGTCCTGCCGGGGTTGCAGTGCATGCTTTTGCGAATCCCGCGACCCGGGCCGAGCGGTCAAATGGAGGAACACCATTGGTTTTTAGCCGGTAAGAGTCCGGCAGACCCCCTCGCCTTCCCTGAGCGAGAACATCCATGAGGGTTTTCCAAAGATAAAATAAAAGACGCGACAAGTAAGTCTAGTGTGAAACCGGCATTAGTTATTTCCTAATCAAAGGCCATATTAATTTGAGCTTACTTTTAACTCGTCCACACTGAATAGCAGTGATAGTGGTGTGACCGTCGGACTGCCAAGTCATAGGTCTCGAGTTCGAACCCAAGCCACGCATCTCTGGCTTTTCGGATTCGTGTGCGTATTGCATAATCACTTATATAAAAAACGGTGAAGGAAAACATCGTGAGGAAACCGGCATGCCTGAGAGATATTTCTCGACGGCATGCGAAGCCAAGTCAGAGCCCATGGGCGACATTAATTCTGACACCAAGTTAGTCACTAACCACGCGAGAAGAAGAAGACTTGTCCCATATTCTGGCGTAGAAGTGGTATTTCTATACTTTTCTATTTAGTGACATAACCGTATCTCATTGCCGTAATGTTATTGCCATGCTGTTCAACGAACGCTTCCTTTCGTTGTATTAAAACGACTTTTAATAAAACTAACGATGTATGATGAATTTTTAAAGCCGGCGGTTGCAACCGTCGCGGTTTTGCGTTTAGCGGCGTTTTGTAAGAAATGGAGTAATTGTGTGAAAGGATGGATGGAAGGATGTCCAGGTTAGGTTCGATTTATTGTTTAATAGCGCGAGTTATCGATATTTCTTTTGTAATATCAGTAAGGTAGAAACCAAACGATCGATTTATGGATACTTGATGGTTTAATTCATCCAAATTATTGACTTCCAAAGCGTTTCTGCCACTAGCAAGCATATCACGATTGATATCACGTTAGGGACCGTCCATTAATCACGTGAGGCTTGAAAGGGGGGGAGGGGGTTTACCAAAAATCACAAAACATCACAAGAGGGGAGGGGGGTTTAGGAAGATATTACGTGTATTTATTTTTTCAAAATTAGATTATACTTTATACCTGTATTGAAAGATAATATTAAAAAAAAATTAAGATTCTTTGTAGGTACTAAAAATACACGTGATTTGGGGGGGGGGGGGGGTAGTCTTAAACCTCACCACGTATCACCGAGGGGGAGGGGGGGGGGGGGGTAAACTGCTAAAAAAACATCACGTGATTAATGGACGGCCCCTTACTAAAGTAAACGTAGTGTTAATGTAAGTGAATTTTGAATTGGAAATACACGTTTCGCACATACTATTTAATTAAATTGTGCACGTCGCAAAATGTTATATGACAGAATCTTACATATTACTTGATTAAAGGTCAAAGCATACATATCAAATCGGAAAGGGATCGTCACCGTATCAACTCAAGCCGTTCAGTATTCTTTGTATGAAACTCCCTACTGCAACGCACATTAATCGGAATCGTAACGTAATCCCCTCGCCTCGGGACAAGCTCACGAACCGCGATGCGGTGCGTGGTCAACGTGGTTCCCGCGCTTACGGCTCGTCGTCCCCGTGCTTACGTCTCTCCGTACCCGAGCTTACGTCTCTTCGTCCACCCTTGCCCCTCTCACCCCTCCCGCGGCCTGCCTGCAGCACACTACTGTTAGGCGCCCCGTACACAGTCAATCTCGATCGCGATCCGCGATCAAAATCAAGGATCGCGATCCAGATTGACTGTGTACGGGCGCCTTACTGCGAGCCGTAAGTGCTGCGTCGCCGCGTCGCCTAGCCGTAGCCGGGTCGACGTATCGGAGCTGCTGATCCGGTTTGGTTACGTGCTTACGTTAGGTTGACGCCTGTTTGACGGCGAGGCGAACGGCGATACGGTTACGATCCCGTTCCGAGTTGAAATGTGTGCTTTGACCATTATCCTCTGTTCAACTATTTGGATTACACATAGTTGAATATCAAATACTATGATATCGAAAATTAGACCACTGAACGATATCTGACTTCCTGGATGTTTCTCAAGGTCTAACATTATCGGATGCCCTACTTATTACGCAAATTAGCATGGATAACAATTAATTACTGAGTCATTAAGCAGTCAAACAATTATTATTTAAATAGACTATCCGTATCTTACTTTTACGATTATTGATATCAGCTGATACAGATTACTGCTTCATAGATCTTTATAATGAAGAAGTGTCATACAAATAATTTACTAATTAAATATACAGAGTGTAAACGAAATCATGTACCTAATTCCTTCAAACCTCGTGATGTACTGCTGACATAAATTAACCCTGCACGAGATACTATTGCATTCAATAAAAAAAATATTACGAGAAGTATCTAAACACGTGTTCTTAACGTGAGGCAATTTAGCGCCCCGAGTTAAATGACCGAAGGAATTACATGATTTAGTTTACACCCTGTGTAGCAACTCATATTATTATACAAGGTTAGTCGGAAAGGGGGTACTAAGCCGCGGCCCACTTAAAGTATCACTGATGACGATTTTAAAGCAAGTGTTAAAATTTCAAAATTCGATAATTTTTATTTGCATGCAAAAAGATTTAATTTTAGATTTTTCCAAAAAATATCATACCTGCTTTAGTTATGAATTCAGAATATTAAGTTTCTAGTCCGTGACCCCAAATGTGACCTAAATTGCAAACACAGCTGATCATAACTATGGACAGATAGATTTTAGCATATTTTTTACGAAATCTTTGAAAAGCTATTTCTCTTAAACTATCGAGTTTTGGGGAAAGTTGTAGAACAAAAGTTATCCCTTATTATGGGTACTTTAACACCCTTTCGGCTTAGTACCCCCTTTCCGACTAACCTTGTATAGAAGTAAAATATGTATTTTTCTTTTATATAGAAAGTAAGGAACGTTTGTAGTACTTACTGAATTTGGCAAATGTATTGTAGTATAGGATCCCAATATAGAACGACATTCACCGAGCTGGGTAATGGATGAAAAGTATTTTATATCAAATTAAATATGTCAATAAATATATTGCAAATGGGTTGACTAAAAAATTTCAGTCCAGAATTTATGATTAGTAAATTATTATTTTTTTAAAGATTTCACTGGTTTGGTTAATTGACAAATTCCATACCAATCGAAAGTATGAAGCCTATAAATATGCAAACCTTAGGTTGACTATTTTTTTCCCGTCACAACTCTTGGGTAGGCAGGTATAAATGCTGTGTTTATGCTTGTCTATTAACTAAACCAGTGAAATCTTAAAAAAAAAATATTAATCATATTTTGGATTGAAATTTTTTAGTCAACCCATTTGCAATATATTTATTGACATATTTAATTTGATATAGTAGTAGTATCGTTGAGCCATCAAAAACGATTGAGTAACACCTATATATTAGAATTAGAGAAATTGACGGATGGCTCGATAAGGTTTGCTCGTTGAAATGGCGATACAATATCGCGTCGGGGTACCGCTAAAGTAAGTCAGACCCTTCATTTAATTGACCATCTATTAATTTACTAGCTAGCTAATTTACTTAGCGGTACCCCGACGTGATATTATATCGCCATTTCAACGAGCAAACCTTATCGTGCCATCCATCAATTTCTCTAATTAAAATATATAGGTGTTACTCAATCGAATTTGATGGCTCAACGATACTATTATTTTTGACTTTTTAAAAGTTCGTTTCTTTTTGCGTTGGGGGTTTTTAAAATTTTAAATTTAATTTTTATTTTAAACTTTTTAAACTTAGTATTAAGTTAAAAAATTTAAACTTATTTTTGGCAAAAAAGCACGTAAATTGTTAAGTAAATATATATTTCATAAATTAAGATTTCAGTGTGAACTCGCATTCTTTGTTTAACGTGTACAATTATTCATATGTTTATTGTTAACTTCTATGTATACATAACATAGTAATTGACTAATTATTTTGTGTTTCTCCTTACACCATTGCATTGTATGTAGAATCAAATACTGATCAAAACGAATCCAAACACGACATATCTGCTATTATTTTTTCAAGAGTGTACTAGTGTGCTGGATATCCTGGCTGCAGCATCAGCTCATCATGTCGCCACCATTGAATTGCATGTAGAATCAAATAGTGATCAAAACGAATCCAAACACGACATATCTGCTATTATTTTTTAAGAGTGTACTAGTGTGCTGGATGTCCTGGCTGCAGCATCAGCTCATCATGTCGCCACCATTGAATTGCATGTAGAATCAAATAGTGATCAAAACGAATCCAAACACGACATATCTGCTATTATTTTTTAAGAGTGTACTAGTGTGCTGGATATCCTGGCTGTAGCATCAGCTCATCATGTCGCCACCATTGAATTGCATGTAGAATCAATTACTGATCAAAAAGAATCCAAACACGACATATCTGCTATTATTTTTTCAAGAGTGTACTAGTGCACTGGTTATCCTGGCTGCAGCATCAGACCAAGAATTTCATAATCTTGCATAGTTATATAGCATACATGAGTGTTGCAAATTTTATTTCACACGTATGCTTGAAAGTAAAGTAATACACATTATGCGTCTAAGAACCCTACCGCAGCTAACAAAACAGCTGATAAACTTGAAATGGCTGAACCGATTTTAATAAAACATGTCTAAGATCACTCGCTAGAAAACCAGCTTTCAAATAAAAAAACCGCACTCAAATCGGTTCACCCGTTTAAGAGTTACGGTGCCACAGACAGACACACACACAGACAGACAGACAGTCAGACACACATAGCGGTCAAACTTATAACACCCCTCTTTTTGCGTCGGGGGTTAAAAATACTTTTCATCAATTAACCAGCTCGGTGAAGGTCGTTCTATAGTGGGATGTTAGACTATTGGTAATTAAGTTGTATGCAATTATTGGTTCTTGTTATTCCAAGCTAAGAACAGGGGCGTAAACCGAAAATTGATCTACAAAGTTTCGGTTTTCCAACCGCGAAAGTGTTTTGGGTCCGATGATCAATTCTATTTTCGTTATTTGACATGTTAATTGACATCAGTGGCGTAACTATAGGTATAGGGTGGCAGGGCCTTCGATCAATAAAGGGCAGGGCTGGCAAAATGCCACGGGCCCCCGCGGCCCCGGCCCGACGGGGCCCTCGGTCCGAGAGGCCGCGAGCTCAGAAGTATCCTAACATTTTTGACAAAATTAAGTAAAAATTATAAATTTGTAATTCTGTTGGGTAACTACTTCAGTGATTTATTAAAATTTAATTACAACGTGACGATTTTTACTGGGGCCCCATCCAATGAATTTGCCACGGGCCTCTGATGGTATGGTTATGCCACTGATGGACATCTAATAGTTCGTTGTTTGACAATACTTTGATCGTATATTTATAAAGTCGATGTTCGTCGTTGTTTCGTTTCGGATTGAAACTTACACCCATATTCTAAGACGTTCCTCCAAAACTTTCTCGACTCGACTCCACCTCGACTTGACATAAACGTCCTCGACTCGAGATTTTTCTTCAGTCGAGGTAAGGAATCATCTGTCAAAGTCAAGGTACCTCGGAACCTACCTTAAGGAAGCAAGTGTCAAAGTTCGTATTTAATAAAAATGAATTTTGATGACTTTATCGAATGTGCTTACGATAATCCTTACAATTATTTATCGCGGCGTTATTTGCGCGATGCAGATAATTCAAATTATGACGTAATGGCTCCGTCGAGGAACCTCAAAGTTCACTCGAAATTGCGACTAAGAATACAATTTTGAAGGTGATTTCGATTAGACGTTTGTTGTTCGAAATAGGTCCCCAGGGTTCTTTATCTTTTCGTGGCTACTGCAATGGGCATTCAGCAGGAGGTTCCTCCTATGTACAGACAACAGCAAAAGTCGCTAAATATTTTAGAACTTTAAAATTAATTACCTCTGAATTTTATTATATATCAAGAATTTGCTTTATAATACTACTAGCGATCCGCCACGGCTTCGCACGGGTGCAATGTAGATACTAATGTGGGGCATAAAAACCTTCCTCTTGAATCACTATCTATTGCTGAAAACTGCATTAAATCCATTGCGTAGTTTAAAAGATCTAAGCGTACAGACAGCGAGAGCGACTTTGTTTTATAGGTACTATGTGAAGAAGATTCTTTTAATAAAACTCTATCTACACCATAGTTATTACTAGCAAAAAATTATTGGTACGTTATCATTCATGAAACAATTTTGAAACTATGAGTAATCGTTACTTTTTGTTGTAACAATTGAAAAGTGAAAACACGATAATCTGAAGACAAACATCAAATTTCTCAAGATAGACATAATTCGTATGTAAAGATAGGTAAAAACTAAAAAGAAAGCACCTGCTATCAATGTTATCAAGATAAAATTATTTTATCTCGATGTGTTCATACTACATACTCAATGTCAGATGAAAGTGTATTCAAAGTTGATATCATAACATAACATCACGCCTGTATTTCCCGAAGGGTTGGGCAGAGGTGTATAGTAACACCCTAATTTCGACGTAATAGGGGGCGAGCTTTTTGCCATCAACCAGGCACAAATCCAAACTCCGGGCTGCTACTGAGGAACTCCACACGGAAAAACCTAATAACACTGCCCGACCTAGGGATCGAACCCAGGACTTCACGATCAACAGTCGCGCTTTCCACCACTAGTCCAACGAGGCAGTTAAACAACCAATCACACAATTTTACTGTCAAAACAGTCAAAAACTCTTCCATAAACACAACTTTAAATAAACCTCAAACAAATCGAAATTAATCTTTACAGTTCAATAAATAAGATCGAAGTTGTATTTTCGAAGTTTATTTGTGTTTTTTTTCTTCTAATTTCGTTGGCAACGGAAACTTAACAATGCATAAGTACAATTATGTGATGTGATATGATGATGAGTGTGTCATCAGACTGTCACATTACAAAGAATTATCGTATCATAGTGAATATGGGACCCGTTGATGGGAATTTGACAGTTAAATTGGGCGTTATTTAGTTATTTTCGAATGAAACCATATTGTACGAATAAGTTGTTGTAACCATGATTTCCGGCTGGGAGTAGGCCAATTATTTATTTGTGGGTATCGTAATTTGTGGCTCCAGGTTGACTCTTTTTATTGGCGTCGAGGTATACACCCATATTCTAAGACGTTCCTCGAAAACTTACTCGACTCGTACTCGACTCAGGACGGCCTCGAAAACACCTTCAAAATTCTATTCTTAGTCGCAATTTCGAGTGAACTTTGAGGTTCCTCGACTGAGGGGTCCTCAAATGAGTCGAGGCAGAGTGGTGTCATTACGTCATAATTTTGTTTATCTGGATCGCGCAAATAAAGCCGCGATAAATAGTTGTAAGGATTATCGTAAGCATATTCGATAGTCTTCAAAATTAATTTTTGTTACATACGAACTTTGACATTTCTTTCTTTAAGGTAGATTCCGAGGTACCTTGAGTTTGACAGATGATTCCTTACCTCGACTGAGGAAAAATCTCGAGTCGAGGACGTTTATGTCAACTATAACTACCGATGGTAGTGAGAAAGGCAGAGTCGAGGTGGAGTCGAGTAAGTTTTGGAGGAACGTCTTAGAGTATGGGTGATAAATTACCCCCTAAACTGTTCGTTGAAGCCACTAAAAACACAGTTTTTGCTTGGTGGTAGGATCTATACGGTCCGCCTGGCTAGCTACCACCTAAAGTCCGGCACCAAGCAGTTTACTGTGTTCCGTCGTGTGTATGTGAGAGCCAGAGGGTTATAGGGTACCCTCTATATCTCTGTTCCTTGAATTCGTGTGCTCCATCTTAGACCCTGTCTGCGCTTACCGTCTGGTGAGACTAGGGCCAAACGTGAGCAAGTCAAGATTAAAAAAACCACCGACTAACTAAATCCATATTTGCTGATAAAATTCTGCAAAACGTAATCAAGTTCTACTCGCTACACGTAAAGCCAAAACCTTCTTGACCTTTGCTAATAATCTTCTTTTCCTCTTTTCGTGTGGTTAGTGACTAACCCGGTGTCAGTGTTTATGCCGCCCATGGGCCTCCGACTTGGCTTCACATGTCGTCGAGAAATATCTCTCAGGCATGCCGGTTTCCTCACAATGTTTTCCTTCACCGATTTTAAGCACAATACGCACATGAATTCGAAAAGTCAGAGATGTGTGCCTTGGGTTCAAACTCGAGACCTATGACTTTTCAGTCTAACGGTCACACCACTAGGCTATCACTGCTGTTAATTGCTAATAATTGTAAAGGCAGATTCTGAGAGTAATCCGAAAAATCATACGAATGCAGACGTTTCTATATAGATCCATAGGCGTATTCAGTGTGGGGCAGATGGGGCGCTTGCGCCACCCTGACACAGGAAAGAATAGGTAAATGGTCTAGATTCAGTCAAATTGCCACCCATATCCACAGAACAATTACCCAAAATAGGCAGACCAATGCCCGACTCCGTCTATACTTATTTGGACCTCAAAAATAACGTTGTAGGGCAAAATTGCCCCATAATCCCATTCTGCACTTCCAGATTTATTGGAAAGACAAATATTTACTGTCTGACTGTGTTTGCCCAACCCTGGATAAAATCCTGGCTACGCCCAATCCTTCACGAATTCCAATGCATAACCAAATCAATCTCAATCCCAAAATAGTGTTGTTATTCTCCTTTCAAACACGACAATAGTTGACCCTTTTGTCTAATCCGGTCGTCCGAAGCTCAAACGCGTACAAATGATCAATGAGACCGAACTGAATGTTGCTGTCGTACGGAACGAATGGCGGGGTCGCATTGTTCAACATGAACATAAACAAGTGCACTCCTCATTCACGAAGGGTCACGCGGGAATAGAAAAAGAATAGAGACGTTTTTCTTAAGATTTTGACAATAGATTTTAATTTTTCGTGTAAATAATTTTCGATGCGTTCAAGTTTTTTAGAATATTAGGATAATAAACAGATAACTGCCTCGTTGGTCTAGTGGTGGCAAGGGCGATTGCTGTTCTTGAGGTCCTGGGTTTGATCCCCAGGTCGGGCAAAGTGTTATTGGGGTTTTCCGTGTTGAATTCCTCAGTAGCAACCCGGAGTTCGGATTTGTGCCCGGTTGATGGCAATAGGCTCGCCCTCTATTACATGGGACTTAAACATAACGGCGAAATGAGGGTTTTACTATACACCTCTGCCTAATACTTTGAAAAATACAGGCGTAATGTTATGTGGATAGATACGTATCATCGGTTTTTGACATCAACATCATTCTGTTCCTAGCTTTTTAACATGATTATTTTCAAGTATTTTGTGGTTAGATATAAAATTATAATTTATCATACCTTCGTAATTAAAATATTTTTTTAGAAAAAAAATTGGTGTAAGGAAATTTAATACAGTTCTGAAAAGCTCTTAGTTCAAAGCAGTAAGGCTGAACTGATGTAAACGCACTATCAGCTCAGCATTAGTAGTCTTAAATATTCAGTCGTAAATTAGATATTTTAGTATTAAAATGATCTTCAGACTTGATCTCTTGGCGGATAGATAAGGAAGCGTATCTGTTGCGATGCTGTGTATGAAGGATAATAATTATTATTGCATCTTATCTTATTATTGTTTGTGTAATAGATGTTTGAGGGTGGTCTAATAACTATTTATAACTGATGGCGTAACTATTATAACATCGAGTGTCATTGATATGATCTTCATTCAATCATCCAAAATATTACACGCTAGCGGCCCGTCCCGGCTTCGCACGGGTGGACATTTTTCCCGTTATTGCAACATTTTTCATTTACGCTCCGCTCCTATTGATCGTAGCGTGATGTTATGTAGCCTATAACCTTCCTCGATAAATGGACTATCCAACACAAAAATAATTTTTCAATTCCAATCAGTAGTTCCTGAGATTAGCGCGTTCAAACAAACAAACTCTTCAGCTTTATAATATTAGTAAAGATATAGTGTAGATTTGACATTTTATAATATTCTAAGGCCCTTATTAGTAAACAGCTTTCATTTGAGAGATTCTTCTTAAGTGTAGTTTTAATATGATTTGAGACGTATTAAAAGAAAAAGTTGTTAATTGTATGGAATTCTAAAATAGTAGCTGTTGTTGGAAGATCCCTCAAATGAGAGTTGTTTATTAAAATGGGCTCAAGTCTGTATTTTTTCTTTCTTTTTCGTGTGGTTAGTGACTAACCTGGTGTCAGAGTTTATGCCGCCCATGGGCCTCTGACTTGGCTTCACATGCCGCCGAGAAATATCTCTCAGGCATGCCGGTTTCCTCACGATGTTTTTAAGCAAGTAATAATTATACCATATGCATATGAATCCTAAAATTCAGAGGTGCGTGCCTTGGGTTCGAACTGGACACCTATTTATATTAAGTCTATATTAACCTGGCAATTGTTATATTTATGATATTTATAATGTTCTTATTTTGTTTTAAAATACATAACTACTAAAAACAATTAAGGAAATAGAAAGTGACTCCATTGCTTTCTGTAGTCCACCGATTTAGAAGCCCTCCTCACAAAATTTAGAGCTTAGAAATCCAAGAAAGGAGTAGATCGGACAAAGATTCGGACAAAGAGGTTCACACGTGTGTCCACACGTGGGCCTGAGGGTCGCTGACCCGGTTATAAACAATATGGAATCATTACTAAAACGAGGGAGATTCAATGACGTCTTAAATTGCGTTTGTTTTGTTTTCTTGCAGCTGCGGGAAGTTGCGATGGTCAGGTTTAGTTTCTTATTAATATTATAACATTACGTCTTACTATGAGATTTCTAAGATTGCCAAACAGTGATATTTACTAATTTAATATCAACGTAGGTAACAACTACCAAAGCACTTATCTTTGTCATATTTGGAAAAAAATATTCAGGATTGAAAGTTGAAAAAATTTCACTTCGTTTGTCAGCAAAAGTCCACCTTCCTTTAAATACCTCTTTTCCTTTTTTAAAGCTAAGTTTACATAGGTACAGAAAGTAGTCTAGTACAGGCGTTAGAATACATATTGATCAAAATCTAGTTAATAAGCCTATTTTATATTGGTAGAATAAGTAGTTTTATGCACTAGCGTTCTGTGTAGCCTTTTCCCAACTGTGTTGGGGTCGGCTTCCAGTCTAACCAGATGCGGCTGAATACCAGTATTTTATATGGAGCGACCCCTATCAGACCTCCGCAACCCAGTTACTAAGCAATGCCGATATCCTAAGGTTAGACTGGTTGTCAGATTTTCGGGCTTCTGCCTTCTCGTAACGACCCGGGACCGACTGTTTAGTTTTATTCTCTAGCCTTTTGTTACTATTTACTAGAGAAATTAATGTCATATTACTACAGTAATGTGAGCTCGGCTTTACTCCTAGGACTCATGTGGAAGGATAACCAACTTCTTATAAGATTAAGATACAAAAATATTTTTTAGAATTCAATTTTTAGTTTAATTTTGACGTACAGTATCGTAACCGTATCGCTAAAGTAAGCGAAAATACAAGTGTCCTATAATATTTATACGTTTGTTTTTATGCGACATGCAGAATTTGTATCATACATAGCTGTGTCCTCATGGCTCCGCCCGCGTAAGAAGTTTTATTCCAGTAATAAATACAGCCTATGTTACTCAGTGATAATGTAGCTTTCTAACAACAAAAGAATTTTTGAAATCGGTCCAGTAGTTTTTAAGTTTCGTTACATACAAAAATACGAATCTTGCCTCTTTATAATATTAGTATAGATATGAATAAAGTTTTCAATTTAATTTAAATAGTATGTGCTAAACGAGTGTTTCCGATTCAAAATTCACTTACATTAATGCTGCGTTTACGATAGTAACTCGATCGACAGCATTTGTGCTAGGCCTCCGGTCTCGTATTCAGTCTTTAAAATCATCAAACGCTCAGATCAGCTTTTTAAGGTTTCGTACCCAAAGGGTAAAACGGGACCCTATTACTAAGACTCCGCTGTCCGTCCGTCCGTCCGTCCGTCTGTCACCAGGCTGTGGCGCGTGATAGACAGTTGAAATTTTCACAGATGATGTATTTCTGTTGCCGCTATAACAACAAATACTAAAAACCAGAATAAAATAAATATTTAAGGGGGCTCCCATACAACAAACGTGACTTTTATAGATAATGTTACGGAACCCTTCGTGTGCGAGTCCGACTCTCACTTGGCCGGTTTTTTTTAACTTGGTATGGGAAGTTATTGTAGTCATATATGCTGTAAGTGCATCAATGTCTCTAGAAGCAAGCTGGAGAAAGACATACAATTGTTTTTAATTAGACGGCTTCCTGTTAGCAAGTAATCATAGGAAGGAGCCTTGCGCAACTTTTTATTAGCGCAAGTACTAATTACAAGCAGCCACGCGTCTTGGCACGGCGGTGCAACTTCCGTAGAGAAAGACAGTCGGTGGCAATTACTATGGACTGTCATTTAAATGGTTAGCTAAGGCTGAGTTGCACCAACTATAACCGTAACCATACTAAAATTTCTGTCAGATCAGTACAAGTTTGACATAAATATGGCAAGTTAACAGTTATAGTTAGTTGGTGCAACTGAGCCTAACACTCATATTCTAAGATGTTCCTCCAAAACTTACTCGACTCCACCTCGACTCAGTCTTTCTCACTACCATCGGTGTTATAGTTGATATAAACTTCCTCAACTCGAGATTTTTCCTCAGTCGAGGTAAGGAATCATATGTCAAACTCAAGTTACCTCGGAACCTACCTTAAGGAAGGAAGTGTCAAACTTCGTATGTAACAGAACTGAATTTTGAAGACTTTATCGAATATGCTTACGATAATCCTTACAAATATTTATCGCGGCGTTATTTGCGCGATGCAGATAATTCAAATTATGACGTAATGACTCCACTCTACATCGACTCAACCTCAAAGTTTACTCGAAATTGCGACTAAGAATACAATTTTGAAGGTGTTTTCGAGACCGTCCTGAGTCGAGTCAGTTTTGCAGGAACGTCTTAGAATATGGGTGTAAGTATTGAGGTGTCGCGATCCATGATCAGCGGAGAAAATAGTGTCATATTTTAAACAATAAGCTTCTCTGAGTTGTTAAAAAGAAATAACCACACTTCTAAGTGCCCATTCACAGTGGATCCCTTTTAACGGATCCGTTGGTACTGGATGTGTTGTTCACACTTGTACCGACGGATCCGTTAAACAAATGACAGCTGCGTCGTATCTGGCAGGCAGGATACGATAAAAATAACGGATCGTATGTGAACGCACCCATACTCCTCTATACATCTTCATGTACGGATCCGTTTTTTATATTGTTCCGGCATCCAGTTTTTGATGACAAAACTGAATATGTAAAAATAACGGATCCAGTATTTTTACTGGATGCGGCATACTGTCGTGTATGTCAACGCTCATACAACTACAGCGCCATCACCAAAATAAAAGTGGATCCGCTAAAACGGGTCCTGTAAACAGTTTCTGTGTGAACTAGCTGTAATTCAACCTAACCTAGTCGAGGTGCTCAGCCTATTTAATAGCAGATTTTTTGCCGTTTTGTTGGTCTAGTTGTGGCAAGCGTAACTGCTGACCGTGAGGTCCTGGATTCGATCCCCAGGTCGGGCAAAGTGTTATTGGGTTTTGCCGTGTTGCATTCCTCAGTAGCAGCCCGGAGTTTGAATTCGTGCCCGGTTTATGGTAATAGGCTCCCCTATTACATGGGACTTAAACATAACGGCGAAATGAGGCTTTTTTCTTTGAAGATGTGACACATTGTTTATTATAATGAATATTCATCCCACCCATGTGATGTCTGGTGTGTCAGCAAGTATGTAAATGGGTCCTCAGACAACATCCTTGTCTTCTAAATGAGTTCCCGTGTCGTCAACTATGTAAAGGGGCCACTCGGTGGTATTTAGGCCTCGTTAGACGGTCAAGGACGCCCTGATGCGGATGCGGGCTATGAATATTACATGCTGTTGTCTCACAGAGATTTAAACAATGATTCATTTCTTTAGTGTTTAACAATAACTTTTCACGGTTATGAATAGGATGGGAATGTTTGGAAACATTCTCGTTTTGTGTTAACTGTGTGGGTTTCGATTTATTTACGCGATGATGTGAAATCGCAACGCCCGAAAATGCGATGCAAATAAGGTTGTGTTGTCGGTCGTCAGCCGGACATGTGTGGCTTTTTACGGTCCTGTCCGGTCAAATATTTACTTGTCCGCCCTGTCCGGCTTTCTAGGCTTTTGGTAAAAAAGATTATGATTAACCCAAGGCGCTAGCGTCCGCGAAAATTCTTCTTCTCCCTGCCCTTACCCCACACTAGGTGGGGTCGGCACAACATGTAATTAAAGAAAAAAGAAAGAAAGAAAGAAAAACATTTTTTTTAATTTATTTATATAATTCGTAAATCCATGTTGTTAAAGGTTTTGGCTTATTGTTTTATGACCGGCTGTCTGCCTGACATCAACCCTCCTTGGGAATACTCGTTGCAACGTCGCGCGGGTGGCCCAATGTGCGGTCGTTCGGTCGGTCGACCAGCGATCGTGAAAATTATTGAATAATATTGAAACAACTTAACTGAGTTAATTTTATTTAAAATGGTATGTCCAGTTTTTACGGCTAAATATCCGGCCAAAATATCTCAGGTCCCTGTAACTTTATGCGAAACTATACAGGGTGTGAACAAAATCATGTAATTCCTTCAAACCTCATGATGCTGCTGACATAAATTAACCATGCACAGAACTTTTGGATTCAATAAAAAAACAAATTACAAGAACTAAACATGTGTTCTTAACGTGAGACATTTTAGCGCCCCGAGAAAATTGCGCGGTATCGCTCGCCGCGCGTTCGTTTAACTTGGGGCGCTAAAATGCCTCACTTTAAGAACACATGTTTACTTCTTGTATTTTTTTTTATTGTATCCAAAAGTATCCCGATCAGGGTTAATCTATGTCAGCAGTACATCATGAGGTTTGAAGGAATTACACGATTTAGAACCTGTATTCTTACAACCGAAACACAGCAATGCTGCCTGGCGGTAGAAATAGGTATGGTGGTAATACTTGTCCGGACGATCTTATTTGGAGCTCTACTTAAAGTCTAATTTAAATAATTAAAATTTTAAGACCTATAAATGTACATTCACACACACATTTAATAAAATTTAACTTTCCTAAGATGTTCTACACCTTCTCCATCTTCAGCATCCGGTCTAAGACCATAGTTAGGGCTTGTACACAAAACTGCGAAACGGCGCGATGCGAATTTGCAACGCAGAAAACTGCGACGCAAATAGCTGCGATGCGATTTCGTGCGGCAAGGCGTCTTCCTTCCAACTTCCAAGGTTCGGATGACCAATCCCTCGACGATCGTCAACCGTATTGAACGTATTTTATACTAGGTAGAATAAATTTGCGTAAAAAGATTTGCGCACTGCTGTTACTGATAAGAAGATATAGGAAAAATCAATTGCGCGAATCAATTCGTAAGTTCTTGCGATGCGTCGTGCTAGCTCGTATATTTCTACGATGCGACGTCGCATCGCAGTTTTGTGTACAAGCCCTTACTCACACAAAATACCAGTTTACTAACTAAACCACACACAAATTTTTTCCTAACCATTGCTTCAATATTCATGTTTTTCCCTCTTTCCCACATGATTCTGAAACACAATCCCTTCTACCCAAACCATACACCACGCCCCAGCATCACAACACAACACTTTGATAATATATTACATCTCAAAATTCTCTCACGAATGGTCTCTATGATTCAAAACACGTTTGTAGATGGGTCAGATGCTCTAAAAAGAGGGCCCGCCCTCAGGGCAATGCCCCTAAGATCCTCTTTTTTTAAAGTTCCGAGTACAGCCCTTACTATCCTTTTGAAATGGGAGTAAAAAAGGAGTGTGGAGGGTCTAATGTATCTTTGTAAGAGGTGGTTTCAAGTTGGTCTATGTTCTGTAAGTGATGCGTGACCGATGAGGTCTGTTTTGTTTATTTTACTTGTTGATGGAAAATCTTGTTGTAGTGTTATCTAATGTTATAAGTAGAATAGCCGCTTTGGAAGATGTTGGCAACCTCAGATCATTCGTTTGGTTTTTCGTCACGTTTTAATACCTACAATCAAGTGGCTTTTTGGCCAGATGCGTTCGCACGCATCACACACTCTTACCAAATCTCCCTTATATCTGGGATCTGAGTTAGCAATTAACGATAATCGGCTACTTACTTTCTCCTAGCCTCTTCCCAATTATCTTGGGGTCAGCTTCCAGTCTAACCAGATGCGGCTGAATACCTATGTCTGGACTTTAAAAGTGACCTTGATTTCCGAGTTTGTTTCGGTTTTTCTTCTCAGAGCTAGTCAGATAAGAAAACATGGCGCCATTAAGTCTAAAAAAAACATTACATTGACTTGTAAAAGTGTCTGTAACAGATTTATTTACAGAAATAAAAATAATTTATTATTTATCAGTATTTTACACGCAGCGACTGCCATCAGACCTCCACAACCCAGTTACAGGGCAATGCCGATATCCTAACGTTAGACCGGTTGTCAGACTTTCGAGCTTTTATTTCCCGTAACGACTGTCATAGGTATTCTTATGACACTCAGAACCGACGGTTTAACGTGTTCTCCAATGCACGGATGGTTCGTGATGTGTAACGAACGGCCACCCATCCAAGCGCAGCTTAACCTCGCAAATCGTATGATCCGCACGGTCATTATTATTAAATTTTATATACAATACACATACATAATGTCCTACAAATATATCGTGCTTGTAATCATAAAGTTTTGACGAACACATCTCGGTGGTCTCATTAAGAGAACATTAGGGCGTTAGGGTGGTTCCAATAAAAATGATTTAAGTGTTCGAGTAATTAATTACATTTGCCTTAATTGACTGAAGTGATTATCGTTTTTTGTCCCGTTCTCAAATCAAGGGTTATTATATTTGTGTACAGGGAATCGTTTAAATTGTTTTAAGTCTTCCTACAAATATTATCTGTAGAGTATGTGACATTAATAGCAGTGATAGCCTAGTGGTTTGACACTTGCCTTCCATGCAGAAGGGTCTGAGTTCGATCCTGACCCGTACCTCTGACTCTTCGAATTCATGTGCGGATCAGAATTTCATTATCACTTGCTTTAATGGTGAAAGAAAACATCGTAAGGAAACCTGCACACCTGAGAAGGCTCCATAAAGTTCTCGATGGTGTGTGTAGTTTCTCAACACGCACCAGGCCAGCGTGGTGGACTAAGGCCTAAAGCCTTCTCATTCTGACAAGAGGCCCGTGCCCAGCAGTGGGACAGTAGTGGGTTAATTATGTTATTATGTTATGTGACATTAAGTAAGACTAGTATTTAGTCTAGATTGTCGAGAAAAACGCCACGAGGAGGAGGTTCTTTTCGACGCGTATATTTGTTTGACAATGTCTACTTTTTTGCGAGAATAGCTACCTAAGCAGCAGTGCAGTGTTTCGGTTTGAAGGGTTATGGGTGCCGGTGAAATTACAAGCACATGAGACTTCAACTCAGAGTTGGCAACGCATCAGCAATCGAGGTTGTAGGTGCAGAGGTAACTACTTAACATCACGTGTGCCGTCGGCTTGTTTGTCAATTTATAACAAAAAACAAAGCTAACAAAAAAAAAACTAACATTCTATGGATTTCTAAGTCTGAATTAAAAAGCTTTTTTTAAATTTATTTAATACTAGCTGTGTGTGTGTGGCTCTGCCCGTAGCCTATGTTACTCAGTGATAATGTAGCTTTCTAACGGCGAGAGATTTTTTGAAATCGGTACAGTAGTTTTTAAGTTTATTCGTTGCATACAAAAATACATCAAAAATACAAATCTTTCCTCTTTATAATATTAGTATAGAAAGAAAATATGTGAGTTACTAAACTTGAATCCAAAATTAACAAAAAAAAACATGAAGTGTCCCGTATTGCCGAAAAAAGTACTTATACTTGTTGTTAACATAAAAAAAGTACTTAAATTGTGGTTTACATCTTTCAATAAAATGTAATGAACTCGACCCTTGAACACGATAGCAGGGCGACCAGTGAACCGACCTGTGGGATCAATGCACCCTTATCGCATACATTTCTCCGCTAAACATTATATCACGAACGCCTCGCGAGAATTTGTGAATCACTGCAGTCTGACCGGTATTTTCTTTGTTGCACTTTTTTAACATACATTTTTATTGTTTTAACATTGTTTTCTTGCAATTGCTTCATTGTTTTATGTCTATTAACTAGCCTCAATTATGATTATTTATTTTTTTATTTGTATCATTACTCTCAAGATATTTTTATCTTATTTTACAATGATTTTTTAGCTAAGTTTTAACGACATTTAATTATGTCAATTGTTTTATATAGTTTGGCTTCCTTTTCCCTTTTGTAAATGTGAGAACCTTGTGGACCTGCATCTATAAATTTGTAAATTACTGTTATTCATATAGTTTTTATTTTATTTTGTTTGTTAATTTTTGTACTACATTACTCATTGGCCTGTAGTCAGGACTCCATTGTTCTCTCACTTTCCTCAACCATTGTACTGTATCCACTGAAATTGTTAAAGATATTATTTTTAAAAGAGTAACCATGGAGTTTCCGGCTCTTCTCCATAGGAAACGACTAATTGGAACCGTGCATCTAAATTCGACTTTTCATAAACATCTGTATTGGTTTATGTGAAATATTTTTTTTGATTTTGATTTTTGAATTTGCCTTGTTGGTTTAGTGGTCGCAAACGCGACTGATGAGCATGGGGTCCTGGGTTCGATTCCCAGGCCGGGCAGTGTTATTGGGTTTTTCCATTAGGAATTTCTCAGTAGCTGCCCGGGGTCTGGATTTGTGCCCGGTTAATGGCAATAGGCTCGCCTACTATTACATGGGACTTAAACATAGCTGGCGAAACGAGGGTGTACTAAAATCACCTCTGCCGAACCCTTTAGGGAGTACAGTTGTTTCCATTAACCGGTGGTGTTTTAAGGTGTTGTAAGGGTTTTAACTCTCGTTTCGCCAGTTATCTTTAAGTTCCATGTAGTAGGGGGCGAGCCTATTGCCATTAACCGGGCACAAATCCAGATTCAGAGTTGCCACTCAGAAATTCCTTGCACTTGCGACAACTAAACCAACACGACAGTCTAGAAAAAAATCAGGTTAGTAACAAAACAAAAGCACTACAAAAAACGAACATTAAAATTTTAAACGTTTTTATATAAAAGGAGGCGATAACGTTCCTCCGCCGTCACGGCGCGTGCGCAACAACAATGATCTGGGAACGCGTGGTCCTGCTCCACTCCTGCGCATACACACACAATCCTTTGTGGCTCTGATATCATCTGGACGTGAATATCGTCATGCTAGACTGTCATGGAAGTCTCCTTGCGAGACACATTACACATTTCACCCTCTTTCGTATTTGTTAAATTTTTAAAATTTACACAATTTATTAATTAACGAGGGGCTCATGGTTAATTACCAACCGACCGGATCATACGATTTGCAAGGTTAAGCTGCGCTTGCCACGGTCAGTCCGTGGATGAGTGACTGTTCGTTACACATCGAGACTCCTCCGTGCCTCGGAGAGCATGTTAAACAGTCAGTCCCAGGTGTTATACGAATACCTATGACAGTTGTTACGGGAAGTCAGAAGCCCGGAAATCTGACAACCGGTCTAACATTACGATATCGGTATTACCGATACAGTACAGTAACTGGTATTCAGCCGCATCTGGTTAGACTGGAAGCTGACCCCAACATGATTGGGAAAAAGCTAGGCAGAATCTCTTCTTCTTCCTGCCCTTATTCCACACTAAGCGGGGTCGGCACAACATGTACCTATTTCATAAATCCATGTTGTTAGAGGTTTTGGCTTATTGTTTTATGATCGGCCGCCTGCCTGACATCAACCCTCTTTGGGAATCCTAGGCAGAATATGAATAAGGAATTTATGAATTATTGTGTCATCATAGAATTGTAATAAAATAAAAAAAAAATTACAAAAAATTTAAACCGACTTCAAAAAAGAATAAAAGAATTACCATATAAAATTAACAGTTTCAGAAGTCGGTGCTGATCCACGCTGAACCAAATTGAAGGCACTGACTTCTGAAACTGTTAGTTTTATATGGTAATTATTTTATTCTTTTTTGAAGTCGGTTTACATTTTTGTAAAAAATGTATTTTTTTTTCATTTTAGTGGCCTTAATTAAAACTTGTTTGGACCTACTAAAGACGCTGCTCGTAACATAATCACATCATCAGAATATGCGTACTGTTCGTCATTGAGGAGTTCCATTGTCTATCTCCGAAGTTCTTCCTCAGATCTTCACCAAATTTAAATGGGACCAACTTCGAAGTATACCCTATCCAATAAAAAAAGAATCATCAAAATCGGTTCACAATTGGCGAAAATATCGATGAATATACACAAAAAAAAAACATACAGACGAACATAGTAACCTCCTCCTTTTTGGAAGTCGGTTAATAAAATAGCTTGTATGTTTTAGCTTATATAACCATAAAAACTAAACGAATAGAAGTCGCCAAGCGAAACGATGATGTTTTGATAAACATCACTTTTGTAATAACAGTTCAGTCTTATAAAAGTTATTACACATAACATCACGCCTTGTATTCCCCACAGGGTTGGGCAGAGGTTTGTAGTACTACCTCATTTCACCGTTATGTTTAAGTCTCATGTAATAGGGGGCGAGCTTTTTGCCACTAACCGGGCACAATTCCAGACTCCGGGCTGCTACTAAGAAATTCCTAATGGCAAAACTCAATAACACTTTCCCGACCTGGGGCCGTATTATGACATGTTAAAACCATCACTGTTCCGGTGAGAGACAGTGATGCAGCTATGCAGGTTGTAAAGCGCCGTCACATTCTCACAACGGAACAATTATGATTTTAAAACGTCATAATACGTCACTTGGGGATCGAACTAATGACCTCCCGATTAGCAGTCGTGCTTGCCACCACTAGACCAACAAGGTAGTCAAATTCTTAATTTTACTCAATTGGCGAACAATTGTGTTCCGCATGGAACTGTACTTCCAGAATTGTGGCTACTTTAACTAAACATCGAACTTACGGATTCCATTAATTCGAGACATCTGACAGCAGGATATCGACTGTGTATTTAGGACGGGAAGACGCTCCAATTAAAACTCTATTCAGATATAAGCGATATTCGCTACCTCCGAGTATATGAACTTCCGCGGTCACTCGTGTTCGCTCTCCACAGCGGTAGCAAATATCTGAATGACCCTTTAATTGTTCTCTTTTTAAAACGTCTTCTTCCGTTTTCGCGGCGTCATCTCTTACGCAAGTTGTTGTTCTATCATTAGTGCAATCTTGACCAGTACGAGGGGGGTCGTAGGCCTCATGACCCCCCCAAAATCGTACACTTTGGCTGCGACCACGCCTGACGTAACAGAGATCTAGTCTAGTTCATCATATTTAGTCTCTTTCGATTTGGCTAGATAAATGCTGAATTCCGTTATCTTATACAACGATCACATAATTTAACAAACTCTTTCACACAACAAACGGGAAGTTATCTAACTTACTTGTAAATGCCAAGCACAGTAGCCGTATTGTCCACAGTTCATCTAGGTCTAACTTCACATACTTAGCACACTGAGGCTCATTCATGCAGTTACAGACCAACTCTACAGAATAGATACTCGTTGTAGCTGACACTTGATCCCTGAGGTCATTGCATTGCTGCCGTACTGGGTAAACTAATAGCTATGCAATGTACAGTAGGGGAACAAAAAATGTATACACCTTAAGGTCTATTTTGGCTTGCACAGTGCAAGGAACAACCTATTTATTTAACTTACTACGTATTGCCAACATTATAGAAATGAAAATACAAATATTTTTTAACAGGATATTAAAAATTATAATGGTGACATGATGACAACCACTAGTAATGTCAATTTATTTAATCATCGAATTGATTGTTGTAATGGTTTTTGCAACAAAGCTCTTTAAATCACATCAAAAATATTATATGGCACTACTACGTCATATGGACGCAAAAAGCAATTTCAATCTTTGCTATCAAATAATTAAACATAATTTTCCATGCATTGGTCTGTTCCGTTCAACAGTTTGAAAAGGTAACATGTGCCCGCGATGTGCGAAAGGGATCAATTTGAAAACTGACGAACCGATTTATTACTATACTGTACTTAGCCATGATGTAAACTTAGCTTTATTACTTGGAATAGATTATTTATTACTCGTATCTTTATTATTTTTACTTTATTATCTTTATTACTTTAGGGTTGCATCCGTCCGGGTTTCCCCGGATTTGTCCTAGTATGGGAAGGCGTCCGGGGAGGTACGGGGGATTCTCAAAAAGTGTCCGTGTGAAACCCGGACGCCAGCCGCATTGGCAGTTTCGTTCGTTTCCTATCTCGGTACTCAATTATTTTCAAGCATCACACAGATACGTAATATGACTTGGGTACGATAATATAATATTATGTTTTTTTTTTTATATTATCAAGGACGTCCGGGGTAAAATCCCAATTTCGACCAAATGTCCGGGGTTTTTGAAATCTTTGTCCGCTGTCGGCGGTTTAGATGATGGCAGCCCTAGGTGCATTAGACGATCTTTGATAAGTATTTTGATATGGCAAGGTTCAGAAGCATTATGAATTTTTGACTTCTTCTCCGTCACAAATAGCGCGATCGATGTTCGTTATACGGGGAGGAAGGGTATCAAACTGGTCTTAAAATATACTGAGTAACTGATCTGAACTGCTTGAAGATAAGGGAAAGTGAATCTAGATTTGCTGAGATCTGCGAAAGTTATCGTATTTTGGTGGAAAGATCAATTTCTGGCAAATAATCCTAGGGCTGGTAAAAGTAGAAAATAAACCGGTGGATACGGTTAGAATAACATTTGAAAATGAAAAAATGTTTTATTAATTTTGACAAGTTTTTTTTTATTTTTTTATTTTAGGTGGGTTTGCTCTTTACTCTAGTCTAGGTCAGAGGAGACAGAGACTAAGTCTACGATGGAGTGAGCTTAACCAGAAGAAGTCTGTTAACTTTGAAGAGATTCAGGTTGAATGCGTTCGGGAACACAGACGCAGGTAGTGAGTTTCACTCTTTCTAATTATAATAAGTTCTAGTAAATCTTAACAACTAGTGATAGGAGACTCCTTTTACGCAAATAAGCCTGTGTTATACCAGGTTCACACGATTCGATTCTAGTTGATCAACTGCTAAATCGTATGCGATTTGAACCGTCTGAACAGACTTTCAATCAAATTGAAGCAACAAAAACGCTTAAACTTTTGTTGATCAAGTCATTTGTTGAAAGCGATTAGACCAGTCTGAACCTGTCTTTAGGAGACTCCAAAAAGAAGTTATGAAGTCATCTTAATCAATAATTAAATATTTGTTACCTACATAAATGAATGCCTTGTTGAACTAGTGGTCGCAAGCGCGACTGCTGAGTCCTGGGTTCGATCCCCAGGTCGGGCAAAGTGTTATTAGGTTTTTCCATTAGGAATTTCTCAGTAGCAGCCTGGAGTCTAGATTTGTGCCCGGTTAATGGCAATAGGCTCACCCTCTATTACATAGGACTTAATCACAACCGGCGAAACGAGGGTGTACTAAAACACCTCTTTTTTTTTCTTTGGTACGTCCTCCTTGATGTCTCTCGCCCGGGGGAGGCGAGGGAGTCTGCCGCACTCTTACCGGCTAAAAACCAACGGTGTTCCTTCTCCTGACCGTACGGCCGGGGTCGCGGGATTCGCAAAAGCATGCACCGCAATACTAAAACACCTCTGCCGATTCCTTTGGGGAATAAAACGCGTGATGTTATGTTAATTACGTACATGGATACTTGTACTAATGTAAATAAAAGTGTGTTAAAACTCTAAACCTAAAGTCTGATTTGTGGTGGTCACTTCAGCTGTGTTGAAATGAAATTGAAAGGATCTGATGATGACAAGCGTATTTTTTTTATCCCGCAATCGAATCTATAAAGGATAGTACACTCTGATCAGGGTTACTGGTATTTTTTATCGGACATCATAGCTAAAATTGTTCAATTTTATTGTTGTTTGACGACGCGTTTGGTGCAGTGGCTGAGCGATCGGCTTCTGCGCTATGGGTCGTGGGTTCGATTCCCGCACGGAACAAATCGACGGTCCCTACGTATACTATCGAAACTACAAAATCTTAGTTTTTATTTTATTATGTATGTACACCGATTACGTTGAGATTTATGATCCGATTTACGTGATTCTTCTTTAGTTTGATGTGGAATAGTTGCCATTTGGACCCATAAAAAAATATTATTTTACAACCTTTAAGATAACACAATTTCGCACATTTTAAGCAGATAAAATAAAAACTGAGATTTTGTAGTTTTGATAGTATACGTAGGGACCGTCGAAATATTTGTATGGCCTACAGATAGTTATTCCGGGTCTGGATGTTTGTGCGTGTGAAGATTTGTGTCTGTAAACGCATCCACGATACAGGAGAAAATCTAGTGTGAAGCAACGTTTAAAAAAAAAAAAAAACATTTTTTTATTCTTGACTCGGTCGCGTTTGTCCCTCACCTGATGGTAAGCGCAGTCAGGATCTAAGATGGAGCACATGAATCCAAGGAACAGAGATTAAGAGTATACCCCTATAGCCCTGTGACATACTCACGACGGAACGTAGTTCACTGCTTAGCGCCGGACTTTAATGTGAGGGTGGTAGCTTGCTAGGCAGACCGTATAGATCCTACCACCAAGCGTACCATCATGCATCATAAATGTTATACATAATCAGCCCATTATACTGTCCCACTGCCGGGCACGGGCCTCTTCTCAGAATGAGAAGATTAGGCCTTAGTCTACCACGCTGGCTGCGGGTAAGCGAACTGCACACACCATCGAGAACATATTTTGGAGCACTCTCAGGTGTGCAGGTTTCCTCACGATGTTTTCCTTCACTGTTAACGCAAACTTTTTATGCGCACATGAATTCGAAAAGTCAGAGTTTCAGGCCGGGATTTGTTGGCATGAAGCTTGTCCCCACCAACTATTTCAAAAAATAGTGCATAAATAGTGACCAAAACTAAATAATTAGTGACTCAATATATTTCGAGTTATCAGCAGCTATTAGTGGGGACGCTAACTTGACGTCCAGACTGCAAGCAATCGTATCAAAATGCTACAACCATCTATCGAAAGGATGACGTCATAATTACCGAGGTATATCAAGACGTGTGAAAAGAAATCATGATTGTATTATCAGATTCTAGTTAGAAATCAATAATTAAATAGGTTAGGTCAGGAATGCATCTAATCGTTCATAAATTGATAAATGAGACGCATGTCTGCACATTGGAAAGTTAGTATCATATAAAAATGCTAAGCCGAGCATAAAGTAGGTAACTAGTATTGTAATACGTAATGTATTAAATAATTCCATTGCACCGATATAAGCATGTCCAAAGAGCGATGTTATTTGAAATTTCAATTTTAATGCAACGAAAACGAAGTGAAAATTCCAATAACATAAACATACCAATCTGAAATATACTCTAACTTCATGACAATAAAGTGCATATTGATTTTTTTGTTGTCAAGTTCGTAATCAGCTGGTCTGCCGCGCAAGCGCATCTCAGTCAGTATTGGCGCGAACGCAGCGCGCACTTGATGGGCGACGCGCACTGATTTTCTACCCTTTTCGAAGCACGCACGTAATCCGACACGAAAATTAAACAATATTCATAATTCTAATTGGTTAAATAAAAAATCTGGTTAAAGAAGATCTTTTGGAGGATTTTTAGGAGAGGATAACCTATTTGGTGAGTGTTTGTTACATTTTTTATGACAAAAAAAGTGATGAAATGTTTTTGGCGCCAAAATGGTCACGTTGTGTTTGAAGGCGATTCTGATTCCAGTTTTCATGTGTTATCAGGATACTCGAAAACTAAACGGGATATTGTCAGCATTTGCTGAATAATGCTGAAAATACTGAATTCTCTTAGTATTTTAATGAATAATGACGTTTAATCAGTGTGGTAAATCGGCCATTTTGAATGCAGATAAAAATTATTGCATTCATTTTGAACCTTCTAGAAGATATGCAATGTGTCATGCGCTTATTACGCAGTATTTTTTCGATGCAATTCTCTCTTCTCTTAAAGAAAAAAACGTGTTTGAAAATACAAATTTTCAGAATACAGAATTTCATTTTCTATATTCCAACACGTGCTTGCGAAATTAGTATTGTAATAAAGAGTAGGTACGGAGGGTGGTGGCACAATTTGGAAGAGGCTTATGTCCAGCAGTAGCCTACAATAGGCTGAGTTGATTGATTGGATAGGTTAGTTACAAGAGGTAGATAAAGATATTATGTCACGGATTTTGTAATTTTTTATATGAGAGGTGTGACATGACAAATGTCACCTTGCGCGTGCTAGTATTAACATTGATAATTGAAGATTTGTTGCATTGTTACTGCGTAATTCCGATAAGAGACATTTGTACCTAATATAAAGTATACTATTATAATAATTTTGTGTTATGTCCTGTCATGCATACCATGCAGTTCACTAATAATGTTGCTTAGGATTTGGAAGGGTTATGTAAAACTAACTTTTACCCGTTACTTTGTTTGATTTTTTTTCACCCACTTAGGGGAGGAATTTTGAAAAATCCTTCCTTAGTGAATGCCTACGTTACAAAAGGTACCTGCTGTAAAAATTTCATGTTTCCAGCTTCAGTGGTTTAGGCTCTGCGTTGATGAATCAGTCAGTCAGGATCAGGATTATTTTGTCGTCTAAAAGAATATTATGGGTATCTACTAGGGATTGCAATCCGGCCTCATTTTCAATACGTTCGTACGTACGTTCATTTTTATTTTAGATACTATCTACATCTTATCTTAATCTAGTCTAGTTCCAAAGAGGGATGTAAAATATTCCTCCAGAAAGGTGTTTTTTTCTTTTTTTTTTTTAATAAAACTGCCCAACACTAGGATTTCTCCTGTATCGTGGGTGCGTTTACAGACACAAATCTTCACATGTACAAACACCCAGACCCGGAACAACTATCTGTAGGCCATACAAATATTTGTTCCGTGCGGGAATCGAACCCACAACCCGTAGCACAGCAGCCAATCGCTCAGCCACTGCACCAAACGTGTCGTCGTGTGTCGGTTAGCAGCATGCATTGGAGAATTTGTGCATTATCTTGTGATCACACACCGCCTGATACGCGCTATCAGGCGGTGGTTGTGGTGGTGAATATCACAACTTATTATCAGAAAGGCCTGCGTCGATATCAAACTTATATTATACTTACGTCAGCATCGAAGTTTGTTGGAGCGATTGCTTTTTTCATCGCTAATAGTAAGGAGTTTACCAGCTAATACATTAAGCTAGTATCTACATTAAGAGAGCCTCCACGAGTGATGATACATAAGTACGTCCGGCGCACCTTTTTTTTCTCGTTGGAAAATCCTCATGGATGTCCCTCGCCCGGGGAAGGCGAGGGGGACTGCCGGACTCTTACCGGCTAAAAACCAACGGTGTTCCTCCTCCTGACCACTCGGCCGGGGTCACGGGATTCGCAAAAGCATGCACCGCAACCCCGGCAGGTCTCGGGCGGCCAACCCTCGGCGGACCTCTCCTCTGTGGGGCCTGCGGGGAAGCGCGCACGGAACACTGCGCGCCGCCTTCTCGGGCCTGTTACTGGTCGGGCGGCGGGTACGTCCGGCGCACCCTAGGCAGTCAGCCTCGCTACCAACCTTACTGACTGGATAGTCTTTTCACCACAGCATGGGCTATTCTCATATAGCCCGACACGAGAGAAGAAGATCACTAGTTTACAGTAATTCTTTTCAGTTTACTGGTGGTCTCTAACAACTATCACATGTTTTTACCTGATAGCCGCTGCTGACGGCTCTTGTGCTCTTGATAAGACTCGAAGATGTCACTGATGCCAGTATGAACTTTAAGCTTGGCCTATATCGACTGGCATGGTAACCAATCCCTATAATTTCCTCATATACACCATGTAACTATGACAGATTTCATCGCTCTGCGCGTTGACTTCATTTCAGGAGTCATCATCATCTTCCTGCCCTGGTCCCAAGTTACTTGGGGTCGGCGCAATATGTTTTTCTCTTCCACTCTTCCCTGTCAGCCGTCTCATTATCATTTACTCCCTTATCTTTCATATCCTCCCTCACACAATCCATCCATCTTTTCTTAGGTCTCCCTCTCCCCCTCCATCCATCAACATTCATATTCATCACTCTCTTAGTCACATGTGTTTCATCCCTCCTCAGCACATGCCCATACCAAGACAAACGCTTTCCTTTCAACTTTTCTGTCACTGGTGGCACTTTCAAACTTCCTCTAATATACTTATTTCTTACTTTATCCATTCGCGTCACTCCACACATCCATCTCAACATTCTCATCTCCGCTACGTGTAATCTTCTTTCATCCGTCTTCTTCACGGCCCAACACTCTGATCCGTACAGCACGACAGGTCTTATAATGGATTTGTAGATTTGTAGGAGTAATGTCGATTATTATATCGATAGTTTTAACGTGTGACGACACGTTCGGTGCAGTGGCTGGGCGATTGGCTTCTGCGCTACATGTCGTGGGTTGATTCCCGCATGGTACAAATATTTGTATGGCTACAGATAGTTGTTTCGGGTCTGGGCGTTTGTGCATGTGAAGATTTGTGTCTGTAAACGCACCCACGATACAGGAGAAATCCTAGTGAGGATCAAAGACAAAAAAAAAAAGAATCGGTGCTCAAGTACGTTCGGTGCACCTTGGGCAGTCAGCCCCGCTACCAACCTTGCTGGCTGGCTCATCTTTTCACCACATCATGAGCTATTCTCGTATTGCTCGTCCAAGAGAAGACGGTGTATTGCAGTCATTATCGCATTATGATAGTATCGTTGGCAGGTATAGATAATTTTGGTAGTATTTGCATATTGAAATAAAAATAGGGACGTGTGCACTTTCTAGGCCACTCGTGTTATCTAACGAATTATCTATTAGATAGATATCCTTTATTATGTCCTTTATCGCGAAGCGTTGGTAACTCCATTCAGGCTTTACAACGCTCAGATTATCTAAAAAGATTAATATTTCATACTTGAAAGGGCTCCATAAAGTTCTCGATGGTGTGTGTAGTCCCCCAACCCGCACCAGGCCAACGTGGTGGACTAAAGCCTAAACCATTCTCATTCTGAGAAGAGGCCCGTGGCCAGCTGCGAGATAGTAATGGGATGATTATTTTATGTATTACTTGACTTATTTTCCACCGCAACTTTCTTGGATCTCCAGGTTTCCAGAGCAATATTCAGTGCCTAAATGGACTTCAATATCATACGAATACATATGACAGTCGTTATGAGTAGTCAGAATCCCGAAAGCCTGACAACCGGTTTAATCTTAGGTTATCGGAATTGCTCAGTAACTGGGTTGCGGAGATCTGATGGCAGTCGTTCTGTGTAAAATACTGGTATTCAGCCGTATCTGGTTAGACTGGAAGTTGACCTCAATTTGGGAAAAGGCTAGGCAGAACGAACGAACGGATGATGATGGGCGATGCCACCCCCGTGTAGGCGTTGCCCAAATGTGGGGATTGCAAAACTATGACTTAAATGTGATGTCTGCGCGACCTACGCTTCTGTATACACCTATGCTAGGAATCGTCAACCTTTTGAAACGAAAGAGCTAAGTTGCAATTTACGAAATTTCACAATTTTTAAAGATCCACAAAGAAAATTCGTTTCAATATTTATAGTATTTGCTTATACAGGGTGTCCTGTAATTAATGGATAACCTTGAAATGGCGTTTAGCAGAACTAACTACATTTAAAAAAAAAGAAATAAAAGAAAAAGATTTAGATATAGTTACTAGGATATTTATCGCTCAGTCATAGACAGTATATCTCAGTCATTATATTATATTATTCAATCATGGATCGATTGCACGATTTTAAGGGTTTTCATGAGCCGCCACTTTACGAAAGAGTCGCATGTGGCTCGCGAGCCGCAGGTTGCCGACCCCTGGCCTAGGCTAAGGCGTTGTCAGAACATGTCTGTCGGACCTTTCGGTTATGTAAACTCAGGTTTCAATATTAATATATTTTGTTATAAAACCTTCAATATTATCGTCTGTGAGGTAGGTCGACTGTCGATTAGATTAGATTGCCTAAAGTTGTTTTTTCACATTGAATTATTTGGCAGAGTTGCATATCGTCGCTGCGCCTGCAAAATCCCCTATGTAGGTATTCTTTTTTGAAAATCGGTCTTTGATGGAGGGGCTCGTGGCTAAATAAAACCGCGCCGATCGTACGATTTGCGAGGTTAAGCTGCGCTTGCCGCGGTCAGTCCGTGGATGGGTGATCATTTGTTACACATCGAGACCCCTCCGTGCCTCGGAGAGCACGTTAAGCCGTCGGTCCCGGGTGTCATACGAATTCCTATGACAGTCGTTACGCGTAGTCAGAAGCCCGAAAGTCTGACAAACGGTTTAACCTTAGGATACCGGCATTGCCCAGTTACTGGGTTGCGGAGGTCTGATGGCAGTCGCTCCGTGTAAAATACTGGTATTCAGCCGCATCTGGTTAGACTGGAAGCTGACCCCAAGATAATTGGGAAAAGGCTAAGAGGAAGGTCTTTGATGCTATTTTGTAATACTTCTCAAGCCACGTGCACCTGTAAATTCCTTTTTCTAATAATTTATTTTGCTATCTTCTTAACTAAATAAATGATTAGAAAACAGATTTTACAGGTGCACGTGGCTTGAGAAGTACCTATTATAAAATAGTATAAAAGACCGATTTTCAAAAAAATAATTATTGCGGATTTTGCAGGCGCAGCGACGATATCGGAAATGCGCTTTATATGTCACTGCAGTTATCTTTATTGTTTAAAGTTATCAAGACATATGTTTTCAAATTTCGTTTCTTATCTTTATCAGTTTGTAGATTTCCCCAAAAATATCGTCTTCAGGTCATTCTAATGGCCAAACACTCAAACGCTATTCAATACTAACTTAATATTAACTTCGCCATAAAGTGAAAGTGACAGCATGAAATTAACGGCAACTTAAAATTGAGTAGCATAACATCACGCCTGTATTCCCCGCAGGGTTGGGCAGAGATGTATAGTTACACCCTCACTGTCCCATATAATAGGGGGCGAGCCTGTTGTCATCAACCAGGCACAAATCCAACCTCCGGGCTGCTTCTAAGGAATTCCACACGAAAAAACCCAATAACACTTTGCCCGACCTGGAAATCGAACCCAGGACCTCACGATCAGCAGTCGCGCTTGCCACCACTAGATTAACGAGACAGTTAAAATTAAGTTAAATTAAGTAGCGTTTTGAGTATCTAACCATTAAGCCCATATTCATAAACCAACTTACAAGACATACGCAACTGTCTAGTTAAGTTCTTAAGAAGAAATGCGGTCAGCATTTAGTCCATACAAACGTATTCCTCAGTTTCCTCCTTGGATAATGTCACTAGAGCAAATATTTTTTACCACATGATATATATCTACCACCACTATTTTCCTATGTTTTATTTTTGTCAATAAATTAATTATTAAAGGAACTAGAAACGTTTAAACTTTACAAAAATCGACCGGTTTTACCACCATTTTCAAACATCTGGCAAACAAATTTGACGAATATAAAAAATAAAAGAAAAACATAAAGACATAAGCAAAGTCTTTCTTAAATGATTACAGAAAAAAATATTAAAATCGGTCCAGATTTGAAGAAGGAAACAGGGAAATACGAAAGTACGATTTCGCTAATATTGCACAGGAGAAATCAGTCCGAGATGGGCGTCTCTTTCGCACTCAATTGGGACGGTTTGCGGGAGGGGTGGGTCGGAAATAGATCGTAAAAACCTATTCAAATTATTAATATGTTGCAGCCCGTGTTTTTTCTTAAGTGCTTATTACACTATTCGATTTTTAGGAAATCTAATTAGGAAATCGGAAGGTGTGACTGAAGTTAGACAGTTAGATTCCGATTTAGTGCGATTGGAAGGTCCCGATCGAAGGCAGGAAAATTGTTTACGATTTAGGCGAGTGTAATCGCATCGCTACGATTTAGAGCAGTGTTGCAAGATCGGATTCGTAAATTTACAGCGGTTTGAGTATATACTTACAGTATTTTGGTATAAAAATACAGTAAAAGTTAAAAGCGAAGCGAAGAGCAATAACAAGTATATATGGAAAAGTACATAATGATAGAAAATAAATGTGTACATTTTTTCCCTGAATTTCTCAAAAGTACTATATTTCTGCATAATTTTTGGGAAAAATACTATATTTGGTCAAAAAAAAAGGTGGCAACCCTAGTCGTCGCTCCAATTTAGAATTCAATTTAGTGTAGTGTGATCACTAGCTTCTAACTTCCTAGTTAGTGTTCCTAATTAGATTTCCTAAAAATCGAATAGTGTAATAAGCACTTTAATCTAATATGGCTGGGAGCCATACAGCTAGCTAGCTATTTCCACTTTCACATAAACAAAAGACTACGTGATTTCCACCTAGAGAAAGTCCAGTAGCATTTATGAATAATTCCTGTCCTTCATAGCTATACATTGAGCCGGCTTCGAACGGTAACAAAACGAGGCAATACCGCTTCATTGACAACGGGACCTACGATTCCTTGAATTGGCTTGCGAGACCGCTACAATTGGCGACTGTTTCCATTGCCATAGTATTCTTTGTTTTGAGGATCATACGATTTGCGAGGTTAAGCTGTGCTTGCCGCGGTCAGTCCGTAGATGGGTGACCATTCGTTACACATCGAGACCCCTCCGTGCCTCGGAGAGCACGTTAAACAGGTCGGACGGTCCCGGGTGTCAAACGAATACCTATGACAGTCGTTACGGGAAGTTAGAAGCTCTAAAGTCTGACAACCGGTTTTGCCTTAGGATATCGGCATTGTCCTGTAACTGGGTTGTGGAGGTCGGATGGCAGTCGATCCGTATAATTTATTGGTATTCAGTCGCATCTGGTTAGACTGGAAGCTGACCTCAACATAGTTGGGAAAAAGGCTAGGTAGAACAATTACGTATTTATTATTAGTAAGAAAATTATACAAAGGATATATTGTTTTGTAATGCATAAGCTCTTACCAAAATCTGGATCACTAGAGACTGTCATTACTAAGTAGGACACCATTATCTCTGGCTTTCCATAGAATTCAACCATAAACATACTCTAGCCCTAAAACCAATTAAAATCCCGAATTATAATTATTCCCGGAAATCCTAGTGTTGGTTCAACGTCCTCTTAGAGCGAGATGCGTACGCGCAACAAAACAAACAAGTTTCCCTGAGACAGATGTGTGTAGGTGATGATCGTACTTGATGCGGGTCGTTGGACCTGTTAGATGGTACTTGTCTAAACTTTTTATTGGGAGAACAGATTGTTGTACTGATTTTTATTGTTTACATCCTTCGTGTTGTCTGTTGTGATGGTTGGAGTTATTGGCTTTCGTGCTCATTCCAATGAGATTGGGGCAGATTAGTTTGATAACAAACAGTTGAATTGTAGACCTCAATCCATCTTCTTCTTTTCGTGTGGTTAGTGACTAACCTGGTGTCAGAGTATATTATGCCGCCCATGGGCCTCTGACTTGGCTTCACATGCCGTCGAGAAATATCTCTCAGGCAGTTTCCTCACGGTGTTATCCTTCACCGTTCTGAAGCAAGTGATAATTATACCAGTCATTATTAGTCAGAATTTGATTATCACTTGCGTTAACGGTGAAGGAAAAACGTCGTGAGGAAACCTGCGCTCCTGAGAGGGCTTCATAAAGTTGTCGATGGTGTGTGTAGTTTGCCAATCCGCACCAGGCCAGCGTGGTGGACTAAGGCCTAAACCCTACTTATTCTGAGAAGAGGCCCATGCCCAGCAGTGGGACAGTAATGGGCTAATTATGTTATGTATGATAATTATACCATACGCACATGAGCCCGAAAAGTCAGTGGTGCGTGCCTTGGGTTCGAACTCGAGACCTATGACTTGGCAGTCTGACCGTCACAACACTACGCTATCACTCCATAGAAGTGTAGAATGTTTTGATAGAAGATAACTTTAGACGAATGCTTTTGTTTTTCCTGAGAGCAGCTGGCCGTAACACTTGATCAGGGTACAGCGAGATTGTCTATCGACGCTCTATCACATCACATAAATTGTACAGTTTATGTTTATACAAGGTTAGTCGGAAAGGGGGCACTAAGCCGCAGACCACTTAATGTATCACTGATGATTGTTTTAAAGAAAGTATTAAAATTTAAAAATTCGATTAAGTTTTTATTCCATCAAAACATATTTTTATTTTAGTTTTTTTATAAATTCTTCATCCCTGCTTTAGTTATGAATTCAGAAAATGGAGTTTCTAATCAACGATGATGATGATGATGATGATGATGATGTATGATTTACAACAATTACTTAAAAAATTGTTTCACAGCTCTAAGTATTGAAAAAGCTTAATATATTTATTGTAGGTATTATTTTATCGATTCGTAGTAGCGCGCTAGGAGCACGGCAATTGATATTTAGCCACGCGCTTAAAAGGTTAATAAATAAAATATAACTACTTTTTCAAAAATCTACTTTTGGCGCCTCTTACCACCTGGCGCCTAGAGCGACCGCTCCTCTCGCTCTAACCTAGGGCTGGCGCTGCCTGATAAAGACAAATCTTTACATAGTATAAAAAAAGTAGCTCCCGCTGTCTGTACGCTTAGATATTTTAAACTACGCAACGGATTTTAATGCAGTTTTCAGCAATACATAGAGTGATTCAAGAGGAAGGTTTATATGCCCCACATTAGTATCTACATTGCACCCGTGCGAAGCCGGGGCGGGTCGCTAGTAGACTATAAAATGGTAATATTAACCTTGGCATTTCATGAATATTATCTTTGTCCTGAGTGTTTAATAAGACAGATAAGTAATCGATGCATTACATATTCGTTCTTTTTTATCAAACAATCGATATTGAAAGATATCATCAAAGGTGCATGCGATTGCATCGCAGCCACTGACTGAAATAACATAACATATTACGTAATATAATCAGCTCATTACAGTCCAGGGCACGGGCCTCTTCTCAGAATGAGAAGGGTTTAGTCCTTAGTCCACCACGCTGGCTTGCTGCGGGTTGGCAGACTACACACACCATCAAGAACTGTAATGTAACGTTGTACGTTATCTTAAGCAGGTATTTAGCGAACAAACCAAGAAATTACGTTATCTACCTACTTTTATTCTAAGCTCTCTTAGGTCAAAACTGAAAAGTCAGAGGTGCGGGCCGGGATCTAATTGAGATCCTCCTGCATGGAAGGCATAAAGTGTTCAACCGAAATAGCAACATAAAAATGTATACTAACAATTTTAATTGCATACTAGCTGCCCGGGCAGACTTCGTTCTGTCAAAAGTTATTGGCACTGTAGTGGGAAAAGAAAAGTGTTGTTTTTACTATTTTCCACACTATTTTTATGTTTTTTCTCTCCATAAGAACCTTCCTTGTGCCTTAAGGAATATATAAAAAAAAAAGTTGCCGTATTGGTCGAGCCGTTCTCAAGTTTTTCGCTTACCAACACATTTGGCGATTCATTTTTAGTTATAGGTAGGGTAGGATAGTGGCTCGTGGCTAATTAACAACCACGCGGGTCATATGATATGCAAGGTTAAGCTGCGCTTACCGCGGTCATTCCGTGGATGGGTGACCATTCGTTACACATTAAGACCCCTCCGTGCCTCGGAGAACACGTTAAACTGTCGGTCCTGGGTGTCATATGAATACCTATGACAGTCGTTACGGGTAGTCAGAAGCTCGAATGTCTGACAACCGGTCTAACCTTAGGATATCGGCATTTCCCAGTTACTGGGTTTCGGAGGTCTGATGGCAGTCGCTCCGTGAAAAATACTGGTATTCAGCCGTATCTGGTTAGACTGGAAGCTGCAACATAGTTGGGAAAAGGCTAGGTGCAATATCAACGTGAGAGCTACAAGTGAAATCGTGCGATAGATCTGAAGACATCGCAGGAAGATTTCACTCTTGTTAATTTGGCTATGACGTTTTTGGGTTCCACACAGTACAGCTACCTAATTCCCAGATCCAATAACAATCCTAGCTACCACCCTCACATTAAATTCCGACACCAAGCAGTTTACTGTGTTCCGTCGTGTGTATGTGAGAGCCAGAAGGGTATAGGGGAATCCTTCTATATCTCTGTTCCTTGGATTTGTGTTCTCCATCTTAGACCTTGTCTGCGCTTACCATCAGGTGAGACGAGGGCCAAAGTCAAGAATAATTAAAAAAATAATTAAAAATATATATTTTGGGACCCAGTGTATAATATCAGCAAGCACATTGGGTCAATCGCGCGACGGGTGCAACGAATATTCCCAAGGAGGGTTGATGTCAGGCAGGGGGCCGGTCATAAAACAATGAGCCAAAACCTCTAACAACATGGATTTATGAAATACATGTTGTGCCGACCCCACCTAGTGTGGGATAAGGGCAGGAAGAAGAAGAAGAAGAATTAAAAATATATATTCAGCCATGATCATCCCACTGCAGGGCAAAGGCCTCCCTACCCGCCTTCCAATCCTCTCGGTTTAAAGTTTTCTGCAACCAGTCCTTCCAATAAGTATCTAGTTCGTCCCGCCATCTCTTTCTGGGCCTGCCGCGACGTCGTCTGACGTGTGGGCTCCGCGCAGTGATGAGTTTGGCCTACAGCTCGACTGACAACAAAAAAAATACAATCAAAATTTTGCCCGTAATCTTAATGTCTTCCCTCATTTGTTTTACATTCAAAACCAATTTGTACCTTTTAAAACCTTGAAAAATTCAGTGCTTTACCGATAAAACAGTTGTTAAACACGTCACTAATCGTACTAAGTGAGTTTTAAGTGGATCTGGATTCCATTGTTGCTTTTTACTCGAGCCGTGAGACGATACACTTTCGTTTTCGTCGGGTTAAAAAAAAGGTTAGTTTTTGTTAGTCTGCGGGTAATTTCGTGTCCATAGATAGGGAAAGGACGGTGTCATTATGTTGCCTACAGCTTCTTTTATAAATTCGATAGTTCTTGTCTTTAACCGGCATGGGCAGGTACTTACTGTCTAGAGCCAATGTAGACCATTTACTTTTTGTTTTGCTTAGTTTGTCTCGCCGTTTTCTTCGTGGCCTAAGGTTAGTAGCACCGAGATTTGTATAAGGCTCGATTTATGCATGGTTTACATGAGATTAGTAATCGTCATCAGTGGTTATCGATCAGTACTTGTCGTGTAAACTGAGCTTGTCATTTCTCCGGTTAATTGTTGCATTCCAGAATACCAATCTTTTTGTAGAAACATATAATCGAGGAGGGAAAAGATAGCTTTTAGAAGTAAGGCCAATCGCAGTCTGGAATTTAATAATTCAACCTATCACGGCCCCATAGCTGGACATAAGCTTAACACAAGCTGCGCCATAAGAAACGATTTTTCGTCTTCAATATCGCTATTTCAGTCACTTTCTTGTGCGATCTACGAGACTTTGGAGGTTCTACGAATCCTGATTTCTTTAACCACACGTGACATCTATGTATAATATGTGGTAGAAATCTTTGACATAGCACAGAAATGCATACGCCGAGGAAATCTGCGAATAGCTTGGCGAAGGCCGAGCGTGCCTTATCGCGGCGCAAGCGCAACAAGGTCGGTGCAAGTGCACGGCCAGCAGCACGTGCCGGTATTATTTAGACGAGCACGGTGACGTCATGGGTTCTATTAATATTATGTGGATTGATTAAATGGCTGTGATTTTCCTGTATATTGGGATGTGTAGGCATTATATTGGAACCGTTATAGTTTCCTTGTCTTAGTCTGTTTCGTGTGGTTCCTGACATAAAGAGGGACACCTCTGATCCACCTCTGGGTGTTGTATAAGGCGATTATGCCAAGAAGATGAGCAGTAGTGTCCTTCTGTCTGCTAACAATAACAATCTAAGGTCAGCAATCCCTCTGCCAAGTGTTGTGATTGAGGCTCTTTGGCATGAAATGGTTTAAGGAGAATTGCCATTCTTCTTCTTAGCGTGTCGATGGCAATCTAAACTGAGTCGGCCCAGAACTTAAATGCAGGTATCAGGCACGCAGGACATGATGTCAGGTGTCCCATCGTTTGTGGAACAGCACCACATTTACACTCTAAGCTGGAATCGTCTATGAATCTCCACCTGAGCAGGGTTTCCTTGCTTCGACCAACCTAGGTCTAGTCTGTTTAAAGACTTCCAGGTTAGCAAAGGCAACTCATGTCCAGGTGGGAGATTTTTGTGTTGACATTGCTCTGTTCCGGTTCGAAGGGTAGGTATGGGTGCTGGGGAAATAACAGGTACATGAGACTTTTCAGCGTTTTCTCTAGTCTTGGCAACGTACCACCCGACCTACTCCGAAACAGGGACGTCGAAGTTTCAGATCCAAACGAAACAACGAGAACATCGAAATTATAAATATACGATCAAAGAATTGTCTAACAAAGAACTACTAGATGTCAATTAACATTTGGGAATAGGGTAGACGATAGATAAAATGTCAAATCGCGGAAATCGAATCGATTATCGGATCCGAAACAGTTTCGTGATTGGAAAACGTGCGATTTGTCAGCCGAAACTTCGTAGTTCGATTTTCGGAGTAGGTTCCTAACTATCCTATTAGGGTTTAAATGTGTATTACAGGTTTACCAAACTATTATATAGTAAAAGGGAAAATGTAACATCGTTCCAAAGAACATATTAACGTATTTTTTAATAAAATTGGTGCTTGTACTTAAATATAGGCCGATTTCTATAACTTACGGAGCGTTATTGCTAAAAATTGAGACTTGTATCTTTATCAATAATAAAGCAAAGACCTCATATGACTTTACACAGTAGATCCTTCTATGTAGCTATCACTGGTAAAATTAGCTTACTAGTAATTATATGAAGTGTGGAAAATAAAAATGCTACCATTGATAAGCAAAACGTGTCATTTTTGCTTATAGGAACCGGACATTAGTAATCAAAAAGTTGAAAAAATTAATTTGTTGATCTACAAGGTTAGTCGGAAAGGGGGTACTAAGCCGCGGGCCACTTAAAGTATCACTGATGACTATTTTAAAGCAAGTGTTAAAATTTCAAAATTTGATAATTTTTATTTGTATGCAAAATGATTTTTATCTTAGTTTTTAAAAAAAAAACATACCTGCTATACCTAGTTATGAATTCAGAAAATTAATTTTCTAATCCGTGACCCCAAATATGACCTCAATTGTAAAAATAGCTGATCATAGCTATGGACAGATAGATTTTAGCATATTTTTTACGAAATCTTTGAAAAGCTATTTCTCTTAAATTATCGAGTTTTGGTGAAAGTTGTAGAACAAAACTTGTCCCTTATTATGGGTACTTTAACACCCTTTCGGCTTAGTATCCCCTTTCCGACTAACCTTGTATATTATTTAACCTTTTCATTTTATTTATATTAGATAGATCTTTTAAAAGTGATAATAAAATACTAAAATAGGTATACCTACCTAGCTGTCTAAAAATACAGTTAAACAATAACGTGATTACTGCAGTGCATTCAGAGAACAATGATCTCGCGAAACTAAAACATTACCTATGAGTCATCTCGTCTCAGTTCAGTTTCCACATCAAATTGCTCTTGACTATTGTAATAGCTAACATAGTGGCTAGTAATAATAAAAAAACAACAGCCTTCAGTAACTTCACCAGTTGCAAATTGTTGGGGGCAAAGAGTTTCAAATCGTCCATGTAAAGAAGGTGGCATATCCACATCTTCTCAACCGGTAGCCTAACCCTGGACTCTCCAACAAGAACATAAAAAAAATGATATTCTAACGGTTGAACGCTTGCCATCCATGAAGGACGGGCTGAGTTCGATTCTGGCCCGTACTTCAGACATTTCGAATTTATTCATCAAAGTCATTAGTGAAAATCGAACTGAGAACTTTCAGCTGACGGATCGCACATTTTCCAACCACGAAAGTGATTCGGGTCCGATAACCGATTCGATTTTCGCGAATTGACATTTTGTCTTTCGTTAACCCTACTCCCAAATATTAATTGACATGTAGTAGTTCGTTGTTTGACAATACTTTGATCGTTTTTATATACAGGATGTGGCGCAAATAGTGGTTCAGCGTTTAGGGGTCGACACACCGTATATTCATCTATCACATACCATAATTTGAACCACTTTTTACCAAATCTCTCAAAACTTTTTTTTAAATCTGTCGCTTGTCTTTAATCAAGAAAACAAAATAAACAATGCCATTTGATGAAATTACAGCCAAATTAGTAAGGCAAGATGTAGATTTATCAAAAAAAAAATGTTTAATTCTGAGACCTATGCTAAAAAATGGTCCAAATTATGGTATGTAATAGCTGAATATACAATGTGTGAATCCCTAAATGCTGAACACACCCTGTATATAAAGTTCGATGTTCTTCTTTGTTTCGTTTTGATCCGAAACATTGACGTTCGTTTTTCGAAGCAGGTCCCCAGAGCCCAAAATAAAAAAATATAAAATTAAATGAACTTTAGAAAGAAAACAGCAGTATGCTTATTTATATGTAGAAGTTATTACATGGTATGAGTGAATATACATCATTAACTAATTATGACAATAATCTTTTTCTTCTCGTAATTGACTAACCTGGTGTCAGGTTTATGTCGCCCATGAGCCTCTGACTTGGCTTCACATGCCGTCGAGAAATATCTCTCAGGAAACTCCTCACGATGTTTTCCTTCACCGTTTTTTAAGCAAGTGATAATTATACAATACGCACATGAACCCGAAAAGTTAGAGGTGCGTGCCTTTCATTCGAACTCGAGACCTATGACTTGGCAGTCCGACGGTCACACCACTAGGTTATCACCGCTATATATATATCTGCCTAGCATTTTCCCAACTATGTTAGGGCCAGCTTCCAGTCTAACCAGATGCGGCTGAATACCAGTATTTTACACGGAGCGACTGCCATCAGACCTCCGCAACCCAGTTACTGGGTAATGCCGATATCCTAAGGTTAGACCAGTTGTCAGACTTTCGGGCTTCTGACTACCCGTAACGACTGTCATAGGTATTCGTATGACACCCGGGACCGACTGTTTAACGTGCTCTCCGAGGCACGGAGGGGTCTCGATGTGTAACGAACGGTCACCCATCCACGGACTGACCGCGGCAAGCGCAGCTTAACCTCGCAAATCTTATGTCGTTATACAACAAAAATAATAATAATATTAGTACCTACACAATTGAAATACAATTGCATAATAATTATATCAGTGTTTGTAAACAGACAAGCTGGACAGTAACCAAATGTTTGTGGTAAACTGACCTGCTGATAAAGGGTCGTTTACTTTGTTTTGATATCTGTGGTTGCCCTATGCTGGACTAAAAAATAGTACCATAATGATACGTGACACGGATTAAAAGAGGCAAACGTGGAATATTTTTTGCTAATTTGTGACTTATACAGTCAACAGCAAAAGTAGACGAATATTTTGGAAATTCAAAATTTATTATCTCAGCTTTTAATTGTTTTTGTTATAAAACTTCAATTCTTTTCTATAAATAATCCATAACCTCTATCGTTATTTGTTAACACAAAAAATAATTGGCAAGTTTTCATTCATAAAACAATTTTGAAACTTTGATCAATCATCACTTACTTTTGATGTTGACTGTACAGTAGGGGAATGAAATGGTTATACACCTTAAGGTCTATTTTTGCTTGCACAGTGCAAGAAACAAATTATTTTCCGACTACTTATTGCCAACATTATAGAAATGAAAATACTAGTATTTTTGGCAGGATTTTAAAAATTACGTAGACTATTCTCCGTCTACGAAAAATTATAGTGACATGATGACAGACACTAGTAATGTCAATTTATTTAATCATCGAATTGATTTATATCATGGTTTGTACAAGAAAACTCCTTAAATCAAAGCAAAGATATTACATGACACTACTACGTCACATGGAGGCAAAAGGCAATTTTGATCTTTGCTACCAAATAATTAAACATAATTTTCCATGCATTGGTCTGTTGCGTTCAACAGTTTGAAAAGTTAACACGTGCCCGCGATGTGGGAAAGGGATGAATTTGAAAACTGACGAACCTTTTCGTTACGTACGAATGACGGGATATTGCCGTGGAACACCTGTTGTGCCCACCTACGTGAACTGCGGGATGTTTGGATGTGATCCTCTTTGGTGGACAGAATCGGTAAACCACGGGAAACATCCCGAAATAATGATCGGAGTAGGTGGTAGAATTAATATTTCTACGAAGGCATTTGAAAAACCTTTTATTTCGATAAGTTTTAAACAAATGGCACTTAACTGGAGTGGCTCGTGGCTAATTGGCAACCACGCCGATCATACGATTTGCAAGGTTAAGCCCTTGCAGCGATCAGTCCGTGAATGGGTGGCCGTTTATTACACACCGAGACCGCTCCGTGCCACGGAGAGCACGTTAAGCTGTCGGTCCCGGTTGTCATAAGAATACCTATGACAGTCGTTACAGGTAGTCAGAGGCCCGAAAGTCTGACAACCGGTCTAATCTTAGGATATCGGCATTGCTCTGCTACTGGGTTGCGGAGGTCTGATGGCAGTCGCTCCGTGTAAAATACTGGTACTCAGCCGCATCTGGTTAGACGGGAAGAAGACCACCAGATAAATGGGAATAGGCTAGGAGGAAGAAGTAAAGAAATTGTATTTATCACCTAAAACGGGTAGAACATGTCAGGAATACTAATAAAATAATATATAATAATATATATAATAATAAAATAATGTTTTTTTATAAAAACGGATATGCGTACAGAAGTAATTTTTGTTTGCTATTATAGTATACGAATATGTCACCAAAGGATCGCGTACTTAATTTGTATTTTCTTCAAATTCTTACCTAAAAGTAGTCCGGATTTGATTTGTAAAAATAAAAATAAATTATATTCTTCATATACGTACTTTATTGCAATTAAAATCTTCCTAGAATGACCCTGCACTCGAATCAAACAAGCAATCATATCGACCGCGCATGCGTATTTTACGCGCATGCGTCAAATTATAACCCCTCGAAATGAAATGTCACGCTGTCAGCTGTCAATTTATACACTTTCTCTTCCTTACACGTTCCGAACCTTATTGCTCGAGGGAGATAAAGATTGATAGTAAAATCTATGGAATTTTATCGATTAATAATGTCATCTCTTTCGCACCCGCCAGTCGTCACGTTGCGCAGCAATCGCAGTTGCAAACAGTGTGTTGTATTTAATGTTTTCTGTTTGTTTACAATGTTTTAATAAGTGATTTTCATTGTTTTAGTGTGTCAACACCTGGCTACGTTTATTCCGGTAAGTTTTTTAATATTTCCTTTAGTTATTATGGTATTATAAATACGTGTATAAATAAAACTGGTGGATATAATTTGGTGGCCGGTCATGTCAAAATTTTATGGTATTCTCTATTGCAAAAATGCAGTTTGTTTAATAACAATATTTTGGTACTAAGGTATCTAATGTTTATTGGAATTTGTTGTTCATATTTAATGAGGTTAATTAAGAATACAGTGTACCTACAAATATAAGCATGCCATCTTCAAACCGAATTTATATTATTAGACTAACTGTTCTCTCACGGTTGTGCCCGTGTAAATATATTGACTACAGCGCCACCTATCGGATCCCAGCACAGCTACGAACAATCGTCTCGACAAAAAAAAAAATTGTGTAAATATGATCTCAATCGGTAAAGTCGTTCTCAAGTTATGGCGTGACCATGGGAAATAGGGATTCATTTTTATTATATAGATATTATAGATTAAGGAGAGCTGGAAAATACTCATAGACATAGGGCGTAGTGAAAAATTCTAAAACTATGGTTTTACTTCACCGATTATCTTTTTTTCGGAATCTTTTTTATCTCAGCCTTTGTTTACTTATGTTGGCCGTAGGCCCCAACGACGTGAGTCCATATTATATCAATGGTAGACCCACACTAACAAGAAAAATATCACACAAACCCAAAACGCCTACTACCCAATACAGACCATTTTTCGGTAGATATTCCAACCAAGTTCTAACAATCTGTCATTCTTTGGTTTCCCAAAATAAAGACTCGAGTCATTCCGATTGTTCTGCCTAGCCTTTTCCCAACTATGTCAGGGTCAGTTTCCAGTCTAACCAGATGCGGCTGAATACCAGTGTTTTACACGGAGCGACTGCCATCAGGCCTCCGCAACCCAGTTACTGGGCAATGCCGATATCCTAAGGTTAGACCGGTTATAGATCTCAGGCTTCTGACTACCCGTAAAGACTGTCATAGGTATCCGTATGACACCCGGGACCGACAGTTTAACGTGCTCTCCGAGGCTCATTCGTTCGTTACACATCGAAACCCCTCCGGTCTCGATGTGTAACGAACGGTCACCCATTCACGGACTGACCGCGGCACGCGCAGCTTAACTTCGCAAATCTTATCTTGTTGTTAATTAGCCACGACCCCTCCCCGAGATGATGCAATCTGCACACAATCTTATGATTGGTCTCCGCTGCACTCCAACTAGATACCGCTCTACCTAACAACAATAGCTTCTTGAATGTGGCAACTCAATATCGACATTTGCAACGATCTTATTTCTTATAATATTGTTTTTACTTTCACTACGCAAACCGGGATTTTACTTTGGATTAGGATTAGTTTAACGCGGCAAATGGTTGTAACGAGACTGACTTGATTACGCCGAAATCGGCGTAGTATTAGTTGTAGCATTTTACTAATTGGAGCGCAGCGGAGTCCAATCATTGATCTATGGCGTTGGTATTTCACACATTTTAACTATAAACGGTGTAAAAAGACCCTTAACGAAGCCGAAAGGCACTTATTCTCCACGTCATTGCGAACATTTTTTTGTTCTGGACTATGCCTGGGAACCTTCTAGTTACGGAGATATTGGAGGTCAAAGTTCCAACTTTTTCACAACTTTTTTTTTATGTACTAGTTTTGAAGGTTGCAAATGTACTTGAAATACCTCCATTACCCGTTTACTACTCATTGCATCTATCAGCACAGTGTTTTGATTGCGTTACAATTAGCTTTAAAGTAAAACGACATTTTAAACTCAAAAAAAAAGTCGTTTCCCAGCGACAATTTTTGCGTAGGGTTACTTAGTTTGATGTACTGAATGCATGGTTGACGGCTTGGTGAAGGGTCTCTTTACACCTTGTATATTTACGAGTTCTCGTGATTTTCTCACACATCTTATGTTTCTGTAGAGCAAAGGTAATATTCTCATCCAGCCTTTGAACGCATGCCTGCATAATTTAGTATTAAGTACCTTGATTCACATAACCTAGATATTATAAATTCCAAGTTTTTGTATACAATGGCATTTATGTTTATTTTCAACGTCCATTGTTTTATGTGAATAAAAAACGTTCATTATGTGGCTGATTCTTCGAAAATTTTTAACATTATTTTAACAAATCGTTCTTCTCCCGGGTTGTTAACGTTATAGTATTGTCAGATTGTTTTTATTCTTATCTTATTGCTTGACGGCAGCGGTATAGTTTGAGTTTTCATTATTATAATTATAGTATTAAACATCTGCATTCTTAACTTTGGGATGATGCTAATGACGTTCTCAATTTTTGTTAAATTTTTTCGATGAATGCCCCATGTACTCACATACAGTTTAAACACGTCTACATCAGTCAAAAATACACTGAAATTCTGTGTCAGTGGTTTTAACCTTTTGAACATAACACATAACATAACATACGCTTTGTATTCCCCGAAGGGTTCGGCAGAGGTGTTTTAGTACGCCCTCGTTTCGCCAGTTATGTTTACGTCCCATGTAACAGGGGCGAGCCTATTGCCACCAACCGGGCACAATTCCTCAACTCCGGGCGAACTCATACCTGCACGTTGCAGGAACTAATGGACGCTACTGATAACGTTAGTGTTTGGCCAGACTGGCAGCGCGGTGCGGGGAGCGGCGCGGGTGCGGGAACGCGCGCGATTTACCTGTCCGCAGTGGAGCGTGGCTTCGTTCTGAGCGTTGTCGTGTCCAGTGTTTGTCAAAATATAATATGGATGAAGAAGACTTATTTTTACTGGTTTATGTTTCGACATCCACAGTGCAGATCGTGCTTGAATAGCACTTGTTAATTCTTCAACATTTAATTTTGAAGACGCTGGCTCACAACAACGCGCGTGGTCATCTCGAACTAGTTTGAGATCCCCCGCTCCCGCGTGGGTTGTCGCTTGTCGCTTGCCGCCCGCGCTCTCACTGCGGCCACTTGTATGAGCGAGCTATGGCGTGAGCTACCCGCGCGCTTCCCGCGCCAAGAAACCCGCGCCGCTTCCCGCGCCCGCGTGCCCACTATGGACACTCAAATGAAGTTCTTCTGTTTGAGCTCGCCGCACCGCGCCCGCCCCGCGCCCGCGTTTGCAGTCTGGCCAAAGGCTTAAACTCGTAGCTAAGTTCTGGGCCAACTCAATTTAGATTGCCATTGACACGCAAAGAAGGAGAAGTTGTAGGCTTTTATAATAGCATTTTGGCCTCACCACTGTCAGATTAGGCTCGAATGCTTTACCATAATTATTCTTATTCTTATGACGACACGTTTGGTGCAGTGGTTAAGCGATTGGCTTCTGCGCTGCGGGTCGTGGGTTCGATTCCCGCACGGAAGAAAATTTTTTATGGCCTACAGATAGTTGTTCCGGGTCTGGGTGTTTGTGCATGTGAAGATTTTTGTCTGTAAACGCACCCACGATACAGGAGAAATCCTAGTGCGGGGTAATATTAAAAAAAAAATGCGTTTTGGTTAGGTTAATATTTTTTTTTTTTAGTTCAATAACCTGGGAGCCGTTTTCTGAATAGGAAAAACCCTGTAAATAAATGAAAGATTAAATAAAAACATTTAGTTGCTATCTACGAGCCATAGCAATAAACACGAAGATCTCACAGCTTACACATGATTAAAATAATAAAGGGCCTCTGACGTCACCCACAACGAGCGCACACGCCGCTTTCACTGTGAAAAAAAAAACGAAAATCTAATGGAATGTATGTAACAACCGTTAGATCGGACGAGTTCTCATAGCGAACGAGTTTATCGCTTTGGATTATAAAAAGTTTGGGATACCGATGAGTACTTACAAGTACAATCTCGCTATAACTTTATTATGGTACATTTGGTGGTGTTTGGCATAAAACAAGCCACAACCTGTAGCATAGGCGTATAATATGCAAGCGCAGGTCACTTAGGCAACACAGTTTAATACAGTTTTACAATCCATACAGTTGGCCAACGCGTTTAATGACGGGCGATGATACTGGCCTAGTAGGCGTTGTCCAACTATATGGCTTGGGAAACTGTATCTGGTTAGACTAGAAGCTGACCCCAACATAGCTGGAAAAAAGCTAGGCAGAACAGAACAGAACGAGAGAAAAACACTAACTTACAGGGCTTCAAAAACGTTCTCGATTGTCTGTGTAGTCCGCCAACCCGCACTAGGCCAGCGTGGTGGACTATGGCCTAAATCCTTCTCATTCTGAGAAGAGGCTCATACCCAGCAGCGGGACAGCAATAGGGATCATTTAAACGTTATCGAAACAACTTTCTTGCTACAACAATTATATTGTTATTAAACAATGATGCATTATTTATGGCAGGTGTTTTCTGTAGGTAAATGCATAATTTTATGGTCTTACTAGCAGTCCCGCGACTTCGTCTGCGTAGAAGTCGGATGGGTTTTTTTGCGAGGAACCCTAATTCCTTTTCTTTTTCTTAAATAGAAGCAGCTTAGGTTACTCCTTATAATATCAGCTATCTACCAGTGAAAGTTCCGTCAAAATCGGTCTAGCCGTTTCTGAGATTAGCCAGAACAAACAGACAGACAGACAAACAAAAAAGTTTTTTGTTTTAGGCGTATATACTTTCATATGCATTGAATAAAAAGGTGTTATTTTGACATTACATACAGACAATTAAAATGCACTCGCGTTTCACCTGGCGCATATCGTAGAGAAAGTATTTTTTGTAGTTTACAGTACGTAACACAACGAAGAACAAACCTTGTAACTGGTTGATGGGTAGGTTAAGTGTAATACAATAGTAAACTTTTTGTCATTATCCACGCTATCCACTTATCACACAGTGTGAAAACGCGGGCATAGTTCAAGCTATGATATTCAGGATTTTGAGAAATTCTTGATTTCTTACTTGTTTACATTGTGCAGCTGATCTTATAGGATGATGTTAGTTATGTTAACCGACTACAAAACTCCTTCTTTCTTTTCGTATGGTTAGTAACTAACCTGGTGTCAGAGTTTATGCCGCCCATGGGCCTCTGACTTGGCTTCACATGCCGCCGAGAAATATCACCCAGGCATGCCGGTTTCCTCACGATGTTTTACTTCACCGTTTTTAAGCAAGTGATAATTATACAATACGCACATGAATCCGAAAAGTCAGAGGTGCGGGCCTTGGGTTCGAACTCGAGACCTATGACTTGGCAGTCCGACGGTCACACCACTAGGCTATCACTGCTATACTCTACAAAACTGAAAGGGGTTATTAAAAATTGGTGAATAGCATGGATAGTGACAAAAAGTGTATAATTGTGCTATATTTTACCTACCCATCAACCAGTTACAAGGTTTGCTGTTCGCTGAGGTACGTACTGTTTTAATAATAACTGCTTTTATAAATTTAAATTTCACAAACACGCTAACAGTTGCTCGTTTAAGCCGGGTACTGACCGGCGTTACAGGGCGTAATGTAACATTCGCAGCGAGCATGTTACGTTACGCCGTGTTCTAAACTCCGTGTAAAAGCTCGTTACAAGCGCTTTGTTTCCCCGTACTGACTGCACGAACGCTCGCTGTGTAACACGTTACATTACGGCCCGTAACACCGGTCAGTACCCAGCTGTAGCAGACACTCGGGACTTTAATGTGACGTGCAAACCAAATGCAGTCCTTCTGTTCGTTCTGCCTAGCCTTTTCCCAACTATGTTGGGGTCAGCTTTCAGTCTAACCAGATGCGGCTGAACACCAGTATTTTACATGAAGCAACTGCCATCAGACCTCCGCAACCCAGTTACTGGGCTCCGCCCGTAACCTATGTTACTCAGTGATAATGTAGCTTTCAAACGGCAAAAGAATTTTTGAAATCGGTCCAGTAGTTTTACATACAAAAATCCAAAAATACAAATCTTTCCTCTTTATAATATTAGTATAGATATTTGAATTTTGAGAGAGTGATTTCATTGTATGACAGTGAAATCACTCTCTCAAAATTCGATAAGCTTTAGACTTCTCTACCACAAAAACGAATTTCAGTCTCTGTATCAAAACAGTCTAACGTTATCTTCCAGCTTTCACACGTCCCGAAGCTTAAGTAATAAATCAAAAAAGTCAAAAGCTCTTTCATAACGCTAAGTAAACTTACTAAGCACATTATACTTGTCCCCGGAAGAGGATGTCTTGATGTCACCAGTGTACACAAACCTTAGATGGCGTTGTTGTTATCCATGCCAGTAATCGGCCGTTCCCCTCAGTTTAAGGTGTATAGATAAGAGATGCGCACGCGACTGATCTCGGACGGTTTTGTTATCAGTTTGTTGACGTATTATGTAACAAGCCCGCATGAGGTCACAGTGAAATGGTATACTATCGTATACTTAAAGTTCATTTATGATAGTGTTTTGTGGTAGGGGACTTATCGCCTTTTTATAAGAATAACATAGTATAAGAAGTTTAAGAAGGGCTCGTAGCTTGTGTATTTAAGCTACGCTTGCCACAGTCAGTCCGTTGATGGGTGACCGTCCGTTACAGATCGAGACCGCTCTGTGCCTCGGAGAGCACGTTAAACCGTCGGTCCCGGGTGTCATAAGAATACCTACGATAGTTGTTACAGATAGTCAGATGCCCAAAAGTCTGACAACGGGTCTAAACTTAGGATATCGGCATTGCCCAGTAACTGGGTTGCTTAGGTCTGATGGTAGTCGCTCCTTGTAAAATACTGGTATTCAGCTGCATATGGTTAGACTGGAAGTTGACCTCAACATAGTTGGGAAAAGGCGAGGACGAAGACACTACAGACTGTCGGATCCGGCAGTATTCTGACAGTGTGCAGTGTTAGTAAAAAATGTATGAGCAGAGTGCCTTCCAGAACGCATCAGATTTTTTTTGACATAGTCTTTTTTATAATATACGGTCGGCCTTATCGGGTTCATTTTAATATCTTAACGGAAAAAGCTAGACTGTGCACGGCATTAAGATCGCACCTAGAAGTTAAAGATCTACCACACTCTTTTTCAAAAGTAAGCTTCAACGATTAGTTATGTGAAATAAATGATTGAAATATCAGTTTAGCAGGATAATGTTATTTCATAAGACATAATATTGGAGTGGCTGATTGGCTTCTGTGCTACGGGTCATAAGACTTTGGAGTGGCTGTGCGATTGACTTCTGCGCTACGGATAGTGCGTTAGATACCCGCACAGATCAAATATTTAAATGGCCTTAAAATAGTTGTTCTGGGTCTGGGCATTTGTGTATGTCAAGATTTGTGTCTGAAAGCACACTCCAGAAAAAATACTAGTGGGGACGTTTTAAACAAAAAAGAAGGACTTTGACATATTATTGAATTCATTTTTTGCGGATAGTCGTGTACCACATTTTTTTTCTCTTCGGAAAGTCCTCATTTATTTATTTATTTTTACTTTAATTAAAACGGTCTTAGACCAATTACAATAATAAAAGATAGAAAAAAGAACAGGAATGGAAGAAGATACATACAAAACAATGGAACGAAAAATAATGATAAAAATATATATATATACAAGGTTAGTCGGAAAGGGGGTACTAAGCCGAAAGGGTGTTAAAGTACCTATAATAAGGGATAACTTTTGTTCTACAACTTTCCCCAAAACTCAATAGTTAAAGAGAAATAGCTTTTCAAAGATTTCGTAAAAAATATGCTAAAATCTATCTGTCCATAGCTATGATCAGCTGTTTTTACAATTTAGGTCATATTTGGGGTCACAGATTAGAAAATTAATTTTCTGATTTCATAACTAAAGCCGGTATGATTTTTTTTTGAAAAAACTAAAATATTAATATTTTTGCATGCAAATAAAAATTATCTAATTTTGAAATTTTAGCACTTGCTTTAAAATAGTCATCAGTGATACTTTAGGCGGCCCGCGGCTTAGTACCCCCTTTCCGACTAACCTTGTATATAACAATATGAGACACCCCTTTCACACAGCCCTCACAATGCACCTGACAATTTATTCTTCCGTTCATCCGCAAACAGATCACGTACAATTATAATTATTTTATAACATAAAATAACTAAAAAGAGAATTTAAAACGTTCGTGATACATTCCTCTCGCAGTACTCCAGGCATTCCGATAAAATCACCTTCCATTCATCAGCAAACACATCAAAATTCGGTCTGGCGTCCCGGTGTAAAAACCAACGGTGTTCCTCTACTTGACCATTCGGCCAGGGTCGCGGGATTCGCAGAAGCATGCACCGCAACCCCGGCAGGTTAGTCGTATACCCCTACCTTTTAGGAAAGGTGGTTAAATGGAAGTCGTTAGTTACTTACCTAAGTAGAACAAGAAATATTAGAATTCTGTATTCCTCGGTAGAGCATTATTTTATTTAAACACGGATAGTTGGTTCATTTGTGTAAGAACATGTCGTAGCTTTCACATGTTACGACGTCTTCCTTCCATGTATTACAGAATTTGCATGTGTATAGGGTACCCGTGATAATATGTAGGTATTTTTGAGTCGTTTACATAACTTAGTAGATAGAAAATGACTTCGCAATGCGTAGTGTAGTTGCGAGTGTGATATCTACCCAATTTACATAAAATAGTTTAACTGAAGTTAGTCGTAGTATTAGGTAGATGTATCAACTGCCTCGTTGATCAAGTGCGACTGCTGATCATGAGGTTCTGGGTTCGATCCCCAGGTAGTGTTATTGGGTTTTTCCGTGTGAAATTCCTCAGTAGCAGCCCGGAGTTGATGGCAATGGATTCGTCCCCTATTACATGGGACTTAAACATAAGTGGCGTAATGAGGGTGTTACTATAAACCTCTGCCTAACTCTTCGGGGAATACAGGCGTGATGTTATGTTATGGCGTGATGTCTTGTTTATTTCTTATTTTGTGTCTTGCTCATGACGTGGTGGGATTAGCCAGTCAGCAAGGCTGGTAGTAGAGCTGACTGCCCAGGTTGCGGCGGACGTACTCGAGTAAGCTGTTTACATAAGTAACATGTAGTAGATGAAGAACCTTTACTTATTTGCATGGCATCATTTTATAATTGACTAGCGACCCGCCCCGGTTTCGCACTGGTGCAATGTAGATACTAATGTGGTGCATATTAACCTTCCTCTTGAATCAACCTACCTAATGTTGAAAACTGCATTAAAATCCGTTGCGTAGTTTAAAAGATCTAAGCGTACAGACAGCGGGAGCGACTTTGTTTTATACTATGTAATGAAGACTGCCATAGAAAATTTTGTAACAGAAGAACCTAGTTACAATTAGCTTGATCTAGAAATATACTTAAGACCTAAAGCTAGCAGCCACTTTTGGGATTAATAGGTCAATGATGCAGGTTGCAAATTGAGCGACACAATATTTTTTTGATGGCTAAAATACAAATACAACTATTTCACAATCTCGCAGCTGTGAGATAGCCTAGCGGCTTAACAATTTCCTTATTTGTAAGAAGGTCTGAGTACGATGCTGGCCCGCACCACTGACTTCCAATTCACCGTGCGAATCAGAATATGATTATCACTCGCGTTAACGGTGAAGGAAAACCATCGTGAGGAAACCTGCACACCTGAGAAAGCTTCAAAAAGTTCTCGATGGTATGTAGTCTGCCAACCCGCACCAGGCCAGCGTGGCTCAAAGCCCGAGAGGCTTGTACCTAGCAGGTGTACAGTAATAAGATGTTTATAATCACGCTTTTTCGACTAGAATGCCCAACATTTTCATATTCCCGAGGCTATTCTGTTTAGTAGAATGAGATGCAAATGCAGTAGACAGCATTCCATTACCCCGCCTACGGAGAATGCATAATATTGACGATCAATCTACAGGTCTGCTTGTCTTTCACAATTATGTATATCAAATGGTGGTGCATACAAAATAGTTTGTTCTGCCTAGCCTTTTACCAACTAGGTTGGGGTCAGCTTCCAGTCTAACCAGGTGCGGCTGAATACCAGTATTTTACACGGAGCGACTGCCATCAGACCTTCGCAACCCAGTTACTGGGCAATGCCGATATCCTAAGGTTAGATCGGTTGTTAAACTTTTGACCTTCTGACTACCCGTAACGACTGTCATAGGTATTCGTATGACACCCGGGACTGACTGTTTAACGTGCTCTCCGAGGCACAGAGAGGTCTCGATATGTAGCGAACGGTCACCCATCCATGGACTGACCGCGGCAAGCGCAGCTTAACCTCGCAAATCATATGATCCGCGCAGTTGGTAATTAACCACGAGCCAAAATAGTTTGTATAATGTTAAGTAATGTCATGTTATTAGAAGGCTAAAGACACGATGGATGGATTGTGTAAAGGATGATATGGGTAAGAAAGGAGTGAGTACTGAGATGACGGCTGATAGAGGAGAATGGAAGAGGAATACGTGTTGTGCCGACCACACCTGGTGTGGGATAAGGGCAGGGAGATGATGATGATAATGTAAGTTGAGCTAAAATCAAAAAAATATTTTAAAACCATTTTATTTTTGGTTTTAGTAGGAAGGTTTAAGTCAACCGAATCAGTGTGTCTTGTATGTTACATACACACTGTGAAAATCAAATCATCTACTAATGTCCGGTTCCTATAAACAAAAACGAATCGTTTTGCTTACTAATGGTAGCATTTTTTATTGCCAATCTGGGCATATAAATAGACTCGTAATGATTTTACCTGTGATAGCTACTTCCACATGGGAGGGTCTACTGTGCTGCTTTGGTCTTTGCTTCATTATTGGTAAAGATACAAGAATCTCAATTTTAACCAATAACGCTACGTAAATTATAGGAATCGGCCAAATACCTGACAATGTCCCCTTTGATCTATGATCGTGCATCTATTATTCAGAGTCCCAGTAGTGAATGTTTACAAGTTGAAGTAGAATTTATAAATTAAATTAAATTGCCGGCACGTAACTTGGCAAGAGTAGAGAAGAGAATTCCTCTCCTTTCTTTCTTTCTTTCTTCTAAACAGACATGTTTAAAAATAAATTATGGCAATAATCATAGAATAATGACAAGCAATAAAAGTGACCATTTTTTTGTTGCACGAGTGTGCATGCGCAAACTTACTCCCACTACGCCAAAACCTTGCCAAGTTACGTGCCGGCGAATATATTTTTTTTATGACTGAATGGTGTTTATTTAGAATCTCGTAATCAAACAAACCTTGAACGGCCATAACGATCCAGTGTGACGTCATTTCCATGCCCACTTTACATATCTGTCAGTACATAAGTGTTCTGGAACTGTAAATATAGTTGACAAAGCAATCGGCATTATGGCTATTGAGTGTTCTAAGAAAAGGGTACAGCCTGATTGTGAAGGTTGATAAACTGATGAAGTAATGACAAACCGTCCAAGCAGTGAAACAATCATAGCTAAGTACCTAGATACTCTTCATGTGTTGATGAACACTATACCGATAAAATGGGGCTATTTGAGAACCACGAGGTTAATTGGAATTCAGTTATGGAACGTACTTCTTATGCGTATTTAATGAAATTGTATATTCCTTAAATGTTTTCAAACTTTCGCGATTTGTACACATTATAAAAATACTAAATCGGGTATAATCGCGTAGAAAATTTATAAGGCAGAAAAATACCTTATTTATCCCGACATTTCGACCCGAGTCTACCCGTGACCACGGCCGGTGAAATTCGGTCGAAACGTCGGGATAAATGAGGTATTTTTCCACCTTATAAATTTTTTACGCGATTTGACCCGATTTTAGTATTTTTATAATGTGTATATTCCTTTATTCATTTACAATACTTATTAAATAACATTTTTAAATATTTCTATAAAAAATAAAAATAAAATATATAAAAAATAGTAGACCACCGGCATCGGGAGCAGGATCCAAGTTACCGGTGGTCAGGGCCTCAGAGAGAGGAACTTCCTGACAATACGTGCCTTGTCCAGAAGTACCGCTTTCTGTATCAGGCCCTTGACCCAGCTGCTCAACGAGAGCCTCGTCAGATGTTGGTCGAGGCAAGAGCCAAGAGGCTATTAAGCCATTGGCTGTAACAACTATCGGCACAATAACTGCTGAGTCAACCTCCCACATGTCGACAACCTCGTGTGCCAAATCTTGGTACTTAGAAATTGTATATTTATTATTATAAAAATAAATATTAAAATTATTCATAGTTAGTTAAAACATATATCGAAAAATCTCCTGTACCTTGTTCGTTTCAATTAACCCTATGAATCTCAAATAGCCCCATTTTACGGTACTTAAAACTATATTTATCCAGTTTAAGCTGACCTCTCATTTTACGGGATTTTCATACAGTGAGAGATCAGCTTAAACTGGTAATGTATAGCTTGATTTGTTGTGTGTACACAGCCTAGTCTTTTGCGTTCTGAGAACTGCGTTTAACATTGACTCACGGAGAACTATCGATTAGATACGATTTCTGAAAACTTCTGAATTGAGTCGACATCGAAGCTGTATTTATAGCATCGTAGTGTGAATACAGAACATAACATCACGCCTGTATTCCCCGAAGGATTGGGCAGAGGTGTATAGTAACACCCGCATTTCGCCGTTACGTTTAAGTTCCATGTAATAGGGGGTGAGCCTATTCCCATCAACCGGGCGCAAATCCAAACTCCGGGCTGCTACTGAAGAATTCCACACGGAAATACCCAATAACACTTTGGCTGATCTGGGGATCGAACCTAGGACCTCACGATTAGCAGTCGCGCTTGCCACCACTACACCAACAATGTGTGCGAATATCATTGTTTATTCCCTAGGGTTATATTTTTCGCTACAAAAATATTGAATATTAGCATTATGCCATCAATCAATGCTGATTTTGGCAACGGATCAACTGAAAGAAATAAATTCCAGAAGACCGAAAGTCTGACAACCGGTCTAAGTTTAGGATGTCGACATTGACCAGTAACAGGGTTGCGGAGGTCTGATGGCAGTCGCTCCGTGTAAAATACGGGTATTCAGCTGCATCTGGTTAGACCAGAAGCTGATCCCAACATAATTGGGAAAAGGCAGATCATGTTACTAATATAACATCATCATCATCATATCAGTTGGTACAAGTCCACCGCTGGGCATAGATCTCTTCCATTGATTTCTACACCGAACGGTTCTCAATCAATGTCAAAAATACTAATATTTTGTTTTAAAAGATAACTAATTGACGACACGTTTGGTGCAGTGGCTGAGCGATCGGCTTCTGCGCTACGAGTCGTGGGTCGATTCCCGCACGGTACAAATATTTGTATGGCCTACAGATAGTTGTTCCGGGTCTGGATGTTTCTGCATGTGAAGATTTGTGTCTATAAACGCACCCACGATACAGGAGAAATCCTAGTGTGGGGTAATGTTTTTTATAAAATAATAATAATAGCGAAATTAATATTTTGTCGTAAATCTCTCCGCTGATCGTGCATCGCTGATCAGTTAAATGGTATACGTTTTAAAACACCACTTACATGTCTGGCTAACTCGTTAGCATATATGCGTCATGTAAATATATACAAAGTAGTGACATTAATATCTAAACAGGCTGATTTGCTACACAAATGAAGGCTAACACCACTAGTACATTGAGACCTAGTTAGATCGGATTACCTTGGTTAGTTGGGAAACTGATATTCTCATTCATATTCATTTAATGTGAACAATCTGTTTCTACTGTATTTGTTACTTGACACATAGTAACGGCTTCATTGATCTGGACTCTGGTTATTGGAAACGGGAGGTTCTGGATTTGATGGGTAAAGCGACCAATGTTCTAAAACCGATGGGGGATTTTTTGAATGTACACAAAACACACACACACACACACAATACACACACATCTACAACCCCCTCACACACAACATACATACACACGCACCCACACATTACTCCAACAAAATATTCGATTAGGAAATTCTCGATTTCAGACTGGAGTTCGGGATTGTGCCCAAAAAATTACAATAGGCTTGTCTCCCAGGACTTACTACCGTGGGTGTCAATAGTTCCATATGACTGCATACCCCTTTGCGGAATACAGGCGTGTTGTAGGTGAAAGCGTGAGCGAATCCCGCGACCACACCAAAGGTAGTTGGAGGAACATTCTGGTGGTTGTCTGAAAGAGCCCGAAATAACCCTTCATCTTTCCTTTCCATGAGGATTTCCCCACGTAAAAAGAGGGGTGTGTCGTTATAACTTTATTATAATTCCTACAATTCAACCTATAACAGTCACGAAATTTAAAAGGCCTAAGGCCCGATTTTGCCGACGTCGAATAAGTTAACGTTTTGGCGGCTTTTGTATAGAAATTCTGTCAAATCGTCTAACTTATTCCTTGGATAAACGCTATCCAACGTTGGTAAAATCTGGCCTTCATCAGGTTAAAAAATCATAATTGCAAACGTAATAACGCGGTTGGTAAAGGAGCGGGTTATTAAACAATAATGTCAGAGAGAAAGCCACAATCAAGTAGATGATATCATGTGAAAATGGCGTCGTGTTTGTTCTTGAAATGAACTAAAAGTGCAAGTGAGCGAGAGGGAACGGTCCCTATTATTGAGGTGATACGCTCTACATACTGCCTTGGGTACGTCAATATTGAATTTAATCGTCTGTTTGCTGTGAAACCTATTTTTATTTGATTGCGGTAATGTGAGGGTTAGCCTCGTTGCAGAGGAAAGATATGTGCAGTAGTTATACTCATTTTGACCATCGATCAATTGATTTGTTTAGGATTCCCGAGTGTCAAAGGTTAAATACTTACAATACGGGATGATAAATAAGATTGAAGTTGCTCATAAATAAACAGGCTTGAGGTATATTGCCATAAATTCTACCTTTGGCAAGCATGTAGTGCTCCTATTCGTCTCTAGTGATGACGGGAAGTTAGATAGGGGCTTACTACGGGTACATCTCTGACCGCCCTGTAAGCCTCTGGGATATTCAAGATGCAAATCAGCACTGAGGTCACTGATGGATATATGGATATCATGCGGTCTGGCGGTCCAAATCAACACACCGAGCTAAATTTAATTCAAGAACTATTAAATTTAAAAGTCGCGTAGATCATAGCAGCCGCCCTTCCACTATAAACAAATATTACCATTCAAAGAACTGAACATAAAAAAACTTTGTACGTTAGTCACGTTCTGTCATTATGAGATAAACATGATGTTTTTCTAAAAGCACAGGAAGTCATGACGAAATTAAATACTAAACATCACGTACTTATTAGAAAGGATATCAAAGAAAGTCCTTTGTTTGTTGATAGTACAAGCTTTGATGTTGTTTTATATGGAAATTATGTTAATAGATGTAGCTTTACGACTAATCATGTTGTTAAAGACAACGGTTGGATATAGGCGTCTCTCATAGTAACTTGAGTTAAGTTAATGTTAAAATGAAAATAAACCCTTAAACAAACTTTTAAGTAAAACAGTTTATCTTGCAGTACCCCTGAGGATTGAAGGTGGTCATGGGAATTGAATTTGTGTGCGAAGTTTCAGGAGAAACGGTTAAGCAGAAGTAGTTGAAAAATCTGTCGTAAGATTTGAATAAAATATACAAAGTGAAGCTAATTAAAACCCTTTTATGAATAGTATCCGTAGAGAACTAGTTCACGAATATTATATTAACAAAGATTTTGGGATAGGAAAAGATAAAATTGGCAAAAAAACACATAAATATAGGAGACCACGATTAAAAAGATTGAGGGATGAAAATAATAGGACGAAAAAGAAAAAAAATACTAAGGCCCCTGCAGATCATAGCTGTCGTAGAAACTCCTATCATAAGCATAGACAAAATTCTGTACATTATGACCTGTGTCATAAAGCTGCAAGACATCGAATCAAAATCGATCATAGCCAAAACAAAGTTTGAATTTGATCGTATCGTTCTATTACCCAAATCGTTCCCTGCACAAAAATACTACCGACACGTTCCTATCAACATCGCTGACAACAAAGCAGCATCGACCAGGATTCAAGCTGTGTACTAAGGGGTGGAACAGACAAAACAAACGCACTCCCTTCTAACCACCCTCGCCCTCCGAAAACTTTAATAAAAATAGACTGCAGGAAACAATTCTTTCCTAACGATAACATTGAAATTCTCAAATCCATTGCTCAGTCGACACTCAATCTAGATTAAAGTAGTCATACTGAATCAGCAATGGATAATAATTGTTGGAAAGAACGGACTACAGTGAGGGGACCAGGATTATCGAACTAACAGATGTGCGAGGGGCGAAGGAAAGACAATATCGATCTTTCAACGCTGCGCGTGCGCCTATTGATTTTAGCGTGAGTTCGGTGTGGGGTTACCGCACTGAGGGGAGATTGTTTGAATACTGTGATTCAATATGTAATGTTGAACGAATTAAATATAGGATTTAGGCTTGTAATTATAATAATAAAAATATAGTGAAAATTAATTTTCTGGACTTTGAATTTCATTTGCAATGAAAACGTTTTCTGGCGTATAAGTCTATATACAGCTTTTTGATTTATTTAATGGCTACCGAAGTGAAGAACCTAGTTGTTAACGGCAGTGAAAACTTTAATCAAATTAACCCAGTCGTATTCAAAGCTGAACTTATAACCAAATACTCAAACGTTACTCAATTTTAAGTTGCCGTTAATTCTCGTGCTGTCACTCTCACTCCGCCTTAAAGTGACAGTGAGAGCACGAGACTTACTTGGCCAATAGGCAATTGAAAATTTATAGACGTGATTGGGAACTTTACAGTGCTAGCTTTTCCTTTAGCGAACACGTAAATAAGATAAAACAGAATTTTGACTGTTTTCTTCTACAATAAACTTTCGTATTCCATAGAGAACGAATCTGAATTAACGAAGGATTAGAAATAGGTCAAGGCGAAACAAACATAAGCGGCACTGTCATTTGGCGCACACGGCGTTGCGCATAAAATGTGCGAGCGCATAAAACAGTCATAAACTTTTATTGACACACAGACATACATACATATGGATGTAATTTCACGCTTTATTACTATGAGGATGAGTAGGAACTAAAGAATGACATAATAATATTCTGCATAAACCTAATAATAGCGTACAAGACGCTATTAGTAACAATGAAATCAGTGTTATTGTCATTTCATGAATTTCCATCACTGAATACCCATAATTTCATCCACTACCAGGGCCGGCCTGGGACCTGAAATCGGCCCGGGCATTTGAGAGACGGTCGGCCAGTGCTGGCAAAAATTCATTCCCAAGCGATTAGACGGACGACGTTTTTTTTTAGACGCTCCACTCACTCTTTCTCTCCTGTATCTTGAGTGCATTTACAAACACAAACAATTTGCGGCTTCTTTTTAAGCGATAGGCGATAGTTGGACGACCTTATTTTTGATTTCTCCGACTGTGTGACCGACCCATTTTCTCGATTTGCCCGTATAGCCAGTCCGGGGCTGGTCACTACACTACGATGCATTAAAAGAGCCGAAAGAGATCTTTAGGTATGTCCGGCGCATCTTGGGCTGTCAGCCTCGCTACCAACCTTGCTGACTGGCTAATCTTATCACCATGCCATGAGCTTTTCTCAATTAGCTCGTGCCAACACGAGATAAGAAGACCATTATAGTGTCAATAATGATGTTAATATAACATAACATTACGCGTTGCATTCCCCGAAGGGTTACGCAGAGGTATATAGTAACACCCTCATTTCGCCATTGTGTTTCAGTTCCATGTAACAGGGGGCGAGCCTATTCCCATTGACCGGGCACAAATCAAAATTCCGGGCTGCTACTAAGAAATTCTTAATGGAAAACCCAATAACACTTTGCCCGACCTGGAGATCGAAACCCAGGACCTCACAGGTCAGCAGTCGCGCTTGCTACCACTAGACGAACAAGGAAGTCTAGATGTTAATATTTAAAATTAATTACAATATTACAGGTAGTGCCAGGCCACTGCAGGCCTAGACCACTATATTTTACATTCATGCACTTCATTCATACATCCCTCTTTCGAGTAGATAGATATTCATTATACAAGGTTAGTCGGAAAGGGGGTACTAAGCCGAAAGGGTGTTAAAGTAGCCAAAATAATGGGTAAATTTTGTACTACAAATTTCCCCAAAACTCGATAGTTTAAGAGAAATAGCTTTTCAAAGATTTCGTAAAAAAATATGCTAAAATCTATCTGTCCATAGCTATGATCAGCTGTTTTTACAATTTAGGTCATATTTGGGATCACAGATAAGAAAAACATTTTTCTGAATTCATAACTAAAGCAGGTATGATTTTTTGTTTGAAAAAACTAAAATAAAAAATCTTTTTGCATGTAAATAAATATTATCGAATTTTGAAATTTTAACACTTGCTTTCAAATAGTCATCAGTGATACTTTAGGTGGCCCGCGGCTTAGTACCCCCTTTCCTACTAACCTTGTATATGCACCTGAACTCAAACATATCTCTATTCTTCTTTGTCCCAGAGTTTCTACGTTCTAATGCTAGCTAGCGTCTTCTTGGCTTAAAGCAAAACCGTTCTGTGTTTAACTAGTCTTCCTTCACTCCTAAATCTCATATGACCACTCGGTTTTACATGTGGCTCGATTGTCATCTGTTTCCGAACCATAGAAAACGAGGGTCTTTCGAACACTGCACGTGCGCAAAAGTGAAAATAGACGGTTCATTCGAGTGAATGCCCCTTTTTCTTTAATTTTACATTCACTTTTGTATCATTTTGTCTTCGGACGATTCATTCTGAGTGAAAGAGGCCGAATGAGAGCAAAATAAAAAACGAAAATAACGAAAAATTAACGGTCTAATTCCGGTTTAACGTACTTTTGCAATACTATACGTACTGCTCATCTACCTAGACAGCCTTATACGGTCATTATTGAACCTCGAAGGTTTATCTTTTCTACCGTTAATTTTGATTTACCTTTACCCGATAAATCAGCTTATTAACGAGCAGCAGTATCCACAAGGTGTACCGTTTCCGTTTTCTACTATAAATGCATTATTACAGGTATCTAAAATTAGTTTTGCATAAAGCGCCGTTCAGACTACGCTATACTATATCGCTATATAGTATAGCATATTGCGTCATAAGCTATAACTACAAGGTTAGTCGGAAAGGGGGTACTAAGCCGAAAGGGTGGTAAAGTACCCATAATAAGGGATAACTTTTGTTCTACAACTTTCCCCAAAACTCGATAGTTTAAGAGAAATAGCTTTTCAAAGATTTCGTAAAAAATATGCTAAAATCTATGTGGCCATAGCTATGATCAGCTGTGTTTGAAATTTAGGTCATATTTGGGGTCACGGATTAGAAAATTAATTTTCTGAATTCATAATATACTGCGCAATTCGCTCAGGGCGCTAAAAAGCCTCACGGTAAGAACACAATCATGATTACTATCTTGTTTTTTTTTATTGAATCCAAGTGTCCCGTTCAGGGTTAATCTATGTCAGCAGTACATCACGAGGTTTGAAGGAATTACATGATTTCGTTTATACCCTGTATAACGTAGTATAGTATAAAAGTTATGCTATATAGTTATAGCTTATGACGCTATATGCTATACTATACAGGGTGTAAACGAAATCATGTAATTCCTTCAAACCTCGTGATGTACTGCTGACATAGATTAACACGACACGAGATACTTATGGATTGAATTAAAAAAATTACATAAAGTAATCATTTTGTTCTTAACGTGAGGCATTTTAGCGCCCCGAGCGAATTGCGCGGCTATCGCTCGCCGCGCGGTCATTTAACTCGGGGTCACTAAAATGTCTCACGTTAAAAACACAATGTATACTTCTTGTATTTTTTTATATTGAATCCAAAAGTATCCCGTGCAGGGTTAATCTATGTCAGCAGTACATCACGAGGTTTGAAGGAATTACATGATTTCGTTGACACCCTGTATAGCGAAATAATATAGCGTATTCTGAACAGCGCTTAATAGCTAATTTAAATATCCAATAATCTGAGCTAGCTGGATATTTAACGACCTATTCGTAGGCCCGTTGTGGAAACCTGTAGCTGATGATATTACCTACTGCTTTAATGATTCTGGTTGATTTGAAAACACCTAAGTAGCTGTAAAATGGGGCTATTTGGGAACCGCGAGGTTAATTGGAATTCAGTTAACGAACGTGCTTCTTACACCATCATGGCCGCAGGTACAGTGTATCTACGATTTCAATGTTAGGTATTGTATATTTCGATACCTATTTGTTTGAAATGGTAGAAGTTTTTTTTAAAAATAATATCTTCTATTGGTCTGCACTAGCCCTGTGGTCTTCAAATAACCTCGTTTGGCACTATGTATATCTTTCTGCCTATCTACGTAGTATAAGTTGTGTAATCTGTTATCACTAACTTGCAGCTTGCTATCAGTGATAGCCTAGTGGTATGACCGTCGGACTGCCGAGTCATAGGTCTCGAGTTCTAACCCAAGGCACGCACCTCTGACTATTGTACGTATTGTATAATTATCACTTGGTTAAAAACGGTGAAGGAAAACATCGTGAGGGAACCGACATGCCTGAGAGATATTTCTCGGCGGCATGTGAAGCCAAGTCAGAGGCCCATGGGCGGCATAAACTCTGACACAAGGGGGTAGTAACTAACCACACGAAAAGAGGAAGACTACCTAAGTTTGGGGTGCATTAAGCCTCTACAAGTGTCGATACTCAACTACGTCTGGCGCACCCTGGGCAGTTAGCCTTGCTACCAATCTTGCTGACTGACTAATCTTTTCACCACGGCCTGAGCCATTCTCGTATAGCTCGGAGAATATAGTACTTACTCACATCTATGATCTCTAACCCTAAGCCATAAATCCCATCATTATCATTCCCATTCGTACTTACACATACTTCCTAAAGAAATTACCACATACCATAAACAATGCACATGGCGGAGACAAGTGAAAACCTTGAACTCTTGCGCAGTCATACACAATTATTGCACTTAACTACACGTTTATCTGTCAGCTGCTAGTGCACTGATTACTTACATGTTAGGCTGTAGTCACAACTAAGACAGATACGCTCGTGTGTGCATCGCAAGTTACCAAAATAAGATGCTCTCCCAGTCAGTTCTGATTGCGACGCGAAGGACCAAAATTTAATTTTGAAATTATTTGTTAATATTAGTCCTGTAAAAATTGCAGTGATAAACTAGTGGTGTGATCGTCGGACTGCGAAGTCATAGATCTCGAGTTCGAACCTAAGGCACGCAACTCTGACTTTTCGGATTCATGTGCGTATTGTATAATTATCACTTGCTTAAAAAACGGTGAACGAAAACATTGTGAGGAAACCGGCATGCCTGAGAGATATTTCTGGACGGCATGTGAAGCCAAGTCAGAGGCCTATTGGCGGCATAAAATCTGACACCAGGTTAGTCACTAACCGCACGAAAAGAAGAAGAAGTGCTGTATGGTCCTGTAGTATCAGGCACCTTACTCTTGCAGAATAAGTTAGAAGTTGTAAGTTAGAGATATGAGTGTGGTGAGTTGACATAAAGACGCACACATTTTGTAACACTAAAAGTTTATTAGATATACCGATTACAACTAAGAGTAAGTTTAAGTTGGATGCTAATCAGTGGTGTTCGCGTAAGTAGGTAATTTGTCAACTAACTCAATATTATATTGAACATTATTATAAATAGGTACGATACAACAAAGTAGGTTGCCGAGTTTGCGGTCTGACGGCACAAAACAGATAGGTACAGAAGTCAATCTACATACAGGTGCGATCGAGTAACGCACACATAGACACTGCTCACAGACACAATATCTCGGACTGTTTGGGACTAGAGTGCCTGTGAGTGCGAGCGCGAGTGCCATGCGCTTGAGAGAGATAGATATATAGATAGAGCGACCGCCGAGCGTAGGTATGAAAAGTGAAGTACATACATGTGATGGACTTCTGTACCTATCTGTTTTGTGCTGACGGTATGTACGTAAACCGACTTTAGTCAGAGGGGGGCATGCTCATGCGTACTCTGTGTTAATTAGTCAGTTGGTAAGAAGTCGAAGGAAGATCGTTTGTATCGTAATATAAGAAACCAGAAATCCCTTGAGAAATTCCATAAATTCAAGAGTAATAAAAAGTCTGTTTAGTATAAAAACTACGGTTGAGTGTCGTATAGTCTTAAACATTGGGCTCCTAATAAAGGAGTTTAGTTGTTCATGAGCCATAAATATGGTCTTAATAATTGAAATAAGGCCCACGTCAACTGCTCATGAGTTGCAAGTAAAAGTCATATGCTGTGTAAACGCAGCCTTATCCATGTCGTTCGTCACACTACCTAGCTTTGTAATGACGCGAAAGATAAAATGTGTGTAAAACCTAATGTGTGTGGTCGTAGACCTTCGTCATCATCATTAGGAATATCATCAGTTTCGTCAACTTACCACTTGGAGAGATGCACGTTTTAATATAAGAATATTTTTTTTACGCCAGTTGTAGGGTAGTTGACTACATTAAAAATAAGTAAAAAAATACATTTTATTTTAAAGAAGGTCTAGTAAGGGCGAAATTGTTAAAAAAAATATGAAATCTATCAAAAAAATTAAGAAGATAGACGCTTTTAAAGTTTTGGATGGCCCATAACGGATATTGTCTGGAGTGATGTGAAGTTCATGAGGAATGACGTCATTGCCTCGTAGTGCTGTCTCTGTCTAGTGAACAATTTGAAATCTATGTAAATATTTACCTTTCACTAACGGTGAAGGAAATACATCGTAAGGAAACCGGCATCCCTGAGAGTGCTCTAACTTATTTTTGTATGGTTTATTTCATCCGCCAATCTGCATCAGGCTAGTGTGGTGGCCCATGCCCAGCAGTGGGACAGTAATGGACTCTCTCTAGCAAACAAGAAGATGCTACTGCCAATTCTCCTGATTATATCCCATACATTTTGTTACCTCTTACGATAGCTCGAAATAATGTATGGGGTGTCTTCCATAACTAAGTTCTCACGTTATAACATATCAAAACAATATACTCACACTACTGATTGAAATATTCGTCAGCTGCGTGCTTGATACATAAACGTCTCACGTGCCCTTTATTACACCTCTGATGGTCCCCGATCATAACCGAATGTAATCGTCACCTCAAATTGGCCATCAGTTGCGCGTGCGCACAGATATTGCCGCGTTATGCATTACTTAGAAACGATTTCTTTGTCGCTGCCTGCCGTAGGAATGCGTGTGAGATGCATTATATCTGGTGTAGATTGTGACTTGTGAGGTAATTTCCGTTACCAATAGGGTTGGCACGAAAGATATTACATAATAAGATGTAATATGTTAAGAAGACTTTTCGAAATCATGTGCGGATCAGAATTTGATTATCACTTGCGTTAACGGTGAAGGAAAAACATCGTGAGGAAACCTGCACATCCGAGAGGGCTCAATAAAGTTCTTGATGCTGTGTATAGTGTGCCAACCTGCATCAGACCAGCGTGGTGGACTACGGACTAAAACCCTTCTCATTCTGAGAAGAGGCCCGTACTGGGACAGTAATGGGCTAATTATGTATATGTTAAGAAGTATGTTTTATAGAGGACAGGATGGTGGATGGTGCTCCGACTAAAATAAGAAACTCTTCATAGTAGATAAATGGACTGTATCTGCTCGCTTATAAAAGCTTAAACGTTTCGATAAGTGAGTTGTCGATGGATTCTGTTTGTCATATCATTTTGTTTATGATACTCGTAACGAGAAAAAAAGAGATGACAAACCGAATCGTTTGACATCTGAGTTATCGAAAAGTTCTCAATCAGGGGCTGGTTTCATTAAGCAAAGAGGAATACCTGTAACTGTATCCAGACAGTATGAGGAAGAAGGATAGGATGAAGAAAAACGGGATACTGCTTGCGATCATTTCGTTGATTTCTTTTTTTAATTCTACTTATATACTCTTTTAAACTTATCGTCTTACGGCTGAAAACAATCAAAACATGTATTTTGGTTTTTTACATTACCTCTGTTCTTCTTGTTTTCGTGTGGTCAGTGATTAACGTGGTGTCAGAGTTTATGCCGCCCATGGGCCTCTGACATGGCTTCAAATGCCGTCGAGAAATATCTCTCAGGCATGCCGGTTTCCTTACTATGTTTTCCTTCACCGCACCGTTTTTAAGCAAGTGATAATTATACAATACACACATGAATCCGAAAAGTCAGAGGTGCGTGTCTTGGGTTCGAGCTCGAGCCTATGACTTAGCAGTTCGACTGTCACACCACTAGCCTATCACTGCTGTTGACTACTTCTGTTGAAGTTCTATCCAAAACCTACATTAATAAAACATAGATTTTGGATTGAGATCGGTCATTGTTTTCGGCCGTTACATTAGTTACTAAGAAAAGATAGAAAAAGTTCTGAGGACCACACAGATAGGTAGATAATTATGTTTAGATGGTCACATATTGTACGGTCCAGCCGTACATTTCCTAAGTCAGCAATTTGACGCGACACATGCATTTTCATTTTAATATTCAGTTCGCTCGCGATAGGCTATCAAGAAAGCCGTGCGTTCTCAATTTCATGTAAAGGCAACAAGGCCACGTGTTTGATATCATTTTAACTCACATCAGTTCATTAAGCTCATTACATCAGTTAAGTTTTGGACAATATATATTTCAATCTGAACTATCGAATTTCATTTCTAACACAAAAGACTGTGTGGTCTAGCAAGGGACCATACACATATACTGCAGACACTTACATCACAGGACGGTACAACCCTATTCAGTAGATTGGACTTGCGCTAGCGCATCTACGTTGTGTAACGTAATGTGGTGGATTGCAATCTGCCTTGGATATAGTAAAAATGAAAGGATTTGCACGCACCATGGTTTTTTATTGTAATATCAATGTATCGTTAGATATTGCAATCGATTGGTTGAGGAGATTACATTTCTTATTTCTTGTATTTTCTGTTGCTTATTTTAAATCTTATTCTGAAGGACTGCGAAGTGAAGACTATTGGTGTTTATGTTTTTTTTGGTTTTCATGTCAGTATTTTTCCGGTAAATGTACTGCCTAGCCCTTTTCCCAACTATGTTGGGGTCAGCTTCCAGTCTAACCAGATGCAGGTGAATACCAGTATTTTACATGGAGGGACTGTCATTAGACTTCCGTAACCCAGTTACAGGGCAATGCCGATATCCTAAGGTTAGACCGGTTGTCAGACTTTCGGACTACTGACTACCCGTAACGACTGTCATAGGTATTTGTATGACACCAGGGAGCGACTGTTTAACGTGCTCTCCGAGGCACGGTGGGGTCTCGATTTTCCCGATTAATGATTATAGTACCTACCTATAATTTGTGTTCTAACATTCGAAATGATATACATAATTTTATATTTATAGAATCCATCATATTAGGAGGGGCTTATTGCTAATTAACAACCGCACGGATCATATGATTTACAAGGTAAAACTGCGCTTGCCGCGGTCAGTCTGTGGATGGGTGACCACACATCGAGACCGATCCGTGCCTCGGAGAGCACGTTAAACCGGAAATATTCTATAGGTATTCGTATGACAGTCTTAGCCAGAAATCCTAAAGTCTGACAACCGGTCTAATCATAGGATTGCCCAGTAATTAGGTTGCGGAGGTCTGATGGCAGTCGCTCCGTGTGAAATACTGGTATTCAGCTGCTTCTGGTTAGACTGGAAGCAGACCCCAACATAGTTGGGAAAAGGCTAGGTAGAACAGAATCCACCATATTTTGAAGACTATATTGAAGTCTTATCTATCAAAAACATTGAAAAGTGAAGTGTCAATTTCTTTTTTGTCTCAAAGAACCGACCGCAATTCTTAAGTAAATATTAAAGTTCCTATACCTTCGTAACATCGTTTTAAAGACTTCTAACAGTCTTTTCCACAGACCATTGCTTACTATATTTTCATTCCTTTTCAAGTACACCATAAACTCACTACCATCTCATTTCCCGCCAATTATACAGAACCCCATAAGCTTCATAAGACAATACATGGAATCACGCCATTAGTTCCATTACCCCATCGCCCATGACCCATTGTTCGGACTGTCATTGTTGGCATCCCTATTGTGCGCGGCTATTCGAGCATCGCACGGGAATCGAATTCGCTACCGACACCCATTGAGGATGTATCGGGTCACGGTTTTGATTTCCGGTAAATGGACATTGTGAAGAGGTTAATGGTGACTAGTCATTTTGTGTTGATAAGTGTGTTGTAGCTGGGAGTATTTTGTGTTTATAGCAGTGATAGCCTAGTGGTGTGACCGTCGGACTGCCAAGTTATAGATCTCGAGTTCGAACCCAAGGCACGCACCTCTGACTTTCCGGATTCATGTGCGTATTGTATAATTATCACTTGCTAAAAAACAGTGAAGGAAAACATCGTGAGGAAACCGGCATGCCTGAGAGATATTTCTCGACGGAATGTGAAGCCAAGTCAGAGAGAGGCCCATGAGCGGCATAAACTCTGACACTAGGTTAGTCACTAACTATACGAAACGAAAAAGAAGCTGGGAGTATCACCTATATTCTAAGACGTTCCTCCAAAACTTACTCGACTCGACTCCACCTCGACTCAGTCTTTCTCACTACCATCGGTAGTTATAGTTGACATAAACGTTCTCGACTCGAGATTTTTCCTCAGTCGAGGTAAGGAATCATCTGTCAAACTCAAGTACCTCGGAACCTACCTAGTGTCAAAGATCGAATATGCATACGATAATCCTTACAAGTATTTATCGCGGTGTTATTTGCGCGATGCAGATAATTCAAATTATGACGTAATGACTCCGTCGAGGAACCTCAAAGTTCATTCAAAATTGCGACTAAGAATACAATTTTGAAGGTGTTTTCGAGGCCGTGCTCGGTCGAGTATGAGTCGAGTAAGTTTTGGAGGAACGTCTTAGAATATGGGTGTATGTTCAATTATATTGTTCTTCCAAGTTGAGCCACAGAAGTCAACCCTATTAAGAGCTACCCTATAGGCTAAGTCATGTTTTATTTTAAGCATGAAACTTGCAGGAAGCTTTTTTCACCCCATGTGGGGACGGGTTAGAATATAAAACTTCCTCACCGCACTCTGGGAATATACGCCTGGTATAAAATTCAACAAAACCCAGCACTCTTGTGGTCTTGTGGTGTGGTGGTAGGATCTACAAGGTCAGTCGGAAAGGGGGTACTAAGCCGCGGGCCACTTAATGTATCACTGATGATTGTTTTAAAGAAAGTGTTAAAATTTCAAAAATTCTTCATCCCTGCTTTAGTTATGAATTCAGAAAATGGAGTTTCTAATCCGTGACCCCAAATATGACGTAAAATGTAAACACAGCTGATCATAGCTGAGGATAGAAAGAATTTAGCGTATTTTTTATGAAATCTTTGAACCACTATTTCTTTTGAACTATTGACTTTTGGGGAAAATTGTAGAACAAAAGTTATCCATTATTATAGGTACTTTAACACCCTTTCGGCTTAGTACCCCCTTTCCGACTGACCTTGTATATGGTCCGCCTGGCTAGCTAGCATCCTCACATTTTGAATTCGTGTGCTCCATCTTAGATCTTGTCTGCACTTACCATCAGGTGAGACTAAGGTCAACCGCGATCAAGTCAAGAATAATTAAAAATAAAAATGCAGTTTTCTTTAATTTTCGTTTAAGAAAACTGTCAAATTGTTTGAAAACAAAAACAAAACCAGACATGTATTAAAGAAAACCGGTCAATTGCGAGTTGGACTCGCGTACGAAAGGTTCCGTACCATTATCATTATAAAAATGGCAAAGTAAAACACGTTTGTTGTATGGGTGCCCCACTTAAATATTTGTTTTATTTTAATTTAATTATTTATTTTTAAAGTGAATATATAATTAAATATTCTGTGAATATTTCAAGCGTCTACCGGTTGCCGTTATCAATATCGAGCAAAAACGAGCAAAAAAAATCACGTTTGTTGTATGGGACCCTCTTAATTATTTATTTTATTCTGTTTTTTAATATTTGTTGTTATAGCGGCAACAGGAATACATCACCTGTGAAAATTTCAACTGTCTAACTACCACGATTCATGAGATACAGCCTGGTGACAGACGGACGGACGGACGCACGGACAGCGGAGTCTTAGTAATAGGGTCCCATTTTACCCTTTGGGTACGGAACCTTAAAAATACTTGAATTAGCCTATTGTATTGGCTAAAAGGTAGTTCTAGGCCGCGGAAATGTCTTAACATGCTTTTTTCATTACAACAAGCCACTGTTTTAAACTTGGTTTCCTTTCACTTTGTTTAATAAAAGCATTCTTGTTTGTGGTTAAGCGTGGCACCAAGTCCGCAACAATAAGGTATTTTATCAACGTTAAGTAACTTTTATCTCAGGAATAAATTCACGTTTTGACGGATTTTTTATACAAATGTTGTCAAAATTCCTCGGTTAACCTTATCTGACATTGGTAAAATCGTCCCTTAGTTTAGTAAGTACTTCATACATACATAAACTCACGCCTTTTTCCCATGGGATTAGGCAGAAACTATAGAACGCCACATGCTACGATCCTTACATACTCCTTTCGCTTCGTCCACATTCATGCATTTTGTCATACACGCTCGCCAGTTGAGAGTACTACTCACCTAACCTTTGTGAAGAACATCATTAATAACATCGATGTATGTCCTTCTAGGGCGTCCTTTACCAGCGTTTCCACTGATATTACGTAACATCACGCCTTATATTCTCCGAAGGGTTCGGCAGAGGTGTTTTAGTAACAGCCTCGTTTCGCTAGTTTTGTTTTAAGTCCCATGTAATAGGCGGCGAGCCTATTGCCCACTGACATCCGCCATCCATAAATTTCTTTTGTTACTCGCCATTCATTCATAAGTACAACACAAGTTTTTTTTAAAGATATCATCTAATTAGCTAAAAATAGCTCCACTAGCTTATTATCTTACCCAAGTAGTTAAAGCACGTTAAGTTAATACATAATAGTTAAGTTGTGGTAAGCGGATGTTATTAAATCGCGTCAAGTAAGATGAGATAAGTACGTCAGTAATAATTACTCAGAGCGTGGTCCTACTTAATTGACTTGACAGGCAGCTCACTCAGGATTTAAAACATAAGTGGCAGTAATTGTTATGAAAATCTACATGAAAGCTAGATTTTATGAAGAAAATAATGTAAAAATTCTGTTTATTTTTTTTATTTTTGCGTTCTGAATGAAATGGTCCTCTTGCCATCTTTTTTGGTCCTTCGTTACAAATTAAAGAAAGCAATTATTATGAACTGTATTTCGAAGAGAGACGGTAGGAAAAATAATACAATTTACGACAATCGATCGATACGATACGAAAACTTTTTAACCGACTTCAAAAAGGAGGAGGTTCTATATTCGATTGGTATTTTTTTTTATGTATGTACACCGATTACGCTGAGATTTATGATCCGATTTACGTCATTCCTCCTATAAAAAATTAACATAGTTGTTAATAAAATACCAATATATTCCACTATATGGTTAGGGAACGTACCCATACTCGTGACCCATTTTTGTCATATTATTACCCCCCTCTCCCCCTCGGTGACCACCCGTAGTACATGACCAAGTGCCCCTGTGACTAAGCGTGGTATTTTGAAGACCCCCCTCCCCTCCTGAACGGGTCACTTAGTATGGGAACGTTCCCTTAGGATAAAGTGATTAGGTAATCATTCCATGTTAATTGATATTCAGTCGCGTCTGGTTAGATTGGAATTGATGATAATTTTTAAAATTCAAAGTTAATTTGCATAACGATTTCTTTTTCCTCCTAAACCACCAAAAAAGTCACAATATCTTAAAAAAAAACCCAAATAAAAAGTTTAACAATGCATAATTGTAATTTATCCGTTACCAACAGTCCTGTCAGACAATAGATCTGATGACAAAACAGTATTGTCTCCTGTCGCATCCTGTGCCATTGTTTTACACAACCCACCCGTGAACGGGCGTCTGATACTATAATGGCGTAGTTAGGGTGATTTTAATTTTACTGTCATTGTATAAATGTGAAGACAGACGTGATTTTTGAGACTGAGTGATTCAATTATTTCTTTACAAGCTTGTGCTCGCTACTTCGTCTGCGTGGATGTCAGATTTTAAGGCAACGCCATCTATTGGCGAATTTCAGAACTGAAGTGTTGTAAAATACGTTTTACTAGGATAAAATGTATCCTATGCGTTAACCAGGACATGATCTGTGTGTCAATTTCATTTAAATCCGTCCAGCCGTTTATGCGAGATTGACTAACAAACTTAACATTTATAATAGTGTGATGGCGTTGTGTAGGAAAACTTTGAAGAAATGCTTATGCATGTTTTACCAACAATTTGTTTTATTTAGTTTTGTCTGCAATATTGTGGTATACACACAGATTGTAGAAAATAATTGTAATTCGAATAGCATATCGCTCGACATAATATCATCTCTCTCTTGATGACTGATGGCGTAGGGGCCCAGTGGTTAGTTTCCCGTACGCAATAAATATTTCTATAACCTACACTAAACTAGTTTCCGGTTAAGATACTGTTTTCTTTTTTCTTCTTTTGCCACTTTATAATTACTTATTTGTCTTGGATGTGTTTACATACACTTTCACATGCACAAACACCCAGACCTGAAATAATTATTAGCAGGCCATACAAATACTTGTTTCGAGCGGGAGTCGAACCCACAAGTCGCGGCGCAGAAGCCAAGCGCTCAACCACTGCGCTAACCGTGTTGTCAAATATTGGTGTGCGAGATTCGTATTTGTAAACGCGCTCAGGATAGAAGAGAAATATTAATGTTACGTTTAAAAATGAGTTCTGTTCTGTTTCACAGTCGTCGATTAGGTAACCCTTAATTGACAGATAATATGGCGGTTTGGCAGTTAGTCTATAGAAAATCTGTCAAGCCGCCATCTGTCAAGCCGCCATATTTATTTGTTAGATAGGAGTTATCCAACGATTTAAAAACAGTCTCCAAGGCGTAGTTTAAACGTAATTTCATATACTGAATGGGATTGTACCTTTGCTGTTAATTGGAATGGCATTACAGCGGAAAAAATACACGTATTCACACAGGAGTGGCTACGGTCCGGATCGATCAGCCGTGACGGGTACATCCGACTCCGGATGGGAGCGTCCTGTACCTCACTGGGTCATGTTACATACCATTTGAGTAGTTAACGATCGAAAATATACTTCTTCTTTCGTATCGACATGAGCTCTACGAGACAGGCGTGGTAGCAGCCAAAGTCTTTGGGGGGTCATAATTATTAATAGTAAAATAAGTTGCACAATTTTTTTTTGTGAATTGTCTGTTTTTAGGAAATTGACGTGTACGATCTTGGGGGGGTCATGACCCCTCCGACCCGCCCCTCGGACCCCCACTGATACGAGAATAGCTCATGCAGTGGTGAAAAGATTAGCCAGTCAGCAAGGTAGCGGAGCTGACTGCCCAGAGTACGCTCGGAGGTAATCTTTACATAGTATAAAACAAAGTCGCTCCCGCTGTCTGTCTGTCCCTATGTATGCTTAGATCTTTAAAACTACGCAACGGATTTTGATGCGGTTTTTTTAAATAGATAGAGTGATTCAAGTGGAGGGTTTATGTCCCAAATTAGTATCTACATTGCACCCGTGCGAAGCCGGGGCGGGTCGCTATAATCTATAATACAATAATCCTTAACGCGATAGTAATTCTGTCTCTGTTCGTTACCTCATCACAACTAAACTACTGAACCGATTTTGATGAAACTTGGTATAGAGATAGTTTGGATCCCAGATAAAGATATAGGCTACCTTTATTCTGAAAAATTAGGAATACGCGGTAAACGACAAGCCCTGGGTGACATCTAGTTTCTAATAAATGGCTACTGGCTTGCTGCCACCACATGCAATTTACTGCCGTCATGGGTGAACAGTGGGTACTCAGGCTTCACATCAAAATTCTATCTTCTTTTTGTGTGATTAGTGACTAACCTAGTGTCAGAGTTTATGCCGCCTATGGGCCTCTGACTTGGCTTCACATGCCGCTGAGAAATATCTCTCAGGCATGTCGGTTTCCTCACGATGTTTTCCTTTACCGTTTTCAAGTAAGTGATATTATACAATACGTACACGAATCCGAAAAGTCATGCCTTGCATGCCTTGGGTTCGAACTCGAGACCTATGACTTGGCAGTCTGAAGTCACACAACTATGCTATCACTGCTACTTAAATCAAAATTGAAGAGTATCTAGTCTATACTTTCAACTCAAAGACTGCTATTATCTAAATAAAACTGCTGGAACTCTTTACTTCCTACAAAGAACTATTATTCTAAACTACATCCTATCTCGAACGGCCACTAAAGTGGCTTATTACAAAAACCTCGACAAACGCAGTGCGTGTCTCAGATTCCATTAGAGTCATTGTGGACGACGCGCGTCGTTACTCTGACGATCCAGTAAGGAATGAACCACAATGGTGATCCTCTATTTGTTGGAAATTTTGATGACGTGTTTACTGAAGTTAAAATGTAAGACTGGAAGGGTAAGTTGAGGTAGATGTGTACGTAGGTATATCGAGTTCCGATAAAGACAAAATGAAAATTAATAACTTGTAAATGTACAATTCTGTAGATCACAACTTTAAAAAAAAAATAAGAGTTGAATTGTATTTTATTGTAAAGAGGAAAGATTTGTATTTTTGTATGTAACGAATAAACTTAAAAACTACTACTGGACCGATTTCAAAAATTCTTTTACCGTCAGAACGCTACATTATCACTGAGTAACATAGGCTATATTTATTACTGGAAGAAAACTTCTTACGCGCGCGGAGCCGTGAGGAAACAGCTAGTTATTTATAAAAATGTATTGAAACGGTCGTTGATAAAAAAGGTAGGTAGCATTTTTTATTGCCAAACTGGGCATGCCAATAGAATCGTTAGCTAATTTTACCTATAATACCTACTTCCATATGGGAGGTTCTACTATGCAAAGCTATGAGGTCTTTGCTACATTATTGGTAAATATACAAGAAGCTCAATTTTAACCAATAACGCTCCGTAAATTATAGGAATCGGCCATTAAAAGTTAGTTCAAAAGAGTAAAGAAGAAATGTACCATAGTACCATAGTTACTTGTGCACAGGACGTTACTACTAACAAAAACGATAGTGTGCACTAACCCTTACCCCATGGCGCCGTGATACATAACCGTCAAACTGTCATGGCTACGACATTGACCCCATGTGACGTAGGTTATGGTCACAGAACTGTGTTAATGTTTGTCTGTTATACCATGGGATAATAGGTTTAATTACAGACGCATCTTTATGGGGTTTTAATAGCGTACTTCGTTATGACGGTGATATGATATAGGGGTTTTTAATCTGTGACAGCATAGATGTGATACTTAGAAATGACGGTGATGATATGATGGGTAGCAGTTATCATTGATAACTGACTTTCAATTGTAGACACGCCCGAACCAAGTCTGTTTTTGCAAGTTTAAGGACTAAGTAGCACTTGCTGCTTTACTTGCTAGTACAGCAGTGATAGCCTAGTGGTGTGACGTCAGACTGCCACTTGGCATCATAGGTCTCGATTTCAAATCCAAGGCACGCACCTCTGACTTTTCGGATTTATATGCATTATAATTATCACTTGCTTAAAAAACGGTGAAGGAAAACATCGTGAAACTCTAATCGGCATACCTAAGAGATATTACTCGACAGCATGTGAAGCCATGTCAGAGGTCCATGGGCGGCACAAACTCTGACACCAGGTTAGTCACTAATCACACGAAAAGAAGAAGAATACTTGCTAGTGGATTTCGTGGTTTATTTTAAGGCCATGTGTTGCCTATTTAGCGAGCTCTGAAGCGACTAGGAATATTCACACTGTTTACTAAAAATGTTTCTAGAAATATTGCTCAAAAGAATGTGTCATTGCCCTAAGAATATTTTAAATATTTATTATAAGATTGCCGCGGTAAGTCCGCGGTAAGTCCGCGGTAAGTCCGTGGATGACAGTTCGTTACACATCGAGACCCCTCCGTGCCTCGCAGAGCACGTTAAACCGTCGGTCCCGGGTGTCATACGAATACCTACGACAGTCGGTACGGAAGTCAGAAACCCGAAAGTTTGGCAACCAGTCTAACGTTAGGATATCGGCATTGCCCTGTAACTGGGTTGCGGAGGCCTGATGGGAGTAGTTCCGTGTAAAATAGTGGTATTCTGGTTTCACTGGAAGCTGACCCCAAAATAGTTGGGAAAAGGGTAGGCAGAACGAACGATTATAAGAGTAAGATTGTATCTAGGTTTCATAATTAAATTATTATAGTATTTTCCTAAGTGCTCTTAGCCTTTTTGCTAAAATTCCTATAAAAATCTTCGACACTACCTACATATCTTCAAACGTGAAACGTCAGAACAAAATGCTTTATAAGACACTAACCCTAATAAACTCCAATCACGTACTAGGAAATATTCTAACAAACGTCTATATATCCTAGACGAGTTATTAGCTTGTCGGTTCACACGCCAATGCCAATAACCTTGATGCGCGGGCGCAGCGTATCTGCAGTTGTCGCAAACCATAGAGGCATAGACGCATGCGGCGATGTGGTTGCAACAGGCAGCCAGACCGCACTTCCGCGATGACATTCCCCTATTGTTAGTGACGCGATAGTCGTATAACTAGGATTTTTTTGTTTAATAATATGTAGAGTTGACTGTATTCTCAGTCTTTTTGGACTTTTAAGCCACAGTCTACTTTGAACGAAGAACGAACTAGAGAATTTTGAAAATCGACTTTAAAAATGGCTTCATGTCTGTGACATATCCAAGTATTGTTAACTTACGGTCGAAATAAATTACCGATCACAATCCAAAATTTCTGGATTGATTTAGATTTTTGACAGTTGTGGTCTTAAGACATTTATTCCTCAAAACAGAATACAATTTATTCACTTACAATGAGGAAATGAGTTACTAGTAAACGTTCGAATGAGTATCGGAACGGCATGTTTATAGAAGTAATGTTAGTTCAATAGAAGTAATGTTATATCAATCCAGAGATTTTGATTAGTATCGGTTACTAAAGAAAGAAAGAAAGAAAGAAATTTATTTGGCACGAAAGCAGTCAGACACACAGACAAAAAATTCATAAGAGACAAAACAAAAGAAAAATCAAACAAAAATAAAGTATCTGTGTGTCTAGCGGCTGCGCCAAATAGGTAAAACAAATAATAGTTATGCCCGCGTAAATAGTTTACCTACAGCGCCACCTATCGGATCTCAGCATAGCTACGAACCATCGTCACGGCAAAATAATGATAATGTGTAAATATGACCTCAATCGATAAAGTCGTCCTCAAGTTATGGCGTGACCAAGGGAAATAGGCGATTCATATACATATTAGATTCAGCCAATCTATGTAGTAAAATACATATCTTAAATTCTACTATGTAATAAATGAACTTGATATACCAGAAGGACTTTATTTCAACTCTCAATAAGTCGATTTCCGTTTGTATTTTTTTCATCAGGCTGCGATCTTGAATTGCACTGCACAGAGGTACTTTTTGTTCGATTCGACTGGACTTAACTTCGCAAAAAATAGCAATTAACTGATATGACCTAAAAGTAAGGACAATGCATAACTGTCATTGTTAAAAATAAACTTTGATCCAACTATTAATTGCAGTATGTCCGTCGTATAATCTGTTCTTAAAAACTCATCATATTTATCTAACAGCAATTTTTCTTCAAATCTTCTTTCTCCTATCCTTTTCCCAACTATGTTGGGGTCAGGTTCTAGTCTAACCAGATGTAACTGAATATCAGTATTTTACACAGAGCGACTGCCATCAGATGCAATCCAGTTACAGGGCAACGCCGACATCCTCTTTCGGGTTTTTACTACCCGTAACGACTGTCATGCCATGTGGTCTCGATGTGTAAGGAACGGTGACCCATCCATGGACTGACCTCGGTAAGAAAACTATTTTTCTTCGAATACCCATCTAAAAAAATCACTGTCATATAAAACCTGCTATGAAGCACATCCCTATTTCTCTATAATGTCTACCCATCAACTGGATGTGACAACAAACTTGTCTTTATAGTCTTTATAAAAAGCAATTCGCTCCTGTGTGAAGGACTCGGCCCACTAGAGCGTAACAATTTGATCAACGTATGTGAGACTTGAATACTCGGTGGCTATTCAATCATTTGGAATGGATGGATATTGAATTGTGTACTGATTTTCAGTTACATTGATAAGTGAATAAGTTGCGTCATCAATAATGGTTGAAAAACGAAATTTATTTCAACGATTGTATCCTCTACGTCATTTTCGTAAAATATTGTTAGAATTACTTTAATATCTACTAACCATGTGGAATTTTACAGACTCTTTTGGTTATGGAAGTAGCTATACTACACAAATCAGTTCTTAATTCTGAAAAAAAAAAAGAATCTATTTGTTTTAGTTTCCCAAGTCATCAATACCCTATATCAAACTGCATTAACTTTCCATAATCTTCTTTATCTTTTCATAATATAAAACAAAGTCGCTCCCGCTGTCTGTACGCTTAGATCTTTTAAACTACGCAACAGATCTTAATGCAGTTTTCAGCAATAGATAGAGTGATTCAAAAGGAAGGTTTATATGTATATTAGTATCTACATTGCACCCGTGCGAAGCCGGGGCGGGTCGCTAGTACATAATAAATGTAACAAACCCGCATAATGCTAGTTTAAAAAAAAACACCAAATAATGAAGCAATGTTTCAAGGTCTGTTTCAAGTGAAGACGTACCTGTCAGACATCAATTACTGTTAGTCTGTTTCGCTCTTCTAACGAACATTAGCCACCCAAGTCCAGTGCACCTAGACCTCTTATTTAGCCATTACCTATGTAATAACTCAGTGGTCGGTCGATGCACCACGTATGACGCGACGCGACATTCTACAGTTTTTGTCTTAGTGAATTTAAATCGAAGAGATACTTAGATAAGGTTTAAGGACCTAAGCCATGCATGGGTGGTGGACAGATTTCCTTATATCGGAGAGAGTAATGAGGTATCAGAAATGGTTATGATGGAAATTCTTTGAATGCTGGTGGGTTTTTTTCTGTGCGTCTTTTGGGAATACTCTTGAAGTACTGTAAAGTATTGTGAGGTATCAAAGGCGCTTTCTTTTAAGAGGGGTTTGTGGCTAAATAACAACTGCACGGATCATATGATTTGCGAGGTTAAGCTGCGTTTGCTGCGGTCAGTGAGTGCTCTGTGCCTTGGAGAGCACGTTAAACCGTCGGTCTCGGGTGTCATATGAATACCTATAACCGTTACGGGTAGTTAGAAGCCCGAAAGTCTGACAACCAGTCTAACCTTAGGATATCGGTATTGCCTAGTAACGGTTGCGGAGGTCTGATGGCAATCGCTCCGTGTAAAATACTGGTACGCAGCCGCATCTGGTTGGATTGGAAGCTGACCCCAACATGATGGGAAAAGCCTAGGTAGAACAAAAAACGCGCTTTCTTTGGATTATCGGGGAGAAACAAAATTTGCTTTAATCTTATGTAAAAAATAGAAACATTTGCAACTTTTGTCCATCATTCAGAGAAAAATGGGTATCCAAGAAAACACAAGAAATGCCAAACTATATTACTTTATCTTCATTAAGATCAAAATCAGCCGAGCAGTTTTTGAGTTTACCAGTTACATACATACAAAAATCTGAAAAAGTACAACAAATTATTTGACTTTAAGTATGGTGTTTATAAACATCAAGTTCAACAAAATGACGTCACAAACTGTTTACAAATACTGTCTGATCGAATAACAACGCATGCGCACAGCATTAAGTTATTATTTCCTATTCAGTGTCAGGTGTAATAAACATTGCATTCATCATCTCAATATAGAATCATTTATTTCCTGTTGACAGTGTGCTTTACGACACCTGTGACTCATTCCCATAGTTGACTCTAGTATAGTCCCCGGCACGTAACTTGGTAAGAGTAGAGAAGAGAATTCCTCTCCATTCTTTCTTTCTTCTAAATAGACATGTTAAAAATTAATTATGGTATAACTTGTGACCCGCCCCGGCTTCACACGGGTCCAATGTAGATACTAATGTGGGGCATATAAAACTTCCTCTTGAATCACTCTATCTATTAAAAAAAAACCGCATCAAAATCCGTCGCCAAGTTTTAAAGATCTAAGCATACATAGGGACAGACAGACATCGGGAGCGACTTTGTTTTATACTATGTAAAGAAGATGACAAGCAATAAAAGTATCAATTTTTTTGTTGCACTAAGTGTGCATGCGCAAACTTACTCCCATTACACCAAAACCTTGCCACGTTACGTGCCGGCGATATAGCAGGGGATTGATAAATAGGATATTTGTACTCCTTTTCGTACGAGAAGAAGAATTTTGCTATCACATACGTCAAAGGTTTCTTGTCGGCACGAGCTATATGAGAATAGCTGATGCCATCGGTAGCCAGTCAGCAAGGTTGACGAGGCTGACTGCCAAGGGTGCGCCGAACTTATTGAAGTATCGTCACTCGTGGAGGCTTTCTTAATGCACCCCACTTTCATTGATGAACTCTAGTTGTAGGATAGCACAAGTCTACCTTTCAAACTACGCGAGGTCGACATCCATGAGATGATTGCTAAGATTTGCTAATGATGTGTTTTGGCCCTAACAATCAAGGTCTTGTAACCATCAACTCCAAGAGAACAGACTCTAACTCTTCTGAAATTCAATGTTTCTTGACAATAGAAACATAATCAGTCCGTTACTGTTCCACTGATAGGCACGGGCCTCTTCTCAGAATGAGAAGGGTTCAGGTTTTAATCCACCATGCTGGCCTGGTGCGGTTTGGCAGACTTCTCACACCATCACGAACTTTTTGGAGCTCTCTCAGGTGTGCAAGTTTCCTCACGATGTGTTCCCTTCACCGTTAACGAAATGATAATCAAATTCTGATCCGTAAATAAATTCGAAAACCATGACCATCTTGTGATATGTCTTGTTTAATTTATTGGAAAAAAAAAGAAAAAAAGTTCTCTAATTATGTCGTTGTAACTCATTACAATAGATTTATTTCAACTAACGCGCGACTTAACATCTCACATATTTAAAAGATTAATAGTCCAGATGATGATTGTAAAAGTAATAATAGTTCATTATAACTTTTTATGGGACTTCTCACGAGGATATCTGGCTTCTCGTTACACCCACAGTATCCTGCCTGCCTCACTAGGGGATGCGGTGGGAACTGTTCTTCTCTATTTTTAGTCTTAACCTTGGATAATAATAGAACAGATTTATCGGAGGTAAACCCTTGTGCTAGCGTTTCAGGATTTAGATCATTATGTTAATTATGCTCGGGTAACTGCCTCTTTGGTTTAGTGATGGCAAGCGCGACTGTTGATCGTGAGGTTGTCGGTTTGGTCCCCAGGTCGGGTAAAGTGTTATTGGGTTTTTCCTTGTGGAATTCCTCAGTAGCAGCCCGGAGTTTGGATATGTGCCCGGTTGATGGCTGGCAATAGGCTCGCCAATAGGCAAGGCAATAGACTTAAAAACATAATGGCGAAATGAAGGTGTTCCTATACACCCCTGCCTAACCCTTCGGGGAACACAGGCTTGATATTTGAACTCAAGCAAGCTGAAATGAGGCTTTTGTTTATTTCAGAGTAGTCTCTATTGAGAGTTCCATCAAAATTAAAGGAAGACAATTTGCCATCATCATCATCATCATATTGGTCGCACATGTCCAGTAGTACATGGACTTTGCAATGACGGTTGATGAACAATTTATAGCTTGCATTATTAGTATTTTCCGTGCCTCTGAGAGCACGTTAAACAGTCGGTCCCGGGTGTCATACGAATACCTATGACAGTCGTTACGGGAAGTCAGAAGCCCGAAGGTCTGCCAACTGGTCTAACCTTAGGATATCGGCATTGCCCAGTAACTGGGTTGCGGAGGTCTGATGGCAGTCGCTCCGTGTAAAATACTGGTATTCAGCCGCAGCTGGTTGGACTGGAAGCTGACTCCAATATACATAGTTGGGAAAAGGCTAGGCAGAACAGAACATCATTAGTATTTTCTCTGTATCTCATTCCCCGGTATTGAACGATGATGAGTGAAAATTAAAAAAGGTAACAGATAGAGAGTAGCCTCTGCAACTTTTTGACCGTTAAATTTTATTCCAAAAAAATATAAATTGATGCGGGCAAAAATATTTTTCCACGGTTCCAAGTGGCATGACGAAACATCACCACTTCACCAGACCCGACGTATGTAAATTAATAACATATTAGAGACAATTTGTCGGAGAGGGATGTTGGGGCAGACAGACAGACATGCGGGTTTCTCTCACTAATTCACGGCTCTTCGATTAAGTAATGACTTTGAATTGAACATCAATTTATCTGTTAAGCCGTTATTAGAAGCTTTTTGTTCAACCGAACGGCTTTCAGCGATGTTTTCGATTGATTCTGATGTATTGAGCAGAGTGTTAATAAATATTAATTAACTCCAGTTAGTGCTTTGTGGAGAAATGTTGTGTTTTCGTTTTCTGTTTTCGTATTTACTGGTCTGCCTCGTTGGTTTAGTAGTGGCAAGTGTGACTGCTGATGTTGAGATCCTGGGTTCTTTCCCCAGGTCAGGCAAAGTGTTATTGCGTTTTTCAGTGTGGAATTCCTCAGTAGCAGCCCGGTGTTTGAATTTGTGCCTGGTTGATGGCAATAGGCTCGTATCACGTGGGCCTATCCGTGAGCCTCCTATTACGTGGGCCCTATTAAACATAACGGCGAAATGAGGGTGCTAGTATACACCTCTGCCTACCCTTTAGGGGAATACAGGCGTGATGTTATGTTATTAACTGGGGTGTTATCTGTTAACTCTGTAACTATTTGGGCCGATATGGTAGCATCCTTATCAATCAAAAAGTCTCCTACCTAAGTTTTATCTTCATGGATCGATATTCTGAGTCCTGTCCGTTATTTAATTAATTTCTTTGAGAATCAGGTACAAATTCTTTCTCCAGGCCTTTCCTCAACGATGTTGGGGTCAACTTTCAGTCTAACCAGATACGACTGAATGATGTATTTTACACGGAGCGACTGCCATCAGACCTCCGCAACCCCGTAACTGGGGAATGCCGATATCGTAAGGTTAGACAGATTGACTTCTGGGCTTCTGACTGCTGCCGACGGTTTTACGTGCTCTTCGAGGCACTCAGGGGTCTCGATGTGTAACGAACGGTCATATCCACGAACTGACCATGGCAAGCGCAGCTTAATCTGGCACATCGTATGATTGAAGAATCCGCCTTAAAAATTATTCACAAGACTTTTATTTGCGTCTAGAATCTTTATTAAGCCATCTTTTTTTATATTTTCTCATATGAGACCATTATTTGATACTTGTGCTCTGTTCCCAAATCAGTGTAAAAACAAATCTTCACCACAATATTAGATCATATCGCGGCCACTCATTTTGTGCCTGTCTTGCCAATTAGACAACCATCTTATGCAAAACTTAGATTGTGATTAATGATGTCTTGAACTGCAGTCCCAACATTACGAATGAACAGTTAATTGTCGTAATCATTCCGCCCTCGAGAGACCTAAATACTTCAAAATTACAATCATTGTTTTGCAACACTGTTGTACCTTCGTTTTTATTAAATGCGCTTGCGCTTATTGCATGTGTCATCGTAAAGTGTTGTTTTGGGACATTTAATGTGTCTGGTTATTTGTGTGTGTGTGTGTATGTTTGATTTAAGTTAAGGAATCAAATCAAATCATTTATTCATTTGCGAATATGGGTACAAAAGCTCTTATACAAACAGTAGTGAACATGAGCCATATCTTACCATGAGGCATGCAAAATTACAAAATAGGTACCTATGAATCGATGAACGTATGTACCTACCAATGATAAAAGAAAAGACGGTAAAAGTGAATTAACATAAGTTTGTCGTGTAAATATTCAGTTACAGAATAATATGCTTTGTTTAGTAACAATGTGTGAGTTGAAGAAAGTAAATGTTTTCATAAAGTGATTTTAAGCTAACTAAGCTTGCGTTCTAAAACAGCTTATTTTTCGCTCCCATGACTACTAGTTTCAAAAGGTACCGAAGTATCACTTCGATTTGTACACACCCTGAAGATGAACAAAAGTATGATTTACATCGAATCTTCTGTAGTAAAGTGTATAATTTTAGTTAGATCAAAGATTTTGAGTTTTAGTTATAAATTGAGTCGAAAGATCTAGAATTTTATTTGTGTATTCTAACAACGACTATTCAAGACAGACGCGCTGCAGTAAAAACAAGTAAAATCTGTAAAGTGCATTTTACGAGTATGCACCGGGTGCGCGCGCGCATAGCGTTGCCCACGCGCCGCTGAAAACGGGCTATTTACAATATTCCCCTGCCGAGCACTGCTTTTGATCTTTGTTTGCGTGTTTATACTAATTTTAAACGTTTGTTCTTTGATTTTTTTCAATAAAAAACTATGAACTTTTGTGAAGGAGGTTTATAACAATTTTAGAACTCTGCGATGGTCACTGTCCTGCGTATACGCAACTTTTAAGAATAAAGGAGAGAGTGCTTCTGTGTAATACAAAAATAACTTCTGATACAAGCAACACTGATTTTGTAAAAAATAAATTTATAACTTCCTTTTGACTTAAAATATTAAATTAAAGCTACTTATCGACGGTGAAGTGCTAATACCTCTTAACCGACAAAGTCCAAAATTTACATAAACTGAAAAAACGTTTAATTTCTTGATAAGTTAAAAATTAGTTAATATATTTATTAATTTAGAATATTAATAATGTATGCTTTATATATTATGCTGAATTCGTATATTTTATGATAGTGTAGTAGGTATTCGGTTAGACAGGAGGTAATGCCATAAAATAGACAAGTTGGTTTAGTTGGAAGATATTTCCATATTTTAATTCAAGCTGTTGTATACTTAACAAAAATTACACTTCGGAGATTTCATTAAAACATGCGAATAACGCCTTTAAATTCAAAACGATAAAAAAGTGAATTTCTCGAAAAATTTCAGTTAGGAGGTATTGGCACTTCACCGTCGTTATATGAATGTATTTCCTCGCCAATAACCCTTACACTAAAAGTCACAAACAGAAAGCTACAACATCGCGACTGTTTTGGCTAAATACTCAAACGCTACTCAATTTGCAGTTGCCGTTAAGTCTCGTTCTGTCACTGTCACACTAAGGCGAAATGATGGTGGCAGCACGAAATTTACAGTAAATTAAAATTGTGTGGCGTTTGAGTATTTGGCCAATAAAGTTCCTTTCTCTTAAATAACACTTAATGGTGCCGATTCTGTTCTGCACAAACTAAACTTAATTTTCACTCCAATAAATACGTAAAAAACTTTATAACAAAAATAAAACCGACTTCAAATTGTCTATCTCCGAAGTTCTTCATCAGATCTTCACCAAATTTAAATGGGACCACTTGAAAATAATACTCTTTAAAACAAAAAAAAGAATCATTAAAATCGGTTAACAATTAGCAAAGATATCGCGGTACAAACACACAAAAAAAACATACAGTCGAATTGAGAACCTCCTCCTTTTTTTGGAAGTCGGTTTATAAAATAAGAAAGTAACGGACGTAAATAAGAACTGTCAAGTTTAGTTGAACTAACCATACAAATTTAGACGACGCGTCGGAAAGTGTCAACTTAAAACACGGTGAAGTTCAAGGCGTAAACTAGTTTGACATGTCTAACTTAGTTTTGATCTATCACCTTCCTTTTCACATGCTGTCTGTTAGTAAAAGATAGCAATTCTCTAATTTCAGTTTAGATGTTGAACAAGAGAATCTGCAACATAGTACAGAGAATACTGACAACTACAGGTACCAAACCGGCCTAGTGCTTCTCGAGGCTGTCCTGAACTCAGCCAGTTTCGATTGGCTAACTGCTATGTCATTCCTTCTGGACGCCATTTCAACTAAGAAAATTGTAAGGGTCTGTACACAAAACTGCGATGCGACGTCGTATCGTAGAAATATACGAGCTCGCACGACGCACCGCAAGGACTTACGAATTGATTCGCGTAATTGGTTTTTCCTATATCTTCTTATCAGTAACAGCAGTGCGCAAATTTTTTACGCAAATTTATTCTACCTAGTATAAAAAACGTTCAATACGGTTGACGATCGTCGAGGGATTGGTCACCCGAACCTTGGAAGGAAGACGCCTTGCCACACGAAATCGCATCGCAGCAATTTGCGTCGCAGTTTTCTGCGTTGCGAATTCGCATCGCGTCTATTCGCAGTTTTGTGTACAAGCCCTAAAACCGCTAGCACGGCTTCTGACCGTTTTTAACCGACTTCGAAAAAAGAAAGAGGTCCCCAATTCGACGCTGTGATTTTTTTGTTGTGCCGCGATATCTTTGCTAATTGTGAACTGATTTTAATATAAAATTAACAGTTTCATGAAGTGGTGCCTTCAGTTTGGTTCAACGTGGATTAGCACCAACTTCTGAAACTGTTACTTGTATAATATGGTACCTAAAACTTATTCGTTTTTTGAAGTCGGTTTTATTTTTGTTTAAAAGTTTTTTTATCTTTTATAGCCGTGGGTGAGCAAAGAGGTTCGATTGCGATTTATAACAAAAAAAATGTAGGACTTTCCTGCAGATTCATTGAAATAACTGTAGAAGTACTTCCCACTGTACTTGCCTCGTTGGTCTAGTGGTGGCAAGCGCGACTGCTGATCGTGAGGTCCTGGGTTCGATCCCCAGGTCAGGTAAAGTGTTATTGGGTTTTTCCGTGTGGAATTCCTCAGTAGCAGCCCGCAGTTAGGATTTATGCTCGGTTGATGGCAATAGGCTCGCCGTCTATTACATGGGACTTAAACATAACAGCGAAATGAGGGTGTTACTATAGACCTCTCGGGGAATACATGCGTGATGTTATGTTAGGTACTTCCCATCTTCCGATTGCAACAGTTTTGATTTGACTCAATATTTACTTCCAATGATACGATCAATACTGGCACAGATACCACAATAAGATTGAAAGTTCATTCACCTAACTTCAAGTATCAACATATTGATATAATTCTTATCTTTATCTCAATCGTGAGGCAAGATCTATTCGTCTGATAATTGTTTTGGGCCAGCCCTACGGACCGGTGACCAGTTTATCTTGATCGGCGGCGAAATAGTGAACTAAATTTAAAAGGTATTGTTGATTGGCCTTTGCAAGTAGCGCCATCATGAAGTATCAAGTTATACTGGGCATCCTGTACTTTTATTTATTTCATAGCTATGGCTTCAAACAATACCATAATTAGGAATACAATAGTATTGGATTATCTATAATTGGTATCAGGGCGTTTTCTCATTTCTGGACGAATGATTTTGTGGTATTTCGTTAGGCGTAATATTATGTTCTACATAAAGTACTAAGTAACCGTTAAGTTACTAAAATTGAAGCTCATCTAAATAAGACTGAATATTTGTACTTCTTGAACGGTTAGAATTTAAAAGAGCACCTAATTTATAATGATATGTAACTTGACGTACATTTTAAACGTTTTTAAATGGTTATAATTAGCTTCACTTCGTGTATTTGTTTGTTTGATTCAAATCTTGCGACAGATTTTTCAACTACTTCTGCTTAATCACTTCTCCTGAAGCTTCGCACACAAATTCAATTCCCATGATAATACAACATAATAATAATTTCAACCTTCAATCCTCAAATCCTGATGCTGCGGGGGTACCGCAAGATAAAACCGTTTAACTTAAAAAAAAATTTAAGGGATTATTCAATTGATAGTTTTTGGACTAAAGTGAATTTAAGCAAAAGTTGTAAAAGACAATTCGGGATAGTAGTTTTCCAACTTTATGTTAACAATATTTTGCGAACAATGCATGATTACAGTAGTGTCGTCAAAAATTTAATGTTTGGATCCATTGAAAGACTGCGCATCCGCAATAAACTGTCCAATTTTGACACGAAAGAAAAGACACATAAGGCACTTAAAGAAAAGAAATAAAGTAAGTTTAACTAGATCAAGTTGTACCAGATGAATATTGGTCGATGAAAAATACAGATTTTCGAGTTAATATTTACCTGCTACTTTCTTCCTAATGTGGACATCAATACCCAAGCGCCAACTGCAACATGATTCCAGAAAAAAAAGCAGGCCGGTCAAAATTGTCAAGTATCAATTTCGGATGCACTTGTCAGCGTTCATAAACGGAAGCGGTTCGTTGAGCCGCCATTTTGCATCCGCGCGGCGCGTGCGCAACACAATTACGACTCCTGCGCACCCCACGGTTTAAATTTAGAACGCTTCCGCGCAATCCCTTGACGTGTGACAGTTTGTAAACTATGGGTTTCAGGAAATATTGCTTCTGTGAATTGTTGAACAAGTGCAACTGTAAGCGTGGCGTGGTCCCGTATAACTGCGTGGTTAATAGTAAACTTTTCTGTTTATGTTTCATTTATATTATTATTATTTATTACTGTGTAGGACTTCTAGCTTACAAATGGGTGTTTCCATTTTTTAAAACATGGGTTCTTGTTTTCAAATTTTGGGTACAATATCTATTTCATTGAAACTTAAGCTTTCCTATAATTTAGACTTCATACCCAGAGGCTATGGACGATATGCCTCATCATCATGAATCGACAACTGTGTGTCACAGTTCATGGCTGAAATAGGCCCGTGCTATGTTGTGCCACACCACCTCTGGCTTCGGATTTCAGCTTCCAGTTTAAATCAGCCTCATCATGCCCTACACAAATGCTCAACAGGTTCATCTCTAGAGCCCCGGTTCACTACGACACGTCAAAACGCAATTAACAAGACCGCATTACTGAATGTGATATTGGGAATATAGGGTACTAGCACTTAGCCCGTGACTTCGTCCGCATACATTTTCATACAAATTTCCATCCCCTGTTTTACCCCCTTAGGGGTAGAATTTCCAAAAATCCTTTCTTAGTGGATACGTCACAAAAGGATCCTACTATCCAAATTTCATGTTTGCTGGTTCCGTGGTTTAGGCTCCGCGTTGATGAATCAGTCAGTCAAGACAAGTAATTATTATATATGGTATAGATTAGTTTTGAATGTACTATATAGCATTTTCAAATGGTCATTCAGCACCACCATGAACTGCAAATATATATTTGTTACGCGGTCGCGCTATTTTGCGTGTTTTATTAAATGCCATTCAGAATAAGGCCTCAGTTGATTCGACATAAGCTTTGAATGTCATTTTCAGATACAGTCGAGAGTTTTTCTAGTAAATACCAAAGCTGTCAGATTCACTTTCCATGTCTTCATATATATCTCTTAATAATAAAGAATGAAGTGAATAACGTAATGTTACAAGCAGCAATCTCGTTAACTACGCCATAACTTTCAACCGCGGGTTTCAATAGTAAAAGTACGTTAAACACGTTGATGTTATTATACGTTACATTTTTATATCCTCACGCAGTCGGGTAGATTAGGGTTGTCGGTAACGTGGAAGATGGTTTGGAAATGTGACGTGACAACGTGATTTTTATTACGCTTGATAAATACTGGCCTAGTTGGTCTATTGGTGGCTATCGTGACTACTGATCGTGAGATCCTGGGTTCGATGCCCAGGTCGGACAAAGTGTTATTGGGTTTTTCGGTGTGAAATTCCTCATTAACAGTTTGGATTTGTGTCCGGTTGATGGCAATAGGCTCGCCCCTTATGACATGGGACTTAAACTTAACGGCGAAATGAGGGTGTTACTATACACCTCTACACTACCCTTTGGGGAATATAGGCGTGATGTTATGTTATAAATATAGGATAAAGAAAATATTATAAGAATTTAGAATAATATATATATATAGATATAAACAATATATCACACAATATATCAATAATATATATATATATATATAAATACTAAGTGTTAGTGTTTTTGAACAAAAACAACGTGTTTTTGGGAACACTGAAAAATACTTTTTGTTAGAACAATTCATCCAATAAAACCGTTAACGTTGTACCTGGTGACACACATTTGATATCAACATCATCAAAGCCTCTTCTAAGTTTTTCCCGACCAGCCAGTCTTCTGCCACATACCAAAATACTTTTTTTATTCTTTACTTAATCTCGTTTGTCCCTCGTCTCACCTGATGGTAGGTAGCCAGGTGGACCGTATAGATCTACCACCAAGCGTGCTGGGTTTTGTTGAATCTTACAACACGCGTCTATTCCCAGCGTGCGGTGAAGAGGTTTTATATTCTAACCCGTCCCCACACGGGGTAAGATCTTTAAAAAAACTTTACCGTGACAGCCCTGTCCACTCTCCCTTCGGGATCCACAGACTGTGACGTAATTAACGTTTAACGTCGCGTCTTTTACAAGACGCGTCAGATAAGTAACGTACAGTCGCACACGATCAACCGTGATTCATTATAGTACGCATTGTAATTATAATGTCTAGACGATCTTGTGTAGATATAGATGGACGAAGGGCCTTGAGTACTTTTCCTTTCAGTTATTATAATTTTTAGTTCACTCAACTTTTGTAAGTGGTTTGATTAGGGAAATACAATTTGGAATAAAAATACGATCCGAAGAATCTGCAGTACTCTTTTGCTTCTAGCCTTTTCTCAATTATCTTTGGGTCAGCTTCTAGTCTAACCAGGGCCAGATTTAGAGGTCTGGAGGCCTCGGGGTAACAAAGGAGTGGAGGCCTCTTGTAATCATGTTTGTACAAAGTACTGTAGGTAAAGGTAAAACGCGAAAAAAAATATGAAAGGAAAAGTTGTTTACTAGTCTGAATTTGCTTTTTTTTTCCAGAGTCTCTATTGTTGGGCCCCTGTTTTGTGGAGGCCCCGGGGCTGTAGCCCCGGTTGCCCTATCCTAAATCCGGCCCTGAGTCTAACCAGATGCGATTGATAGGACACGAAGCTATCCTAATTCTATTTCTAGTTATTTTGCCAAATGTTTGTAAGAGTCTACAAACCGTTACAGAAAACTTTTGTGCGGGTATATTGTCATCTTAGACAGCTTCTCGTCTCAAATTGCAATATTCAGCAGCCTCAGCATATAGATGAATATGGGTGACATGTGTTTTGCCTAGCTTTTTCGCAACTATGTTGCGGTCAGCTTCCAGTCTAACCAGATGCGGCTGAATCCCAGTATTACAAGGAGCGACTGCCATCAGACTTCCGCAAATCAGTTACAGGGCAATGCCGATATATTAAGGTTAGACCGGTTGTCAGACTTTCGGGATTCCGACTACCTGTAACAACTGTTATAGTTTCGTATGACATCACATTTGTATGACACCCGGCACCGATGGTTTAACGTGCTCTCTGAGGCACGACAAGCTGCAGGACTAGGTATTATTATGAATTTTAACAGTTGGGCGCTACGTCTGATCTGAACTTCGAAGATTTGCAGCCGTTCCCTCTGATCATATTTTCTCGGATGCAGAGTACAAGCGCTCTAACGAAGTGGTAAATTAAATTTAGCGTTTTTCCATCTTGGACCGTCATTTTAAGGGTCTGTGAGGCTGATATGAGTCCTTTAACAGCGGATTTTTTTTCTTCTACCAATATGGTACCTTCTGTATATCCATGCTAGCTCAACAAATCATTCTGACCCCTTTTCCACACAGTGCTTGTTGTAGGCTTGATTTTTATGCAATTTTTACAGTTCATTGATATAAATTCACCTAGGTATTTCCTGCAATTCGTCGTGGTTACTCATCGTATCTCTCCGAGGTAATAGTCTGCAACCTTTTTTTAATTTATATTCCTTCTGCCATCAACCTGTCTAGCTAAGGTACTTCACTTACTGACGAAAACATACAAACCTCTTTTATATTATCAGATCGAAACCATGAACCAACAATTTCTCACCTCCCTCCAAACAATGGAACAAAAACGTGAACTATTTGTAGTAACCAACATAAAATCAGACATAGTCATTAAATCCTTTCGGGTGCGCGGGCGCAGAGCAGTGCGCGGGAGTGGAACGCGTGAAGATCCCTGATAGCGACCTTTGTGCAACCCTTCATGAATATGGATGGGACGCACTTATTCTGGAGATGGAGTATCATGGTCATTTCCGTTTAGGGTGCGTATTTTTGAAGGCTGAGGAAATATAAAAGGAAAAAGTTTGTGAATGTTTACTTATCGAGTGTTGCATCAGCTGTCTTGTATAGTGATCAGTAGTCTAATGTTGCACTAGTACAAAGTTATTTATAACACTTTGTAGTGCAAGCAGTGATAGACTAACGGTTGAACGCTAATCTTCCATGCAGGAGGGTCTGAGTTCGTACCAGGCCCGTACTTATGACTTTTCGAATTCATGTGCGGATCAGAATTTGACTATCACTTGCGTTAGTGGTAAAGGAAAACATCGTGATGAAACCTGCACACTTTAGAAGGCTGCAAAAAGTTCTCCATGAACTGTGTAGTCCGTCAACCCTCACCAGCCCAGTGTGGTGGACCAAGGCCTACATACTTCTCATTCTCAAAAGACGCCCGTACTCAGTTTTTATCTGTTGGATATTTGAACCGACCATCCTCAGCTGAAATTGGCTGACTTCTAGTAGTATGTCTTTGTATATCAATAACATACAAAAATTGCTTTAAGCGATAAGACCACCATTTGTACTGTTCTTAATAACGTGTACTCCTTCTGTTTTATTTCTTTTAGTGTACAATAAAGTATATCTATCTATCTATATAGTACAATGGTTTTCTAAAAACGATTAACTAGTATTAGCTGATCAACTTTCGATAGTGTGGGAATATAATCGATAACTGATACAAATGCTATCATACCATGTCCCGTTGACATGTCATTTGCCACTTGAAACTGTAAAAAGCACCACAATGAATGGATTATACGATATTAACACTGATATGGCGATTAAATTTATAATTTTTGCTATTGATTCTATTACAAGCTGCGGGTGCGCGGGCGCACTACACATAGTTTTTCTTAGGTCGGACACGTGTAACTTTTCCTCACGTAAGTCCTTTACGTAATTAACTTACGATAAATTTGCAAATGTAAACTCTCTTGTAAGTAACTTATCGACTGATTTGTGAAGTCAATTAATTGTCATAAGTCACTCACATAAATTTTACGGAAGCAACTTACAAGTGTAATGGCGTCCTTACGTGATGTGTTTTTTCAATATAACCCCATGAAATCTTGATACTTCGCTTAGTTCAAGATTATTGATCAAAATACCAAATACTAAAATAACGAGTCAAAATCATTCTTCAATCACCCTTAAAATGGTCGTGAATACCTAAAGGTGAGTATAAACATGGCGAGGCATGCGCATGAGTGGACAGAGGGGCTTACTCTGAGCAGTCACCGCTAACAGTGAGCCAACCCGTTCACACAGCTCGAGGCGTGCGAGGTAAACCATTTGTGACGCATGCCCCACAATGTTTGTACGCACCTTTAGAAAAATCCATCCAATAAACATAAGTTAGTGTTATTGTTTGTGCCTTTGCACCCAACTTCTTCTTAGAGTCTCGATGGCAATCTAAATTGAGTCGGCCTAGAACTTAGCTACGAGTTTAGCGTCCATTAGTTCCTGTAACGTGCAGGTATCAGGGCACGCAGGGCATGATGTCAGGTGTCCCATCGTTTGTGGAACAGCACCTCATTTACACTCCAAGCTGGAGTGTAAAAGTAACCACCCAACTTAATTTAAGTCATTTAAACTGGCATTAATGCCAATTACTTACATCGTGGCTATCGTATGGCTATTAACATTATTAGGGCTCGTCTTGTTAATTCCACTTGAAAATTGGTGCATCTCGTAAAAGGGCAGCCATCTTATCATACGAATCAAATAATTGACTAGTCAGTCAATATACAGGGTGTAAACGAAATCATGTCATTCCTTCAAACCTCATGATTTACTGCTGACAGAAATTAACCCCGAAAGGGATAATTCCGGATTTAATAAAAAAAATGACAAGAAGTAAACATGTGTTCTTAACGTGAGGCATTTTAGCGCCCCGAGCGAATAGTGCGGATATCGCTCGCCGCGCGGTCACTTAACTCGGGGCGCTAAAATGCCTCACGTTTCTTAACGTGTTTGTTCTGACACTGACACGTGTTTACTTCTTGTCATTTTTTTTATTGAATCCTACTATATCCCGTGCAGGGTTAATCTATGTCAGCAGTACATCACGAGGTTTGGAGGATTACATGATTTCGTAAGGAAAGATTTTTCAAAATATCTGCTCCAAGGGGGTGAAAAAAAATCACGCAAGCGAAGCTAGTTTTCAATAAAATTCTCAATGCAAATGTAATACCGAAGGTTTCACAATCAAGGAAAAATAACTGTGCCTGTAAGCATTATCTTTCAATCCTTTTTTTAGTAGGTAGGTACTTATCGATAAGAAAAAAAAATTGTCGGAGAATAAATCATTTAGAAGATAGAGGATAATATAAAAACAGTTTGTCATTCGATGGAGATGGGATTTTATGTCGAATCGCCGTAGAAGTCGGACCTTTATTATCTGACTAGCTTGTCCTTCTTATATTCTGATCTTGTGTAAATTATATTGTGACTTAGCTCATGTAATTAACAACTAATTCAAAAACAAGTACTTTCAATGGTGGAGAGTCTATGTTGGTTTTATTTACCAAATACCCGCTTTGCCTTTTGATAAGCAGACACTGGTCTTACTGTAATGCTATACTCACTTCTATCCAATTCTATAACCGTGTCTGCCACCTATTCATAGTACGTAGTATTCATAGTTTTAGATGCTTCGAAAGGTTCGACTGTAGAGGTGATATTCACTTTTACTATATCGAATGCGGAAACAGAATAACACTGCTTATCTAAGATCTCGGAGGTGATTCTTAAAAGTGGTACAAAAGAAGTTTAAATTAGAATCATGATTAAATTTCTTGTTTTTTTTTTCTGCCTAGACGTTTGTTAGTTTATTTACACGTTTACATTCACGGTGACAGTCCTCTACTTTGAGTTTATAAATGAACAAAATGGCAGTCTCCCTGAGCTCGCTAAACTCGTATCACTCATATTCTAAGACGTTCCTCCAAAACTTACTCGACTCATACTCGATCCAGAACGGCCTCAAAACCACCTTCAAAATTGTATTCTTAGTCGCAATTTCGAGTGAACTTTGAGGCTCCTGGACGGAGTCATTACGTCATAATTTGAATTATCTGCATCGCGCAAATAACGCCGCGATAAAAAATTGTAAGGATTATCGTAAGCATATTCGACAGTCTTCAAAATTAATTTTTATTTCATACGAACTTTGACATTTCCTTCCTTAAGGTAGGTTTCGAGGTACCTTGAGTTTGACAGATGATTCCTTACCTCGACTGAGGATAAATCTCGAGTCGAGGACGTTTATGTCAAGTCGAGGTGGAGTCGAGTCGAGTAAGTTTTGGAGGAACGTCTTAGAATATGGGTGTATCTCTCTTACACACCAGCAAGAAAAGGGATAAATATATTATTTAATTTAGGAGGGGCTCGTGGCTAATTACCAACCGCGTGGAACATACGATTTGCGAGGTTAAGCTGCGCTTGCCGCGGTCAGTCTGTGAATGGATGATCGAGATCCCTCCGTGCATCAGAGAGCACGTTAAACAGTCGGTCCCAGGTGTCATACGAATACCTATGACAGTCGTTATGGGAAATCAGAAATCCTTAAGTCTGACAACCGGTCTAACCATAGGATTGCCCAGTAATTAGGTTGGGGAGGTCTGATGGCAGTCGCTCCGTGTGAAATACTGGTATTCAGCTGCTTCTGATTAGAATGGAAGCTGACCCCAATATAATTGGAAAAAGGCTAGGCAGAACATGTATTCAAGAGTAGATCAGCATTATTTCTTGGATTTTTTGAAACCGGATTGGACCTATTTCGAAATTATTTTTAAAATTAACCCCCCAGAGTCAGTCAACTCTGTTCACTGGGACAGCCATCTTCCAGTTTTTACCACAAAACCCACGCTCCTACCGCCTTCCAAATCAACTCTACCACGCAAAAACGATTGTTAAACAAAACAACACAAGTAGGTAGCTTCGTTAAAATAGCAAAACGCACAGACAGTCCGTCGCTGATTGTGACAGACGGATTCGTGTGAATCGTCTTGTGTAACTGTAGACTGTATGATTATCTGTAACCCACTTTGTGGAGTAAAGGTGCGTACTTACTGATACACGTGGATTTGGGACAGACACGTGAAGACATGTTTTAGCCATAGCTTTAGCTATCCGATTTTTAGAGCCAAGAGTCCCACACCGAAGACCGAAGAGATCGCGCTCCCTAACTGTTATTATACTACACTGAATAAGAAAAAAATCAAGTAGTGTAATAAGCACTTAATACAACTTTCTATTTTAGCTGTAAATTCCTAGGACTACCAAGAGATTTTCTCAAAGTAAAAGTCAGCGCCGATTTAGAACCTTACGATAAGGCAGCTGCAGATTTTCGCAGAGGATACAGTCCGTTGGAAGAAGCTTCCCCATAAATCAGAAACTTTGACGTATCATGGATGAAAAAACTAATTTACTTAGCAGTAGTAGCAGCAAACATATTAGTCCTCTTTGGCAAACCAAATCACGCAAAGAATGAAATATTATTAACTAAAAGTTTGTTATTGAGAATGACAACAACGTAATTCACCTCCTAACAACATGCAAATGTAATAAATCAGTCCTGACCGCTCGATCTCTTGAGATGCGCGAGCGCATTCAATTGTGTCTCACGCGCATCTGTCACTCAGTGGCACAGCTAAATATAGATCCAAATGTAGGCCAACTGTATTGTTGCTAACTACACTAGTTCGAAACTGTTGTAATTGTTCATTGAATTTTAGTTATTTTTGGAAAAAAGATGCAGTTCTATTTGTTCTAATTTAGTATTGTATTTTGGGTAATTGCCGCCAAACGTAGTAGGAACATTTGTTAGGTATAGAGACGTTTTGTTGATTGGGGTCTTTAACACATGATGAGTCAACTATCGGTCTATCAACTTATTTTATAAAAGAAAAGAAGTTACAATGGACAGCTGACATTGTATTTTGTGTGTCTAGATTATTTGTGCTGGTTTTTGTCTTATTTGGAAAATCCTCATGTTCTCCCATCGCCCGATGAAGGCGACGGAGACTCGACGCGACTCTTACCGGCTAAAAGCCAACGGTGTTCCTCCTCTCGACCGTTCGGCCGGGGTCGCGGGATTTGCAAAAGCATGCTCCGCAACCCCGCCAGACCCCAACATACCCTACTGTTTATTGTAGACTAAAATCTAACCAAACTAAAATTCAAATATCTACTTTTGGATGTTAGGGTCAGCTTCCAGTCTAACCAGATGCGGCGGAATACCAGTGTTTTACACGGAGCTACTGCCATCAGACCTCCGCAACCCAGTTACTAGGTAACGCCGATACCCTAAGGTTAGACCGGTGCGGTGGTTAGAGTTTCGGGCTTCTGACTACCCGTAAGGACTGTCAAAGGCATTCTTATGACACCCGGGACCGACGGTTTAATGTGTTCTCCGACGCACAGAGGGGTCTCGATGTGTAACAAATGGTCACCCATCGTAAATCGTATGTCCGGCGCGGTTGTTAATTAGCCATAAGCCTCTCCTGTCTGGATTATATTTATAGAAGAAAAATTATATTATCTAAATTTTTTTTTAAATTGTGGCCCATTTCTTATTCATGAATTATGGACGGCCTTCCCTTTTCAAACGCCCTCCGCGTCGCCTGTATTGGGCCAGGATTCTGGTATTTCCTCTGTCTCATGCATATTCCCCTAGATCCGCCGGAAAATGGCCATTCCTGGCTCCCTCATGTAGAGGGGAACAAGAGATGACCTCCGCTTGACATGTGGGTTAGCGATCCCAGGATGACGTTACGTCACAGGTGCAGTATGCATGCGTAGTGGAATCTTACATCATTCATGGAAACCAATGGATCTATAAGGTTGAATGGTTTATAGTCAAATTGTCCCTATCTTGATTTAAAATCACACTTTATTAAGTAGATAAACATATTGTTATTATTTGTGGCCTGTACATTTATCCAGACCCTCTAATTACGAGAGATGGTCTCAGTAAAATCCAGTTTTTATAATTGCCCCGTCTCTTTTTGATATTTGATGATAGAAACGTAATGAGTATATTTTAAATCTGGGTTTACCTTGAGTTAAACTAACTCTTAGAATAAAGGGGTAAATGACTTCGACATGGTGTATTTGGAAGCATTTTTTTTTTAAAAGTACGATTTTTTATAATATTCAGTAGGTAAGAAAAAATAGGTATATTTGTCCAATTTAGCGGGCAGTGCTCCTTGTGTTAATAGCCATTTTTACTGGATACCTCATAATAAAATAACCACGTAGGTAGAACCCAGAGGCTGCTCAAAATCATTCGCAGAGGAAATCGCCATGTATTCGCTAAGCATATAATATCCGTTCTCGCCTTCAGTCGTTATCGCCGGGTTTTGGCCAATGTTTACATTCTCGGGTATTGTCCGTCATCGCCGGCCGTTCTGTAAACTAACCGATGTGTTAAGAGAGATATTTTGTTTTGTAAACATTGCACGTGTCCATTGTCTTTGCGATACAATTGTATGCGACTCTGAAAGTAAAACGAGGGTAATTTGAGCCAAAATATTTCTAGAAGATTGTTTGATATATAACAGTAATAATGTATACGGTTATTTCGAATTAACTGGCGAAACTTCACAGCTGATTTAGTATCATGAATAGAACACATTCATAAAAAAATAAAGCAGTGATAACCTAGTGGTGTGACCGTCGGACTGCCAAGTCATATGTCTCGAGTTCAAACCCAAGGCACGCACCTCTGACTTTTCGGATTCATGTGCGTAATGTATAATTATCAGTTGCTTAATAACGGTGAAGGAAAACATCGTGAGGAAACCGGCACGCCTGAGAGATATTTCTTGACGGCATGTGAAGCCAAGTCAGAGGCCCATGAGCGGCATATACTCTGACACCAGGTTAGTCACTAACCACACGACAAGAAGAAGATAAATAAATACCCGAACTTTTATTAGTTAAGGCTTTCTTTTAGGTGTGGTTAGTGATTAACCTGGTGTCAGAATATATGCCAAGGTAAGGCAAGGCAAGCGCGACTGCTGATCGTGAGGTCCTGGTCCTCGCTTCGATCCTTAGGTCGGGCAAAGTGTTATTGCGTTTTTCCGTGTGGAATTCCTCAGTAGCAGCCCGGCGTATGGATTCGTGCCCGGTTGACAAAAAACAGATGAATTGAGAACCTCCTCCTTTTTTTGGAAGTCTGTTAAAAATGGTCTAAAACCGCTGCAACATATGGGACTTGTTTAATTTATTAAATGAATTTAAAAGCCTCTTTACATTTACCTGGCGTGGTGTGTAGGTACGTCAGATAATGTAGGTATATCTATTCACTAATTAAGCGTTCGTTAACACGTCGCTTTAGCGAGTCGGCGCTTGCGCAGCCAAAACAACTGGCCACTGTTCGCTAGGGCTGCCATACGGTGAAAATACAGTTTAGATGGATAAGGCTGAAAATATTGAGATGTCTTGAATAATTTGTTTTTTTTTTTGGGTTTGCAGTCTTGCTTCTTTTGTTTCATTTATACTGATAGAACTTTTTACTTGGTCAACAATAGTCAGACCTATACAACTCTAGAGTATCACATAATTATGCTGTCGGATAACTCACAGAATTAGTCTGTTTAATTCACTTTGTAGATGAACCCACATAAAACCTGGTTTTCGTCTAGCATGTTAGGACTATAGCTACTGCTACCAATTTGGGGATGGGAAGCCCACCGGACAAAAAAATTACAAAAATTCTTAATAGGTACTTATACAACGTGTTACATAATTCCCTATGAAAAATGTAAGTAATCAAGTAGTCTTTTATGGTTGTTGTTATTTACCTCTCAGAGGAAATTAGGTAAGAATGTAAATAACTTTCTGGGTAGTCTACTCTTTAGTTTTCTTTTCAGGGTTGCGTTTCAATAATGATTATTTTATGTTTTATCCAAGTTCTTTTTATTTTTGATCATACTACAGTTTTCAAATATTGCCAATAGACTCTTTATAAGAAACGTTTTAACCCCCTTTCGGCTTTAGGGGTATTTTTATAACACGTTGTATAAATATGATTTCATGCATTTTGGCCAGCCCTTGTGCACGCAAACTCACGCGCACTTGCTAATTAGCTTGCACCGTTACCGTACTCGCAAATTACTTGTAGGAAGTACAATATACACCTTTAGCGAGCCGTCAAATGTTTAACACCTTATGTAATGTTTGTTTGTCTGTTTGCCACTTTCTGCTTTCGTCGAACTAGTCAACGGTTTTCAAGTACTTTTACGAAGCTATCGTTTTTTTTTTAATTCTTTAACTTGCTCACGTTTGATCATAGTCGCACCTAATGTTAAGCGTAGACATGAGCACCCGAATCCAAGTAACAAAGATATAGAGGGACTCACCTGTAGGACTCTGGCTCTCACATACACGCGACGGAACACAGTAAACTATTTGGCGAAGGTGAAATTATCACCATGCTTATGCCCGGTTCCTATGGTCATAAACGAATTGTTTTGCTTACCTATAGCAGCATTTTTCATGGCCACAATTGGCATATAGGTAGACTCGTAAGTTAATTTTAAGTGCGATGCTACAAACGCGTGGTATGGCTTTTATGCAAAGCACGGGGTCTTTGCTTCATTATTGGTGAAGATACAAGTGTCTTAATTTCAACCAATAACACTCGGTAAATCATAGGAATCGGCCAATAGCAGACAGGTTGGTGATCACAGTTTGTGGTTATAACCAGACAGAATATTTTATACAAGGTTAGTCGGAAAGGGGGTACTAAGCCGCGGGCCACATAAAGTATCACTGATGACTACTTTAAAGCAGGTCTTAAAGTTTCAAAATTTGATAATTTTTATTTGCATGCAAAAAGATTTTTATTTAAGTTTTTTCGAAAAAAGTCATACCTGGTTTAGTTATGAATTCAGAAAATTAAGTTTCTAATCTGTGACCCCAAATATGACCTAAATTGTAAAAACAGCTGTTAATAGCTATGGACAGATAGATTTTAGCATATTTTTTACGAAATCTTTGAAAAGCTATTTCTCTTAAACTATCGAGTTTTGGGGAAAATTGTAGAACAAGTTATCCCTTATTATGGGTACTTTAATACCCTTTCGGGTTAGTACTCCCTTTCCGACTAACCTTGTATATTTTGTTTTGAGTAAAACAAAATATAAACAAAATCAAGAAATAGAGGAGCTCGCGGATAATTACCAACTGTGCGGATCATTCGATTTGCGAGGTTAAACTGCGCTTGCCATGGTCAGTCCGTAGATGGGTGACCATTCGTTACACATCGAGACCCCTCCGTGTCTCGGAGAGCACGTTAAACCGTCGGTCTCGAGTGTCATACGAACACCTATGACAGTCGTTACGGGTAGTCAGAAGCCCGAAAGTCTGATAACCGGTCTAACCTTAGGACATCGACATTGCCCAGTAATTGGGTTGCGGAGGTCTGATGGCAGTCTCTCCGTGTAAAATACTTATATTCAAACGCATCTAGTTAGACTTGAAGCTGACCCCAATATAGTTGGGAAAAAGGCTAGGCAGAACGATTTAGATATTAAGGCTAAATATTCATACGAATAGTACCTTATGAATTGTTTCGACGAACAATCTTATGAAGATGCATAATGATTGCTAATGTTTTCACACTGCACAAGTCGATTGGTGATCTCAGTATGACCACAAAACAGATAGGTACAGAAGTCAATCACATGTATGTACTTCACTTTTCACACCTACGCTCGGTGGTCGCTCTATCTATATATCTATCTCCCTCAAGCGCATGACACTCGCGCTCGCACTCACTCGCACTCTGGTCCCAAACGGTCCGAGATATCGTGTCCGTGAGCAGTGTCTATGTGTGCGTTGCTCGAGCGCACTTGTATGTAGATTGACTTCTGTACCTATCTGTTTTGTGGTATGACGTCGTTACTATACACAGCGATGCGACCACTCATCAATTTGATTTGCATACAAAAATGACAACTACACACAAAAGACTTGTTTACAGAACAATTCAATTATATCAGAGTGAAACCTAACCTTTAGAAATACTACCGTTTTGTTGTATAAGTGAAACTTGAAAGTTTTAATGATATGGTTTTTCGGTTTATGGAAAGACCAATTCAAGAATATTTTTTTAAAGAACACCCTCGTATGCTTTTTATTAAAAAAATGAAAATACGACCAAGAATGTGACAAAATTGCATGTTGCTATTTTATTGGAAGTAAAAGACAAATTCGTTTACGAAATACCGGATAACTATTTCAAGAATTTGCTCCTAGCACCAGACATTTTCGAGTTTGTGCGCTAAACAAATTAGAATGCACCGCAATACTGGTCTATGTCGATTTCATAATACGTAACTGCAATGCGATCTCACAGTTTGATGTTTCATGAACATTTACTTATTTTCTATACCGTTGATGAAATCTCAGATGTGAACATTGATTCATTTGTAGGCATGCTGTTAGCAAATCAGGTGGTAAAAGATTTACGATTTTCTGCAGGCGTTCTTTTCGTAGAAGCATTCTATACTGATTTTATTTATTCGTAGAATATACATTGAACAACTTAGTAATTCCAGAGAACCCAAATTAAAAAAAAAACGACAATTAAAACCTACACTGTTTATGTATGTTGTAAACTTTGAGATCTTATTCAATTTTGGACTGACCAATTTCTTTTCTTCTTCCACAGACTACCTCAATACACCAAAGACAAATGCACAGATTACCCATAAACAGCAAGGTGCCCAAGTGCCTCTTCCCGGAAGAAAATCCAGAGGAACAAAATAAAATAGACAATCTTGGCGAGACATCGCAAGAATCAACCGCAGACAGACAAGAGCAATCCAAACACCAAAGAAAAATGTACAGAATACCCGCAAACAGCAAGGCGCGCAGGCGACTCTTCCCCGAAGAAAACATAGAAGAGCAAGCAAGGATAGACAACTTTGCCAACATCTTGCAAGAATCGGCCGCTAGGGACAGACAAGAGAAATCAAAAAAATGGAATTTTGACTTTGTAAACGAGGTCCCTCTTAATGGACCTTACGAATGGTACAAAAGAGATGAAGACGAATGGATAGGCATGAAGATCAAGTGCGAAGATCTGGACGTGTCTGATAAAGATAAATCCTTGCAAAAACAATTTGAGAATGAAAACACGCCCGTGCACGTAAGAGATGAATCTGTACCGGTTATAAGGAAGAGGAGGAAGGATATTGAAAACGGTGTTGGAAGCCAAGGTGTAAAGAGGAAGGTTGATTTTGATCAGTGTACTTTCTTACGTCGTACAGATTATTAATACTATCGTAAAGCTTTGTAGTCTTCTATAGTTGTTTCGATATTTTTATCCGTAGTTAGAATGAATGGATACCTATTTTAAATTTAATTATTATCATCATCATTCATAGTATTTTTTAATACATCATCAACTGGAGTATTTTTATCTGTTAAAGTAACTTCTTTTATTTGGAATTATTTTGGCTCTACTTCCAAAAATGTTTTAATACTTTTGGCTGCTTTTTAAACTGTATTTAGAGGACTGTGCTAATCGAGGTGAGGAAGATTTAAAGGTACGAAATAATGTCACATGAAATTTATGGGTTTCGACTGCTGTCATCTTGTCATTACCAGCCAGAAATTCAACCGTTTGAATAGAGGCTAAACATGTGGTTGGTAGAAAAAAGACAAACAGATTTGCTTCATTGCCTATTTTCACGGTAAGTTAGGAGAAATAACAGACGGACTGTATTCTGAAATGTAGTTTTGATGTTCATAGTATATTCTACTGCATTAGAATGAATTGCAATTCCCATATTTATTATATCTGTATGGTTTCCATCGTTTTGTAATGAAACTTTTGCTCTGATACCCAAATAAACATATTTCGTACCACAATACGCTTATAATGTGCCACAATTAGGCTATACAGTAAGTTTTAGATTATATTTTTGAGTATTTTAAATACTTACTTTAATTTAAATTTGTATTATTTCGGCTCACCCTATCTATAAAAGACTGTTTAAGAAATTTTTATATTTGTTAGTTTAATTTTATATTTGTAAATATTGGAATTTTCTATTTTCCACTACTGACATCACAAAATCACAATCATGTCCACGTTTTGGTTCTTTTTGGAGATAAAATTTAACGTATTTTTTAAGACTTTCTTGGCATTAGGTCTTTATTCGTCTTAATTCGTCTATATTCTTTGACGGTCCTATTGTACTCATTTTAGTGTTTAAAAAAAAAAGGTTTTTTTTTGTAATGGACGAATGTGATCACCGATAATTTTAAAATTATATAAACTATATCCTAAAAGTGATACTTATTTAGTTGCTGGGCGAATGTATTTTAACATCATTTCCAAAAATGTTGATTCGGCCTAAACACATTGTTTTTTTTAACAATTTGTATTGACAGCTGTAATCTCAATGTTTGAAGTAACTTTGTTTTTCATTTTGTAGAAAAAAATTCTAACTATAGTATGTACACATATGGAATACATTCGCACAGCCGTAGCGTAAACTAACTTTTATAATGTACTCGTAGTAGTAAAATGTGTTTACAAAATTCTAACTAACATTCTGAAATTAATACTCTCTGTAATATTTCTACCCTGATCTCGGAACCTATGGAGAACATAGGCTTTTAAAACGTCATCTCATTCTTTTCATATTAATATCATAAATTACACAATCATCCCTTGATGGAGCGTAAACACCTAGCCAACGATCGCCAACGAACAGGGATCGATACCTCCAAAAAGCGAATGAAACTGGGTTCGCTCTATACAAAGTTTGGTCAAATTCAATAGATAACGAACATTAGTTGGTATTCGTTGGCTAGGTGTTTACGCTGCATCACACGTTGGCCCTTGTTGGTTTACCACGTTTTCACTTAAAGGACTTATCGCATCAGTCAGGTTTATTTTTTGTTGACCAGCAAATTTTGATTATGAATGACACTGTTGCGAATTGATACTGACAAAATTCCCTATCAAAATAGTTCAAAATCTATCAATTATTATCAGTGATTGTGTAAACTACTGTAAGTTATTTTGGAACTCACTCATCGGGTAAGGTCTAACCCACACTGCGATTACCTAATTCCGCGAGATTTTATTCGCAGAGTTTTTATGTACCTCGAGAGATTTCCTTGTTGTGAGAAAAATAATTGCGCCATATTCTTCGCAGTGTGTGGTACGCCTAATAAATTAGCAACTTCAGTAAGGGTAGCGCCACAGCATGTCGAAATTACGCGAACGAACCTCAGCGACTATGTTTTTATATCATGAAGACGCGACGTAATTTCAGCCTCGGCTGTCGCGAGTAATTTAAATAACATTGTGGGCGTAATTACGCTAAAATTTCGTTGCGTAATTTTGACATGTTGTAGCGGTACGCTAAGTACCAATGCAACATAAAAGCTGGTATAGCATAGTATGAATGAAAGCGTAAAATTCCACATGTGATTTATTATTTATACTTAGTTTAAATACTAAATTATTAATCTATAAGACGGGCTTACAAAAAAAAGATAGACTATAAACAAATATACCACAAAATGATTACAGCAATATTGATAAATTAATAGGTACTTACAATATTTTTTTATAATTTTTGTCTCAACATTAACTGAAATTCTAAAGTCCTATAGTTATTAATTAATTAGGATTTTCATTTTTTTTCTTTGATAATGAAGATTCAAATACCTCTAATGAATAATAACGAAAAACTATTTTTAAGATCTATTTACACTAGAGTACCGATACCGAGTGGAAACCTTAAGGTGGCGACTGACCTGAGCATTTGATCGTAATGTAACAATCGGAGCGAGCTTGATACGCAAGGTCGCGTCGCCCGCTAAAATCCGCGTAATGGATGAACTTTTAAGGAGTGCGTATAATTTGCACTGTGGTTCAGTATCTGTTACTTATCGCAACCACATTGTTAAAATTGACTTTATAACAAAATAAAAATTTACTTACCCGGGCCACGCGGGCCCCCAACGTGCGTAAGCAAAAATTAATAAAAACTGTCAGACCTGTCACTATTGTCCATAGAGGCAGAAACTTTAGAAAAACTACAGTCATCATCAGCTATAAATGATTTAATAAATCAGTTTGCCGAAAAAAATTCAAGGAGAGTCTATATTTAATTTGAATTGTTTGTAAAAATTTTGGTAAAAGTGACAGATGGATAATTATGATGAATAAATATTTCTTTTAATTTTATGCAAACATTTTTTTTCTTTTGTGAGAAATCTTTACCCTTCCTAAGGGCCCCCAAACAAATTTTTATACGGAGCCCCGCCAAGGCACGCCACGCCACTGATCACTATGCAAATTATTGACACTCCGTCAAAATGTATCCTGTATACTCTTTCTGAACTCTGTGTTCGCTGTTCTGACGCCGTAATGCGCGCTTTGTAACATGTTAAATTACGCGAATACGATACAGGTCACTCACCACCTTTATGAAAGCATTATGGCAAATATCTGTACTGTAGTGATAATTATTGATTGTAATGAAATATTTGAAGGAAAATGGATTCATTTAAATAGTAAGCTGACATTATTTTTTAATTCTAATTGTTTTAAGGTGGGTATAGACTAGTGCAACATGTAATGTAACCAGTGGTGTTAAATGTAACATAATTCATGGACGTTGAGCGAAGTCAATACAGACTCAGTGAAAGCACATACTTAGAATATAATTTCGCGTTAAAGAGTGCTTTACTCAGAAAGCTGCCACGCTAAAATGGAATTGGGCTGGACATGCTCCATGGACTAAATTACGACCCAATCGGTCCTTCTAAATGGCAAACGCCAACGTGGCAGGGCCAGACGGAGATGGTGGGATGAGTTACTTCTTCCAAAAAGACTAGTTCATAATAGCAATAGACAGAGAGAAGTGGAAGAAGATTATGGAGGCCTTTACCCTGCAGTTGGGACACTTCGCACTACAGGCTTGGAAAAATGAGTCTAATTTTTCATTGTAAAAAAACTATACAATGAACAGTCTTATCACAAAGAGGGCCGTCTTTTTTACCACACAATCTGTGGATGGGCAAGACGCGTAAAAATATAATAAGGAGAATGTAGTTGCGTTACAATATCTCATTACACGACAGGTTACATTACATCCTGCACTGTTCTGTACCCACCCTTACATGTAAACTTATCAAACAGCTATATTCCAAAGTCCACGTAGGATTTCCTAGCTTCACATAGTGACTACTAGAATCATCTAGAAAAAATCTAGAAACTTATGTACTTATTTTAGAATTACCTTAAAATACATATTTCTTTTCGACATTTTGTACATAGCCATTGTAATAAGTATTATTTATAATTTCTACGTATTTATTAAATTATTGTAACCGATTGTTTTAATTAAATCAATTTATGGTATATTTATATTTTGTTTTATTTTTAATGTTACCTTACATACCTTTCATTTATAGAATGACCACCAGAACTTACTTCAACTGATAACATGATTTTTCGAAAACCTGACTAAAGTAAGGGTTACAAAAAGTGGCATTCAGTGTTAGAAATAGTACATTACTGCCGCGGTCTGTAATGACTGCGTTGCTGGTAGCACTGATGATGGCCGAAAGCGTAGCATAGCGCAGCTCCAGGCCATCAAAGCGCGGTCAGCATTGCAAATCTTGATGGACAAGCTGGAATAAAGGCCGAGACCGATAGTCGAGGCCTTTATAGCGCGGACAGCAAGGGCTGCAATGATGACCAAGCTTGAAGGCCGAGAGCGTAGCTAAACTAAGCTCGAGGCCATCATAGCGTGGCCAGCAGCGCAGTCATTGCGGACCAAGGCTTGTATAGTGCTTTACTCAAACAATGCGAGTAATTTAAATAAAACCAGATTAGTATAGTAAGAATTTATTTAAAGTTACGATTTGTTAACCTCCCCGGTCCTTAGTTTTTTTTTAAATTAGTCTTTAATGATTGTACTGCCTGTATCTATACAGCCAAATTCTGTATAAAAACTTTTTGCACCAGACTATTTTTGAAACAAAACTCGATAATAATGGATTTTCAAAGGAAATTGCTGGTGGCTAAAACTCACCAGCAATGAAATTCCATACAACTTTGCTGGCACCTATTCAAGTAGCGCGGAAACGTCGATTTTGCTCAAAGAAGGTTGTCAAAATAATGACCACATTACAAGCATTTTTGAATAAAATCATAAATTCACCATTTCACAAATGGTGGAGTCGATCTTGTAGATGGCACCATCCTCTTAATAAAATCTCTTAGTGGCCTTTTACGATCCCACGGGTGGAAAAGGGGTCTAACTTTTTGTCAAAAACCACCCAGCAATGGACTTGGGAGTTCAGCTCTGTCAGCTAGAGTGGAGAAAAATATAGATTATATTTTGTTATTTTTTTTGGCACCAAGTAAATTTATTACATCAAAGTAAACCAATCTTATACAAGACTAGCGGCCCGTCCCGGCTTCGCACGGGTGGACATTTTTCCCGTTTATGCAACATTTTTCATTTATGCTCCGCTCCTATTGGTCGTAGCGTGATGTTATATAGCTTATAACCTTTCTCGATAAATGGACTATCCAACACAAAAATATTTTTTCAATTCCAACCACTAGTTCCTGAGATTAGCGCGTTCAAACAAACAAACGAACAAACTCTTCAGCTTTATAATATTAGTATAGATGATACAGAAAAGGACAATGTGCTTAAAGTTCCTAAAAACTTAAAGCACTAAGTCTGTCTTGCCTGGTAATGAAAATACACAAGAGTAAAAATCACAATCACCATCATAGATAATACTAACATACCAACCATCACACCAAAACACTAAATCGTAGTGTTAAAGACATTGACACATCGAAGAGATTAAAACCAACAATAAAGTGTATCACTGCTTATCCTAAAGATAACATGCGCAATGGTATCGTGGGCCTGAGTATATAATTCACGATCAAATTGTGTCGCCCGCATTAGTTGCGTACAACTTGGTACAAGGATTTGTAAATACTGGAATAGAATGGTAAGTAGCTACGAAGCAATTTGTTTGATGAATTGACAAGATTTAATCAGGTATTTTAGAACTGTTGACTTGCTAATAAGCCTTGTAAATATTCTCTGGTTTAGAATGCAGATTTATTTGATTGCTAGTATATTAAAATCAATCAGGCCTATTGCAGTTTAGTTAGGTTTCTGTCTACAATAAACAGTAGGGTTCGTTGGGGTAAGTCTAGATATGGTATGGTAGGTATCCCAGTACCGGGACTTGCCGGGGTTGCAGAGCATGCTTATGCGAATCCCGCGACCCCGTTTGACGTTCAGGAGGAGGAACACCGTGGGATTTTAGCTGGTAAGAGTCCGGCAGACAACCTTGCCTTCCCCGGGCGAGGGAGATCCATGAGCAAATTACCACGAAAAATAAAAAAGTTGGTGCTGGGGTCCGTCACCCGCCAGGGTCTGGATTATTATACCTGGGGCTGGCAAATTCAATGTGGTTGGTAGTATAGTCTTCTTCATTATTAACCCATCTATTATTTACAACTAAAGTAAGTTATATCATGCTTTAAGGTACGAACATGGGAATATTCCGAAAGTTACGAATTTCTACTAAACCAGGCAATATTTTTTGCTCTGGCAACGTAATAATGCTTGAACGTGTAATGCAATGTAATGTAATGTTGTCAGAGCAAAAAATAATGCCTGGCTTAGTAGTATTTCGTAAGTTTCGCAATATTTCCATTTTCGTAATTACCCTAAAACAGTTTCATGTCAGTTTAATATCTTTCTGTTTATTTCACAACTCCGCATCATCGTAAATAGGTAGTTTAATACGATCTCTAAGTTTACGACTTCAAGTTACGACTTCAATTTATTTGTGGAGTATTTATTAGTTCTTCAATGTATTCGTAAGTTGGCCTACAATCTATGGTATGACATGGTACCTAGTTAGGCCTAGACACCTACGCTATTAAGATTCAATGGATGCTTAGCATTCTCGATGTTTTAACTACGATACGAATTATATAACCTCTCGTTTACACCTAAAAACAAGTTGTAAACATAATTTGTGTAAAGGTCTTTTTAAAAGAAACTTAACACTTAATGATCATGTATAAAGTATTTCAAACAAGTGTTTTAAAGATCTACATACATGTTTGCTACTTAAAGTATGTATACAGGGTTATTTGTAAAACACCGACAACCTCTCAGGACTATGTTAATAACATCATAATCAACAACTTTTGTTCTATGAATTTAAAAAATTCATCATATTTTAGTTCATCAGATTTTCATACAAAAATAAAAATATTTAAATTGAACGGTCTAAATGTTACGTAGTGTATGCCAAGCAAAAGAAAGCGATAGTAAAATAGCGAGGGGAGCGGAGTTAGGGCGCCGGGAACGCTTTAGAGCGTTCAATTTAAATATTTTTATTTTTGTATGTAAATCAGATGAACTAAAATATGATGAATTTTTAAAAGTCATAGATCAAAAGTTGTTGACTATGATGTTAGTAACATATTCCTGAGAGGTTGTCGGTGTTTTACAAATAACCCTGTATTGGATTACCAATAAAAATATTAATTTTTTTCGAAAAGAATCTGATACATGTAGAATACATGTTTTATACCTAGGTGTAAACGAGGGGTTATGTCGCAGAACAAAACCTAACTTAAGTGAGCGTAACTTGGATCGGTATAATGAGGGTTTAATAGTTGATGTACTTACCCTATTAATATTGTATTTCTCACGTAATTGCCTTGTTGGTCTAGTGGTAGCAAGCGCGACTGCTGATCATGAAATTCTTGAAAGTCGACGGTCCCTACGTATACTATCGAAACTACAAAATCTCAGTTTTTATTGTATCTGCTTAAAATGTGTGAAATTATGTTATCTTAAGATAAACCTAAAATATTATTTTATAACCTTTAAAGGTTATAAAATAATATTTTTTTATGGGACCAAATGGCAACTATTCCGCATCAAACTAAAGAAGAATCACGTAAATCGGATCATAAATCTCAGCGTACTTAATCGGTGTACATACATAATAAAATAAAAAAACTGAGATTTTGTAGTTTCGATAGTATACATAGGGACCGTCGAAATCATGTAATTCCTTCAAACCTCGTGATGTACTGCTGACATAGATAAACCCCGCACAAGATACTTTAGGGTGCAATCAAAAAGAATTACAATAAGTAAACATGAGTTCTTAACGTGAGGCATTTTAGCGCCCTGAGTTAATAGACCGCGCGGCGAGCGATAGCCGCGCAATTCTCATGGGGCGCTAAAGTGCCTCACGTTAAGAACACATGGTTAGGTCTTATTTTTTTTTATTGAATCCAAATGTATCCCGTGCGGTTTTAATCTATATCAGCAGTATATTACGAGGCTTGAAGGAATTATGTGATTTCTTTTACACCCTCGATAGAAAATGAATGTCCAGCCTCATCCATTCCGGGGAAGACCATAGCAGCCAGGTAGTGTGGCGAGGGCGTATCACCCACAAGGAACTGATTTTGTTACACCTGTAGCTATGCTAACGGTATTATGAACGTGTACATTACAAATACTGGCATTAACTAGCTCTGCTCGTGTTGTAAGGAAATCACTACTGACCTTCCAAGACCTTATAGATTACACGTGGATAAAGATGGTTTATCTTGACCTTACTAGTCCTTATTAGAAACAGTATGTATTTATGTCTCAGGTTCGTAAAATCTAGTGGTGGCAAGTGCGACTGCTGATTGTGTGGTCCTGGGTTCGATCCCCGGTCGGGCAAAATGTTTTTGGGTTTTCCGTGTGGAATTCCTCAGATTCCTGGTTTATGTTATTTCAAGCTACTGCAGTTTAAAAGGAAAAAAGGAATTTATTAAGTGGATGTCAGTGGAAACGCCGGCAGAGTACGCCTTAGAAGGACATATATCGATGTTATTGATGATGTCACAAAGGACAGGTGCGTAGTACTCTCAACCGGCGTGCGTGTATGACAAGATAATATATGAATGTGGATGAAGCGAAAGGAGTACGTAAGTATTGAAGTATGTGGCATTCTATAGTTTCTGCCTCGTTGATCTAGTGGTGGCAAGCGCGACTGCTGATCACGAGGTCTTGGGTTCGATCCCGGGTCGGGCAGTGTTATTGAGTTTTTCCATGTGGAATTCCTCAGTAGCAGCCCGGAGTTTTTGTGCCGGTTGATGGTAATAGGCTCGCCCCCTATTACATGGGACTTAAACATAAGGGTGAAATGAGGGTGTTACTATACACCTCTGCCTACATCTATGGGAAAAAAGCGTGATTTTATGTATGTATGTATGCGGTTTAAAATCAAATATCTGCTTACCAAACAAGGGAAACAACCATAAAGATACTATCGTTAACCTCTGTAGTATTTTTTTAAACATTTCGTACGCCCATAAATTATGCATACGAAATCGGGACATCTTCCTGCAAACACGTCACCCGTGACGTCACGTCCCGCACCGCACGCATTATGTATGCACCCTAGCATCCTGCTAACAAGGTAGCGTGAATTTTCTTTTATCTTTACGCATTAACCCAAAAAGAGGTCAGCAGAGGCCAAGTCTGTGAGCAGCGCGCGAAGTAAAACAAATCGGGTAGGTAGCTCATGCATGGGTAGGTAATTGGAGGGTACCTCTTCTAGGTAGTATTTGCCCGATTTACATAACAACATAACATCACGCCTGTATTCCCCGAAGGGTTGGGCAGAGGTGTATAGTAACACCACAAAATAGATAGGTACAGAAGTCAATCTACATACAAGTGCGCTCGAGCAACGCACACATAGACAAAGCTCACGGACACGATATCTCGGGCCGTTTGGGACCAGAGTGCGAGTGAGTGCGAGCGCGAGTGCCATGCGCTTGAGAGAGATAGATATATAGATAGAACGTCCGCCGAGCGTAGGTATGAAAAGTGAAGTACATACATGTGAATGACTTCTGTACCTATCTGTTTTGTGGTAACACCCTCATTTCGCCGTTATTTTTACGTCTCATGTAATAGAGGGCGAGCCTATTGCCATCAACCGAGCACAACTCCAAACTCTGCGCTGCTACTGAGTAATTACAACGGAGACCTAATAATACTTTGCCCGACCTGGGGATCGAAACAGGACTACACGATCAGTAGTGGTGCTTACCACCACTAGACGAACGAGGCACGGGAACTATTAGACAGGAGTTAAACATAACTGGAGAAACGAGGATGTTCTAAAACACCTCTGCCGTACCCTTCGGGGAGTACAAGGCGTGATGTATGTATGTAAAAAATATCTTTACGTTTATTCAATATTTATGAGTGGCGTGAAAATGAGCGATGCGACTTCTTACTTGTGTCGTATAATACTTGGTTGTTACTTCATGATGTACCCATTTATTGTTTGGTTAAAATAAAAAAAAACTACGTTTAAAAAAACCGGCTTCAAATACTAAAAAGTATAAAATAACTTAATAAAGATTTGATTTAATACACCTCTTATGCAAACCTAATACCTTTACAGTTTCAGAAGTCGGTGCTAATCCACGCTGAACCAAATTGAAGGCACCGATTTCTGAAACTGTAAAGGTATTAGGTTTGCATAAGAGGTGTATTAAATCAAATCTTTATTAAGTTATTTTATACTTTTTAGTTTTTGAAGTCGGTTTTTTTAAACGTAGTTTTTTTTTTATTTTAATTAATCAATAAATAAGTACATCATGAAGTAACAACCAAGTATTATACGACACAAGTAAGAAGTCATTTTCGCGCCACTCGTAAATATTGAGTTTTTTTAAATGTAGTTTTTTTACTTTTTACTTTTTAGTGTCTGTAATAGGTTGTTCTGTAAACTACAGTAGGATTTTTCTAGATTACATCAGGTAGAATAATTACATTGTCCACGTAAACTGAAATGTTCATAAAAATAAAAATGTTCATAAAATGAAAACTACTGAGCCAAACTATGTTAAATTTTTATGCGACCAAATGGCAACTATTCCGCATCAAACTAAAGAATAATCACGTAAATCGGATCATAAATCTCAGCGTAATCGGTGTACATACATAAAAAAAAACAATCGAATATAGAACCTCCTCCTCTTTGAAGTCGGTTAAAAATGACCGGCGCGTATATCTACTTAGGTATACTATGTTCACGCATCCGCTACTCATAGTTCGCGACGCAGTGATTGAATATCGCGTGCGGACCTCCCCCGACCCTCAGGTTCCCACGGGCTCTCCAGGACACAACCATCCTTTTTTACGTCCTTCCTACAATCGTAAAGGTATCTTTCCCAGCGCTATTACATATAAATGTTGTATATATTCCCTTTTTGTGTCTAGTATGATTGTTATGAGCTTTCGTTATTCTAGATTCATTGTCTTAGTTCTAATGAAGTAAATGTCTGTGTTCAATGATGTCTGGATGTAAATGGCCACTGTCTAGCCTATGTTTTCTCCCGTTCCCATCCCACTATGACGGATGACGAGACAGTGTGAACATAAGCTAAGCAGTCAATCGATGGTAATTTGTTTGAAAAATATTAAAGTATTATTTATTTACTTTTAAAGGTGCGTCAGGGTTCCCTCTGTGGTCACTAGCCTTGTGACTATAGGCATTGCTTGCTCTTCACAGTAAAAAGCTGTAAACTACGATACGTTGTTTGAATTTAAGATCAGTACTGATGTCACTCTCGGACTCTCCAACTGCCTCGTTGGTCTAGTGGTGGCTACCGCGACTACTGATCATAAGGTCCTGGGTTCGATCCCCAGGTCAGGCAAAGTATTGTTGGGTTTTTTCGTGTGGAATTCCTCAGTAGCAGCTCGGAGTTTGGATTTGTGCCCGGTTGATAGTAATACGCTCGCCCCCTATTACACGGGACTTTAGACATAACGGAGAAATGAGGGTGTTACTCTGCCCAACCCTTCGGAGAATGCAGGCGTGATGTGATGTTGTGTTATGTTTCTAATATGAAAGTCTAAAAGAGGAACGTTGTCACCTGAAATTAATATTGCTCAATAATGACTAAATACCAACATGTGTGAAATTAGGCACTTAGCCCACGACCACTACTTAGCCCCTCGGAGAATGTAAGCAATACTTTAAGTCCCATATTACAAAAGATGATCTAACCTTAGGAAATCGGCATTGCCCAGTAATTGGGTTGCGCAGGTCTGATGGCAGTCGCTCCGTGTAAAATACTGGTATTCTGCTATATCTGGTTAGACTAGAAACTGATCCCAACATAGCTGGGAAAAGGCTAAACAGTACATTACGAGAGATGGTTTAAGTAAAACCCAGGTTTTGAAATTGCCCCTGAATTGAATTGGGAATATTTTAAATCTGGGTTAACCTTATTCTTGGTGGTAGGATCTATACGGTCCGCCTGGCTAGCTACCACCCTCACATTACAATCCGGCGCCAAGCAGTTTACTGTGTTCCGTCGTGAGTACGTGAGAGTCAGAAGAGTATTGAGGAATCCCTCTATATCTCTGTTCCTTGGATTCGTGTGCTCCATCTTAGACCCTGTCTGCGCTTACCTTTAGGTGAGACTAAAGCCAGAAGCGACCAAGTCAAGAATATATATAAATAAAAATGAATCGCCAAATGTGTTGTAAAAAGCTTCCGAAGCTTTATTTGCGAGTGGTCCTTATCAAAACAAAACAACCAAATGTGTTGCTAAGTGCAAAACTTGAGAACAGCTCGACCAATTCGGCTATTTTTTTGTTATATATATATTCCTTAAGGCACAAGGAAGGTTCTTATGGAGAGAAAAACAAAAATTGCGTGGAAAATAGTGAAAACAACACTTTTCTTTTCCCATACAGGCCAATAACTTTTGACAGAACGAAGTCTGTCCGGGCAGCTAGTAAATTCATTCATATTTTTTCATATTTTTATTTGCATTCCATAATGTTTAAAGGTGTTACAAGGGCTTAAAGCTAAGGTACAATTACGGACCCTGTAGGGCACAGCAAAAAGTATAAAATTAATTTTTAATTAAAAATAAAATAAAATTAGGAAATAAATTAACAATCAATAATTTTTAAATTATGTTATTAACATTAAATAGGTAAGAATATTATATTATTGAGATCAGTTTTAGGTTGTGGTACATTAATAATTATATTTTTGGTAACTCAATTAAATAATATATCCTATTATAATATTTATCTATGTATGTATGAATGTATCTATACGACTAACTGTGTATGGTGTCTGTTTGTGTAGAATCAATTTTTTTGTCATGTATGTATTCGTTTATTGTGTAGTATGGCTTTTTAATTAATATTTGCTTGAGCTTGCTTATAAACATGGTTTCACTTTTTATTGCATCTGGTAGTTTATTAAATATTTTTATGGACATTTAAATAAAAAGCTATGGTAAAAGCTTTTTTAACCAAGACTTTAGAATGTACTATAAATAACTATGTAGAGCATAGTTCATTCACAAGAAAGCGAGAATTACAGATAAGATTTATCGACCTCACACAAATAAGGGGGTTATACCTGCATATATTATTATATTAACACTCCTAACTACTTCCTTCCTAGATTCAAGGAAACGAAAGTAAAACTATTCATATTAGCATCAAATATGAATCTCATGCATTTCAATGAGGAGGAAATCCGACGGTCGCAGTCCAGTGAGCAAGAATCTGTTGATGGTTTAGACCCTTTGTCTGACCTTCGCTGGGATGAAAGTAAAAATACAACAGTAGAAGGTAACTGTGGTTTGTGGAATGGGATCGAATTGTTGTCTTTTATTTTAGTGCAAAAAAGGATTGGTTTTGCTTAGACTTTCAGAAGAAATAATAATGTACGGTATTGCGGCGTTGTATGCGAGTTTGCTAACTTGAAATTTAAGATTTTTAGAAATCAAATTATATCAGAACTCGTTTATTTAAATTAGATCGAAAATCAGTACTTTTTAAACGGTTTTAATAAGCTTCACTTCGTATATTCGTTTCAAATCTTGCGACAGATTTTTCAACTACTTCTGCAGAACCGATTCTCCTGAAACTTCGCACACAAATTCAATTCCCATGATAATACAACATTATAATAAAATCAACCTTCAATCATCAAATCCTGGTGATGCAGGGGTACGGCAAGAAAAAACCGTTTCGAATAAAATGGGATTATTAAAGGTCACAATAGACAGCTCTCACATTCGCTCACCCTGCACTGCTTCCTAGTGTAAATCATAGGATTCCCCAATACCTTACATCATTATACCTATCCTACTTTTATTTCACACCATCAAGTCAGGTTCCTGTTTGCCTGAAGCCCATTGTGTAAGTAAAAAACTTTATTTATTATTTATGTCTTATTTGGTAACGCTTTTTGACAAAGCCAATGACATATACCAAATAATATAAAATAAGAAAAAGAAAATTACAGTAAATATCAAAACGTTATAGCAGTGACAGCTTAGAGTTTGAACGCTTGCCTTCCAAGCAGGAGGGAATGAGTTCGATTCCGGCCAACACCTCATACTTTTCGAATTCATGTGCGGATCAGAATTTGATTATCTTTTGCGTTAACGGTGGAGGGAAAACATCGTGAGGAAACCTGCACACCAGAGAGGGCTCCATAAATTTCCCGATGATGTGTGTAGTCTGCCAACCCGCACCAGTCCAGCGTGGTGGACTAAGGCCTAAACCCTGCTCATTCTGAGAAGCGCCCCGTGCCCAGCAGTGGGACTATGGGTTATGTTATGTATGTTTTATCATAACGTTAGAGAAAACTATATATTTGACAAACTTAACTTCCATGAGAAGAAAAATGACCATAATATTATCATTATAGACCTTTCCAATTTGGACAGCGTAGGGTCCAAAACGCAACATACAATCCCCAAAGTATGCGGTTAATTTGGGGTCTTCAACCCCTACTAACTCCATGGTATCTCTGAGCTTTACTTATACATCTAATATAGTCACTGGTTGAAGTTAAACTTGACTCGTAACGGACAAACGCCGGAGACCGCTACACTGTTTCCCCCACAAACGAAGGCAACCGTGAAGATACGTTTTTATGAAATAACGACCGTCACTTTATACTTCCGCCAGGAATTGAACCGGATACTACGCAAATGGGGCGAAGAAGGATGCGTCTTGTAAGGATTCATAAGTCACCTGCTACGGCTTTTAGCTGTCAAAAATGATTATGTACTAGTTAAATAATTATTTCTTACATTGACGCCTATCAAATCTGTTGAATCTCAATTTTGTTACGTTTTACATACATACATACATAAACTCACGCCTTTTTCCCATGGGGGTAGGCAGAAACTATAGAACGCCACATGCTACGACCCTTACATACCCCTTTCGCTTCGTCCACATTCATACATCTTGTCATACACGCACGCCGGTTGAGAGTACTACTCACCTGTCCTTTGTGAAGAACATCACCAATAACATCGATGTATGTCCTTCTAGGACGTCCTCTGCCGGCGTTACATTTTCGTTTTGTTACGTTTTATTAATTGGTTTTAAGTTTAAAGACGTTAATTAAATATTGGCGCCGATTGCCTGCCTCGTTGGTTTAGTGGTGGCAAGTGCGACTGCTGATTGTGAGGGCCTCGGTTCAATCCCCAGGTCGGACAAAGTGTTATTGGGTTTTTCCGTGTGGAATTCCTCAGTAGCAGCTCGGAATTTGTATTTGTGCCCGGTTGATGGCAATAGGCCCGCCCTCTATTACATGGGACTTAAACACAACGGCGAAATGAGGGTATTACTATACACCTCTGCCGAACCCTTCGGGGAATACAGGCGTGATGTTGTGTTATGTTATGGCGCCGAGTCTGTTGTGCACCAACTAAACTAAATTTAGGCTACTACCATTTTTTTCACTCTGACAAAATAAGAAAGATACTGATGTAAATAAGAGCTGTTAAATTTAGTTGAAATAAAATTTCCTTACAAAGACTACATGTCAGAACGTGTCGACTAATTACGTAATAGTAAAAAAAACATTTTTAAAAACAAGCTTTTATTTAAATGCTCTAAAAAGAATAAAATAAACTTTAAATTAAATCAAACCCATTAATTTATTACATTATATAATTTATTTATTTATATGATATAAAAGCTTGTCGCGAGATTTAAAATTGTATGTAATACATTTTTTTTTCTTAGAATTACTTGTGTCAAGATCAAGTTACACATTGTATTCTTGTTTATTTAGTATATCGCGACAAGCTTTTATATCATATAAATAAGTTAATTGTATAATGTATGAGAGGGGCTCGTGGCTAAATAACAACCGCGCCGATCGTAAGATATACGAGGTTAAGCTGCGCTTGCCGCGGTCAGTCCGTGGATGGGTGACCATTTGTTACACATCGAGACCCCTCCGTGCCTCGGAGAGCACGTTAAGCCGTCGGTCCCGGGTGTCATACGAATACCTATGACAGTCGTTACGGGTAGTCAGAAGCCCGAAAGTCTGACAAACGGTTTAACCTTAGGATATCGGCATTGCCCAGTTACTGGGTTGCGGAGGTCTGATGGCAGTCGCTCCGTGTAAAATACTGGTATTCAGCCGCATCTGGTTAGACTGGAAGCTGACCCCAAGATAATTGGGAATGGCTAAGAGGAAGTTAATTGTATAATGTAATAAATTGACAGGTTTGATTTAATCTAAAATGTATTTTCTTCTTTTTAGAGCATTTAAATAAAAGCTTGTTTTAAAAAATGTTTTTTTTTACTATCATTTATTTTTTAGTATGTCAAGATGAAACTTAGAACGGACTTTCACAATTGAATGCGTATACAACATTTCATGTCTTTGCTGCTAACCATTGAGGAGTTCCCTAGTCAGGACCCAACCCTGAGTGCAGCAACCATGTCACTGTAAAACTAAAAACCGGCTGTCATAACAAAATGAGTACACAAATTTTTGTGTCTGTGCTGTTGACTGTTGAAGAGTTCCTTTATCTGGAGCTAATCCTAAATGTCGATTCAGGTCATGCTTACCATAAAAATGTATTGTCATCGGAACTGAACCAACATCTAAAAATTCAACTCCGTAAGATAAAAAGAAGTGGTTCAAAATTCAGTTGCAAGATTTGAACCGAACATACATATATACAAACATTGCAAGTTAAATAAAAGCTTGTAAAAACACGGTGAAGTTCAAGGCGTAAACTAGTTTGATATCTCTAACTTAGTCCTTATCTATCACCGTCCTTTTCTCGCGCTGTCTGTTAGTAAAAGATAGCAATTCTCTAATTATAATTTAGTTGGTGAACAAAAGAATCGACACTAGTAACTAACGTTTGCTTACGAGTTCCTAGTATAGATATTATATTATACTAGCTTTTGCCCGCAGCTTCACTTGCGTGAAGTTTGAAATCCTCGTTAAGCCCATTTTAACGTGACATTTTAAAATCCAAAACGTCCGTCTTTTATCACCCCCAGCGGTTTAGGCTGTGCGTTGCTAGATTAGTCAGCCAGTCGGTCAGTTTCTCCCCATGCTTCTTACTTCAAAAGTACCAGATTTCTCATACAAACTTTCAACACTTATTTCACCCCTTTAAGGGTTGAATTTCCAAAAATGCTCCAACAGGTTTACGTTTATTTCTAACCAAAAACCTTAATATTTAATTTCAAGCTTCTTACTTCAAAAATGACGGACTTACATACAAACTTAAAAACCCTATTTCACCCCCTTAGGGATTGAATTTCGAGAAATCCCTTCTTAGTGGATGTTTACGTTACAAAATGAACCTACTGTCAAAATTTCAAGTTTCTAGACCCAGCCGTTTAGGCTGTGCGTTGATAGATCAGTCAATCAGTCAGTCAGTCAGTCAGTCAGTCAGTCAGTCAACTTCTCCTTTTATAAGTATAGATTTTAAATCCCGGTAGATTACAGTAGTTTCTCTAGGAATCGGGCGAAACCCTAAACAGTAATGCGAGATTTGCGAGATTCCTTTATGTCAAATATTATTTTTAATATCCTAGGGCCTCGATCAACGGGAATTACTTTAAAGGTTAATGATGGAAAATGAAAGAATTATTGTACACATTAAGGGATTTTCAATAATCCTTTTTTTTTATCGTGGGGAAATCCTCATCGACTATCCCCCGTCTGGGGAAGACGGGGGGGTGTGCCGGACTCTTACCGGCTAAAACCACCACGGTGTCCCTCCTTGTGACCTAAGGCCGGGGTCGCGGGATTCGCTATTGCATGCACCGCAACCCCGGCAGGTCTTGGTCCACCAATTGCTGGTGGACCTCTCCACTGTAGGGCCCCACATCACCGGCGCACCAGAACACATGGTACGCCGTGACCACCCCGGGGACCAAACAGTACATGGGCGCCAGACTACCCCGTGTCTGGGCACCCCTGGTCCCCCTGTGACGGGTCAGGTTAGTGGCCCCGCCGCCTACCACTTTTCGGCCGCAGAGGATAGGGAGAGCGGCCAACTAAACACCGACACTCCTCTCCCCCTGCGGCCCCACCGCGTCCGCCATCTGACGGTGGCGGCCCCGTCAGGCCGCGGAAGGTAGGGAGAACGGCGCACCGTAATACCGGCACTCCTCTCCCGCCGCGGCCTCCACCCTTCAGCCGCAATGCCTCCCATAAGACATCGCGGCCCTCCTCAGTTGCGATGTCGCCCAGGCGACACCGCAACCTACTTGGCCGCTACGTCGAGGGCTTCCAGGCCCAAGCCCCGACGAGCAGCCCCTCCTCGGGTTCCTCTTCGCTTCACCGTGGGGCTCAAAGCCACAGCTACTAAGCCCCCCCGCAACGACAATGCGGGAACCCACCGGGGGGGTTTTCAATAATCCTGAAACGTGTTGCTCAATTTCCAACCGAGAATCCAAGTACCAATTTTTATGAATTAACCGCTTTCAAAAAGCACGGATTTTCAAACTAAATATTATCCCCTATAGCAAACGGGAAGCGAGGGAATTAAAAAAAAATCTGATACATGCGTTTCTTAATTCCTAACCAAAATCTGATACATGCGTTTCTTAATTCCTAACCAAAAGTCCAAATACCGTTTACTATAAATAAAACTTTAAAAATTACAGATTTTCATACAAACTTTATGATACATGCGTCTTTATGATACATGCGTTTCTTAATTCCTAACCAAAAGTCCAAATACCGTTTTTTTATAAATAAAACTTTAAAAATTACAGATTTTCATACAAACTTTACACATCTCTCAGGGCAAGAATTTCCAAAAACCCTCAAAAACACATTTGTTTATTTCTAACCAGAAGCCTAAATATCTAATTTCATGATTCTTTAGTACCAGATTTCTTAACAATGTCAACATTTATTTCACCTTCTTAGCGGTTTAGTTTCTATGTCGCTAAAACACGCGTACATTTATTTCTAACCAGAAACCATATTATTTGATTTCATCATATACCCCTTAGGGGTAGTGTACGTGTTTGTTTATTTCTCACCAAAGACCTAAATACTGAATACCATGCTTCTTACTTCAAAAGTACCTACCAGATTTCTCATACAAACTTTCAACGCTAATTTCACACCTTTAGGGGTACATTTTCCTAAAACGCTCCAACACATATACATGTATTTCTAACCAGAAACCGTATTATTAGATTTCATGCTTTTAACTTCAAAAAATCGTTCATACCTATTTCATCCCTTAAGGGTAGAAAACCCTCGAAGACGTAGGTAGGTATATGTTTATTTCTCGGAAAAAGCATACATTTTTAATTTAATGCTTCTTACTTCAGCAGTACCAGATTTCTCATACAAACTTATTTCCCCCTCTTTGCGCTCTTACTCGTGTACATATATTTGTAACCAGAAACCCTATTGTTTGATTTCTTGCTTTTATCTTCCGAAAATCTTTCATCCCTTATTTCACGCCCTTAGGGGTTGAATCTCCAAAAACCCTCAAACACTTATACGTTTATATTTCTTACCAAAAGCCTAAATATTTAATTCCATGTTTCTCGCTTCAAAAATACCAGATTTCTCATACAAACTTTCAACACTTATTTCACCCCTTTAAGGGTTGAATTTCCAAAAATGCTCAAACAGGTGTACGTTTATTTCTAACCAAAAACCTTAATATTTAATTTCAAGCTTCATACTTCAAAAATGACGGACTTACATACAAACTTAAAAACCCTATTTCACCCCCTTAGGGGTTGAATTTCGAGAAATCCCTTCTTAGTGGATGTTTACGTCACAAAATGTACCTACTGTCAAAATTTCAAGTTTCTAACCCCAGCCGTTTAGGCTGTGCGTTGATAGATCAGTCAGTCAGTCAGTCAGCTTCTCCTTTTATAAGTATAGAGAATCATAATACATACACTGAAATTTTAGTTTAACATGTACCTATTATGCATTGTTATTTACTAAATTAACGTTCTTGAAATAAGGTTTATTTTTCTTTATTTTGTATTGAATGACGGAATTTGTATTAATACAAATAAAAATGCACTTTTAAAAGTCTTTTTGCCTTGATTTACGGTCCATATCAGTTTGTTTTGACTGTAATGTGACTAATTTCCGTAGTTATAATTATTTTTGGGATAAAAAACTACCTATATTAAAAATGATAGAAATCGATTCAGTAAACGATTCTGAACAAACTACTTTCAGGATGTGCGTTAATTATGTTACATATTGTAAATCCCTTAATCCTATAAGCCGTCTCTCTTACTCTATTCGGGTTTAGAGAAACGATGACCTGCCCGGGCTAATCGATTAAAATCTCATTTCTATTTCAACTGTTATGTCAAAAACTGATATTTTAATTTAAATAAGTCCACAATAGGGGTTCGCTATCAATTTATCCAGAGACATATCAATTGTTCTACTAACAATTGAATATCGTAGTGTGAGGGGCATATAACCAATGTAAAAGGCATAAAACTTTATTTTTATTGCACATCCCGCTTTCCAAAATGGCGGCGGCTCGTTAAAACAATGTGTGGAATTGTTTTTTGATAGGGAACAGCGAATTTTAATAAGGGCAGCTTGTTTGTGGGTCGTTATGGTATTCTCTTCCGCTAAGATGTGACCGCGTTTTGTTTATCTAAGTAACATAATAACATCACGCCTGTATTCCCCGAAGGTTTGGGCAGAGGTGTATAGTAACACCCTCATTTCGACGTTATGTTTAAGTCCCGTGTAATAGGGGGTGAGCCTATTGCTATCAATCGGGCACAAATCCAAACTCCGGGCTGCTACTGCGAAATTCCTCACAGAAAAACTCAATAACACTTTTCCCTACCTGGGGATCGAACCCAAAACCTCACGATCAGCAGTCGCGTTTGCCACCACTAGAACAAATGCCACCAGTAGCAGCCCGGAGCTTGCATTTGTGCCCAGTTGATGGGAATAGGCTCGCCCCCTATCACATGGAACTTAAACATAACGGCGAAATGAGGGTGTTACTAAACACCTCTGCCTAACCCTTCGGGGAATATACAATGTTTATGTAATTTGTATTTCTAACTATTATTTCATGTAACCTGAAAAACGCAAAAAAACGCAGTAGAATCAAATAAATCTAAACTAATAATAACTTCATACCCCATCACTTGAGTTGTAATAGATATACATGTTATCTTCTTCTTCTTCCTGCCCTTATCTCACACTAGGTGGGGTCGGCACAAATCCATGGTTTCATAAATCCATGTTGTTAGAGGTTTTGGCTTATTGTTTTATGACCGGCCGCCTGCCTGACGTCAACCCTCCTTGGGAGTACTCGTTGCGCCGTCGCGCGGGTGATCCAATGTGCTTGCTGATATTATGCACTGGGTCCCAAAATGATATGCTTGTCAGTCTTATTGCCGACAACTAAGCTGGCTGTGTTCTTCTTGGTGGAGTATACTTGCAGTACCACAACCCAAGATTTACCCACACCGCACTCACCGATAAAATAATTCACCAATTATATAAATTTAAAAAAGCGAAAAATAAATTTTATAAAATATATATACAGGTTATCTATAAAATGTAAAGTTAATAACTAACACAAACTTTGTATTTAACCATACCACAAACACTAGTCACGGTAACCATTACCACGCACCAACAAACATCCATACAATTCTGAAATTAACTTTAACAACCAAATACCAGCATCCCAAAATCCTGCTAGACACACCGACGACACGCATCCACATTCATTAAACCGAAAATAACCTAAAACCGTAACCAATCGATTCGTAGACGTGAACAGGGACTTTTACCCTGCACTCCGATCACAATGCTCGGGGTTACCTTAATGAAGTTTTAGGGTGGAAGGCACAATAGTCGGTCGCGATGAAGGATTGTGGTTTCTGATTGATGAAGATGGATGGTACAGGGTTAGGTCTATTATAGAGATAATTATGGAGTCCGTGAGATACATGGATGCTGTATTGGAGATTTAGGCGTGTAAGTTCTGAGTGATGTTGGTCACTCGTAACGTAATGCTGCCACGACAGCAGTTTTAATACGTCAGCGTCATTCAATGCTGCCATTATAAGTCTTCTTACAATACAGGGTGAAAACGAAATCATGTAATTATACAGGGTGTAAACATCATGTCATATGACATTTTATAAAATTTATTTTTCGCTTTATTTAAATTGATATAATTTGTGAATTATTTTATCGGTGAGTGCGGTGTGGGTAAATCCTGGGTTGTGGAACTGCAAGTATACTCCACCAAGAAGAACACAGCCGGCTTAGTTGTCGGCAATAAGACTGACAAGCATATCATTTTGGGACCCAGTGCATAATATCAGCAAGCACATTGGATCACCCGCGCGACGGCGCAACGAGTACTCCCAAGGAGGGTTGATGTCAGGCAGGCGGCCGGTCATAAAACAATAAGCCAAAACCTCTAACAACATGGATTTATGAAATACATACTGTGCCGACCCCACCTAGTGAGGGATAAGGGCTGGAGAAGAAGAAGAAGATACAGGATGTAAACGAAATCATGTAATTATAGAGCGTGTAAACGAAATCATGTAATTCCTTCAAACCTCGTGATGTACTGCTGACATAGATTAACCCTGCACGGGACACTTCAGGATTCAATAAAAAAAATTAACAAGAAGTAAACATGTGTTCTTAACGTGAGGCATTTTAGCGTCCCGAGTTATATGACCGCGCGGCGACCGATAGCTGCGCAATTCGCTCGGGGCGCTAAAATGCCTCAAGTTAAGAACATTTTAATTCTTTTTTTTTTTTTATTGAATCCTGACGTGTCTAATAAATTTACGTCGGTTAATTTATTAGACATTATCTCATATCTGTTATTAGCCTGTATGGTGAACTTTGACCACCTAAAAATAAAATTAAACCAAAACTTTTGTATAAGTAACACAGATCGCATTAACTTACACGCATCATAGTTTTATGCCCACCTATCATTGATTAATAGCGTGAAAATACCGTAAAACAAAAAATAAAACCACACATACCACATTGAACATATTCCAGATGTCTGAAACACGAGACCGTGGCATGTGACCAATTTTTTACCATGGCCAAAAAAATAATGATTATTTAAACTTATGGTATTCGCTATGATTTATGTGAGTGTCGATGGAAACGGGACAGTACAGAAAAAAAATGTTGACCTAAAAAAATATTTGTGGTTTTTGAAGCCATATTTGTTTTATTATGGTTGTAAATAAAAAGGCCAGGTTGGTAGCACCCTAAACCGACGAACGTGCATAAGAAGGATAATAAATGTAGATGAAGCGAAAATGGTGTGTCAGGATCGTAGCAGGTGGAAATCTATAGTCTCTGCCTACCACAATGAGAAACAGGCGTGATTGTATGTATATCTGTATGTAAATAAAAAGCAGGCAGAAGAAGAAGAAGAAGAAGTACTAAAAATTAAAAAAAAACTGTTTAGAATGCTAGCCGATGTACTTGACAAATTGATACGACGATGGTCCTTTGATGGATTTATCAGACGCTTTCGATAACCTAAAGATATCGTGTCTGTAGATTAGAAGGCTGCGAGGTCAGGTTTAGGTTAGGTCAAGTCGGGCTTTAGATGAAATTCTTTGCCACTTTGATCTGGTGGAAGCAAACCGGAACTCAAAATTCTCGACGTCAATTCGATCTTTTGGAAAGCCCTGAATTAATTCCAAAAACTTCGAAAATATAGTTGCAAGGTAGTAAAGATTAACACCCATATTCTAAGACGTTCCTCCAAAACTTACTCGACTCGACTCCATCTCGACTCAACGTTTCTCACTACCATCGGTAGTTATAGTTGACATTAACGTCCTCGACTCGAGATTTTTCCTCAGTCGAGGTAAGGAATCATCTGTCAAACTAAAGGTAACTCGGAACCTACCTTAATGAAGGTAGTGTCAAATTTCGTATGTAATTAAAATTAATTTTGAAGACTTTATCGAATATGCTTACGATAATTCTTACAACTATTTATCTCGGCGTTATTTGCGCGATGCACATAATTCAAATTATGACGTAATGACTTCACTCTACCTCGACTCATTTGATGACCCCTCAGTCGAAGAACTTCAAAGTTCACTCGAAATTGCGACTAAGAATACAATTTTGAAGGTGTTTTCGAGGCCGTCCTGAGTCGAGTAAGTATTGGAGGAACGTCTTAGAATATGGGTGTATGAATAAGTCGACCTTGTGAAAGGATTAAGGTTCTAGAACATTCCGTAACATTCTACATATCCCGTATTAAGAAAGATATAGTCTGTGATTTTGCGACTTTCGCACTTTCATTTTTTATGACGACACGACACGAACCATATGATTCAAAATATTGAAAACGAATAAATATATAAATTATTTTGACGAGTTTACGACCACGAAATCTACGAATACGATACAACCCGTTATCATGGGTTTGTATGAAAACTCGAAAATATATAATAAATAAACAATTTTTTTACTGTGACGTAACTTTGGTGCATTGAAACGCCATCTATCGTCGAGTAGATTAGACATGGATCCTTTTCGACAAGATTTTTATCGCTTCAAGTTACGAAATATAAAATGTTGCATTTTTTATAAAAAAAAAGTAGTATCAATCATTTTTAATTAGATAGTTTTTATAAGTTTATTCATTTTTCGTACAACTAGGTACTAGTAGGAACAGAAATATGGGATAAGTCCTAAGGTACTACTGCGAATTATTTTATTTTTAAATAATTTAATATTATATATCTTTTAAAAAATGCACTGATAGCCTAGCGGTTGAACGCTTACCTTTCATGCAGAAGTCTCTGATTTCGTTCCCTGTCGGTCGCCAAAGACTTGTCTGTTTGAGACAGGAACGGCTTAAATGCAGGTTACCTTGAAGTTTAAAAAGGCTAGATATTCCAACTTCCCCGTTTACCCAACAGAAGAAGTGAAAAAGTTAGTTAACCCTCAACGTACTTCCATATGACCAAAACCAACCACTATCGACACAAGATAGATTATTTATCATCGTGTGAGTTTACTTGATAACCATCAACGCTATAACATTGATAAATTACGTCAATCATTCTTGTAACCACAAGAAAGAATACCATCAACCCTACCATACCCCGTATGCGCCCGCTTTTTTAACAGAATTAACAAAATTAATAAAAATCTCCGTTGAACAGTGGCGCCCTCTATACGGGCACATTATCATCAAGTATGTGGGCATTGTTGTAATACTTGATGCTGTATTTAACGCCAAATTATAAGGAGGGGTGATCAGAACCATTTTGATTTGATATAAAGTTCTGTTTAATTAGGTGATATATTATTATGGTCAAATACTTACAATACAATTGTAAGTTGCCGTTAATTTATCTAAGGGAACGTACCCATACTACGTGACCCATTTTTTTACTATTTATTACCCCCCTCCCCCCTCGGTGACCACCCGTAGTATATGCCAATACCCCCCCCCCCCCTCCCCTCTAGTTTTCACGTAGTAATGTATAAATATGGTTTTATATATTTTTTGCAAACAGAAAGTTCAAAAAAATATATTTGACTCATATGTGCGACAGTGCTGCCACCTGTGAGTTGAAAAAGCGTAAACTGCGCGCCATATTTGAATATATCTCGAAAAACTCGATATTTCCCTAGAGGATATTGACTACGTGACGAAAACCTAAGACCCCCCGCCCCTGTGACTAAGCGTGGTATTTTGAAGACCCCCCTTCCCATGACGACGTATTCATTCACTCTATTGACATTCATGACACTTGTAAGGTAGGCAATACAAAGACAGCAACACTAACACTGTCATAGGTAATCGTTACTTCAAAATACTTTAAAATTAAATGTACTGCAGACCTTCGCGACAACTCGCCTCATTTGAAGTGAGACATTGTACTGGCTCATTACAAAAAAGAGGCTACTTTTACAAACTCATTTTCAAACCGTATCCTACCCAACACTATACCGAAGCAAGACCTCAGTCGCTCAGTGCTGGTTATTTGGCGTCAGTGACCAGCCCGGAAGCGACGGAGCTCTTGCTTCGGTACAAAATGCATGCGATGGTGATCTCTGGCCCGGTCCCGGCTCTGACATGGCCCTGATATGTGTGGATAGAGCTATAGGCTCTTATTACAAAAGATGGTTTAAACCAAGACTAAGGTAAACCCAGATTTATAATATACCCATCATTTTCTAACGTCATATAACAAAAAGAGACGGTGCTATTTTAAAACCGGGGTTTTTCATAGTCCATGTCTCGTAATAAGAGTGTAAGAGTCAGTAAATACCATAAGAAAACCTAACTAAAGTGTGTTCTTAAGTCGCTATAAGCGGCTGGTCTTTATAAGCAAAGTCGTAATAAACGAATTCCACTATATTTGTTATCATCACGCTACTTGCAAACTGAATTATTAGGTCCCCACCTATGAAATCAGCGTTTTGTATGTAAAATTTTAAAGAAGTTGCATTTTTCATACTAACATTTTTTTGATTTATTTAACAACTATGAACACTAATGTTTTTAAACTAAGATAACGTATGCCACTTAGATTATGCGACAAAAATAAGTTTTGGCTAAGTTAAAACAAAAATAGTGGTCATTTCTGCTAACAAAAAATAAAAACATTTTTTATAAAAAATTTAAACCGACTTCAAAAAAGAATAAAATAATTACCATATAAAATTAACAGTTTCAGAAGTCGGTGCTGATCCACGCTGAACAAAATTGAAGGCACCGACTTCTGAAACTGTGAAATTTTATATGGTAATTATTTTATTCTTTTTTGTAGTCGGTTTAAATTTTTTGTAAAAAATGTTTTTATTTTTTTCATTTTAGTGGCCTTAATTAAAACTTGGTTGGACCTACTAAAGGCGCTGCTCGTAACATAATCACATCATCACAATATGCGTATTGTTCGTCATTGAGGAGTTCCATTGTCTATCTCCGAAGTTCTTCATCAGATCTTCACCAAATTTAAATGGGACCAATTTCGAAGTATACCCTATCCATTAAAAAAAGAATCATCAAAATCGGTTCACAATTGGCGAAAATATCGATGAACATACACAAAAAAAAAAAACATACAGACGAACATAGTAACCTCCTCCTTTTTTTGGAAGTCGGTTAAAAAGAGGAATCATTTTTAAGGTATTGTTTATGTTTAGAAAACTATGAGTAATAAGGTTTTTTTTACTATTGGTAGTTGTCTATGATGGTCATTATTCGATATAATATCAAGCAATTGATGAATATTTTAAATCTTAGAAATGACGAGGGTCTCTATTTGTGAGAAAAATAACGCCAATTTTATAAGTAGCTACCTAATATTAACAATTTATCATACTTAAATATAAAAAGATAAAAATTAACGGCAGATAAAAATTGTATTATTAACAAATTATTTCTTAAAACGAAAATAATTAAAACTCAAAACATGACTAATAACTTTTAACTTAACCGATTAATCCTAATCGGCAAATGCATTGGACGCTTTAACCGACTTTATTGTAAAAAGCGAGTGTTGTGTGCGTTATAGTGAAAGTCACGGTGCGTTTGTGTAATTGTTATAAATTGCGTTGATTGGACTGTAAAAGAAAATGATAGTGATGTGACTAGTTTTAGAGAAATGTTTAAAAATTTTTTATTACTTTTTTTTTATTAACCTTAATGTCATCTCTATTGGAGTTTTCATGTAAAACGTGATTAACATTGAATGACAATTTATTGCAATTATTAACTATGTTTTTAATAGGACTATGCTACCTCACCTAATGGGTTTGGTAAGAATTGAATTATTCTTCTACCTCAGTAACAGAATATGGTAATTTTTGCAGAAGAATATTGGCAAAAAATTGTATAATAGGGTAGATGACGTTTTTTTTATTAATTGTATCGAAACTTTTTTATAAAATACTAGCTGTGTCCTCACGGCTCCGCCCGTAGCCTATGTTACTCAGTGATAATGTAGCTTTCTAACGGCAAATGAATTTTTGAAATCGATCCAGTAGTTTTTAAGTTTATTCGTTACATACAAAAATACAAATCTTTCCTCTTTATATACTGGCCTGCAAAAATAAGTATCACACTTTTAAAATTGCAATAACTTTTTAAGTACACAAGATATATTTTCGAAACAAAAAGGACTCAAAAAAGAGTTTAACTTTGTTACTATAGTTTCAAAGAAAGCTGATAAAAATTGCTATAAAACGTTTTTTATTTTAAATCTCTAACTTCTATAGTTTAGAAAAAATTGAAATTTTAAAAGTGTGATACTTATTTTTGCAGGCCAGTGTAGTATTAGTATAGATATAGATAGACAACAATGAAAAAACCAATGAAACATATAATGAAATGCCCAAGTTATAACCGATTTAAAACTGTTATTGTGAAAGGATAGAAAATGAGCGATTCAAAAACTTGAAAAACATGTGTAGGTCTCCTCCATTTCTTTTAGATTGAGTTTATTTATGTTTTAACGATCGTTTTCTTTCTATAATTTTTTTGATATAAGTACTATTAAATTGCGACGACACGTTTGGTGCAATGGTTAAGCGATTGGCATCTGCGCTGCGGGTCGTGGGTTCGATTCCCACACGGAACAAATATTTGTGTGTCTATAGATAGTTGTTCCGGGTCTGGGTGTTTGTGCATGTGAGGATTTGTATCTGTAAACGCATCCACGATACAGGAGAAATCCTAGTGTGGGGTAACGTTTTTTAACCGACTTCCAAAAAAGAAGGAGGTTCTCAATTCGACTGTATGTTATTTTTTTTGTATGTTTGTTCCGCGATATCTTTGCTAATTGTGAACCGATTTTAATTATTATTTTTTTGTTTGAAAGAGTATTCTTTCGAAGTGGTCTCATTAAAATTTGGTGAAATCTGACGAAGAATTTCGGAGATAGACAATTTGAAGTCGGTTTTTTTTGTTAAAAAGTTTAATTATTTAAAAGAAAAAAATAAGAAAAGAAAAATTCTTCCAAATTTTTTAAAGTAGTCATCTACAGAATTATCAAAGTGATTCACAAGACAAATTTAGATGGAGGTTGCTGCGCCTATAACCATTTAGAAGCAAAATAGATGAGCTTGTAGGAGCTTTTCTATGATTGCTTCTGAATTCAAGAAATTTGCATAAATGGGCCTCTACGAGTGACCGGCAGTCTAGGCAATCAGTCCTGCTACCAACCTTGCTGATTGTCGTCCAGGCTCGGACTGGCCATTCATGGTCGGGAGCGAGACTGCGTGGGAAGCCATCGCCTCCTTTTGTGAGGGGGTGATGGCGACAAAAGAGGAAGCGGAGAGGGAGAGGGAGCTGTGTGCTCTTCTCCCTTCCCGCGCCAGACGCACCGGGCGCCGGAGGGCGCGTGTACGCGATGATCTCCAGCCACCCTAGTGTGTGGCCTGCGGGCGGCGGGTTTGGGGACTCGCCGCCCAACCAGTAACAGGCCCGAGAAGGCGGCGCGCCGTGTTCCGTGCGCGCTTCTCAGGAGGACGTGGGGCAAGGCCCCACAGAGGAGAGGTCCGCCATGGGTTGGCGGACCGGGACCTGCCGGGGTTGCGGTGCATGCTTTTGCGAATCCCGCGACCCCGGCCGTACGGTCAGGAGAAGGAACACCGTTGGTTTTTAGCCGGTAAGAGTCCGGCAGACCCCCTCGCCTTCCCCGGGCGAGGGACATCCATGAGGATTTTCCAACAAGAAAAAAAAAAAAAAAAAGGCTCAGACTGGCCATACGGACAAATGTCCGATGGGTCGGATGCTCGATGGGCCGGTGTGGCCTGATGGGCCGGTCACACAGTCGGAGAAATCGAAAAAGTGAGGGGAACATAAAAAAAAAAGGTCGTCCAACTATCGCCTATCGCTTGAAAAAGAAGCCGCAAATTTTTTGTGTTTGTAAATGCACCCAAGATACAGGAGAAGAGTGAGGGGAGCGTCTAAAAAAAAAAACACGTCGTCCGTCTAATCACTTGGGCCGACCGTCTCTCAAATGCCCAGGCCGATTTCAGGTCCCAATCCGGCCCTGCTGTCGTCTGTCAAATCTTTTCACCACGACATGAATAATTTTTGTCAATTTTTTTATACCTCGTGCCGACACGAAAAGGAAGAATTTGAGAACACTTCATCTCGTGTAGTTTGCTACTGCAACGCACATCACTATCTCAAAATTTGACGTCGTTTACCAAATCGTGACTTCCAGTAATGTTACAAATCACTCTAATGTACTGCATCCATCGAGTGTTGCCACACTTGCCACTCGTCAGTGTTGCCGCTAACATGAGGAAATATAACAATTGAAGTTAAACGCGTGACGGAGTTCTTATGTGTGTAATAACATTTGTAACGTTTAACGTTGTGGTTTTCTTTTAACTAAGATAATCGTTTAATGGCCCTTTGGAGTTTAATGTTGTGAGAAATTTTGGTGGAGTCCAAATCTTCTTCTCCCTGCCCTTATCCCACACTAGGTGGGGTCGGCAAGACATGTATTTCATAAATCCACGTTGTTAGTGGTTTTGGCTTATTGTTTTATGACCGGCCGCCTGCCTGACATCAACCCTCCTTGGGAATACTAGTTGCAGCGTCAAAATGACTTCATAATATTTTGGACTGCTTTGTTGGTCTAGTGGTAGCAAGCGTGACTACTGAGCATGAGGTCTTGGATTCGGTCCCCAGGAGGGACAAAGTGTTATTGGGTTTTTCCATTAGGAATTTCTCAGTAGCAGCCCGGAGACTGGATTTGTGCCCGGTTAATGGCAATAGACTCGCCCTCTATTACATGGGACTTAAACATAACTGGCGAAACGAGGGTGTACAAAACACCTCTGCCGATCCCTTCTAGGAATACAAAGCGTGGTATTATGTTATGTTACATATTCATTTCTAATTATTCATAGTGGTTATTCAATTATTGTGGGCATAAGACTCCTCTGAAAGTATTTTGTTTAATAGCCAACAACAAAAGTTAATACGTCCCAATTCTAACCGCATAACGACGCGTCTATTAAAGTAATTTCTTTAGAGATAATGTCATTAACATAAAACAATATACTAGGGTAGCGACAGATGCGCCCCCATGTAGATACGATCTGCGTTGCGTACGCGCACGCGTCCTACGTCAACGCGTTAAGTGGAAGTGCTTTGGAAACATGTTGGCTAGAGTCGTGTTTAGTCTGGATAAAGAATAAAATAGAGGTTGGTTGAGAAATTATAATAAAGGAACGTTTATTACAGGTCGGAGCCAAACACTTGGGGGGGGGGGTATATTAACAGTAAATAAGTTGAACACATTAGAATTTAATGTACATTTTTTTTTGTAAATTACCTTCCTGTTTTTGGAAGGTTTGTCAATTCGCCGTGTACGATTTGGGGGAGGGGTTTATGACCCCTACGACCCCCCTCCCCCTCCCTCGGACCACCACTGATTTATTACATAACATCACGCCAGTATTCCCCGAAGGCATGGGCAGAGATGTATAGTAACACCCTCATTTCGCCGTTATGTTTAAGGCCCATATAATAGGGGGCGAGCCTATTGCCATCAACCGGGCACAAATCCAAACACCGGGCTGCTACTGAGGAATTCCACACGAAAAAACCCATAACACTTTACCCGACCCAGACCCCATAACACTTTATCGAACCCAGGACCTCACGATCAGCAGTCGCACTTGTCACCACTAGACCAACGAGGCAGTTAAACTGATTTATTACTCCATCAAAAGAAGAGAACTTGCGTTTGAAAATAACCTAAATTAAATATTGTGCTGTCAAAACTAACCGCTGTGCTTTACTCTCACAAATATAGATCTATGTTTACTAACTTTTGAAACTAAGCTTTTTCATTATATTCACCGGCTAAAATATGTACCCAAAGAAATGCCTTTAAATTGCTATAACTCTTCATAGCAGTTATTATCTACTCAATAAAATAATTTCTGCAAACAACCATCCCCTTAACACAACGTAACGCGCGTGCCACTCTTGCGCATGTCGCTGGCGCCCCGCCGAGGTGTCATAATAATAATAACATCTTAATTTATGCGCAAACAGACGCTTTATTACGCTGTTCTGATCGCATTGATAAGACACGAAGCTATCCTATTGTATTTCTAGTTATTTTGCCAAAAGTCTGTAACCGTCCACAAACCGTTACAGAAAACGTTCGTGCATATTGTCATCTCCAAGGTCGGATATGCAATTTACTTGATTTTGGTTTTATTTAACTGGTAACCTAAAAAAAGTATTGTCTTTCAGTAGCTTTAACAAAAAGTTATTTTTTTCTCATAGATTTTGCAAGTCGTATATATAATTTGTATATTTAAAAGCTATTTAAATTTTGACGCCCTCTCCTGTAAAATTACTTTTTTGCAGATCCTACATTGTTAATAGGGACAGGCGTAAAATGTCCGGTTCTTATAAACAAAAACGAATCTTTTTGCTTACCAATGGTAGCATTTTTTATTCCCAAACTGGGCACATAAATAGACTCTTAAGCTAATTTTACTAGTGATAGCTACTTCCATATGGGAGGGTCTACTATGTAAAGCCACAAAGTCTTTGCTTCATTATTAATAAAGATACAAGTGTACCAATTTTAACCAACAACGCTCCGTAAATTATAGGAATTGGCCAGTCGTCTCAAATTGCAATATTCAGCAGCTTCAGCATACAAATGAATATGGGTGATTGTGTTCTGCCTAGCCTTTTCCCAACTATGTTGGGGTCTGCTTGCAGTCTAACCAGATGCGGCTGAATACCAGTATTTTACACGGAGCGACTGCCATCAGACCTCCGCAACCCAGTTAGGGTAATGCCAATATCCTAGTGTTAGACTAGTTGTCAGACTTTTGGGCTTCTAATTACCCGTTTCGTCTGTCCTAAGTATTCGTATGACACCCGGGACCGACTGTTTAACGTGCTCTCCGAACCACGGAGGGGTCTCGATGTGTAACGAAACAGTCACCCATCCACAGACTGACCGCGGCAAGCGCGGCTTAACCTTGCAAATCTTATGATCCGCGCGGTTGGTATGAATATGGGTGACATACATACATACACTCACGCCTGTATTCCTCGAAAGGGTAAGTAGAGGTGTTCTCCTATTACAGAAGTATGAACACCCACGTTTTGTCTCTTATAATAAGTTCCATGCAATAAATAGGTAGCGAGCCTACTGCCAATGGATTCCTAATTTTGCCTGCCGATCATACGTTAGGCCCTGTCGCTCATTACGCGACTACTTCCAGCCACCCTAGATTGTGGCCTGCGGGCGGCGGATTAGGGGACCCGCCGCCCGACCAGTAACAGGCCCGAGATGGCGGCGCGCAGTGTTCCGTGCGCGCTTCTCAGGAGGATGTGGGGCAAGGCCCCACAGAGGAGAGGTCCGCCGACGGTTGGCGGACCGGGATCTGCCGGGGTTGCGGTGCACGCTTTTGCGAATCCCGCGACCCCGGCCGAACGGTCAGGAGGAGGAACACCGTTGGTTTTTAGCTGGTAAGAGTCCGGCAGACCCCCTCGCCTTCCCCGGGCGAGGGACATCCATGAGGATTTTCCAATTATAAAAAAAGAAGCCCTGTCGCTCATGAATCTGCTTATACAGTTTTTAAAGACTGCAATCATAAATCATCAGTTAAGATGCGATAGTCATTACATGTAGGTACCCATACTTACAGAGGAGTGGACTGCTGCTAATGGAGACTATATTGAGGAGATGGGTTAATTCGATGGAATCCCTTTCTTGCCGTTAAAGATAACCATTGATGACAATTAATTGCATTGTTGGTATAATGCTGGCAAACGCGACTGCTGATCGTGAGGTCCTGGGTTCGATCCCCAGGTCGGGCAAAGTGTTATTGAGTTTTTCTGTGTAGAATTGCTCAGTAGCAGCCCGGAGTTTAGATTTGTGCCCGGTTGATGGCAATGAGCTCGCCCCCTATTACATGGTACTTAAACATAGCGGCGAAATGAGGGTGTTACTATACACCTCTGCCCAACCCTTCGGGAAATACAGGAGTGATGTTATGCTATGATTATGTTGTTATCTATATATACTGATCTATACTAATATTATAAAGCTGAAGAGTTTGTTTGTTTGAACGCGCTAATCTCAGGAACTACTGGTTGGAATTGAGAAGGAAGGTTGTGGGCTATATAACATCACGCTACGACCAATAGGAGCAGAGCATAAATGACCAAATTTGCAAAAACGGGGAAAATGTCCACCCGTGCTAAGCCGGGACGGGCCGCTAGTTGAAGATAATAGATGGCATAACGTAAGTGGCCTAGTTATTTTCAAAAGCCTTGTATATTCACTTATTATTTAAATAAAAAGCAAACATAAACGTCCCTCACAATATCGCACAACGCTGATCTAATAAATTGCCGCCATTGTATGCAGATGCGCGCGCGCAGTAATTTACTCGTCGCATTTACTTGCATGGCAAATGCTAATTCAACATTGTCAATTTATTTTGTTGATGAATATTTGAATATTTTGATGGGTGATCAATTTGAATATGAAGTTTTCGATCTTTGGAAGTTATTGTTGATATGGTAACGTTAGCTAAGAGGCCATTCAAGTATTACGTAAGCAGAATTTTAGTAATTTTTGACCCACCCTTCCCCCTTGTCAGCAAAGGTAAGCAAAGCTTTTACCCCCCCCCCCTCCTATGCTTACGTAAACATTGATATATAAGCAGCAGTTTCCAAGTCTAGAAAAATAAATAAATAAATAAAAATTCCTGACGTACCTAGGTAATCATCATCTAGACACCCCTGTCCCCCATGTCATCAAAAATAAGCTAAGCAAAGACCCCCTCACCCCCTTTCGTGCTTACGTAATACTTGAATGGCCCCTAATATTTTTTTATTATAGTTATACGATTGCTTTAGATGACAATGGCGTCATAATGAGATGGCCTACATCTAGCTGTGGATGGTGACAAATTGAAGGCAGAGAAGATGTGGCATTGCGTTTGAGTTAACCCATGATCTGCCATACTAACAAAGAGATGATTTTAAAAGGCACGTTTGATGGTAAGAATTCCTTTAATAACTAAACATAAAGATAACATAACGCCTGTATTCCCGAAGGGTCGGGCAGAGGTGTATAGTAACACCCTCATTTCACAGTTATGTTTAAGTCCCACGTAATAGGAGGCGAGCCTATTGCCATCAACCGGTCACAAATTCAAACTCCAGGCTGCTACTGAGGAATTCCACACGGAAAAACCCAATAACACTTTGTTCGACCTGGGGATCGAATCCAGGACCTCACGATCAGCAGTCGTACTTGCCACCACTAGACCAACGAGGGAGTTAATAACTTTTACTTTAAATACTAACGTCATACCACATGGGAATTCTATTTATAGCAACATTATCAAAAAGCTTGGCCTATTACAGTTTACTGCTGGCGTGCCTCCTAATTCAGAACTTTTCTATATGTCTATAGTCCAACGATTCGGTTTCTATTCCATTATCGCTTGTTACTAGAATCGTAGATAAAACGAATAACAAACAGAATCGATTGACAACTGACAGCTAGTTCACACAGAAACTGTTTACAGGATCCGTTTTAGCGGATCCGTTTTTATTTTGGTGATGGCGCCTGTAGTTGAATGAGCGAGTTCATATACACGCCAGTATTCCGAATCCAGTAAAAAATACTGGTCCGACATTTTACATGTTTCATTTTGTCATCAAACACTGGATGTCGAAACAGTATAAAAAACGGAACAGAATTCCCAATCCAGTAAAAATACTGGTCCGACATTTTTACACACATAAACTGGATTCCGGAACAGTATAAAAATCGGATCCGTACATAATCATGTATGGAGAAGTATGGGTGCCTTCTAGGGTTTCTTTCCCGGGTTCCCGATCCCGGGAATACCTGGGAAAACTATCGATCTATTTTAGCGGATATGTTAAAACGGATCTGCTGTGTGAACGCAGTGACTTAGAGAAATTTTCTGAATCAGGGGGCTGGTCTCTCCCAAAGGAGGAGGCGGACATACTGGACAGCTGTTTAATTATGGAGTATGACGCGAGCTGTTGATGTGTACTTTAATTTCGGTGCACTTTTAATTAACCAATCAATTAAAAGACCACATTAAAATACTTAAAAAAAGCAACCTGGACACACCCCAGGGTTACAAGTCATTCCAATAGTAATAATAATGACACAGTCCTTAAAACAGGAGGGTCAGATACAAATGACCATAAATGGCCTAAGACCATACCGTCACCATCAGCTGACCACGGCGTATGGCGCAATGTCATGCTAATTAAGAAGACTGTTATTAATATGGCCGGTACATCAATACTTTTTATAGGGGTGGTAAAGTTACAGGGGTGGCAAATGTTTAGGTAAAGCCCGTAATTATAACAGATTTCATCAAAGATTCAAAGACTGCCCATGCATCAGTTTTACGGTACCAATGTACATTTGATTTCGGGACCCAAGATAGTCCCCTGGGAAACCCTGAGGGACTTCCCAATAGTCCTGTCCGCTCTAAATGTAGGCTTAAAAGAAGCATTGAAAGGATGAGATGAAATATAATACAGGATTCCAGTCTGTAGGTGACGATGACATGGGTAAGAAAGGAGTGAGTACTGAGATGATGGCTGATAGAGGAGAATGGAAGAGGAATACGTGTTGTGCCGACCACAGCTAGTGTGGGATAAGGGCAGGGAGAAGATGACTCCAGTCTGTAGGTGTTACACAAACGTTTGACCTATAGTATCGTAAACGTTTCGCTAATGTAAGCGAATTTTGAATCGAAAATACAACTGTCCTATAACATTTTGGTTAATTTTTTTGCGACACACACAATTTATATCACACATAGATATGAATAACGTTTTCAATTCAATTAAATAGCATGTGCAAAACGAGTATTTCCGATTCAAAATTTACTTACGTTAACGTTACGTTTACGTAAGTAACTCGACAGCATTCGTGCTACTAGCGTAGCTTTGTGCGTTTAAATGAACAATAAAATCTATACTAATCTTTACTAATATTATAAAGATGAAGAGTTTGTTTGTTTGAACGCGCTAATCTCAGGAACTACTGGTTGGAATTGAAAAATGATTTTTGTGTTGGATACTCCATTTATCGAGGAAGGTTATAGGCTATATAACATCACGCTACCACCAAAAGGAGCGGAGCATAAACGAAAAATGTTGCAAAAACGGGGAAAATGTCCACCCGTGCGAACCCGGGACAAAAAAACCTTTTATTCCCAGTTTTACAATTTAACACAAAGAAAAGAAAAACAATTGATCTAACCTTTTTTTTTAAGAAACTGCCCCACACTTGGGTTTCTCCTGTGTCGTGGGTGCGTTTACAAACACAAATCATCACATGCACAAACATAATAGAAACATTTTCATTTTAAGTAGGTTGGTACCTACTTATTTATTATTCCACTGGAACCCCTCTCAAGTAAAGATCTCTTCCAAAGCTTTCTATTTCTCTCGTTCTTGGGCTATTTTTTGCCATTGTGGGCCAAATGGTTAATATTGAAATATAACTTGAACGTGTGGCTCTGATTTTTCAGGTAGTTCTCGATGGGTTATTGGCAAATAAAATCTACTCCGACAATTTGAAATCATCCGACAGCCCAATCGTTAAGCTGGCACAGTGTCAGTGATTAACATAAGGAATTTATAAGGCGGATGTCAATGGAAACGCCGGTAGAGGACGCCCTGGACATCGATGTTATTGCTGATGTTCTTCACAAAGGACAGGTGCGTAGTACTCTCAACAGGCGTGCGTGTATGACGAGATGTTTGAATGTGGATGAATCGAAAGGAGTGTGTAAGGATCATAGCATGTATCGTTCTATAGTTTCTACCTACCCCCATGGGAAAAAGGCGTGAGTTTATGTGTATGTCAGTGACTAATCTCTCTACTTTCAGATAGATAGCTAGACTCGATGCAATACATTACTGAGACTGTATTGCTTTTGTCTCTTCCGCTTTCTTAATTTCAGTAAACATATTTCACAACATTCCTCAAATATATTCGAACCGTCGGTGCAAGCCTTTCTTATGTTCACACCAACTTTCTTAGCGTAATCTCATCCTTTCTATCTTCTAAATTATAGTTATTTGTTTAAACATTTTCATCTCGCGTTTTATATTCGTATAGAGCAGCATGACGGAAGTAGCGTAATACACTAGATTTTTTTCTTAATTACTTAACTCAAACTGTTTGTGATTTAATTGTTGTAGCAAAATTATGGTGATGAATTTCTTTTTTTATTCTTGACATGGTCGCCTTTGGCCCTAGTCTCACCTGATGGTAAGCGCAGACAGGGTCTAAGATGGAGCACACGAATCCAAGGAATAGAGATATAGAGGGATTCCTTTATACCCTTCCTTTATTCCTTTATACTTTATACTGGCTCTCAAATACATACGACGGGACACAGTAGGTAATCTGCTTGGTGCCGATCTTTAATGAGAGAGTGGTATCAAGCCAGGCGGACAGTATAGATCAGGGGTAGCCAACTTGATTAGACCCAAGATCTACTGTTTACTGAGTAGACTCTGTGCGATCTACCAATTACATAATCCAGTACCTCTTCGTTCAACTTATATTAAACTTATATTTTTCTTTGCCTTGCCATGATCGACTGGATTAAGAGCCGCGATCGACCAGTCGATCGCGATCGACTCATTGGCCACTCCTGGTATAGATCCTACCACCAAGCGTGCTGGATTTTGTTGAATCTTACAACACGCTTCAATTCCTAGTTGGCGGTGAGGACGTTTTATATTCTAGCTCGTCTCCACACGGTAAAATCGTTTCGTTTTTTGTTGTATATGAGCCGTACAGAAATAAGGCTTTTTGGCTAGTTTCAGTATGGAAGATAACCTTCAGACAAGCTATTCAGTTTACGAAACTTAAATAAATTTTAAAAGCAATACCCTATGCCACATTTCATCATCATCATCATCTCCCTGCCCTTATCTCACACTAGGTGGGGTCGGCACAAAATATATTTCTCTTCCATTCTCTATCAGCCGCCACCTCAGTACCCACTCCTTTCTTATCCATATCATCCTTCACACAATCCATCCATCTTTTCTTTAGCCTACCTCCACTTATATATCCATCCACATTCATATTTAACACTCTTCTAACGACATGACTTTCTTCCCTCCGCATAACATGCCCATACCACGCTAACCTATTACTCCTCAACTTTTCAGTCATTGGCGGTACTTTCAAACATACCCTATGCCACATTTACAGTCAAGAAATGTTTAAAAACTACATTTCCATGATCAGTTCAAAAATTTTTCGAAGTAAAAAAGTCACCGTTTGTCCTTCACGATCCTATTACAAAACTAGGTCAACCTGTCTCTCAAATCCTGCCGTGTCATTCGATCCCGATTTATTTTTAACATCACGATATCTAAGTACAAAATTTCTTTACAATTTCACTTTCAAAATCACTTTCACTTTTCGAGATTTTCGAGCCTTCTCAAGGATGACAGGTTTTGTAAAAAATGGAGGAACACCGGAGATTACTGGCATTATCAAGTTGTCACGGTAAGGAATAAGATGGAACTTAGCGACACCTGCTCTATTTTATTTTTTTATTAATTGGGTAACGTAAAAAATATTTTGTTATGCAACAATTTTTTTAGATTTTTTTTTTCTCAGTGATAGCCTAGTGGTGTGACCGTCGGACTGCCAAGCCATAGGCCATAGCCAAGGTACGCACCTCTGACTTTTCGGATTCATATGCGTATTCTATAATTATCTATTCGTTAAAAAAAGAAACGGTGAAGAAAAACATCACGAGGAAACCAGCATGCCTGAGTGATATTTCTCGACGGCATGTGAAGTCAAGTCAGAGGTCTATGGGCGGCATAAACTCTGACACCAGGTTAGTCGCTAACCACACGAAAAGAAGAAAAAGATTTTTTTCTCGAGGCGTTAGTCACTTTGCGTGACTATGGAAGCTTTGTAAGCAAATAAACTTTTCATGCTGTTGGTGACGGCTACATTCTAAACAAAATGATATATCTCAATCGATTTCCCATCGTCTACTAGCAAATGTAAATCCTAAGCATCTGTCTATTACACAATTACCTACTTATGTAATAAAACCATCGGTGAACCCTACATCTAATCAAGCGTTTAATCGATCTCAATACAAGTAATTACATAGCAATGTGTCATTTTTAATAAAAGTACCTATCTAAAACCTGCGCCTGATGTCACCAGTAAATGGTTAATTTAAACATATGATGCGCTTGCGCGGCGCGTGCGCTTAATAATTAATTCAGTGGTGCACCGCCAGGTGGCGTGGCAGATGGTTACAGTAGATCATTTACATTTCTAATGCAGATGGTTTGTGATCGATGATAAGCGTGTGGTCAGAGGCCAGAGGGCAATAGTTGTGGTCATGTTTTGACCAATAAATAACACTATAAGACCGCAAGATACATAAACCACGGAACAATATGATTATTATAATAGAGTTTATGGATGCTTTCATGCTCACCTTTAGGTAAATCAGGTAACCTTATGGTTTCTCCGCTGACCTCTTCAAAACTTGGTTAACCACACTTTAGCTGTGTCTGTCCAGTCCATTTCCACTGTATGTATGTCATCATCAGTTTGCCAGACGTTTTCGTCTGTAAGGCAAATACTATTGCCTAACCTTTTTTTTAACGTGGGAAGTCGTTATGTATATTCTTCCCTTTGGGCGGAGGGTTATATCGAACTGTTACTGACTTAAACCACGACCTCTGATAAGAGAGATAAAAAAATCACCCTGACTTATTCTTAAAACAAAATATTGTCTAATAGTTAGTTACTTGTTCTGCGTTATAGCTTTTTCCCAACTATGTTGGGGTCTGTTTCCAGTCTAACCAGATGCGGCTAAATACCAGTATTTTACACGGAGTGACTGCCATCAGACCTCCACAACACAGTTACTGGGCAATGCCGATATTTTAATGTTACACCGGTTGTCAGACTTTCGGACTTCTGACTTCCTGTAATGACTGTCATAGTTATTCTTATGATACCCGGGACCGACTGTTTAACGTGCTCTCCGAGGCACGAAGCGTCTTGATGTGTAACGAACGGTCACCCATCCACAGACTGACCCTGGCAAGCGCAGCTTAACCTCGCAAATCGTATGACCCGCGTGGTTTGCAATTAGCCACGAGCCCCTGTCTAATAGTTAGTAAGAGACATGAATTAAAAATAACTACCTTTTGAGAACAACCCCTAATAATCTAATTTAGGTTTTGTATTTTTAGATCTAAAGTAAAGACCCAGTATGTACCAGTAATTAACGGCTCTAAAATTATTTAATTGAGATAAGCTCAATTATAATGACAGGCTCCGGTGGTTGGGGGTCAGAGGGTTCAGGGGTTACAAATTGGGGTGTAATATGATTGTCTTACTGATAGTGGTCTCTTATGGTTACGTTTATGGAAACCATTGAAGGGGATTTAAGTGTTTGGCGGTTAGAATTTGAATTTTAGAACTTTATTCTTTTGCTTCTTCCGAGAGTGAAATTGAAGGTACCTACTTATACTATATTTCATACATATACTACAAGTATACTCCACCAAGAAGAACATAGTCTGCTTAGTGGTCGACAATAAGATTGACAAGCATATCACTTTGGGACCCAGTGAATAATATCAGCAAGCACATTGGGTCACCCGCGCGACGGCGCAACGAGTATTCCCAAGGAGGGTTGATGTCAGGCAGGCGGCCGGTCATAAAACAATAAGCCAAAACCTCTAACAACATGGATTTATGAAATACATGTTGTTCCGACCCCACCTAGTGTGGGATAAGGGCAGGAAGAAGAAGAAGTCTTATACTCTATTTCATATGTATAACATTAGACAGAGACCCATTTTAGTAATGAAATGTATAGAAATAAACAATGTGTTTACTTCCAGCAGAGACAACACAGCATAATGCTTTTATGAACCTTAAGATGGGCCAAAACTTTATTTGAATATATATATAAGTTCAAATGATATTCGTGCCTTGGTGTGCCACTTTTGTCTAATCTATACTAATATTATAAAGAGGAAAGATTTGTATTTTTGTATGTAACGAATAAACTTAAAAGCTACTGTACCGATTTCAAAAATTCTTTTGCCGTTAGAAAGCTACATTATCACTGAGTAACGTAGGCTACGGGCGGAGCCGTGACGTCACAGCTAGTCTATACTAATATTATAAAGAGGAAAGATTTGTATTTTTGTATGTAACGAATAAACTTAAAAACTACTGGACCGATTTCAAAAATTCTTTTGCCGTTAGAAAGCTACATTATCACTGAGTAACATAGGGTACGGGCCGAGCCGTGAGGACACAGCTAGTGTTATATAAATTGGAGTATAGGGGCCAGCACAGATTGTCGAGGCGCAGCGCAGAGTATTTTTCACTGCCAAACCATCATAGACTTTGCTAGCGTTTAAATAATATCGAAAATCACCTTTCGCTTCGAGTCACTTCGATGCTTTCGGAGTCTCGGGGATTAGTAGTTGTGTTAATTGATTTTAGATCTTATTTCAACGCATACAAAGACAATAATGCTTTGGCAGTGAAAAATGCTCTGCGCGGCGCTTCGCCAAATCTGCGCCGGCCCTAAGGAAGTTCAAGATAAGGATATTGTAAAGCGTAACAGAGTAAACAAACAATCATAGTTCAAATCTAGAATCTAATTTTTGTCCCAGCACATACAAGGTACTAGAATATGCCACTACTTACGTGGTAGATATAGGGTAACAAATGCTTCTACGACATTTACGTTATTAATCTCGTCTTGTCAAGCACTTAGGCCCGGTATCCACCAAAGCGGAGAGGTGAGGAGACGAGAGGACACGTGCTGCGAAGCTGGCAGGTTATTTCCACCAAAGCGGAGAGGAGAAGTGTAGCGGAGAGGAGATATGAGCTTTGTGTAGCAGAGATGTGAGCTGTGAGAGATCGAAACCAGTCAAGTTCTGTCTACGAAAGGAAGACGGCCGCCGGACTAGACACTTCTCCGCTCTGCCGCGCCGCTTGCTCGCTCGCTGCACAAAATTCTATAGAAAAATGAGACATCTCCTCTCCTCTCCGCTTGATCCATTTCCACCCAAGCTAAGCGGACAAGAGATGTGGAAATAATGAAATCGGGTTGGTTTATTCAAACACATCTCCTTTCGTCTCCTCTCCTCTCCGCTTTGGTGGGTACCGGGCCTTAGAGAGAGATAACACATTTTCTAATCTCTCACATAAGTTACCGTTATAAACCGTTTCTGTTTGCCTTAATAATTTAACCTTTTAAAAAGAAAAACCCCTTTTTAAATAGACGTTTGAACGGCTATAAATAACATTTAACGATGCAAGCACAATATTGTGCTTTACATCTTGCAGGGTAAGCCACACTCCAGGTGTTGGTTAAATTGGAAAAAAGTTAATTTGGAACCCTCCGCCGCCTTGAGGGCGTAATGAAGACGCGACCTTTGTGTAGAGCCAAGAATCTACAGAATAAGACAAAAGTTGTAATTTATGCCTGCCTCGTTGGTGGTGGCAATCGCGACTGCTAATCGTGAGGCCCTGGGTTCGATCCCCAGGTCGGGTAAAGCGTTATCTGTGTCCGATTGATGGCAATAGGCTCGCCTCCTATTACATGGGACTTAGACATAACGGCGAAATAAGGGTGTTACTATACCCCTCTTCTCAACCCTTCGGAGAATACATAGGCGTGATATGTTAATTTATGTTATGATGTAATTTATGATTAGTGAAGAGACAAATTATAAGTGTATGTTTTAGTATTTTTAAGAATGGATGAAAGTACAGCTAAAAATATTGATAATATTGTATAATTTCATAAAGAACAGGTGTGTAGTACTCTCAACTGGCGTGCGTGTATGATAAGATGTATGAATGTGGACGAAGCGAAATGAGTACGTAAGGATCGTAGCGTGTGGCGTTCTATAGTTTCTGCCTACCCAAAAGGGTGAGTTTATGTATGTTTGTATAATACAAATGAACAGATTTTAATAGATGGCATATTTCCGGAGATACGATCAAACAATCTCCCTCTTATTAAAAAATATGGTTTTACAAATAAAACTAAGGTAAACTCAGGTTTAAAATATACCCATCACTTTCTAACGTCATATAATAAAAAGAGCGGGTGCTATTTTAAAATCTGGGTTTTTCTTAGACCACATTTTGTAATAAGGATGGTTGTGTTAATGGTGGTAACGGTCTAAAATTATCGTAAAACCCATCATACTCTCACGATTGTGAAACTACTTTCGCCAACTGATCAACCTATTGATGGAACGAAATTCGATTACTTGGATAAAACCGAAGTTATCAAACTAAATGTTCTATTGTTGATACCCTTTCTAACCCTTCATAGCGCTGTGACCAGATGCGTACAAGGCAGTAAGGGTCACGCCAGGTGTAGGTGCGAGGGTTCGATAGACCATTGTCTTAGGAATAGATAGTGGCAATTACAGGGTTCGTTACAGTCCATGGAAATAATTATTATGAACTTTTTGCTTTATTTTTGTAGTGTGGTTTAATTTTAATTGTTTAGATTGCAGTTATTGATCTTGATTTATTAACCACCGCGCGGTTTATACGATTTGGGAAGTTTAGCGACGCTCGGGGAAGGGTGACCATTCGTTACACATCGAGACCCCTCCGTGCCTCGGAGAGCACGTTAAACCGTCGGTCCCGGGTGTCATACGAATACCTACGACAGTCGTTACGGGTAGTCAGAAGTCCTAAAGTCTGACAACCGATCTAACCATAGGATATCGGCATTGCCCAGTAATTAGGTTGCGGAGGTCTGATGGCAGTCGCTCCGTGTAAAATACTGGTATTCAGCTGCATCTGATTAGAACGGAAGTTGACCCTAACACAATTGGGAAAAAGCTAGGCAGAATGTAGATAGCAGTTATTGGTGATTTAATGGAAGGAAATTTTGATCTAATATGAGTTAATAAACAGAGTGGCAATATTCTACATAACTATGCATACTTGCTGACTATTTTTAACCGACTTCCAAAAAAAGGAGGAGGTTCTCAATTCGGCTGTGTGTTTTTTTATATCTGATGAAGAACTTCGGAGATAGACAATGGAACTCCTCAATGTCGAACAGTACGCATAATGTGATGATGTGATTATGTTACGAGCAGCGTCTTTAGTAGGTCCCAACCATGTTTTAATTAAGGCCACTAAAATGAAAAAAATAAAAAATATTTTAACAAAAATAAAACCGACTGAAAAAAACGAAGAAAAGAATAAAATATTTACCATATTATAAAATTCACAGTTTCAGAAGTCGGTAACTTCAATTTGGTTCAGAGTGGATTAGCACCGACTTCTGAAACTGTTAATTTTATAATATGGTAATTATTTTATTCTTTTCTTCGATTTTTTCAGTCGGTTTTATTTTTGTTAAAATGTATTTTTTTTGCCTACATAACATTACGCCTGTATTCCCAGAAGGGTAGGGCAGAGGTGTATAGTAACAGCCACATTTCGCTGTTGTTTAAGCTTCATGTAATAGGGGGCGAGTCTATTGCCATCAACCGGGCACAAATCCAAACTCCAGGCTGCTACTGAAGAATTCCACACAAAAACCCAATAACACTTTCCCCGCCCTGGGGATCGAACCCAGGACCTCACGATCAGCAGTCTCGCTTTTTGCGTACAGTACAACGGATTGTGATTGATTTGGTGTAAACACCCTGTATACGCCAAGCGTAAGAAAAACTGAATTAAATCTCAGCTGACATGATTTATGCCCAGGTCCTATGACCAAAAACGGATCGTTTTGATTACCAATGGTAGCATTTTCTATTGCCAAACTGGGCATATAAATTAATTGACTCGTAAGCTAATATTACATATACATATAGGTATAATTCTACTTTGTAAAACTATGGGGTCTTTGCTTAAGTATATACAAAAGTTTTTATTTTAACCAATAACGCTTGGTTCATTATAGGAATCGGACAATGTTTTAACTAGTACACTGTAATTTTATCAAAGCTTTTTTAACAGTTGCACTGTAATAATTTAATCAACGCTATTAAGCTATTCACAATTTTAATTTTTAACCGACTTTCAAAAAAGGAGGAGGTTCTCAATTCGATTGTGTTTTTTTTTTGTATGTTTGTTCCTCGATATCTTTGCTAATTGTGAACCGATTTTAATGATTATTTTTTAGTTTGAAAGAGTATTCTTTCGCAATGGTCCCATTTAAATTTGGTGAAGATCTGATGAAGAACTTCAGAGATAGACAATTTGAAGTCGGTTTTATTTTTGTTAAAAAGATTTTATTCTACAAAATATTAATAACTAGCTGTGTCCTCACGGCTCCGCCCGCGTAAGAAGTTTTATTTCAGTAATAAATATACCCTATATTACTCAGTGATAATGTAGCTTTCTAACGGCAACTGAGATATCGTCAGTGCGAGGAGGCGCCTGAGCGGAGCGAGCTCCGCCAGATCCTGGTGGCCGAGTGGAGGGAACGACTTGCGCAACCCAGCGCGGGGCATGCCGCGATAGCGGCGGTAAAACCCGTGATGGAGGAGTGGCTGGAGAGGCGTCACGGCGCCCTCAGCTGCCGGCTGACGCAGGTACTCTCGGGACACGGCTGTTTCGGGAAGTACCTGTGTCGTATAGGCCGGGAGCAGACGCCCGGTTGTCACCACTGCGACTGCCCCGAGGACACGGCGCTGCACACTTTGCAGGCGTGTCCAGCATGGGGGTCGCAGCGCCGCGAGCTAGTCGCGGTGATCGGCGGTGACCTCTCGCTTCCGGCCGTGGTTCTGTCCATGGTCGGGGGCGAGACTGCGTGGGAAGCCATCGCCTCTTTTTGCGAGAAGGTGATGGCGACCAAGGAGGTAGCGGAGAGGGAGAGGGAGGCCGCTTCTTCTCTCCCTTCTCGCGCTAGACGCACCGGGCGCCGGAGGGCGCGTGACGATCTCCGGCCACCCTACTGAGTGGCCTGCGGGCGGTGGGTTGGGGAACCCGTCGCCCGACCAGTAACGGGCCCAGGGAGGATGGCGCGTCGTGTCCTGCGCGCGCCTCTCGGAAGGATGTGGGGCAGGGGAGCAACTGCCCCACCACAGGAGAGGTCCACCAGAAGAAGCTGGTGGACCGAGACCTGCCGGGGTCGCGGTGCATGCAATAGCGAATCCCGTGACCCCGGCCTTAGGTCAGAAGGAGGGACACCGTGGTGGTTTTAGCCAGTAAGAGTCTGGCACACCCCCCCGTACCTACAGCAAAAGAATTTTTGAAATCGGTCCGGTAGATTTTAAGTTTATTCGTTACATACAAAAATACAAATCTTTCCTCTTTATAATATTAGTATAGATATAGATTTCTCTAAGGCCTAAATGTTACCAGATTTATTAGTATCAGTAATGGTCTCGCCAGGTGTCGAAGTGCGAGGGTCGATTCGACCCCCGTCGTTGATTGTCTTAAAAACAGATACCTAGTAGCAATTACAGGGTTCGTTATAGAAACACGTTGATAAATTGTTATTACGATCTTTAGCTTTTTTGTGAATAAGAGGTTAGTATTAAAGTTATTTATTTCTATGGCAATTATGTAAACTAAATGCTTTGTTGAGTTATGAAATTAACTCTTTAAAGATCTGTTCTGCCTAGCCTTTTCCCTATATTGGGATCAGCTTCCAATCTAAGCAGATGCGGCAGAATACCAGTACTTTACACGGAGCGACTGCCATCAGACCTCCGCAACCCAGTAACCGTGCAACACCGATATTCTAAGGTTAGACCGGTTCTCAAACTTTCGAGCCTTTGATTACCCGTAACGACTGTCATAGGTATTCGTATGACACCCGGGACCGACTGTTTAACGTAGAGCATCAAAAGGCAATTAAACATAATCGTTATTTCGCTAATTACTGTTTTGTTGGTCTAGTGGTGGCAAGCGCGACCGCTGATCGTGAGGACTTGGGTTCGATCCCCAGGTCGGACAAAGTGTTATTGGGTTTTTCCGTGTGGAAATGCTCTGTAGCAGCCGGAGTTTGGATTTGTTTCCGGTTAATGGCAATAGGCTCGCCCCCTATTACATGGAAAGAAAAGAAAGAAAGAAAATTATTTATTCTGGACTCACACAGGCAGTTACAGAAACAAAAACAATATAAAAAAAAAGAAACAATAAGAATTTAGACTACCTGCACGAGGCCAAAAAGGGCTCCTATCTCAGCATAATGTTGCGACATTTAGAAAAAAAACAAAATGTCGCAACGCTGGTTTTCTGATAGGACCATAGTGATGCCACGGGCAATAACGACACAAATAAATAAATAAACATGTTACGTAAATATTAAATTTGAATACTACTAAACAAAAGCAATAAATAGTTTAATACAAACTTATGTGTTACGTGTGTGTGTGTGGAATAGTCAATAAAATTATAATATACATAGTTATTAAATAAATTAAAGCCAAACCAGAACATGAACAAATCAGAACATGGGACTAAAACACCTCTGCCGAACCCTTTGGGGAGTACAGGGCGTGATGTTATGTCTTCCTAATTAGCCAAAGGTAGTAATGACCATATTCACCCTCATTGTAAAACTACTATACCGCAAGCAGTATCTTTGACCGCAAGCTACAAGCACCCGCTCTGCCTACCCCCTTAATCTTGATGCGTTAAATTTATTCAACGATCGTGTTTAGGGGAGGATATTGCATCGCTTGTCTACCGGTTGGTAACAAACTGATGGCTGTTAAAATATGACGTAGTATACCTTGGAAAATCATAGCCGACTCGCAAATATTTTCTGTTGAATAACATAAACATCACGAGGGTTGGGCAGAGGTGTATAGCAACACCCTCATTTTACCGTTATGTTTAAGTCCCATGTAATAGGGGGCGAGCCGATTGCCATCAACCGGGCACAAATCCAAACTCCGGGCTGCTACTGAGGAATTTCACACGGAAAACCCAATAACATTTTGCCCGACCTGGCTATCGAACCCAGGACCTCACGATCAATAGTCGCGCTTGCCACCACTAGACCAACGAGGCAGTTCTGCTGAATATCTACATTAAAAAAAAGTTACATAACATCACGCCTGTATTCCCCATGAAAGGTTGGGCAGAGGTGTATAGTAACACCCTCATTTCGTCGAGCCTATCCATCTTTTGCCATCTACCGGGCATAAATCCAAACTACGAACTGCTACTGAGGAATTCCACACGGTAACACTTTGCCCGACCTAGGGATTGAATCCAGGACCTCACGATCAGCAGTCGCGTTATTTTTATACATCTAGGTATTACTAAAATACTAGAATAATGTTTTACTAGAATCATTTGTGTTACTAACATAAGTCAATAACTAACAATATTGTATATTTTATCATTTTAAACGTGCTGTTTCGATACTCCTCCAAACTTTTACTAGTAACTAGTGTTTCTCATTGTAAGTGAATACAATTATTCTGTTTTGAGGAATAAATAAAATCTATTCAAATTGTTAAATAACAAGGTCTGTTGATGAATATTTAAATGATACATTTTAACTCCTTTTAATTACATCGAATCTGTTTCTATAATAGGCGACATACTAAATGATTTTGTTAATATTGATTATTATTGAATTAGTGACATTATTATTTTTATTTTGTGTTTTTTGGTTCCTTTTGCTTTATTTAACTTGACATTTTAACAATAATTTTATCTAAATTTGACATGATTTATAATGATTATGATTGTACCTACTTTTAAATCTCTAAAATGTTTTGTTTCAAAGAAACCTTTGGTATTTTGTATGCTTTTTGGCGGGACACAGCTCGGGGCTTATTTATTTTAACATCTACTGCATGTACCCTGTGTTCACGAAATAAATGAATTTGAAATGTCTTAAACCATAAGTTACGAACTTCTACACCCGTATTCTAAGACGTTCTTCCAAAACTTAGTCGACTTGACTCCACCTCGACTCAGCCTAATAGTTGACATAATCGTCCTCGACTTGAGATTTTTCCTCAGTCGAGGTAAGGAATCATCTGTCAAACTCAAGGTACCTCGGAACCTACCTTAAGGAAGGAAGTGTCAAAGTTCGTATGTAATAAAAATGAATTTTGAAGACTATCGAATATGCTTACGATAATCCTTACAAGTATTTATCGCGGCGTTATTTTCGTGATGCAGAAAATTCAAATTATCTCGTAATGACTCCGTCGAGAAACCTCAAAGTTCACTCGAAATTGCGACTAAGAATACAATTTTGAAGGTGTTTTCGAGGCCGTCTTGAGTCGAGTAAGTTTTGGATGAACGTCTTAGAATATGGGTGCTACAGTCGTTGCCTGACTGTATCTGAACTAGCTCAACTACATTTGGCAGTTGCGGTTCCGGTCGGGATGAGACCGTCTGTGTACAAATCCATTTTTGATAAATATGAACGAAGTATGATTCACCAAATTGACGACCAATTACTCAAAGTCAAAGTCAAAGTTTTTTATTTCAAATAGACCAGATTTCAGGCACTTTTAAAACGTCACGACTAGGTGCACGGTTCCAAAAGGTAGGTTCTATGGAGAAGAGCCGGCAAGAAACTCCATGAATACTCTTTTTAAAATAGTAGTTCATTACAATTCCATTACAGTAGTGTGAGAAATAGAATGAGAATAATGCAGGTTAATGTAACAAATAAACTCACATAAGAGTAACAAATAGAAAAATATGCCTTCTATGATTGCCATAGCAGTTAAGACTGACGTTTGACTGTCGTACTGACGTTATCCCCCAGGTTTTACAAGTAGCAACTTTTGTAATATTTCCGCCTCTAACTTCACCCCTGAGATGAGATGGGGTGTTCTTTTATTCTATTTATATCCGGAGACCACATGTCCCTACTCGAAATCCTATGAATTCCATACACACCAAGCAGACCTTAAAAAATCACTCATTAAGAATTACTACCGTGATATAGCTACGCGAAAAAATAAAAATATGCTTATTGTAACACAAAATACATCTCTTAGCACCTAGCACAATGCCTCTTGAACTGCACACCTCCTTCAAAACTAGAGCGTGATAATATAGAATATGTTAGTGCTAATCTCACCAGGGGTCAGATATTCTCAATTTATTTCTGCGTATTCCCGCTTCTAAATGCGTACTGAAGAGCCCTCCCGTGGCGACCGGGCGAAACAAAGGTCGTTGATCTGTGTAGTGGCGACATCTGTTGGCGAATAGGGGCACTTGAAATGAATTGTGATTTTTGGATTTTTTGTATCAAATAATAGACATTATGCGCTTATTGTTAAAGAGGGATTTGGAAATAAAAAAAATAGAAAATTCCAGCTTCATAAATTCGCGTGAACGGATTTTGTCCCACTGCTAACACAGGTCTTTTCAGAATTAGACCACGCTGGCCTAATGCGGGTTGGCGGACTACATACACCATTGAAAGCTTTTTGGAACCTTCAAGTGAGTTTTTTTTATATTTAATGGGTTTGCGTTCGACCGCCACCTCACCTGATGTTAAGCGATGGTACGGTTTTAGTACACGCTTGCGTAGCAAAAACCTGTTTACTCAAGACTTGAAGATCACCAGATGTGTAAGTTCCCTTACGATGTCGTTCCTTCACTGTTAACAGAAGTGACCCCCTTTAAACCTCTATTTAGTGTGGAACATTCCCAAATTATGTGTGGTGTTTCTGTAACTATATTGTTCTAGGATTATCATCACATCAAATGATTTTTTTTTTGCTTAACGATCCCAATTTGTTTGCCAAGCGTACATTAGTGATTATACCAATTTTTCCTCATATTCGTTTTGGTACCTAGTGGTCTACTATGAAAATGGCCTAAGTTCATCAGTCCACGTTTACTGGCTGGTAATAAGTAATATGATGAACTTACATGTGTACTTCATCTAAGACATTGCTGGCCTTGTCCTCTCCTCATCCGGCAAACAATAGGCGTGAAGATTAAAACCCATTTAAATATATCAACAAAACAGCGGACCCATTAAATGCAAGTCAAAATAAACACAACATAAATCTTTATTACAATAACAAATATTACAAACTTCAATAGACATAAATGCAGATGCAGCCAAGCTGCGCAGACAATGGCCAATCAGGGCCCGCGCCCCGCGCATGCGCCATCACTCATCCACGCATTCCTAATTCAAAATTTTCATATTACAGTAGTGGAACCAAGTGTTGCTGTTTTGTGGGATTGTCTCGATTATAGTTTTGGGTAACTTTTGATTGCGGTTTTGACTACTTTTCCTTGATTTATTTATAACTAGCGACGCGACCCGCCCCGTCTTCGCACGGGTGCAATGTAGATACTAATGTGGGAGATATAAACCTTCCTATTGAATCACTCTATCTATTGCTGAAAACTGCATTAAAATATTTAAGCGTACAGACAGCGGAAGCGACTTTGTTTTATACTATGTAAAGATTAATTATCTAGTTCAATACCGGCAAATAATAAGCCACGTCCTCTTCGCCGTTGGGTGCTATAGAAGTCGATTTAGGTATTATGTGGCAGCTCCTTATTTTAACCTAAAACAACATGTTATAATCACTAATTCGTCCGTTAAGAGTCGTGCTTATGACAATTTCCTAGAAGTGGGACAGATGGGCTGATGATACTCACATTTCAAATCATATTCTATTGATAATTACAAAAGCTGGATATCGATAGCTTTCCTCTAACACACCGGCAATGTAACAGTTGTTCCGCCTAGCTTTTTCCCAAATATGTTGGGGTCAGTTTCCAGTCTAACCAGATGCGGCAGAATACCAGTATTTTGCACGGAGCGACTGCCATCAGACCTCCCGTAACCCAGTAACTGGGCAATGCCGATATCCTAAGGTTAGACCGATTGTCAGACTGTCATAGGTATTCGTATGTCACCTGAGACTGACGATTTAACGTACTCTCCGAGGCACGGAGAGGTCTCGGTTTGTAACGAACGGTCACCCATCACGGACTGACCGCGGCAAGCGCAGCTTAACCTCGCAAATGGTATGATCGGCGCTGTTGTTAATTAGCCACGAGCCCCTCACCACCTGCAATATAACAGTGTTTTATCTATTTTTATTTTAAGACAATAGCTACCCACTACTGTTTTCCATTAAATTTTATTAAGTCATGATCATAAAACAAAGCGCTTATAAAGGCATTAACCTTTTAATTATCGATGAAATGTTATTACCTCGAGTAATCGATTTCTACTTATATTCGGAATACAGCCGGTATGAGGGGAAAATAACAAGTTAATTTAATAACTTTTCTGTAATATATTTTAGCACTAAGCACGTTACTTATATTATAACTAGCTATGCTCGCGACTTCGTCTGCGTAGGAGTCGGATGGCTTTTATTTTTTTTGCGCGGTACTTTAATTATTTTTCTAAAATAAAAATAACCTTAGTTACTCCTTATAACATTCGCTATCTGCCAGTGAAAGTTTCGTCAAAATCGGTTCAGCCGTTGCGGAGACTAGCCTAAACAAACAGACAATAAAATATATAATAAAAAAAATGTATTTTTGTTATAAGTACCGTCATATTTTCCATAATCGTCACCGGAAAGCCAATTTACTCTACTTAAGCGCCATTTTTGGGCAAAATGGCGTACATATCGTTGGATTGGGTTTTTTAAATCCAATCCAACGATATATATAACTAATTTTGCCCAAAAATGGCGCTTAAGTAGTATTGGCTTTCCGGTGACGATATGTATTTAGACAGACACTTCTATTTTATTTATTTGTATAGATTTAGGGCCAATGTACTAACAGCTATCGTCATTTGCTAGACAGAATTCTATCAGAAACCTAAGAATATAAACCAATGGTGCCGATTGTGTTGTGCACAAACTAAATTTAATTTACACGATTGCCATCTTTTTCACTCTGATAAAATAAGAAATAGACGGACGTAAATAAGAGCTGTTAAATTTAGTTGAACTAAAATTTGACGTGTCGACTAAAAAAACTGAAGTACAAGGCGTAAACTAGTTTGATATCTCTAACTTAATTCGTATCTATCACCGTCGTTTTCTCGCGTCATCTGTAGGTAAAAGATGGCCATTTTTTTATTTTAGTTTATTTGGTGAATAAGAGTATCGGCGTAAATTTACGTAGCTGCTACGAACAAACTCGACTGATTTCTACTGCTATCTCTCGACTCGACTGCTATCTCTCTTATGAGAAAGCGTGTACACACTTTTTAATTACCCTTTATATAACAGAAATTTGTTAAAAAGATATAAAACCATTAGACGTTTGAGACACTAGCTTTCATTCCATTAATTCAGCCCTCATCAAGCTGTCTCCCTCGCAATCCTCCCTTCAGTAACACCTTAAGCCGAGGTCCGGGTTCCATTAGGGATCGCCCTTAGTACTGTTGTTGCTAGTATGATCTTATAGTAGTAGTTAGCTTAGGTTAAGTATTTTACTTCGTCCTCATTGTCTGCAGACCATTCAGATCTCGCCAATAACTGCCCGGTTATGTAGAAACGGTCCAAAAGGACAATTTACAAGCAGTCAAAATAGTAAAAAAAAGAGAAAAAAGAGAAACAAACTATCATCGCCAGTTTTTAATTTTGAACAAGACAGACAAAAATCCTAAAAAAAAATACTTTCTCATGGTTGCCCTACTATTTTGACCAGCAATAATTAAGGCTTCTTGTATACCTACACTCTTGCATAAAAAGAGAATACAATGCCATTTTGCATACAATGTTAATAAAACGGGTGCTAATTTGACAATTAAACTTATTTGTTTGTAAATAGGGGTACGAGCCAAGGTTTACTAAAAGAAAATTGTCAAAAAAGTATAATGAACTTGCATGTGGCTAACAATACAAAATAATGGTATAAGGGCTTTATAATAGACCTATTTTGTCCTGGTAGACTTTCCAGTTTACCCACGATGGCTTTGAAGGGTGACAATAAGTTATTTGGTCTGGTTGACCCCGTGTGTGCAATTTAAAGAACGCAATAAGTTTTGTTACGTTATCCAGTTACTGGATGACTTGACGATAATTTAAATAACAATCAAAATACTCAAACTTTAAAAGAATCAGTTCAAATTCAATTATAATGTATCTAAGTTTAGTTTTTTTTAGAAATAACTTCTGAACCTTCTCAATTAAGTAATTATAAAAGTTATGTGTAATGGTAACAACTGAACGAGATTATATTAGTTTATTGAACACGCCTTACTGTTTTCCAACCACTTCTTAAAGACATCCGTTAAACACATAAAGACATCCGTCTTGATTGCTTAGTCGCTACTATAAGGCGCGACTTTAATGTTATTAGTAAGTCAAGCGATCACATCGCCGGCAAAAAATGTTAAGTCCTTATTAAGATAAAGCTTCTCAGGGTATTTTAAAATTTCAATATCGTATATAATCACGTTTTAAAAAGGAAATACATTTAGAAAAATCATTCACTTACCTTATTTTCTTCTGAAATTATTGTTTTTATTTGGTAAAACCTACGGGCAACTGTGTCTTTTAAAATTGTTCTTTCTATAAAACAAACGCCTATCTATATTACAACGTATTCATTTAAAGATATGGTATACCAGTTTATTCATAAATAAGCATAGTACTCACATCAACTCATTCGCTCAACCAAGAATAAAAATCCTTTTATTGTTTTCTTAGCAGCCAAAGACGTCCGTCTTGGTTGCTATAAGATTATTATAAGGCGCTGCAGCGAAACTTAGTCGAAATCGGAAGTAATGTAAATTTATAACAAATTCTTATGTTAGAAGAAGATAGAACATAACATAACATCACGCCTTGTATTCCCCGACGGGTTCGGCAGAGGTGATTTTAGTACACCCTCGTTTCGCCAGTTATGTTTAAGTCCCATGTAACAGGGAGCGAGTCTATTGCCAGTAACCGGGCACAAATCCAGACTCCGGGCTGCTACTGAGAAATTCCTAATGGAAATACCCAGTAACACTTTGCCCGACCTGGGGATCGAACCCAGGACCCCATGCTCAGCAGTCGCACTTGCGACCACTAGACCAACAAGGCATAGATCATTAACTAATATGTAGAAACGACTGGATGATTCTTTCTTTCCATTACTCGACCTTTCCTCACTTAGACATTATTTATATCCATCGCTATGACTCTTGTAAACTCGGAATAACCAGGATGTTCAACTGCCACCAAGAAATAAGTAGGTGCTACAGTAAAAAATACTTGTGTTTTCTTCAACGACTTTCGACTTTCCTTGAGGTCTACGTGGTTGCTGACAAAACGCTACTGGGACTTAGTCACTTGCAATATCAAACAAATAATGTGGTATTCGTGTCTATTCTGTTGCATATTTTGACAGTACTAAATTAGACTAAACGCATCTTTCACTTTCTTTTTCTATTGAAACAGAAAGAGACAAACGCTCTTAGTTTAGTTTAGTCCTGTCAAAGTGCGCAGTGTCGACACCATATTGCCGCCTAAATTAACAAGAAAAACATCGACACAGTCAATTTGTACTCAGAATTTATATTTCTTCAAACCACGTGCGAGTTCCAGCTACGCTGACGAATAAATTTTATCCCGTGTGGGGACGGGATAGAATATAAAACTTCCTCACCGCACGCGCTGAATACAGCCGGATCTGGTTAGACGTGAAGCTGACCCTAGCATAGTTGGGCAAAGGCTAGGCAGAACTAAATATCTTTATAATTAAGATGAGAACTAATAAAAAGACTATCATTAGATCTAGATCTGTTACTTTACAAACTGATTGGTGAAGAAATTATTAATTCGTGAAACGCTAGTTCATCAAAAAGACTCAATTTTACCCCGTGTGGGGACAGGTTACGATATAAAACTTCCTCACCACACGCTAGAAATAGACGCGTGTTGTAAAATTCAACAAAACCCAGCACGCTTGGTGGCAGGATCTATACGGTCCGCCTGGCTAGCTACCACCCTCACATTAACGTTCGGCGCCAAGCTGTGTACTGTATTCCGTCGTGTGTATGTGAGAGCCAGAGAGGTATAGGGGAACCTCTCTATATCTCTGTTCCTTGGATTCGTGTGCTCCATCTTAGACCCTGTCTGCGCTTACCATCAAGTGAAACTAGGGCCAAACGCGACAAAGACAAGATTTAATAATTAAACTTTTTAACAAAAATAAAACCGACTTCAAATTGTCTATCTCCGGAGTTCTTCATCAGATCTTCACAAAATTTAAATGGGAAAAAATACTCTTTCAAACAAAAAAAAAATTAAAATCGGTTCATAATTAGCAAAGATGTCGCGGAACAAACATACAAAAACAAAATAAAACATGCAGTCGAATTGAGAACCTCCTCCTTTTTTTGGAAGTCAGTTAAAAATGTATTTTTGTTACATATCCAATATTACGAAACGAGGTGTCAACTAGCAACAGAGTTACCATGAGTCAGAGTCTCGGAGCATGCCCGTCAATCTGGTGACTCACGCGCACACCCTCCCGTGCTTACGTTTTTTAATTTACTCTTTTTAGGGTTCCCTGTAACACAGTCATCAGTCATTTTTGTCATGCTTCTTCAATGAGTAATACGTGTATTGGGGAGAAAGGTATGGAATGCGCTTATGGCGCGATGTATTATTGAGATGTTGTATTATTTGTTAAAAAATTTATGGATATTATTTACGTTTTTTTAATAAAATATGTAGGACGAAAAGAATGGTTCCTTTTTAATAGAGTGTGTATATCTACGTAATGATTTTTGGAGATAACAGCTTTGAGGAACGATCAGTTATACAGTGATCACGTCTTATTGACGGATCCTATGATTAACCGAGTGTTATTGGTTGAAATAAGGAATCTTGTATCATCTATATAAATAAAAATGAATCGCCAAATGTGTTGCTAAGCGCCAAACTTGCGAACGGCCCGACCAATTCGGTTTTTTTTTAAATATTCCTTAAGGCACAAGGAAGGTTCTTATGGAGAGAAAAACATAAAAATTGCGTGGAAAATAGTTAAAACCACTTTTCTTTTCCCACTACAGGCCGATAACTTTTGACAGAACGAAGTCTGTCCGGGCAGCTAGTTACAAATAGTAATATAGCAAACACCCCATAGCTTTGAATAGTAGACATTCCCATACACTAGTAGCTATCTATCACAGGTGAAATTAGCTTACGAGTCTATTTAAATGCCTATTTTGACAATCAAAAATGCTATAAGCAAAACGTTTCGTTTTTGGCCATAGGAAGCTGGCATTAATTAGTTTAATAGCATGAGTTAGAGACCTATAGTTTGAAAATTGATATTTGAGGCATTCTATTTAGCGCACCAATTTGAATGGTACCAATTCGAATCAAATCAGAAAGAAAGAAAGAAGAAAGAAAGAAAATTAATTTATTCAGCCAAGAACACTGACAGCATAAATAAAATAAAATAAACAAAGAAAAAACAATATAAAAAGAATTAAACACACATTTTATGCTGTCGAGCATGTCCATGCCGAAAAGGTTACCAACTCAACATATGCTAGGCGTCAAAACACCCAGCGCTGATTTTCAGCTGGTACCCCCGCAGTGACACACGGATGGAGGTAGTTAATTTTAAATATATATTCTATTATACTTAAATGGATAAAAGTGTTTTATAATGTGTCAATAAACTACAAAAATATAATAAAAAATAAAAGATAAAAACTACTTTTAAAAAATCAACAGTATTTGGAATAGGAATAGTGGTGTAATCCTAATTGGTTCTATTCAAACTTGTGCGGTAAATGGAATGCCCTTTAAATTTTGTGTAAACGGTAAACAAACTGGCTCATCGCCGCAAGGTTGCCTGCTTGTCGGTCTTCTATAGACTGTACTTCGGAGAGTGTGCTCAAGAACTCCACAACCTCATCCCACCGACCCTCTTCTACCATCGGACATCTAGGCGCACTGCAAGTTACCATCCATACTTAGTTGCCATTCCACCAATTCGCACTAAGCGCTTCCAAACATCCTTCATAATGCGCATTGCGAAAGAGTGGAACTCACTACCTGCGTCTGTGTTCCCGAACGCATTCAACCTGAATCTCTTCAATCTGGGAAAGCTCACTCCATCGTAGACTTTGTCTCTGTCTCCTCTGACCTAGACTAGAGTCATGAGCAAACCCATTTAAAAAAAGCTCCTGGTGTATGAAACATTCATTTTGCATCAAGATACCATTAAATAGACACATTTAAAAAAAAAAAAACCTTAACTTTCTATAATAAATAATATTACTTGTTTATTAAAAATGTTTACTTGGATATTTTTAATAGATTTTGCAAAATGAATGTTTTATTGTAAAATGTTTGTTTACTATTTATACAAAATGGGCGGAATAACTTATTTACGATGCAATACCAAAGTAGATATTGTAAATTACACAATAAATTGTGAAATTCATTTCTGGTTAACTTTCTCAGCTGATTCTCACAACGTGTGCGGCAGAAAATTTATCATAAATCCGTATGAATAAAGATAAGTTTCCTTATTTGCTGAATACATGCGGAACCCTTTACGAATGCATATTCGCATATTGCAGTGTTGTCGCGTGGGAGAGAACCCAAAACTTGGAACCCATGGCTTGTATAGGAAGTCGTTCGACGAAGAATTTCGGGACACGGTTTAGATACTTATTTTTCGAATTTTGGTTTAATTCGATGCTAAGTTTATAAGCATTTTTTAAGAAAAAGGAATGTGGAATATGAATGAAGAACTGTTGAATATTTTAGCAGAGTACACTCACCATCGAGAATTTTATGGAGTCTTCTCAGGTGTAGGTTTCTTTAAGATGTATTCCTTCACCGTTATCACAAGTGATAATCAAATTCTGATCCAGACATGAATTCAAAAAGTCTGAGGGGCGGACCGGGTTCTAACTCAGACCCTCCTGCATGGAAGGCAAGCGTCCAACCGCTAGGCTATAAGGCAGGGGTGGCCAACCAGTCGATCGCGGCTCATAATCTAGTCGATTATGGCAAGGCAAAGAAAAATATAAGTTTAATATAAGTTGAATGAAGAGGTACTGATTATGTAATTGGTAGGTCAAACAGAGTCTACTCAGCTCAGTAAACAGTAGATCTTGGGTCGATTCAAGTTGGCCACCCCTGCTATAAAAGCTAGGCAGAAAATTATATAACAGCTGTTTTGTTATATAATAAAATTAATGGTAATCTATTAAAAAGTGCTGGATTGACCACATTCGACCCTTCTGGACCTTAGACTTCCCCAAATTACAATATTGAATCTTGTTCTCGCCATCTCGGTTCTCCTAGCTGCTGTCTTGTCTTATTTCTTAGTAATCCTATATTATTTTCCTACAGGAAGTATTGGTATGTAATTATTTCGCGTTTCTCTGTATTCATCTCGCGGGCAAGGATACTTGATTATGGTTATTTCTAGACGTGAACCTAGCTACCTGTTACTGAGACTATGCGTCATTAAGTTTCGAGCCAAACATGTTATTAGTGTTCGATATGATGCTTGCAAAGAATACCTATTTTTTGTACACGGACTGCAATATATTCGAACAGAAAATTAAGCTCAATCGTAGACTGGTATTCAATAACAGCATCACGCCTGTATTCCCCGAAAGGTTAGGCAGAGGTGTATAGTTAAACCATCATTTCGCCGTTATTTTTAAGTCTCATGAAATACCGGCGAGCGTTTTGCCATCAACCGGGCACAAATCCTAACTAAGGGCTGTTACTGAGGAATTCCACACGGAAAAACCTAATAACACTGCCTGACCTGGGGATCGTACCCAGGACCTCACGATCAGCAGTCGCGCTTGCCACCACTAGATCAACGAGGCAGATGGTTTTCAATATTTAGTGCTATCGTCATTTGGCACAAGAATTGAAAAGTGGAAAGCCTGTCAATCTATTGGTTGTCAAGCCGTTTCCTTTATTTATTTATTTATACTTCTATGCACTATTGTGGTACATAAGGCGGACTTAATGCCATAAGGCATTCTCTACCAGTCAACCTTAGGGTTAAAAAGAAAAGCATCAAAATACGTAGGTACAGGAAAAAGATGAGTTGACAATTTTGGACTGAATATATCAGGAAATCAAAAGTTAAATATAAATTACATAAAATACATATATACAAATAATAAAATATATAGATATTACAATATATATATATATATATATATCAATTACAAAACGTTAAGAAAAACTTAATGCAATTATGACGAAGACTAAATTAGATGATTAGGAGTGCAGCGACTTCAAGTAGTGTTTCCTAACTTTGCGTTTGAAGGAGAATTTACCAGGAGCTTTTTTAATATCAAGGGGGAGCACGTTCCAAAGTTTAATTGCTGAGACAGCGAAGGAGTTAGAAATGAAACCTGTGCGATGGGAAGGTATTTCGAGAAGTAAATTTTCAGAAGCACGAAGGTTGCGATTGTGAGAATTGCCCAACATTTGAAAATATATTTTCAGATAATCAGGAGCACATGAATCGTTCATAATGGAGAAGAGCACACAGAGATATCTGAGGGATCGTCTCTGGCGGATAGGTAGCCATTTAAGCTGAGAACGGTAATGAGAAATGTGATCATATTTACGAAGTCCGAAAATAAAACGTATGCAATTGTTTAGGAGACGATCCAATTTGTTCAGAAGTTCTTGGGATAAATCAGAGTAACAAACATCAGCATAATCAATTACTGGGAGCACAAGAGACTGGACCAAAAGGGTTTTAGTGTTAGATGGGAGGAAATGCTTAAACCTATAGAGAGATCGCAGTATGGCCGTGACGCCTTTAATATACCTACACCCGGTAAAACCTGGATAGTGTTTTATCCACTGGAAACATAGAAATCCATTTAATTATAATATTCTGCCTAACCTATTTCCCAACTATGTTATGGTCAGCATCCAGTTTAACCAAATGCGGCTGAATACCAGTATTTTACACGGAGCGACTGCCATCAGAACTCCGCAACCCAGTTACAGGGCAATGCCGATATCTTAAGGTTAGAACGGTTGTCAGACTTTCGGGCTTCTGACTTCCTGTAACGACTGTCATCGTGTGACACCCGGCACCGACTGTTTATCGTGCTCTCCGAGGTACGGAGGGGTCATGATGTGTAACGAATTGTAACCCATGCACAGATGGACCGCGGCTAGCGCAGCTTAACCTCGCACATCGTAAGATGTGTATTCAGCCGCATCTAGTTAGATTGGAAGCTGACTCCAACGTAGTTGGGCAAAGGCTAGGCAGAACAATTGATTAAATTTTAGTTTTAGGGATTGACTTTTGTTACGTACCTACTTCATCTTCTTGCTCTGTTCCCAGGTTACTTGTGGTCGCCGTAATATGTCCTTCTCTTCTATTCTTCCCTATCGGCCGTCACCTCATAATTTACTCCCTTTTCCTTCATATCCTCTCTCACACAATCCATCCATGAACATTCATATTCATCACTCTCATATGGTCGATTCCTACGGTTTACCGAGCGTTATTGGTAATAATTAAAATGCTTGTATCTTTACCAATAATAAAGCAAATTCCCCATATCTTTGCATAGTAGACCCTCCCATACATTAGTAGTGGCTATCGCGGGTCAAATTACCTTACAATTCCATTTATGCCTAGTTTGGCAATAAAAATGCTATCCCTAGTAAGCAAAACGATTCGTTTTTGGTCATAGGAACTGGACATTAGTCACATATACGTTTCATCCCTCCTCATCACTTTTGCTATGTACTTACGTATTATAATGTAGTACCAAGCTGGTACGCTAGTATGTTGGGCGTTTGCCAACAAACACCAACTAGGTAACCCAGTTCCCTCAGTAAATCATGTCTGTCGACTATTCCTGCATATCCAATTGTCACCGTACATCAGTTTCATTAGGCTGAGGCCAGACGTGTGTAATTTACGTGCAAAGTGAGTCGCGTAATTTATTTTACGTTCAGTTTCTAATATTGTTAACCTATTGAGACACTTGAATAAATATTTTTCAATTCTATTCTATTCTATAGCGATTTGTGTCACACTATGATGCAAAATCAGGCCTAGCCAATGTTTTTACCACGGCATGAGGGAAGGCCTTTAAACATTTATTTTTGTTATTTTAGGGTTCCGTACCCAAAGGGTAAAACGGGACCCTATTACTCAGACTCCGCTGCCCGTCCGTCCGTCTGTCACCAGGCTGTATCTCATGAACCGCGTGATAGACAGTTGAAATTTTCACAGATGATGTATTTCTGTTGCCGCTATAACAACAAATACTAAAAAACAGAATAAAATAAAGATTTAAGGGGGCTCCCATACAACAAACGTGATTTTTTTTGCTCGATTTTGCTCGATATTGATAACGGCAACAGGTAGACGCTTGAAATATTCACAGAATATTTAGTTATATATTCACTTTAAAAATAAATAATTAAATTAAAATAAAACAAATATTTAATGGGGGCTCCCATACAACAGACATGATTTTTTTGCCGTTTTTTTAGATAATGGTATGGAACCTTGCGCGAGTCCGACTCGCACTTGGTCGGTTTTTTTATTATTTTCAAGGCTCCCTTTTGAGGCAAGTGTAGCTTCATGTTTTGTAGCAGTTGATCTCATGTAGTTACTTAGGTTTTATACAATTAAAAAAAAAACATTGTTAATATTTTCATTAAGTTTATTTATTTGGACACACAAAATACTAATTTTGTTGCTAGTCACTAAATAAAAAAAACAATCTACACTATACTATATTACACACTTACACTAAAGGACAGATTATTAGGAAGCAAGAACCACTAAGAGCGGCCATAGACAACATTATTGCAGAGATCATAGACTAGATTCTACAGGAAAATACACTTAGCACATTATTTTAGAATATTTTACAAAAATTCGATAAGGATTGGGTACATGATTACTTTAATTGTTATTTAACCTTTTGGACGCCATTGTCACACATATGTGACAAACGAAAGTTTACCCTGTACGCCAACGTCACAAATATGTGACAAAAACGATGGGATTACAGTTACCTTGGCGTGGGGGGTACGACGATGCATTTATGCTCTGGCGTCCAAAAGGTTAAAAACCAATAGGTACACGACTTACAGCTAGTTCACACAGAAACTGTTTAGAGGATCCGTTTTTATTCTGGTGATGGCGTCCTGTATTTGTATGAGCGAGTTCACATACACGACAGTATTCCGAATCCAGAAAAGAAACCTGGATCCGTAATTTTTATCGTATCCTGTCTGTCAGATGCGACGCAGTTGCCATTTGTTTAATTGATTCGTCGGTACAGATGTGAACAACTCATCCAGTACCGACGGATACGTTAAAACGGATCCGCTGTGTGAACGGCCGGTTACGGTACACAGCTGAATTGACCTCCATCTTTAAAATGCATCCATCAAAAGCTTTTATAAAGAAAATTTGTTGTTTGATACTTAAGAATAAGAGAATTCTAATTACCTATATATGTTAGGAAAGGTACATAAATATTTATGGCAACAATTTTATTACATGATTTGATAATTTGTTCATATATTAGAGCTAAATTAAAAAAATAGTCAAGTACCCAATCGCGCACACAAGTTAAATTGCATTTAGGGTGTGTTTCATCACTTTCTGATAAAGTTAAAGATAACATACTATCACCAAAAATATTATGTTCTACTTCCATCAATCAACTCGGCCTATCGCCGGCCACAGCTTAACATCTGTCTTTTCCAACTTGTACTTATCAAAATACCAATAGGTCATCAGTAACATTATCGGGTTATGTCGAAAGAGACCCTAAATGCAAATTACATAGACAAAAATGGATTGAAAAGTTTTGATCAGGACAGAGTGAACAGAGATCTTAGTTGTGTCAGTCTTTGACCAATCATTGATCAGTTGATCACTCATTGACGACTTACAAGAATATTAAAGTGAGCTTAAAATAAATAAGTGTCAATTCACACTGTGCTTAGTCCATATATTCTTTACTTATATTCATATTTTCTTAACTTTGAGACAATTTTTTAATTAAATCTGAAGCTTATAGTCGGGTTTAACTGTAGAATATCGGTAGCTTTTAGTAATTGGGATGCGGTGGTCAGATGGCAGATATTCAGCCGTATCTAGATAGATTGGAAGCTGACCCTAACATGTTGAAAAAAAGCATGTACATGACACTGTAGTGTGAATTAAGCATTATTTATATTTTTTAAATAAAAACAGTAAGGAATTGATTTAATGACCTTTATTACGAGTTTCTTCGTAATAATAGATGTTTATAAATACATTTATCAACCAGTTATAATATAAACTATTTAGAAATACATCGGTAGTTAAAAATATTTAAAAAAGAAATAATAAAATAAGAAATAATCTTTTGCTCTACAAAAGTTGAGGCGTCTGACATTGCAGATTTTTTACCTACTGATCAAAAGTTTAATCATAGCTTAAGCCCTTAAGCCAAGTTTTTGTGAATATACAAATCTGATATTTTCACGCAGATGGCGTTGCAATTCTACTGTCGATTGAAAAATATCTCATATTTCGATCGATAGTAGCATTAAAAATTGTACAATGGTTTTTATCTAAAACTATACATTATTTCATATTTGGTGATTCACAACATTTTTGAATTCACAAATGAAAATTATTTTTGAAAAATAACACATAACATAACATCACGCCTGTATTCCCCGAAGGGTTGGGCAGAGGTGTATACCACCGTCATTTCGTCCCATGAAATAGGTGGCGAGGAAATGCAATAAAAAAATATTTTGAAGAATGGACTGTTTTTATAACAGTCCGTACCGAATGAAATACATTTTCTTTTTTATGAAATTGAATATGTACAAAAACTTACATTTCTTAGTTATTTCAGCTAGTTTTAGGCTTCCCTTGGAACCCATTAAAATACACTAAAATATTATAATTTTTAATAATAAATTTCCCAAATAATTTTAGCCTCTAATTATCCAAAAGTATTTTACACTTCCAAACTATTACAATTTTTTTTTTATTGAAAATCATGAGTACCTACTATAAAAATTAAATAACTTTTTACAGGAACACTGGGCACCTAAAATGTATTCCTAATTTATATTATAAATACTCATAAAATTGTTTTTTTGATTTTTAATAATTTATAAAAACGCATGTTTTCTTTACATAGGGTTGAACTTTTAGTCGACTAAGCTAAATTAGTTATAAGTTATAATAATTAGATTTTTGCTAATTTTCTTTGTCGCTAGACGCACCGTCCGCATGTTTTCTTAATGTCCAGTAATCTGTAAAAAAGAGAAAATAAAATGAATAAAGCAATAAAAAATATCACATAGTTTAGATAGGTTTAGATACGACCTTATTCTAAAGGGCAATGTTAAAATTGCGAACTAATCCTCTAATCCTGTGGGTGATAAAAAGAGGCAACTAGAAAATTAGGGTAGCTGTACTCATTGCTGACTACAATAGCAGTATTTCTTATACTGCCGCCTAATATTCAATGTCATTGTGGAACAAAATTTCAACCATTGTGCTAGGCTTAAAGGATATCATAAAATTACATCTACACATCTACGGGGTGCAAAGCCGAATCTGCTGCGACCATATTTTTGTTAGAAATGACGTAACATATTTTTCTCACAAAATTGGGGTGTGGCCTATTCACTGTGTTGTGATTGGTCTGAGTGTTCACTAAACATGTTTTGTTAGATTTTAGTCGCAGCAGACCCTTTTTTATTCTATTGGACTACTTGTATCCTTCCGGACCGTTTCTACGTAACCGGACAGTTATTGGCGAGACCTGAGGAGTCTCAGTCAAGACACAGCGGATGGCTTTACCGTTTATTTGTAGTCACTACCAAAACACCTATCTCCAAGTTCGTCACGTGAAGCACATCACAAAGAATACTTCTTCTTCCTGCCCTTATTTCACACTAGGTGGGGTCGGCACAACATGTATTTCATAAATCCATGTTGTTAGAGGTTTTGGCTTATTGTTTTATGACCGGCCGCCTGCTGACATCAACCCTCCTTGGGAATACTCGTTGCGCCCGTCGCGCGGGTGACCCAATGTGCTTGCTAATATTATGCACTGGGTCCCAAAATGATATGCATGTCAATCTTATTGCCAACAACTAAACAGACTTTGTTCTTCTTGGTGGAGTATACTTGCAGTTCCTTGACCCACTCATTCAGTTTTGCTAGGGACTTCGGTTCCGACACATCGTAAATCGTAGCATCGTTAGCTTACATCACAAAGAATACATAGCGTGATAATACGCGAGTAAATAAAAAATATGCGCAGTAGTTGGCTACTATTTCACAAGGCACCGATGGCGTCGATTTCAAGGGATATTTAAAACGCTTCTTGTCATATAACAATAAGAACGCTTACGCGCATTTCTTGTATTACGCAACGCGTATTCTTGTGTTGAGTTACTGTCGGCATCTTGTTATATCAGAATCTTATGTATTTAGGTACAGAATGTATGGTATTGTTGTGTTGTATAAAGACATTATTGTTTGTTGGAATTTGTGTGTATGGAGAAGGCGAATTGGATGGTAGGCTTTGATTTTAAATATGAGTTTTGGTTTGATGGTAAATTGACAACTAAAGATTCTAATTTAAATGTTAGCAGTGATAGCCTAGTGGCCTCGAGTTCGAAATCAAGGCACGCACCTCTGACTTTTCGGATTCATGTGCGTATTGTATAATTATCACTTGCTTAAAAACGGTGAAGGAAAACATCGTGAGGAAACCGCGGCATGCCGAGTGATATTTCTCGACGGCATGTGTAGCCAAGTCAGAGGTCCATGGGCGGCATAAAGTCTGACACCAGGTTAGTCACTAACCACACGAACAGAAGATTTAAATGTTGTAGCAGCAGACTTAAGATAGTCTCTTTTTCTTCTAACTTGTCGACCCGGTGAACTTCGTACCAGCTTAAATGTTACTTTAATGTTCTTTTTTCCTAAACCACGCGTCTAGAGGCGAACAAAAAAAAATCTAATCGGCCAATCCATTTTCGAGTTGCTGTGAGACTAATAATAATAGATTTTTATATAATATCGATGTCACTGATATTAAAATAAATCAATGGTTATCCCATAATCTGATTTCATGGGATATTACGTTATAAACGGACAGGTAACATTACAATTATAATCTGTACAGCTAAATGATAAGGCTAGTGTACCTTAAAGTTTCCTCGAGAGGTTTAGAATTATAGGTACCTAAAACCAGAGCGTTAATGTTGGTGAATGTCAGCCTTAGCTGTATAAATGGTACAGTTTGAGCAGACTTTCCTTAAAGGGAATATAGTATATATAGGTTCCAGCGTCATCAGATACAGCTTTTGCCAGTCTAGCTTCTACAAGAGAAACTTGACCCTTCCCTCTGTCACACTTAAAACGATTTACGCTAAATCCTATTTGTAATACTTCATTACCAAATCACTTCACAATATAATTATCATTGGACCATTCGACCCATAATTGAATAAGTGTGAACTCGCCACTCACAAAAAAACGAAAAAGATCTAAGAAGAAAGAGATAGCGCTACTCGCAAATAAAAACAGGTTTGGTCCCACTGTGGCTGACACCGAGAAGGAAAAAAAAAGTATCACGGACGTATTTATTGAGCTCAGGCAGACAGCTACCTGGGTTACGCGAACCCAACTTTGTGTGTAGGGTGGCAGCACCAATTATCGTCCGTTCGATTATTTCGGTGTTTGATATTTTTTGTCAATGTTTAGTGTAAGCTTAAATTGAAGGGTAAAGAAGTAAAAAAAAAGTGGTTTGTTCTTTTTACGTTAAATTGTTCTTATTGTTGAACATCGGTAAAAATGTGTATTAATTAAAAATTTTTTCTTCTTCGAATTTATTAATGTAGACTATTTTCCTCAAGTTACTGGCTGCTAACAGGTTATTTTACCGTTCGCTTCATTTTTTACGCATACATTCGTCCAACAATGGCCGCCGTGGTTTACCAGTGTTATTGTTTATGTGTTATTTTTATGGTGCCGTCGCACGATTTACATAAAACGAGAGATTTCTATACATTTTTATGTGTCTTTGGAAAGAGCGTTTCTTTCCGAAGAGGCTGTTTTAAAGAGGGTATGTACAGTAATTCAGCCCGTGGGTTTTGTGTGTCATTGTTATTTACATAGAATTATTTAAGAAAAGTGAGTAGGTATGTATCAATTTATGGTTCAAAACGAAATTTAAACATAGGTCGTCTTTACATTTTTATTGAAAAAGTCTTTCCATTGTTTGAACCTGCCTTCGTCGGAAAATTTAGTGGTACTGGTTAAAACTTTAATTTTATGTATCTTCAAAGATATACTGTTTTTTATGATAGGAGTTGATGCGTGAGTGTAAAAGCAAACCTTTTTTAGCCCTTAATACTTAAAGATCTAATGAAAATGTCACATATTAATAAAAAATAAAATAAAGAAAAGATAGCGTTAAAACATAACAATTGCGATGTAATGGATGAGATAGGATTTCATTACAACAAGTATTAAATAATAATAATTAAGTAATAAACACTGATTTTATTACTCTCTATTATTAGAACATTCGATCGCACGGGAAACGATCAAACGTTATGAAATAAAGCTCCTGAAATCCCGACTGTGCTTATGTTCTAATTAATGTTGGAAACTAGAAATTTACTTGAGTTTAGAACAATACCTATTAAGCAGCACAAAGTTTTTTCCTAGGAAAGTTATGCTCCTAAAGATTGGTTGTTGAAGAAGCAAAATGCCTTGTTCTGCCTGAATAAGGAAACCCTTAAATCGATGGTCCCTAAGTATACTATCGAAACTACAAAAACTCAGTTTTTATTTTATCTGCTTAAAATGTGTGAAATTATGTTATCTTAAAGGTTATAAAATAATACATTTTTATGGGACCAAATGGCAACTATACCGCATCAAACTAAAGAAGAATCACGTATATCGGATCATAAATCTCAGCGTAATCGGTGTACTATGCGTGCCAAATAAGAATAGCACTGTCAAGACGCCATTTTGTTCCGCAATACTCGTGAACTTCATTACCAAAGTGTAAGGTGTGCAAAAAAGTAAATAAAGAAATTATATTCAGTTTAATTATTTTTGTTCACTTTTTTGGTATTTCTTAACAATTTTACGCCAAATTAATTACACAGTAATTATATTATTATTAAGGCGACGTATTAGGATGACCAGTAGCATTTCGTGAAGTTAACTATATATATCGGTTCATTTCTTTAATGAATACTGTTTTCAAATATTATTAAATTATCCAAAATTATCTATAATAAATAACATTTTATAAAAATGAATGTAAATAATAATGAAATCTATGAATAAAAAAATATAACATTTTTTTTCATAGTTTTTTTTGCTGGCAGTACCAATTTGACAGCTATCGTGTGAAGTTGTAGCAAGCGCGATCCTATTCTTATTTGGCACGCATAGTACATACATAATAAAATCCAAACTGAGATTTTGTAGTTTCAATAGTATACATAGGGACCGTCGAAATTAAAAATACAATCTTTTGTTAAAGTTGAATCCAAGACCAGTGCTAGCACAACAAGAAAATACTTTTTTTTTGTTTATCTGTCCATATAATTCGTACAACGCAATGGTAAGATTTAAATTAAGCATAAATCCATAATTATCTTCAAAAAACGGATCACTATTTAGTAAATAGTGTTTACTTCCGTTGGAAATTTAATTAAAACAACTAGTCCATAATTATGTAGAATAAAAAGAACGACGCTAATTAAAAGCATGGCAGGTAATTGGTGCAGTTTCCTGTTTCCTGTGCTGGTAACAGATAGGTTCCAGATTTTGTATAATTGTTTATTTCTTGTATCATCACGCGAGTGCTTGTGGAGTAGGCACGGCACGAAAGGTTACCAGTAATGTTTATTCTTTTGATTACTTTCCAATTATTCTATGTGTAGCTTTGTAGTTATCACACTAGAAATGGAATGGAGGAAAATAAATCAACAAAAAGAACCACTTATAGGTGTGCACGTATTCAAAGTCAGATTTACAGGCCACATCTTACGCGTAACCCTCCCGAATGGAATGCTAGCGTTCAACTATTAAGATATCACTAAAAAAATATGAGCAAAATCATCCTCTTTCTAATAGATTTTTTATTTGAGATAATTGTGTCTAGCCGTGTCCTGTTACAGACTTAGCGATGATATAAACCTACTTTGTAACTTCACTAAAAGTTACAATTCGTTTTGCAACTAGCAATAACTTTAACAAGTTATTTTTTTAAGTGTTTAACTGATCAACGATTAAATTGAATTTTGACTATGCGTTAAAAATAACTTTATCAGTGACTAGCTGTGTCCTCACGGCTTCGCCCGTAGCCTATGTTACTCAGTGATAATGTAGCTTTCTAACGGCCAAAGAATTTTTGAAATCGGTCCTGAAGTTTTTAAGTTTATTCGTTACATACAAAAATACAAATCTTTCCTCTTTATAATATTAGTATAGAAAAAGACAAATTGATTACAATGCATGATCAGCGGAGTAATTTTCGACAGTAAGATTTACTGCGAATTTAAAAGTGCGAAGGGAATACGATGCGATCACTTTACATTTTTAACCTAACCTGACCGAGTCGGCTGCACTGATCAATCATTAGTTTTTTTTTTATGTTATCTATTTTTTCACACAGTTGGCTAACCTGGAACTAAAGTGATCAATGTAACATTTTTGGCTAAATGCATGAAATGGCTATGAGCATCTTTGAACATAAAAACGATAAATAAATCCGGTCAAAAATGGTATATGTGTCATTACGTCATCAAAATAAAGTTATCATTAAAATACCACTTTAGAATTTATTTGATATTTTAAATTTCTAATGTGGATTTTTCGTTTGTTATCTGAAAATGTTTATTTTGTGTCATAGACCACTTTAGTTCCAGGTTAGCCAGTTGTGCACCAGCCAAGTTCGGACATAAATACAAAATGAATGCAACTAAAAATAAACAGTGCATCCACCCTGGCCAAGTAAATTGATCCTTGCTTACTTTACCAAGAATAAGTCAAGTTAGAGTCAGTGCTCTTATGGGAGACGTGTCATTATTTGTGCGAAAACATTTGAGCAAATACTCGTCTAGCGTCTAGAGTCGCCTAACACCACTTAAGTAAATCTAGCCTGTCTAACTGAGAGTAAAGTGGGTTTTTAAAGGTAGGTAAGTTTAAGTAAGTTCCTAATATATGTGTTCACGCTGTTTTGTCGCCTGTATCTTCTTACTGCAGGCACCTATAGCTTGTTTAAATTAACAATAAACCGTTTTAGTTTTAATCCTATGTCTAAGCCAAGCACGGTAAACCGTCGGTCCCGGGTGTCGTAAGAATACCTGTGACAGTCGTTACGGGAAGTTAGAAGCACGAAAGTCTGACAACTAATCTAACTTTAGGATATCGGCATTGCCCAGTAACTGGGTTGCGGATGCCTGATGGCAGTCGCTCCGTGTAAAATACTGGTATTCAGCCGCATCTGGTTAGACTGGAAGGTGACCCTAACACAATTGGGAAAAAGCTAGGCAGAGCGAATGCTGTTTTTTTTAGTACTGTACATGCACCCTTTTGAGGATGCACACTCATGCACAGTGCACATAGACTGATCATTGTACAAAGAGATGAAGAAGAGAAGGTTCTGTCGGAAAAAATCTTGTATCATAGTATATGAATAAAGTTAGAAAGAAGTTTTAGTGGGAAACAAATAAAAGCTCGGGTTCGTTATAGGTTAAAATCGAGACTCTTGTATCTTTACAGACAATGAACCAAAGACCTCGGCTTTGCATAGGAGCTATCACAATCAAAGTTAGCTTACGAGTCTATTTATACGCCCAGTTTGACAATACAAAATCTACCATTGGTAAGCAAATGATTCGATTTTGTTTATAGGAACCGGACCTTTGTTTTAAAGAACAGAAGATTACTGAAACTATGGCCGATGATTGAATAAAAATCTTACTACAGATTAAAATCAAAGAAATATAAAACAAAACCGATACATTCTATTTAAATCGTGTGTATGGCAGTAAGAATCAGATACAAAGTTAGTCATAAATATGCACATGCAAGTAAGTGTTGCCAAATATTTCCAGGAACCGAACCAGTGCTGTGTTTAAAATTTGAAGAATGACTGCGCCACTGTCGTTAGGCCGCGGACATAAATGGTTCAATATAAGCGTTTAGAGTAGCGAGTTAACCAGTCTCACGACCCAAATTATAGCAGTGATAGCCTCGTGGTGTGACCGTCGGACTGCCAAGTCATAGGTCTCCAGTTCGAATCCAAGGCACGCACCTCTGACTTTTCGGATTCATGTCTGTATAGTATAATTATCACTTACTTAAAATCGGTAAAGGAAAACATCGTGAGGAAACCGGCATGCCTGAGAGATATTTTTCGACGGCATGTGAAGCCAAGTCAGAGGCCCATGGGCGGCATAAACTCTGACACCAGATTAGTTACTAACCACACGAAAAGAAGATGACCCAAATTGGTTGCTTGAAGGTTGCTTAAAGTATTTACTAGCACTTAGCCCGCGACTTCGTCCGCGTGAATTTTCATACAAACTTCCATCCCCTATTTTACCCCCTTATGGATAGAATTTCCAAAAAACTTTTTTTAGTGGATGCCTACGACACAAAAGGAACCTACTGTCCAAATTTCATGTTCCGGCTTCAGTGGTTTAGGCTCTGCGTTGATGAATCAGTCAGTCAGGACAAGTAATTATACATATATGTACAGATAAATAGTACTATGTTCAGATACCTCATTCTTGAACTAATGCGTCAAATACATAAAAAAAAGTACGCCATCTTGAACTGCTAAATAAAATTGTGACGAGATCAGAACGCGGTGTTTGTTTGAACCAAATCTTGCGACCGATTTTTCAACCACTTCTGCTTAACCGATTCTCCTGAAACTTCGCACACAAATTCAACTCCCATGACAATACTACATTATAATAAATTCAACCTTCAATACTCAAATCCTGATGCTGCAGTGGTACTTCAACATAAAACCATATAAATAAAAGTTTTTTCAAGGGATTATTTTATTAAATGACCGAAGAATAAGCTCCCATTTATTTGAGATGGGTTGCTCTTAACTCTAGTCTAGGTCAGAGGTGACAGAGACAAAGTCTACGATGGAATGAGCTTACCCAGAAGAAGCCTGTTCACTCTAACTTTGAAGAGATTCGAGGTGTATGCGTTCGGGAACACAGACGCAGGTAGTGAGTTCCACTCTTTTGCAGTGCGCATTATGAAGGATTTTTGGAAGCGCTTAGTGCGAATTGGTAGAATGGCAACTAGGTATGGATGATAACCTGCATTGCGTCTAGATGTCCGATGATAGATACTGACTCTTCTCTCTCTTTCCTCTCAGAAAGTAGAAGCAGTCTGATCAGTTATTGGTAGTGGTATGTGGCCGCAGCCTTAGTTTCCGAGAAGCGTGCCCGAACACTGATCCGAAATGTTATTTGATTTTTAATTTGGGACAATTCGTTATGTGAGATTATGTATTTTACGACTGCAGGATAAGCAGAGAAGGCAGTGTCAGTAAATAATAAGCTAAGTAATAATTAATGGGTCTTTGGATAGTATTTGTTATGGCATTTTTTTAAAGTTTTCTCAAACTTGTCTCTTCCGCCCACTGTTGGGCAAGAGCTTCTTCTCAGAATGACCAGGGTTTAGTCCTTAGTCCACCAACCTGGTGCGGGGTGGCGGACTACTCATACCATAACATCACGCCTGTATTTTATGACGGGTTGGGCAGAGATGTTCGCCGTTATGTTTAAGTCTATTGCTATCAAGCGGGCACAAATCCAAATTCCGGACTGCTACTGAGGAATTCCACACGGAAAAACCCAATAACACTGCCCGACCTGGGGATCGAACCCCGGACCTCACGATCAGCAGTCGCGCTTGCCACCACCAGACCAACGAGGCAGTACTACTTATACCATCGACAACTTTTTGGAGCTCTCTCAAGTGTGTAGTTTTCTTTGCGATGTTTTCCTTCACCGTTAACGCAAGTGATCATCAAATTCTGAAACTTGTTGTCTAACAGTCTAATAGTTGAATTTTCAAACGCTACTCAGTTTTAAGATGCCGTTAAGACTCGTGCTGTCACTGTCACTCTAAGGCGAAATGAGAGGGACAGCACGAGAATTAATGGCACCTTAAAATTTGAGTATTTGGTCATAAGACTTTAATATCTAAATGTAGATGGTCCTACATAAATAAAAAGCTTTTCTGTCAAATCGTAAATTTAACTTTAAGTTACCAACTATATTATTTCAATGTTAAAATTCCTTTTAAACTTTCGTCCCGATTCACCCCTACATCCTTATTCATTCCATTTTACGGTACCTACCTAGTTGTTTAAAGTCAAACACACAATATGTGTTCTGCTTAGCCTTTTCCCAACTATGTTGGGGTCAGCTTCCAGTCTAACCAGATGCGACTGAATACCAGTATTTTACACGGAGCGACTGCCATCAGTCCATTTACTGGGCAATGCCGATAGGTATCCTAAGGTTACACCGGTTGTCAGACTTTCGGGCTTCTGACTTCCCGTAACGACTGTCATAGGTATTCGTATGACACCCGGGACCGACTGTTTTAACGAGGCACGGAGGGTTCTCGATGTGTAACGAACGGTCACCCATCCACAGACTAACCGCAGTAAGCGCAGCTTAACCTCGCAAATCGCATGATCCACCGTATGTACATGTATGTTTGAAATATAAATTAGATGAAACGATTTTAAAAATATTTTGTCCAATTCTTAGGCTAGAAATATTATTTTTCACCTACAGTGGCGTGCATTGCATAGGTACCTATAGGCAATTAAGCAGTGCCTATCTCATAAGATTTAATTAACTACTCCATCTTTAACTATTACTATAATTAAAATAAGCGTGTATGGCTATGATTTCTTTTGGTCAGAATCGTATTGAAATGGGCTTAAGCGTATAAAAGGCGACATCGCTAGTGCCTACCTAGTCCGAAAACCAATGCACGCCACTGCCTACAACCTACCATTTTCCAGGCTCATGCTTTTCCCATAAGAAAACGCAATAAGTACCTACCTACCTACCTAGCATAGTGTATTAACAGCCTACAGTTCCGCACAAGTTGTACTAAAGTAGGTCATCTAGCAACTCGTGCGCAGTAGTAACTTGCCGTACAAGCTTATAGAGCAATTTTATGAACTTTAAACCTACCATATTAGTGCTTACGTAACCTCAAACTCTAACATCGAAAATTCAGCTTTAACTTGAACTATGATTTCAAAAAACGTGATTATATTTAAACCTTTTTTGTAATTTAAAAGTACATTCTGCTTTTAAACTTCACAGAAAAAGATCTCAATCTTTTTTTTTACTAGAACTAGTATAGCCAAGTTTTTAGTATCGCAAATTCACGTATACATACATACATACGTAGGTTGTTCACCCAGGGTCCCGTTAGCTGTAAGATACTCCGTCGCTAATGTTAGTAAACAAAATATACGCCAAGTTCTTCGTAAAATGATTCATTTATCGACAATCTCGCGTTTCCTGAAACTTATTTAGGTTTGGTTATCAAGACGAGTTTAAAATGAGGTTATGTGTTGAAAAGTTGAACTTGTTTTCGAGTTTTCGAGTCAGCGTATACGGTGACAATGTTTTGTAAACGTGTCTGTAAAAATAATACAGTAACACGCATTTTTTTACCAATTGAATAATGTTTTGTACGTGGGTTCGATCTCCAGTTCGGGCAAAGTGTTATTGGGTTTTTCCGTGTGGAATTCCCCAGCAGCAGCCCGGAGTTTCGATTTGTGCCCGGAGTTTGAATTTGTGCCCGGTAGACGGCAATAAGCTCGCCCCCTATTACATGGGACTTAAACATAACGGCGAAATGAGGGTGTTACTGTACACCTCTGCCGAACCCTTCGGGGAATACAAGCAAGGGAAAGATATCAGCAAGGGAATACAAGGCAATCCGGTCTAGAACTAAATTAGATAGCCTAGCGGTCGGATGCTTGCCTTTCATCCAGGAGTATTTGAGTTCGGCCTTGGGTTCGAACTGGAGACCTAACTTGGCAGGCCGACGGTCACACCACTAGACTGCTATAAATATGGGCTGACTTAGGTATTAGATAGGTACCGCAAATAGCTCAAGAAATCTGTTCTAGCAGATATTCAAGCAAGTAGAAACTAAAAGAGATAAATGTTTCAATCTTTGCATTTTGTCTAATTTAAGAATATTTATAAAAAATAGACTTAGCAGAAAACTTGTCGTGGTCGCCCACAGATTGAGGTCTGCACACATGCCGCTCAATAATTTTATATCTGATGAAAAAAGAATTCACCTAATTGTGATGTATGTAGAACCTTTGAAGATGTCCTGTTATCGGTAGCTGGTAACACTGGTCAATGTTGATAAAGGAGGGTAGGTAATCGTCAAGATGAATCAACGTACCCGAAGTTATAAAAATAGTGGTCATTCGACGGACCAGAGGAAAGCCAAGGTTCGAGTCCCCCCTAGGGGACCTCTTAGTGGTGTTGTTGCTATCTAGTCATGATGTTAGTATAGTAGACGTAGTAATAGTAGTTAGCTTAGGTTAAGTATTTTACTCTCGTCGGGATTTGGTTGGAGACCCTTCAGGTCTCACCAATAACTGCCCGGTTACGTAGAAACGGTCCGCAAGACCATCTACAAGCAGTCGATTAGGAAAAAAAAACGGAGCAGAGGATTCTATGTCGAACAGCCGAAGAAGTCATCTGATTAGCTTGTCTTTATTTTCTGAAGTTGTATAAATTGTGTTAATTATTATATTGTGAACTAGCTTATGAACTAACCCAAATATAAGTACTCTTAGTGGTGGAGAGTCTATGTTGGTTTTATTCAGGTACTTTATTTACCATGCTCGCAAACCTGAAAGACCGATATTAGCTATAACTGTAGATGCACCCCTCTACGATTCTGTTGTATCGTTTTTTACAGTCATCCACTTATTATCAAAGTGTGCTAGATTTCGGTCTGCCAGAGAGGATTTATTAAAGGTGTTACACATAAACATGCATGATGTGGGTATGTTTCATTATACATATATCGTCGACACCTAATTTTTAAGCTGCCTATAATGTATTGAAGTTTGCAACATTACGTTTAAGTTAATTATAAGTTGTTATAAGGTACGATGGGACCGGCATGTACTTTTGTATAAAAGTCTCTAATAAGAGAAAAAAAAAGACCATTTTTAATAGTCAGGACAGAATAACAGTCTAAAACGTGTCTAACTGTACCTAATGGCAGGAAATAAACCAATACAGACTTAATGTCATTACACTTAATCCGGTTTGATGAAGCTTAGCTAAGTAAAGTCGGCAACATTAAATAATTGGGTATGAAATTGAATTAAGTTGAGTTTTCAGTGTTATACTTTTGTAGTACTAATTAACAACCCGGTCATACGATTTGCGAGGTTAAGCTGCGCTTGCCGCGGTCAGTCCGTGGATGGGTGACCGTTCGTTACACATCAAGAACACCGTTCGTTTCCCAACTAAGTTGGGGTCAGCTTCCAGTCTAACCATATGCGGCTGAATACCAGTATTTTACACGGACTGCCATCAGACCTCCGCAACCCAGTTATAGGGCAATGGTAGGGGCAGGACAATAATATCCTTACTATCCTTATTCTTACTTCCTTACTATATAAAAACGCGAAAGTTTGTATGTATGGATGTTTGTTACTCTTTCACGCAAAAACGGCTGAACGGATTTGGATGAGATTTAGCACAAAGATAGACTATGCCCTGGATTAACACATAGGATACTTTTTACCCGGGTACATCGAGTAGTTCCCCTAGGATGCGGGTGAAACCGCGGGTGATAGTCTACTTATCCATAAATACATTTCATATATTTTTATAGGTACCAAAAAAGGAGAAATTCAATCAAAACTTAGTTTTAATCATCTGTAAGAAATACTTTTAGACTACAGAAAATAAAATGTCTATTAAAAAAATCATTGGCAACGCATCAGATTGAAAGATTTCACACTTTCCTAAAAGGAATAAAAATACATTTTTTTTTAAATGTTATTGGAACGAGCACAAACAATGGTCTATTCGCTAGTAACGACTATCGAAAAAAAAACAGTAGGTACTGACGTACTTACTGTTGCCTTTTGCCTCAGCAATCAACGCCGCCACGGAGTCCCAAGATGCACCGGGCACACGATAATCTCAAATATGATCTATGTAGGGAACTAGCGTGAAGAATCGGTTTAACTAGACAGTGTGACCGAAGGCACGACTAATGGGGAATGCCAGGAACCGTGCCTTTCTTCAGAGGCTCCGAAATGGATTTCAATTGGATGCCTCAGGCATGGATGACCTAATATTACCTATCTTATAATTGGAGGTATTGCATCGGTAGTTAAGTTTGTAAGAAGTAATAATCTATACAAATATTATAAAGCAGAAGAGTTTGTTTATTTGTTTGAACGCGCTAATCTCTAAATATTTTTGTGTTGGATAGTCCATTTATCGAGGAAGATTATAGGCTATATAACATCACGCTACGACCAATAGGACCGGAGCATAAATGAAAAATGTTGTAAAAACGGGAAAAATGTCCACACGTGCGAAGCCGGGACGGGCCGCCATACTTCATAATAATGAAGTGTCCAATGATAGGTATAAAACTGTTTGAATATTTGGACTAAACTTTAAAACTATTTGATAGATTTCAGTCCCATTATCATAACCAATAGAAGAACATTTTAACATTGTTATTGGGTTTTTCCATTATAAATTTCTCAGTAGCAACTCGGAGTCTGGTTTTGCGCCCTGGTAATGGCAATAGGCTCGCCTCCTATTACATGGGACTTCAAACATATCTGGCTAAACGAGGGTGTACTATACACCTCTGCCGCACCCTTCGGGGAATACAAGGCGTGATGTCATGTTGTAGAGAATATGTCAGGAAAGATCGCAGCGTGTTGAATCTGTGCGTAATTCTAAGACGCTTTCAAGTCAAACGCGCTGGAAATCCAACGAAGAGACCAGAATGGACCAGACCTATGGGTAACAGTGGGCTAAACTGGGTTGAAGAGGAAGCCAAAATTTACTGTCTATTGAACTTTATTACAAATAGTAAGTTAGAATACCTTCTTATTGACTTAAAGCAGTTTCTACCAATAAACGTTAACGCCATATAAAACGACGCCTACGCACGCGCATACAATTACGATCATAAAAGCTAATAAAAGAATTTCCTCATCCCAAATTGAATACACAAACTTCAGCTCCTTTTATAATAGTAACGATGAATAAATGGTATTCATAAATTTGTATGAATAATGTATGTATGGAGGGTGTTTTCTCAGCGTGTGCCAAGTCATTGTATGTTATCGGATAAACTCAAACAAGGAAACCGACAGTTATCAGGGCACGAGCGGGCATCGAACCCGGGACAATACCTTTCACCAGGCCCCGTGTTACATGCACAAGAGGTCACAGCGATACGCCCTTTAGATATTTGTCAATGTACATATTTGGATGGGGATAATTTTTAGAGGATTTTTAAACATCCGAAATAAAATATGGCATTATAAATATCGGAACATGTTTTAATATTTAATTATGATAAAAGAACATGGCCGTTATCACATATTCATAAATTGAACGATATAAAATGGTAATCAGATTCAAAATTCGAATTAACTTTGTTTTATTTTTATTTTCAAATGGTCGTTGTCACAGGAATTGATCGGAAGTAGAAAAGAAATGTTTTTAATTTATTTTATACTAGCTTTTGCTCGCAGCTTCACTTCGGTGACTTTTTTGTCATCTACTTAGGAGAGGAATTTTGAAAAATCCTTGCTTAGTGGATTCCTTAGTTATAAAAGGTAACTACTGTCAAAATTTCAAGTTTCTAACCCCAGTTAGACTGTGCGTTGATAGATCAGTCAGTCAGTTTTTCTTCTTTTTTTTTCTATTCGACTATTTGTAGATGATCTTGCGGACCGTTTGTACGTAACCGGGCAGTTATTGGCGAGACCTGATGGGTTTCCAACCAATGGGGACAAGAGTAAAATACTTAACCTAAGCTAACTACTTCTACTACTACTACTACTAACATCATGACTACTATCAACAACAGCACTAAGGGCGACCCCTAATGGGACTCGGACCTCGGCTTAGGGCGTTGCTGGCGAGATGATTGGGAGGGAGACAGCTTGATGAGGGCTGAACTAACGGCGTGAGCCCGTCAGATAGTCAGTCAGTTTCTCCTTTTATACAGGGTGTCCCTGGAAGTATGGATCAAATCAAATAGGAGTGTAGGCAAGGTAATTTCCAAACTTTTATACCCTGAGAATATTGGTACAATTTTTTACGGTTCAAAAGTTATGACCAATTTTTGTTTTTTTCCATCACTTTGCATAGTGCTCAATGAAAACAATAATTTAAAAAAACTATCAGAGCATTTTTTTTTCAGAACGTTGTAGAAGAGTGGGCTTTTCTTTTGGTAGTACTTATATGCAGCTAGAAAACATATGTTCAATAATAAGAAAGTTTTACTGTAAAGTCTTCGGTCTGGCAAAAGTTTTACTCAATTTTCGAGCGATTTTTATGGGAAAAAGTTACAAAATTGCACCAACATTCTCAGGGTTAAAAAGTTTGGCCTTGCCCACGCCCCTATTCGATTTGATCCATACTTCCAGGGACACCCTGTATAATAACATACAGATCTATGAAAAACGGGCTACAAAAAAAGTAATCTGAATGAAATAGCCTTTCTCTATTCGCTATCAGCTACCAGCAATACATATTTGTTATGAAGGTACATATTTGTATGAATCTCATTAATTTTAGCATTGAAAATATAAGCCAAGAAGCAACCAGTTTACTAGACGATCTTCGGTACCATAATATTAACCATTTTGCTTACATTATCGATATGCAAAAGATTAAAAACTGATATGCTCATTTTAGTAACAATATCAGCTCAAACATGTTTCTTGTTGTAAAGAGCTTTTATGTTAAAACCCGATGCAAAATTTGTTTTGAATTATTTTTGTGCAAAATTTTCAGATTAATAAGAAACTTTGGTTTGGTCTTTGCTTTGAATTTTAACACTTCTATACAATTAGTAGTTAGTCATTGTACATATCTCCCGTTGCTCAATCTATACTAATACCTATATTATAAAGAGGAAAGATTTGTATTTTTGTATGTAACGAATAAACTTAAAAACTACTGGACCGATTTCAAAAATTCTTTTGTCGTTAGTAAGTTACATTATCACTGAGTAACATAATATGCTATATTTATTACTGGAATAAAACTTCTTACGCGGGCGGAGCCGTGAGGACACAGCTAGTTAAGATATATTTGTCTATTGATTAATTGTGAATGACTCCTCAAAAATCATGGTCATTGACAAATTCCTATCTGCATTGACAAACGTGTTCTATTTGAATAATGTAATTAAATGGGTAATTAATTAATAGCCTAGCGGTTGAACCCTTGCCTTCCATACAGGAGCGTCTAAGTTCGATCCCGGCCCGTACCTCTGACTTTTCTAATTCATGTGCGGATCAGAATTTGACTATCACTTGCGTTAACGGTGAAGGAAAAACATCGTGAGGAAACTTGCACACCTGAGAGGGCTCCATAAAGTTCCCGATGGTGTGTGTAGTCTGCCACCCCGCACCAGGTCAGCGTGGGACAGTAATGGGCTACTTATGGGAACGTATCCATACTACGTGACCCATTTCTTACTATTTTTTACCTCCCTCCCTCCCCTCGGTGACCACCCGCTGTATATGCCAATACCCCCCCCTCCCCCTCTAGTTTATACGTGGTAATATATAAATATGATTTTAAATCATTTTTTGCAAACAGAAAGTTAAAAAAATAAATATTTGACTCATATGTGCAAGTGTTTCCACCTGTGAGTTAAAAAAGCGCTAAACTCTGCGCGCCATATTTGAATATAGCTCGAAAAAACATGAGATTTCGCTAGAGGATATTGACTACGTGACGAAAGCCTAAGCAACTGGGACCAAGCGTGGTATTTTGAAGACCCCCCTCCCCCCCCTGAACGGGTCACGTAGTATGGGTACGTTACCTATGTACATAAATGGGTGTCGAATGGGAACTGGGGATCTTGAATATCTAAACTCCTTGCATCGAATAGATGAACCATTCTATATAAGGCCTAACCAAAATACCTGGACAAACTTTTACACAGTGTTCAATACGTTTAACTAATCACATCTATGTAAAAAAAAACGAGATCCAAGGGTGTTTTTCTAACAAAAAAAAATGTTTTAAATTGCCTGTACTCTCTAAGAATAAACTCATCCATTTCTTATGCATCGACCGCCATTGGGGTGCGTGCTAATTCCGTGCCGTGTTTTACCTAAACAGCGAAGTGAAAAAAGTAAAAAAAAAATTAATTAAAGTAAAATTAAAGTTGAAAAAAAATTTTGGTTAGAAAAAAAAACACTTGGATCTCGTTTTTTTTTTGCATAGTTATATTCAGTTACACTTACTGAACACTGTGTAAAAGTTTGTCCAGGTATTTTGGTTGGACCTTATATAATAAGAAATCGCTAGCAACTATCTGCGTTCCATCAAAATTATCCCTAAATCCGGGCGCGCATTATGCTAACGACTAAATTGTTCTGTCGTGTCGCATGTCGCATCATCGCATGTTTAAGGTTATTTAAATATAAAATCGGTAAAAAGTAGGCAGTATCACGCTATGTCCCGTGTTGGATAATCACATACAAAACTGTCAGTCATCGGCTGATGGTATGGCATTATTAAGGAAATCAGGAGTCATGCATACTTTTATTATAAAATCTGAATAAAATAACGGGCTTTCGAATTCTTTTAGAATGGTTCTGCCTAACCTTTTCCAACTATTGGGGTTAGCTTCTAACCAGATGCGGCTGAATACCAGTATTTTACACGGAGCGACTGCCATCAAACCTCCGCAATCCACTTACTGGACATTGCCGATATCCTAACGTTAGACCAGTTGTCAGACTTTTCGGGCTTTTGCCTTCCCGTAACGACTGTCATAGGTATTCGAATGACACCCGGGATCGACTGTTTAACATGCTCTCCGAGGCACGGAGGTATCTCGATTTGTAAGAACGGTCACCCATCTACAGACTGACTACGACAAGCGCAGCTTAGCCTCGCGAATCGTGTGATCTGCGCGGTTGGTAATTAGCCGGGAGGCCCTCCGAATTCCCGAATTATTTTAAAATATTGCTGACATTTGACGATGGAAAATTATAATCCAGATTTTCTTGGTAACTGTTACAGCGCATTTACCGTCGTTTAAGCACTTGAGAATCTACATATTAAAACCTTTGAAAAAACCAGATTTTTTTAAGAAATTCCCCTTAAACCAGCAAGTATAGGATAGGTGTATCTAGATCGGGATGGTGGCATGACAAAATCAAATGATCGATCGCGTCTTCTCTTTGAATTGTAAAACAAAATTATCACCTAGAATTTGCATGTGCGCTCAATCTAGACTGCCATTTTAGCATACACCGTTTAGCTCACGATGACATAATACATGATAAACCGGTTCATTGCACTTCTAAAACGGTCACGTGACCTGTCTGTCTATTCTAATAGTGCAATGTATAGCTATTAACTATACACATAGCCATGGATTCAAACATTAATATTTTGCATCGACCATTTATGCTGTGTTAGCCAATTTTGCACTTTCATGCATTTCCAATAAGATTGCATTTCGAATGAGAAGCTTTGGCTCGTTATTGCAAGGAGGTCTAGACGACTAGATTTTTATTGACTGCTATGTGAATTTTAGATTATAATTTTCGATATATTGGTGATATAATTTACTAAATTGTTAAAACGCTGCAGGCTGAATGAACAAAGGTGATGTGAGAACATGATGGAGAACATTCATGATAGTTAAGCATGAATTTTTCTTTTTAATGTTTAGTGATAACTAAATAACTATAAGTTTTTAACTTTAACGTTAGTATAGCTAAATATTTTTGTAAATTACTTACAAAGAGAAAAATAAACGTATTTTACGAACACCAAAATTAAAAACCTAGTAAAAATTAAAACAACTTCAAAGAAGTAAGTTCTACTATTTCATTAGTAGAACAAAATATTCACTGCTAAACCATTTTTATACATAACTCAACCATCACTGTACGATCAGTATCACAAACCCCTATTAATTTTGAATGTAGGTTCCATGTGATAGGTCAAGCACATAAGTCATGGAGCTTAAACCTGCATAGTAACTAATTAATCTAGCTTGACTGGAAGACATAATAAAGTTACGTCTTTGACAGTCAATTTTATAATAGTTGCATAAGACAAAATGCAAGAGCTACCTATAGGATCGTCTTCAGCTGATGAAATTAATGAAAGCGCTCTCACAGATCTTCTTTCTTCTGGTTCAAGTCCACGAATTATCAACCGTTTAAATCCCACTCAATAAATGCGGGTGCATCCAGACACTTCGGTTAATAATAGTCCCTAAATAATAATACTGTAGTCAAGTGCTCCCATAGGGCACGGTTGGTTGCGTAGGGAAACCGTCACGGTATGCCTGTGCCCTGTTCTGGTTGAAGTAACCACAGAATTTTAATGCTTCATTCTTATTATTGACGATGAGAAGCTTTTTGAAATTTAACGGTCAGGCGTCGTCATTGGTGATTACAAGGATTGATGCAGACACCTCATTGGTGGAGGAGGAGAGGCTACTACTGATATTGCTTTTGAAATTACTCGAAATAAAAGTGAAGGGCGAATAGAAATTCATTGAAAAAGCTCTCGGTAAAGTTTCTGATTTAAATCAATTAGTAAACGTATACGTGCAGTTGTTTTATGTTTTTGTAATGGTATTTTTTGTTAGAATATTCTCATTTTGTATCTTTATAATGTAAGTATGGTTTTTAATTATTATGTCATTTGTTTTGCCTTCCAAGAATTCTAAGATATTCTTTTAATTTCTCATTAGACGCTCAGAAATCCATTTCGATGCTGGCTTCTAAAGACCCTAAATAGATGATCACCACGGCAGATGATCATGGTGTATAATCTTTAAGAATACATATTCCTTAAAATTTTGATACTGACAAAATAATTTTTAGTTAAACTTGTTCAATATCATGTTCAAAGCCTTCCAAATGTCTGTCGTCTATCATTTGTATCAAACGTCGACATTCACTTCCTGATATTGTTCTATTGTTAACAAACGAAATATTTCTCGAAACGTTTTTTGTATTCGTGATCCTGATAACATCGGCGTTATTTCCCTTTGATTTTATAAGGAAAATTGTACTGTCGTGTGAATCTTTACGATACTCCAAGTAGCGAAGATGTATGGTATGATCTAAAGCTACATGAAGCTTCATTTAAGTAATTTTAAAAGCAAATTTAGGGGATATTAGTATATTTGGTCCAACAACAATTTGGTTGATGCTTAAATACATCCACACTTCTAAAATGCTAGCGTTCTGCTTGTATTTTTAAATTTTATTACAAATGCATTTCATTTTGTATGATCATCATATTAATTTCTTACTGTTAGTAAATTTACGATCAAAAAGATATGATTTTCATAATCTGTACTGTTTTCTTCTTATTCAGTGTTTTTAAAACTATAACTCGATATAACTATATTTTCTCTAAATTCTAAAATAACGTTAGATCTTTAATCACCAAAGTAAAGGCAGCGAATTTCTTCCAAACATTAATACCGATGACAAAACCGATGATCTAATGAAAGTATCCTTTTTTGCTCATGACTCAGAGTTATCAACTTGTTCAAACAGGTGGCTTTGTTAAATAATTGCGCTGTGTCATAGCCCTATGGCGAAATGAGATAGTAAAGAGTATGATGTAATTTTAACGACTTGACCAACGGACAGGTATCCACGCTGTTGTAAGTGCGTTTAAATCTAAGGATTTCTAGGATGATAGGTTGGTTTGTGTTAATAAAAAAAGTAAGATTTGTACAACATTAATTGTGTAATTTATATTTGATTCTAAGTAGTTCGTCTTCCGTGACTGTGTTTATCAAGAATTTCTGACGAATTATAAAAAGAATTGAGGTGATTTTGATTTTGTTACCACTTTGAACATGCTTGGTCCAGGCTCGAGTGGATTTATTCTACGCATGCTACGTTCACATACCGTTAGTAAAGCAACGGGAAATCTACATTTAAAAAAATCTTATTTTTGATAACTTATGAAGGATATTATGTTTAGCTACCAGAAATCTTTTATATGAACAGATTATATTTTTTTGATAAATTTTCGTACTTTCATTCAACCCCGAAAATCCTAGTATACTGAAGCCACAATTTTTACTTATTGCCAGAAAGATAAATTGAAACAATTTTGTATGGCATAAAGTTCTACCTACTTGCAATTGGCAAGCAATTGAGGTCAAGAAGCAGACACACCCAGTAAACGTCACATGTATGTTTATTTGCTTTGCTCATACCTGCGCAGGTATCCCACTAAATATAGTTGCAGAAGGCACACAAGAAATTCCTGATGACAAGCTTATACATGCAGAAAAACCGAATGTAACAAGAATATCGTAAGGTAACCTTACAAATAACGTTTTTTGGATCCTGATCTAGGATTTTGATAAATATTAAGGGTCAAGAATCTATGAAACATGATCCGAAACGAACGTTTATCGTCAGTAAATATGGCAATTGGATTTATAATGTTTGGATTCCGACAATTTTGAGCATTTGGGATTGCAGTAATTGTAGGAGGTTATACGTATACATTATTCCTGTGCACGGCAGCTAACAGTGTGCGTGAGCTTCAAAGTTTTGTGGCCCTTTTGCCAATAGTCTGTACTATGGTTTAACCTACTATGGAATTTATCAATAGTAAATATTTGCTTTTTCCTATAAATCTTGACTTATTGCGTTTTATCTGTTCAGTATTTAGGTTAGCTGATCAGTCATTTTAGTACTATCTAATGTTTGTTGTGTGCATACAGTTTTGCCTTTTATTTATTTGTTATTGAGTAAAGTCACAATTTTTTTTTAGATTGACATGTGCCTTGGTTTGATTTTCTTCTTAACAATATTTTTTGGTTATAACTTATAAGTATGTCTTGATTATGAATGCTAAGAGGGATGTGATGCGGAGGAACCAGGAACATGTCGTGAGGAAAGTTTTGAGTATGAATGTGGATGGTTATAAGAGTAGAGGAACACCAAAGCAACGATGGATGAATAGTGTGAAAGATAATATGGCTAGAAAGAGGGTGACTACTAACATGACGGCTAATAGAGATGTATGGAAAAAGAAGACATACTGCGCCGACCCCAAATAAGTTGAGATAAGGGCAGGAGGATGATGATGAAGTATGTCTTGACTTTTAAACATTATTTATCGAATGTTGTGTCGGAATGGAGTAAGTTAATTAATTTATGTATAATGTTTTTGTTATGTAAAATGCATTCAAATTCATTCAACAAACAGGCAGACGTTGATTTAACGATCGTTTTATTAGCAATAGCTATATTGATATGCTAAACAAAAACTTCAATGTCGATCAGATATGTAGATGTAGGGAAGTGATAAGCACGAATGTCCAGAATTAACATGACCTGAGTCTAGACAAGTACTAACCTGAAATAGATAGATGACTTTGATTATGCAGCCTTTGTAGACGGTTTTATGTCGGCTGCAGTTCGCACATACATAATAATTAGATAGACGGGGGTCAAAATGGCGATAATCTATGTAAAACTTAATATTGGCTAAACTTGGCGCTTGATTTTGTGGTATACCAGTTGCTTGAAATACAGAAGGCTCAGGAGACTGTGTGTGAAGGAGACGAAAAATATCCTATGCTTTATCCCTGTCGCCCTGTATTTATAATCTTTTCTCCTAGCTTTTTCCCAATTTTCTTGGAGTCAACTTCCAGTTCAACCGGTTGCGGCTGAATACCAGTATTTTACACGGAGCGACTGCCATCAGACCTCCGCAACCCAGTAACTGGGCAATGTTGACTTTCGGGCTTCTGACTACAGGTAACGACTGTCATAGGTATTATTATGATACCCGAGACCGACGGTTTAACGTGCTCTCCGAGGCACGGAGGGATCTCGATTGTAACGAACGATCCCCCATCGGACTGACCGCGGCAAGCGCAGCTTAACCTCAACAAATCGTATGATCCACGCGGTTGTTAATTAGCCATTGTATTTATACTATATTACCATATAATAATATTATAAAGAGGAAAGATTTGTATTTTTGTATGTAACGAATAAAATTAAAAGCTACTGGACCGATTTCAAAAATTCTTTTGCCGTTAGAAAGCTACATGATCACTAGGCCGTGAGGACACAGCTAGTTTATAATATTCGATTAAATTATAATCTAGATCTGTAAACTGTTTTGGAAAATAAATTAAATAATTACCGATTTACACCTTGGTGTAAGAAGAGTAAAGTTTAATTTGAACTTCAAATTATTGATGATTCAATGAATCATAACTACGCACGTGTACATTTAAGCTGACGACCACTTAAGACTTAAGATGACCAACAAAAAGCTCAATTATCTTCGGTAACTCATATCATGGTCTATGAGGTCAATGACTCTGATATAAGAAAGTCAGTTCCATTTGATGGGGTACTGGGCTCGTCTCATAATTTATGTCCGAAGTGCGCAGGCGTTCATTTTGAATATTTTTTGTTTGGTAATCATAAATTGTGTTTCATGTTTATTTTGAGATTATATTTGACTGGCTCGTTGGTCTTGAGGTGGCAAGCGCGACTGCTGATCGTGAGGTCCTGGGTTCGATCTCCAGGTCGGGCAAAGTGTTATTGACTTTTTCCATTAGAAATTCCTCAGTAGCAGTATGGTTTGGATTTGTGCCCGGTTGATGGCAATAGGCTCGCCCCCTATTACATGGGACTTATTAATGGGCGGAATGAGGGTGTTACTATAGGTACACCCCTGCCCAACCCTTCGAGGAATACAGGCGTGATGTTATGTATATTATTTATTTAGAATGTTTTTTTACTTCTTCTAAGAGTATTTTATCCATAAGGTCCCAGCTTGTTTTATTATTTTGATTTCTGTGGTCTCAGTTATTGAGTCCTATTTCACAATGCTACTGTGCAAAAGACGTTTAAATTCTCATCTCATTTATCATCAATGGTAAAAGTCATGAATTTCATGATTTAGAAGTAACTTAAAACCTTGTGGCTTATTAGTGCCGCGCGGATCATAAGATTTGCAAGGTTAAGCAACGCTTGCCGCAGTCAGTCCGTGGATGGGTGACCTTTCGTTACACATCGAGTCTCCTCCGTGTCATACGAATACCTATGACAGTCATTACGGGTAGTCAGAAGTCTGAAAGTCTGACAACTGGTCTAACTTAAGGATATCGGCATTGCCCAGAAATGAGTTGCGGAGGCCTGATGGCAGTCGTTCCGTGTAAAATACTGGTATTCAGCCGCATCTGGTAAGACTGGAAGCTGACCCCAACATAGTTGGGAAAAAGCTAGACAGAACGAAGAAGTAGGTAGTTAAAAATTATTGAGCTTTTCATACTTTTTGTCTTTACTCAGGTGTTTAAGTACCTATTGTTAGGTAGTTATATGATAGGTAGGCAGATACTTAGACAACACCATCTGTATCCCTTATATGGCCACAAATCATTCTTAATTTTCAGTGTTTCAAGTACTTAAAAGTTATTATTGACAACAAACATAAACAGTTCAAAAGCTCCACAAACCTTATTAGCTTCTCATAAAGTCCAATTTAGTGTAACAACAATTTTATTGAAACAAAAAAGAATTTTGTTGTAACTCGAGTGAAACAAAAAATGTGGGGCCTTAGATGACGTAACGGGTCATTGACCTCAGACACCATGGACAGATCGAACGCCATGACTCGAATCGTTGATCATTGTGTTGAGATATGTTTTTGATCAGCACAGTAGTTCATAGACCCATAGGTAGATGAAAAAAGCGGTCATGTAACATTTGCGTTTTGGATCTCTGAACAAAATTGGCGATAAATCTATCGAATGGATATAGAAGCATAGAGAGATTTGGAAAATTAAACCTTACCTTAGCGGCAGTAAAATATCAGTGATGGATGGTATGAAACCTACAATCTGACAACCTATATGGCGCACTGGTGACTGCCTCATTGGTCTAGTGGTGGCAAACGCGACTGCTAATATTAAGGTCCTGGGTTCGATCCCCAGGTCGGGCACTGTGATTGGGTTTTTCCGCGTGGAATTCCTCAGTAGCAGCCCTGAGTTTGGATTTGCGCCCGATTGATGGCAATAGGTTCGCCCCCGATTACATGGGACTTAAACATAACGGCGAAATGAATGTGACTATACATCTCTGCCCAACCCTTCGGGGAATACAGGCGTGATTTTATGTTATATGGCGCAATGGCCGAGGTTGAGTCTTCAATGCTTAGTTCGCAACTTCGATTCCCGTATTGCACATCGTTGTAAATATTTGTATGGCCTACAGATATTTGTTTTTCTACTTGACATTTGTGTATGTGAGTAGTGTATGTAATGGATTCATTATAGACGGAATGTGAGCGAGATTCCCTACTGTTTCGTACACCTGGTTCACAAATAAATAAACACTTATTGCCCATGGGAGCACGAACTTTATCAAAATAAACAATTTCCGAAAAATTTACGAACTTAACACTTCTATAACAAGTAAAAGAACTTATCCCGGATTTTAGACTTTCCAATTTAAATAATTGAAGGACAAGCCGCGTAGTGATTCGTTTTAATAGTCCCTCAGATACCCCGGAAGAGGCCAAGCGTGACGGTTTTATAAAACGGTTAGTCTTGTAATTTAATTAAAAGTCCAAGTTGGTACTTGTACAGGTCTATATATTTTTTTATTCTTCTAATTTACTCCCAAATGTGTACCAAAAAACTAACCCTGCGCCTGCAACAGGTCAACTAATAATGAATCAGGATAATTATTTGGTACGTTTTGTTTATTTATTTCGTACTACGTTTTTTGAGAATGTATACCAGATTTATTTCTGGTTCTATTTATTTGCTGTTCTCGTCTTTCTCTCTCGTTTCTTACAAGTTGTTTGTTTATGTCAGGATTTTACTGCTTACATCCGGAAATGCTGTACCAATTTGGATCAAAGTGGAGTCCAATTTGTTTTAATAGTGTACAAATAAAGTTAGACACATGCTTCGCTTTCGAGGAAATCAATAGACCTTTTGGTTATTTCGAGAAGGGTTTTCCCTTCTGGTCATTTGTAGTAGGTAAATTATATCAAATATTTTCTGTTGCAATGCGGATTTTGGAAGATTTTGCTTTATTCTTTTTAAAGATACGTGGAATGAAATCGAGAACTTTGTTCTGTGGTGGATTTTTTGTAAATATTTCTTAGTCTTTCTTATTATTTTTATGTTGTCTTAAATATGTTAAGTTCATTACCTTATGTGGCAACTTTAGTAATTTAATCAGTATCTAACCTCTCATAAAACCCACAAAATCGTATCCTGAGTTCATAGCACACGCCCACTAACTCCATAGTTAGGGGCCGGTTACAACTCTGAGTCATAACATAATCATGTTATAGCTAAACTAAGTCCTTTTTTGTTTACATACTCATATAAAAAAGACTAGTTTTCTCTTAATATGGGATTGTTGGTTTGACGTAATGATTAATTATCTTCCTTACTACTTCTCGCAGTATCACCAGATGGTGAGCAAAAAAAGAGGGCTTTGCACTTGGCAATTTGATTATCAAGACTACTGGTCACCCTTCTTCTACATAGTGATCCTTGTATTTAGGTCCAGTTAAAGCCAAGAAAACGCTTTATTCTGGACTCTGAACATCTATCTATTTATTTTTTAAGTCTGTGCCTAATTTAGAACTCTAATTTCGTCCTTTATCAATCCTAAACAAATGTTAATACTTGTTAAATGTTAGACAAAATTTCCAAATGAGGTGAGATTTTAGTTTAACAAAAGGTGTCGATGATCGACTAAACTGTTTGATTGTGTCTAAGGCAGCAACACTTACAGTTCTGCCATTCATTGCTATTACGTTGAATTTTCCCTAATCGGGTTTTTCAGTTTTGGATATTTATAACTAAATTATATTATATTTATGAATGAGTATTATGGAATATGTAAATAAAAACCTCACGTGGTACCAGAGATAAGTGTGTAGGTAGATTTTGAAGTCACGTGTGCAGTGACGTGTTTTGTATAAGGTGATCTGTTTCTACCAAGGCGGGTGTTCTTTTTTCAAACTTTTTTTTTCTAATTTTGTTTTCTTTGTTAATGTGGTAGAAGTAACACCAGTAAGTAGTGCCAATGATTTAATGTATTCTCGTTAGTTGCATCATAGCAGGATATTTGAGCAGACCTGCATGTAGCGTCAGCAGAACTACCGAGGGCGTTGACCCCATTCAAACTCACGAGAAAAGTATCATATTGAGTTTAAAGTTCAGAGGTACATTTTTATATCGTTTTATAATAATTATGGTCGTGATTGTGCCTTCATATGGTGGTAGTCCTATCACAAATATAGGAGACTTATAATTAGTTTATTTATCAGTAGATATATTACGCTCTAAATCTCAACTGGTCACAGGTATTACGACTATATTAGGGTCAATATTTTGTATCAAGAATAAGTTCATTTCCTTTACAAAGCCATTTCAGTTTAAATTACTCCGGAATGTCTATGAACAAGTTTGGCATCCATATGAGGGCTAATGAATAATAAAACCGGGTATAAAATGCAGTTTAAAGGTTAAAGTAACACAACATTAACTGTGACATTCAAGTTTGGGCCAAGTTACATAGTGAAAGTGGATTCACAGCATTAAAAAAACTTTTTGGAGATAAATTACTTTCACTGTAAAATTTGGTAAGAAACAAAAAAGTGGGAAATGGTACGTGTATTTTTTTTAATATTGAGGCAATAAGAGAAGTCCTTGTACCGAAACAAAATGCAAAATATACTTAGTCTGTAGTTGGAAAATGTATTCTGGCACTAAGCCAGGCTTACATTAAAATGTAACACAGACCAACTGAATAACTAAGGAATTTAATAATATTGCCACAAACGTAGTGCAGAAGCCAGTAAAATAATCAATTGCTATCAATATTTACTAAAAGTTATTTGAACAATTCGTACCAGATAACGCAGACCTGGCCCATATTTCACAATTATGATTCCCTCTGCAAACATGGCCCCATAAAATAAAAATGCAATGATCAATCCCTGGCTTGGTGCATTATGCAAGACGGTGCCTGAATACGAAATGAGATGGGCAAGATTGACACAGGATTATAAATAACGCGGTGAAAAATTGCCTCAATTGTTGCCTTTGGACAATGTAAGTTTATAGTAGTTTTTGAAACAATAGTGTGTACTGACCTGTCATTTGCAGCTGTCTTCTTGACGCGGGGGTGCGGGGTGTGCGCGGGGTGCGTGCGGCCCGGGGTGTTTTGGGGGTACGGGGAGTGCGGGGCGAGCTCGTAGAACTACTAGCACTCCTTCGTGATGGAGACCCTAAGACCCTTAGGTCGGTATTCCCAACGCATGCTAGCGCTTCCGTAGCCATCCTAACAGGACTCTCCGCGTTTTCCTTATCCTCCTCGCAAAATTTGACTGGAGAATCGAACTTTGCGGATTTGTACGTGCATTCTGTCTCAATGTCGAAATTGAAGCGTCTGATGAAGCGCTTCCTCTCTCTGGCGTATTGCTCGGCCATTAGCCGCCTCGTCTCGTCCCTGTCCGGCGCGCCAAACAAACACTTGCAGCTCCCACGCCTCCTTCTCGGAGTATTGGACGTCCTCAGCGCCATTCCCGCTGACATCTCGAACCTCCTCTGCTTGGGTGTACGTCCTCCGGCCGCCATAACCGTAGCGCGCGTCAGGTGAGCACTGACTGGTTAGCGAGAAACATCTGACTAATCTCCCGAGAGAAAACAGCTGTCCGCAGGTAGCGTGCGAGAGGGAGGATAGGTAAGTCGGTGGGTTAGAGTGGGCACGGATCGCACCTGGCGGACGCGGGACGCGCCAATTCTAACCTACAAGCGCGGCGTGGCCGGCGTGTGCGCGCGCGCTCTTCCAGACTACGACTGACGCTCGGTGTTTTCCCGCGCATCGCCGCGTGCGCCGATTTTGGCAGTCACTTGGCGCGCAAACCTTAACAATGGAAGCAAGGACGCTTTTTGTGTAGGGATACAGGTGGACTCTTAAAGGGGAAGAAAAGAATAACTACTCTGCTAATATCAGAATTCCCCATTGAAATACTGTCGTTTTTGTAATAGGTGAGAAGTTTCCCGCGCGATTTATTTTTAGATGTCCGTGACGTCGTTATCTGTGTCTCGGTGAGATAAAGTGGACATTAGTACCAATTCTATTTTTTTGGTAATTATACTCTGTTGTGATGGGTTAAGTATTCAAAAGGTCATAGTTCATATTCAAGGTCGTTTTTTTTTGTAAAATCCTGGTTGATGTTTGTAAAAATGCGCCTGGTTTTGGTCGCGGTGAGCGACGGGTTATTCTAAAATGCACAGGTAAAATCGATTCTTGTTATGTGCATTTTTATGTTAACATTTCGTGTCAAACGCTATCGGCGTTAATTGAGTATTTTATTTCATTGGAATTTGATAAAAAATCAATAAAATATATGGGTAGGTATCCGAGCGTCAGAATCTTACAATATCGTCGATTTAAAATTCCAAAACAGCAGTATTGTATCATGTATGGTATCAAATCCAATCTTCATGCACGGGTCTAATTTTTGTATTGACGCAAAATAATTTGATAATCATTAGATACAATTTGAACTATGCCATTATTCTAACCATTTCCGCATATTTCTCATACACGTGTGACATTTGGAAACAATTAGGTATCTAATGTCAACAGATATTTCAAGGTTAATCATTCATTAGAATACTGATGAATTTTAATCATTATAAAAAAATATTTTCTAACAGAATTAATATTCATAAAATGTTAAATATCATCCATTCTATAAATTATCTAAATGTTTTGAATGCGATAACTGTTTTGCACTTTATAAATATTACTAGCTTTTGCCCGCAGCTTCGCTTGCGTGAAGTTTGAAATCCTCGTTAAGCCCATTTTAAAGTGACATTTTAAAATCCAAAACGTCCGTCTTATATCACCCCCAGCGGTTTAGGCTGTGCGTTGCTAGATTAGTCAGCCAGTCGGTCAGTTTCTCCCCATGCTTCTTACTTCAAAAGTACCAGATTTCTCGTACAAACTTTCAACACTTATTTCACCCCTTTAAGGGTTGAATTTGCAAAAATGCTCTAACAAGTGTACGTTTATTTCTAACCAAAAACCTTAATAACCTTTTACCTTTTAACCTTTCAAGCTTCTTACTTCAAAAATGACGGACTTACATACAAACTTAAAAACCCTATTTCACCCCCTTAGGGGTTGAATTTCGAGAAAACCCTTCTTAGTGGATGTTTACGTCACAAAATGAACCTACTGTCAAAATTTCAAGTTTCTAACCCCAGCCGTTTAGGCTGTGCGTTGATAGATCAGTCAGTCAGCTTCTCCTTTTATAAGTATAAGATTTAGATAAGCTCTTTTTTCAAATTTTACTAACATTATAAGACAAAAAAAAGAAAGAAAAAGTTTGACTGCTGATCGTGTGGTCCTAGATTCGATCCCCAGGTCGGGCAAAGAGTTATTGGGTTTTTCCTTATGGAATTCCTCAGTAGCAGTCCGGAGTTTGAATCTGTGCCCGGTTGATGGCAATAGGCTTCCTCCCTATTACTTGGGACTTAAACATAACGGCCAAATGAGAGTGTTACTATAAACCGCTGCCCAACCCTTCGGGGAATACAGGCGTGATGTAACCTATGTTATAAGACAAAAAGCTTTTCTATTACAAAATTTCAAGCCCTTATCAAAATCTATAATTTGAGGTGTTAAGACAAAGCGATACACTTAAAAAATAAATTCTGATTCCTTCGAAACTAACCATGAAACTATAACTCAAGCTTGAATCTTTACAGGTCCCTAGTAACTTTAAGAACTTACCGAACACATTACTACAACTAGCAATTCCATTTATCACCCATTGTTCACAGCAGAATATGTTGTTGGACGTAAAAACACGAAATAACTTGCTTGTGGTAATACAAGCAGTGATTTTAGTCAGTCAAGGGTGTCTGAAGAGGTACTCGTGATGTAAGGTGGCCGTATAGAACACCGCCTTGAATAAGCCGCTGCAACGAATGGAGTTGAAGAGGCGTTGACGTAAATCCCTATCGTCGTTGTGCAGTAAAAACCTCGTAATTGCAATGAACGTCATTTTACAGGAGGAGATAATAACTGTCAGTTAAAAAAAAGTATGAAGTGTAGTAAAGGTTCTTCTGTTTTATTATATCTATTCAACAATCTATTTCATCTTAGAGCTGTGCACGTTCGTTCTAAATATGCATTACATGGTTTTCTACCCAACAAATGAATAACAAAAAATAAAAATGAATTTGTGCTTTACGAGGTTTTCACTGCCCAGCGACGGTATGTGACAACAGGTGTTCTGTGTAGCCTTTCCCCAACTATGTCGGGGTCAGCTTTATTTCGACTCCGATCTAGAAGCCTTCATATTTCATATTTTCTTGGGTTTCGGCAGATACGATAAGAGGAAAATAATGAAGATGTAGCAGCAACCACTGGAAAATAATCCAAGTTTTCTGAAGGTTAAGGAGATACATGTGCGTTTTAATACATAGAATACCTACGGTACGTACCAGAAATTCGCCATTACATCGATAACATGAGTCATGGTCACGACGAAGCAGACGCTAGCAATACGCAGGAAAACTGTACCTAATTAATAATTCTTATGGCCGATTCCACAGCAGTTTTTACAGCAGTGATAGCCTAGTGTGTGACCGTCGGACTGCCAAGTCATAGGTCCCAAGGCACGCACCACTGACTTTTCGGATTCATGTGCGTATTGTATAATTATCACTGGCTTAAAAACGGTGAAGGAAAACATCGCGAGGAAACCGGCATGCCTGAGAGATATATCTCGACAGCATGTGCAGCCAGGTCAGAGGCCCATGGGCGGCATAAACTTTGACACCAGGTTAGTCACTAACCATACGAAAAGAAGAAGATGGCCGATTTCTATAATTTACGAAGCGTTATTGGTTAAATCTGACTCTTGTATCTTTACCAATAGTGAAGAAAAGACCTCATAGCTTTGCATAGTAGACCCTCCCATTTGGAAGTAGCTATAACAGAAAAATTTGCTTATAAAACTATTCGTTTTGTTTTTAGGAACCGGGTATTAAACGATAGAAGAATAAATCTATTATTATCTTTAATATCTATCCATGTTCAGAGAAAAGAAATTCAGTATTCAGCATTAAGTAGTAAATACGCCTATAATATACAAGGTTAGTCGGAAAGGGGGTACTAAGCCGAAAGGGTGTTAAAGTACCCATAATAAGGGATAACTTTTGTTCTACAACTTTCCCCAAAACTCGATAGTTTAAGAGAAATAGCTTTTCAAAGATTTCGTAAAAAATATGCCAAAATCTATCTGTCCATAGCTATGATCAGCTGTGTTTACTATTTAGGTCATATTTGGGGTCACGGATTAGAAACTTAGTTTTCTGAATTCATAACTAAAGCAGGTAAGTTTTGTTTTTGACAAAACTAATATGAAAATCTTTTTGCATACAAATAAAAATGATCGAATTTTGAAATTTTAACACTTGCTTTAAAATAGTCATCGGTGATACTTTAAGTGGCCCGCGGCTTAGTACCCCCTTTCCGACTAACCTTGTATACAGATGAACTCGATTTCAAAGTATTCTCTTAAAGGTGTAATAGTGTATCCTATCTATATCTATAGTACTATTATAAAGAGGAAAGATTTGTATTTTTCTATGTAACAAATAAACTTAAAAACTACTGGACCGATTTCAAAAATTCTTTTACCGTTAGAAAGCTACATTATCACTGAGTAACATAAGCTATGTTTATTACTGGAATAGAACTTCTCACGCGGGCGGAGCCGTGAGGACACAGCTAGTATGCAATATAGGGAATACGTCAAAATTCGAGTTCACCCTATATAGCCTTTAACCATTCTCCCGCCAAACAACAGACTTGATATTTTCCCGCCTAAGTTAAAATCGTAACGAACTTTAATATGACTCAACCTCTAAACAAAGCTTAAGTTAATAACATGGGCGTTTTAACGAACGTTTTTATATAAATATAGAATTAAATTATATTACCTATATAGAGATGTTAAATAGCCTATTATGAATTGATTGTATTATCAGATGTCATTAATGAGAAATGGTTAATGTTGTTAAGAAATTGATTAACTTACAAGTTCTTTATCAATATACTAGCTGTGTCCTCGCGGCTCCGCCCGTAGCCTATGTTACTCAGTGATAATGTAGCTTTCTAACAGCAAAAGAATTTTTGAAGTCGGTCCAGAAGTTTTTAAGTTTATTCGTTACATACAAAAATCCAAAAATACAAATCTTTCCACTTTATAATATTAGTATAGATTTCTTTAATACATAACATAAACGTAAACATCAAGCCTGTATTCCTCGAAGGGTTGGGCAGAGATGTATAGTAACACCCTCATTTCGCCATTACGTTTAAGTCCCATGTAAAGCGAGCCTATTGTCATTAATCAGCACAAATCCAAACTCCCAGCTGCTACTGAGGAATTCCACACAGAAACCTCAATAACACTTTGCCGGACCTGGGGATGGAACACAGGATCACACGATCAGCAGTTGCGCTTGCCACCACTAGACCAACGAGGCAGTTTAATATATTATTGATTTCTTTAATTTTACATTTTATAATGATAATGTTCGATGGGCATTGTGAATTTTTAATCTCAGTCCATTTTTTTACCCGGTGAGCCTATCGTGTCATATAATTGGCGACGAAAAACTGGTGGTTGCCAAGCTTCATAGCTTGGCTCATCGCCGCAAGGTTGCCTGCTTGTCGGTCTTCTATAGACTGTACTTCGGAGAGTGTGCTCAAGAACTCCACAACCTCATCCCACCGGCCTCCTTCTACCATCGGACATCTAGACGCACTGCAAGTTACCATCCATACTTAGTTGCCATTTCACCAATTCGCACTAAGCGCTTCCAAGCATCCTTCATAATGCGCACTGCAAAAGAGTGGAACTCACTACCTGCGTCTGTGTTCCCGAACGCATTCAACCTGAATCTCTTCAAAGCTAGAGTTAACAGGCTTCTTCTGGGTAAGCTCACTCCATCGTAGACTTTGTCTCTGTCTCCTCTAACCTAAACTAGAGTCAAGAGCAAACCCATTTCAAATAATAAAAAAAAACAATGTTTTCCAAGTTAACGACTTCTTCTTTAATATTAATTATATCAACATCTAGTCTTACGCCGAGGAACTGGTTTTTGTCATTCACAATACAGTAGGCACGAATGCTGTCGAGTTACTATCGTAAACGTTACGTTAACGTAAGTGAATTTTGAATCGGAAATACTCGTTTCGCACATGCTATTTAATTAAATTGAAATCTTTATTCATGTCTATGTATGATACAAATTGTGCATGTCGCAAAAAATAATACAAAATGTTATAGGACAGTTGTATTTTCAATTCAAAATTCGCTTAAATTAGCGATACGTTTACGATACTATCACCCTTATTCTAAGACGTTCCTCCAAAACTAACTCGACTCAGAACGGCCTCGAAACCACCTTCAAAATTGTATTCTTAGTCGCAATTTCGAGTGAACTTTGAGGTTCCTCGACGGAGTCATTACGTCATAGTTTGAATTATCTGCATCGCGCAAATAACGCCGCGATGAAAAATTGTAAGGATTGTCGTAAGCATATTCGATAGTCTTCAAAATTATTTTTTATTACATACTAACTTTGACACTTCCTTCCTTAAGGTAGGTTCCGAGGTACCTTAAGTTTGACAGATGATTCCTTACCTCGACTGAGGAAAAATCTCGAGTTGAGGACGATTATGTCAACTATAGGCTGAGTCGAGGTGGAGTCGAGTCGAGTAAGTTTTGGAGGAACGTCTTAGAATATGGGTGTATACGTCAAACGTTTGTGTAACACCTACAGACTGGAATCATCTTCTCCCTGCACTAGGTGAGGTCGGCACAACACGTATTCCTCTTCCATTCTCCTCTGTCAGCCGTCGTCTCAGTACTCACTCTTTTTTTACCCATGTCCTCATGTCACCTACAGACTGGAGTCCTATATTATATTTCATCTCATTCTTTCAATGCCACTAAACTGCCTCGTTGGTCTTTAGGTGGCAAGCGCGACTGCTAATCATGAGGTCCTAGGTTCGATCCCCAGGTCGGGCGGTGTTATTGGGTTTTTCCGTGTGGAATTCCTCAATAGCAGCCCGGAGTCTGGATTGCTATGGCAATAGGCTCGCCCCCTATTACATGGGACTTAAACATAACTGGCGAAACGTTGGTGTATTACAATAACACCTCTGCCGAACCCTTCGGGGAATACACGGCGTGATTTTATGTTATGTCTTTCAATGCCACTTATTTAGGCCTACAATTAGAGTGAACAGGATCTTTGGGAATTCCCTCAGGGTTTCCCAGGGGACTATCTTGGGTCCCCAAATCAATTATACTTTGGTTTACCCAATGTTTATGTATTTTAACCCCGCCTTTTTTAAACCTGAGTTCAACTCTATTTACTTTCTCTTTTGAATGTTTTATAAAACATTCAGCGCAGTGAGAACTGGTTGACCGTGAATATCGCTATGTTAATAATAATAAGTAAGTTAGCACTATATTGTGCAATTTACCATTTCAATGAGTCGTGTGTCGTTCAACTGCCTCGTTCGTCTAGTGGTGGCAAGCGCGACTGCTGATCGTGAGGTCCTGGGTTCGATCCCCAGGTTGGGCTAGGTAAAATTTCGAGGACGAGGCGGGTGAAGTCGCTGGGTTTTTTAGTGGGTATACCTGTCCCATCTGGATCGGGGAGTCCCACATACCCCTCCCATACCCCAATAGGGGGGCATGCGTAACGCATTTTTCCCAGCGTCAAAAAAAAAATGGTAAAATTAGGTTTTTTCTCAATGATTGTGGAATTCATCAGTAGCAACCTGGAGTTTGGATTTTTACCCGGTGGCAATAGGCTCGCCCCCCTGTTACATGGGTCATAAACATAACTGGTGAAACCAGGGTGTCTGCCCAACCCTTCGGAGAATACAGGCGTGTTGTTATGTTATATTTTACATGTTAAACTTAATGAGTTGTGTGATATGGCTATAGGTTTGTCCCCTATTACATGGGACTTAAACATAACTAGCGAAACGAGGGTGTACTAAAAACATCTCTGCCGAATCCTTCGGGGAATACAGGGCGTGATGTTATGAGTTGTGTTTCCGACTGAAATGCAGTGATAGTCTAGTGGTGTGACCGTCGGACTGCCAAGTCATAGGTCTCGAGTTCGAACCCAAGGCACGCACCTCTGGCTTTTCGGATTCATGTGCGTATTGTATAATTATCACTTGCTTAAAAACGGTGAAGGAAAACATCGTGAGGAAACCGGCATGCCTGAGAGATATTTCTCGACGGCATGTGAAGCCAAGTCAGAGGCCCATGGGCGGCATAAACTCTGACGCCAAGTTAGTCACTAACCACACGAAAAGAAAGAAGAAGATTGAAATGTAAAATAGCTAAGTATTAAAAAAACCTATTAGAATCTGGAAGATTTTCTGATTTGAAATAGCGAGAGCAACTACTTTTTTTTTTCTTTTTTTAAATAAAACGATGCCCCACACTAGGATTTCTCCTGTATCGTAGGATTCGTAGGTGCGTTTACAGACACAAATCTTCACATGCATAAACGCCCAGACCCGGAACAACTATTTGTAGGCCATACAAATATTTGATCCGTGCGGGAATCGAACCCACGACCCGTAGCGCAGCAGCCAATCACTCAGCCACTGCACCAAACGTGTCGTCAAACTTCTAGCAACGCCCCTAACATCAAATTACAAATCCAAATAAACGATGATCAAACCTTCGAACATTGAACTAAACGGTCAAATACCATACACACGAACAGTCAATATGACCAAGACGGTAGGTGTAATAATAACAGGGTACCCGGATGACCTCTAATTATTACGACTATGATGTAACTCAATACGAATGATACCATCAATCGTTTGATTTTTATGGGTCTACCAATTGTCTACTAGACTTTTATTACTGTTACGACTGTTTTTAATGAAGGTGTAAGCAGAGCTATGGCTGCAGTTTATAGTCCAGTAGCACTTAACCCGCGACTTCGTGCGCATGAATTTTCATACAAATTTCCATCCCTTATTTAACCTCCTTAGGGGTAAAATTTCTAAAAATCCTTCCTTAGTTGATGCCTACGTCACAAAAGGAACCTACTGTCGAAATTTCATGTTTCCAGCTTCAGTGGTTTAGACTCTGCGTTGATGAATGTGTCAGTCAGTCAGGACAAGTAATTACATATATAAATATACTAGCGGACCCGGCAGACGTCGTCCTGCCCGGAAAAGCAGCGCCACCTACCGGGTCCAATTGTAAATCTAAACCATCCAGGGCGCCACCCAAACGCGTACAAAAAAATTCATTTAAATCGGTTCAGCCGTTTAGGAGTAGTTCAGTGACATACACACGTAGGTACAGTCGAATTATATATAAAGACTAGCGAGCCGCCCCGTCTTCGCACGGGTGCAATGTAGATACTAATGTGGGGCATATAAACCTTTCTCTTGAACCACTATCAATTGCTAAAAACTGCAGTAAAATCCGTTGCGTAGTTTAAAAGACCTAAGCGTACAGACAGCGGGAGCGACTTTGTTTTATACTATGTAAAGAAGATAGATACATGACAGTATGACATCCCATGTGGTAGCAGGTGGGTTTATCGCTATTTTTCGGGCGGAATTTTGAACCTCAAGCTAGGAGAGAGAATTTTCGGCCTCATTAGGTTTTTCTGGTAGCAATCATTACACATTGCCTTCCTCGATCGAGCCTCTTGTTCTGTAGCTGTGGTTGTGAACATTGGACAAATGAGGTGGTTTTAAATCTGAGTACGGGAGGAAATCTGCCCAGATGCTTTTTTTTATCGGCTGTTATAAAAAATACAATGCGCATTGATGGATAAATAATTACGTAAATGTTGGTGATCGTAGTACCTATGACACCATAACTAGTGATATGGCCACTGTTGAAATTCCCCATGAGGAAAATTCAAAATTAATTGAATTGATGACACGTTTGGTGGAGTGACTGAGCGATTGGCTTCTGCGTTCCGGGTCGTAGGTTCGATTCACGCACGGATCAAATATGTGTATGGCCTACAAATAGTTGTTCCGGGTCTGGGTGTTTGTGTATCTGTTAACGCACCCACAATACAGGAGACATCCTAGTGTAGGGCAAAATTAAAAAAAAAAGCTCTGGCGTTATTTAAATTGATTTTGTTTTATTCTGTACAATTCATTATTTGTTAACTTATATCATTCATAATTCTATTTTGAAACTTTGAGCAATCATCACTCACTGTCGGTGATGACTGTACATTTCCTTAAGGAGCTGGTAAACTATCAACATTTTACGGCAATGTGGGGCCGGCAAATATGGCCGGCCATGTGAAGCCAACATTGACAAGTGGCCCGGCAATATTGGTTCAACATTGCTGGTATCAAAATCAAAATCAAAAGTTTTTATTTCACATAAACCAATACAGGTGTTTATGAAAAGTCGAATTTAGATGCACGGTTCCAATTAGTCGTTTCCTATGGAGAAGAGTCGGCAAGAAACTCCATGGTTACTCTTTTAAAAATAATATCTTTAACAATTTCAGAGTAATGTCGTATCGTCGTGTGTTGCCGAGTATGGCTGCCGCGGGGCGATAGTTGACAACAATTAATTGCCGGTGATCATTAAGCATGTGGTGATGTGATGCTGTAAACAGTTGCTGGGTATTACCGGCTACACTGTTCTGCCTAGCTTTTTCCCAACTATGATGGGGTCAGCTTCCAGTCTAACCAGACGTGACTGAATAACAGTATTTTACACGGAGTGACTGCCATCAGACCTGCGCAACCCAGTTACTGGGCCATGCCGATACTCTAAACTCTAAAGGTAGACCGGTTGTCAGATTTTCGGGCGTCTGACTTCCCGTAACGACTGTCATACGTTATTCGTATGACACCCGGGACCGACTGTTTAACGTGCTCTCTGAGGCACGGAGTTATCTAGATATGTAACGAACGGTCACCCATCCACAGACTGACCGCGGCAAGCGCAGTTTAAGTTGGAAAATCGTATGATCGTATGATTAACAACCGGGGGGCTACACATTGCCGTAAAATTTTCATCGATTACCTATTACAAAACTCATCAAAAATGGGATGGTTACGGTCTATGGTTTACACGAATTCATCCTTACATTGAATATTTCTTATATAAAGGATAAAACAATATTAATCACGCTTGATTAAAACGAGAGATGATGTCACGCGACGACCTTTGCGTAATTTGGATACAAATTGCCATATTATGTTGATCTGACCAAAAAAAGATAAGGTATATAAGGTTTTATCTACTTACAATCTGTATTGCTAATGATTGTACATCAATATCTTCACACCAAGTATCTACAGGGTGGACCGACAGAACCAGATAGCACAAGCATAATCAGCATATTATCTTCCCCATTGCCAGGCACGGGCCTCTTCTCAGAATGAGAAGGGTTTAGGCCTTAGTCCACCACGCTGGACTGGTGCGGATTGGCAGACTACACACACCATTAAGAACATTTTGGAGCCCTCTCAGGCGTGCAGGTTTCCTCAAGATGTTATACGCGTATTTACTAGGGGACAATTGTTGTGGACATTTTGTCGCTTGCAATACCTGGTTTTCGCCACGTTTTAGTAATATGACTAGTCGCGCGATGATGCTAGGATGTCGCTGAGGATACGTGACGCGCTACATTTGTCCTCTAATGAATACGCGGATTTAGGTTACACAATTTATACAAACTCACATCAAAGTAACATAACATCACGCATTTTATTCCCCGAAGGGTTAGGCAGAGGTGTTTTAGTAACACCCTCATTTCGCCAGTTATATTTAAGTCCCATGTGATAGGGGGCGAGTCTTTTGCTATTAACCGGGCACAAATTCAAACTCCAGACTGCTACTGAAGAATTCCACACGGAAAAGCCCAATACTTAACACTGCCCGACCTGGGGATCGAACCCAGGACCCCGTGCTCAGAAGTCGCGCTTGCGACCACTAGACCAACGAAGCAGTTACATATTCCGTTCTCTTATAAAAGTGCTAGCAGGAAGATACAATCAGCAAACCAAGACGGGAGATCGAACTTGGGACTTCTAAAACAAACAGTAAATGTAACTATTACTTGACCTATGGCCATCTAAAACTACCTATGTTTTATTATCCCGTGCTATATTGCTAAGGTTTATGAGCAATGTAAACTGTAAACTCACCAGCGGGGGACGGTTTACTATAGTTGTAGGTAGTACGTACTGTAACGTAGGGGTTTAGGTAGGTCTCCGGCCGTGGTTCTGTCCATGGTCGGGAGCGAGACTGCGTGGGAAGCCATCGCCTCCTTTTGCGAGGGGGTGATGGCGACCAAGGAGGTAGCGGAGAGGGAGAGGGAGGCCGCTTCTTCTCTCCCTTCTCGCGCTAGACGCACCGGGCGCCGGAGGGCGCGTGATGATCTCCGGCCACCCTAGTGAGTGGCCTGCGGGCGGCGGGTTGGGGAACCCGTCGCCCGACCAGTAACGGGCCCAGGGAGGATGGCGCGTCATGTCCTGCGCGCGCCTCTCGGATGGATGTGGGGCAGGGGAGCAACTGCCCCACCACAGGAGGGGTCCACCAGAGGAAGCTGGTGGACCGAGACCTGTCGGGGTCGCGGTGCATGCAACAGCGAATCCCGTGACCCCGGCCTTAGGTCAGAAAAATTATTAGAAGTAGGAAAACTATCATTATTTATTTTACAAAATAATGTGAAGGTAAAAAAAAAGTTAAAAAAATATAAAATTGTCGGTTAAGCTGGAAGTGAGTTCGTTAATATCGAGCGCGTGTAAAGTTTCTAGACGACAATAGAAACACCACTGTCCTGCGTTAGTAGCCGGATGGCGCGGTGTGTAGCGTGGTAGGCAGAAATCAGCTCCTCTTAGCTTACTTTGATGACATTTAATTATGTCAATTGTTTTATATAGTTTAGCTTCCTTTTCACTTTTGTAAATGTGAGAACTTTGTGGACCTGCATCTATAAATTTGTAAATTACTACAATATTATTCATATTACTTTTTTTAAATTTTATTTTTGTTTGTTAGTTTTTGTACTCAATTCTTTTAGTACTATATTACTCATTGGTCTGTGGTCAGGACCTCATTGTTCTCTCACTATCCTAAATCATTGTACTGTATCCACTGAAATTGTTAAAGGTATTATTTTTAAAAGAGTAACCATGGAGTTTCTTGCCGGCTCTTCTCCATAGGAAACAACTAATTGGAACCGTGCACCTAAATTCGACGTTTCATAAGCACCTGTATTGGTTTATGTGAAATAAAAATTTTTGATTTGATTTGTACTTGCAAGTACTTTAATTGTTTTAAAAATGTAAAATAAAATGCAAATAAAATTGATTTGTAACAGCTTTAAATTAGATTTGATTATTTCTATAGTATTTTAGAATAAAAGTAGGTAGATAACGTAATTTCTTTGTTTGTTAGCTAGATACCTGCTTGAGATAACGTACAACGTTACAGTACTATACACGCAATATAATTATCATGGCTTATAATGTCGCGATGCTTAAGTAAACTGCTGTACGGTCAACAACAAAAGTTGGTTAACACTGTTACTTTTACATAACATCTAAAAGACAAAAAATTATTCGATACACTGCTGTTCAGAATATCATATAATAGTCAAGAGTTTGTGTTATTTTATTATTGCATGTGTTCCTATTAAATTTGAATATTATTGTGTTCAGTTAAGATTTTAAAAACTGAAGTGTTAATATACTTTTGTTGCTGACTGTACCTATATCACAGACCTAGATTACTGAAGCTAGCAAGATGGATTCGATGTAGCGAACTTCAGCCATCCGTAGTCCATAAACGCGAGCCCTCTCCACATTGTTCATCCGTGCTGGCTGTTCGTGCACAATACATGACGCAAAACTATAGTGCGTGGACTTGCTGCACAGTAAACTTGTGCATTTTGCTGTCCAGCAAGCCTACGAACGACCAGCACGGATGGACGATGCGTAGAGAGCTTAACATACATACATATATACCATCACGCCTGTTTCCCATTGGGGTAGGCAGAGAATATAGATTTCCACCTGCTACGATACTGACACGCCCTTTTCGCTTCATATACATTCATTAACCTTCTCAAGCATGCTTGTCGGTTTAGGGTGACCAATCTGGCCTTTTTTGAGAACGTCCGCGATTTGTTCGTGGTACGTTCGCCGAGGTTGGCCCCTTCCAACTGTTCCATCCACACTCACCTTGTACACTTGTTTCGTTCAAATCAAATCAAATCATTTATTTTGTGAACATAACTAAAAAATAGGTGGAAAAATATGTAAAATTCAGAGACTGTCTATGTTCCGCCGTTAAGCATACAAAATGTTTACAAAAAATTAAATTACATTAAAATCAACAATCGTTAATCGTTAATCTCCTTTCGTCCATCCTATCTACATGACCAAACCATCTTAAAATACCTTTCTCAATCCTTCTCACTATATCTTCTTTCACTCCACAACATTCCCTTATCACACTGTTTCCTTACTTTATCTTTCAAAGTTACACCACACATACTTCTCAAAGCTCTCATTTACTGCATTAATCCTACTTTCATGTTTCTTCTGCCACACCCAACCTTCACTACCTACCTTCTTCTTCTTTCTGCCCTTAATCCACACTAGGTGGGGTCGGCACAACATGTATTTCGTAAATCCATGTTGTTAGAGGTTTTGGTTTATTGTTTTATGACCGACAACCTGCCTGACATCAACCCTCCTTGGGAATACTCGTTGCGCCGTCGCGCGGGTGATTCAATGTGCTTGCTGATATTATGCACTGGGTCCCAAAATAATATACTTGTCAATCTTATTGCCGACAATTACTAAGCAGACTATAATATTCTTCTTAGTGGAGTTGACTTGCATACTTGAAGTTCCTCGATCCACTCGTTTAGTTTTGCTAGGGTTGTGTTGGTTGGTTTGGTTCCGACACATCGTAATTTATTTATTTTACAATTTATACATCGTAGTTTACAATTTCTCAACGTAAAAACAAAAAAATACTCGAAAACTTTTTAACAAACATAAAACTGACTTCATAAAAACGATAAAATAATAAAATAATTACCATATTATAAAATTAACAGTTTCAGAAGTCGGTGCTAATCCACGCTGAACCAAATTGAAGGCACCAACTTCTGAGACTGTTAATTTTATAATATGGTAATTATTTTATTATTTTCATCGTTTTTATGAAGTCGGTTTTATTTTTGTTAAAAAGTTTTTTATATTTTTCGTTTTAGTGGCCTTAATTAAAATGTGGTTGGACCTACTAAAGACGCTGCTCGTAATATAATCACATCATCACATTATGCGTACTGTTCGTCATTGAGGAGTTCTATTGTCTATCTCCGAAGTTCTTCATCAGATCTTCACCAGATTTAAATCGGACCAATCTGGAAGTATATCCTTTCAAATATATTTTTTTATCTAAATCGGTTTATAAATGACGGAGTTATGAGGTAACAAACATTAAAAAAAAACGCAACCTAATTGAGAACCTCCTCCTTTTTTGGAAGTCGGTTAAAAATAAATTTTATAAAATATCATATTGATACTTTCACTACCTACCATACATAAGTATTGGCACCAACACTGCCTTATGAACGTAGTATACGAATTTCGTTTTCAGCTTAACAGTTGCTAATATAAACACATCGCGTGTCATAAGCCACGAAAACAATAGAAGCCACACCGGATACCTTGTCATTACACCATATCATTAATAAAATGTCAAATTGAACAGATTGGTTGACCCATTGGACCCTAATTTCACGGTTGTAGACCCTAACCATCGGTTTGCAGTTATCAATTAATAATTATTTGCTGTGTAACGATTTCCGATATAAATTAGTTGGTTAAAATTATTTGTTAGTGTATTGTTTATTAATTTTAGACTTGCGACACGTGCGTGACAATGTGGCATATGCTATGGGGTCGGCAGAACCATAGGTGGTAACAATTTGTGTAATAACAGGATTTTATTATAGGAACATTATTGATTCGTGCAATAAAAAAAATTAAACCGGCTTCAAAAAAATAATAAAATAATTACCATATAAAATTAACAGTTTCAGAAGTCGGTGCTGATCCACGCTGAACCAAATTGAAGGTATCGACTTCTGAAACTGTTAATTTTATATGGTATTTTTTGTTTTTTTAAGTCGGTTTAATTTTTTTGTAAAAAAGTTTTTTTTTTTCATTTTAGTGGCCTTAATTAAAACTTGGTTGGACCTACTAAAGACGCTGCTCGTAACATAATCACATCATCACAATATGCGTACTGTTCGTCATTGAGGAGTTCCATTGTCTATCTCCGAAGTTCTTCGTCAGATCTTTACCAAATTTAAATGGGACCAACTTCGAAGTATACCCTATCCATTAAAAAAATTATCATTAAAATCGGTTCACAATTGGCGAAAATACCGATGAACATACACAAAAAAAAAAAAATACATACAGACGAACATAGTAACCTCCTCCTTTTTGGAAGTCGGTTAAAAAGAATGAGGGGCGTCTAAAAAAACAAAAAAAAACGTCGTCCGTGTAATCGCTTGGGAATGATTTTTTTTTTGCCAGCACTGGCCGACCGTCTCTCAAATGCCCGGGCCGATTTCAGGTCCCAGGTCGGCCCTGCTTCTAAACAGACATTTTTAAAAATAATAAATAGAATAATGACAAGCAATAAAAGCGACTCCCACTACGCCAAAACCTTGCCAAGTTACGTGCTACGACCATACTTAAACCTTTGGCTAGATTAAAATATTGCTTAATGCATACCAAAAAGTACTGCAGAGTAAAATAAACTTTATTACTTAATTACATAAGATTACAATGTCATATGAGCAAGTTTTATGGGCTCTGCACAGCAGCATGCAACATTCATCAAAGATCAATGATGACGACAGCTTGTTCACTTCCATGATGGCAACAAGCACTTATACTACATAACATCACTCCTATATTCCCCGAAGGGTTGGGCAGAGGTGTATAGTAACACCCTCACTTCGCCGTTATGTTTAAGTCCCATGTAATATGGGGCGAGTCTTTTCCCATCAAACGGGCACAAATCTAAACTCCGGACTGCTACTGAGGAATTTCACACGGTTAAAACCCAATAACACTTTTGACCGACCTGGGGATCGCACCCAAGACCTCACGATCAGCAGTCGACCTTGCCACCACTAGACCAACGAGGCAGTTGCTACTTATACTTTCATTCATAAATCGGCAAAGAAAATCTGGAACAAAGAAATATAAATCTTGAGTGTTATTATCGATTATTGCCCCTAGTTTACTTTTAAAACCTTTAATAATAAGTTTTACTTAGCCTTTTTTCTCAACCATGTTGGGGTCAGCTTCCAGTCTATTTTACACGGAGCGACTGCCATCAGACCTCCGCAACCAAGTATTAGGGCAATGCCGATATCCTAAGTAACCTTAGGATATCGGCATCGGTAGTCGCTCCGTGTAAAATACTGGTATTCAGCCGCATCTAATTAGACTGGAAGCTGACCGCAATATAGTTGGGAAAAGACTAGGGAGAATTATATAAATTAATAAAGGATAATAATTCAAGTAAAACATAACATCACGCCTGTATTCCCCGAAAGGTTGGGCAGAGGTGTATAGTAACACCCTCGTTTCGCCGTTATGTTTAAGTCCCATATAATAGGGGGCGAGCTTATTGCCATCAACCGTCACAAATCCAAACTTTGGGCTGCTACTGAGGAACTCCATACGGAAAAACCCAATACCACTTTGCCCGACCTGGGGATCGAACCCATGACCTCACGATCAGCAGTTGCGCTTGCCACCACTATACCAACGATGCAATTCGAGAGTAATACACGTAAAATTACAACGAAAAGATCAATGTATTTCATTTCCAAAAATAGGTTATCACTAGCGGCCCGCCCGGCTTCGCATGGATGGACATTTTTCCCGTTTTTGCAATATTTTTCATTTATGCTCCGCTCCTATTGGTCGTAGCGTGATGTTATACAGCTTATAATTTTCCTCGATAAATGTACTATCCAACACAAAAGTATTATTTCAATTCCAACCAGTAGTTCCTGAGATTAGCGCGTTCAAACAAACAAACTCTTCAGCTTTATAATATTAGTACCTATTAGTATACCTATAGATTACTTTTGAGAAAAAAATAAGTTCGTTCGTATTGCATTTATCTGTAACACTGACAGCAGGTATGATTGCAGAAATACTTTTTTCCATTCATTCATCTCATGGAGAGGGGGCGCAGGAGTCGCAGGATGGCGGAAACGGACACAATGAGTACTTACACCGCTCCGACTTCCGGTACAGTCGCGCGGTGAACCGTTACCATTTACACCTGCTGCGAAAGATTTATCATAGTTAAACGTTGTGATTTTTTATTGGGAATTGTATTCAGTGGTATAATATTTGTTTTTTTTTTAACTAATTCCATTGGTAAGTAAAGTTCTAGCATAACCTCTAACCTCAATAGAAATTGTACACTTACCTATCACATACAATTAATATCTACGTATAAGATAAAAACAGTCCATCTAGTGTACTTCGTTTAATTTATCAATAAAATAATAAAGTACATAATTGTGTCTTTAATTTTGTTGATCCTAGCAGTTTCTCAGCCAATATCTAACTTTAATTGTTCAACCTTTCATGATCTTTGAGAACCGCCCTCATTTTGCTTGGGTGATAAACGTGTCTCATAACCATCTGCATTAACATAACATTACGCCAGTATTCCTCGAAGGGTTGGGCAGAGGTATATAGTAACACCCTCATTGCGCCGTTATGTTTAAGTCCCATGTAATAGGGGGCAAGCCTATTGCCATCAACCAGGCACAAATCCAAACTCCGAGTGGTTACTGAGGAATTCCAGACGGAAAAGCCCAATAACAACACTAAGTTCGACCTGGGGATCGAACCTAGGACCTCACGATCAGCAGTTGCGCTTGCCACCACTAGAGCACTATATCTCCCAATAAAACGATAAAATAATGATCAAATCGTTCCAAAAGTTTGCCTTTCAGTAAAACAAAATGATAATCTCTAACCAAACAAAAATTCAGTCAATCCATATTTAGTAACACTTTTGTAGCTAACAGTACAGTAAGTTTTACCTGCAAACATTGTCGGAATCGGAAGTGGTGGCGTATTGTCTCACGCCCCACGCCATCACGTGCACTTTAATGGTGATTTTAATGGTACGTTTTTTTGTCCCCATTGTCTCTGGTATCGCAATTTCCAGCGAACTTTATTGGTGCGAATAAATGGTACAACGAGGTTCCGGGATGTTGCATTTTGATCTTTTGATGTCCTGATTTGTTTTAGCGATTCAGTTTTACGATGAGGACTTTATTACGATTTAATTGTGATTTATAATACATACAGGGTGTAAACGAAATCATGTAATTCCTTCAAACCTCGTGATGTACTCCTGACATAGATTAACCCTGCACGGGATACTTTAGGATTCAATAATAAAATAATAACAAGAAGTAAACATGTGTTCTTAACGTGAGGCATTTTAGCGCCCCGAGCGAATACCGCGGTTATCGTCCGCCGCGCGGTCATTTAACTCTGTGTGCTAAAATGCCTCACGTTAAGAACACATGTTTGAGATTTGTATTTTTTTTTTAAATTGAATTCAAATGGGTCCCGTTCTGGGTTAATCTATGGCAGCGTTACATCACAAGGTTTGAAGGAATTACATGATTTCGTTTACACCCTGTATAGTAAGTACTACACAACTAAGATGTCGCATCGGCAAACTTCGTAAAACCGATCACTTCCGAGCTGAGTGCGACTTCAAGACCTCGAATATTTATTAGTACTGCAGTAAAAAATGATCTTTACGCTGACGCAATGTTTGAATGACGTGATAATGTGCGCCCGCCATTGGTTGTCCGATCAAATTTGGCAATGCAACTTATAAGTTGTTTCATGCTATACCAGAACATTACGTGTTTTATTTTTATTTATTAAACAGTTTTAATTAGCTTCACTTCGTATATTTGTTTGTTTGATTCAAATCTTGCGACAGATTTTTCAACTACTTCTGCTTAATCGATTCTTCTGAAACTTCGCATACAAATTCAATTCCCATGACAATACAACATTATAATGCAACCATCAATCCTCAAATCTTGATGCTGCAGGAGTACTGCAAGATAAACCCGCCGAACTTAAAAACTTTTTTAAGAGATTATTTATTAAAAGACTATCTAAGATTAGTCGGAAAGGGGGTACTAAACCTCAGGCCACTTAATTTATCACTGATGATTGTTTTAAAGAACGTGTTAAAATTTAAAAATTCGATTTTTTTTCCATGTAATATTAGTTTTATTTTAGTTTTTTCAAAAATTCTTCATCCCTGCTTTAGTTATGAATTCAGAAAATGGAGTTTCTAATCCGTGACCCCAAATATGACGTAAAATGTAAACACGTCTGATCATAGCTGAGGATAAATAGAATTTAGCGTATTTTTTTATGAAATCTTTGAACAGCTATTTCTCTTGGACTATTGTCTTTTGGGGAAAGTTGTAAAACAAAACTTATCCATTATTATGAGTACTTTAACACCCTTTCGGCTTAGTACCCCCTTTCCGACTAACCTTGTATAATCGGGGGGCACGGCAGTGCCCCCGCCAAGTCGAGCGCGAAGCAAACACTGCCGTACCATCCTTTACTGGAACCATTTCGCCGCATTTTCAGGCCCCTATTTGAGAACCTCTGGATAAGACTAGAACGCAGAAATTTTCGTCATCCAGTAAGCTATAATCACATACTTAAAATCCAAAATTCCAAGTCTGTAGGTCATTTAGTTCCGAAGTTAAGCGAAAGCAAAGTTTCGCATTTATGACACTCACTCACTCACTCACTCATGATCATCAGAATAGAACTAGTACTTCCCATAAACTCAGAGAGCTGAAATTTGGTACAGAGTTAGGGTTTAATGGCCACATAAAGGGAAAACTATAAAAACTAGGATAATCGAAGATCTGGAGTACCTGGTGACACTGATTAGAAAACACAAGAGCCCAACCAAACTATTAGAGATCGACATACCGCCTTCACAAAAAATATTCAACTTGGTAGGCCGCTTCATTTGAAGTCAAAAAAAAAAGTCAATATCACGTTTTTACAAAAAGAAGTGAAATCCCACCAAAAACATTCTGTAAAAAACTAGCCAAGTCTCGGTGGAGCTGCTTGTTTATCTCTAAAAAGTAATTAAATCTAGACAAAGTCGTGCCAAGTCTAAGGTTCCTTACTGCGATTTCTTTATTATTATAGTTAATGTTGTGTGACTTGGCCGTTGAACATTCTTTATACGTTAGTGGGTACAAGTCAACGAGACAGGTACAGACGGACTTCTATCAATGATTAGAAGTCCGTCTGTAATGGTTTTTTTTATACTGTTTGTTTTAGGCTCGCCTATACCTACATAAGTATTATTGAAAGACGCAGCTTTATCAAGCCTACAATTGACTGGTTATTGAATCAACGTTTTCCAAGTGGCAATTTTCCATCGTCAATGGGTAGCGGTTCTGGCTACAGATTGGTGCAATGGTGTCATGGAGCACCTGGTTTTGTACCCTTGTGTACCCTTCAACGGCCAAGTCACACAACATTAACTATAATAATAAAGAAATCGCAGTAAGGAACCTTAGACTTGGCACGACTTTGTCTAGATTTAATTACTTTTTAGAGATAAACAAGCAGCTCCACCGAGACTGGGCTAGTTTTTTACAGAATGTTTTTGGTGGGATGTATTTTTACAGTTTAAATAAGTATTCACACGACAACTGGCCGCCATTTCTCGTATTCTTGTGTTGAACTGTACAACGATATTTTCGCATACAAAATTATAATTCTATCTCATTATATCGTCTGAGCAGAGGTACAATAATTATAAAGTGGTCCATGATATAGGTACTCGTAGTTGTCCATAGTTTTTATTATCCTCTTTATAGGATGGGCGACAGATGTCTTACCGTGGTTTCCTTTACAACCGGTTAGCTGCTAATTAAGTTATTAATCGACATTACGTTGGGCAATTATATTTTTGCATTAAGTTAAGAAGTATCTATTCATATCTTGATGATGAGGTTGCATACTTTATGAACTTGAACAGTTTTGAGCTTTCTATCGCCAACTTCCTGGAGTCGACCCCGGACCCATATTAAGGCTGATGCCTTTTATCTGGATGATAATTCGAATCCAAGGCACGCACCTCTGACTTTTCGGATTCATGTGCGTATTGTATAATTATCACTAGTTTAAAAACGGTGAAGGAAAACATGGTGAGGAAACCGGCATGCCTGAGAAATATTTTTTGACGGCATGTGAAGCCAAGTCAGAGGCCCATGGGCGGCATAAACTCTGATACCAGGTTAGTCACTAACCACACGAAAAGAAGAAGAAGGTTCGCTAGCAAATAAGCTAATAAAAGTTTGAATTCTGGAAGAAAGGTGTAAATATAGGTAGGTTAGTAGGTAGGTACTTAAGCATTGCATAGGCAGTAGACACTCCCGCGCAAGGTGCAAATAATAATGAAAATAATGGGAACGAATCCTTAGTCGACTCATGAAACTGGGCAAGACAGCATAGCTTATCCTATCCCGAAAACAAACAGTCAAAATTGATGCATCTTTAAAAACTATCTCACCAACATTAAATTAAATACAACACACTCCGTTAAATATATTATATACTTATGAACATCAAATAATCCTTTAAAAAGCCTTTTAAGTTTAACAGTTTTATTTTGCAGAACCTCTTTTTTTATCGTGGGTAAATCCTCATGGACTATCCCCCGTCCGGGGGAGACGGGGGGTGTGCCGGACTCTTACCGGCTAAAACCACCTCGGTGTCCCTCCTTCTGACCTAAGGCCGGGGTCACGGGATTCGCTATTGCATGCACCGCGACCCCGGCAGGTCTCGGTCCACCAATCTTGCAGAACCCCTGCAGCATTGATCAGGATTTGAGGATTGAAGTTAGAAATTATAATGTCGTATTGTCATGGGAATTTAATTTGTGTGCAAAGTTTCAGGAGAATCGGTTAAGCAGAAGTAGTTGAAAAATCTGCCGCAAGATTTTAATCAAACAAAGTCGGCAGTGTAAAATACAATTTTTTTATAGAGATTGAAATAACTGTCTCCTGCAAAAAATATGGCCGATTACAAGTTTGCCATCATACGTCATAGATAGCTTAGAAGTATTTGAATTGACATTTTGTTGAACTAGTAAGTGTATGACGAGTTTATCAATCTAAAGAAGAAATAAAACGCTTTAGAAGAAAATTTTATTTACGAGGTTTTCACCACCGAGCGTCGATAAACGAAATGAAGCTAATTAAAACCTTTAAAAAAACAAACAAAGATAAATCATCAATATAACTTACAAACAGCGGTGTCTCACATAAATTAAATACTATTTTTAGTAACACCAGTGTACCGATGGGTATTGTTTCAATTTCGTGCCATATTTGGCAACATTGCCAATGCAGGAAGTTTCGGGCCGCGCATTGTAATTAGTTGGATCCGTTCTACGTAGGTACATACTAATGTAAAGTGACAGCGCACTCTTACGTACACTGGCGGGCAGAAATATGTGTAATACATACTTAATAAGAAGTCAAGACACCGGTATATCGGTCATCGAATATCAATACATTATTTTATTGACATGTTTTAGAACTAGCGGCCCGTCCCGGCTTCGCACGGGTGGACATTATTCCCGTTTTTGCAACATTTTTCATTTATGCTCCGCTCCTATTGGTCGTAGCGTGATGTTATATAGCCTATAACCTTCCTCGATAAATGGACTATCCAACACAATAAGATTTTTTCAATTCCAACCAGTAGTTCCTGAGATTAGCGCGTTCAAACAAACAAACAAACTTCAGCTTTATAATATTCAGTGATAATATTCGCATCATTATAAAACTAAATAAAGCTAGATTTGTCTTACGTAGCAAGTTTCATGACATAAATAATATTTTCGTCTTCAAAAAAGCTTGTTATCTTCGGCTAAAGTACCAAATAACAGTAATTTACGAGCATTTAGCTCTCAAAAGATCCATTATGTAGGTACTTGTAATCTTACAAATTTCCACCAAATGTCGGTTACATTCAAATCAACAAAGTATCCCGCAGCCACTCAAAATGTTACACCTTAGCCCCAAAAGGTGTTCACGAACATCTGTGAATAATCCGTTAAACTTTGAAGTATGTGCCCGCATATTATGGCCTTCACTATTCCCCATAAATCATGGAATCTTTCACAGAAATACTTAGGATAGGAAGGAAGGAACTGTGTAGTATTTCATATAGTATTATTATAATATTTGGTAGTGTATAGTATTATTGGCCAGCTGTGTAATGTGTATAGGTGAATGAATCATTGGGCTATCAAATAATGGTTAATATTCCCGATATTTTTTGGAAACTTGGCACGTTTTCGGAAGTTACGTCAGTCATTATTGTCAATAAGGATTAGATCAGCTGCTGCTTTCTACTATAAGTACAGTCGCGGAATGATAATGTTGTACACCTTAAGGTCTATTTTTGTTTGCACAGTGCAAGAAATGAACTATTTTACCGACTACGTATTGCCAACATTATAGAAAAGAAAATACTAGTATTTTGTGACAAGATATTATGGTGACATGGTGACAGACAAGTAATGCTATTTAATCATCGATTTGATTGATGTAATGATTTTTACAACGAAACCCCTTAAACCAAATCAAAGACATTACATGGCACTAATACGTCATAATGGAGGCAAAAGGCAATTTTGATCCTTGCTACCCAATAATTAAACATAATTTTCCATGCATTGTTCTGTTCCGTTCAACAGTTTCAAGAGGTAACATGTGCCGCGATGTGGGAAAGGAATGAATTTGAAAACTGACGAACCTTATCATTCCCCTATACTGTAAATGAGTACCTTTTGACAGAAAAGGCTTATTTACAATTTTATTTGCAAATTTTATTTGTGAAAAAATTAATACTACCTATTGTTACCTATGTTATAAAAATAACAACAGAACACAGAACAGCCTTTCATTCAGCCTTATACAACTTGCGCTGGAGTGCCTACTACTTTTGCAATGTTTAAGTATCTACCTACCTATATTTACACCTTTCTTCCAGAATTGAAACTATTATAAGGTTATTTGCATTAGCCTTAAAGTGCATTAGAGTTCTTCCTTGTAGAATCTAAATTCACTGTTTATGAGGTAGGTAAGTCTGACACAGATTTTTTTGGTCGTAGTTATAATCTGTAGACCTTTTTTTATTCTGGAGAAATGCACACGCATACTGCACTACCACGGGGTGATAGTGCAGTTATGTGGGATTCAAACCCACTAAAACTCCACGGTGTCGCGTAAGCACTCATCCGCGAACCCGCCGCGGCTGTCCGTCACCGGACCCTGCTCTGGGCAGTACCCCCCATCGCCTGCGCACCAGAACACATGGTACGCCGTGACCACCCCGGGGACCAAACGAGCACATTGGCGCCAGACGACCCCGTGTCTGGGCACCCCTGGTCCCCCTGCGACGGGTCAGGTTAGTGGCCCCGCCTACCACTTTTCGGCCGCAGAGGATAGGGAGAGCGGCCAGCGACCCCCACTGCGTCCGCCATCTGACGGTGGCGACCCCGTCAAGGCCGCGGAAGGTAGGTAGAACGGCGCATCGCAATACCGGCACTCCTCTCCCGCCGCGGACTCCACCCTTCAGCCGCGATATCGATATTGATATCGCGGCCCGCCTCAGTTGTGATGTCGCCCAGGCGACACCGCAACCTACTTGGCCGCTCCGTCGAGGGCTTCCAGGCCCAAGCCCCGACGAGCAGCTCCTCCTCGGGTTCCTCTTCGCTTCACCGTGGGGATCTACGCCACGGCTACTGAACCCCCCCGCAACGACAATGCGGGTACCCACCGGGGGGATAATCTGTAGACCTAGTACGAACGTTTGACGTATACTATCGTAACTGATGTAAGCGAATTTTGAATCTAACTAATATACAAAATTACTGTCCTACATTGTGGTTAATTTTTTGCGACATGCACAATTTGTATCATACATAGATATGAATAAGTAAAGTATTCAATTTAATTAAATAGTAGGTATGTGTGAAACGAGTATTTCCAATTCAAAATTCACTTCATTAACGTTACGTTTACGGTAGTAACTCGATAGCATATTTTTTTAAATTTCCTATTTTATTCTGCACATTGATAGCACGATCAAAACATGTATAATATCGATTAATACATAAAACAAACAAAAGGTGCCATATGAATTATCAAAATACATTAAAACACGTGTCACTCGTCATCATTACAAAACCATTGATGTGTGAAATTATAAACTTATTATTATGGAAACAGAACGAGACACGCGAATTTGTACTTTAATTTCATTGTTTTAATAGTTATATTACTTTGGCATCTTATTTTCATAAAAATAACCAATCATCGTGATTACCTACGTCATATTATTTTGATTATTAATTACCTACCTACATAATGGATGGAGCACGCGACCATAATATCCTATTGGTTTATTTTTGTGGACTTTGACACAATATGTGGCATATGGCTAATTAATAAAGAACAAAAGAAAAAATAAATAAAAAAATAATTCGGAGGTAAATTACAGGTTTTGATTAAAAAAATTAAAAGGTAGTAAGTAGATCTTTTTAAGTATAAATTAGTAGGTAGATATTATTATCTAGAAAGTTTTATAAGTAATATTGTTATCCTGTTTTCTGTTATTAAGTTAATATAATGTGACTAATGGCTACTAATGGCAAACGCTACTCAGTATTGTGTTTAACACCCATATTCTAAGACGTTTCTCTGAAACTTACTCGACTCGTCTCCACCTCGACTCAGCCTACAGTTGACAGATTCGTCCTTGACTCGAAATTTTTCCTCAGTCGAGGTAAGGAATCATCTGTCAAACTCAAGGTACCTCGGAACCTACCTTAAGGAAAGAAGTGTCAAAGTTCGTATATAATAAAAATTAATTTTGAAGACTGTCGAATATGCTTACGATAATCCTTACAATTTTTTATCGCGGCGTTATTTGCGCGATGCAGATAATTCAAATTATGACGTAATGACTCCGTCGAGGAACCTCAAAGTTTACTCGAAATTGCGACTAAGAATACAATTTTGAAGGTGTTTTCGAGGCCATCCTGAGTCGAGTAAGTTTTGGAGGAACGTCTTAGAATATGAGTGTAAGTCTCGTGCTGTCACTGTCACTTTAATATGTAAACAGCAGTGATAGCTTAGTAGTGTGGCCATCGGACTGCCAAGTCATAAGGTCTCGAGTTCGAACCCAAGGCTCTGACTTTTCGGATTCATGTGCGTATTGTATAATTATCACTTGCTTAAAACGGTGAACGATGTCATCGTGAGGAAACCGGCATGCCTGATAGATATTTCTCGACGGCATGTGAAGCCAAGTCAAATGCCCATGGGCGGCATAAATTCTGACACCAGGTTCGTTACTAACAACACGAAAAGAAGAGAACTGTCACTTTACGGCAAAGTAACAGTGACAGCACGACATTAACGGCAATTTAAAATTGAGTAGCGTTTGAGTACCTACATAGGTACCTACCTATTTAATTTGGCCATAAGTAGTCTGATTTTAATCATGGTCATCTGAATGCTACTTCAGAAACAGAATTTCATGTTATACTAACTTTCAACATAACTGCTTCACTAAAATACGTTAGAATCAAAATCATAGTTGCCGTTAACAAAGAAAAACATAACAATAACATTTCTATTCAATTAATCATGCACATGTCGAGTTGAGATATAATATTTGGCGAAACGGAGTAAAGAGAGCAACCCTTACATCCATTGTGATGAGAGGCAGATGTGCTGCGTGGTCCGCTCTACCGGTTATTGTGTGCGGCTTTGTGGACGACAGCGTGGAGTGGACATGACTTGGAAATGGGAGCGAGAATTTTTTTTATCGAAGGAATGATGGATGAAAGCAATATGAAAATTATCATTGGTCTTTTAGGAAAAATATCCGAAGAATAGCAGTTTCGCTAAGTATATGTACTAAACTTGACTCGAGTCGCATACTTCCTTATTATTTAAAAAAAAAATCTGTAAATTGCATGTACGTAGAGCTAATTAAAATTGGGTAATTCAAACTACCGTAGTGGGGAAGGACTGCTATGTTACTTCAATTATCACTTTAATTTTGGCTTTAAATGGAACAATTTAGAAGTGGAAAATAACAATGGTGGTCTTTCAAAAAAATATCTACCTACTTAAAGCCTAGACTACCGTACCGTACTCCTCCTGTGCAAAGCAACGCGGGTTCCATACCTAAGTGTTCTTGGTGAAGTAGGTTATTTTATTTAAGAAAAAAAAGCATTCCACTGGATGTAGGTACCTAGGTACCTAATCATCCAATCTGCATGGTAAAAGAACGCAGAATATATCCCTTAGTTGATGTAAATCCACACTAATTTGTCGTTCGTTAGAAGCCGTAACAGGTGTCGGCACAATGCCCGATATTCGCCATGATCCGCCATTACCATTATGTTATTATTATTGAGTAAATTCTTTTGTGGTGTTTAGGCGATTTTAAACGGGTTAATTTTCTCTGTCTTGCAGTGTGCTTCGTCCTTGGAGGGGACTGGCCATGTTGTGGCTGCTATATCTACCTCATACTTAGACGATGTAATTAGATCCGGTGGTTAGATCCAGCTGTATGCTAAGGCCAACTTGCCCAATATCGTTTAGCCCACGGCCAATGCGATAGCCGACTGAAACTTGTATGCATGTGACAGGGATTTATTTGGTTAGCCCTGGGCTAAAGATTTTGCGCATGTCAGCTTTATAACAACTTCAATCCACCCTTCTTCATAGTAGTTCCGTTATTATTGAGGACTAGCTGTCTCCTCACGTTTTAAACAGTTTTTCTCCCTCCTGTAAAATTTGCCCAAACGGAGTTACGAATTTTGATAATTAGGCTGAAGATATGCAATTCTCCTTTTTAAATATTTTTCGCTTGTCTCCTTTCTCACGGCGACCAAAGGCTTCAGTCTAGTTTGCGTTGGAAAATCCTCATGGATGTCCCTCGCCCGGGGAAGGCGAGGGGGTCTGCCGGACTCTTACCGGCTAAAAACCAACTGTGTCCCTCCTTCGGACCTAAGGCCGGGGTCACGGGATTCGCTATTGCATGCACCGCGACCCCGGCAGGTCTCGGTCCACCAGCTTCTTCTGGTGGACCTCTCCTATGGTGGGGCAATTGCTCCCCTGCCCCACTTCCTTCGAGAGGCGCGCCATCCTCCCTGGGCCTGTTACTGGGTCGGGCGACGGGTCCCCTAACCCGCCGTCCGCAGGCCACTCACTAGGGTGGCCAGAGATCGTCACGCGCCCTCTGGCGCCCGGTGCGTCTAGCTCGAGAAGGGAGAGAAGAGGCGGCCTCCCTCTCCCTCTCCGCTACCTCCTTGGTCGCTATCACCTCCTCACAAAAAGAGTCTCGCTCTCGACCATGGACAGAACCACGGCCGGAAGCGAGAGGTCACCGCCGACCACCGCGACTAGTTCGCGGCGCTGCGACCCCCAAGCTGGACACGCCTGCAAAGTGTGCAGCGCCGTGTCCTCGGGGCAGTCGCAGTGGTGACAACCGGGCGTCTGCTCCCGGCCTATACGACACAGGTACTTCCCGAAACAGCCATGTCCCGAGAGTACCTGCGTCAGCCGGAAGCTGAGCGCCGTGACGCCTCTCCAGCCACTCCTCCATAACGGGCTTTACCGCCGCAATCGCGGCGTGCCACGCGCTGGGTTGCGTAAGTCGTTCAGTCTATTTAGCCTATAGGTACCTAATTTAAGACCTGATCACAACCAATCAGCATGAGTTAAATCGTTATTAGAAATAATGTCAATCACATTTTATCCAATAATAATCCCTTAAAAGCCTTTAAGTTAAACGATTTTATCTTGTAGTATCCCTGCAGCTTCAGGATTTGAGGATTGAAGGTTGAAGTTATATGTTGTATTGTTGCGGGAATTGAATTTGTGTGCGAAGTTTCAGACGAATCAGTTAAGCAGAAGTCCTAAACGTGCCAACTAAGAATAGGATCGCGCTTGCTACAACTTCACACGATAGCTGTCAAATTAAAAGAGCCAGCAAAAAAAAAACTGAAAAAAAATGTTATATTTTTTTATTCACAGATTGATTATTATTTATATTCATTTTTATAAAGTGTTATTTCTTGAATTCCATAAATAGATAATTTTGGATAAATTAATTATATTTGAAAACAGTATACATTAAAGAAATGAAACAATATATTTAGTTAACTTCACGAAATGCTACTGGTCACCCTAACATGTCGCCATAATAATAATATAATTACTGTGTAATTAATTTGGCGTAAATTGATTAGAAATACCAAAAAAGTGAACTAAATATAATTAAACTGAGTATAATTTTTTTATTTACTTTTTTGCACACCTTACGCTTTGGTAATGAAGTTCACGAGTATTGCGGAACAAAATGGCGTCTTGACAGTACTATTCTTAGTTGGCACGCATGTAGTTGAAAAATCTGGCGCAAGATTTGAATCAAACAAACAAAATATACGAAGTGAAGGTAATTAAAACCGCTTATAAGGTGATTTGGTGCCAATGATGACAAGATGCCCAGTTTGCGGGAAATTTAGGTTTAATTAAAAACAAAACAACTTAATCTCCTTCTTATCCCTTATCCCACACTAGGTGGGGTCGGCACAACATGTATTTCATAAATTCATGTTGTTAGAGGTTTTGGCTTATTGTTTTATGACCGGCCGCCTGCCTGATATCAACCCTCCTTGGGAATACTCGTTGCGCCGTCGCGCGGGTGACCAATGTGCTTGCTGATATTATGCACTGGGTCCCAAAATGATATGCTTGTCAATTTTATTGCCGACAACTAAGCAGACTATGTTCTTCTTGGTGGAGTATACTTGAAGTCCCTCGACAAAAAATAAAACAACTTAATATTTTAATAAAAACATTCGACTATTAAATGCATAATTATTTATTAGGCATATTCACAAGTATATATAAAACTTTAACAGATTAGATTTTCGAGAATATTCGTCCATACGTCCAGAGCCGCTACCGATATTAAGTTTTAATAATATATTAGAACATTTCATGATTTTATTTTAGACCCAAATTTCGAACAATTACATTATTGTATCAACACAGCGAGTTTAGTAACTAATTGTTAGTTTTAGGCCTTGGGTTCACTAGGGGACAAAATGTTCTCCAACATGACGCGCAACATTGACTCTACGTGACGCTGCGACGTTGCACACTGCCCCGCAACGTTGAGCGCAATTTTGCGTGGCATTTCTACAAGACGCGGGACATGTTGCCGCCGCTTCGAGAGCAGGCGCATGTGTGTGCGAGCGAATTGTTCCGCGACATTTTCCCAGGGACATTCACTTAGATATCCCGCGTCAAGTCCCACGGCATGTTGCTCCATTTGTCCTTTAGTGAATCCAAGGCTAGAGAGACGATACTAAAGCCTCGTATCCACTAGACAACATTTAGCGCACGGCATGTTGCACAACATGTTGCTCAACGTGTTAAAAGTCAGCGCGGAACTTTTGTTTAGCAACGTTGTCTGTCTACACATGATTTCGCTCGCATCAGTCGTCGACAACATGTCGCCAGAGGAACTAGTGTTGATTTCAGCGGCGGTAGTTGTAATTTTATCGAAAATTGCATCAAAAAGAAAAAAAAAACGACGTTGGTGGGTTAGAAAACAAAATAAAGAAAATGTATCCAGTGTATTCGTATACCACACGGACATTTCTGTGCGTCACGTCTCCGCTCGATAACATTTGATGCTCAACTGCATGTTGCACAACATGTTGCCGAAACAAACATAAAGCCGTGCGTCATGTTGCGCGTCAGCTGGCAACGTTGCGCGATGTTGTGCAACGCTGCCGAACATGTTAAGCGTCACAAAGAGCCTTCACGAGAGACGATACTTAAGAGGAAACGCGGGCTGCAAAATATTTGAAGAATAGGTTTTTCAGCGATCTATTTCCGTCCCACCCCTCCCGCAAACCTTTCCAGTTGAGCGCGAAAGAGACAACTGCATCTCGGACTGATTTCTCCTGTGCAATATTAGCGAAATCGTACTTTCGTATTTCTCTGTTTCCTACTTCAAATCTGGACCGATTTTAATGTTTTTTCTGTAATAATTTAAGAAAGACTTTGGTTATGTCTATATGTTTTTCTTTTATTCTTTATATTCGTCAAATTTGTTTGTCAGATGTCTGAAAACGGTGGTAAAACCGGTCGATTTTTGTAAAATTTAAACGTTTCTAGTTCTTTTAATAATTAATTTATTGACATAAACAAAACATAGGGACATAGTGGTGGTAGATATATATCATATGGTAAAAAATATTTGCTCTAGTGACATTATCCAAAGAGGAAGCTAAGGAATACGTCTGTATGGACTATATGCCGACCGCATTTCCTCTTAAGTACGTCCGGCGCATCCCGGGCAGTCAGCCCCGCTGCCGCGCTGACTAGCTATTCTTTTCACCACGGCATGAGCTATTCTCGTATAGTTCCTGCCGACACGAATGAAGAAAAATAAAAGATTATATTATTCACTGCCACATCTAACAATTGGTTACCAAACCCCGTACCAAACTTTCTAATTTCGATGAATAAAATTTGAACCATACATAGTAGCAACAACATTTTAACGTACAATATCACATATAAAGAAGTACAATATTTTATACAAGGTTATTGATAAAATACCCGCAAGCCATTAAGACTAAAAACTTTTGTTTATTTTTTGGAAATACTGTAGTGCTATATGTATAATATTAATAATCTATGACAGGCAGTCAGATTATCGTTGATAGCCTAAATAGTCAAACGGTACTCAATTTTAAGTTTCCATTACGTCTCGTGCTGTCACTGTCACTCTAAGGCGGATTGACAGAGACAGCACGAAATGAACGGCAACTTAAAATTAAATAGTGTTTGAGTATTTGGGCATATGGCATGTAATAGCGTTCTGAGTTACATCCTTAGTGATTGTAAGGAATCCTATAAAAACATTGATTAAAATCGCGATTAGGTTAACGCAAAATACCTCTAAATATTTCTGGTGACGAGACAAAAACAAAACCACACGATAAAAACAAGACGAGCACAATGGAAAACCAGAAAATGGAGTATTCGATGGGTGCAGCCGGCCCACAGTTTGACCCGTAAATGAGACAAGCACAGTCAAATGCAGATGGAAGAACTGGCTATGTAACTTTCAATACGTCGACGACCAACTTGGCCTAAATGATAAACAAAAATATCAAGATTGCTGCATCAGGGCGGTCCTGAAATACAAGAAATCTATGAAACCGTAAAGGAAAACACCGTTGAGCGAAACAATGAGTATGAAAAATGCATTAAAAGATTAAATTCTCATTTCGATCCAGAAGTGAACATCAGTTACGGCGTCAGATCTTAGGAAATATTTAAATGGATCCTAAAGAGTGTCTTGACCAATTTGTCCAACTGCGAAAACAAGTGAAATATTGTGAGTTCATGAACACTGAAAAAATGGTAAGAGACCAATTGATAGATAAAATAACAAATACAGACACTAAAAGCTATTAAAGCATCCTGGCTGTATAGGTAGGGGATAGGCTGGATACAAGTACGTCCAGCGTTGGGTTAATACCCATATTAGGAAATAAGTATTTTTTTTCACCGTTAACACCAGTTTTAAGTTTCATTGTACTAGTATTAAAACGGAAATAAAACATTTTAATATTTTTGTTAAAGAAAGGAAAATACTTTTTTCTTAGTAAGGCCCTGCAGGTTCTAAGAATTAACGAGCTAGATAACACTACAATTGAGTAACATACCCCGGGAAAGCCAGTACAAGAGGAAATGGCTGTAAACATAATTAATTATGGCAAAGTGTCACGTGGACGACATGGACACATGGCCAAAGGTAATGACTGCCCAGCTCTAACAGCAGAATGTGATAAGTGCGGATTAAAAGGACACTTCGCAAAGCTATGTAAAACTAAAGAAAATATAGGCGAGAGGAAGAAGGCAGCTATAAAAAGAGGAAGAAAAGATACATCATGTATGTTATTGAAGAAACCTTCAGTTCAGACAATACAGACAATAGTGACAGCGATGAGCCACATGGAACACTGGTAGAGGTGAATTCAATATTCGAGGGTACAGATAATCTTCTTTCCGTGGTTAGTGACTAACCTGATGTCAGAGTTTATGCCGCCTTGGGCCTCTGACTTGGTTTCTAATGCCGTCGAGAAATATCTCTCAGGCGTGCCGGTTTCCTTCACCGTTTTTAAGCACGTGATAATGTACAATACGCACATGAATCCGAAAAGTCGGAGGTGCGAGCCTTGGGTTCGAACTATGACTTGGTAGTCCGACGGTCACATCACTAGGCTATCTCTGGTACAGATAATAATAAATGTGACATTATGGTTGGTGATAAAGTTTTATGTAAGTTTAATAAAGCCTCTGGTGCTACTATTAACGTAATTGATAAATATACACTTAAGAAACTTGTTAAATCTGGTCTATGCTGTAAACCTAATGTCGCCTGTGAACAAAAAATACGATTCATATTATGGAGATAAAGATTTTCCAAAATCAGGTATCTTTAAAACTTCATTATTTTCTTCAGACGGCAAATTAACAGTAAGAGCTGATATTCTAGTTTTCAAACCCTGTGGACCCTCTTTGTTAAGTAGGCAGACATCAATGCAATTAGGTTTGCTCAGAATAGGTCCTATGCCCTCCCTATCCAACCTGACACCATTACTTGTCAATTCTATAAAAACTATATACACAAAAGATTTTGTTATGAAGAATCATCCAAAATGATTTGAGGGTGTTCGAAAACTTGAAATTCCTATTGACCCTAAGGTTAAATTAGTAGTACAACCATTTAGGAGACAACAGTTTAATGTAAGAGACATAGAACAAAAGCTTCTTAAGGAGTTATTTGACAGTGACAACATCGAATCTGTTACAGGACCGTCTCTATGTGTATCTCCTCTGCATATTGTACAGAAAAAAGATAAAAGACCAATATAGGCTAGAGATCGACATGAGAGAGGCCACTGAAGCAGTGATGAGGGAATGTGTAACATTACCTACATTTGAAGAACTTATATCTGATTTAAATGGTTCTAAGTACTTCTCTGCACTTGATATTAAATGGGGATACCATCAACAAGAATTGGAGGAATCAAGGTCAATAACTGTATTCAGCTGCAGTCTTGGACTATTCAGGTACAAAAGGCTTTTCTTTGGGATATGATGTGCATCAGAAATATTCCAGCGAGTAATAGTACACTTACTACAAGGCACTGAATTGCCAATAGCCAGGATGATATCCGAATGAGAGGCTGTACCAGAGAGCAACATTATCAAAGGCTTATCCAAGTACTCAACCATCTACAAGATAGTGGCTTCACCCTAAATGAAAGGAAATGCATATTTGGTGTCTACGAGATAACTTTCCTAGAGCATCACCGATCAGGTGACATAGACTAGTCAGCAGGTTATTCAGGAATTCCGAGCTCCACAAAACAAAATTGAGGTGAGCTTTCTCGGTTTAGTAAACTTCTCTGCTAGATTTGTACCAAACTTTAGCACACTGTTCCAAAACCTAACATAGAAGGATACATAATTTGCTTGGCTGAATGATCAGCACCATGCATTCCAACAGCTAAAGGATCTTATTGTGAAGATACCAGTACTGGCGTATTATGACAAGAACGCTGAAACCATCCTTATTACAGATGACAGCCTGGTAGGAATTGTTACAATTTTGATCCAACAACAGTCTTTTAAAGGCAAGTTGGAACCTGTAGTCATCAAATATTTCAGCAAAATCAAAAACTCTTTCCTATCTTGCCGGGTTACAAACTCGGTAAGATAGTGGCGTTCAATCCACTTCAGACGATCCCCACTCCTTTTTGTGAGAGGTAGTCGCGTGGTGCGTATGCACACTTCTTCTTTTTCCCTATTGCACTTCTTGTAGATGGTATTTGCGGACCGATTCTACGTAACCGGGCAGTTTATTGGCGAGACCTGGTGTGTCTCTAGCGTGTGTATGCACATATCTCTTATTATTGTCTTATACTAGATGACCCAGTGAACTTCGTAACAACATTTTTTTTTTAATTTTTAAATTATGCCTACAAAGAGGCGAACAAAACAAAAAAAAACAAATCGGTCGAGCCGTTTTCGAGTTTTTGGGAGAGTAACGCACGGCAATTGATTTTTATATATATAGATAGATAAGTACACAGCTATTGTGTGGCGATAGAACTAACACAATAGCAATTTACCTATATAATGCACACTTGCACTGTAGCGATTTAGACAAAGAGTGGGGCGTGTCTTCGTGGATTGTTAATTTCGTATTAGAAGATGGAAGTGTCGTTCTCATATTTCCAAAAATCGTAGACAAAAGTTGTTAGTTTTAACGAGAAAAACTCGCGGGTATTTTTCAATTTAGCCTGAAGCCAGACGTGCGTAGTTTACGCTGCGCAAAGTGAATCCGTAATTTCGCTTGCGTCACAATATTGCGATTAGAGCGACACAACGACGCAAAATCAGTTCTTTAAGGTCCGAGCCATATTTGACGGAAGATACGTCGCGGTAGATGTTTATATGGAATTATGTATACCGGCGGAAGATCGGCGACGTATCGTCAGATGTTGCTTGGCCCTAAATCGGTCACGTAAATTACGCGACTCACTGAGTGGCGTAAATTATGCATGTCTGGCCTCAGCTTAACCTAGTATATTTATACAGCGCCTATCTGTAGTATTGGTAGCGCCAGTTGAAACGCGTTCTGTATGTAGGTCGAACTGTTGCCGGCCTGAAACAAGGATAAGAGAGAGGTGAATAATTTGGAAGTATTTTTATATCACATGGTGCACGAAAGTAAACCTCAGGTTAATCCTTAGACCGTTTTTCCACGGTTCAAGACAACTCGACAAAACGTGGTTTTAATAACCTTTTACTCACAAAACGACACGACACTTTTAACCGACTTCCAGAAAAGGAGGAGGTTCTCAATTCGACTGTGTTTTTTTTATTATTTATTTGTTCCGCGATATCTTTGCTAATTGTGAACCGATTTTAATTATTCTTTTTTTGTTTGAAAGAGTATTCTTTCGAAGTGGTCCCATTTAAATTTGGTGAAGATTTGATGATGAACTTCGGAGATAGACAATTTGAAGTCTGTTGTTTTTGTAAAAACGTTTTTTTATGTCATAATAAATTGTTCGTTGAAATATATGGTTCTCGGAGACGTCACCAAATTTACTCGTGTCGTGACGCGTGGAAAAACGGCCTAACTACAAGGCTGAGGTGTATTGTCGTACCCCATGTGGTTTCTGATACAGATTATGCCGTTTCCTCTCTTCGTAGATGTCGTAAAAGCAAACTAAGGGTTTATGTCAAAAGGATGGCTAGCAGCATTCTCCTGTGCGCTATTTCGCTGTGCGTTCACGCTTTTATAACATTTCGGTTCGGTTCAGCCACTCATTACCATTCGGGTTGGTGTTCTTTTGTTTCACTACGGAAGCGGCATGTAGACATGTTTTTATACCTAAACCACAAAGCGACATAATCCTGCTGCATGTACCACACAAAACACTTCTTGCTGGTAATTCCACTATCACCCATATTCTAAGACGTTCCTCCAAAACTTACTCGACTCAGAACGGCCTCGAAAACACCTTTTAAATTGTATTCTTAGTCGCAATTTCGAGTGAACTTTGAGGTTGCTCGACGGAGTCATTACGTCATAATTTGAATTATCTGCATCGCGCAAATAACGCCGCGATAAAAAATTGTAAGGATTATCGTAAGCATATTCGATAGTCTTCTAAATTAATTTTTATTACATACGAACTTTGACACTTCCTTCCTTAAGGTAGGTTCCGAGGTACCTTGAGTTTGACATATGATTCCTTACCTTGACTGAGGAAAAATTTCGAGTCGAGGACGTTTATGTCAACTATAACTACCGATGGTAGTGAGAAAGGCTGAGTCGAGGTGGAGTCGAGTCGAGTAAGTTTTGAAGGAACGTCTTAGAATATGGGTGTATATCTAACACTACTACAGTATTTATGATTTAAGATAGGTACTGAAAAGTCATCATATTTGCAATGGTTACAATGGTTTACCTCTAAGAATATATTGGTGATATACGTGTTGACCTGTTCAGTATTGTCTGAAGGAAGCCCATTTAACTTTTCAGTGAATAGTGTCGCCAACTCACTGATGTGTTTCGTCAGCACTACGGTCATTCTGAAATAGACGAATTTATTTTTAGTATCGCAAAGGATCAGGAATTATATGGAAAGAAGGGCCTTTACCCTGCAGTGGGACAGAATAGGCTCATAATATTCTTCTATATAGACTAAAACTCTGCAACAAAAATTGTTATACCATGGCAGTGAAAGCATATAACCACTTAGCCGAAGAATTTAGAAGTGCTACAGATTTGGTATTTAGTAAAAAGCTGTACAGCTGGTTGTGTGAGAGATGTTTTTATTCCATCAATGAGTATTTTGAGTGTAAAATGTAAAACTTAATTGCTATAATTATTATGACATCTACATAATTGACATTACATCATTATTACTATCGCTATTTTTAATATGCATTATTATTTTAAATGAATATAATTGTATGTAATTGTAATGTTAATGTTCTTTTTTTTGTTTTCTCCAATTTATGTGTTTTTATTGCATTGTAATCTAAATTTAAATTATGAAATTATTATTAGTAATGTGTACTGCATGCTAAGGTATAACTAAATCTAAATATTTGTACGACTGAAATGCCGAATATAGTGAAACCATTATCTCTTAAGAACTTATGTACCTATATTCTTGCAAATTAAATTATCATTCATTCATTCTTTTGCATTGTAGTAAGTCAAGTAGTCTGTAAAAGATCGATAATGTTATACATACTTTAATTTACAATATCAAAGAATTCTTAGACTGTACATTCTAAATATATAATAAAAAGTACACTTATTTGCTTGATACTTCTTAGTTTTTTATGTCTGCTTTTCTAAAAAATGTGTCAATATTACTTTTACTTGTGACTGTAAATGATAAAGATATTAATTATATGCATGTACCTTGTAAATGAGAACATATTTCATAAATATGATATTTTCGCATGCCACAAAAGGCAAAATGTGTTGGAACTATATAATATTGACTCTGTTTACATCTGTCTGTACCCATATTTTAAGCGAAATAAACGATTTGATTTGAGACCGTAAAAACTTAACTATAACAATTTCACAGCCCGAGTCGGATATAGCCCTGAGCAGATGACAGAGATTTGTCCAGCGAACTGCCGTGGTTAAGAATTACAATGGTTGGTAGTTGTTGCCCGTTGCGACATTCGGCACGTGGTTGGTTTTTGTCAGCCGCGGCAGTCTGCCTAAAAAAAAGCCCGTCGTCTACTCAGGGCCTATATCGGACCAAAAAAATCGTGTCTATTTCGCCCACATCGGATTTATACGACAGAAAACCTGTGTTCGTCGCTATTGATTCGCCACCAGAAGGTGATGTGGCAACATAACCTTATTTATTGGGCCAATCTATGCCCAGCACTGGCCTTGTCATACTTACTGAGTGAGTGCATCAGCCTCATCAGCTGTGGACCTCCTGGTCTTGACGAGCAGCATCTCTGCCGCCTTATGGTACTGTTCCACTGATAACGCGGTGCTCTGCGCGAGCCCTGATACTGCACGTTTGTATATCGCCTTCACAGAGGCTTCAGAGTCTGTTGATGATATGTAGTCCAGGATTTCTGTGTATTGTCTGGAAGGATACAGAATAGATCAAAAATCTAACAGAGAGGGGGTTATGAATAATCGACTGGGTATCACAAAATCGATTAACATGAGCAAGATTGCAGAGGTTAGTCTTGAATGAGTAACTTCTATCATTACAATATATAACATAACATCACGCATGTATTCCCCGAAGGGTTAGGCAAAGGTGTATAGTAACACCCTCATTTCGCCGTTATGTTTTAAGTCCCATGTAATAGGGGGCGAGCCTATTGCCATCAACCGGGCACAAATCAAAACTCCGGGCTGCTACTAAGCAATTCTACTATGCGTGCCAACTAAGAATAGGAGCGCGCTTGCTACAACTTCACACGATAGCTGTCAAATTAGTACAGACAGCAAAAAAAACTGTGTAAAAAAAAGTTTTATTTTTTTATTCATAGATTTCATTATTATTTATATTAATTTTTATAAAATGTTATAAATTCCCTAAATAGATAATTTTGGATAAATTAATAATACTTGGAAGTAGTATTCATTAAAAAAATGAACCAATTATATAGTTAACTTCACGAAATGCTACTGGCCACCCTAATATGTCGCCATAATAATAATTACTGTTTAATTTGGCGTAAATTGATTAGAAATACCAAAAAAGTGAACTAAAAATAATTAAACTGAGTATAATTTCTTTATTTACTTTTTTGCACACCTTCACTTCGGTAATGAAGTTCACGAGTATTGCGGAAGAAAATGGCGTCTTGACAGTACTATACTTAGTTGGCACGCATAGTACACAGAAAAACTTAATAACAGTTTGCCCGACCTGGGGATCGAACCCAGGACCTCACGATCAGCAGTCACGCTTGTCACCACTAGACCAACGAGGTAGTGATCTTAGGATACATTAATTCAAGTGTGATCTACATTGATTGGAGGAGAAATGGCAGTCACTGCGTATAGCGGCTAGATTAACCGTGGATGCTGTTTGGTTTTCAGTCTAACTACATGCGGTAGCATATTAGTATTTTAGGTTAGACTAGTTTTCAGACTGATCACAGGGATGCCGACAGGAACATACTTGGGAGAGGCTAGAATAATGATGACCTCTGACTTCTTTGAATATAATTTTCTAAACAAATAAAGGGTACCTACTTGACGAGAGGTTGGAACTGCAGTTTGAGACCAAGGTCTTGTGTAGCAGTCTGCAGTCGCTCGTGGAATGCGTCGGACTTGGAAAGGTCTTCGCTTGGAGATTCCTCGTCTTCCTCGTCTTCTTCAGGCATTTCGCACAGTTCTGTGGACATGTTTGTCTGTAAACGTCTTACTCCATCACGCCCTAACGGTCATAATCTTCGTAGCAATAGTGATGTAGCGTAGTGATGGGCAGAAAATTAATGAAACATCAGACTTTGGAACGGTAACGGTGAAGGATAACATCGCCAGGAAACCTGAGGGCTCCAAAAAGTTCTCGATGGTGTGTGGTCTGTCAACTCGCACCAGATCACTTGGTGGACTAAGGGCTAAACCCTTCTCATCCTGAGAAGAGGGCCGTGCCCAGCAGTAGGACAGTAATTGACTGATTATGCAACTTTAAAACCAAACTACCTCTGGGAGGTGACAGGTACTAGTCTGAAATTACCAACTTGCCCAGCACAGTGACAAAATATTTTTTGGAAGCAGCTTCTGCAGCAGTGGTTGGTAATGTAATAAAGCTGTTGCATTTTACAATGCCTCGAGTTACCTAAATTTTTTGAACCTCAACCTCATCGAAAATATATCAAACTAGCTGCCCGGTGAAATTCGTACCACCAATTTTTTTTTTCTTTTTTTTAAACCAAGCCAGTGTTGAGGCGAACCAAACAAAAAAATAATTTTATCTGTCCAGCCGTTCTCGAGTTTTAGCGAGACTAACGAACAGCAATTCATTTTTATATACAAGGTTAGTCGGAAAGGGGGTACTAAGCCGAAAGGGTGTTAAAGTACTCATAATAATGGATAACTTTTATTCTACAACTTTCCCCAAAAGTCATTAGTTTAAGAGAAATAGCTGTTCAAAGATTTCATAAAAAATACGCCAAATTCTATCTATCCTCAGCTATGATCAGCTGTGTTTACATTTTAGGACATATTTGGGGTCACAGATCAGAACCTCCATTTTCTGAATTCGTAACTAAAGTAGGATTGAAGAATTTTTGAAAAACCTAATATAAAAATCATTTTGCATGGAGATTTTTTTAATCTAATTTTGAAATTTTAACACTTTCTTTAAAACAATTATTAGTGATACATTAAGTGGCCCGCGGCTTACTACCCCCATTCCGACTAACCTTGTACAAGAGAAGATATAATATAGATTTAAATTATAAAAATAAGCATTAAATAACTATAAATATCTTACCAGCGACTTGCTGTAGTGTTTCCTTGATATCTTGTTTCTTGTCGGCATCGACGCTGCGTATGCGTTCCTCAATGCGCATGCTCACTTGCTTCGATAACATCTCTAGCGCTTCTAAATGTACTAGGCCTGGAATTGGAAACGTTGTTTGTTTTTTACGTTTACAATCTGATGACATTTGAAAGATTAAGTTCAAAATCTTATCATCAAAAATATTAAATTCTAATAACTCCATCCATCGAAAATTTTATTGCTGGACACTTGTCGGTGTAGCAATCTCTATTTTTCTCTGTCCAAAGCCAACTCTTTCACTTCTCTATATGTTATGACTTATTTTCCATCAATTGGTCTGTGTACTTTCTTCTTCGTCTACCTCGCTTCTTCTTTGCCTCTAATATACCTTTTATAATGTTAGTTAAAAAGCTATCTTGTCGTAGTAAGTGACCAATCATTTTACCCCTCTGTCATGTTTTATTTATCTACTATTTACTACCTAGATATATACATAAACTCACGCCTTTTTCCTATGGGGGTGGGAAGAAACTTTAGAACGCCACATGCTACGATCCTGACATACTCCTTTGGTTTCATCGTCATTCATACATCTTGTCATACACGCACGCCGTTTGAGAGTACTACGCACCTGTCCTTTGTGAAGAACATCACCAATAAAGTCAATTTATGTCCTTCCAGGGCGTCCTCTACCGGCGTTTCCATTGACATCCGCCTTATAAATTCCTTTTGTTAATCGCCGTCCACTCATTCTCTCAACATGACCAAACCACCTAAGCTTACTACTTTCAATTTTTGTCACTAAATCATATTTTAAATCGCAATTTTGTCTAATGTCATCATTCCTCAAGCTATCATTCAAAGTTCCACTGCACATACTTCTAATTATTACTTCATGTAATAAGTTAAATCTAAATCTGCCTAGAACTTTTCTTTCAAAAAATACGATTCAGAAACCTTACCTTCAAAATCATCAAAGAGATTCTCGTAGTGCACCTCCTTGGCCTCTCTCTTCTCCTCCCTAACCCTGTCATCTTCCTCCGCTTTAGCCTTAGCTTCCCTCAACACTTGGGACAGTACAGGCTTATCACCAGCCCCCAGGCCAAGCATAGCGCGTTTCTTGGCCAGCCCAGGGTCACCATCTTGGAGTACTTCCATGGTTTTCTTGCCTATAGTTTCCAGGGTGTCTAAGCCACCGTGTATTACTTTTGTACCTGAAATATTCGTCGGTAGGTTATGAAAGTTTTTTTAATGTAACAGGTTGGCAAACAGGTCAATGGTTCACCTGATGGATCAAAAACTCTTCAATACTTAATACTTTATTGCATTCCATATGTATTACATAGATGGTATAACAAGTAAAAGATTCATATGGACCCTGTCGCGCACAGCAAAATTAGGAGAGAGGAAGTAGCCCTCTTCCTCTAGTAGCAATTTAATATTATTATAAATTATTTGATGTGTTTAGTTGGGTGTATATTATTATTTTGTGTATATACTATATAGGTATATGTATAGGTGTATAGGTATAGTATTAGTTATTTTTATTTTATGTATTGCATAAGAGTAATGTAGGTAAGTTCAGTTCAGCTGTTAACACTACTATTCGAGATTGTCAAATTTGTCCGATTGACTGTGACAAGCAGCCTTTGTAATTTTTCATGGCAATTAAAATTTTTATTTGGCAAAATAATCTTAAATAAATATGTTGTTCAGCCTAGCCTTTTCCCAACTATGTTGGAGTCAGCTTCTAGTCTAACCAGATGCGGCTGAATAACAGTATTTTACACGGAGTGACTGCCATTAGTTCTCCGCAACCAAGTTACTGAGCAATGCCGATATCCTAAGGTTAGACCGGTTGTCAGATTTTCAGGCTTCTGACGTCCCGTAGCAACTGTCATAGGTATTCGTACGACACCTGGTAAAAACTGTTTTAACGTGGTCTCTGAGGCACGGAGGGGTCTCGTTGTGTAACGAACGGTGACCCATCCACAGATTAACCGCGGCAAGCACAGCTTAACCTCGCAAATTATAATAATAATAACTCTATTATGTCTGCCTCTCAAAATGGATGTAGGAATGGATCCCGCGGTACTAAGGAGCTGCTCCTTATTGACATGGCCATTAGCCAACAAGTTCGTCGCTCCCGAAAGGATCTGTCGACATGTTGGATAGACTATAAAAAGGCCTATGACTCGGTGCCACATTCATGGCTCATGAGGGTGCTAGAGTTGTATAAAATAAATACAACTCTTCGCACCTTCCTGATGTCATGTATGAGGCACTGGAGGACGGTCCTTCGCTATCCGGGATGTCGACGGATTAGAGGGAGTGGGGAACTGATAAGGATCGAGCGCGGTATATTCCAGGGTGACAGTCGGAGTCCTCTGTGGTTTTGCTTGGCCTTGAACCCCTTGAGTACATTGCTGGAGGGAACAGGGCAAGGCTATCGGTTGAGGAGAGGTCAAGTAATATCCCACCTCCTTTACATGGATGACCTAAAACTATTTGCCCCCACTGATTTGCAACTAATGGAGTTACTGAAGGTAACTGAAAACTTCAGTAATTCTATTAGGATGGAATTTGGTGTGGACAAATGTGCGGTCATGCATGTAAAGCGAGGGCGGATTGCGGAATCCGAGGGAATCCAACTCCCGAATTCCGTACAACTTAGATCCCTCTCCCCAACTGAGACCTACAAATACTTGGGTATGTCGGAGGCTTTAGGCATCAGCGAGACCGACATGAAACAATCGGTGCGGGAGCGTTTCTTTGGCCGCCTGAATAAATTACTGAAAAGTCTTTTATCAGGCGGAAACAAGGTGCGCGCCTTTAACGGTTGGGTCATGCCGGTCTTGATGTACTCCTTCGGCATACTCAAGTGGACTCAGGCGGACCTTGACGCCCTGGATAGAAGGGTCCGTGCACTGCTGACTGCACATCGGATGCATCCACTCATCCACGATCTTCAGTGATGAGGCTGTACATTCCGCGAAAGTGTGGGGGTCGAGGCTTTTTAAACGCTAAGACCCTACACAACCGCGAAGTGTACAGTCTCAGGGAGTATTTCCTCCAAGCTGAAGGGGTGATGCACCGAGATGTGGTCGCAGTGGACAAGGGATTCACCCCGCTCGCCTTGGCTAGAGAGAACTGGCGCAAGCCTGCAGTGCTTAGTACCAATGATCGCGAGGAGGTGTGGCAAAGCAAGGAGCTATACGGGCGCTACTATCGGACCCTTCACGGGCCCGATGTTGACTTTTTAGCGTCCGTATCCTGGCTACGTTTTGGTAACCTCTTTGGGGAAACCGAAGGTTTTGTTTGTGCAATTATGGACGAAGTCATGATGACGAACAATTATAGGAAATATATTGTGAAGGATGGCACGGTTGACATCTGTCGGGCATGCCACCGTCCGGGAGAATCTATCCGACACATTGTTTCCGGTTGTTCTCGTCTTGCCAACGGTGAGTACTTGCACAGACACAACCTGGTGGCCAGGATTATTCACCAGCAACTTGCCTTGAAATACAACCTTGTGGAATCGGAAGTACCGTACTACAGGTATGTGCCCGACCCAGTTCTCGAGAATGGTCATGCCACATTGTACTGGGATCGATCTATTATCACTGACAAGACTATTGTAGCCAATAAGCCTGATATAGTGGTAATAGATCGATCAGAGCGCCGGACAATGATTGTTGATATCACGGTCCCTCATGACGAGAACCTCGTGAAAGCTGAGAAAGATAAACAAATAAAATATCTTGATCTAGCACACGAGATTGTCGGCATGTGGGATGTGGACTCAGCAGTCATTGTCCCGATAGTCGTTACGGCGAATGGTCTAATAGCCAAGAGCCTCGATAAACACCTCATGAGGCTCTCGTTGGGTGGCTGGATCAAGGGCTTGATACAGAGAGCAGTACTCCTTGGCACGGCACGCATAGTGAGGAGGTTCCTTTCTCTGGAGCCCTGACTGCCGGCAGTTTGGACCCTGTTCCCGATGCCGGTGGACTACTATTTTTTATATTTTTAAATGTTTTTGTGTTTTTATAGAAATATTTAAAAATGTAATTTGTAAGTATTTTAAAATGAATAAAGGAGATAATAATAAAAATTGTATGATCTGCGCGGTTGGTAATTAACCACGACCCAATAAATAAATAGGTACAAGAAGAAATAAAACTTGCGTAGATCTCGGCTACCAATTAGTTTTAATAATTTGAAACCAAGAAATAAATCGAATACAACAATTCCTTACCAGTGGTCTCCACAAATTTAGTAACACCAGAGAACAGGTTGCCGAACTGGAATGCAGCGTCTCCAACATTGGCTCCAGCTTCTTCTCCAGTTTCAACCTCTGGTCTTTTATCACCAGTAGCCATATTCTCCGGCCTGATGACCTTAGTCTCATTGTCCTTAGATGTTCTCCTAGCTAGTTCTTCAGGGTCAGGAGCACCTATACCGGTTTCTAGAACTGTTGATATGCCCTGGAAGAACGCAAAAATCAGTGAATTTTGAACATGATAAGATGTAAAGATTTGATGGCCGATGCTCTGTTTGATCTTGGTGGCTCGGATGCCATCGAATAAATGTGCATAAGAAAACTACAAAATTACAAGAAAAATAAAAATTTTAAAGTTACAGAATCTTTAGAGTATGGAAGAACGAATATTTATTTACTAGATTTTGCCCGCAGCTACGCTTGCGTGATTTTTTTTCACCCCCTTAGGGGTTGAATTTCGAGAAATCCCTTCTTAGTGGATGTTTACGTCACAAAATGAACCTACTGTCAAAATTTCAAGTTTCTAACCCCAGCCGTTTAGGCTGTGCGTTGATAGATCAGTCAGTCAGTCAGCTTCTCCTTTTATATATATAGATATATCTTAAAAACTAAACTAATTGCCTTGTTGGTCTAGTGGTAGCAAGCGCGACTACCGATCGTGAGGTCCTGGGTTCAATCCCCAGGTCGGGCAAAGTGTTATTGGGTTTTTTCGTGTGGAATTCCTCAGTAGCAACCTGGAATTTGGATTTGTGCCCGGTTGATGGAAATAGGCTCGCACCATATTACATGGGACTGAAACATAACGACGAAATGAGGGTGTTTCTATACACCTCTGCCCAACCCTTTGGAGAATACAGGAGAGATGATAAGTTAAAAATTAAAATGAAAAAAAATACCATGATACGTAAGGCCAAAAGCTAACGCGTAAAACAAAAATAAATAGACAACAATAACAAAAGAAAAGTGGTATCTCGCAGGCTGACTAATCGTGTGTTTTCTGTCTAGCCTTTTCCCAACTACGTTGGGGTCAGCTTCTAGTCTAACCAGATGCGGCTGAATACCCGTATTTTACACGGAGCGACTGCCATCAGACCTCTGCAACCCAGTTACTCAGCAATGTTGATATCCTAAGGTTAGATTGGTTGTCAGACTTCGTGTTTCTGACTACCCATAATGGCTGTCTGATCGGATCAACGGTTTAACGTGCTCTCTGGGACACGGAGGGGTCTTGATGTGTAACAAATGGTCAACCATCCACAGACCGACCGCGGCAACCTCAGCTTAACCTTGATAATCATATGATCCGCATGGTTGTTAATAAGCCACGAGCCCCTTCGATAAGGTCGAATGATCGGATTCACCTTAATAATAATACTTAGTTTATGTTTGTTTTGTGTTGGCTATCTTCTTTCTTTTCGTGTTGTTAGTAACTAACCTGGTGTCAGAGTTTATGCCGCCCATGGGCCTCTGACTTGGCTTCACATGCCGTCGAGAAATATCTCTCAGGCATGCCGGTTTCCTCACGATGTTTTCCTTCACCGTTTTTAAGCAAGTGATAATTATACAATACGCACATAAATTGTAACAGTCACGAGGTGCATGCCTTGGGTTCGAACTCGAGACCTATGACTTGCCAGGCCGACGGCCACACTACTAGGCTATCACTACTATAATAGAACAACTAAATAACAGCAGACTCGGGTTTGTTGGCTATGCTTCAGCATCTCTTGTTCATCAATGGAACAATTTTGTTAACATTGGGGTAAGAAAGTGGTTTTGGCAGCCATTTTACATTAATACTAAAACGCTTGGTTACCTGTGACACTTGACTGGTGATGGTACTGAAGCCAGCAGTGGCAGAGCTCAGCAGAGAGTCCACGCTCCATCCCCAGCCCCACCCACTGCCACCACCACCACCACCACCGGTGGATGCTGCTGCAAGTCTGTCTGTGACCTCCTGGATGTTGGGTTCTGGTTGTGATGTCTGTGGTCTTGATTGGACAGGTTGTGGTTTTTGTGGTTCTGTCTAAATATTTAAAATAGATACTTAAGTTAAATCTTTGTTTATAAGTGTGCCTGGTGCATATTTTGAGGAAATCCAACTAATTTTGGCTCGCCCTCATGTTTATTGGCTCCATTTTAGTTCAAAAAATCCCCAAATTATGCAAGTTCTCTGTTTTTTTTTTTAAAACACGTTGCCCCACTCTTGGCTTCCTTCAGTATCGTTGGTGCGTTTACAGACACAAATTTTCACATGCACAAACGCCCAGACCCAGAACAACTATCTGTAGGCCATACAAATATTTGTTCAGTGCGGGAATCGAACCCACGACTTGTAGCGCAGAAGCCAACCGCTCAGCCACTGCACCAAATGTGCCGTCAAAGGTTGGTATAACTACTCTTGTAAATCTGTCTGAATTGGACGGATTACACAACTAAACCTTCAATTAATTATAATTAGCAACAGATCCATATTTGTATCATATTATACAGCAGAAAAAATATTACTATTAACTCTCAGCATAAATTTAGAAACACAGATTTTATGTTAACTGGTCTCTTTAGAGGTTACTAATTCTACCTTGTTTTACATCAATATTTTTGATAACACAAGATTGTTATTAATACACTTTTATAAGTTTTATTCTATGGTGGCATCTATCACGCCACATGAGACCTACGCAGCACGACGAGTGTCTAGCAGACTACAGCAATAATAATGACAGCTATCAAATGAAATGTCAGAAATCCTGCATCGCGGTATCAAGATCTGACATGGAGTTAGCATATATACAACTTCCCAACAGCAATCGTTGGGCAGTAACCCGCCAGGCACAAGTCCCGCCTGGTAGGAGGATCCTCCCTTTTTCATTGAAGGAACACCACACCTCGTTCCTCAACAATTCAAATTCTTCAGCTTGGCACTTTTACTCCCGGGTTGTGCAAATAGTCCATTTCGTCGTATACATCGTAGGATAAGAAGTGTTTAATCCATGCAACACATGCGGTTTGATGCTGCCCGTTTAATCTAGTCTAGGCCATGTGGTGTACCCACAATGGCCTGGTGCAGGTTGGTGGGTTCTGCCAGCATCAGTCTTAAATAGTTCAAAGAGGAAGTCCTTACTTGTTGAGTATTAGCAGCATCATCTTGACCCCAGTCATCGAATGCGTCCCAGCCGGTATCCTGTGACTTTTGACTCTCTTTTGTATTTGTGGGCTTAACTTCTGGTTTTGTTATAGTCTTCTCTGGTACACTACTCTTGGCAGGAGCGGGTTCTGGTGCAATAGGTTCATTCTCATCTATATCAAAGTCATCCCAACCATCTGTTTCTTTCTGGAACAATAAAATGTATTTAGGTTTCCTTCCGAGTAACCCGCTTGCCCTATGGCCAGCAAATACTACAATATGTGCACAAACTGTATGCATTTGGGGCCTGAGGTGAAGCTCCCTCCGCAGTATGCATGCCTCGCCTTACACATCCGCAAATGTCCTCGTCATCTAAAAGCACTAGCGCATTCTCAAAAGCGTTCCTCAGATCTGCATTCAGTTCGAGCAGGTAATGCAGATGGGTATTAAAAAAAATTGATGTAAAATGTTGTTTCACAGTTAGTTATTTTTAAAATTGACCTGTTAAAACGAAACAGATGTTCAAAATAAATAAATTTGCAAACCAAATATGTTGCATAGGCTATTTGCTTTAATTAGTAAATTAACATAAACAAAAGTCATTCCTTACAAATGCAAAGTTTGTGGTGTATATTAAGTAATGTATTTATTCCATTAAGTATTATATCTAATATATTTTGTGGCCATAAATTTACATTTACATTCTTGATAAGATAGGTACCTACTATCTAAATTTAATATACAAGTGTTACTTATATGCCTTATAAATTGTTGTATTAGACAATATTGGCAAAAGGGAAAATGATGGGAAAGGGTAGATGATGACACAATATTGGCATGTGTGGTGTGGCATAATTGGGGAGAGGCATATACCCAGCGGTGGACTGCGACAGGCAAGTTGAATATCTACTTACACAATATTGCAAGTATTTTTTACACTTACCACATTTTCCACAAGTTTTTGAACATTACTGGAACTTGTTTGTGTATTCGGAGGCTTTTGTGCAGTTTCTAATACATTGTCACTGTTGTTTGAAGACGACAAACGTTTCTTTCTATCTTTCTTGTCTGGGCTACCATGTCCCTCGTCTGCACTTTCAAAATCCTCACTGTCACTTGTAGGCATTGTTATATTATTGCGGAAATTATATATTACAAGTTCTCTAACTTTGTAAACGAGTTAATTCGAAGGAAAATAAAATAGTAATATTGCGATTTGCGAATACGTGTTGACAAAACTGCCAACAACACATGACATTGACAGTTTGACAGTTTTGATCGCGTTCCATACTTTATAAAAGTTAATAAGAAAGAATGGTGTTGCTCTGTCTTAGTCTTTATTTGTAAGATTAAGCAGGAGAGATGATTACATATATATTTTAAACATGTTTAATGGATATTCGTTTATTCTTATAATTATAAATAAATATCGCCAATTGCGTTTTATTTTAGTGAAACACGTAAAATAATCTTGATTGCATAAAAAAAAATAGTATTTCATATTAGTATAAATTCTTTGAATTAAAATTCGGTTTTAATCATTTCTGAGATTGAATGACTAGGCTGAATGCAAATGTTTACGCGTGCGTCACTTCATTTTACAGGATTAAAAAATTAGAAAAAATTCAAATAAGTTGAATTTGGTTGAAAGTGTGAAAAAGTTTATTATTTTGATTGATTATTACAATTTAACTTTGCTGCTAATTATTTGTCATGTTTCCTTTGATTTACAATATTATTATTAATTTTCTTGCATGTCTATTCGCTTATATTGTGTAATTCATTGCTGTAAAATTGCCAATACGTCGTTAGTGTAATTATTAGATCACATAATTTTATAGAAAATAGTGATTTTCATTTAATAACGTTTCTATTATACCCATAGGTACCTACCCATTTTGTGTTCAATATAAATAATATTTTTGTGAATCGTCGGCAATCAGCATCACAATCAAATTGCGGTACCTACTTCCCTGTCTCTGTAGGCGAGTCGGTAGGTATACCCAATTAGATATGTTTAATTATTTACTGCAATTTTAGGTAGGTATATTACGGTAGCTTGCGGCCGTAAAGATTATTGTTCGAGACTTTACTAGGATCGTTAGTAATAACCAAAGTAGGTAACTAGTATAAGAAGATATTTAGTAGTTAGGTGGGTGTTCCCCGACAGTTACAATCTGGGTGTCTTCAAGTCACGAGTGAATCGGTTTCTTCTGGGCAAGCGTGCTCCATCGTAGACCGCATCATCGCTTAACATCAGGCGAGATAGCGGCCAAACGCAGGCCCAGTAACAAATAAAAAAAAAACAGTTAGGTAGGTACTAACTACTTAACATCTTCCTATACAGCTATGTACCTACTTTAATTCCATAAATTTCTATGATTTACGAAATGTACCTAAGGGAGCGTTCAAGCACAGGTTCAAGTAATACGTAACGAATTTGGGGGGAGGGGGGGTCTTTTGAAACGTTACGATGCGTTACAGGGGCGGAAGGGGGGGTTTGAACTACGCTTTACGTAACATTGTTTTAACCCTTCAGAACGGTCGCGTAGAGATTTTTTTTGTCACGCATTTTTTAAAACGTTTTTTTTTCTCAAAATTTCAAATGGAATGACCACTTGAAATTTTTTTTAACTTCATTAAATTTCTTGCTTGCTTTACAGGATACGCCACATAATTGTGACTTTCAGGTAATTATGGTCACTTAGTGGTGGTTACGTAACGATTTACTAGGGGGTAAAGGGGGGAACCCGTCGCCCGACCAGTAACGGGCCCAGGGAGGATGGCACGTCGTGTCCTGCGCGCGCCTCTCGGAAGGATGTGGGGCAGGGGAGCAACTGCCCCACCACAGGAGAGGTCCACCAGAAGAAGCTGGTGGACCGAGACCTGCCGGGGTCGCGGTGCATGCAACAGCGAATCCCGTGACCCCGGCCTTAGGTCAGAAGGAGGGACACCGTGGTGGTTTTAGCCAGTAAGAGTCTGGCACACCCCCCCGTCTTCCCCGGACGGGGGATAGTCCATGAGGAATTCCCCACGTGAAAAAAAAAAAGGGTAAAGGGGGGGGGGGGGTCAAAGTAAAAAATTGCGACGCGTTACATGGGGAGGAGGGGGGGGTCAAAAATCTCCAAAAATTGCGTTACGTAATACTTGAACGCTCCCTAAGACTGCCAAGTGGATAATACTATTAACATTAAAGATTAATAAAAAAAAACATTTAGGTACACTTGCGAGTCACCTACAGGGTGGCGGAGGTTTGGGAAAGATCAGGATCCAGGAAGGACCTGAAGCATAAACCTCAAGATGAAACTTGAAGGTAGAACGAGACTAGAGGCCGTCTGCCGCATGCAGAGTATAGAAAATTAAGTCAAGTAAGTCAAGTTTTATAGCTACTTTTTTGCCTTGATTATTTTATTTATTTATGTGATGTCACTGTGGTAACCGCCGAAGAAAAACCTATCGGACGAAATGCCCTACCCTGCACCGCAATCGCGACCTAAAGCATGAATTATACGTCATACATAAGTTAAGTACCTACCTACCTAACTTAACATACCGAAAACTTCATATGGCGAGTTCTTCTTCTTTTCGTGTGGTTAATGACTAACCTGGTGTCAGAGTTTTTGCCGCCCATAGGCCTCTGACTTGGCTTCACATGCCGTCGAGAAATATCTCTCAGGCGCATGCCTGAGAGATATTTCTCGCTGCTTTGCTGCTTTGCTGTGAGGAAACCGGCATCGGTTTCCTCACGATGTTTTCCTTCACCGTTTTTAAAGCAAGTGATAATTATACAATACGCACATAAATTGTAACAGTCAAGAGGTGCATGCCTTGGGTTGGAACTCGACACCTATGACTTGGGAGTCAGACGGTCACACCACTTGGCTATCACTGCTATTGGCGAGTTAAGTTCAGTACTTACTCAATTAATGGCCAAATACTCAAATGCTATTTAATTTAAAGATTAGGTTCGTGCTGTCACTGTCATTTCTCTTTAAAGTGACAGTGACAGCACGAGACTTAACGGCAACTTAAAATTGAGTAGCGTTTGAGTATTTGGCCATAAGTTCAGTAGATCGGCAACTTAACTCGCTAGGTATTTATGTCCAGGGCTGGACTGGGACCTGAAATCGGCCCGGGCATTTGAGAGACGGTCGGCCCAATTAGACGGACGACGTTATTTTTTTTTAGATGCTCACCGTCCCTCTTTCTCCTGTACCTTGGGTCCTTTGCAGCTTCTTTTTCAAGCGATAGGCGAGCGATAGTTGGACGACCTTTTTTTTGACGTTCCCCTCACTTTTTCGATTTCTCCGACTGTGTGACCGGCCCATTAGGCATCCGGCCCATCGGGCATTTGCCCGTATGGCCAGTGCGGGCCTGTTTATGTCTGTGTAAATCAGCCTAACTGGTTGTGTTTGCGCGTAGGTCGAAGCATTCGCCTTTGCGCTAAAAAAACTTTACTGTAGTGTGGTGCTGTGATAGCCTAGCGGATGGACGCTTGCCTTCCGTGCAGGTGGATCTCAGTTTTACCCCGGCCCGTACCTCTGATTTTTCGAATTCATGTGCGGATCAGAATTTTAACGGTGAAGGCAAAACATCGTGAGGAAACCTGCACACCTGAGAGGGCATCATAAAGTTCTCGATGGTGTGTTAGTCTGCCAACCCGCACCAGGCCAGCTTGGTGGACTGAGGCCTAAACCCTTCTCATTCTGAGCAGAGGCCCGTGCCCAGCAATGGGAAAGTAATGGGCTAAATATGTGGCATTCACACTTGGTCACAATATTCACCTACCCACTAGTTACATGATTTACTTTAGGTTTATACAAGGTTAGTCGGAAAGGGGGTACTAAGCCGAAAGGGTGTTAAAGTACCCATAATAAGGGATAACTTTTGTTCTACAACTTTCCCCAAAACTCGATAGTTTAAGAGAAATAGCTTTTCAAAGATTTCGTAAAAAATATGCTAAAATCTAACTGTCCATAGTTATGATCAACTGTTTTTACAATTTAGGTCATATTTGGGGTCACGGATCAGAAAATTAATTTTCTGAATTCATAACTAAAGCAGGTATGACATTTTTTTGAAAAAACTAAAATAAAAATCATTTTGCATGCAAATAAAAATTATCGAATTTTGAAATTTTAACACTTGCTTTAAAATAGTCATCAGTGATACTTTACGTGGCCCGCGGCTTAGTACCCCCTTTCCGACTAACCTTGTATACTTACCCTATTATTCTATTGTTTTACCTGATATTTTACTTATCCAGTTTTAAATATAGTTAAACATTAAAATTCTGGTTTGTAGTAATAACATCATAATGTACTTAATGCATACTATGTACGACTTTATTGTTCTTTCCTTGGGGACCGGCACTGTACCCCTTAACACAGGTTATCTATTAACCTAGCTAGGAATATAGCACCTCACCCACCATTTTATTGTAGTCTTTGTACACTTTATACTAAACGATTCTGTAAATTGTCATCATGTACTGCAATGTGTTTTGATGAATTAAGTTATTATTATTATTAAATATGTTTTTATGTTGTTATGTAGTGTGGTATTTAGTTATGGCAATCTTAGGTAGGTACCTCATTAAAATTATTTTGGAGGTATCTTTCTGTTAGAAAGGTCATGTTTAGTACAGGAAACATGGACGTTTACTGACTGAAAAGATTATGCAAGTATGACGTAGATCAGAGGAAAGGAAAATATGTCAGTAATAGGTATTTCTCGATATGAATAATTTACGCGCGTCATTCAGACGAATCTATAGTAGTCATCATTAAGGTACCTACATTTAGGTACTCATGGTAAGCGTTATGGTTACAATAATAAATAAACCTAAGAAATTACTGAAAAACGTACCTACTGAGTTTTCTCTTGACTCTAGTCTAAGTCAGAGGTGACGGAGGCAAAGTCTACGATCGAGTGAGTTTACCCAGAAGAAGCCTGTTCACTCTAACTTTGAAGAGATTCGGGTGGTATGCGTAAGCGTAACCTGTTTTTATTTTTTTGATACATACCTAGGTACGTATACTCACGCCTGTAATCCCTGAAGGGGTAAGCAGAGATGTTCCGTTACAGGTCTCTGTACACTCAAGTTTCACTTCTTGTATTATTCCTTATGAACTTATTAAATAATCACTCATAAGGAATTAAATGGTAGTCAATTGCCATTGTTAATGTTTTTATGGTTGAAACTAATTGAAGCGAACGTTTATAGCACAAAATTAATCAGTTTTATGTTTCTACAATCCTTCACGTGTTGGATTGCTTTAATCGATTGGCTAAACGAATAAAAATACACAAATAAGTCTATTTCGGTCGTGCACAGCCAAGTTATTTGTCGAAAATAAACAATAGAGTATCTAAGTATTTTTGTAAACATTGATAAGGAAAAAAATGCATTTTTTTTTGTTTTTGCTCAAAAGTTCTTAAGTAGGTAGTTGTAGATTGCTCAGTAGATTAGCCCATTAGAACTAAGTTTGTTAAACAAAGGTACCTACTTGGACTTAAAAATAAACTTAACATTGATTTAGTTAAAATGTTTATAGGTCTTGGACAACATAGAAATAATAATTTGCCTATAATTAATTAACATGCTAAAATATTACTTCCGTCAAAAGAATGTCAATTGTAACCTTGTTCCTAAGTTTTTATGTTACTTAGTTCAAAATTAGTAGGTCACATAAATCTACACGATAATCACAACACAATAAGTTGTATATAATATGGCAACAATATTATTACAACGACAGATAAACATACATAGGTATATATCAGTAATTTGTATGTATGCCCGTATATACTTACATACGCTGTGGAATGCGATCTATACGTATACACGCCCGTCTATACATATTTATACAGCGGAATCGTAAATAGATTGAATGGGTATGTACCTACCTACTTTTTGCTTACATTGCCAGTTCGTTTCACAGTCTCCGCACCGTACATAGCATCAGTCAGTCGGCACTAGTAGACCATGTAATGTAAACATTAGATGGTCGAGGAATGCATTTAGACAGTAGGTGCTGGTAGTGAATATTATCATGTGCGGTGATAACGTGGCTGCGAGTCGGCGGGGTTTAGTCGGCGACGCGGGGTCGCGTGGTGCGGTCGCGTGTATCGTTGCTATCGCTGGAGTGACGTACGGAACCGCTTCGTGTGTTCGCGCTCGCGTACGCGCCGCATTCCATCGTGGGGGCCCTTCGCCGCTATTGGCCGATCCCGCGTGACGTCACACCTCGTAATGAGGTATTCAACATGGCCGTGTAGCTAGTTCGCGAGTGTGCTTCGTTACTCGTTTGAATGGATTTAATCAGTGAAATATGCCAAGGAGACGAAACGGTGAGATACCCTTGCCCGACGGATGGGATTTCGCGAGGGACTTTGACGGAAAACTGTATTTCATCGATCACAATAGTAGAAAAACGACGTGGATCGACCCGCGAGACAGGTAAGTTTTCCAAAGAGAAGTGTTAACCCGTAAGAGCCCCATGTCAAAACTTTACATTCCAATGCGATTTCTAACGTTTTCTGATTGAATTTGAGTGTTGTGGTCGTAAATATCGGGAGTGCACATGATATTGTTGGTTGTGATGAAGTTACAAGTGATAAATGCAACTTTAAAATAGAATAAATCGTGAAAAACAAACTGTTCTGTCGCCGCGACGCTGCTGCTCTCTAGTGGTAAGAATGCGAGTCAACCTCGATTTCACACGACATTCCACTATTTAGTGACAACAAATGAGCTAAACACAAATGATGGTTATCATTTGTTATCCTTTGGAATGTGTCCTGTGGTCTTGTTTTCATATGGATTCGTATTTGGTGAACGGAGCAGTCGGTACGCGGCTAATGAGGCCACGGAACTGGTTCATAGCAATGTTAGTGGCTGAACTGGCGCAGAAATAATTCGATGAAGCGTTTATGTGTTAAGAATGAATGTGGCATGTTGACTAGATGGTGGTACGGTCGGTGGTTTCGTAAGGTGCGCGTGTGTGTATGGTGCCGATGCGTGGAGAACGCGGTGGGAGATGGAATGCAATGCATAGGCAAGTTGCGCGGTGTGAATGACAGGCCGTAGAATGCGGCCCGGGCCTGCGGCGATGGTCGCGCCTTTCTAAAGCGGCGCACTCCCCCTCCTCCGCCGCTCCGCCGTCTCCCCACACCCCCCTTCACCACCTCACCAAGCTGCAGGTGCTGCACAACACATCCCTATTAAATACCGATCATGTCTCTAGCCGTATCTATTTACCATAGGTAAACCGACACCTGCACCATTGTTTTAAAAGTTAACCTTAAAAACAGTACACCTGCACTTGAAAATGCATGGTTACAGTTAAAACCGGTCAATTATCACTTTGGTGATGCTAAACGGCGTAACAATTAGCGGTAGTGATGTCTGTTCCATTAAGGAAAATGAGACATCCTAAAATACTAACTGTCAGTGTCTAATGGCGGTGTATAACAGGCTAATAAGGTTGCCATAAAGGTTTCTATTATAAAAACGGAATACCGTTAAATGTTTTGCAGAATTGACAACATTAAATGCAGTTTTAATTGCAAATGATCTTACATCGCTATGTTGCAAATGGACATTCAATGTAAACTTCACAGAGAGGACGAAATTTTACAATTGCCTTTTTGTGCTTTATTTCAGGCTTCAAACTGTGATTATAGTCGGACAAGGGAATCTCAGTAATATACAATTTTATAACCGACTTAAGTACTGAACAAATATTGCATAAAAATGCGAATGTGGATTAAATTGATTCAAGTTAAAAAGGCACATGAGAATCTGGTCCCAGTACATTGACACCACAATAAAATCCGCCGCTGACACAGGAAACATAAAGTGGTATTTTTATTGAACCTTTTGGCAAACTGCATTCCATACAGTCAACTTTACAGTATGATATTTGAGACGTGGTTACCAACTTAGCACACCAAAACATGACGATGTTGGTTTTCTGTTTGTGGTCAAACGCTATCAGGTTCACACGTTAACTCTCGGCAAACGAACAGTAACTGATAATGAAAAACTTCAGATTCAAAATGTGAATTGTTGCTGGAAAACTTGGAGTAAATTGAGCTCAAAGTGTAGCTACTATCGCAGATTTACTTACTTAGCGCATTGTTTTGAAAAGAACACTACATAAGTGGATAGTAAAAGATCAACGACAGTCAAAAGTGACCTAGAATTTGGTGTTTGGAGCGGAGGTACCGCGGATGTCACTCCAACGTCGACATCTACTTGTGCGAAACGCGCACACAATAAACCGAGCCACTAAGCCAATTTATTAATGCTAAAAATAACCCGGCCACGTCTCGGGCGCATACGACGCTATTAACCTTATACGGAACCTAAACGTTGTACTATGAAAAATGTGCCCTCACATTGCCTTTGGCAGAATGCAATTATTTACCAACCATAAGAATGTTGTCAGTTTAGTAGACCTGTTTTTACATGCAGATGTAATGGTCTCATTTTGACGGCGAGAGATCGCCGTTTATAACGAAATATTTGCCCTTGAATTTCGATATATATGGCAGTTTTAACAAGATAAAGATCTTTATGGTGTTGTTGGGCGCTGAGACTATACATTCACGGTAATAAGTGGCTTCTCAAATGCTTCTGTAACGAGACGTCCCGTGCGAATGAGTATTTTGCGGTTTTCGCAGATCTCACAAGGCAAGTGTGATACGTAACTAGATGAGCGCCGTAAATAGTTATAGAAAAAACTAAACTACATAGAAGCGTTCGACAGCTACGCATTGTGAACATTGGAAAAACTATTCATTGTGTCTTTAAGCAAGGAAGCGGCGAAGACAATGATAGCGTCGGTTAACAAGCGAATGGGAACTTATACCTGTGTTCACCAGTGTTTATTACTTTAATTGTATCGGTTGAATGCAGTTTCACTAAGCTGGTACATTGTTCTGTTGCATACCAGTGTTGCGTTCAGTTGATCGTTAATGCATAATTCTATGTTGTGAGTGAAATCTGCGTTAGGTGTCTATGCGTACTCGCCTAGGTGCAGGCAAATTGTATGTGGGAAATACAAGGATGCTCGCGTTGGAATGTTTCAATGCGATCTGCATGTCTGCGGTCGAGTAGCTTGTGGCGTGTTGGTTAATTTAATAATGTAATTGTTCCTTCTACGCTCAGCTTTGTTTAAAATACAATAATACAGGGTTACTTCAAATTAACTGGCAAAACTTCACAAGGTTTACTAGCTATCGTTAATAGAACACATTCAAATATAAAAATATCCAAGCTTTAGTTAATTAGATAACTAGACACTTAACTAATACAGTAGCAAAGAGCGCGCACATAGTAGGTACTTGCTTTGGTTAGAATGCTTACTACAAAAATATCTCGAATGTTCGAATAAAACCGAGGAGTTTTCACTGAGCAAGACTTTTAGTATAAAATCGATCGTGTTTAACGAAGGTATCTTCACAAGATTGTGTAACCCAAGTATGTGCTTCCCACGCACTGCACAAGTTCTGAGCTCCCTCAAGCGTAACGTTAAAGGGGCTGGGCATTTTACGTTTCTCGACTGCGTTTTAAATAGGTTTATTCGTTCACTTTTTGACCTATTCAAATTTTGATTAAGAACTGTGTGAATGTTTTGCAAAGAAGATTTACAAAACATTTGTTGGAGTGTGTACAGCAGGGTGCGGCGCGTGGCGGCGAACGGACGCGAAATAGCGTACAACATTGTTTATTCTACGCATTCCTCTCAGATAAATATGTCCTTGGCGATTTTATACACCCAGACGCGCGTCGACACCGCCGCCGCCGACACCGGCTACACTGCAGATTTATTTTGATTCCAACAACTAATAAGACGAATGATCTTTTAAAAAATCTAGAATCTCAACGCGAAAAACCAACGTAGACGCTTCAAAATCGAATTCCTTAATTAACACCTGACATGGCTGAAATTCCGAAGGAAATGTATTAATTATTTCGTATAATGGATATTATGCAATCATCGACTCTAACATACTGTAACAAGTTTCGATGCCGAATCAAAATCCGTTGTAGTTATCGTTATTATAATGAAAATGTGTTTAAAATCACGCATGTTTAAAATTTATCTATGTGAGTATGCGATAAAAGCTGTACTGCTCTCGTTTCTAATCAAAATTGGCATTCCTCTCTTATCTATATGCCGTCATAAAGCAGTTGTTTACCTACTTGTAACGACTTTTTCATTGTTATGCACATCTATTTTAGTTTTTCGTATCTTTACGTTACACCTTTTATTTAGTTTTGCCATTTGTAAGTCTATAGAAGGTCTAACATGTATACCTAGTGGGTCCGCCCCATAACTTCATGAAGTTAGCATAAGCAATGATAAACTTGCAAAATATGGTGTGTCGACATAGCGGGCCTCGGAATGGTCGGATGGAATTCTGCGTGTTTGTCCCCCCATATAGGGAGTGATAAATTGACGATAGTCGTCGCTCATAAAATTGTATAACTATTTGCTTGATTTGCATAAGAGTGTTTGATTAGCCATCGGAGGACGCTCGGACGTCGTTGGCTTAAGAATGTTGCCTATTTAATATTTCATCTATAAACGTTTGGGACGATTTAATGTCCACAGTAAAATGTACGATTCCAATCTGTCGGATGATGGAACGAAACCGATACTTTACCGCTATTCGGCTTAAAAACGTCTAATAAAAATTAATATCGTTATTTACGGGCGTATTCATTAAAGAAAGTTATTTTTTTATGGGAAAGTAATTAACGACGCACTTAATAAGTTGAATATCAGTAATATTTTGTTGATGATGGTATTCATAGATTATTTCATTATATAATAATCCTGACATTATAAGATACTACTTACGACGGTACAATTCTTTGCTATTCTCTACAATCATTTGGATGGATATAAATCAAGGCTTTGTATATGATCTAAAAATGTATGCGAATTGACGGGTTTGCTCTCGTTTTAATTTTTAAACCAATTTATTTGCACACAAATTGTGTGGCTTATATCTGTAGGTACTTTTCGTATATCCTATTGCTAATGTTAATACCGTGAATGGTTTAATTTTTAGGTGTCCATAAATAGAGGCACGGTGAGGCGAACTGGCACAAATCCTTGATTTTGAATAAATTGTTGACGACCCGCCATTTGGGCGTGGGCGAAATATGCGACAACAGACTATAATAAACAATTTTCTCATTCCAATATGTACCTTGTTTCTTAGCGATACTAAGCTATTTGGGTTTGTGAATTTGCAAATGATCGTAAGCGGTGTGGTATGCGAAAACACCTGTATTTAAAAGCGATTAGGCGATAGTGTTCTGTTTGCGTCGACGGATTGTGTTTACAGTTTAAGTATTCCTTTGATAACTTCTTTTGCGTTTGATTTTATAAATCTAGCAGCGTTTTGAATACATTTGAGCCAGTTAACCTAATCGAGCAATAATTATAGCCTTTTTTGTGTATTTTCCCATGCTGCTTCATCAAGCATATTATTGTTTCTGCAGAGTTTGCGAATTATGTAAGTGTTTTGCTTTCATAATTCTGCGTTTCCACTGAACTTGCATTTGTTATGAATGCTCCTAGTCTCCATCATACATTTACTGTGTTGAATACATTTCCTTGCAGTTGTAGCATTACCAAAGAAATTGGCAACAGTGTGCAGTAGCAGTAAAAATCACAAATATTTTCCTGACCCCATTCCGCACGGTCGATCATTCACGAAACAATGGAGCGAGGAATTTTGTTCCTCAACAAACATTCGCAGAAGCCCGGCGCCTCCCATTCATTGGCGATGCGTTCGCGCACATTGATATCTGCTTGTTTGGCCTCTGTTTAATCCATACTTTCCGGTCTTGACACCGCTCTAATAACAACGATATGTGAATGGAGCCGCTTTGGTGCCATTCCTACCTAATGTTTGACTTTCTACTGCTGGGAAAGTATCATTTGTGCAGTCGTGAAGTTGCCGGCAAACATCGTTACAAGCCATTAGCAACATTTCTGCCATACTTCGAGGGCGGTATTCGAAGTTGCAACGAGCAACTGCTTGTGATTGCTTTTCTACATTCTGTAACTATTGCATATTTGCATAATGAGAAGATTTGAATGCCATAGATATCGATAAAATTGCTGTATGTGTTTTCTCAATATTAGATGTACCCATGTCTTTTACGTATGTAAATCTTTAAACCGGTCAGTCGATCCGATGAATGGGTAGTTTTTATAACATTCGTTTAATTAATTGGCATGCATAGTTAAAAAGAATATAAATACAATAATAAATTACGATGATCATGAAGTTTTGTTTCTGCGAATTAGAGTACTGGCTGATTTACTTCAACAATTTTTACAACGTCGTGTCTGAGTTGTGCTGAGATTTATAGTATTTAATCTCCTTCATCAGACTGTAGGTACTTATTACTCAAACAAGCAACAGAATGGGAGTGACCACAATGCAATATCAATTAGAAATTCCTGAGTCTCGACGATATTATAAGCGGGGCGGCCGACAATTCGTCATTCTGTATAGACATTATTTAGACTAGGTATCGTATTATCGAATGTTTGTGAGCGGAGTCGTGATACTCATGATATTGTGTCGCACGCGCCGCCTGCCGGCGTGACGAAGGCGGCTGGTATGCGGCGTGATTCAAACGGAAACCCTATATATTCAGTGTTTATGCAACCCGCTGTCCGTCCGTCCGTCACTTCTACAGACAGCATGCAACATTGAATTGTATAAATTACGTTCGGTTGCTGTGTGCGAGTTTATTTTGACTATACATCAAATTATTTCGAATATAGATAAAAGTTGAATGGAAAATTACCTTGTAATTAACGCTACTAACCCAGCGTTACTTGAAATATTGGTAATGAAGCTCATAATTCATTAAAATAAGAAGAAGTAAAGGCAGTTAGTGTCAAGCGATCTTTATTATTCAGATCGGAGCACTTAACTTGTGTATATTTTCAAGTCTCAAGACGAGCTGAGACCTTGGTGGGAATGACGTGACGTGCGTTTCAACAACACAGTTCACACTAGGCGTTGGAATGTCGTTTGTCAATGATCGAATAACGCGTGACGTCATAGCGTCACATTAGCCCGCTGCGTTTACCATCAATACATAATTACCACTTTCGAACGTTTGCCGCGGCAATTTGCTGGATAAATTTGGTGATTGGTCGTGACGCAAGACGCGAACAATGTTTATATGTGTGGTTACTTTAATGCATGGTTCGGTTCAGATACAAATTTTATATTCACGTATTGGATCATCCGGTCGGCATGCTTCGACGAATCCATTGCAAGTTGTGTTTAATTCGATTATAACGTTGTACGAATGTGTCAGCGATACGGAATGCGAGAGGAAATCACGTTGACCCCTAACACGATTCCTCTTTTGGCCATCGGAAGGTCTGTAATCTTCCTGTCCGTGAGTTTGTTTCAACAACACATGAGGATTTATTCAAATAAGTAAGTACATAGGATACGTGACATCACGTCGTTGGAATTTACTTATAACTTTGTAAGGAACAGGTTATTCACCTAACATTATTATCCTTAACCGTGTCTACTGACACAGTTTCATATGACAGATTATCTTACAAACTAAAATCTAAGTAGGGCAATGCCCTCTTGGAGTAAAGGAGTAAAAAAATCGAGATTGTTCCGAAGCCTAAGGAATGTGCATTAAACGGGCCATCCGGATTAAAATATTTCCCTGGCGGTATTTATAGAGCATTAGTAGGTGTGCGTGTTCGTCTGTCGGTCGGTCGATATGTGTGAGACAGCATGGCACCGCCTCCCACCAGACGTGCTCCAAGTTTGTCGTAATCCAGGATTTGGTCATTGGACTTTCGAAATAATACTTGGATACCACATGACTAATATTCTACTAATTTAAATTAACGGTAGGTGTCTCGATTCTTTGGCGTCTTCTGTCTGTCTGATATATTGTTTTGGAAAACGTATGGAATTCAAGAATATGGGACATGTGAGAGTTTTTGCACCTGTAATGGCGGTGAAATCTGCAGGGGCATGTAACTATATAGTCCAAAGCGGGCAGCAACCTTCGTGTTTCTATTTGCGGCTGCTGAACGGCGGTACATTGGCCTTCTCCCGCGCTATTTTCCAATGAGACTGTGATGCACTGCCATATCGCACGGCATAGCTTGCGGATTTATTCACATCGATTACGCGATACAGCTGTGTGTGAACTCAATTCTGTTGCGAATTGTAATATATGTGAAAACTTGTACGGAGAGTGAGGTAAAGTAGAACAAATTATATAATTCTCAGTCGGACGTGGTTAAAAAAAGGGGACAATGTTTTTTCTTATTCATTATATTATATACAGTTGTTTATGTTTTTATTAGTGGTCGTATGGCGTTTACTATTTTGCCTACAAACTATCCATGTTATTAGGGAAATAGTAATTCAAAAGACTAATTGTTTAATGAAATTAGTATTATGACCTATCCAACGGTTAGGCTGTTAGGTCCTAACTTAAACAATAATTATGTTTAGATAATTTCTTTTTCCATAATATTATCATCGTCATAATATGAATAAATGAAGCTCACAATAGCAATTAATGAATTTGTCCCATGTTTGTTTTGATCTATCTGCTGGAAATATACGCGGAAGAAACCTTTAGTCCTCACAAATCTGGATTAAATAATTTTAACAAACATAATTATTGCAGTAATACTTATTTAGTTCTGTTTAAAGTTAACGCGCAAGACAAGAAGCCGAATTCTAGCACAGGTCGATAGATGGCGTTGTGTTAAATAAAATTTGAACTCAAACCAAAGTTTTGTTTGAAATACGTTTTAAGAATGGCTATTATTTGTGCTTCCGAGATTCTTTGAATTCCATTTAAAGATATGAAGTGTTAAAATCTTATCTATGAAGATTGCCTTATCGATTCCATTTCTGTCGACAAACTAAACGCAACAATACAATCATTATCATTGATAAGTTTTTTCCAATACTATCGATGGAATGCGATCTTAAGCTGCAAAAATAAATAGTTTTGCAACAATCTGTAATGGTCTTTGCAGATATTCTGACACAGAACCAGAAACAGTTTAATGTTTATCTAGTATTATAGCACCAATAATTCTGTCACAATGGTATTTGATTGGAGTCAGTGTTTCGTTTACGTGGGCGTGTGCGCGTGTGTGTGAAAGTATGCCTGTGTGTGCGGCTAGGGATTCCGTGACACGGGTCACCGTTTCCGAGAACTCGACTCGTCTTGACGTCCCGCTGACAGGACTGGTTTTGCCGTTCTCCCATAACGCAGCAACATTGTTTCTCTATTTGTCTCGCTCACTTTTACTACTCTTGTATCTCCTTCTTGCTCCCACACTGATGCATTGGATGCGCACACGCACGCGCCCTCTATCCCCTCACCTCGATAAGAGTGATCGTGTTTTGAAATGGACGCCGCATTCGGTAGCCGTGCGGAAGGAGTAACGAATTCCCATTGAAGGTTTACCCCTCTCGAGTTTGCCTCAATAAATTGTTTTAACAAAAAGAAAGGATGTACATTAAGCGTTTTCGTAACGCTTGATTAATATCAAATATTATTTTTGAATTGTGTATGTTTGTTAAAAGAATTCATGAATCTATGTAGTTAAAAGTTGTTAAATTGAGCTGTAAGGTGTTTATTATAATTGCATGTGAATTTAACCTTACACGAAGTTATACGCACTCATTAAATAGCCTTTACTTGATTGCTTACTGTAAAACAACCAGCAAACGGTAAAACAGAATCACGCGAACATCGAAAACGTCGATTTCAAAAGTTGCACGTACACCGAACTGGACATAAACGTGGCCAATTAACCGAAGAATCTTATTTAATAACCGACTACCGTATAAACGCCATATTAAAAGTCACGAAAACCGTTAAGTGGGATGCGTATGAGACGCGGCGTTCGTTCGATTTCGTCACCCTCGGAAATGCGAGTGTGTCCGCTTTTTGTTGGTGAACTGGTCGTACGTGAATCATGATCGAAATTGTAGCAGCAGTGGAGCAGGTCGCCGGCGCCAGTGCACCACGCCCTGCGTGCGCCAGCTCCCGGGCACCCGGCATCGGCCATCATTAATTATTCTCATGCCACAACCTACCTGTATTATCTGCACGCCTAGGCACAACTTGAATCTAGAAACTTGCACCTGTTTTTTGTTCGATACTATGTTTTATCTATAATTCCATCGCGCTCGTAACATTACATTTTGAATCAGAAAATCTAATATAAAATATGTTCTGGGTTGTAACACCTACGGCGATTTGTTCATCCTATATAACGTATCAATTCGTAACCTAATTACCTCGATTTTGAATGATGTGATTGACTAAAGAGGTTCTATTTCTACTACAGTAAATCCAATGATATTGACCGCGTCCTCTTGATCCCGTAACTTCTAAATTGATTGAAGGCTAAACGATTTGAACGGTCTAGTGATTAATCTATTTTAGAACTGGTAATTCTTAAAGACGTAAGATATCGATGTTAAATTTTGGTGAGACATCTAAAACCAAATTGGTTGGTTTAAAGGAGGTCAGTTGCATGTTTACACACAGAGTAAAGACGGAATCGTTCCAACCAGTCCACATTACCGAATGGTCAGTGAAATTATCCAGTCGAAAGATTCGAAATAATAACTGGAGCTTATTATTTTGCCTTAATGATAGTTATAGAAGCACAGTAATAGGCTCGCCCCTGTTCGTGGGAAGAACGCTGGGTTGATGTAAGACCTTCTATGGGAAACTTTTTTTAGTTTGGCATTTACTCGATTTTTCTGAAGCGTGTATATGTTTTGGAATGGAGTTTTGTTCTAAATAAATGTTTAGAATTGAATAAGTGCTTTCTTTAATCTTCGGGGATTCGTTTAAATGTTTTTTTAATAAGATTCAATCACAAATTCCCAACAATGTTCGAGAAAATTAAACGGTTGCTGAATCCAACGATATTATATGCCGTCCAAAATATTTCTGTACAGCAACGATAACATGTTCCTCAAACATAACCAAACATCATTGTCCCAATTTTCACTAAAACGAATTCTCAACTAGCCTCAATTCTAGGATCACACAAATAAAGCGTTACCCAGACTTAACAAAAACGTTCATTGTTCCAGATATACTAAGCCACAGACATTCGCGGACTGCATCGGCAATGAGCTGCCTCTTGGATGGGAGGAGGCCTACGACCCACAGATCGGACGTTATTACATCAATCATGTCAATCGTGAGTAACACCTGTTGTTTATTCGGCAGTTTCTCCATCAGAACGGAAGAAGTTCTTGGTATTGTGTGGAGTAGAACACGTTTAGAATATTTTGATTTTTTCGTCTTTTTGGTCTCTAAGAAAAAGAAGTTTAAAATTTACGTTTACCTTATTATGTTAAGTAATTAAAGTCTCTTGTTTTAAGAATCTTCAATCCATATTATTAACAAAAAAACTAACAATAATCAAGTTTTTATAAATAATGGTAAAGATATAGAAAAGAGACGCATTTATAGCTTGTCGTCTGGAATTTTCGTTTGAGAAATTTACCTATATCAAGATTAGCATACTGAGTAGTAAAATAGCGGCCCTGTATTAACAATGCAATAATTCATTTTGGCACAATGAATTGTTTGTACCGGTTACAACAGGCTAACTCTTATTTATTATCCCCTGGATTATTCAGTATGTCGGGTGAAAAATGTACTACGCGGGGGGCTTATGAAGTACCACGGTGCTTTAGTTATTCCCTATGAATTATTGAACAGGTTGATTCATGTCTAGCCTATAGAATGTTGCGACTGTTGCGGCCACCATCTTGAATTCGATATTTATTTGAAATCGAAATGCGCAAGAGTTTTAACGTCACACCACGAAAAATAGATGGCGTTGCGCGTACGTTCGGATGCATGGCCGTGCAGTCGTGACTCGTGGATATAATATGTTTTTATGTGAATCCTTAGATTATTCTATGGCGGAGTACTAAATAAGTCGTGTTATGAATGGAATGCTTATGTATCGTTTATTTACGCAAATGCATCTTCGTGAGTCGTATTGAATTGATTAGTCGTTGCATAGATATTGCTTTGCTACCGTGTAATCTCGCATGCAGATAAAATAAACGCGTTGTTTTGAATTTTTAATACATTTCTATAATGCATAATACCCTGCATGAATAGTATGCATGAAGAGAACGGCAGAAAAACTTATAAATTTTTTTGTTAAAATTACACACATAATTCCATGCAGATTTTATTAACGAACAATTTAAAACGCGTAAGTCATGACCTGAAATCTAGATGCCAAGGTTCTCTAAAATTATGGTAAATGAATATTGCTAAGAGTAACTCACTACAATAACGTATATTTCGTTCCGCCTTTTAGAGCAATGCTCAGAACATATTATAACTAGAAAATCGGTAATGTCAAACGAATGAGATAACACATTTACAACAGTAAATTATTCCTAAAGAAGCAACTAAAATCCAGTTTATAAATGACGTCTAACAAGCTTTATGGTAAGTGTCGAAAACTTTCAACACGATAATATTGTTACCTATCCACACAACACTATAAAAGGTAAAAAGGCAATAATGACCGCGCTATAAGATGGAAAACGCGCGATATCTGACGACCCGCGAACACCCGATAACGGTGTGCGCAAACGCACGGCGTACATTTTCGCACGACGCTCACGCATTCTTATGCATTATTTATAAAGACCGTAGAACTTTTCCGCCATTTTCTTACTTTTTTTTCGAGACCACCCATCAACTCACGCTGATCGGATCGGCTTTTGATCGTAGCTTGTTAGTTTTTATGTTTTTTCGGTGTTAATTTCTGGGGAATCACTCGCACGGAGCAATTTTCTACAGTAATGGTCGCTAGCGGTGAGAATTTACGCGTTGACGAAGAAAGACCGTTTCAATCGCATGAAAAATCTCGAAAATGTTATGTCATCCAATTTTCAATAGACGTCAGTACTACTACTACTACTTACGTTTGTGTTCGCTGTACTGTGTACCTACGTATGTAATCAATGTTAGTATAAACGAATAGGTTATAGGTGCAACGATGATTGTATTACCTCAGTTTTCGTCGTAAATTATCAATGTTTATTCTGATAAGATAAGTTTATTATTGATAAAATTCTCTGAATTTTCATGACTACCTTCTTAGTACCTAATTGCTTAAACGTTTTTGTTGTATACCTAGACGCATCGTCGCGTCGGGATCTTGAAGAAGAAATTTCTTGAGGATATCTTCTAATCGTGATTGGCCGACGTACCTACTTAAACTCACCGTACATGCTAATAATCTGATAGCTATATCCCCTTTATATTTAGGAGCTGGTCGGCTCACAGGTTTTTCGATTGGACGTCATCTTGATTGAAATAAAGCAACACTGTCTTACGAGAAATAACTCCACTTCCACTGAAATCTGTTTCGATGAATATTTGCATAGAAATTATGTTTTTTCACTGATACCCATTACTTACATATCACACGATATCTTTAAGATTAATCTAAAACATTTGTGTAGGTATAGTAGCAACGTCGAGAGTGCGTTTTATTAAAGGTGTGCTGCCATCTATGTTGTCGACTGCAAAACATACGTACATTCGAGCAAATAAATTCTCGCAGCTCATTAAAGTATTTGCTAGGCAATGTTATACCGACTGGAATATTTGTCTTAAGTTAATTTATACATACGCATCCAGAACAAATTATGCAAAAGGATTCAAATGGGTTTCATTACTGCTCATTTTATTAGATCCTATCACAAAAGATAAACTCTCCAGCGGGCTTTTTAAATTATACGCAATTTAAAAGACCATTTTCTGTGTGCGTAACTTATGTCATTACAGTATATAGATATTTAATTTAAACGCGTTTCAAGTAAATTGGATGTTTATTTAGTGTGTTGTGGAGTGGGGTGCTATTCTCATAAGTTGTTTGGTACATGCGTCGGCGCAGCAATGCGTCACATTTACTATTCCGTCGAGTTGTGTAGGGTTGCTATGGGCTACGGATATGGTAACTGTTGTATGTCCTGTCCACGTTATTGATCGAATTTACATTTAATGTGCAGGTAAATACTGTAATTAGAATTTGCGTTAAATGTATTTGGTCTGTTCAATGACAATTTTTCGAAATTCTTCTGTTTTATTAGTAATTTGTGGTAGTTTAAATTAATTTATTATTTCATGGTTTTTTTTATTTATATTGAATTGTAAATTACAGTTTTTTAATGACGCACATTCTAAATGTCCAAATTAATTCTGGTTAGTGAAAAGTAAAATAAAGTTCAGGAAAATATTAAATAGTACTTACTTGATCAAAATTTACCTCAATCCTATCCAAACAGAAAAACGAAAACCATCTCTCGTACAAATATAACTCAAAAACGCTTTGTATATTCATAAATTCCTGCACAGTAACCCTACAGTGTCCATTTGCAATATTCAATACAAAATGCAAATGACTCCTACTCGTTTATGGTACCACTATGGTGTTTTACGCGTGTAGATCCGTCGATAGCTTACCCATAGCCTCGACGCCATCGCATAAATTCTGGCCAATGTTAATTGATAATTAAAACTATTTATTTGATTGTATTTTATTGGGTATTACTATGTTACTCATTCTGAGGTTATCATCTATTGCAATTTACAGTACGGTTTTAGTTATGGTGGTAGTTGCTTTTATTGTTTTAATACGCCTTTTATCGCTATCATTACGTGTGGTCTTCGTATGAGAAGACTTTATATTCCTGTTGGTGCTGAAGATGTAGCAGATCTAAAATGTAGAATATCAAATCTAGAATCTATCAAAGATCAACCATCAGAAGCTAAGCATGGTAGTAGCATTATTAAGAAAGTAATGAACTAATTCCCTCTCACAGAGAGGAGGCCTGTGTCCCAGCAGTGGGAACATTATAGGCTGATGATGATGAATGAACTAATTGTTCAAGTGCGACTGCGGTCCTGGGTTCGATTCCCATGTCGGGCAAAGTGTTATTGGATATTTCCAAGTGGAATTCCTTACTACCAGCCCGGAGTTTGGATTTGTGCCCGGTTGATGGCAATAGGCTTGCCTCCTGTTACAAGGGACTTAAACATAACGACGAAATAAGGGTGTTACTATACACCTCTGCTCAACTCTTCGGGGAATACAGGCGTGGTGTTATTCGAGCGTTTTATAAATGTGAATCACTCGTCTCGGAACTTCAATCAAAGATCAAGGTCTCTCCGATTTACATGATGAACATACCCAACGAAATTTACCGTACCATTACTTTCCTTGTAATATGTGCCGATCGTAAAGAAATTCCAGATAAAACAGTAACACGTACGGAATTATATCTCCTTGGTAGTTAAGCACGTCGCCATAATAGCGAATTACATTGGAAGTGGCGCAGTAAAACGGCTAAATAATGCGGTCAAATTAGATATGAAAATGCAGGACGTTATAAATGTTTCGCCCATCATTTAAAAGCTCATTTCTTGAAGAATGCCTTGCGGACAGCATTATTCATCACTAACGTGGCCAGTCGTTAGCGTAATAATGAAAATAAAATCCAATCTACATCGAAGCTCCTCTAGCTATGAATTTTTCGCATTAAATGATGCAGCGTTTAATGTATAAATAGGTCCAAGTTGGCCAGTTCAAGTTTCCCAGTATTCAGATGGGATCTTGATAGGTTTCATTCAAATACTACGTCTCCTTCAGTCTGAACGTGTTTAGGATTTACGGTTTTTGGACAAGCCGTGTCCTAAACATTTTACATTTCAATTCCTACACAAAGCTTCGAGGATACCTAATTTATATTTTCTAGAATCAAATATATTTTACGTTGGTAATGTTAGATACTGTATACGAGTCAGTATAAATTCACAGGAATGTTACAAGTTGCAGGAGAAAATTTAAATTCTACTTAGAATTTATTTCCTACACGCATACCGTATTTAAGTTAAATAATTATAGTAAAGGCACAACGTTAATTCAGTGAATAAAGATAAAAATATAGTTAATAAAGTAATTTTAATTTACTGTAAGTAAAGCGTTGATTGCAAATGAAAGAGCAAAGCGAATGAGAAATAATTGACATTTAGCAACATACATAACCGAGACCGACTAAGATTATCATATGGAAATTATAGCATAAATTAAATAAATATTAACCTGCCGATTCATAGACAAATTGGCAATGAAATAATCATCCAAGATCAACAAAACATTGACACACTCATTAACGATCGTATCACAGTTCAAGATAGAAAAGGACAAGCAATAATGAAGTTGGAACTCGTTTGAAATGAGAGGTGCAATTAATTTTAATATTTTTCTAGTATTTAAGTCTTTGAACCTAGTAGTTTGCATACCTCTGTGTAAATATGCATACGTTACTTTGTTAATGCCTCCTCCACTTTACATATTTAGTTTACAGCATCCATGCTGTTTATCAAGGTATGCGATCTCCCCCATACCTATTTTCTGCATAAGCCCACAATATTTATACGCTTCATACCAGCTTTTATTTTACACCGCGCTGTGTCGAGAATTTCATTTGATACTTTGAATTCGCTTTCTTGCTTAATTGGAACTGAGTATTCAATTTTGTTGCAAACCGTAATACATAAAATGATGATTTAAAAGAAGGGCTATCGTTGAAAATATTTTATGGATTGATTTCGCAATACAACTCAAAAAAATTGTAACAAAATAATTTATGTGGATTTTGATTACTGTATTTTCATGCATTGTTACCAAATGTTCAACAATGGTTGCATCACCCTAATTTGCATGCTTTTTTAGAGGTGTTTCTTTTGTCACACAGATTTATAGATACGGTACGTCTAAGTCGTGTGTCGTTGAATATCAATAATTTGGCTGTGTGTGGTCAATTTCTACCGTCAAAGAAGGCAAAGTCACGTGCATTGCTTGTTTATGGTCCTGTGTCGGGTTTGATTTAACTTTGATATTATTTAGTATCGGTTTTCGAAAGAACCCCTATGAATGATTAAGTAAGACGTGACTTTGGATCCTTTGTCTACCTACACCTTGCGTTTAATGAAATGTGTGTTATAATTATGTTTTCAGGACACGTTTTGTCTGTGTTTTTTTTCTTACCAGACATAAGGAGAAGGTTTCCATTAGTGTCTTGTTATTAGTTTAATAGCTAGCAAATTAGACGTTGGCTTGATGTAGGGTCTTTATACAAAATCATTTCGAAAGTTTCAGGGATACGTAATTTATAGTACATACAATTCTGTTATGTATCCAATCATGTAGTCTAGTCATTGGTAGATAACAATTAAGAATTGGTTGACCGTTCTAAATACTAACTTTAATCCTGTAGATACAATCATTAACCATGAGTTGCTTGTTCGTGTTTCCTATTTGATTAACTACTATCACTTTACCTTCACCGCGAACAGTAGCCAAATTACATAGCAATTTCGACGGCATTGTTTCTCTAATCTGATATAAAGTGAGTAACAATCTGTCCGTAGAATCGTTCCGGCCTTGTCGGGTTCAGAATTGAGAATAATAATTGAAAGATCGCCGCGTGCGCACTTTGGATGTCACGCGGTGTGCGAATGATGGAGGAATGCAGCTGCCCCGATGATGACTGACTCTATGATTGGTTCCTGTCGCTATGTGGTTTATGACAAACTGCGGATCATTCGCTTAGTGTTAGGTCATTTTATTTGAGACGAGTACGAGTAGTAGTATTTGAAGAATAGAAATGTGACCTTTTAGTTATTTAGATGACTTTGTGTGAAAACAGCCGGAGTAAGTGATTTCCAAAAAATATTATTAGATCAAAGAAAAACTACTACAGCGAAGCTAAAAACTAAAAATGGTGATGATCTAAATAAAGAAATAATGGTTAACAACTAAACTTCGCAAAATTGGAAAGTACTTCCAAAAAATGTGCAGTCCGCAATCAGTTTTTCAGATAAACGACCGTGAATTACAATCACGCCAAGCCTCGTCCCAAATGTCACTATCGACTGTTAAAGCGATCGCTATCAGTGTTTATTGAATGCCACCATTATCAAACACTACTTCGCTCTCGTCATTAATCGGTCGGTAATCGGCAACCGTATCGCATAGTTTGACGATGAGTAATTCTTTAGCCTTAATCTGGCTCGCATATTGGCTTGCGGTTTGTGCTTATTTGTCTCAAGTAATTGAGCACGGGGAAAACGGATTTATTAAAATTCCATTAGCTTTTAGTTTCTGGTCAATAGGTCGAAAATTTAAGAGTAATGACTATGGGTAAGAACAAGTAAAACAAAACTAGGTAGGGCATGACCTTTGTGAATAGTGACGCGACAAAAAGTGAAGATCTCGTCATATGTCGGCACTACTTTTCAATAGGCAATGATGTACATTAAAATCGTACAAGAATACACTTCTTTATTTTAAACGTTACTTCGTTACTTTTCAATAAAATAAGTTATTTTAATATGAATATAGAAAGTTAATATAATGGCAAATTATTGTTACAGAGGTGACGCAGTTGGAAGACCCGAGGTTAGAATGGCTCAGCATTCAGGAAGCGATGCTGAGGGAGTACCTGCACACAGCGCAGGAGGCTCTCGAGGTCAGTACTTACATTTACTACTACCATTTATTGATGGCAATCATCACTGGAATGGCAATAGCAATTCAGCTAATCCTGAATACAATACTAATTAAAACCCTAAATCTAATAGCATTAGAAAAGGTAATCTAAACATTAATTTGTAGAAACATTTACGTTTATATGGTAGTAAAGAACGGTAGTAATCTGAGTAACCTACCCAATTTATAACTGGAATGTGACGTATTTCTAGTTAGTTCGAAGATATCATTATCCAATCAAAAAGTCTTTAAATCGTTAAATTTAATTTAAAAACCAACGGACTTATAATCCTTAGCTTACATACAGTAGCTTTTACATATTTAAAATTATACCGCCAATCAAATCTTGAGGCACTCATTACTTTAACATTACCAGAATGTGTACTTTCACGCGACAATTTGCCGTCCATGTCTTAAAGCACTTACTTTGCATCGATTAATGGTTTATCTTGGTTCATCAATCGATCAGTTTCATTTTAATATGCAGATACGAAGGCAATGTTGTCGATAATTTTAACTTGACTTCATCGTCTATCGAGTGCAGCTGTTAGTGTTACTTATCGGACATCTATCGATAAACGTGTATCAATGAAGCAATGTCATCGGATTTAATTTTAACTCAATTAACTTTGACGTTGGCACTAGATGTCTGTGAAGTTGGCGCGGTTTTTTACTCTTAGGGCTTACGATTAATTTATGGTGAATCTACAGGTATGTTAGTTATAAAACTGTGTAAGCTTGTTTATCCATATAAGTTGCTTGATTTCTTAGTTTCTGTGGGTTCATTTTGAACTAAATACTAAAAACAGTATCAGTTTTAAGTGTTTCGTACGAAATAGAGAAACTCAATCGAGTACCATAAAGTTTTGCTCGCTCGGGATGGGAGGAGCTTTTCTAAACATGAATACAATATATTGACAGCGGTGGGAATAGAAAACAGAATTAGCCTCGTTTTGCGTGTCATTTGGACTTTCTGTAGCGGTACACGACCATCAAGTTCATGGATTTAAATGTCATTTGCCATTGCCGTGGCCCTTTTTATTTATATTCACCGTAACATTACATACTGTTGTAACTAAATGCAGCATGATTTCCATTCCACTTAACTTTTTCATAGGTATGAAAATACGTGTCAGGTGACATAATACGTGGACTTTTTCAATGAACCGTTTAAGTGTTGTTCGAGTGTTTCCTGTAATGAGAGGTTTATGAATATAAAATTATTCAAGTACTGTACCTATTTTAAATTGTTATCTGGAGTGGAAACCGCGATACTATCAGTCTACTGTCTATTATGCAAGTTAATAGTTAACAATACATACAAAGTATATTGCCATTGTCAAAGGTTGAAGTCTTATCTCAGTTGCGAGGAATACACAAATACAAATGTAATATACGAGTGACGATATTAATACTGAAATGAATGAATAACAAATCGATAAAGAACTTTTTGCATCAGAAATTAATGATGATGATACATTGACATGAAAGCATAAAACTGAAGAAATACAACAATAAATAAAATCCCTTGAAAAGGTCAACCTAAGTAATTAAAATGTGATGAAATTAAATGAAACTTGGCTATCTATAATTAATGTGCTCAAAGGCACATTAAACACTCGTTTAGTGGCTTCTCCGACAGATAACGATGGAATGCGATCGTGCCCTGATACCGAGATAAGAGATAAGTGGTTGCGGTATTGTTTCGAATTGAGCACGCAATGAGACGGGACTTGATGGATCAAAGTTCAGTCAGGAAGCGAAGTTGAGCGCAGTTCAGTTTTAATTTCTCATCGTTTGGATTAAAGAAAAAGTAGGGTAAAATGTGCTTGTAATTTAAGTTGATAGAAGTGAATTTAGAAAGATAGATTATTATTCTAAATACTGTGCGTGTTTCAATGCAGTTTTTGTGATTCATTAACCTATTGGCTAATATTAGTTACATTCCAATGTCCACTGGTGGACTACGAGTATTTACTAGTGTATAGACATCGTTATACCAATACGACACAGTAGTAACAAAGTGCAGAATCAACTGTAGTTCGGAATGCTTAAAGAACTTCTATCATCCAAAGAAAAATACATAACTACATGGATTGTGTTCAAGTTGACGTTTCTAAAGGTCAAACTCATTTGTTGATCTAAGATCATATTATATATAACAAGTATAAAAGGGCTTTACATACAATTGTTACGTAGGTATAATTTGTACAACATTTATCGCGATTGAAACGACAAGCAAAGGTTAAAAAATACTTCCTCACTCGTTGATTGTAATTTTGATAATAACAACAATATTTTTTATTAATCAGGGTTTATTTATATTTTGTTGTTTAATTTCTGTGTCATTGCAACTGCGTTTAAATTCTTTGGTATGGGCCTCAATTAATTCCCAAATAATTGTGTGAACTTACCTTAAAAATGTTGATTTTTATCTGACATTCATAAAAATATTTTTTTAACTTTCTCAAATTTTACGTGAAATGAGAGACAAATATAAAATAATGTATAGAAGTATATCAAATACTTTCCTGTTGCTTACAAATACTAGGTTATGGACTTCAAACATGTCACGTCCACATTCGCACTCCGATTACCGTTATCACCACGAATCTGAATTCGTTTAGCGAGAACATACGTGATTTTACCTTCGCATTAGGTTTTTAAGATTTTTATTTAAAAATCTGATGGTGACAACAATTTTAGTTCTTAAGTTGTTTAGTAAAATTTTTTTGACCAATTTTGCTTTTGCGTTTAGAATTAAGCTGACATCTTACACAAGGCGAAATGAAATAAATTATGATACATTTAGGCTAACTACTTCAAGTTTAGAATGGAATTTGTTTTCCAATTAAATTCCGATTTTAGTGACTGAATATCAAATTTAGTTAATTTTACTTACTAACAATACTTTGGACCAAGTACTGCAACATGAAGGAAATGATATTTAAATTAACACAATTTCAACGCATGAACCTTGATATTTAGCTCCAATTAGTTTGGTCTCAACTGTCAAAATGTTGAGGCTGTTATGTACAAGACATTTCAGAATTTGCAAGGCGTAGATACAGATAACCTATTTTAAGTTAAAAGGTTCCGAATGATTTGTTTTTATTATAAAATGTAATATAAGTCATTTATCAATTAAAGATTTCCGGGTATGGCCTAAAGTAAATCTAGTATACCTAATATTCTTTATAAGTTGTAACTTGTAGATTATTGATATTCTTAGGCTGGTTTCCACCAATTTTCTGGTTCTACCCCCATTCACCTAAAATTCTTCTAAATTTTTGGAGTAAATGACAGTTTGACCAAAACAATAATGTTGGTGAAAACCAGTCTTAAATCGCAGGAGTTGTAATCGGGGTTAAATAAAATCATCTAAATTCTCAGAAGTAAAAATATATCAACAATTTTATTTAACTACGTGTACTTAAAATACCCACCAATCAATCCACACAGTAATTTCTAATAGGAATGCGACAGACGTCATAGATGATAGACTACTAGCAGTCATCAGTGATAACCTTCCACCAATTGACGTCAATTGATTGATAACTCCGGTGCAAGTAAACAAAAAGATACATTAGATCAATAACCGTAACCCGGGACCTTAGACCTTAGCGTGCGCAAATTGATGTGGATCTGTTCAATGCAGGGAGATTATAATGTACTCTGTCATTATTTTCATGTCTGCTAGATGGTCTCTGTCAAAATGTCATACAGATAATAGTTTTTATGGAAGTTTGATATCATTTGAGCGATGTGGAATTCATGGGACACTTTTTTGTACATTTTTCTGTTATTTGTTTTTCACATACCATATAGGGCTTCCTAAATTTAAGTCAGCATAGTAGTATGACATCATCTAAATGGATTCAGCTCCAATATTCAGACAATTTTAGGATTAGCATTTAGTTAGATATATTTCCCTTTCAATTTCATTTCTACAAAATTCTTAAATTACGACGATATGATGACATTTGTGGTTTATAACATGACTCAATGTTTTATAACAATAAAATATCTTGTAAAATAGTTTGTGAATATTATCTAGCCATAAATCTCGCATAACACGTTTGCTTAGTCATAATACCAAGAAAATGGCATTCTAGCATCATTTATGTAATCCCCACGTGTTTTAGTGTTCAAAAACATGTAAACAGTAGGTGTCGTAAGTTGGGTTTGGCCGGAAAGAGTACGCATACCGACTTTAACGCAGGATTGCCTTTGCAGGTTGAGTAAGCTTTTGTTATGATTGGGAAGTTGTGAAAATTATAAATGATCGGATTACGTTAACCAATACCTATTATTATTATGATTTAAAATACCGCTATTGTTAATTTAGTATTTTGGAGAGGAGGTGCGTTAAAAAGCGTCAGTCTTTAATTGCAATCAGGTTTTCAAGATTCTATTTTCTATTCAAGAGAAGTGAAAATCTGTGTAGTCGTCATATTTTTGTTGTTTCATAAAATATTGCCTAAATCAATCAAATCGATAGATCCAAAATGAATAATTTGCACAAAACGAACTGACAGGAGGATTAGAGATTTAGATAACATACAGCAATATCTTTTTCTTATTAACTAGTCTTGGCATTGGGCAGTGTTTGAACAACCTGCATGAATCAGATGGTCAAACAAAAAGCTGTTGTAAAAGCAAGTCACATCAAGACATAGTGGTCAAGGATTTATGATATGGCCGGTTTGGTCAAGTGTTTGCCTTAGATTATGGTATCAACTGCATAGTTTAGAGTTTTAAGATACCTTGAAAGAAATGGAGGAAGTTCATTTGATATTTTATAGGTTTTTTTAAATGTCCCAATTTATATTTTTTAATATTATTAGATTTTAAAGATTATAGTCCTGGATGCATTAGAAGAATCAATTTCGGGGGTAAAACAGATCGAGTTTGATTTTGGTCATGAATAATATAATACTTAATGGAATTTAGACCTTCCAAACATCGTCTGTAATGGTCAGATACCTTTGTAACGCGTTAACAACAAAATTGTAATAAGCGTTGCGTGCAAACACATTTAACTGATCGGATATTGCGTTCCGATGCGTGAGTCAATCTTTCGATAGGCGCTCCAATTCTGCGTAGCGTGTTGTTCCGCGAATAGACTCGTGCGCAGGTTTTCGCGTCTGTTTTAATTTTGGTATAAAACATGAGTTTTCTTTTTGGGAATGGTGGTAGAAATCAAGGCTAGCTTGGTCGATGCTAGAGCAAGCAAGTCAGAAAGGCTTGAAGGTAATAATAAAAATGCCAATGTAATGGAAAGAAAACAAGCTTGTAAAGATCTGGCGTGTGGTGGTAAAGCTTTTAAACTTAAAAAAAAGAAAAATAAAGAATAAATGCGCTGCAGGATGTTTATTTAAAATATTAAAAGAAAGCAAAGTTGTATGCACCAATAACTGAAGGTTGGCCCATTTTATGACCTCATAAACGATCGACACGTCGTAAATCGGTATCGCCACTTGATGCCCCATTTCATACTTTTAAGATAACAAAGACATAGGCAGTAAAGTTGTGCATATTGTACGTTTTACGAGAGTTTTATCATAGCAGATAGCTTGAACAGGCCATCAAAGTCACTTAGCTGAAGATAGGCGACGTCTAGTCAAGTTGCAAATTGTCTTGGAGCTTCTAACTGATAATGCAAGTCGACATTTTAGTAAGCTTTCAGAAATAAATTTTGTTTTATCTATGGATCTCGTCGTATAGATTTATGATTTAGTCATTTAAGTAAAACCTATTTGTAACAGTTTCGTTCATTTTAATAGCTACACATTTGTGCCAACATGGCCTTTTAAAGTTCAACTAACTATGTAAAGGTTAAATCTATTTCAATTTGTAATTAAGCTGTTCATCTGTACAGTCCACTTCATACAATATAACAGCATGAATTTCAAATATAACATCCAACGCTTGTATTAACAAAGTAATTCAACTATAACATGGCAGACAACATGCGAGTGGCATATAAAAATTCACCGACTTATCTCGAGTATAATAGTACAGAAGCCTCGCCACTATGGGGACGTGCAAGCATGTGCACACAATTAAAACAAAACGTTTCACCATCCAACAATTTACTATCCAAGCTAAAATAATCTCTATTGCGTAAAGAATAAAGAGGACCTAACATTTTCCAAGCATAAAATTTATGTTTGCCCAATGGTATACATGCTTAAGTCTAGTATGGACGCGTTTGCGCAAGGAAGATGTGACTAGCACTAGCTATACCCAAAGAGTGTTTAGCAATATGAATAAAATCGTGCTTGCTAATTAGCAAATAAGTTCGCGTATAGAATTTTAATTGGGACGTCGCCTACGTAACCTAGAAACTGGCTGTGATAATTGTTCTCGTTATTGGAGGTAAATAAAGTAACGGATTAATCTTTGTTATAAGCCAGATCGTCGACTGTGCTGTACGACCGGTAAAAGGCCTTAATTAGAGCTAAGTGATTAAATCCATTGATTTGTGTACTGGAAAAGAGATTTGTATTAATAGTAAAGTATCTACAAATTATACTATAAAAAATGCAGAGATAAATTTACAAAACTCCGAACAAAATTCAGTAATTATTGTTGCTGGCAACATTAATATTTTTGTAACTCTGGTAACAGTGATTTGGATTATTAGAAAAGAACATGGAAGACGACGCCTCGTTGATTGTGATTGTATGTGAAGTCCAAAATAATAAAATCGCAGTATAAAATATAAAAAGTGGTTTGCTTTGAGTTCAGCGTACCTACGATGGGAAGAACCCTACACTTACTGCTCAGTACGAAACCCTGGAAATTTTCCCCTAGCCAAGCACTTGTTTTGCATTCACAGTATTTTTGCATACACTCCAGGTATTTCCGTTGTATCGAGCGATTACAGAATTAGATTTGGTCTATAAGACATCAGTCCTTCGCAGAAGCATAAAACTCGAGCCACTTCCTAGAACCTACTCGCGCCACTAATTCTGTATCATGGAATGCGGTTGCGTGAGGCTAAGGAAAAATGTATAACACATTTGGAAATGATATTCTAGGTAAATTATATTAAGGTGGAATTTAATTAAATCACATTCAGGTGTATAAAATATGTTTGTTTTAAACTAGTACCAAACTTTACACAACTATTCTCTGATTCAGATCGTTACTGCTCTAAGATTTCTTTTTTAACTAACCTTTTTATTACTTCTAAATAAATAATCTTGTCCCACATGACAAGATTATTAATTTGAATGTGAATGTGATTTAAGATTATCATTTTCTTTGAATAGTTTGGATTCTATTACCTAGTCAAAAATATTTCCCGGAAGGATCCAGCCAGATTTGGCGTGTTCCCCGAAACGTGCGCGTGCGCCACTGGTCGTGTGCCACTACGCTATCCGATTACAAAGGACCTTAATACTTGAAATTATTTGCAGTGCAGGTGTTAGCAACAATTCAAAGGAAGATAATGTTTATTCATTGTTTCTAGTCCTAATCTCTTTGTTATTAACTGTTTGTTTCACTAATTACTCTTTTGTATTAAATTTTCAAGATAAACCTGTGATTATACGCTGCTTAGGCATAATAGAATGGAATTTAAATCGTTATAGTTAAGTGCTTCATGTTTCAGACAATAGTTCTTTTTTAAATGATACTGCATAGCTTAAAGCAAATTCTGTTAAAACTTTTCATAAAAATTTACAATCAACATTTCTCATAGTGAAGATCAAAATACATTTCCATATTAGGGCCTAAACATTCCTGCCTATTACAGCATTTCGGTTTGCATCGTAACAGGCCTATTGTTTCGATATCTCCATTTCTGTAATTCGATCATCCAGCGTCACTTTCGGTACCCACCATGATGTCACCTTTGTTTAGTATTATGCTAACAATAGAGCCTATATTTACTTTTTATCTTTGTCATTGTGGTCATTGTAATATATTTTTCTTTTAACTCATAACAGTATCATTAACTGTTGTCCGTTATTTTTTAGATGGAATGCCTTTGGTATGTTTGTATAACATTGTTTAATTTTATCTTGATGCTTAATGTAGAGAGAGGTGTACATGGATTATAACACGATATCCATCATTGAAAATATTTATAGGGATTTCCATTAATTTATTAAGAATCTGGATTTCTTTATTATGGTAATAAAGTTTATCTTAGGAGAAATTTTCTTAAATCCTTGCTTTTTTATCAGCTAAATCAACATTACGAATGGGTAGCAACTTATTATTCAAAGCCCTTCTAATTGCCTAATTGAATAAAGATTTAGAGCCTAGCACAGCGTGAAGATTTGTCTAATTAATACAATTACATTCTCACATGCAACTCCACGGATCTTTGTTCCCTATATTTACAAACTTTGCCATTCAACGAAGACTTCTCCTGGCTTCATTGTCAGCAGGCGACTGCAAATTCTGTTTAGCATTGCATTTATTCAAATGCTGAGCGGTAACATACGCTAATACATATTTAATTGAGCACGCCCTGTACATTTTATATTCGCCGTAACAACTGGTTATGTGGCTCACAATTTTCAAAATCGAATTTTCGAAAAAGGTCTTTTACCATTTTTATGTCTTGATGGATCTGCGTTGTTTTGGGGGGATGAAAAGATGTAAAAACTATTATGATGAGATTTGTAAGTAAATTGTAATTAGATGAAACTATGGTTTTTAGAATTGTATATCAACTAGGTATTATAATTATGCATTCTATGTAATTTTATTATGAAAACGTAGTTTGTAATGTAACACATACAACGAATGTATACGTGACTATTTTTAAACGCCTATCTAAAATTTAAATCGCGTGCATCAAACTAATACGCCTCACCAGTTTTTATATGGAACCCTAAAAGGGGATACGTATAATTTGTATTATTTTGATTGTGATGGTAGGAAATTGATGGTTGCCGCGAACGGTTATTATTTTTGACCCGGGTCGTTCCTGGAATCAAGGTCGACGTGAACCACAGCCTCAGGCAGCACAGATGAGGGGGAGGGGCACAGCTTCCAGATCTTTTTTTACCATAGACAAGGTTGTTTTGAAGTTTCGGAGGTTGGGAATACGGGTTATGGTAGCTTTGTTTAATGAACTATAATGATATGGTACGGAGTTGAAGTTGGAGGCATGTTTGGCTACAGTCTGATGTTGATGGCAGTGTTCCAAAACCAGTTTTTCTACGAAATTCTGGTGGTAAACTGATCATAGTTAAAAAAAAATTGAATTATAGCTTAAATTCTTACAAAAACTTATAAAATTTAAAAATTTGCCTTAACTTTTTGGTGGAAAAATACATAACATTGAAGATGTCCGCTTTGCGTTCTGCTTAAGGCTTTCTTCCTGTGTGAGGCACCTCCGTCCACATTCTCGGAAACGCCCGATTACGGTCATTATCATTACAAACTGACAAATGTCAACAGACGTGGTTAATCTTGAAAGCAAGGCCTCAAAACAATGTCGGTGTCCCATTTTTTCGGCCTTAAATGTGTCAGAATTTGTTGAAAAGTTACGCTGCAGTTTTAGACATAAAGAACCTTGTTATTCTTTAAGAATTCTACTAATATTATGAGGCAGACAACAGAGACTATACTTGAAAATTGATTATGGAATACTAAAATACGAAGAGGTTGTTATTCCATTCCATAAACTTAACGAGACTCGTCATATTAGCTGGATAACTCCTACGCCTTAAATTTCTAAAAGTAGTATTCCTAGTCTGGTATTAGCTACCATGTTGCGGATGAGTACATAAAAAGATAAATGTTATGCAAATAAAATTCTATTAAACTGTGTAGCTACAGAAATATGAATAACAGGAAATACTGACATTCCATAGGTACTCATCTTTGTCCAATGAGACAGAGTGGCTTTACATGAACTTTGATAAATTCTCTATTTATAACTTTCCTATTACAAGTCATGTGTGTGGTAGTCAATGATAGCAACGGCAATAAAATTACAATTAATAACTACTACATTTGTATTAGAACTCAACCGTCCCATTTGTGATTTTCGAAGGTTTACGCAGAAATGTATTGCTCTACAGACACAATTTGTGTCGAATTTTACCAATTATCATGTGATCTAGGTTATGCTTTGGGCCCATTTTCAATCCGCTGAGAATATTTATGGGATCATAGAAATAATACACGCAAGGTTCGCAAATGTTTTTCTACTACATATTAGATTTATGAAGAAACTATACCTTATTATAAACCAAAATTGCCAGCAGGCCTATGTGAGAATCAGAATCATTAAAATAAGAGGAAACGTAACTGATGTTAGGAAGATTATAGATGGTATGTTCGATATCAACAACAAGACTGATTTGATAGGATTATATTTTAAGGCTTCTTAGTTTTTTCAGAATTAATAGTTTATCTTACTATGATATTTCAAAAATAGCTTGACTAGACATTATTCTTAAACGACGACGTCAGTCCATCAACATTACCATCATCCAACTCCATACCTGCATACCCGAGACGGGCAGCGATTTAACTGAAGTGTGCGCGGCAGCAGCCAAGACTCATCATTACACTAAATTTAAAACGAAACAAACCGTCCATAAATAATAGTTATGATACAGCCACCAGGTTACGCTGCAAGCAAAAAGTATGAAAGGTACGACGACGGTCGGCCGTGTGCGAGGAACGCAGGGCAGCGTTGCACGCACTTTATTTTATCAGACATTATGCGAGAATGGAAAATGTTTCTTGTCAATATTATTTGTGAGAGGCGCTGTATAGAAAGGTATTTATATTTACATTTTATTTCAAATATATAAAATGTCGAATTTTGCAATAGAAACGGGATGGATCAGAAAAAAAAGACGTATATTCGTGAAAGTGTGTTAACTACGTTTATCATTATAAAGTCTCGGAGACTTTATATTCCTTACCTTACACTGATTGCAACATAAACAATTTATTCCTCGCGTGTAAGTAAATCACAAAAAATCCTTTGTTTTAAACCAGAAATTTTGCAGTGCCTCAGATTTCCAACGCAACAGCAACAGATACACATCTTAGCCCCGACAGTTTTTTATTACCTCTACAATGTTGCCGGTGATAAACGACACAGTCGATAATTTATCAGAAGTATTGCTTTTAACCGTGGAATCCCAATCCGCGTTCGGTTTTGGGTCTCGAAATATTTTAATTGAAAAAGCAGTAATGTACGAGGTGTCGCGTAGCCGTGTATGGAACTTTTGCTTATTGACGTAATTAAAATTTTTTTCGGAACATTTGGTAGAAAACTTTGTGTCTATTAATGATTGGGTATGATACGGTTGAGATATAAAAATCTTGATTGAAGTCATTTTAAACTCCATCCAGCTAAGACGTTGCATCGTATCTTGGACCTATTGAATGTCAAACATACACCAGCCTGACATTTGATAAAGATTGCCCATTTTGTAAAGGAAACAAGCAACAAAACCACGTAATACATTACTATGACACATAGGATACTTAATTTACTGAGGGGTAATCAGAGTCCCATGTTGTAACGGTTTGAACATGCGATCAACCGGTTCTAGGACTCATTTCATTGGTCCTAATTGTAGAGGTCTATGCCTAGCGCCGGCAATTTTAGATATTTAAAAAGAAAATTAGCAACGCCACAAGTAATCATGTATTCTTTTTATGAAACGAGGTGTCATTAGATTCCAACAAATGAGACTGTATTTTGACGATACATATTATCAATGGTTCGAATTGAAGACACGCTGAAGATAATTGCAGGGAAAATGCATTTGAACACTTTAAAAAAATGTTTTGAGCAAATTTAAATCAACCAAACAGGTCTAATGTAGTGGGAAATCCGTAGAAAATCCCCGTCTGTCATAAGACGTTGGCTATAGAATTCCAATGATTGAAACCAACAAATTCTTGTTAATCCAGTTTTATTTTTAATTATGAGAAGCCAAATGGGTATTTCAGGTCGATATTGAAGGCTATATTAATGCAGTTATTTCAAATATGAATGCTTCATGTTTCGATGTGGATTCTCCCATGGTTCTACCCTAGGTACAAATTATTATTATATGATGAAATTATTGGTCGCTACATAATGTCACCTTTCTTGTGGGATGATACCTATACGCGGTAAATGCCAACTTCTTGCCTAAACATTTGATTAAGTATCTTCTTCCTCTTATGAAGGACATATAATAATGATTACCTTGTTGGTTACTACAAAAAGTAGGATTTGAATTTTAAAAAAAATAGAAGTTCCTTCTAAAGACTTGTTGGCTATAAAAGGAAATCATGATAGCACCGATGCTAACCGATTACTTATGAATAATTATAGTCTCTCGAAAAGTGAACAGAAGATTGGGACTGTAAAATTGTCTCTACAAAAGGTAACTTTGTGTAGTTGTAACCCACATTGCTTGATTCCACAGTCAAACTGTTTATACAGTTTTGTGGGACACTTTATTAGATCTTAAGGCTTACCACGTACCTCTTAAAAATATAATAAATACAATAAAAAATGCTAAATAACTCTACGAATATAAACCTGATTTGAATGTTCATCTGCAACGACGCACTCGACAATTTTATTCTACGTCAAGTTTTTGTCAAACAATACAAACAAGAGTATGATGCCACGATGACTAAATGTTGGTTCATCATTGTTTTTAGTTATTACTCATGTCGTAATCATATTCATTAATCCCATTCAATGGCATTATTACTGCACTGACAAAACTTAGCTGTATAGGCCGAAAATTTTCAATAACTGGCTCAGATAAAACGGGAAAAATTATTGATGGAATAACCTTTAAGAACTCAGTGGCCCTAGAAGATAAATAATATTTCAAAATATGGTTTCTTAATCTACTGAGGTGAGCAGTTGCAATAGTAGAGATGTCAACGTAGGCATATACGTTGAACAGTGCATTGTAATAATTACATATTATGACTTCCGTACACAATGTCACTTCGTCTATTGTTCCATTCATACCATCTCAGGTTGCAAGTCCAACATCTTTGTGCATCATCAAACAATTTCTCCCAATGACTCATACAGTTAAAAAACGTAAATCTAAACCCACATACAATACGTCAATTGAAAACGCACAGAACAAAGAAAATTTCTCTTCAACATTACTATTATCGTAGCACATTACGATATGCGATAAGCCGATTTTAGAACACGTCAATCCTCATAAAATATGTTTACGCAATCAGAGTATTAGGTAATAAAGTAACACATGCGTGGAAAGCCCGTACGGTTGGCGTAAAATGTATGACGCCATGGACCGACGTGATTTTGACTGGATTTTGAACTATTTTTAAATGATAGACGGTTAGAGAGCTGTTGTTTGTGGAAATCTTGCAAAATCTGTAGAACAAAGGCACGTTGAGAACCCTCTGGCATGTGCGTAGAATGACCAACTAATTATTGAACGAAAAGGTTCCGTGAGGGTGGTAGATCTGCTATTATCACCCGTGGTACTCGAATTAACAACTTCTTCAAAACTAAACATCGCATAACATTTAGATTTATTACACAAAATATATTTGTAGGCTACGAAAATCCTGTTACTATTATATAATCGAGCATCCGGAAATACGCAGCCAATCTATCCATCCAATAAAAATTTCATACCATTTAAATTCACTCATTAAAATCAGATATTACTGTAATTAATAATAAATTGAATAATTTTCTCCTAGTGCCTCTCAAATCGATTCTTTCTAACGAGATGTTAGATAAGGAGTTGGTTGCATCGATGTACGTAATGCTATATAGAATAATTATTCAAAACTAATGCATAAGTAAGACTTTCATTGTTGACAAGAACAGTATCTCGTCAAGTTATAGTTAAACTGTACAATATGTATTTTGAGATTGTATGACGAAAGCGAGGTACTTAAAGATAATGCAGCGTCTATTTATATGGAATAATTAAATATCAATGATATTATTGCTGTCTCAATAAAATATATGAGAAACTGCATGTAAAACGATTGGTATTATTTTAATATCCATCGGTAATGATAGCAAACTTGAGAGTTGTATGAAGCCGATTTGTATCCTGACTTGCTCTAAAAAGCCGATCTGTATGCGGTCCCGCGGCGTAGGTATCGCCCATCCCTAATTGGCAGTAATAACCATGACACAGAAATTGATGTACCTGCTAATTGGATACAGCCGATCTTGGTCTTGTCCATCGGAAATCGTAAAGAAGAGCGCTGTCGTAAAGTTGTCAGGTTGACAGGCTGGTCGGTGGTACACATATGTCTGTTGCAGCATCATGCATAAACTTTCTTGGGCGCTATTCCTTACCATGGTCCAATGTTTCTTTATACGTATAAGTCAGGTTAGGATTAACATTTGAGATTGTAGGAGTACGTGGAGATATATACAAGTTTGTAAATATAAATATGGACATAAAAATACAAAATGACAACGTTGAAATTAATAATCTAAAAATAAACGATACCACAAGCAAAACGATGGACAGTCACTAGCTGACCATAAAACAGGTCAACACGTAATTACAGTGGATGTACAATATCGCATAATATTATAATAAAAGGCCGCTGAGTTAGAAACGGGTCGTTTGTTAATGTAATGCAACGTTGGGCTACCGTTCGACTGGGTACCGCCCAGATAATATATTGATTCTAGATGCTGGCTTGATTATGATATATCTGCCGCTCGTATTACACGCTGCCTCGCCCTATACAGCCTTCGGGCTGTAAATTTACGAGGATGCGTGGGTTATTACGCCAATTTCATGGTCCATGGCCAGAGTAAATTTTAGATAACAAACTGCACAGGTCATCTGATAGCTACTAAATTGAACAATATATCATTCACAGATACTACGAAGAAAGTTTAAAAGCATTATTTCAATACGTCCCATAATAAATGAACGTTCTCAGTACCAGTTGGAAACGATACATCTAGATAATATGCAAAGCGATTCTTCCATTTTTCATCGTAAACGCACCAGTGCACTAGGGGAATTGATTAAATCCATTAAAATACCGTCGATATAAATCGTCTGGGTCCACACATTTGTCATAAGAATCCAATGACTTGTATTTTAATCTTCACGCAAGCCTAACTTCGTTCCAATATAGGCAAATTTAAATATTTGATTATAATCTATGCCGTGGAATTATTTAATCCGATTTTTTTAAATCATTAGACACAACTGTATATTTTGGAATCCGTCATTTTCAGGCAGATGATAAATATATTTCTCGTCTTCTTTAGTTTTCAGAAAATTCTATTTCTGTATCTAACATCTTTCTTATTACAAGTGTATAGTTACGTTCCACTGACTTATAAATTTACGGAGGTGACTGTCCTTCAATCTACGTAGCTCAATCCTGTTATTTCACAGTCAGCCATATCATCTTTCTACAGTGAACTGACAGTCTCACAAAAGACCAACGAACAAATCCCCCTTCACATTCAAATACCATTTTCAATCCTTTGCAGTCATTAAAACACGTGCATCATACAGTCATACCCTTGGAATGTTCAGAATGAGGATCAGTTGTACAATAAAAAGCTTGAAAGTACTATACGATGACAGAGCATACAGCGGTAACATTTTACTTTTCGTGTTTTTATTGTAACGTTTCAGTCTTCAAAGGCTTTTTAAGTCGAATTAAGATTTCGTGTTTGTTGTCTTACGTTTGCTACCATATTTGTTTATCATGTCATTTGTTCTTCCTTTTTGAAATCTTGTTTCGTAAAAATATTTTCCAATATCAATTCCATAAACTTAATAAATATTTTTAAATGTAAATATTACTAAGATGCAGATTTCAGTCAAATATATCGGGTAATATCTTTAAAACCGATTGGTATTAAAACATTTTTTTAAGATTCTTCCTTCCCAATTATGCCAATTTCCAACACTATAACTTGTTAAACTTATTTTAACTTTCGTCCCATATTTTTTCCTGCAAACTTAAGTGTCTTGTGCAATCAAATATAAAAGGCTTTTGTTTAAAATCCACAGTTTTATCGTTGGCTCGTATAAAACATGTAACGGCCATAACATTAACGAGTAAAGCCATCGTTATCACGAGAATGTTGGAATTTTAAGAAGTACCTTTCGATACTCTCGCGTGTACCAAGATGTTTCACCCGGTAGCGTTTTAAAATTCACCTTGTAATCGTGAATGAATATTTTCGGGCCCAAAGTTGTGGTAATGGCTTACAAGAGAAATGTGATCGATGCATTCGAGATAAATAAAATATGGGACTCGTATGTTTTATTTTACGAGCCGATTGGACGCTTGCGATCGATGTCAAAATTAAGCAGAATTTTGGTTTTTAATGAAGCTGTTTTGGTTAGTCCTGGAATGAGAATGGGGCCAACAAAATAAATTGCAAAAGGATATTGATTTTTGGAAATCACTTAACGCAATCTTACAAATTACATTTTCAATAATTAATTTTATTTTTTTTCGGAAGTAACTAAAAAAAACCAAGATAGTAATCATATTATTTATCATCATACGAGAATGTTAACACCACGTTTTAAATTTCCATCGGCCCTCAAGACTGGGCTTTAACACGGGCCCGGTATTAAAATCTGATTGTCATAAAACGACTTGTATAAATCTATAAAAATGTTGACAGTACGCGGGTCGTCGGGGTCACGAGTATATCGCATTCCACTCGACAATACTTGTAACACACTGTATAATTATGAATTATCTTGAACGAGATCTACTTCAAAGTTTTATGGGAAAATTCCTACATAGTTCATATTTGTTACGTTTATTGACTACTGACGTTGGTTTGATTGACGTTATAAATTGACTTTGTAGAATAGACATAATAATTATAGTGGGTTCAGCTAAAGTACAGTTTTGTTTATAAATCTTTTCTGCAAATTTTGCAAACACTAAATTTAGTTTGACTTCACTGAGCTACTTGTGATTGCCAGTGGTGTCTTTTGCATAAGCGATTCAAAACTAACTTCTGTTTTTCTGTTGGAAGTCCTCACAACAGTTTTTATTAAATCAATAGTTATACAGTTCCTATGGAAAATCGTTGTTTTTGTAAGGGTCAGAGGTGAAACTGTGTAAGCCCCCCCCCCCCCCCCTTACACTAAAATATTCAAATTATAACACGAATATATTCATTCGTACAAAAATTTCGATATGTTTACTACTTTTCGACCACACGTGTCAAATATTGCGCGTTTTTATTCACATTCAAGGACTATGCATGAGTAATATACACGGTATGTGAGAACAAAGTAAAATGACGTTGAATTCTCTACTGGCAATACACTTAGGATGTAGGATTCTTACCTTCCAGTTTACATGGACCGGTATTTTGAAAATATTTTAAAAATAATTATTACGTACGTGCAGGCTACTGTAGATAAATTACGGGTTGTTCTTTGCCCAATAATTGTAGGCTGGGGTATAAACAGATATGTTGCGCTAATATTATACCTGTTTGGCGCATCTGGTTCGTCTCGTCGAAGATTTCAGAATCAATTAGAATTTTCTTGAGAGTTTTTGAATTTTTTTCTTTATGTAAATCAGTGTTAATATTGATATGTATCACATATAGTTTTAGTGTGTAGTATTTATTTGTTAAATTTGTCACTACAATAAAGTTTGTCGTTTTTATCCTATACTTTGAAGTCATCTCTTCACTTTGCTGCGTATGTTAAAATGTCTACTGCAGTAAGCAATGTTTCATGCTACCCCGAACTTGGCATTCACATCCAACCCTGATCGTAAACTGAAGAATTCTCTTGATAAACATTCTATACGTCTTATTTTAAACCAGTGACATTACCACACTCTTTTGACCCGATGCGTTCATGCTTCATTATAATTATAGACGCGTTCCTAACTTTAAAAAAAAGTTTTTTTTTCACCGTACGCGTACGCATAGGCCGGTGCAGTTAATGACACCATCTGTCAAAGCTGTACGCCGTTAAAGGTCAGACTGGCGCATACGATTATTTTGATATTTCGTTGGTTGGCATAAATAGAAATTAACATTTTCCTCATTGAAAATTTAACAGTGTCGTAGAAATCGTTTTTTTTGTACCAAAATACCTCATTTTACACTCCGTATACGTTTAGCCTGAGGCTTTTGATGATCCGCTATTATTATACAAAGTGAAAGTAAAACTTTTTATCAGTTCCTTATTGAACAAAATCTGAAAATTAATTAATTATATAATGAAACTATCTCTTAAATTGTGTATATAGAATGCGTATTAATTCAAGACTACAAGAGATACACTAAGGCCTTTGTAGAATTATGTATGCATGTTTCCAGAATAACGTAAACATAAAAAAACGGAATTCTGATTAAGTATTCCCAAATGTCACACAAATTTTAAAAATTTGATCCTAAAATCCCCAATAAGATTACACAGTCAACATCATATCTTCTTGATAGAAACTTACTAGCATAAGTCATAAAGAATAAAATTTAAGAACTAGTAGTTTACACAAAGGATCATTTAATATTATCTAATCTCGGCGTAACTCAGTAGTCGAAACACATTGTCCTTTTTAAATCTCTGTCATAAAATAAAACAAGTTTTGACGCGGTATGGAGAGGCCGGCTCTCTGGTGATGTAAATGAGCCAGTAGTTAAAACGAACGAACGAACGACCGATTTCAGACGTTGGTACATATAAAATATTGGGATTTGAGATCCCTTGAGTGTTAAAATGATTGATAGTCATGGGAAAACTAATGTAAAAGACTTCAAATAGCTTTGAAATCGTAATCTAGCTCTGTAAAGCAGAAATCATGAATAATCATTTTTTACTCCACATAGTGCTCTTATAATAAATGCGATATTATTTTCTTGGGATATTAAATTCCCATAATATTTCAATTCTCAATATGTTTTAAATTCAATTCTCTATACTAAACCAAACAGTTTACAATCAATTGTACATTCAATTTATTCCAACGCTATACATAACATTAGGCCGAACATAAATTTCAACAAAAAAGAAAAAGAAATTCATGTCCTATCTTATTTGTATTCACCCATAAGACATGTCGGTCGTGCATCAACGATGGAATGCGTCCTCCAATCATAAGCGGATGACATGAGTCCCGGCCGTCGCATTTTTAACTAACACTCTAAAATGTTTCAACACGGATTGAATTATGGACATTATTCTGTTACGTGACTGTCTTTTGAGTCACAACTTAATTTTGAATTTGAATTACAGTGCTTCGTTTATAATTTAATCCTGCATTTGAACCAAAATACTTCCTAAAAGTTTGTCGTGGGGTTTTATGAAACTGCTAAGTTTTTGATTTATATGATCCAAAGATTTGGTTCCCCATTTCTTATTCGGAAAGAATAATTTAAACGTCTTGCGCGGCGCACTTCTCATTCAGTGACCTTAACATCGACTTTAAATGTTCTGAAACGAATCCAGAATGAGCCTAAATATTGAGCTTATGGCTATAGGTCCGTAGCAACACGTACAATAAAGCGGGCAGGGCTGAAGGACGGGGAAGGCTGTCCCGGCCCGTCCTCGACCCGGCGAGCGACCTCAGCGCGTGCGCCCATTGTTTCACCGCCCGGCTAATGTTACACCCGTCGTAAACTTGCGTGCGCGCACCGTGACCAACGCTCCCAGCTAACGTGGACAGATTTTCACATTTTACGAATTTGCATGCCTGTATTTCCAGTAATCTGGAATTTTTGGACTTGCTTGTGGATCCTGTTTCTGGGGTTAAAGCCAAAAACTCTTCAATATCAAGGATCATAACTAATGGTATCGTCGTTGCTACTGTATAGACATAACGAGTAGAATAATATCATAGTTGAACAGAGAATACTTATGTATTATCAGTGATCAAACACTTGATAAATCAAATTTACTCTACGTGAACTACGTCATAAATATCAAACACACGTTTTAGAAAACATCAGATACCGTGTATTTTCACGAACGAAATTTCTCCTTCGTATTTTCGGACATACATTTTTTGCACGGGCGTATCAATCTGGATGTTAATCGGGCGAGTTCGTGTCGTCCCGACGTAGGTACTTCGTGCTCACACGAGCTGGCTGCCCGTAACCCGAGATTGTTTTCGAAGCGGGAGACGCGTGCGCGCAGGACGACCTCCGTGCTGGACCTTGGAGTAGGGTTACCAGTGAAATTGTTGCTGAAAAGGGTTGAAAATTTAATTTAAGAAGAATTGTATTAGGATTTACGCTTGAATAATCGCATTTTATATCATCTAAGTAGACAAAATACTTTCAGTATTTGTAGAAGTTATTTGTTTTTGTACGCCAAAGACAACAAGCTTAAAGTTTGTATGAGTTTCGTCGATTTTTAAAAGCACAATGAGTAGCAATATTTTTACGTCTTTAAATATCTGTATGCAATTCAGAAACTAGCTTTACTTTTAGGCCATTTCCTTTGTCTGGTAACCCTACATTTAAGACTCACGCACTCGCAATTATGTGTATTCATGCCTTTAACCGCGTTTGCGTTACGCGAGCTATGCGCATGTGGGCAGTATTTAGTACAGCAGTATGAATAAGTATAAACTTGAAACGTAACACAAATAATGCCATGAGGTATGTCCTTAATTCTTGCTTTACTCGCAGCCTTTTGTAGGTCTTTGCCTTCTACGCCCGCGCGTTTTGTTAAGGTTGTCTTGCATTAAAATTGCATTGTAAAGAATAATGAGTTTGGGAGATTCCGAAGAATTTATTAAATTCTCGAAGACATTAGAGCTTTACTTTCATAATGTAGTTTATTTAGTGTTTTTGCATTCACTGTGAAATTTAAGTGGTTTTGAATTTTTTTCTTCATTGATTTATTGAAATTTCCTCCTTTCAGATAACAATTACTATTGATTCAGGTACAATACATGATCGACCCGGATCGGTCCTAGTCTAGGTCTATCAACATCTCACGTGGGCAGTTACAACAGCCTCATAAAAGGATGCTTAACGCATTGCCCGGGGGTTATGGCATTTGTCCGTCTTCGTGCTTGCCTACTAAAGGCACAGGCGTGATTTACGAGCTTGTTACCTATAGTGTAATTTGCCTGTTCCTAGGAAATTGTAATTTCGTTGATTTTCTATTTTTGTTGAGGAAAATTGATGATCGTGAAAGCTCTGTTACAGGAGATCAATCTTTTGAGTACACATACAATTATAAATGCTTGCAAAAGATTGAAGATAATGTAGTGTCTGATTCTTAGAAAGTGTCTGCTAACTTTTTCAAACAATGATAAGGAAACCCGACAAAGCAAAACAACAATAAAGCTAGGAATGTTAATCATCTAATTAAAATACAAGCGGTTTTTCCTTGCATCTACGTCTCCAGCAGTCTTTGGTGCGTTCTTCCACACAACAGCGGTGCCTATGCTATGAACAAACGTATTTATTGTATGGATGGCACGCGAATTCCTGGAACTCACGATTCCCATCCACGACAAAGGATCTCTGTTTTTTTTTCAACCATTTCTCACGAGGGTGTTCGCTCGTTTGTTTTTTTTCAACAAATTCCAGAAATGTTTACGTTATGAAGGTCGTAGGTAGATCTGCATCCTGACTGTGTAGTTTTGTTTTATATGTTTCTCTTTTTACATTTTTTTCTTTGTTAAATCAGTGTTAGGTAGTTCGTATTATGAAGGTACCATTCGTTAACCAGTATTTTGTCAATTTTTATAATATAATGTAATTATAATTCTTTATAGTTGTTACTGGGAAAATGTCAGCACTTACGTTTTTCAAATTCATTTTCACCAAATACTGAGGTGTCAAAAACAAGAAACAATTTTTTAAACATTATTAAAAGATCTTTAGTTGTTAAAATGTTTTTCAAACTTTGTAAGGGCAGTGATGAATGTCATTTCATAAAGTTTAGTGCGTGCAATTATCTAGTAATAGCCACTTTGCCGGCGGACTGGCGTTCCAAGCTGATAGGTTGATTACTATAAAAATATTTATGGAATTGATAATAGGCGTATAGTATGAAATGAATTTTGTAATAGGGTGCACTGAACTACGGTGTTAGGGGCGAAGCCTCTTTGATTGGTTTCATGGATATTATTCCTTGAATTAATTCTTACGAGTGGTGTTTTCTATGGAGCTGCAGTTTTCAACAAAGTATGGAGAATTTAGATTTACCACTCACATATTCAGAAATATATTTAGATTTAATCAGAAAATCTGTGTTACTTATTTCAAACTGAGTGACTCAATGTCTGGTATTGGTATCATTTAGTTCTCCTTTATGAATTTCCACATTAATTGGAACATGTGGAAATTACTTGACAGCACGAAGTACGTCCACCAACTTATTTCAATCCACACAGACAAAAAATCGAGAACCTACAAACTTAACTAAGTAACATCATTGTAAATAAAAAATTGCCGCGTCTGCGCGAGAGTTAATCTATGGCGCATTCCACGCCCGTAACACCGGGAGCGGTTGGACCCAATAATAAGAATATGAGCGTAAAAAACGAATACGTCAAACCGCGTGTTTCGTGCGCCCGCGCACCTCGCCTGCCCCTCCACCGCCTTCTGTCATATTTTTTTTATACTATCGTTTTTTCTTTTCCCCCTGGAAGGATAATCGTGTATAACGCTAGACCGCATTCGACTCGAGTTTATTAATATGAATATTCGGTACATTCTTCTCTTTGTACATACGTCTGTATGTATGATGGATGAGATTAAAGTCGTGTGAATGCGTGTCCTTGATTTTTTGTTGTATTGATAGTAACATGGCTTTTTTGTACCGCTCTTAAGTTCGCTGTATATTTTTATTTTTCCTCTTGAATTTAATGGTGTCCATTTTATATTTCGTGTTAACAATTTTTACAGGGAATTGCTAATTAAAACGCCGTAATAACACATATTTGACAATTATTGATCAATCCATCAAATGTTTATAGTACATACCTTTCTTTGGTAATGCAATCGTTAAATACCTTATTCAAAGCAAAATAATTTATTTTTTATGGTCGAATAGAATAATTATGTGTTGAATGTATAGCCAATTTTCATCAACAAACTGATAGCACAGATGGCGGTGTCGTAAAAGCCTCAGCCGTGCGTCAAGTCGGTCGTGAGTTCGATCCTAGCATGGTTCCACAGACGGTGCGCTATGTAGCCACAGTCTTCTAAGAACATGCAATAGAAATATTTGTGTCTCCTATTAAGATTTCTTCTTCCATAGAAAATGTCTTAGCGGGACTCAAATGACATTTTGGTTTCGGAATTTTTACGAAGATTTTTGGTTTTGAAGATTCTTTTTTGTATCTTTTTGCGTTTTTTCTATTTGTTTAGAATTATTATTTTGGTTTTTGGATTATTATTTTTTTGTTTTGGTAATTATAGAAGGTTTTCTATAGAGCGATTGCGTAATTTTGAACAATTTTTAGTACCTACTTAATTTGACACCATTATTTATTTAAGTAGGTATTCGATAATTTAATATCTCCAAATATAATAACAATCAGATTTCGTAGTCGTGTCGGTCGCGTCGCACCACACCGTCGTATTATGTTGTAATGGTAATCATTTCTGTAATATGGTAATGCCGGTGCCTGCCCGTGGGCTTGCTTCTTGCAGGAGATTGCTCTCGGAGGGGCCCGTGGCGTGTGTCTCGGCTTTATAATGTTGAGACAAGACAACAATTTATTATATTTATATTTTTTATTAACATTTTTTTTAACACCTATTTCTTTAGAAGTGTCACCTACTACGGTCGTTTTCCGGTTTTATTCATAACATAATTTATTACATTTATAAATATTTACAAAAAACATCACTTCTCTTCTTTAAATTAAACATTATTAAAACTCATTTTAAATGTAAATAAAACAGCAGAGCGTGGCTACAGACACCTGGTTTCCTACCTTGTTTTGTAAAAAGGTACATTTTTATCAGAAAATCAGCAATTTGTTAGTACCAAGCAACAATAGCGTAGGAAAGTTACACGGCTTGTCCGGTCTATGGTCATCGCAACGCCCAAGGGACGGCAGGCGTGAGGTATCTCAGGAATTTTAATCGCATCCAAGCCCCCGGCCGCTGCTCGCCATCCGAAAGCAATAAAAACAAAACATGGAACCTCGGGCAGGTTGAATTTTGGATATGAGCAGACATTATCTAGCATGCTGCGACCTTCGGCTTTGTTTCAAATGACTCTTCATATAATTTGTTCCGTGAACAATGAATATTTTTTAGCGTTAAATTTAAGAAAAAATGTTCCGTATTGTGCTGCGGTTCTAATTTTAAAATGTGAATTAATATGTGTTGGATCAAAATAATTAATTAACTGTTTTGTATATAAAAAAATTAGGAAATGATTTGATTGAATAAGATTACTTGGTGTTAAATAACTTTATGTAATTTGATTAGTATATAAATTTAATTTAATAAAACTATAAATTTTAAGAGGGAAAGAATACTCGAATGTGTCGGTCGTTTACAGCAGATAGCCAACGAGAAGAAAAAGACGTAAAATTAGTTCCGTAGGCTGCAGGTGTGATAAAGACAGCTCTATAAGCAAACTTGTATAAGAAAGAAAGAGATGCAAGCATGGTAGAGTGAGTCGAAAAGCAACCGGTCCAAGGGAGGCAGATGCTCTCACTAGAAACCCCCACGGCAAACTTACAGATTCCAACAATAAGAAAATAATTATTAAAAACAATTCCAGTAAAACCTTTTATCCAGATTCTGAGTTTCGCATGGGAAATAAAATTACGTCTCACGAAGCTGTTCGGTGCTTTATCTCATACACTCTTGTGGATATAGCCGTGATGTAAGCTTTAAAATAATAATTATCAAATTTCGTTCCAAAAGAAGATATATTATAAAAGATTGCACAAAACGTCTTGCGAACGAAACAAAAAAAAATTAGACCAAAATTAAAGTCCTTATTTCAGTTTTGTCTAGATTGATCAAAATTAAGTTGAAGGACACAATAATATGACACTAACAATTCAAGGAATTCAATCACTTTCTCCTAAACAAGTTCTACTTTTTAAAATGATTAAAATATTTCTATGGCAAAATGTACAGTAATATGAAACTGACTTTTTGATTCCTTTCTACTATAATTACATCTAATTTGTTGACTCATACAAATTTTGTGCTGCCTTCTTGGATCTTCGTGTTTAACAACCAAATTCCTTTGAAATTCGACTTTAGAATAAAAGAAGATACATTATCTGTGTTATTTTCGTCATTACCTGAAATTTTACCGGTATTTGTTAGCAAAAAACACATGGTGCTATTAGTTGTACATACCACACGGTGGAATGTAGGCACCGTGCCAAATTACCTGTCTGAACACTATCAACTCGTTAACGTCGAGTTTTATGAATTAAATTGCCTATTTTGTAGCTCTTGCTGATGGAGCGTTATAGTTATCTGCGGTTTCATACTGTTTAAAATTGAATTTTAATAGCATCGAAACAAAAGGGCTTAACAAGAATACGTTTATGGGAGAACATTTTTAAAATATTTGCATTGAATTCAATTCATGATATGATATTCATAATGTATTTTACATAAAATCACATTGCAGAACAACGTGCTCCGGTGTCTATTGAAAAATCAAACATGCGCGCACATGTGTGGCTTTGGAATTGTGTGGTTAGCTAGCTAGAAAAAAATGCGAGCTATTCCATGGTACGACCAGCGTGAGAATAGGTCTACAGGCTGATCGTACCGATTGAAAAACACTCTAAGTGAATTCACTTGCTTTTAATTTTTTTCTCACTTCCGAACTTCGGGTCAAAACGTAGCCTCGGAGTCGGGACGGGATTGCAAATGCGTGTAAAGGAATTCCGGAACAAAAATGTGCGCGTCTACCTGCAGCCGGCAGATGCGCCCTGAGCCCCCCGCACACCTCTCCCTCGCATACCGCCATTAAACCATGTAAATTGATTACGTGGAAAATCTGAGAAAATCGCGCGCTAAGTACTGCAGGCGCGTGACCGCTACATGGCCAGTGTCACATGTGAAATTGCTCGGCTTTTTTGCATTCCACAGCGCTGTTGTCGCCGCAGTCATCCTTGGATTGCAGCGATTACGATTGTTTATCGCCGCCTAGTTAACGAGCCTAAGCTGATTCTGAATAATTAAACAACTGTTACCTACGTATAGGGCTGCCACTTCATTGCTATTACTAAGAACATGAAGTGTTGAAGTTTTATGGTGCAAAATTAGGAGAATAATTAACAGTAATTAACAGTTATTTTTCGTTGTACATAACTAGGTATCTCTTTATGATGTTTCATGATTCTAAATAAAAACAGCAGGAGGTCTCATAAAAATTGGGATGTAAATTCGACAATTAAAGGGATAACATTTTGAAGTAACCCTAAAATTAAATCGAATTGAATTTAAAAATGAGAAAATCATATTCGGTGAATGATTTTGCGTGAGGGGATGAGGTCAGTGATGGTCCGTTAGTGCGTCGCCGCGCGCCGACACCTCGGCGGGCCGTGCGTTTCGATTCGACGAACTTATTACGACAGATGGCCGCGGCCCGGGAGGCGGGAGCGCCCGCGGACCCCGGCCCTTCGGAGAGATCGACCTCCGAAATGCGCCCGAGATTGCATTCTTTCGGCGGCGCGGGCGCATTCCACTGCGCGCCATCCGAGCTCCGCGCGCCCGCGCCAGTCGACGCGCGCCCTTTTGGGGGTTAAGATGTGTCCGTTGCGGCGAGCGCTCACTATGTGGTCCCAGCCGCCTCCCCCTGAGCCCGAAACGCAGACGGTCCGCGGGCGCGCGCACACCTGGTGCCGCGGCTGTTTCGGCAGCCGTCAACTCGCGCGCATGGTCCGCCAGCCGCCCGAGTACGGCGTCCGCGTCGACCCGACGTCCGTCCGTCCCGCCGGTCTGCGTGTGCGCGACGAACCCCAGTACCAGAACATCGACGAGATGCGCAAGCGACCCGAGTACGCTAACCTCGACGAGATAAGTCGCGAGTTCGGCTACCGGCTCTGCCCCGAAGGTCAAAACCTAGAGGACGAAGCTATTTACGAAAACATACTGTCAGTGCGTCAGATACGTTCCGCGGAAGTGCGTTTAGTGCCTGTGTCCGAAGTGGCGTACTACGAAGGTCAAGGCTACGTGGCCACGCAGGTGCTCAGCAGGAATGGTACCTTCCCGCAGTGTCCGCCGCACACCTGGAGTCGTCTGCAGCAAGCCTGCAGGCTCAATGGATCCCTACGACTTTTCACTGTAAATGTTACTTGTTCCCTACGCATACCATTTGACGTCATTGCTTCGATTACAATAGTTATTTAATTGTGATTTTTTACAGAACAGGATATGACCGTACGATGGTTCGTAGGTGTTTTTACTCGGATTCCAAACTGAAAAAGTCATTGCCCAACTTATAATACCGTATTTAACTTTGGAAGCAAAAAATGCGTGTTTCTGTATTCTGTTCTAATGACTCGTTAATTTTGTATGTGACTTGATGAATTTCGTATGGACTTGCGAGATATCGTAACCTTATCTTCAAAAAATCTCAGTTAATTATTACGTTCTATTATTATTTTATGGTCCACGGATTCTAGCATGTCTTAACCAAATATGACCAATTTTTTGTTGGATAAATAGGAGGATTTTGCGTTGTGCGATTTCATATTATTTTAGATATTTTTGTTCAACACGTAGGCTGCCGAACTAAGTTTATTTTGCGTGGTAACACTATATTTTACGATTTTGTTAAATATTGATCGAGCGGTCGAAAAATGATTTGCGGATAACACTTTTAAAAAAATACATACGTACGGTTTACCGTAAACATAGCAACACTCGAGAAGTAAGTAAAACAATTTTTCACAGTCGATCAAATGTTTTATAGTAATAAAATCTGACGTAAAACATCGTTTGAGTACCAGTAGCGAAATAATTAAGTTTTTATTTTCAAGTTTGTCTCGTAATTCAATCAATTTTTATGTTACCAACAAAAACTTAAGCATTGAACAACTCATCAGCGTAATTATGTACCCTTTTTAAATCCAATGAGCTCGGTGTTTTCCTCTTGAAGAAATTAAATTGTTTAGGCAATTTATTGCTGCGGCCGATATTAATTTTGGTTTATTTCAAACATAACAACACGCCTGTATTCCCCGAAGGGTTGGGCAGAGGTGTATGTAACACCCTCATTTCGCCGTTATGTTTAAGTCTTATGTAACGCCAACCTATTGTCATCAACCGGGCTCAAATCCAAACTCTGGGGTGCTACTGCAACAACATTTTGCCCGACCTGAGGATCTAACCCAGAACTACACGATAAGCAGTCGCGCTTGCCACGACTAGACCAATAAGGCAGTCTTTTATTTTCTTGATGCAAATATAGATTCGAATTGCAATATTAATGCTTAGGCTGATCGTACATAGGACACTAAGTTGCCTGAGACACCGTCCATCGCCACTTGTTTTAGCTTCAAGCCTTACCTATAAATGGTACAGCAGCTTCAAACAATAAATATCGATCAATAGTGTCTCGGATAACTTAGTGGCTCATGTGCGGTCAGTTTTACGGCATTATAATATCCACGTATATAAGTCTTCTGTCTTGAAACTGATCAGCACTGAACAGTAATACTGCGTTGATATTTGGTCAGAAGGATATAAATAGATTTAAACAGGATATTACTTGCACCTATAAGTCAAAACTCACGTAGTTATCGACCAACTGCCTCGTTGATCAAGTGGTGTCAAGCGCGACTGCTGATCGTGAGGTCCTAAGTTCGATCCCCAGGTCGGACAGTGTTATTGGGTTTTTTCCTTGTAGAATACCTCAGTAGCAGCCTGGACTTTCGATTCGTGTCCGGCTGATGGCAATAGGTTTGCTCTATATTAATGAGACTTTGGCGTAATAAGGGTGTCTCTATACATCTCTGCCATACCCTTTGGGGAATACAGGCGTGATGGTATGTTAAGTTAAAAGTCACGTAGTTATTGTCCAAAAAGCATTAGTAACAGCGAAATTTTTCGGTGTTTGGGTTCTTGTTAAAAAATCTTTTGTAATGATAGGTACTATGAAGTATCTCCATCTGGTCGTAGACTTCAAAAAATAAACAAGAAGGCAGAGACAGTAGACTGTTATTATATTGCTACGACAAAAAAATGCTAAAGGCCACAAGAATTTCAAGTTCAAATTAAACATTCTCATTATTCATATTATCATACGATAATGTATACAGTTATTACATGGTAAGAAATAATTTGATGCGTGAAATAATAAGGCAGAAAATGAACTGAAACACGAAAGTAACTTCTAATATTATAAGTAAAACAGATCGGCTAATGTAGAATTGTCAGATTCTTCATTTAGGCATTGCGTAAGCTTTCAATATTATGATCCATTTGATTGGTGGAACACGTCGAGAAGTCGAAAATTATAGTCCCTAATTTTGTAGAGACAAGCACGTCACACTTTGACAACCACTGCATCTCTTGTAAGCCAGGATTTACGATGGCGACTATCCATAAAAACGCCGAAATACTTAACCTTGAATTGATTGAACTGTCTTGGAATCCGCAGTCTATTATTAATATCATCAAAACTAACTCTTTCTCTTTTTGTCCACAGGCGAAGAAGGAGATGTACGATGTGAAGAAGCAGAGGTTGTGTTTAGCCCAGGATGAGTACAAGCATTTGAACAATGCGCTCTCCACGCTTGCAGCCTCTAGGACTAGTCGTAAGTACCTACACATTATACTACTAAGACATTCGAAACTATTCTGATAGTCTTAATAATACAATTTAAAAGCTACTTTTGATACCGAAGCATTTGCTCGTTGTGTTAAGACTTACGAAATGTAACATGCAATGTAACATGCAATGAAATAATTTTCCGTCCACATTGTCGCAATGTATCATGCAATGTAACAGAATTCCCATAGTGTGGACGCCCTGCGCGCACGAACCGTGCACAATACGCGTGCGTACTACGTACCTTTCATGTTACATTGCATGTTACGTTACAGCAGTATGTACCCCGCCTTTAGAGCGTTTGTGCACTGCTCTGAATCCGAATCCTTAAGAAAACTAGGTTGCAAATATATGAAATTGGGAAAATTAAAAAAAAAATACTGCTGATACACTCAGTTATTCACTCAACAATAATTTATACTAAGTACTTTCTTAGTAAAATTATATTAACTGTTCTTCAACTTTGACCGTATTATATATCTACAATTTCCATCGTTTGAGTTTCAAAAGCATTATAATTATACAACGTACATGTATATTCCAAGCTTTTCAATGTAATCTTCTTCTTTTCGTGAGGTTAGTGACTAACCTGGTTTCAGAGTTTATGCCGCTCATGCGCCTCTGACTTGGCTTCATATGCCTTCGAGAAAAATCTCTCAGGCATGCCGGTTTCCTCACGATTTTACCTTCACCGTTTTTAAACAAGTGACAATTATACAATACGCACATGAAACCGAAAAGTCAGAGGTGCGTGTTTTAGGTACGAACTCGAGACCTATGACTTGGCAGTCCGACGGTCACAACACTAGGCTATCACAGCTGTTTCAAATTAATATAGAGCTAAAATAGCTTAGCGTCCTCATATTCTGAACCAGATAGTAAATTGTAATCAATACACAAGTACTCAATACGTTTAATTTGAATAATAATCAAGAATTCAAGATGGTCTGTGCGTAAATTGAAAATAATATTTTTTCTGCCGTTCCACCGATTGTGGCCTTTTTATTCTAATAGGGGTCCGTCGTTGTGCAAGGAAAACCAAACTTCTGCACTTAGTGACGGTTATATTTACCCTGGTATATAATTATGTGGAATTAGACTTATCTATACTAATATTATAAAGCCGAAGAGCTTGTTTGTTTGAGCGCGCTAATCTCAGGAACTACTGGTTGGAATTTAAAAAATATTTTTGTGTTGGATAGTCCAGTTATCTAGGACGGTTATATGCTATATAATATCACGCTACGACCAATAGGAGCGGAGCATAAATGAAAAATGTTGCAAAAACGGGAAAAATGTCCACCCATGCGAAGCCGGGACGGGCCGCTAGTTTAAGGAATATGATTTACCGCTAGAAAGGTTAAAAGCGATTGATAAAATATTTTGTACTTAATATTCATGCACAAAGAATTTTATCTTTAGGTATTATCACTAATATACATTTAATTCCAGCAATTCTTGCTACGTCACAATATCGTCATAAAATTGGAAGTTATTCTACTACTAACATACGACGCAAATTATATTAGGGAATGGAGATTGAATAATTTGAATTTTGGAATTTTATTTATTCTGAACAAAAATACATTTGTGTCGAATACAAGATTAATACAATAATAATAATAATTTACTATAAATAGACTAATAAATACAGCTTTAGTATCCACATTCGCCTGAATAATAAGTACTAACCTATTGATATTCCTATTAGGGTAGTCTAATAACAAATTCATACTAAAAAGGTTATAACTTCAGCCCTAAGAATTTTTATGGATACCTGGCGTTTTTATCTACTGTGAACCTTTTCTTGAAGTACAGTTATTTTTAGGTGGCAAAACTAAGTTTTGTGTACGGAATTTGTTGAATAAAATTGAATTGGTGTCTTGACCAGTATTTTTTTGTAAAGACTACAGCGATACTAATATTTCTGTCAAATTAAATGTCTTCCATGCGTACGTACAAGGGTTCAATTTTATTTTTATTTGTTCCCAATAAAACCTAGGTGTATATATCGGTATCTTTATCAGATTCCATAGATATAGTGTCCACAGTTTATCGCAAATACTTGCTTCTCAATGTTTATACCCCGTGTCTGTTTATTGAATGTAATTTTGTATTTTATTATAGTCGAGCTCGACGACATTATTTTACTAAAAGTTTTATTTGTTCTGCATTGCAAGCGACGCGGCGACGTATTTGTTTATCTCGACGCTCAATACTTTGTTGGATAGTTCAATTATTTCTGCTGGTTTAAAAATGGTTTGTACTTAGCAGAACCCATATTTAAATGGTAGAGATACTTATGACTTTAGGGGGTATTTCGTTTTTCGAATTACTAACATATTTTGGCACTAACGCCCCGTCCCGGCTTCGCACGGGTGGACATTTTCCCCGTTTTTGCAACTTTTTTCATTTATGCTCCACTCCTATTGGTCGTAGCGTGATGTTATATAGCCTATAACCTTCCCCGATAAATGGACTATCCAACACAAAAATATTTTTTCAATTCCAACCAGTAGTTCCTGAGATTAGCGCGCTCAAACAAAGAAGCTCTTCAGCTTTATAATATTAGTATAGATTTGGGTCTCATTCTTCGGTGAATGACGCCTAGGTAGAATAGATACGCGATTGAACTCTAGATGGAGGAGGCTCGTACCAATTCTGTAGTATATCCTTTAATACAACACCTACGACAAGTCTGCACTTGTATACAAGACAAACAACTAACCAATCCCTTTCCATCATAGTGTGTTCATCAACGACGTCGATGACGACGACGTCAACCACTTCCCGGCACGACCCTGAGCTTCTGCGATCAGAGGTCACGCAAGCACGCGGCCGGGTGGCTCAGCTGCGCAAGGAGCTAAGGCAAGCCCGTGCTGAAGTCGCCAGCGCACGCCGCGGAGTCGACACGCTTGCAGAGTTAGTATGCTTGCATGACAGTTCTAGCTTTTAGATGTCTGTTGAGAAGACAGCAGGACCCTTGTAAGGCCGGGATCACGGTAAGGAGTTGTGTCTAGCATGGGTTTTCAACTAGTCGGATCTTTGCCAAAGGGCCACGTGATGGTAAGTATGCAAGTGCATTTCTAGTAATGATCCCTGGTGAGAGCAGGTTACCAATATCGTCGCTCTGCTACGCAGGAGTTGAAGCCACCAGCGAAAATCACGAATTCAACACGCCTGTCGAGATAATATCCATTGTTTAGGTTTTTTTTTACTGACGAAATTAAATAATCATCTTACATCATCTTTGGTGCTGCCAGTCGCTAAATAAAGAAAACTGTATACAATTGATTATAAAGCCGTAATACTGAATTTTATTTAGAGATCGATTTAAAACTTCTATAGCAATAATTTTTATATTCGAATCTGGGATGTTTCTTAATTTCATAATTTCGTATTACAGAGTGGAGCAAAAAATCAGCGCCCAACAGGGCTGCTATAACATCACTGAAGCCCAAGCAATCATGACTGAATTGAAAAACATTCAGAAATCTCTCACTTCTGGGGAGAAAGAAAGGGCAGACCTTATGCAGTCTTTGGCTAAACTCAAAGACGACTTGACGAGACTGCAACTTGGGGACGCATCACCTGACCTATCAACTCTTTCCCTCCCCCAGGAGAAACTAAGCACTGCCTCCCAAACTGACCTCTGTGCCGATTTAGTTCCCATCGGCACAAGACTAGCAGAAATGGCACGGGTTCGCCTACAATACGACGAAGCGAGGAAGCGAATACAACAGATACAGCAGCAACTTGCTGACCTCGAGGACAAAGTTCAACCTGGACAAGCAGAATCCGACAAAGATAGACTGCTACTCTTCCAAGAGAAAGAACAGTTGCTTAGGGAGTTGAGGAGTATAACTCCAAGAACGAGATCTAAACAGGAGATGAGTGAAATTCAAACGGAGTGCAAGAGGCTAGAGCAAGACCTGAAAAATGCCTTTGAAATGTCGAACAAGTGCATTGCTGACCGACTGAGGTTACACGAAGAAAAACAGCTGTTACTACAGCAGTTAAAAGACGCGTTAACATCAATGACGACCTTAGAAGGGCAGTTGAAGACCCTATCAGCAAGTACGCTCTCAGTCTCAAGCAGTTCAAGCTTAGGGTCCCTTTCTACAGCAAGCAGTAAAGGCTCCCTAAGTTCCGGCATCAGTTTTACAGATATTTACGGCGGACCGCAAATCGCGACGTCTTTCCAAGTTGACAAGCCTATCGATATGGTCGATTTGCATCGAAGAGTTGAAAGGTGAGCGCAAAATAATTTTCTCCATTCAAACGTCAATGTAAATTATTTTGAACACGTTTGGCGATACATCAAGTAAATTTATGCATCATTCGGATATCTTTATGCTAATTTAGCGATTTAGGACCTTTATAAAGTAGGATTATGATGTGTATTTGAAATTGGACAATGGTTTGAACTTTCTTGGATCGTTTCTACTTTCTCAGTCCAAATATTTGCAAGCGCAACCTTAAAAGGAGTGCGGGGTGCAATGTCGTTGCTTTCTCCTAGTATTACAAAATCGTTACATTGCATATCTTCGCTTGTCCTATGTAAGTTTAATCGATATAAGTTATGACATATTTACTACCCATTGTTTTTATGAATTCTTATATGATTATGATTTGTCAAACTAAAGTTTTATAGACTGAAAGAATGTTATAAATTTTAAAATTTTATTTTATAAAAGAAGGTTCTTCTCCACCTAAAGCTTTAATTTTGAAAAAAAATGAGGTGTTCATTTCTCTATCTGCATTATCAATCTTATCTACCCTTACTGGTATAACAAAACTCAGAGCAGTATTTAGATTAATTATGATGATAACAATAACAATCCTTCTTATCAGATTACTTCGTGGCACGAGTTACACCGCAGACAGCGTCACTCCTGGAGCAAGCAGTTCTCCATCACAACCTTCGTTGTCTCCAAGAAGCAGTCTATCTTCAGCCAGTCCGCCGCCGCCACCACCGTCTTATAATCAGGTATGTACCTACACGGTACAAGTGAAACTATGATGACAGTGACAGTGCTATGTTTTAGGAGACCCAAACAAATTACATGATCGTTTTATTTCATGGGTCGATTAATCGGTTTGATGATCGATAAATCACCGGATTTGTCGGTCGGATCTCCACTATTTGCAGTATGAACACTACATTTATCACTACGGTTATCTCTCAAGTCTGGCGTTAGTCGTTTTAGTAAGATATCTGAGATTTAGCAGTAGCACTGTGATCATTGAGAATGTAAATTGTTTAAATATTTAATATGAATACCAGAAATTAACTGATTGCGCCGTTAATGATAGATTTCTGAAAATAATTCGATATTAAGACCCATATTCTAAGACGTTCCTCGAAAACTTACACGACTCATACTCGACTCAGAACGGCCTCAAAAACACCTTCAAAATTGTATTCTTAGTCGCAATTTCGAGTGAACTTTGAGGTTCCTCGACGGAGTCATTACGTCATAATTTGAATTATCTGCATCGCGCAAATAACGCCGCGATAAATAATTATAAGGATTATCGTAAGCATATTCGATAAAGTTTTCAAAATTCATTTTTATTACATACGAACTTTGACACTTCCTTGCTTAAGGTAGGTTCCGAGGTACCTTGAGTTTGACAGATGATTCCTTACCTCGACTGAGGAAAAATCTCGAGTCGAGGACGTTTATGTCAACTATAATTACCGATGGTAGTGGGTCGACGTGGAGTCGAGTCGAGTAACTTTTGGAGGAACGTCTTAGAATACGGGTTAAATGTTGACTTTTACGGTTAAAATAAAAAAAAAGTTTGTTTACGTAAACAACCTTTTTCTTACCTTAAATATGAAAGCGTGTGTGATTGTAATTTACACACGATTGTACACACTTGTCGGTCCCCGAAAATTCTGTCAAATCATGACGTTACCGCAGTGTAGTTAAATGCTTGTAAAGGCCGTACTCATTTGCGAACGGACAAAAACATATCGCGCGTTTTAATTCCGTGAGGTTCGTGGTAGGACCACACGAAATGTAGCCGCAGCGCGTGCGCAATATTTGTGCGTTGTAGTAGGGGTTGTCATGAATGAAATTGTATACAGGGTGTGTTTTCGAGAAAGTACTGCAGTGCAATATTCTTAATTATAAGAAATAGAGAAGAGTGGTAAATGGAGTCGAAAGCACGATTTTGGAGAAAAACAAAATGCATGTATAGGTATTTATTTTTGAAAAAACTGAAGGCACCCTATATGTTAACACAAATCTATAATTTTGTTGATAAGCATCATCTCATACAAAGGAATGTTATGTGAAATCAAAGGAAAAAGCAAATATTTTGTTTCGTTTTTTGTTTTTCGTACATAAAATTCATTTACAAAACAATTCAAAATGGCCATTATCTTCCTGCACTGCAAACATGCAGCATTGAGGGGCTCGTGGCTAAATAACAACCGTACGGATTATACGATTTAGGTAAAGCTGCGCTTGCGGCGGTCAGTCCTTGGATGGGTGACCGTTCGTTACACATCCAGACCCCTCCGTGCCTCGGACAGTACATTAAATCGCCGGTCCCGGTGGTCATATGAATACCTATGACAGTCTTACGGGTAGCCAGAAGCCCGAAAGTCTGACAACCATTCTAACCTTAGGATATCGGCATTGCCCAGTTACTGGGTTGCGGAAGTCTGATGACAGTCGCTCCTTGTAAAATACTGGTGTTCAGCCTCATCTGGTTAGACTGAAACTGAGACTGAAAAGGGTAGGCAGAACGCACATGCAGCATTCGGCACCTCTGGCAACTCGTGCGTCTTGTGTGCGTTGTCGTTGTGTATTGACGATGTGTACGCCCTCTTATAAAGTGACGTGAATATACAGTCGTATTATGACTATCAGATGTTTTTCTGCAAAATCATATTATTCGCCCCGGGCACGCCTGTCACTTGCTTTCACTTATGTACGGTTTAATAGATGTTTATTTGTTGAGGTTCTAATATTATGTGTGTATTCACGAGTTGTTTGTGCGAAAGTGTCGGCTGTTTTGACATAATATAATCGTCACGCCGGTAATCGTACAGTCAACATCAAAAGTCAATGAACATTTTTGAATTTCTTAAATAATTATTTATCTAAATTTCTCATAATACTATTCTTTAAAGAATTCTCTCCTCCAACGTTGTTAGTTACAAAAAATATAATTACCATGTTTCCATTCATAAAAATCTTATGAAACTGAGCAATAATCATTTATTTTTTATGAAGACTACACACTCAGTTCTTTGAATATAGGATTAAGTCTATAGGGACGGAAGTATCGCCATTTTTTGAGACTAATTTATTGTTAATCTTGGCTATAACTAAGATTTAAAAGTGAGTTCGAAATTAAAAGTTTTTATCAATATGTTTTTGTTTATAGGTGGAGAGGCAGAGGCGACAACAAAGAGAGTTGGAGGAGAAGTTAGCAGAAATGAGGATAGGTGTCGCCACTGGACTCAACGAAGTCACAGGACTTGCTACGAGTATGTATTTGTTTGTTTATTAATAAATTTGCTCCCATATACTTTCAGGATATTAATTACTGTGTGCTCTAGTCAGGTGTGATTAGTTTACGTTATACAAGGTTAGTCAGAAAGGGGGTACTAATCCGTAAGGGGATTAAAATACCCACAATTATGAGTAACTTTTGTTCTACAACTTTCCTCAAAAGTCAATAGTTTTAGAAAAATACTTGTTCAAACTTTTCATAGACTATACGCTATAATCTAGATTGTGTTTAAATTTTAAGTCATGTTTAGAATCACGGATTAGTAGCTTTATTTCCTGAATTTGTAACCAAATCAGGGTTGTCGATTTTTAGAAAAAAACGATCGATATAAAATTTAAAAAAAGGTAATAAAATAATCTAATTTTGAAATTATATGTTTTTTCAGTTTTACAGTCATAGTCATACTTTACGTGGCCCACGGATTAGCACCCTCTTTCCGACTAACCTTGTATATGAATTTATTTAATCTGGGTGTTGTATAAAGTGTTATTAAAATCCATATCTGTGAATCATCGGTGATTATCTATGTAATTAACGTGACTGTAATTAAAAAGTACAGTTGGGGCAAACATATTTCACTTAACTGTTGGTTGTTTATTATATTTTTAAACGGTTTAAATTAGCTTCACTTCGTATATTTGTTTGTTTGTTTCAAATCTTGCGACAGATCTTTCAACTACTTCTGCTTAACTGATTCTCCTGAAACGTCGCACACAAATTCAATTCCCATGACAATACAACATTATAATAATTTCCACCTTCAATCCTCAAATCCTGATGCTGCAGGGATACTGCAAGATAAAACCGTGTAACTTAAAAGTTTATTTAAGAGATTATTATTAGAAAGAAAGAAAGTAAAAGTATTTATTTTTCGCCCAAGCGGATGCACACGCATACTTAAAATTGAAAATATAATATTACTTAAAATTAACTTACACTTAAATTTAAACATATAATAAGTAAGACAAACACAAAAAAAATGAATATACAGCAATCCACACAATCTATGGCTACTATTTAGTCTATGGTGCACGGGTTACCATAAAATCTAAGTAACAATACAAACATTTAAACATGTTGAATTTGTGCGTCGCATGGTGATCATTAAGTGATCATTATTGTTTATCTTGTAATATTAATGGTAAATGTGTTTAGTTCCAGTACAGTTGCAAGGCCCCGGTCGGCCGTGCGAGCCGCTGTCCCCAATATCAGAGACGCCCCCTCCACCGTCGCCAAGAACTCCCTCGTCTAGTGGTCAGTATTTATTTAATATTTAGTACTTATATTATTTTATATTTATTAAACACCGTTAATGCAGCCCTCATCAAGCTGTCTCCCTCCCAGTCCTCTCGCAAGCAACGCCCTAAGCCGAGATCCGAGTCCCATTAGGTGTCGCCCTTAGTGCTGTTGTTGCTAGCTAGTCATGATGTTAGTAGTAGTAGTTAGCTTAGGTTAAGTATTTTACTCTCGTCCCCATTGGTTGGAGCTCCTTCAGGTCTCGCCAATAACTTCCCGATTACGTAAAAACGGTCCGCAAGACCATCTATAATAAGTGATAAAAAAAAATGATACGTCTACCATAAACTGACCCCAACATTTTTGGGGAAAAGGCTAGGAGGGAGGAAGACAGGTCTGCCATCATCATATCAATCCGTAGACTTTCTTAGTAGAACACAGGTCGCTACAAAGAACAATAATCATCACGTCTAACAGAAGTATTGGTGATTGCAATATTAGCAAAAAGGAGGACACTACTCCCATCTTTTGTGACGTAATGGGGTAAGAAACTGGGGAACTAATGGCGCCACGATCGCTAGTACCAAAGTAATTTCATTGGTTAAAATGTGTTTGGCATTATTGATAATGGTGTCGACTTTGTTGCGCACTTTGATAGGACTACACTAAACTAAGGGTGTTTGTCTCTTTCTGTTTCAATAGAGTAAGAAAGAAACAGTTGCGTTTAGTCTAGTTTAGTACTGTCAAAGTGTGCATCATTGCCGCTGATTCTCTTATTCAGCAACTAAACTAAAATGAATGAATTGCTATCTTTTACTAATAGACTGCGCGAGAAAAGGATGGTGATAGATAAGAACTAAGTTACAGATGTCAAACTAATTAACACCTTAAACGTCACCGTGTTTTAACGACTAAAAATGTATGGAAATTTTAGTTGAACTAAATTTGATAGCTCTTATTTATGTCCGTCTCTTTCTTATTTTATCACAGAGAAAAAGATGGCAATAGCCTTAATTAAGTTTGCGCACAACAGAATCCGCGCCATTGTCAATTTAGCTCGTTCTGATTGGTTGTGATGAGTACTTACTGCTACTGCCATCTGAGATTAGCTTTACCTTTTTTTTCGTTGGAAAATCCTCATGGATGTCCCTCGCCCGGGGAAGGCGAGGGTGACTGCCGGACTTTTACCGGCTAAAAACCCTGGTGTCCCTCCTTCTGACCTAAGGCCGGGGTTACGAGATTCGCTGTTGCATGCACCGCGACCCCGGCAGGTCTCGGTCCACCAGCTTCTTCTGGTGGACCTCTCCTGTGGTGGGGCAATTGTTCCCCTGCCCCACTTCCTTCTGAGAGGCGCGCGCGGAACACGTCGCGCCATTCTCCCGAAGATTAGCTTTACCTGTCCCTACGCATTCCATACAATAGGTTTCCTAACTACTCAGATATTTAGACACAGTGTCAACAATATTTTTCATTATTTTCAGGTACTAACACTAGATCAGTATCAGCGGCAGTGAGCGACGAATCAGTGGCGGGTGACTCTGGCGTCTTTGAAGCGGCGCAGGCGGCCAATGATCCGTCTAACGCTGGTAAGCTATATTATACCTTACTCCTATACTTATAGGGACTAGTTTCACTTGAATACCGTGAAGGTGAAAGGTCTATTTTTCTTTGTACACTCCGGAAGGTGGTATGGCCAGGTATATTGTATTGTTCTTAATATTTAAGGATCGCTTTTGATTGTAGTTCTAGAAGGAATTCGAATACCATTGAAATGAATGTTTTAAATGTTAGAAAGAGTAATGTTTTGTTTTAGTTTTGTTGGTGATTGTACTTTCATTTTATAGAAATGTATTTTGTAAACTGCATCCAAAAACCTGTAGGTAAATCGTACTTTTCAATCTAATTTTTTTACAATAAAACGAGATGATAGTATTTTATTAATGAATTATTTGAGTAAGAAAACTTATTATAAGCTTTGTATCTAATATTGGCTTTTTATGTTACAGTGAACAGTGCCCAAATTGAGATCAAATTGCGTTACTGTGTGGAGGAGAGCGCGTTGGAGATAGGCATCCTGCGCGCGCGCAACCTGCACGCGCTGTTCATTGATATTGGCACACAAGTGTAAGTATTATAACTAGAATTATATCTTACATTACTAATCCAGTGTAAACGACCTATTACTTTATTTAGGTAGGTATTTAATGTCTTTAATTTATACGTAGGACTAGTCAGTTGATTTAATCTAAGTCTCTTACACTTGTGTTACGGCTGACTGTCTCTGGTCGGATATTTCGGTTGGCAAGTTGAATGATTGTGACACCGTCATCATGTTCGCACAGGCTCCGAGCCGTATGAGGTAGTTTCTTCGGGTATTATTTCCCTTGCAGTACATTTGTGTATTTTTGTAAAAATAAAACGCCCTATTCCAACAATTTTCTTGTATCGTAGGTGTGTATGGGTAACACCCAGACCCGGAATAAGCATTGGTAGGCCATATATTTATAAATATTTGTTCCGTGCGGGAATTGAATTCACGACCCGTAGCGCAGAAAGCCAATTGTGTCGTCAAAATAGTTATTTTAAAGAGAATTTAATTAATTTTAAGGTTAGCATCACTCTTGAAGCCTTATTATACGAGTAGCGCCTCGTCCCGGCTTCGCACGGGTGGATATTTTTCCCGTTTTTGCAATATTTTTCATTTATGCTCCGCTCCTATTCGTCGTAGCGTGATGTTATATAGCCTATAATCTTCCTAGATAAATGGACTATCCAATTCAAGAAGAATTGTTCAATTCCAACGAGTAGTTCCTGAGATTAGCGCGTTCAAACAAACAAAAACTCTTCAGCTTTACAATATTAGTATAGATTGAGTGGCTCTTGAAATAATAGAATGTTGCAATATTAGATGTGTGTGTCCACAATATGAGTGTACCGTTGTTGTTGGCAGTGGTGTCCGCTGCGCACTGGTGGTGGGCGGCGGCTGCGGCGTGGCGTGGGGCGCGTGCGGCGCGGCGTGGCGCGGCGCGGACCTGGCGTGGCGCCACACGCGCCAGGCGCCGCTGGCCGGCACGCGCCAGCTGCGCGCGGCCACGCTGCAGGTCAACCTGACGGCCGGGGCGGAGTGCCTTGTCAGTACACCGCATTATTTTGGCAGCTAAGCTCTTTTCATTTCAATTTTTACTCTAAAACATATCAATTAATTATATAAGACTCGTAACATTCTTCTTTTCTTCTCTGGGCTAGTCAGATAGAGACGAAAAAACGCCAGCGCCATCTAGTCTTAAAAAATACATTTCATTAGCTAGTAAAAGTATCTAGAAATATTTACAAAAAAAAAATTACAATCAGCGATTTTCACAAACAAAATCAATTACGAAATCGTAGTGTCATTTAAATTTTAAACAAAATTGCGGCTGAAACCTATCTCGCTTCTCAGGATAACTATTCTGTTGTACCTACTTAGTCTTACAACATATCTAATAACAAATCCAACTTCACCAATAAATCTATGTATTTCGCTCATATACGCCGAAATCCTCAAGTATTTAATTTAATTAACAAAACTAAATATCTTACACGTAGGTATTAGATACACAATGTAATTTTACCAAAAACTCAATTAAATACTTCATAATTAATTATAATGATGAAAACTAGCCAAATTCGAGTATTCGGCTTCTAGCCTCGAGTGCCATGTGAATATCCCACACAGGCGAGAGCGATTACCTTCTGACACCCCTCCATTACCCCTCTATTTACGTTTTACCCCCACCATCAATACTAATTCCACCTTTTTTTTCCTCCAGGGTTGCGCTCAAGTGAGCTTAGCAGACTTCGAACCAGATTCTGTGTCTCAGAAATGGTACAATGTGCTAAGCTTCAGGTGTATGAGAAGAGATGAGAGCTCTGATGAGTCTACTGTCATATCGTCACAGACTTCCACGTTGACGAGGAATAGAGGTAAGATTCTATGACATTTTCCACATTGCCATGTATTTGTAAGGTGTCGTCAAGCTTCTAATGTCAAATAATACCAGATTGTCAAGTGAATCGATGCTTCTCGAACAAGAAGTCGTCAAAATCAACCAGAAAATGTTTTTTTTTCTGATTACTGCTTATTCTAACTACCGTTCAATTCATTATCATCCATTTTGGACAGTGCTATTGGCTGGATTTCAAAGAGAGACTAATCCTCGATTTCTGGAAGGGTGACCTATTTAACCTGTGACGCGTTCCCCTTTCAATTATCTAAAAACGACGCGTTTGTCGCCGTACATGCAATACCCATCACCAGTAGGAGCGCATTTCTTACGTACACCATGTGTACGCCTGACACACAATGCTCGAATAATTTAGCGTACACCCTTTTGTATGTACGACTTTTAATGAGTTAATATGTTGTCAATCTCATTTCAATTAATGTGATAGGTCGACCAAAATATTAACAACCAATCACAGCAATTGATAAGAGATTCAACAGCTGATTAGTTAACTTATATGTTGATCAGCCTTTCAGAACCTGGGTTCTGACATTTGCTCACGCAAGCCTTATACCGGCCGGATACTAGGCGTTTCCAATATAATTTTATCAATGGAAAGTTACGGGTAGCTATAGTACAATACCTTTTTCCAGCAATACATATTTTAAGGTTGGTTTATATTTTGATTTAGGTCCAGAAAGTATGACGGGTGCGGAGTGTAACGTGGACTGCGGTGACAATTCAGCATCGGAGGACGAAGAGTCTAGAGAACCACTTAATCAGGTATGTGTCTTACTAATGCTGTCAGGTGTAGCCTATTTCATATAATAAATAGGGTGTTATATCGTGACATTCCAGAAAACACATGATCTATTTTTTGTTGAATCTAAAAGAGATCTATACAGAGCCAATCTGTATCACCAGTAGACCACGTGTTTTGGAGGAAATACACGAATTCGGATACACCTTGTATAATTAAATAAAAAACTTAAAGAACCGAATCTCATTTTGTCTCTGTTTTATCACCGGGAAAGAAAGAGTCAGAACGAGCCTCGCTCCGAGAAACTTTCGTGTAAATCAGCCTTTACTTCAAAGAAATATTAACAAGAGAATTTGTTCTTTACAGATAGTGGAAGAGGATTCATTCGAGGACTACATTCCTGAGGAGGACATTGTTTTAGAGGAGGAGTACCTTCACCCCACCACGGCCGAGAAAGAGACCAACACGGAGTGCAACTTCTGTCCCGAAGGAGCGAGGCAGTTGCATAGGAGGTATGTACATTCTGTGCCTCGTTGAAAGTAATTATAAGATTCTGTGCCTTTTTTAAAGTAATTTTAGAGTAAAATAGATTGTTGTAGTTTTATTTTGGGTATAGTTAAAAGTATTTTTGAGGTAGAATATTTTTATTTAGATGGTGGTGGTTAAGTTTATTTTGACTAAAATCTATTTTTAAGTACCTAAGGTAATTTTTTATAAATGATGGATTTCAACGATATAGCTGTAATTTGCCTTTTTTGTATCGGTGTTATTGTAGTTCAATGTTTTATGTCTCATAACAATATTTATTTTTTATATTTTTAAATGTGTTTTTTTAAATATTTTATTGAAATATTTGAAAATGATAATAGAAACGAAAAAAGAGAAAAATAATTATCGTTTCGGTATTTTTTATGTGATGAAGGTCCTGGTTTCGTCTAGGTAACCTATATTCAGTTTATTTTCTCAATTTTAACACTTACTTTTTTCGAGGCAAATTCAATGCCTTTTTCACGTAAATGGTCTTATTTTTATTTTTTGAACACGTGGATCTCCGTTCTAGTCTTACAATCCCAAACGTCATAAATATAAAACGCGGCTTACTAACAACGGTGTCGGGCTACAATATTCCACTTTTCCTCTCAGATATATGAAGTTGAGGCGAGCGGCAGCCGACGGGCGGCCGCAACAGACTCCGCTAGAGAAATAATATATACCCCCACTTGTGTACATAGTTGTATATAGGTATGTTTACATTGTGTCGGGTTGCTCGCCTACAGGCATAACAATTCAATATTTTGAGTTTTCTTTAATATGGGTGATGTGCTCAACGATTTTTAGTTTTTAATAATTATAGTTCGTTGGCGTTAAGAAAATAGTCACTCATCACTGTTACTTATCTTCACCGCGCCCCGTTATCATAAAATTATCGAAAATTATAAAGGTTATCATTGATCGAACAGCGTGGCTAAATAAATGATGACTTACTATTTTGTTAACTCGAACAAACTATAGTTATGTTGGTTAAAATTTAATATTACGAGAAATATTAAGCAAAAATATATATTAGCAAAAATAAATATTAGAAAAATGTATTTTTTCTAATATTTATTATATTATTAGTAAAAAAAATGTATATTAGTGAAAAATACCTTTTTTAGTTACCTATCATACTTATTTCAGTATGGAATACTGAAATTAAAAATGATAAAATACGAACCACGCGGATTGACTATTTGCAATTTAAAATTTTAGGATACGCATTGTCTTGTTTTTGTGTGAAAATATATTTATTTATTGGTTTATTGGGTATGTCACCCCGCATGTTATAGTCAATTGACATACAATTGACATACACGAGTGTTATGTGCATGAACAAGCATGAGACGTGGCACAATGTGGATGTATCTTTTTGTTTTTGAGCATTATTTTGGTCAATTATATTTATTTGACAAACAACAAACCATTTTTAAACATTATTTTAGACCGAAACTTTTTTATTTGCCTGAGAAATACAATAAAAACTAATTTTTACTTTAAAAAATAAAACACGATCTAATAATATATATATAATTTATGTGTTTGGCTATAAAATTGACTAAAATAGTTCTCTGCACATACTAATCAATATTCCAACTTAATGCTTGTCTACAATGTACTACAATTTTCTTCTAGAAAAAGCCAGCAAGTGAGCGCCAACCCCGCCGAGCCCCTTGCCACTATCAAGAGGTCCCAAACGTTCTCGCCGCAACCGCAGAGCATCGCCAAAGCCCAGTATATATGCAGGTCAGTACCCCAATACTTGAGACATTACCAGTAGTGCTCTCTCATATTGGAGTTTGTCTGTGGTTGCTGTCAAAATGTAATGGTATCTGAATTTTGTACATTTGACAACATTTTATATTTCATTTAGTAAATCAGTGATCCATTTCAAAACGACACTTTAGAGCTCTCAATTGAGACCTGTTTGTTAAATTCTGGCCTAAATATTCGATAAAATTGAGACAGACAAGAGACAGCGTATTATGCTTTCAAGAAATTGCAAACGTGCACTTTGCATAAATTTATTTGGTTTAACTTTATCCTGTATTTCATGGCTAAACTACACAGTCATATAATATAACGAGGGTTTATGTTGTTTAACTTTAGCTCAAACTTTTTAACGTGGCAATAAAATGATGGAATTAAATGAAAGATCACTGCAGATTCGATAAAAATAACATTGTCTCACGACATTAACCAGTAAAGTTCCACTTTGAGGCTGATATTTGGCGTTTCTAGCAACGAAAGGAACTTGTTTTTAGGTCTGCAAAAACAACCGTCTTCTATTTCTAAACATGTTTATAATGAACCCTCAGACTGAACCGTTCGGAGTCGGACTCGTCGATGGCGGCGTACGCTCGTCGTGTGACGTCACACCCGCCGCCCACCGCCGGTATACCCTTCGACCGCAGCGTGCGCGAGCGACGCTCACTCAGGTAAGAAACTATACATTTATTCTACTTTCCATTGGTATATAGTTAGAACAATTTCTTGAATACTGGTAACTGCGTGCCTAATCATTTCTCACTCATAATTGTTCATGAGGTAATTTGAAGACTTCAACAGCTATTAATGTTTTAGAAGCTTCTAAAGTCCTTATGGCTAATGAGATTATAATTAAAGTCGATTCATAAGGAAGTATTTATATTAACCTACACAATATAGAGACTTCTCTGTATCAGAGGACACGTTGAGCCATTATTGAATGTTATGCGAGTGTTCCAGACAGTGTAATGTAACGACCGCTTGTGGTTCCCCAGATGGGGCCGCGCGGGCTCGGGCAGCGCGTGCGGCGCGCGCGGGGCGGGCTGGCGCCGCTCGCGCACGTCGCTGGACCTGGCGCTGGACCTGCGCGCGCAGCACACGCGCCTGCACGACCTGCGCACTGACATCGCCAACCTCACCGCGCTCAAGAAGAGGTGCGTACTACTACTCACTATATTTCCTCAATAGCTGGATGCTGTGAATGCATGACGTAGGCAGTTCTTGAATCATCATCATGTATCACCCCATAAACGTCTAATGCTGAACATGGAGTCTTCGTGTTAAAATCCATTAGTTACCTACTACATCAACCCAAAACCACTCATGCCTTTACAAGCAAATTAATTAACTCCCTCTACTGAACCTATAGTCTTCTGCTACATAGGCCTCTCCCACACGATAAGGCTTTTTAAGCTGGGCAGTTGCCCATTATTGGTCTAAATCATTTATCTGTCGTCGATTGTCTCATCGTTTAGATATAAAAAAAACAAATTTTGTGCATTTCCATTCAACATTTCACGTCAGATCTACTCAGATCATCTAACTTAATATTAAATTCACAATTCTCATCTTTTTAGACTAGAAGAAGCTTGGACCCGCGGTGACCCAGCAGTAGCCGCATGGGTGGCTGAAGATGACACTCTGAGGCGACTGGTGGCCCCGGGAGAGCCTCCTGCCGATCGAGCTTCCCGTCTGCTCAGCAGGACCTGCCGCGAGATCTACCGCCTCAGGAAGTCGAGGCAAGGCGGCAGGAAACCGGATCTCGTCACCTTTAAGTGAGTATTGAAATAATTAGTAAAGCCTTGAAAGCTGCCATATTGTCTCCCAATCACTGTCTAATTAGTCAGTAAAGGCAATAAAAAGTTTGATTGGTTAGAAAATTTATTGAAAGGGACTTTTGGTGTACTTTTGTCTAAATAACTCAATTTCTTCACTCATTCATAAGTTAAAACGTTAAACATCGTCCTATATCCACCGGATTTCGTATATATCCATTAAAAATGGTTTGATTTACATGGCTCTGGGTTTAACTGGTAGTTACCAAATTGCACTGGCACTGATTATGAATTTTGATAAAGAACGGATAAAACTGTAAACCTGCGTAGATGACAGGAAACACATCTCAAATATTCTATTCAAGCAATGCTAACGTTTCTTTTCTTTCAACAGAGAAAAGATGGCCTTCTTCACTCGCACCAAGTCCACAATCCCCCTTCTACCCGGCGAGGATGGCGACGAAATTCTATCCGAAGACGACTGGGAGGAAGAACTCGAAGAACGGAGAACACCCGACGGTAGGTCTTCTAAAACATCCTACGAGCTACGTCGAGATCTTCCTACGACTACCCAGGAGACTCCCGAGGTGGTAGAATGCAAGAACCCGTGTTTGAATACGTTGAGCACTTTGAACACTTTGGAGCCGGAGTTTGAGGCGGGGAAAGAGGCGAAGGATGACACAAAGACTGATGAGGTGAGGTATGAGTTTGTGGTTGATAGAGTGCTGGGTGTACAGGTTTGAAAGGTGGTGCGTTTTGAGCGGTTGGTTGGGATAAGTTGGTGTTAATTGCGCAGGAGTTGCGGCGGGATTTTGATTTATTAAAGAAAAATCGGGTACTTTTGTGGAAGCAAAAAATACTCAGTTTTTCTTGCAATTCCAGCAGACATAACTGAAAACGTTTTAATGTCATTTAAAGAAATAACGAATGTCCAAACTTCTTAATTAAATGAACGAAATAAATCAATTTGCGTCGCAACTCCTGCGCAACTACTTTCAATTATTGTTGACCTTACAGTTTCACTAAATCAATTAAAAGAAACACTTTGGTAAAACCAACCGATTCGAAACAGCTCTAGTATGGCCTTTGGCAAAATATGGCACCATAAAAAAATTGCAAATAAACAATATAATTATTACTGTGATCATTATTGCCTATTGAGATTTTCTGGATCGAAGACTGAGCGAGAACTTATATATGTGTTATTGGTTATATTATATATATCCGGACTCTAGTACGTGTACCTACGTATATGTGTGCAAATAGAGTGCCATAAAATTAAGATTACAATATTGAATCTTATTCATTTTTTATACCACTATTATGTATGTACAAAATATAGAACAAAATTTTGAATTTTAGAAACTCCTGAAAACAAGTATGATTTGATAAAACCGTCCATATATAGATATACTTATGTATTTAAAGTTGTATTAATTATAAAGTAGTAACACAAAAAATAAGAGATAAATTTTGCAAAACATTTTTTTCATATTGATATTACAAATGTAGCCAAGTTAAAAAATATTATTTACTTGTAGTTCAGGGGTAAAAATATTGTGCCTTTTAATTATTGGTGCCTGATATTAAAGCCTGCGATTGTGCCATAATATGGCATGCCAGACGGGGGTGAATAGGTACAAAGTAGTTGTATGATGAGTCACAAAATGTATGCCAAACATAATTTTTTATTGTAATTAGAACATAACGTGGGGTTACGGTCACTTTGTAAATAAAAATACGTAAAATTGCGGACCCACCGACTAAGTTCATCTGTAGATAAAATAAAAAAATAAAAACACCAATAATTTTTGCAAAATAAAATTATAATTGCAATTTTAAATTATTTCCAAATTCATATAAATTGTACAATAATTAATAATTGCAATTTGAACTATGCATACTTTGCAATTATGTTTTAATTTTTTGCAAAACTTATATCTGATTAGGGTTCTCCACCGAATAAATAGGACTTGAAAGGCCAAAAAGAAAGCTTTGTACATAAGGCTTTAGTTATGTGGAGTACTTGCCCTATACAATGTTTCAAACTCTGACCTAGAAATGATTTGAAATTACATACATACATTACATTAAAATCAATAATTGTGTTCACAAATCATCATAATTTTAATAAAATGTTGTATTCAAAGTACGTGCCTGATAAAACTATGATTAATTATAATTTTCTAGGTCTTTTTCAAAAGCGTACCCGGGCACATTGTCGTTTTAAACGTGCAATACACATCGTAATATCAATAGCATGTAATTCCATGTGTGTTAACAGATCTGAGTTTGTACTGAACATTTTTTGTCTCACTCATTATCATTCGTATGTTAAAACTACGCTATCTTTAATTATAAACGTTGGATTTTTGGGGACAGAACCCTAAAATTTTCCTTTCTATCCATTTGACATTCAAATTTATTAGTAAAGGAATTTTATTAGCGTTTATAAATAAAGAGATTATTTTATTTTCTTGTGAATAAAAATATATCAACTGTTTATAAAATTACGTTTTTTGAAAACTGATAAAAAAAATACAAAAAATTGTTTGGTTTTTTTAAATTGGTTGATATATTTTTGTTTTCAACCTTGATGTAAGCATTAATTGTACATTTTGTACATATCATATTTAATATTATTATTCTAGTTTAAGAAATCTGTGTAAATAATCTGAATAAAAAATACGTTTTATAAAAGAATTTGCATATCTGAATTTTGACTTTATGACTATTATTATTTCTAATTAATTATTTAGCAATATTAGTCGAAGTTAAGTATTTTTATAACAAGAATACAATAGTCTCTTAGCTGTAATTTTTACGTAATGTTACATTTTTGTAAAAAATGTATATTTTTTATTATAATTATTTACTTGGAGTTTTTATACATAGTGTAATTGTTACTGAGGTGAATTTGGATTTGCCAAATTAATATAAGCCTTGTTTTAATTCTTCCATTAAAATAAAGGGGTCATTATATTTTGTAAAAATGCCAATACAATTCATACAAATGAAAATAAAAATTATAAATTAATATTACATTGTTTGATTTTTGAATAAGTACATTTTCCTCATGAAATTGCTGCGTGGCTGAGTGGCGATAGGAGGCGAACCTCTTATAAATGACGTAATTCCGTCATCAGGAATGAGGGTGGGCTCTAATTTCACGTGTAGGAAGACCAGTTACGAGCAAACAACCATGCAATCAAAACTTGAAAATACAGGGTGTAAACGAAATCATGCTGGCCTTTTGGAGAAACTCAGAGTTACCCAGCGGGCAATGGAGAGAGTTATGCTCGGAGTTTCTTTGCGCGATAAAATCCGGAAAGAAGAGGATATTCGCCGAAGAACCAAAGTCACCGACATAGCTGTCAGGGTTTGCAAGCTGAAGTGGCAATGGGCAGGCCACATCGCTCGAGGGACCGATAACCGATGGGGAAGAAAGGTTGGTTCTTGTGTGGCGACCACGAATCGGAAAGCGCAGCGTAGGTAGGCCTCCCACTAGGTGGACCGACGACATTGTGAAAGTCGCGGGCAACCGATGGATGCAAATGGCGGATTGTCGTTCGATGTGGAGGTCTAAGGGGGTGGCCTTTGTTCAGCAGTAGACGTCTTCAGGCTGATGATGATGATGATGATGAAACGAAATCATGTAATTCCTTCAAACCTCGTGATAGTACTGCTGACATAGATTAACCCTGAACGGGATACTTTTGATTTCAATAAAAAAAAATTACAATAAGTAAACATGTGTTCTTAACGTGGGGCATTTTAGCATCCCGAGCGGATTGCGCGGTTATCTCTCGCCGCTCGGTCATTTAACTCGGGGCGCTAAAATGCCTCACATTAAGAACACATGGTTTACTTCTTGTACTACTTTTTTTATTGAATCCAAAAGTATCCTGTTCAGGGTAAATCCATGTCAGCAGTACATCACGAGGTTTGAAGGAATTACATGATTTCGTTTACACCCTGTATAATCTAAACTTACATAACCCCAGTTCTAGATCAATCAGAGATAAACGAAAATCTACTTCACAAACATGCTAGCTTTGCACACAACAATGTACCACATGATTACAGTGGCGATTGCTTTACTACGCCCTTTTACAGAGACTGTGAACCCACTAGTGCCGACTTGAAGTGCACAAACTAAAAGCGCCTAACACGGCCCTAACATCAGAGGCAATATCAGGGAAGTGGTGGGGAGCGCCCTAGATCGCTCTCTTGATCGCCTCGTGTGTAGGCAAATCGTAATCAGTATTATTATTATTACCCCTAACTCTGAAATCGGTTCAGGCGAGCTCACGATTTAGGGCCTACTATCGTCTAGGGAGCGTTGTCAGTGCGTGTTTGTGTTCATCAGTGTTCCGCAGTGTTCATCAACCACCTCTTAACCCAGGTCTTCCTCTTTTGTCTCTATTTTGGTCGCACCGTAGCAAGTGCCAGAGCGATACCTATTTTTTCATGTTTTGAGAGTGTAGGCAGCATCTTGGATCGACGAGCGCGTTCCTGCTCGGTGGGTTATGTACTAACTGGCAGGTACGTGTGTAGAGTAGTAGCCGATTTCATCCCCACCATCACTCTCCCGACATTGCCTCTGATATTAGGGCCGTGTGTAGACGCTTTTGGGATATTGCCATCTTTTCCACTCTAATAAAATAAGAAAGCGATGGATGTAAATAAGAGCTGTCAAATTTAGTTTAACTAAAATTTCCACACTTTAGACGACACGTCAGAATGTTCTGCCTAGCCTTTTCCCAACTATTTTGGGATCAGCTTCCAGTCTAACCAGATGCGGCTGAATTTACACGGAGCGACTGCCATCAGACCCCCGCAACCCAGTTACTGTGTAATGCCGATATCCTAAGGTTAGACCGTAGAAGACACGTCAGAATGTGTCGACTAAAACACGGTGAAGTTCAAGGCGTAAACTAGTTTGACATCTCTAACTTAGTTTTTATCTATCACCGTCCTTTTCTCGCGCTGTCTGTTAGTAAGAGATAGCAATTCTCTAATTTGAATTTACTTGGTGAACAAGACAATTGCCACCATTGTTGCATTTCTGCTTGGTGGAAGAATCTATACGGTCCGCCTGGCTAGGTACCAAGTCAAAGTCCGGTTCCAAGCAGTTTACTTTGTTCCGCCATGTATATGCGAGAGCCAGAAGGGTATAGGGGAATCTCTCTATATCTCTGTTACTTGGATTCGTGTACTCGTTCTTACACCCTGTCTGCGTTTACTATAAGGTCAAACACGAGGTAGATTTAGGTAAGTGCTACCTAAAGAAGGTACCTAGTTGTGGTTTGGAGAGACCCATGTCCTGCAATGGAATATAGTTGGCTGATTTGATTGAAAGGAATCGGAGATCGCATCCTAGAATACGCAGTATCAACTCGTCACTTAAGTTGGAAACAGTAGAAAATCACTTCGAGGAACAAAAGGAATTTCTAAATTCATGGATGAAGAAATACATCACGTGAGGACTAAAATTAAACTGTTGATATAAAAGGCTTCTTAAAGCGCTAAAGCATTAGCATTACTGCTGTATAAGTACTACTTTAAGCTCGGCTCGTGCGGGGGGGCTCGTGGCTAAATAACAACCGCGCCGATCGTACGATTTGCGAGGTTAAGCTGCGCTTGCTGCGGTCAGTCCGTGGATGGGTGACCATTTGTTACTCCTCCGTGCCTCGGAGAGCACGTTAAGCCGTCGGTCCCGGGTGTCATACGAATACCTATGACAGTCGTTACGGGTAGTCAGAAGCCCGAAAGTCTGACAAACGGTTTAACCTTAGGATATCGGCATTGCCCAGTAACTGGGTTGCGGAGGTCTGATGGCAGTCGCTCCGTGTAAAATACTGGTATTCAGCCGCATCTGGTTAGACTGGAAGCTAACCCCAAGATAATTGGGAAAAGGCTAAGAGGAAGAAGTACTACTTTAAGCTAAGAGGTAAAAATTAAATAGGTTGGGTACGATTAAAGGTGTCTAAATAAACGGTATAAATAGACCCTTAACGAAACCGAAAGGCACTTATTCTCCACGTCATTGCGATAATTTTTTTGTTCTGGACTATGCCTGGGAACCTCCTAGTTACGGAGATATTGGAGGTCAAAGTTCCAACTTTTTCACAGCATTTTTTTAAAATACTAGTTTTGAAGGTTGCAAATGTACTTGAAATACCTCCATTACCCCTTAACTACTCATTGCATCTATCAGCACAGTGTTTTGAGTGCGTTACATTGAGCTTTACGGTAAAACGAAATTTTTCACCCAAAAAAAAATCGATACCCAGCGACAATTTTTGCGTAGGATTACTTAGTTTGATGTACTGAATGCACGGTTGACGGCTTCGTGAAGGGTCTTTTTACACCTTGTATAGATCGTAACTGCCTCGTTGGTCGAGTGGTGGCAAGCGCGACTACTGATCGTGAGGTCCTGAGTTTGATCCCCAGGTCGGGCAAAGTATTATTAGGTTCTACCGTGTGGAATTCTTCAATAGCAGCTCGGGGTTTGGATTTGTGCCCAGTTGATGGCATCAGGCTCGCCCCTATTACATGGGACTTAAATATAACTGCGAAATGAGGGTGTTACTATACACCTCTGCCCAACCCTTCGAGGAATACAGGCGTGATGTTATGTTATAAATAATAGATCGTTTGGTGTCTAAAGAAATACTCGTTTGTCCTTGAGAAAATAATGCACCTCATCCATGTTCCATAAAAGCTGAAATAAAAACTCATGGCTCATATTGAACACCAGGGAACAGTACTTGAAGTCGCTGCACTCCTAATCATCTAATTTAGTCTTCGTTATAATTGCATTAAGGTTTTCATAACGTTTTGTAATTGATATATATATTGTAATATTATGTGTATATATATTGTATTTTACGTAATTTATATTTATCTTTTGAATTCCTAGTATATTCAGTCCACAATTGTCAACTCATCTTTTTCCTGTACCTATTTCGATGCTTTCCTTTGTAACCCTAAGGTTGACTGGTAGATAATGCCTTATTGCATTAAGTCCGCCTTATGTACCACCATAGTGCATAGAAGTATAAATAAATAAATAAACACCAAAGCAAGCCAAACCGCGTCAAAATTCAACTTTAAAAACCGATAAGGCTAAGACTTCGGAATCACAAATTATAATAAAAAAAGAAATTAATTATCGAGCCGAAATAGCAGTAATAGCTAATACTTAGCTACGTACGGTCAGAGAGGGCTGCACGCAAAGGGCCAATCGTACAATCTACACTCACAATCGCTTAGATTACACTTGAAACTAACGACGTGTTGCCTGTACGACTGACTATGGTGCAACGATTGAAAAACAAAAAAAAGTTTAGATCATAATTCTATCTTTTTCCCAAAAAATTGTATTACGTAAATCTCGAGCGACATAACATAAACATAACATCACGCCTTACATTCCCCGATGGGTTCGGCAGAGGTGTTTTTAAAACACCCACGTTTCGCCAGATAGGAGGTGAGCCTTTGCCATTAACCGAGCACAAATCCAGACTCCAGGCTGCTACTGAGAAATTCCTAATGGAAAAACCCAATAACACTGCCTGACCTGGGGATCGAACCTAGGACCCCATGCTCAGCAGTCGCGCTATTTATTATTATTTATTTGGAAATAACTCAAGATGCCGTGGTGAAAAGCTTAGCAAGTCAACAAGATTGGTAATGAGGCTGACTGCCCAGGATGAGTGCGCCGGATGTACTTAAATATGTACACAGAAGCGACAAAATGTTTGTACATAGGTACCCATTTCTCACAAAGTGCTGCAATCAGATTAAAACCAATAGCGTAATCATAGCGATCTCAGATAATCTTACTGTATCACTTATTACTTTATCGGTATCGACTGTGACGATTGTTCTAGATGGTCACCAGACTGCAGAGTGGTAGAAGCTATCAGTTCGTTGTTCCAAACAATAAAGTACCCGTAGCACATAGTCATCAAAGCCCCGGTCACTCTGTGGATAGGTGACCATTCGTTACACATCGAGACCCCACCGTGCCTCGAAGAGTACGATAAACAGTCGGTCCCGGGTGTCATACGAATACATATGACAGTCGTTACGGGAAGTCAGAAGCCCGAAAGTTTGACAACCTGTCTAACCTTAGCATGTCGGCATTGTCCAATAACTGGCTCGCGGAGGTCTGATGGCAGTCGCACCGTGTAAAATACTGGTATTCAGCCGCATCTGGTTAGACTGGAAGCTGACCCCAATATAGTTGGGAAAAGGCTAGGCAGAACTGCACAGCTCATAGTCAACAGAAATAGAATCTGCGGTAACGTTTACAGAAACAATTTAACCACTTAGTAAACTGTTATGTAATTCTGCTGTAACCACAGCATCTAATTAAGGCGATTTAAAATAATTGACAACTGGAATTATGAATAAGTATCCACTGGTAGCGTCTGGCGGCTGTAATTTTGGTTAGAAACATCCACTTATTTATTTCCTTGCGTTTGTTCGAAGTTAACAGTTTGTATATTATTTTACAGAGTCGTTGAACAATGATGTATACGCCAAATAAAATTGTAAAGCTCTTTTAATTTTAGGGATTTTTGGTTGTTTGGGGTTACCCAATTTACTGAGCCACAGTCTAGGGTTTTAAGGAAACACAATGTCTACTTAAATTCACTATATTTAAATAATATACTTATTATATCTAAACGCGTGTTCACTACGGCTCTGCTCGCGAGTCACTCCCCGAGCCTCGGGTGCGCTGCCGAACCGCTGTATATTACTTTCCGTCGTGTCAGCACTGTGTCCCTACAGATTGTTTAAGACTTCTAAAATCCACATACCTAATCAGCCTTCTTGTTCATCCATACAAGGTTAGTCGGAAAGAGTGTTAAAGTACCCATAATAATGTATAACTTTTGTTCTACAACTTACCTCAAAAGTCAATAGTTCAAGAGAAATAGCTGTTCAAAGATTTCATAAAAAATACGCTAAATTCTATTTATCCTCAGCTATGATCAGACGTGTTTACATTTTACGTCATATTTGGGGTCACGGATTAGAAACTCCATTTTCTGAATTCATAACTAAAGCAGGGAAAAATAATTTTTGAAAAAACTAAAATAAAAATAATTTTTCATGGAAAAAAATTTGATTGAATTTTTAAATTTTAACACTTTCTTTAAAACAATGATCAGTGGTAGATTAAGTGGCCCGCGGCTTAGTACCCCCTTTCCGACTAACCTTGTATAAGTATTACCTTTTGCGGTATATCAGAGTTGCTTACCAGATTAATAATAATTATTATGGCAAGTTAAAAGAGTCTCTACGAGTGATGATACTTATGTATTTCCACGCTAGGCAGTCAGCCCCGCTACCAACCTTGCTGACTAGCTAATCTTTTCACAACGACATAAGCTATTCTCGTATAGCTCGTTTCGACACGAGAGAAGAATATGGCAAATTAATTCTCTTCTTCTTCCTGCCCTTATCCCACACTAGGTGTGGTCGGCACAACATGTATTTCATAAATCCATGTTGTTAGAGGTTTTGGCTTATTGTTTTATGACCGGCCGCCTGCCTGACATCAACCCTCCTTGGGAAGCGTTGCGCCGTCGCGCGGGTGACCTAATGCGCTTGCTGATATTATGCACTGGGAATATGGCAAAATTATGAATGAAAAAGCTGATCTTAAAATATTTGCAAGCAGACGAACGTTTTCGTGTTAAAGTAAAAAAGGTTATCTCGTCGTAAGTTTGAAAAAAATATCTCTATAGGTTATCCTTGAAATATGTATTAAAGAGGCAGTATAATCATGGCTAGCTTTTTTATACTATACCCATCAACGTTGTAGCCAGGGGAGTTTGGGGGTTCAAACCTCCCCCGAAACTTCACACCATTATACTTTTAAAATGTATACACTCGCTATTGTAATTGGTTTTCTTGTTCAGGGTTCAACCCGCCCCCAGAACAAAATTCCTGGCTACGGCTTTGATACTCATGAATTTGACAACACCATAGAAATTATCATTAGAAATTATCATCCTGAAATTAAATTTAAGTAAACGCAAACATTTACATAATGTTTCGTATTAAAATTTAAGATAACGCAACTCAGGCCCCCAAGATACACGGGCTGCCTAGTTTGGGGACCACTATTTAAATGCTTATATTAATAAATATTCTCGTTACAGTAAGCATCATCGTCATCTTCCTGCCCTGGTCCCAAGTTACTTGGGGTCGGCGCAATATGTTTTTCTCTTCCACTCTTCCCTGTCAGTCGTCTCATTATCATTTACTCCCTTATCTTTCTTAACCTCCCTCACACAATCCGTCCATCTTTTCTTAGATCTCCCTCTCCCCCTCTATCCATCAACATTCATATTCATCACTCTCTTAGTCACATGTGTTTCATCCCTCCTCAACAAAGACAAGACAAACGCTTTCCTTTCAACTTTCTCGTTACAGTAAGCATACAATATTATTATTTTTGAAATTTATTTTATAACAATGGACCAATAAATTATTCTAAATTCAAAAAAATCTATAGAAGTACTCCATCGCACTCTAATTCCCCGAACAATATGTATCGAGCGGTCGAGCGCACGCACGCGTCCGGCAGGATACGGTTATAACCCAGATTGTAACTTCGAGCTAAAAGAATTTTTATTTTTTACCACCACCGTCTTGGGGTGAAACTAATTAGGAATTTTCGTCCACTTACCGCCACATTTATGCGTAAAAGAACACCATTAATCATAGCTAAAGTTTCTGTTGTGTTGGTCTTAAAAGAAAATCGTAAACCTCGTCGCCCTAATAACTGACTTAAATTCACGCTATTCTGTTATAAAGGTAGGCAGCCAGGAATAGAACGCCATGTGTTATGATCCATGCACTGGGTTACCAGATATACATGGTAGAATTTTTTAACCGTACCCTAGGAACCGTACCTAGGAAAAGTACTCTAAATACTGGAGATGGCCAATTTTACTCAAAGGAATCATTCCTTTATTTTTAAAAAGAGCAAAGTTGCATTCAAAGAGTTTTGAAAATAAGTTCGGGAATCGAATCGGCTAAAATCCGATAAAATAGCAGCCTGTACTTTTATGGCATCAATCGATAGGGTCAATCATACGGATCAAATCTCTAGTTTATTACTTGTTTTGTGTACTGGCATCATGCCTGGGACTCCCAGACTTCGAAAAATATAATTATTCAGTATCTATTTCTTTAAATAATCATAAATCCTTACATTTTCAAAATCCGGTAGGAATCCTGACTAGTGCCTATAGATCCTGTCATGTCACAACAAATCCTGCGATCTGGTAAACCCACATGCACACTTATTTCACCTTCAACAGTTTTTCCTATAAGTACCTACAACATGAATTTATGCAAGGGTGTAGGAGGTACCTATCTATAAGGCGTTTGACCTTTTCGAAGGACATTTAATAAGGTCAGTGTTTGTCCTTTTTGGGCGTCCCTCTGTTGAATGTATCGGTTATTTATCATAGTATCGATGTCAAATATAGGAAATGGTCTTTACTCTTGTTCATTGTAAAAGTTGCATGGACTCACTTCAGACTCAGTTTTATCACGCAATGACTACCATTCGCAATCTTTTTATCAATTACTAGCGGCCCGTCCCGGCTTCGCACTGGTGGACATTTTTCCTGTTTTTGTAAAATTTTTCATTTTTGATCCGCTCCTACTGGTCGTAGCGTGATGTTATATAGCCTATAACCTTCCTCGATAAATGGACTATCCAACACAAAAATATTTTTTCAATTCCAACCAGTAGTTTCTGAGATTAGAGCGTTCAAACAAACAAACAAACTCTTCAGCTTTATAATCTATATTTAATATTATAAAGCTGAAGAGTTTGTTTGTTTGAACGCGCTAATCTCAGAAACTACTGGTTGGAATTGAAAAAATATTTTTGTGTTGGATAGTCCATTTATCGAGGAAGGTTATAGGCTATATAACATCACGCTACGACCAGTAGGAGCGGATCAAAAATGAAAAATGTTACAAAAACAGGAAAAATGTCCACCCGTGCGAAGCCGGGACGGGCCGCTAGTAATATAATATTAGTATAGATATTTCTTTTAAATATGTTCTGGCCGATTTCTATGATTTAAAGAGCGTTATTGATTATTATCTCTCTCTTTCTCTCACTCTTGTATCTTTACCAATAATGAAGCAAATACTCCATAGTTTTGCATAGCAGAATCCTCTGATACGGTTGTAGCTATCACAGGTAAAATCAGATTCCCAGTGTATTTAAATGCCCAGTTTAGCAATAAAAAATGCTACCATTGGTAAGCAAAACGATTCGTTTTTAGCCATAAGAACCGGACATTAGTCAGTCTTTGTCTTTTCTCTACAATTTACTAGTCTATCCAGCTCCCTAATTCAGAACTATTCGATAAACTTATCGAACGATTCGATTTGTTGTCTCTTTTTCTCTTGTTACGTGAATCTTAGACGAAGCAATAATCGTTCGATAACTACTTAACGAAAAGGTTATAAATCGGACAGATACGGCTGAATATCGTTTCTTCTATGATTTAACATTCTATATGGTTAAAAGCGAGAACTCTGCTCATTCCTCAAGAAGATAGCGTGAAGACAACAAATAAAAGATGTGGAAAAGGGCGTATAACAAAGGACGAGTTACGTATTGTTGATTGACGTAAGTTATAAGAGATAAGGAGAAATGGTGCAGGATGTAGGTTGGCCTGACATGATGCTTACTATCATAAATGCGAAAGGAACTCTGTTTGTTTGTTACTTCTTCACGACTAAACTACTGAACCGATTTTGATTAAACTTGATACAGAGGTAGTCTGGAATCCGGAGAAGGACATAGGATACTTTTCGACACCTCCCGCGCATTAGGTCGTATGTCCAAATTTGTGATTTTTCAGGAGAGAGATTCTTAACTTCATCTTTGTCTTGATCAGCCGCAAACGATAGTGTGGGATTAATTTTAGAATATAGCAATGATTGAAGGTTAAAGGGGATAATGAGGCCTTTTGATTGAATTAAAAACTCATATTTTCGTAAAAATAGGCAATAATAAAAACTTACGACCTTATTCTTGTTATCGCAAAGTCGTATCTATTTGTTACGACCCTATACTATTAAAAAGCAGAACGAATACAGCACGAATAAGGTCGTATGTCAGACATAAGACTTTATGCTGCGTACAGGTTTTTTAAATACGATAATACCGACCGCGCATAAAATCGCAACTTTCATGTTTCGACGTTTTGCGTCGGACGTATTTCAAATTATTAACTTACGAAAATAGTGATGAAAATCATTATATACTTATAAACAATTGACTAACACGATTAGGATAAACATGCAAATCATGATAGTAAATTAAAGTAAGAAATAAACTTACCATTTTGTCAACGTTCATTAGCCGTTATTTTCACGTTCGAATCATTTTGGTTATTTAAAGCTAATTTTAAATCTTTGATGACCGTACATTACTCATAGTACAGTACGCGTCATGTAAAAAGAACGCTGGAAGAAAGTGGAGGGTTGTGTTTGCGCATGGTTACACTCGCGCACGAAAGTACTATGCCTATTGTTTTATTTTTGAACTAGCCTAATGCTAAATACAATTAGAAATATAATACAATATAATATTATATTATACAATTAGAATGATTAAAATTAAATCGCCTAATGCGCAGCTTGACTCCCAGCGTTCTTTTTATATGACGCGACCTATACCAGTCTCTAATAAAAACAAAACAGTAAAGTACAAAACACACATTTTCTTGTTTTTTTAGATTTTCAAACTCCGAAGTAATATTTTGTACTGTTTACATCTTACGACGTCGGTACCTACTGTGCCGTGATTAGCCGGTGCGCGGTCCAATAGTTCAACGTAAATCGTCGCAACTGTTGGCACGACCATATGCGCGGGAATTTAAACATGATAAGACTATTACCGGGTAAGAATCTTGGTATTTAATGTAAATATGAAAATATTGTTTTCAAGGATATGTAGTATTTCTATAATAATGAACTGTAGTACTAAAATCTCATTTTACCAAAAAAACGTGTTACGACTTTTTGCGTGGGAGGTATCGTTTTATGTGATAAACGACATCCACGAGCGCCAAGCCGCGGGCGATCTCTTGTAATTATGTTTTGTTACACGCAAATACGTTCCTTAGGGTTAGGGGAGTACACAATAGACCTCTGGCTGTGATCGACGAAGGTCTAACGACACCCAGATTATATAGAACAACCATCCAAATTACCAAGCCCCATCCAATACCCCAGATTCGTGACAGACAGTGGTATTTGAAGTGAGAAAAGCCTACTTACGAAAAACAGATTTAATCTGGGATTTCTTTTTTTTTTGTGTGGTTAGTGACTAACCTGGTGTCAGAGTATATGCCGCCCATGGGCCTCTGACTTGGCTCCACATGCCGTCGAGAAATATCTCTCAGGCATGCCAGTTTCCTCACGATGTTTTCCTTCACCGTTTTTAAGCAAGTGATAATTATACAATACGCACATGAATCCGAAAAGTCAGAGGTGCGTGCTTTCGGTTGGAACTCGAGACCTATGTCTTGGCAGTCCGACGGTCACTACTTATATCATCTGGGATGACACTAGTGGGTGGTCTTCTTCTCTTACGCATGAGCTATACGAGTATAGCTCATGCTGTGGTGAAGAGATTAGCCAGTCAGCGCGGTAGTGGGGCTGACTGCCCAGGGTGCGCCGCGCCGGACGGTGACAACATACGCATATCAGCTAGATTGTCTACGACATCTATCTGTTCGCTGATACTGACAGCGTTGAATAAATGGCGTCAGTCTGGTAATAATACCAGTGCGTAGTCGAAAAAATTGGATGTTTTATTTGCTACATATAAATAGAGGGGCTCCTTACCAACCGCGTATCATACGTTTGCGAGGTTAAGCTGCGCTTGCCGCGGTCTGTTGGTCCCGGGTGTCATACGAATGCCTATGACAGTCGTTGTGGGAAGTCAGATGCCCGAAAGTCTGACAACCGATCTTAGGATATCGGAATCGCCCTGTAACTGGGTTGCGGAGATTTGATACCAATCGTTCCGGTGTAAAATATTGGTATTCAGACGCATCTGGTTAGCCTGGAAGTTTACTCCAACATAGTTGAGAAAAAGCTAAGCAGACCAGAACTTGCTGCATATAAATATGGGACTCAAAATGAAACCTGTCAGTTATTTCGCTATTTCTTCCACCTTACACCACACCAGTGCGTGACGGCGGCGTCACGCGCCGCTTCGCCCGGAAGTGGCCGGGGGTAGGCAGCGTGGCAGGGGGAGGGCGCAACTTATACCGAATTATGGAAATTTCGTAACATTACTGCTCTGACCAGCGGCTTATGGCTCAGTAATGGCTACTGATTTACGTACATACACATATTTGTTTAAAACTTAAACGTATGTGGTTAGATTTTATGTGTAGCTTACAAATAAAGTCGTTAGAACTTGGTTAAATTAAATCTGTTAATAAAGATGATACACAGTCAGAGCGCTTGTGCACTGTGTTTGATCCGTATCCGAGAAAATACGATCCGAGGTAACAGCTAGTTCACACAGAAACTGTCTACAAGATCCGTTTTAGCGGATCCGTTTTTATTTTAGTGATGGTGCCTGTAGTTGAATGAGCGAGTTCACATACACGACAGTATTCCGAATCCAGTTAAAATTACTGGATCCGTTATTTTTATCGTATCCTGCCTGCCAGATGCGACGTAGTTGCCATTTGTTTAACTGATCCGTCGGTGCAGATGTGAACAACACATTCAGTAGGTACCGACGGATCCGTTATAACAGATCCGCTGTGTGAATGGGCGGTAACTCGGCTACATATAATCGGAAAAGGGCTACTTATCCGCGAGCCACTTAAAATATCACTGATGACTTTTTTAAAACAAATGTTAAAATTTCAAAATTCGATAATTTTTATTTCCAAGCAAATAATTTTTATCTTAGTTTATTTTTAAAATTCTACAACCCTGCTTTAGTTACGAATTAAGAAAACGGAGCTCCTAATCTGTGACCCCAAATACGAACTAAAATGCAAACACAGCTGATCATAGCTAAGGGTAGATAGATTTTAGCGTACTTTTTTATGAAATCTTTGATTAGCTATTTCGACGGTCCCTACGTATACTATCGAAACTACAAAATCTCAGTTTTTATTTTATTATGTATGTACACCGATTACGCTGAGATTTATAATCCGATTTACGTGATTCTTCTTTAGTTTGATGCAGAATAGTTGCCACTTGGACCCATAAAAATGTATTATTTTTTAACCTTTAAGATAACATAATTTCACACATTTTAAGCAGATAAAATAAAAACAGATTTTGTAGTTTCGATAGTATACGTAGGGACCGTCGATTTGTCTTAAACTATTTACTTTTGGGGAAAGTTGTAGAACAAAAGTTATTCATTATTATGGGTACTTTAACACCCTTTCGGATTGGTTCACCTTCCGACTAACCTTATAGGTATAAAATTCAAATCGGGTGCAGTGCATAAGAGTTCATACAAATAATATTACGACTATTTTGGATCTTATTTTGCTCTGTTAGATTCTGCTTCTGTTCAGATTGGACAAAGTGCACAAACTCACTAATCAGCCAGGATAAGACATAAATAACTTCATGGGTAGGTATATAGGTGGGTACCTACCACGAAAAACTGATTTTCTAAGCTGACTTCTTTTCTAAGCTGAGTTCTGACACCTTCAGTTATTCGTACGGAGCCCGGATTTTTTGTGACTGTTTTGTGTGTGTTAGCATCACCGATTGACGTTCATTTGCATAGATAAGGGCTATGAGATTGGATAGTAAATACATGTGTAATTGTTACTTTATTATCAGAAAAACCAATGACTACTGAAGAAGTAAAATTGATAAGTAATGCTAAATAAACGAGGCACCAAAGGACACTGAAAAAAACTTCAATGTCAAAGTATTCATTTCAATAAGACCATTTATACTAGGACCAAGTTATTTGTGAATGAGGGTTTTCTGAAAATTGTTCTACGTGTGATGGCAGCACTGTAGCGTTAGGCCAACCACCTGTCAAAACACATACAAGATTTGTATTTTTCGATAATTTTTTTGGTTTAGTTATTCTTAAAAACGTTAGGTACAAAAGGAATATTGTTTTCTAAAATGCCAGTGTTGTGCAGTGCCTATGTGTGCAAATAAAACAGGAGGGTGACTTTTGCGCCTCTCTTTTTGAGCTCAATCTTCAGTTCGGCAACATTTCTCTGGCCGTAATCCATAATACAATCAATAACACTTCCAAATACGTAGAATTTCACTAAAGAATTATACGTTTGGTGAGAATCTGTGCTATCTGATAGCTGTTTGGACCTGACGCATATGAAGCGCCGTCTGGTGGCAGAAAAAGTATCGTAAACCCTCATTGAAGAGCGTCGCTCTTTTCGCTCCCGTGTTGCCATTCTATGAATAATTCAATGAAAAATAAGTATAAGGGATATCTAATCTGACATGACACACAATTATTTCATATTATGTCCCATTTTCTGCCACTTTACAGATGACTTGGTAGCTCTGATAGCTGTTTTCGTAAACATCAATAAAATTATCGTTTGTTGCCAGGTACGGGATGTTTTGACAAGACAGGCATTGATAAAGCCGACTACACACTTTGGAGCCAAATTTCTTCCCGATTGTTGAGATAATATCATTTTCGAGCATTATTGCAAAGGCAGTCGGTAGACAGTTACGTAGGTTCTCCGTGAAAGTAACATATTATCACCCATATTCTAAGACGTTCCTCCAAAACTTACTCGACTCATACTCGACTTAGAACGGCCTCGAAGACACCTTCAAAATTGTATTCTTTGTCGCAATTTCGAGTGAACTTTGAGGTTCCTCGACAGAGTCATTACGTCATAATTTGAATTATCTGCATCGCGCAAATACCGCCGCGATAAATAATTGTAAGGATTATCGTAAAAATATCCGATAAAGTCTTCAAAATTAATTTTTGTCACATACGAACTTTGACACTTCCTTCCTTAAGGTAGGTTCCGAGGTACCTTGAGTTTGACAGATGATTCCTTACCTCGACTGAGGAAAAATCTCGAGTCGAGGACGTTTATGTCAAGTCGAGGTGGAGTCGAGTCGAGTAAGTTTTGGAGGAACGTCTTAGAATATGGGTGTACATGTGCCGAACCGACGTATTCGATATGCAAAACATAAAATAATTTAATACCATTCTGAGGAAATTTTATTGTAAGTTTCTAGAAGTAATTTCTTATTTAGGTTAATGCATTATATTTATGTATTAGGTTATATTGCTGTATTCGGATTAAGCCATAGTTTCTGAGTAAAATGGATAAATAGCGCTTCATATTAATGGCCACGATCTGGGCCCCGTAGTGTGCCAACTGTCATTACATTTGTAAAGCAATCATTCAGAAGAAATTCTGTAGTTCTTATGAATATATCGTGTTGTGATGTGGGAATCGAACTTATAACCTTAACTAAGAAGTCAATGTTTAGGGTATTCTTTAAAACCTGAACTTTCAAGGTCTCAACATAACATAATCATCTCACTAATATCCACTGCTGGGCATGGACCTCTTCTCGGAATGAGAAGGGCTTAGGCCTTAGTCCACCACGTTGGCCTGGTGCAGGTGGACTACACACACCATCGAGAATTATTTGGAGCCCTCTCAGGTATTCAGGTTTCCTCACGATGTTTTTTCATCACCGTTAACGCAAGCGGTAATCAAATTCTGATCCGCACGTGAACTCGAATAGCCAGAGGCGGGCCTATGTCTAACTCAGACCCTCCTGCATGGAAAGCAAACATTCAACCACTAGACTATCTCTACTTTCTGGTTTGTGTCTGTCTGTTCTAAGTCTGATGGACAGGAACACGGTCAGTTTTTTCTTCTGTTTTCATCATCATCATGTCAGTTCGCCGTCTTCTACTGCTGAATATAATCTTTTCTGAACATAAATATAATTAGCCCAGAGCATTGGTCGCAATGGATAGTATTGCTCTGCATGAGCCTGTTCTCAGAATGAGAAGGGTTTAGGCCTTACACGCAGATTTGGTGCTGGTTGGCGGATTACACACACCATCGAGAACTTTATGGAGCCCTCTCAGGTGTGCAGGTTTCCTTACGATGTTTTTCGTTCACCGTTAATGCAAGTGATAGTCAAATTTTGATCCGCATATGAACTCAAAAAGTCATATGTGCAGACCAGGGTCTATCGCCCTCCCCACTAGACTATCACTGCTTTCTGTTCTATATCTATCTCATTGACAGGGGCATGACCAATTCTTTCTTCTATGTTGATTATCATCATCATGTTAGCTCGCTGTCCTCCACTGCGAATATAATCTTATCTTATTTCGCTATAATGAGCGATCGTGACGGTGTCAAATCACCACGCTTGTCGAGATGATCGGTGGTCACAGTTTCTAAGTTGTTAATAACGCAGAAGGAGAATGCTGCTGATAATCCTTATTAAATTAACTACTGTTAGTTGTAAGAGAAGGTAGCTAATTACCAACCGCGCAGATCATACGATTTGCGAGGTTAAGCTGCGCTTGCCGTGGTCTGTCTATGGATGGGTAAATGCTCGTTACACATCGAAGCCCCTCCGTGTCTCGGAGAGCACGTTAAACAGTCGGTCCCGGGTGTCATGCGAATACCTTTGACAGTCGTTACAGGAATTCAGAAACCCGAAAGTCTGACAACCGGTCTAACCTTGGGATATCGAAATTGCCCAGTAACTGGGTTGCAGAGGTCTGATGGCAGTCGCTGCGTGTAAAATATTGGTATTCAGCCGCATCTGGTTAGACTGGAAGCTGACCCCAACATAGTTGGGAAAAGGCTAAGAAGAACGAGTTGTAAGAGATTCGTTTGATGTAACCAGGAAGCGGCCCACAAGATTAATATACGATGACATCACCGTTTTTATGTTCCATACCTAATTCCAGAAACCAATAACAACACAGGAACATGTAATAAATCCTTATATTCTAACGGTCATAAAGCATGGCGTGTATGGCCAACAATGGCCTAGTCACACAATAGCGTGGCTTGTGTCATGTACCTGACGTGCGAACGGAATGACAATGTCGACGGCGCGGATCGCCGGCGCCTGAGGATCGGGGCTCAGTTGCGGCGATTAGGAATTATTTGGGTGATCGTTATTAGTAATAGGAATTTTAGGAAATTTTCCATTATATCTTTGTTTTTATTCTGTTCGACAGTTTAGCGTAGACAAACGGTCAGAAAAAATCACTGTTTTTCTCCAAAGGGTTGGGCAGAGGTGTATAGTAACACCCTGATTTCGCCGTTATGTTTAGTCCCATGTAATAGGGGGTGAGCCTATTGCCATCCACCGAGCACAAATCCAAACTCCGGGCTGCTACTGAGGAATTCCACACCGAAAAACCCAATAACACTTTGCCCGACCTGGGGATCGAATCAGAACCTCATGATCAGCAGTCGCACTTGCCATAGATGAGGCAGTTATTTTAGTTTTTTCTTGTGTGAGGATTTCCATTTCACCGATCTCTGAAGGTTTGTCTCGCAGCTTTATGCCACCCAATACTGGACAAAGGTAAGGTGGTCTAGAAAAAGAAGGCATACCATGATACCAGTCACATCACTGCTCATCAACGCCACAAGATGGCGACTGGTTACAACTGCTTGTGCTATTCATTTGAATGACTGTCTTGCTATGCGTATACATCAGCTTCATCGCCAGTGGCATGATGCACGGAGTGTATGGTGTTTTAGCCAACCAGCATCAGGCTACCGTAATGGACTAAGGCCTAAACCGTCTGAGAAGAGGCCCGTGCCCAGCAGTGGGACAGTTCTATTCTGCCTAGCTTTCCCCAACTATATTGGGGTCAGCTTCCAGTTTAACCAGATGCGGCTGAATATCAGTATTTTACACGGACCCACTACCATCAGACCTCCACAACTCAGTTACATGGGCAATACCTATATCTTAAGATTATACTGGTAGTCAGACTTTCGGGCTTTTGACTTGGGACAGTAATGGGCTGATTATGCTTAAGTGCATTAATATGTTTCCTCCAGCTGACAAACTTACCGCACCCAGGCTAGTAGGAAATCTCACGCGAATCTCATTTTCATTCACTTCAACGACTGGTGGCGGCGTTATCAATAATGCCCGCCATTGTATGGTTATTGGGCATTATGTGTAATGTCGAATTAGTTGCAAGCTGAAGAAACATAAAGCTTCCGTCAGAGACTTCATGATTAGATTAGGATACAATTATTACAACAAAAAAATCTCTTAAAAAACCTTCAAGTAAGTGCCCGTTCACACAGCGGATCCGTTTTAAAGGATCCGTCGGTACTGGGTGTGTTGTTCACATCTGTACCGACGGATCAGTTAAACAAATGGTAGATGCGTCGCATCTGGCAGGCAGGATCCGATAAAAATAACGGATCCAGTATTTTTTACTGGATTCGGAATACTGTTGCGTATGTAAACTCGCTCATACAACTACAGGCGCCATCACCAAAATTAAAACGGATCTGCTAAAACGGGTCCTGTAAACAGTTTCTGTGTGAACTAGCTGTTAAACGGTGTAATCTTGCAGTACCCCCGCAGCATCAAGATTTGAGGAATGAAGTTTGAAATTTGTATAATGTTGTATTGTCATGGGAATTGAATTTGTGTGCAAAGTTTCAGGAGAATCGGTTAAGCATAAGTAGTTGAAAAATCTGTCGCGAGATTTGAATCAAACAAACAAATATTCGAAGTGAAGCTAATTAAAATCGTTTAAAACAAACTTGACAACTATATGTATGTTTATTCGCATTTATCCTGAAAATTATTGAGTGGAGTTTGGTACGGTTATTAAGGGCGTTATTGGACGACGTTTATCATATAGATTTTTTATGCGTGTAAGAACACTGGCGGTCTACTGCTTTGCTAATGACTTTATCAAGAAAGTAGTCTGATAAGTCTGGCGGATTTGTTTGTGGCTGTGGCGGCATCTATAACGCCACATAAGAATTACGCAGCACGACGATTGTCTAGCAGACTACAGCGACAACAATGACAGCTGTCAAATGGAATGTCACAAATCCTGCATCGCGATATCAAGATTTGACACGCAGATAGTCTAATACAACTTCCCAACATCAACCGTTGGGCAGTGGCCGTCAGGCATAAGACCCGCCTGGTAGGAGGATCCTCCCTTTTCGTTGGAAGAACACCACACCTCGTTCCCCCACATGGCTTTGAAAGAATACCGAATTTTTTGTTGGTGTTTTAATTAAGTTACTTTGACATTCGTTTATTCCAACGGAAACTTTGAAGGAGAGTAATGAAATATGGCCTAATACTCAAATGATGCTAAATTTTAAGTTAAGTCTCGCACTGTCTCTGTCACTCTAAGGCGGAGTGACAGTGACAGCGCGAAATTAACGGCAACTTAAAATTGAGTAGCGTTTGAGTATTTTGCATAAGAGTAGGGGAAGATGGGGTAATGGTAGTCAGCGGGCAATGCCGGTCACGTCAAAATCTAAGAATCCAAAAACATTCTGCTATCGCTACTAGTGTCGCCATTTAGTATGCGGCCAAGTAAACTTATTTACCAAGCGGCGCCATTTTCCTTCGCGCGCAGTAATTTTGACAGCTATGTAAAAGTTCGGGTGTGTTTTGTTGTAATAAAATCGAAAATTCGGTGAAAGGTAAGTTTAAAGTGATTTATACCAATCAATATCTGTCTTAAAGTGAATTACTATACATTTATAATATGAATAAAATGTCGTTTTATTTTGTTTTGGTACATTTTACAAGCAACCCTGTGTTAATTTTGAATGATCGGTAATACGCTAACAGTAGACCGCCATTACCCGCACCTGCGGGTAATAGCGGTCAACGAAGGGTTTTACAAAATTATTAAAAAATAAGAAACCCGTAATAGATTGATAATGCGCCTCATATATATCTATAGCCCACTATATAAGCTATATAAAAAGTCAGTTACCTACACCGTAAGTCTCAGAAATAAAATTAAAAAGGGATTACTGCTTAAGTGACCGCCATTCCCCCATCTTCCCCTATTCTTAACACATTGTAGAACATTCATTTCATGATTTTAAAACAGTTTTTATACTTTTTCTTTTTTCTGTTCAACTGATTATTAACCGACTTCCAAAAAAAGGAGGAGGTTCTCAATTCGACTGCATGTTTTTTTTTGTGTGTGTGTTCCACGATATCTTTGCTAATTGTGAACCGACTTTAATGATTCTTTTTTTGTTTGGAAGAGTATTCTTTCGAAGTGGTCCCATTTAAATTTGGTGAAGATCTGATGAAGAACTTCGGAGATAGACAATTTGAAGTCGGTTTTATTTTTGTTAAAAAGTTTTATTTTAGTTGATATATAAATGTTATGTAGATATGATTGTAGGCAATATGCTGAAGTTAGTGAAATGTTTTAATTTTTATTTTATTTTTTTAATTTTCATTTTGTATGCCAGACCGTGGCAAAACATGTAAGTCCAATTAATAAACCAACCTAACATCTTACATTGCAACTCCTAATTGTAATGTAAACTCATATATGTTTTCACAAATAAAATTATCTTTATCAATATTATCTATACTAATATTATAAAGCTGAAGAGTTTGTTTGTTTGAACGCGCTAATCTCAGGAACTACTGGTTTGAATTGAAAAAATATTTTTGTGTTGGATAGTCCATTTATCGAGGAAGGTTATAGGCTATATAATATCACGCTACAACTAATAGGAGCGAAGCATAAATGAAAAATGTTGCAAAAACGGGAAGAATGTCCACCCGTGCGAAGCCGGGACGGGCCGCTATTCTTTAACAAAACTACTTACCCTCGAAGAAATAGAATCTTTTTTTTAAACTGCTTCGCCATTATTAGAAGAAACAAATCAATCATCGCTTTTGTTACAGTTTTTACTGCTAATCGTATAGCTGTTAGGTACGTTTTTCTTGCCAGCTAATACGATCTGAAGTATGCCAGTAAGTCGGTCAGTGGGAACGTACATTCGTGATAGTATTACAAAGAAAATAATAAACTATAAATTGTAATATATACTGTTACAAAGTAGCTATAGGAACTGGTATTATGTAGTTTTTTTTTGAGAGTTCAATTTTTAAGTTTCTGCCAAATTTTCAGGCCATCATTTTTCTTGTCATCCGTGGAGGGAGATTAATTTCCGGTTATTATAAACAAAAACGAATCGTTTTGCTAACCAATGGTAGCATTTTTTTGTGCCAAACTGGGAATAAAATAGATTCGTAAGCTAATTTTACTTGTGCTACTTAATGGGTGGGTCTACTATGCAAAGCTGTGAGGTCTTTGCTTCATTATTGAAAGAAAGAAAGAAAGAAAAAATATTTATTTATTCGCTCAAGCGGACGCACACGCATTCTTAAAATAAAAAATTTAATAACCTGGTAACCCAAACACAAAAAAGTAATTAAATAAAAAATAATATATAAAAATACAACAATCCACACAATCTATGGCTACTAATTTATAGTCTATGGCATAGACTACCATTGTACTATAGAGTCTATGGTTACCTAGGCATCCTTAATCTACTAACAATACAAACATTTAAACATGTTGAATTTGCGCGTCGCATGGTGCGTAAACATTTAGGTCGTTGCTCAGCATTATGCTGAGAATTCGGACGAACCTAATGCCAACAGATTAAATAAGATAAGATTGGTAAAGATACAAGAGTCTCAATTTTAACTAATAATGCTCCGTAAATTATAGGAATCCGATCCGGAATCGCTTCCTACCGGGCATTAGAATTCTAAAATCACATCAAATAAACTATTAAGTAAAGATCGTAAGTAGCCTGACTGTCATACTTCTACATGTATTAACTATAAAAATGTCAAGAAATAACGTTTAAAAAAAACCTTCTCAGTAATAAAGCGCCATGCACTTCACAGAGGTAAAGTATCAAAATTCCTCTATCCGTCGACCAGTTCAACTTGACATCGTTCTATATTCACAGAAAATGGTCACATGACGCCTATTTTATTATACACAGATAATAACTAAAGCTGTTATTCCGGTTCCGTACACTTGCAACTTGAAGCTAATAAAGTTTTTTTTTGTGTTATTCTATGGTACAATTTTTTTTGGAATTTTAAATTATAAGATCTTATTTTTTATCCATAGTACGTATATTTTACTTGTTTCCATCCGGGAACTGTGGGTAAAAAATAGAGTATTTATTTTCCAGTATTTTTCCAACTCAGACACTCTCCCTTTCCTTACCATGATAGAGTCGTACACTTTCCCTTGCAGAGTAGCTTCTATACTATGGGCGAGTTAATGGTGATGAGTAAATATACTCGGGTGCAATGAATCCGAATCACCAACATAAACAAAACAATGTTATGTTTAAGTCCCATGTAATAGGGGGCGAGTCTATTGCCATGAACCGGGCACAAATCCACACTCCGGGCTGCTACTGAGATATTCCTAATGGAAACTCCCTGTAACACTTTGCCCGACCACCTGGGGATCGAACCCAGGACCCCACGCTCAGAAGTCACGCTTTCGGCCACTAGATCAACAAGGCAGGCTATTCATGAAAAGTAATTTAATTCTCTGAGGTTTATTTTTTTATCCATAGTACGTGAAAAGTAATTTAATGTTTTCAGACATATTAAGGTTTATGTTGGTGAGCCGGTTTTTTTTTTAAATTTTTAAAAAAAAAAAAAACGTTGCCCCGCACTTCGATTTCTCCTGTATCGTGGGTGCGTTTACAAACACAAATCTTCACACGCACAAACATCCAGACCCGGAGCAACTATGTGTAGGCGATACAAATATTTGTTCCGTGCGGGAATCGAACCCACGACCCGTAGCGCAGAAGCCGATCGCTCAGCCACTGCACCAAACGTGTTGTCGTGTCGTGTCGGATTTATTACTCCCGAGTGTAACAAATGTGTAATTATTTCTACGTACCTACTGTATTTTTTGGAACACCAGCGTGGCCGTAACCAGGATTTTGTCCAGAGTGGGGCAAACTCAGCCAGACAGTAAATATTTGTCTTTTCAATAAATAAAAGTGCAGAATGGAATTATGGTCACTATTTTGCCCCATAACCTTATTTTTGAGGTCCAAATAAGTATAGACGGAGATAGGTTTGCCTATTTTCGGTAATTGTTCTGTGGACATGGGTGGCAAGTTGACTGAATTTCGACCATTTAGCTATTCTTTACTGTGCCAGGGTGTGGCGAGCGCCCCATCTGCCCCACCGCCTGTGAACACCAGTTTACCTACAATGTTTGAACACAACAGATACTTTCTGAGGTATAACCTACTGATGGTAGGTTATTATGCGCGCCTACACTCAGGCAACATAAGCGTGGTGGTGTGCCCTTGCACCTTGATCTTCTAAAACGCATCTCCTCTTGCTTTTTTATTTCACCTATATTTGCACCTATCAGTTACTCAGCGACAAAAGAAATATACTTACTTCAAACTGATTGCCTTTGGAATTAAAAGCTCCTTCCTCCCAGCCTTTTCCCAATTATATTGGGGTCAGCTTGTAGTCTAACCAGATGCGGTTGAATATAAGTATATTACCCGGAGCGACTGCCATCAGACCACCGCAATCCAGTTACTGGGCAATGCTGATATCCAGTTGTGAGAGTTGGGCTTCTGACAACCCGTACGACCGTCATAGGTATTCGTATGACACCCGAGACCGACTGTTAAACGTCGGTTTAAGGGGCATCGATGTGTAACGAACGGTCACCCATCCACGGACTGACCGCAGCAAGCGCAGCTTAACCTCGCAAGTCGTATGATCTTTGGTATGAAAAGCAACAAAACCAAAAATACAACTCATTAGATTTCCCAACAATAATACAGAAAACAGCATTAAATCAAGGTGCCAGTTAGTTCCATAGTACGAGTTAACAATAGGTAGGTATTATTGCCCAAACCGGTACTAGAGTAATTAATCAAAGTTCGACAAAGAAAATCCTTGTAATGGCGTAGAATGGAAGGCAATCCTTTTAATAATTTAGGCCGTTATAGGTTAATTGTAGGGGGTAGAGCATTTGTTACTATAGATAATTTTTCTTTGACAAAAACCCCGTTAATCTTCTATATAAATAAAAAGGAATCGCCAAATGTGTTGCTAAGCGCAAAAATTGAGAACGGCTCGACCAACTATGCAATTTTTTTTTTATATTTTCCTTAGGGCACCAGAAAGGTTCTTATGGAGAGAAAAAACACTTTTCTTTTTCCACTACACGCCAGTAACTTTTGACAGAACGAAGTCTGTCCGGGCGGCTATTCTATACTATCTATACTAATATTATAAAGAGGAAAGATTTGTATTTTTGTATGTAACGAATAAACTTCTGGACCGATTTCAAAAATTCTTTTACCGTTATAAAGCTACATTATCACTGAATAACATAGGGTACGGGCGGAGCCGTGAGAGCACAGCTAGTGTTAAATAAAATTAAGTAGCAACATTAAACTAATATTGTTATGTTGGTACATCTTAAAAAAAACAGTTTTATAGTGTCCCTAACAGCTAGTTCACACAGAAACTGTTTACAGGACCCGTTTTAGCGGATCAGTTTTTATTTTGGTGATGGCGCCTGTAGTCGTATGAGCAAGTTCACATACACGACAGTATTCGGAATCCAGTAAAAAATACTGGATCCGTTATTTTTATTGTATCCTGCCTGGTGCGACGTAGGTGTGATTTGTTTAACTGATCCACCATAGATCCTCATGATTTACGTCGCCGCAAAACATGGTAGGTTCCTGTTCTGCCTAGCCTTTTCCCAACTATATTGGGGTCAGCTTCCAGTCAAACCAGTTGCGGTTGAATATCACTATTTTACACGGAGCGACTGCCATCAGACCTTCGCAACCCAGTTATTGGGAAAACGCCTATATCCTAAGGTTAGACCGGCCGTCAGACTTTCGGGCTTCTGACTTCCCGTAACGACTGTCATAGGTGTTCGTATGACACCCGGGACTGACTATTTAACGTGCTCTCCGAGGCACGGAGGGGTCTCGATGTGTAACGAACGGTCACCCATCCCGAGACTGACCGCGGCAAGCACAGCTTAACCTCGCAAATCATATGACCCATGAGGTTGGCAATTAGCTATGAGCCCCTCCTATTACTATGTATAAAACGAACGATGAACTAAAAATAAAACTGTATGATGAAAATTCGTTAACCTCCGAAATAATGGTATATATAATAGTGCTTATGGGATATCGGTTTTCATGAAGGATTCATGGAGATATTGAAAGCGAAAACAGATAGTACGAATGATGAAACAAAAAAAAAACGAATTCTTTTTCACCAACCGTAGGGTGGTTGATGGTCCCAGGGAGGATGGTGCGCCGTGTTCCGCGCGCGGCTTTCGGAAGGAAGTGGGGCAGGGGAGCAATTGCCCCACCACGGGAGAGGTCCACCAGAAGAAGCTGGTGGACCGAGACCTGCCGGGGTCGCGGTGCATGCAATAGCGAATCCCGCGACCCCGGCCTTGGGTCAGAAGGAGAGACACCGTGGTGGTTTTAGTCGGTAAGAGTCCGGCACACCCCCACGTCTTCCCCAGACGGGGGATAGTCGACGAGGAATTACGAAAGTTAAAAAAAAAAAATGGTGGTCGATGGTAACACTGATTCTTTGGCCAAAGGCCTAGTACGAATGATCTCAACTTAGTAACGTAAAAGTAACGTTATTGTAAGTGAATTTTGAATTGGAAACACACGTTTCGCACATACTATTTAATTAAATTGAAATCTTTATTCATATCGTCAGTGGAAAGGTAAAAAGACTAAAGCGGGAATATACCTACTTTACAGTAGAGAGATTCAAAATATTTTTTTATTAAGAAAATAAACATAGTTATTTTTCTTAGAGTATACATATTTAATGGATAATTAAATTATCTATTGTATACTCTAAGAAAAATAACCCTGTGTATTTTCTTAAAAAAATACTTTGAATCTCTCTACTGTAAAGTAGGTATATTGGCGCTTTAGTCTTTTTACCTTTCCACTGACGATATCTATGTAGGTATGATACAAATTGTGCACTTCGCAAACAAATAACCAAGATGTTATAAGACACTTGTATGTCCGATTCAAAATTCGCTTACATTAGTCATGGGTACCGTTTATAATACCATACGTCAAACGTACGTGCTGGTCACACAAAGTGTCGACCAGTCTTCGAGCGATTTCCTTAAATAAGGGAAGTGCTGACCCCATGATCCAAGCCTTTCGACCCCAAACAGTTCAAAGTTATAGCAACCAATGAGATTACCATAGACGCAAATTCTTCCAAAAAATCACGCAAAATATAATCGCCAATTTTATAATCGAAAGATTTAAATTAAAATACTTTTTACCATACAAATCGTACAAACAAACAAAAATTTTACTTATCCGGTAAATTGGCTTCTATTTGAACGTCAAAAATAATTGTGAAGAACGACCATTGTACTCATATGAAATAATCTGAAGATCAGCAAATTTCTTATATAAATATATATATATATATATTACATAAATCAGTGGACACATTTTTGCTATTAATCATTAACAAAAATATATCGCACCTTTAGAATTACAGAGAAATATTTAAAAATTTCAAGATTTTAAGTTTGAATCATAAAATGACATTGGATGACCATCTTCATCGACTCTTAATAAAAAAGAGGCCTGTTGTGTTACGCCACAACAAGCCTCTCTTTTAATAAGAGAAAGTTTCTCTCTTTTCTACAAAATTCATAAAAATACGAACCTTTATTTGACGTTTTCCAAAAACTATCTTTTTTTAGATTGGTCTCTATAATTCTAAAGGTGCGTATGTGTTGCGAAATTTTTTGTTGTCCTTGAAACTGGAACGAATTCTGTGTTTAAAAATATTTTGATTAGTTATTTAAACTGGCTGTATTGGAAAAATGGTAACATGGAAACCTCAATATCTTCTTTCCTGAGGGTTGCCTATATTAAGTTATAAGCAATGATAATATTTACAAAATGGACGAGTTTACGATTTGTGAGGTTAAGCTGCGATAGCTGCGGTCGGTCGGTGGATGGGTGTCCGTTCGTTACACATCGAGACCCCTCCGACCCTCAGATAGCACGTTAAATCGTCGGTCCCGGGTGTCATACGAATACTTATGACAGTCGTTACGGGACGTCAGAAGCCCGAAAGTCTGACAATCAGTAAGTTGTTTGCAGAGGTCTGATGGCAGTCGCTCCGTGTAAAATACTGGTATCCAGCCGCATCTGGTTAGACTGGAAGCTGACCCAAACATAGTTGGGAAAAGGTTAGGCAGAACAATATTTACAAAACAGAATAAACTTCATTGGCGCGCCGAACCAGACGATTCAAAATAATACCAATGATACTAGAGATTACATGACCTCCCAGATGACGCTAAGGACAACACCTCAAGTATAACACGAGATCCCACGGTGAGTCACAATTTTTACTGACACTGAACTGCCAGTCTATAAAATATACCAGAATCTAGTCCTGGGAACCCTAAAATATATAATACAACTGCTACAAGTTCTACAAGTTATTCATTACTGAATTACAAATTCAAAAGCAATTTTCAAAATTACAGAGCACAATCTGTGAACTACTGAAAACATGCCAATTTCCTGCCTCGAAGGTTGCTTCATAATATTTAAAGTAACAATGGAAAAAGGCAGTTTCACAGTAAATTAGCAGAAACATGATTACAGAGTGAAAACATCGACTAGATTTAAAGAGAAGGCAACTGGATTGAGTCAGCTTATATTTTTAATATTGACAGGACATCTTAAGAGGAAACGCGGGCTGCATAATATTACAAGAATCGGTTTTTAAGCGATCTATTTCCGTCCCACCTCTCCCACAAACCTTCGCAATTGAGCGCAAAAGAGACAATTGCATCTCGGACTAATTTCTCCTGTGCAATATTAGGGAAATCGTACTTTCGTATTTCCCTGTTTCCTTTTTCAAATCTGGACTGTTTTTAATATTTTTTTCTGTTATATTTTAAAAAAGACTGGTTATGACTGTATGTTTTTCTTTTATTTTTTATATTCGGCAAATTTGTTTGCCAGATGTTTGAAAACGGTGGTAAAACCGGTCGATTTTTGTAAAATTTAAACGTTTCTAGTTCTTTTAATAATTAATTTATTGACAAAAACAGAACATAGGGTCATAGTGGTGGTAGATATATATCATATAGTAAAAAATATTAGTTCTAGTGGCATCATTCAAGGAGGAAACTGAGGAATACGTTTGTATGGACTAAATGCCAACCGCATTTCCTTTTAATGCTTTTAGATTAAAGGTTAAATAGAAGTCGGTGGATTGCAAGCAAAATATTATTGATGTGAAACATCTAATGCGGCAGTACAGATGTGAGAGCGGCTGTTGCGTGGCGACGCTCGCGATGACTGACATACGAAGGCAGACCTTTGTAACTAGTCGGCTCTCTTCGATTTTATTAGGCCAGGTTTATTATTTTTTACAAAATGAGTTTCGTTGTTTCACATCTGCTATGCGTCTTGCGACGGCTTTATTTATTTTTGGTATTAAAATTGTGATATTCATTAAGAGGAAATGCGGTCGGCATTTAGTTTTTTTATTATATTTTTGTAGTTTATTGACACATTATAAAACACTTTTATCCATTCAAGTATAATAGAATATATTGTGGCGGCATCTATCACGCCACATGCGAACTATCCTGCATCGCGATATCAGGGTTTGACACGCAGATAGTATATATACAATTCCCAATGTCAACCGTTGGGCAGTGGCCCGCCAGGCACAAGACTCCGCCTGGTAGGAGGATCCTCCTTTTCGTAGGCGGAACACAATATCTCGTTCCCCTACATTGGTGACGATTACTAACGCAACCTTCGCAGCCTACAAACATCGGCAGCAACATCATCACTCCCCTCTGCTCAACATTCAAGCAAGCAGCAAGTCACACAGCCAGCCAGCATCCTCGGCTTCATCGTGTCACCACTAGCTTGCAGCGAACGCGCAAGCCTGGTCACACCTTCAGCCCTCTTCAGCAACATGGCACAGCACGCTGCAAATTCGACCGGTCAACTAGCAGAGGCACATCTCTCCTGGTCGACACCAGCAGCCAGCCATTTCTCACCGCTCACAGTTCCGACTCACCGTGAACGACGCGGCATCCGGTTCCGACTCACTGGAACCCTCACCTGGCCCTGGCAAGCATCTCAACATGCAACGACTTGCTGACTCATCACTACAATCGACCTCCGGTCTTGGGGGGGAGTGATGTGGCGGCATCTATCACGCCACATGCGAACTATCCTGCATCGCGATATCAGGGTTTGACACGCAGATAGTATATATACAATTCCCAATGTCAACCGTTGGGCAGTGGCCCGCCAGGCACAAGACTCCGCCTGGTAGGAGGATCCTCCTTTTCGTAGGCGGAACACAATATCTCGTTCCCCTACAATATATTTAAAATTAACTACCTCCATCCGTGTGTCACTGCGGGGGTGCCAGCTGAAAATCAGCGCTGGGTGTTTTGACGCCTAGCATATGCTGAGTTGGTAACCTTTTCGGCATGGACATGCTCGACAGCATAAAATTTGTGTTTAATTCTTATTGTATTGTTCTTTCTTTGTTTGTTTATTTTATTTATGCTGTCAGTGTTCTTGGCTGAATAAATAAATTTTCTTTCTTTCTTTCTTTTCTTTCTTAGTCCATACAAACGTATTCCTCAGTTTCCTCCTTATATAATGTCACTAGAGCAAATATTTTTTACCATAATTATGATATACCTATATATCTACCACCACTATGTTTTGTTTTTGTCAATAAATTAATTATTAAAATAACTAGAAACGTTTAAACTTCACAAAAATCGACCGGTTTTACCACTGTTTTTAAACATCTGGCAAACAAATTTGACGAATATAAAAAATTTAAGAAAAACGTACAGACATTACAGACATAACCAAAGTCTTTCTTAAATTATTACAGAAAAAAGAATTAAAGTCGGTCCAGATTTGAAGAAAGAAACAGGGAAATACGAAAGTTCGATTTCGCTAATATTGCACAGGAGAAAACAGTCCGAGATGCAGGTGTCTCTTTCGCGCTCAATTGGGAAGGTTTGCGGGAGGGGTGGGACGGAAATCGATCGCAAAAACCTATTCAAATTATTAATATTTTGCAGCCCGCGTTTCCTCTTAATTTATAATACATATTAATTAGTGTTTAGAGGGTTTATAAGGAGGGGCCCATGCCAAACAAACAACCTTTCAAACAGGAACATAGCAATATTGCTTGCCGATACAAATATTTATTAATATTTTTGCGATCCATCTGCAACTTAACACGTAGAAGCCTGTAATTTTGTAATTACAACCATTTCCTAACCACCTCACTTGAAACCAAAACATCTCAATCTTCTACAATACATCAGTTAAAATATCAAGTTCTCCATCACCGCAAATATGGATTTAGATTTCGACAAAATCTTCAAAGGCCCAACCTGTGCTTTGAACTTTAATCGATCTCATCCCTACTTAAAGAGAGACAAAAAATGGCTCTTACAGTTCACCATTCTCCATGGTATCTTCACTATTGTCTTCGTTCTCGTCATCTACAATATTATCTACCATGACTTGAAAATCAACAATTTCTCTCAAATTTGCAAGAATGGGATCCTATGTGTCGTATACGTGGTGATTTCTTTCCAATACTGCGTTTTATTATGGCATCAAGATTCTCTTGTGATTTTGATCCAAAATATTAATCAGGATTATAAGTCGAAAAATTTTACTTTGGATGAAAGAGATGTGGTTTTTAAATATGTGAATAAAAGTCTATGGGTATGCAAGCAGTGGTTCGCTATTGGATTTGGCGGTACTAGTACATTTGTCATTAAAAGTATTGTTTGTATGTTGTACTATTACTACATAAATGAATTCAGACCCGTTCCTTTATACGATTTGATTTACCCAACTATTATTGAAGAGAATAAAGATAATATCTATGTATATTTGGTAACTTATGCTTTGATGTTAGTGTTTGATTATTATTCGTCTATTATGTATGCCGGTTACGTCCCATTGGGTCCGATTTTCATATTACATGCGTGTGGGCAACTGGATTTGGTGAAGAAAAGAATTGATGATCTGTTTGTTGAGTGTGATGACCAAGTTATTAGGGGTAAACTTAAAAGCATTATTGAGCAGTTGCAGTATGTTTACAGGTAATAATTATTATGTATTTCGTAGATTTATTATTAAAGTGATAGAAAAGATCATTTTATTGTTTAACGCAAGTGGCATGATAGAGTTTTAAAATACTATTATGAATTGGATGATTGCCGAACAATGAGAGGTCAATTTATACTGGAAATTTATAGCTTGATTTGTAGTCGTGTGTACATAAAACGGCATTGGGAAAAGTTAATGATAAAAATATATATTAAAACAACCGTAAATACATTATACGGCTAACCTGGAACTAAAGTGGTCTATGTAAAATTTTTGGCTAAATCCATCTATGAGCATCTTTGAACATAAAAACGATTTATATATAAATCCGGGCAAAAGTGGTCTGTGTCATTACGTCATCAAAAAAAGGTTACCACTAAAATACCACTTTAGAATTTATTTGATATTTTAAAATTTTAAATGTCTAAAGTGGATTTTTCGTTTGTTATCTGAAAATGTTTATTTTGTATCATATACCACTTTAGTTCCAGGTTAGCCATATTGTGGTTTATATAACCTATGTACTCTAATTATCAACTATATAATTTGGAGATTGCTATTGGTGTACTTTTGCTTTTACATCATGTGTTTATATTAAAAAAATAATCAATAGAGAATAGTTTAGCTAACCAACAACCCGTGTCAGGTCGATGTGTTGGGCTAAGGCCTAAACCCTTCTGATTCTGGGAAGTGGCAGTGGGACAGTAATGGGCTGCTAACGTATAGTTCAACTAAGTATTTTATTCTTCTTATAAAAGTTTATCTATTGTCTAAAGGTATAACTTCTTTTCTAGCTTTGTTGACCGCGTCAAGGAAATTTTCAAGACTGCTTACGAGCTAACACTGAAAGCAACCACGATTATGCTGCCCATAACTTGCTATGAAGTTCTTGAAGTAAGGCTTAATATCTATCGTTTATTCTTTATCTTTACACGAAAATAAGTACTAGCTTACGCCATGTTAAAATTATGAGCGCGATTCCGGTCCAAAACTCTGCCTTTAAAAACTTTTAACGATGTAAGGCGCAATTCACATAGGGAAGATGAGACGTGGACTGGACGGGACACATATTTGTATGAAATATCATGAAAAAGACAAGCACTGGACAAACACCGCAGCGCGGCACCGCATCCACGTCTCGTCTTCTCTGTGTGCATTGCGCCTAATGGTGAAGGAAAACGCAAACGTTCCCTCAAGATAATTATAAGATAATTATATTCCTTCATCGTTGACATCAAATTCTGAAACACACATGGATTCGGAAAGTCAGAAGGTATTATTATAAAAAGAAGGCAGAAGGCAAAGAAGCATATAAAAGGCGCCAATTATCGCCTGTGGCTACAGTTGCTCTCCAACGAGTGAATGTGTATGTGCGCTGCCGCTGCGTACCTACCTAGTTTTTTTTTCATTTGTTTTGTGAGCGTATAACGTATCAATATAATACTAGCACTTAGCCCGCGACTTCGTCCGCGTGAATTTTCATACAAACTTCCATCCCCTATTTTATATTAAACCCATACATGACGACGTATAGATGACATATTCACCCCCTTAGGGGTAGAATTTCCAAAAATCCTTAGTGGATGCCTGCGTCACAAAAGGAACCCACTGTCCAAATTTCATGTTTCCAGCTTCAGTGGTTTAGACTCTACGTTGATGTATCAGTCAGTCAGTCAGGACAAGTAATGATATAATTATGTATAGATTATTGATACGGCCGGGATCGATCTAAGACCCTCCTACATTGAAGACAAACATTCAATGCTTTTTTTCAATTCTTGCCGTATTATCATTAATTTTTATTCATTCATTCTAACTTAATCCTAATAGCTATCCCTATAGCAGCGATAGCCTAGTGGTGTGAGCGTCGGACTGCCAAGTCATAGGTCTCGAGTTCAAACCCAAGGCACGCACCTCTGACTTTTTGGATTCATGTGCGTAGTGTATAAATTATTATCACTTGCTTAAAAACGACGAAGGAAAACATCGTGAGGAAATCCAAGGCATGTGAAGCCAAGTCAGAGGCCCATGGGCGGCATAAACTCTGACATCAGGATAGTCACTAACCACATGAAAATAAGAAGACCTAATCCTAACTTGTAGAATCTTTGCAGGCTTTCAAACGTGGTGAAGTAAACCTAGAATTCATCACGTTTATAATTGGAGGGATCGTGATAAGCAGCTCACCGTGTTATTACAGCGATCTACTGATGGAAAAGGTCAGTTTGAAGAGTGGTTCTAGTAAGTTAAACAGTGATGGCCTAGCGGTTGAACGCCTTTGAATCCCGTGACCTTGGCCATAAGTTAGAAGGAGGGACACCGTGGGTTTTTAGCCAGTAAGAGTCCGGCGGACCTCCTCGCCTTCCCGGGCGAGGCACATCCATGAGGATTTTCCCAAAATAAAAAAAAAGGTTGATCGCCTTTCATCTCCTCCTTTCCAGCTCCTGTATGGAAGACAAGCCGAGTCTGTCTTCGTTTTCGACTCGCACCTTTGCCTTCGAATTCATGTGCGGATCAGAATTTTATTATCACTTGCGTCAACAGTGTAGGATAACATCGTGAGGAAACTGAGAGGGCTCCAAAAAAAACCTTTTCGATGCGTTGGTGTATGTAATTCCGCATCAAGCCAGCGTGGTAGACTAGGGACTAAATCCTTCTTATTCTGAGAAAAGATCCGCGCCCAACAGTGAGACAGTAATAGGTTAATTATATTAGGTCCCCACCTATGAAATCAGCGTTTTGTATGGAGAATTTTAAAGAAGTTGCATTTTTCATACTAACATTTTCTTAATTTATTTAACAACTATGAGCACTAATATTTTAAAACTTTTATGAACTAATGTTTAAAAACTAAGATAACGTATGGCACTTAGATTATGCGACAAAAATAAGTTTTGGCTAAGTTAAAACAAAAATAGTGGTCATTTCTGCTAACAAAAAGAGGAGTCATTTTTAAGGTATTTTTTATGTTTAGAAAACTATAAGTAATAAGGTTTTTTTACTATTGGTAGTTGTCTATGATGGTCATTATTCGATATAATATCAAGCAATTGATATATATTTTAAACCATAGAAGTGATGAGGTTCTCTATTTGTGAGAAAAAAACGCCAATTTCATAGGTATGGACCTAATATTATGTTTATGTACAGCCAACATCTAAAGTGATGATTGTTCAGTTTCCAAAGTGTTTAATAAATAAAAAATTGCCATTTGATATTATTTCTAACAATAACTAAACAGAAAAGTCCCAGCACTTTCCAGCACAGTCACAGCACAGACTTTAATATGCTGATCATGTTATGGTTGGTAGTGCTGCCATCTGCTTCCGTTTTAGCATTCGCCTCCTCATTGGTTGCATTTTTAATTTTATGCTATATTCTCCAGGGTGAAGACGTCCGCCTAGCTCTATACATGTGTGGCTGGGAGCGGCACTACGACCGTCCCACGCGCACCACTTTGCAGCTGATGTTACAACGCGCGCTCAGACCTATAGCCATTCAGACTATATTCAGAGTACTTTGTTTGGATGCCCTAACCGATGTATGTTGAGTATTCTTCTTCATTTAATACTAATGTATTATATAGACTACTCCTAAAATCGGTTCTGTCCATAGCAACAACACGGAAAAAGCGAATTGGTGTCAGAAATCTAAGCGCCCTTTCAAAAACGCAAAGTTGAAGGTAGCCTACTAGTTAAATGTTCACCTTCTATACAGAAGAGTTCGAGTTTAGACCCCAGTCCTTTTGCGAGGAGGTGATGGCAACTAAAAAGGAAGCGGAGAGGGAGAGGGAGCGGTGTGTTCTTCTCCCTTCCCGCGCCAGACGCACCGGGCACCAGAGGGCGCGCGTACGCGACGACCTCCAGCTACCCTAGTGTGTGGCCTGCGGGCGGCGGGTTAGGGGACCCATTGCCCGACCAGTAACGGGCCTGAGATGGCGGCGCGCAGTGTTCCGTGCGCGGTTCTCTGGAGGATGTGGGGCAAGGCCCCACAGAGGAGAGGTCCGCCGAGGGTTGGCGGACCGGGACCTGCCGGGGTTGCGGTGCATGCTTTTGCGAATCCCGCGACCCCAGCCGAACGGTCAGGAGGAGGAACACCGTTGGTTTTTAGCCGGTAAGAGACCGGCAGACCCCCTCGCTATCCCCGGGCGAGGGAAATCCATGAGGATTTTCCAATGAGAAAAAAAACGGTAGGAACATCATCAATCATGTGTTTATTTGTCTTGCTATTAAATTAATAGTTGTTATATTAGGAATTTTGAACCATTCGGAATTATGAAAATCATGGACACCTTACTTTATAATAATATCCTACTTTATGATATGTAATCTCATTACCACGAGCGGGAACTGTTCACGCTTAGCTCATGGCCGACACGTATGTGAAACTATTAATATGTTTTATTTCTTTTTCAGCTATTTCAGCAGTCATATGCAATCTTTAATCTCATGAATACCATGTGGAATTAGCTGAATTTACTTGGACACGAGCATAAAATTCTACTTACACAGATAATTTTGTTGCAAGGAATATTCCGAAGATTTTTTATCACAAATATGCACACTACAATTTAAAACTATTTTGCAAAAGCACTATTAATTAAAATTATAATGCTGCAATTTTAAAATAAACTAGATAAGTAGGTACTATAAGAAACTCTTTTTCATTTAATTACACAAAGAAATGTCCATCCTATTTTGACGTCTAATCGTAATGTAGTGTGCTATTGCAATGTTTAGTTATTTATGTGTGCGTTAGTGTGCCGTTTTTGAAAATCGAATGTTGTGTAGGTAACCTATCTACACCTTTTTACTTATAATATCATTGATTACATGCACATTTTATCTCTAAGCTTAGCAACGGACCAGCAATCCTCTCGGTGTTGTTGGTGTATACATCATAGGATAATCGGAAAAATCGAATCTTTGCGATAATCCTAGGACGATTGCAAAGGACCGGATATTTGGAATCTAAGACAGATTTTTGTAATCATTCGCGCTATTTTCAGGATCATTGCAAAAATCCTCCCTTCCTAACAGTGGAACAGCAATAGGCCGGTTATGCTAGTATACTATTAAGTAATTGTGGGACTGATTTTACCAACGGATAAGAACGCTTGGTAACATGCTGGTCCAGCTCTATAGGACAATCTAGAGTCTAGACAAAATCAAACTGGTTGCTATTTTAATTGTATAATTGATTTTTAACCGACTTCCAAAAAGGAGGAGGTTCTCAATTCGACTGAATGTTTCTTTTTTGTATGGTAGTTCCTCGATACCTTTGCTAATTGTGAACCGATTTTAATGATTCTTTTTTGTTTGAAAGAGTATTCTTTCGAAGTGGTCCCAATTAAATTTGGTGAAGATCTGATGAAGAACTTCGGAGATAGACAATTTGAAGTCGGTTTTTTTTTGTTAAAAAGTTTTTTTAAAGCCATTTATTTTAGATTCTATGAGTAAGTACCTAAATTCACACACTGACCTATTATTACTTTTAAATTTTTGGGAAAACGTATACTTTTGCAATGTTTGTAAATACCTATGTGAGCACCATGTATCTATCACATAATTAATTAGTCATTGTTTCATTTTTTTTTACCTTTTGTGGTATAGTAATTTTATTCTAGGTGCATCGTCTTCACATATAATTGTATAATTAATGTACCTATACAAACATTTTAAAAGAGTAACGGTGGAGTTTCTTGCCCATTCTTCTCCATACGAAACTACCTTTTGGAAGGGGCGACTAGAATCAATTCTATTTTCTTTCTAACTTTAACGTTCAAAAGTGCCTTTTATGTGCCTAATTGAAATAAATACTTTGACTTTGAACACTTAATCTTCTCTGCTGACCTAGCAAATTACAATATCTGATACTGATATACAAAATAACAGCATATACTTAAAAAATCACATGATCATATGTTTAATTGTGAAATAAATCAGAACGATGAAAGAAAGGTAATGGTGTATTCTGTAGTATCTTGTATTCAATTATGAGATTCAATAACTCATGCATTATCAAGTTAAAAACTCTCACATAACCAGAGCTGGGCAAAATATATGCTATGCTTTAATTAAAATACAAATTACAAAATACTATTATGTCTCCCATGTATTCAAAATACGAAATACAAAATATTTTAAAGTCGTGTATTTAAAATACAAATTACAAAATACAGTTATGTTACAAATTACAAAATACGGTTATGTAAATAAAATAGAACTAATCCAGGCCAGCCTATTAATCGGTAAAAGAAGAATTTCCTTTCATGAACTTCTATCAGACAGTCTCTTGTTGGGGAATGAATAAAACTTCTAAAGAAAACAATCTTTCTACAGGTCCTGATGAGCACAAACTTGTGTTATATTGTAAGAACACATTTTTTATATTTGGATAACGTTCAAGGATCGTAAGCTCTTTGCTTTTTAACCGACTTCAAAAAGGAGGAGGTTCTCTATTCGATTTTTTTATGTATGTACACCGATTTCGCTGAGATTTATGATCCGATTTACGTAATTCTTCTTTGATGCGGAATAGTTGCCATTTGGTCCCATAAAAATTTAACATAGTTTGGCCCAGAAGTTTTCATTTTATGAACATTTTCATTTTTTTATGAACATTTTTTGTTTACGTGGACGATGTAATTATTCTACCTGATGTAATCTAGAAAAATCCTACTGTAGTTTACAGAACAACCTATTACAGACACTAAAAAGTAAAAAAAAACTACGTTTAAAAAAACCGACTTCAAAAACTAAAAAGTATAAAATAACTTAATATAAAATTAACAGTTTCAGAAGTCGGTGCCTTCAATTTGGTTCAGCGTGGAGTAGCACCGACTTCTGAAACTGTTAATTTTATATTAAGTTATTTTATACTTTTTAGTTTTTGAAGTCGATTTTTTTAAACGTAAGTAGTTTTTTTATCGTTTAGGAAGCTGACTAACTCTAACTCCATTTTTGATGTCTGTGGTTGATCACTGTCCCTGTTCACAAAAACAATAAAATCATCATCTTCTTTACTAGGACTGCTACTCCTGCTACTCCCAGGCATTATTTTATGTTTTTTGTAATTTGTCTCTAAGGCATGAATTGCAAGATTTTGAATTCTTTGCCTCTCATCTGTTTTGATGCTTTCTGGTCGCCATTTTGCTTACGAAAGATATCGAGCGCTATTTTCTGCAGAACGCACCCATTAACCCGGCGTTTTGGGGGTTGGGTCAAAATGACCCAGGACGTTTTTGTTAGCTTACAGATGCGTAACTACGCAAGCGACGTTACCGTTCCTCTCAGTAGCTGGAGTTTATGAGTTGCGCTAAGCGTTGTTGACAAATAATCAGTTGTGCGGCGATTGTGCTTGGAGCTACGTGTTCCCAAAGTTAAAAAAGGTAAATATGACCCATCCCCGTATTCGATGTAACAATTTTGCGCCATTTTCTCCATTGATGGTTTTTATGTTTTGTCATTACTTTTGGTGTTATTTTTTGCATTTTATGTTTCTTGTTATTAACATATTTACTTTTAGTCGGTAGATTGAAAAAATGGATCGAGAGGAAAGAACGACAGAGCAGATGATGAGTCTGATAATTTTTTGTTTTTTTTTCTAAAGATGTCCGTCTCAGAGGTCTCACTTTTATAAACATAACTAAGTTTATAAAAGTGCCATAAAAAATTAAAGACGGTCAATTAATGCTATGAAATGTGAGATTAGGCCAAGGAACGCCACTTTTGTTGATTTTTACGTGTTTTTATTTTTATAGGTTTAAAGGCTTAATTAAAGTGTTATGCAATACAAATTCTTGTTTAATTTACTAAACCATAAAACAATAAAGCCATTACCTTAAAATAATTACAAATTTGTTTTTAAAAAATTGAAATATCTTAAGTCAAAATGACCCACCCCCACGTCCGCGTAACATATTCTACCCCCATGACGCCGGGTTAATAAGATCGCTAAATGTATTATGTTCAAATGTATTTTGAAACCATAAGTATTTGAAATCCTAACTACAAACCACCTCACCGTCAGGTATTTGAAATACCAATTACAAATTACATTTTTAAGAAGTAATTGAATTACAAATACCAAATATGTATTTGTATTTCAATTACGTATTTTAATTACATGTAATTCAAATACTGCCCAACCCTGCTCCCAGGTATATCTTACAGCTAGTTCACACAGAAACTGTTTGCAGGATCCGTTTTTATTTTGGTATTGGCCCCTGTAGTTGAATGAGTGAGCTCACATACACGACAGTATTCCGAATCCAGTAAAAAATACTGAATCTGTTATTTTTATCGTATCCTGCCTGCCAGATGCGACGCAGCTGCCATTTGTTTAACTGATCCATCGGCATAGATATGACCAACACATCCAGTAGTGACTGATCCGTTAAAACGGATCCGCTGTGAGAACGGACGGATAGATATAGTCAACATAACAAATAAAGAAAATATTTTAAACCATTGTTTCCAAAAATATGTAGTTAAATTTTATCTATCAAACGAGTAAACCACATCGTACGCACGGGTTACGGTCCGGCGCGGACGGCCGGACAGACAACCGGACAGACGGACCGTGTAATGATCGTGTGGTGATTAGGGGTTAGGCTACAATACACAGGATTTTGTAATCATTATGGTGTAGCTAAAGTGTGTGAGCAACTCATTACGACAGTATTTTTTTATTTGGTTGATGTTTGATGAAGAAGAATACACCGTTCTTTTTTTTATAGCGAGAATGATGTACGAGGTAAAAAAGGTGTAACTACAAGGTTAGTCGGAAAGGGGGTACTAAGCCGCCGGCCACTTAATGTATCACTGATGACTGTTTTAAAGAAAGTGTTAAAATTTAAAAATTCGATTAATTTTTTTCCATGAAATATTATTTTAATTTTAGTTTTTCAAACATTCGTCATCCCTGCTTTAGTTATGAACACAGAAAATGGAGTTTCTAATCCGTGACTCCAAATATGACGTAAAATGTAAACACAGCTGATCATAGCTGAGGATTAGTGAGGATAGATAGAATTTAGCGTATTGTTATGAAATCTTTGTAGAAGTAGTTGAAAAATTTGTTGCAAGATTTGAGTCAAACAAGCAAATATATGACGTAAAACTAATTAAAACTATTAAAAAACAAAACTAAAATATCACAAAATTAAAACTAATTCTAGAAAATTAATTGTGTGCCTCACGGCTGCGGCAAATAGGCCAAGGCCAAATAGCAGGTTGATTTACCAATGACCTGAATAATTAAACTTATTAACAAAAATAAAACCGACTTCAAATTGTGTATCTCCGAAGTTCTTCATCAGATCTTCACCAAATTTAAATGGGACCATTTCAAAAGAATACTCTTTTAAACAAAAAAAGAATCATTAAAATCGGTTCACAATTAGCAAAGATATCGCGGAACAAAAAAAAAAAACACAGTCGAATTAAGAACCTCCTCCTTTTTTTGGAAGTCGGTTAAAAAGGCAGCTGGCGTAGACGTCGGAAGTACCATACTATATGTTGTGGTACAACTTGAGATGGGTTTTTAAACAGTTTTAATTAGCTTTACTTTTTTTTTATTCTTGGCTTTTGGGCCTTGTCTCACCTAATAATGGTAAGCGCAGACAGGATCCAAGATGGAACACACGAATCCAAGGAACAGAGATATAGAAAGATTCCCCTATACCCCTCTCGTTCTCACATACACACGACGGAACACAGTAAACTGCTTGGCGCCGGATTTTAATGTAAGGGTGGTAGCTAGCCAGGCGGACCGTATAGATCTTACCACCAAGAAGCGTGCTGGGTTTTGTTGAATCTTACAACACGCGTCAATTCCCAGCGTGCGGTGGGGAAGTTTTATATTCTAACCCGTCCTAACACGGGGTAACGTCATATAATTTTGTTTGTTTGATACAAATCTTGCAACAGATTTTTCAACTATTTCTGCTTAACCGATTCTCCTGAAACCTCGCACACAAATTCAATTCCCATGACAATACAACATTGTAATAATATCAACCTTTAATCCTCAAATCCTGATGCTGCAGGGGTACTGCAAGATAAAACCGATTAACTTAAAAGTTTTTTTAAGGGATTACTGAAGGAATGATCTTTCATAGACGGTGTAGGGGAATGAGGTGTGGTATTCCTCCTACGAAAAGGTAGGATCCTCCTAGCAGGCGGGTCTTATGCCGTGCGGGCTACTGCCCAATAGTTGATGTTGGGAAGTTGCATATACAAGGTTAGTCGGAAAGGGGGTACTAAGCCGAAAGGGTGTGAAAGTACCTATAATAAGGGATAGCTTTTGTTCTACAACTTTCCCCAAAACTCGATAGTTTAAGAGAAATAGCTTTTCAAATATTTCGTAAAAAGTATATTAAAATCTACCTGTCCATAGCTATGATCAGCTGTGTTTACAATTTAGGTCATATTTGGGGTCACGGATTAGGAACGTAATTTTCTGAATTCATAACTAAAGCAGATATGTTTTTTTTTTAAACTAAAACAAACACCTTTTTGCATGCAAATAAAAATTTACTAATTTTGAAATTTTAACACTTGTTTTAAAATGGTCATCAGTGATTCTTTAAGTGGCCCGCGGCTTAGTACCACCTTTCCGACTAACCTTGTATACTAACTCCGTGTCAGATCTTGATGCCGCGATGCAGGATTTGTGACATTTCATCTGACAGCTGTCATTGTTGTCGCTGTAGTCTGCTAGACATTCGTCGTGCTGCGTAGTTCGCATGTGTCGTGATAGATGCCGCCACAACGGGTTATATTAACTACTTCATTACTCTTCAAAAGGTTAGAATGGAAAGTGTTAAAATTAACGCTAAAACATTTACTTCATACAGGGTTAAAGCACAAAACAGATGGGTACAGAAGTCAATCTACATACAAGTGCGCTCGAGCAACGTACACATAGACACTGCTCACGGACACGATATCTCGGAGCGTTTGGGACCAGAGTGCGAGTGAGTGCGAGCGCGAGTGCCTTGCGCTTGAGAGAGATAGATATATAGATAGAGTGACCGCCGAGCGTAGGTATGAAAAGTGAAGTACATACATGTGGTTGACTTCTGTACCTATCTGTTTTGTGGTTAAAGCCAGATTCCGATTGACCGTGAGAACTCAAGTTTAAAAATCACCAGAACGGATCCTAACTTGATTTTGTTTAGCAACGAATTGATATGATACTTGCTCTTGTTTTTTAATAATGAAATAAAGCAGGTCTTAAAATTAATTAGTCTGTTAAACTTGTCTGCTTCCGCTAATTAATTAGAGGAACGGAAGCACGTTCACTGATCTATAATATTGTGAGTGGTTATTTTATGTTTCAATTCGCACCAGTTTTAACAGTTTTTCTCGGAACTTAAGAATTATACTATTAATTTATTTTTTCCTTTATTAATTTAAATATACATACATAATATAACATAATTAGCCCATTACTGTCCCAGTGCTGGGCACTAGCCTCTTCTCATAATGAGAAGAGTTTAGGCCTTAGTCCATCACGCTGGCCTGGTGCGGGTTGGCAGACTACACACACAATCGAGAACTTTATGGAACCCTCTCAGGTGTGCAGGTTTCTTCACGATGTTTTCCTTCACCGTTAACGCGAGTGATAATCAAATTCTGATCCGCACATGAATTCGAAAATTCAGAGGTCGAAGGGGGAAGAGGTCGAGGGGCCGGGATCGAAGTCAGACCCTACTGCATGGAAGGCAAGCGTTCAACCGCTAGGCTATTACTGCCTGTACCTATTATAAATATTATAATTTAAAAAAAACTAAAATAGTAGCCTACTGGCATCGGGAACACGGTCCAAGCTATCGGTGGTCAGGACCTTAGAGAGAGGAACTTCCTAACAATACGCGCCGAGTCCAGAAGTACCGCTTTCTATATCAGGCCCTTGATCCAGCCGCCCAACAAGAGCCTCATCAGATGTTGGTCGAGACTCTTGGCTATTAAGCCATTGGCCGTAATTACTTTTTTATTTATAAAGGACCTTCAGCAAAGGACAAACACAGAAAATCACACAAATAGGTAAATAGAATGAGCATTATATTTTTATTTACTATTCGGCTGCTTGTAGATGGTCTTGCAGACCGTTTCTACATAACCGGGCAGTTATTGGCGAGACTAAAGGGTCTCTAACCAACGAGGACGAGTAAAATACTTAACCTAAGCTACTATTTCTAACATCATGAAATCATCCCTTAATCCATAGTTCTTATCTCGATGACCGACATTAACAGAATATGTTTCAATAATGATATTGAAAACTAGTTTATAATAATACTTCCCGTATGTAACCTTTGCTTACGGAAGAATGCAGTACTTGTGGGATAAGCGATGGAGCCTGCGAGGTGTGTAACATGTCCAAGTATGAAGCCTGTAGCTGTAAAACAAAGTCTAACTTAGTATAGAGATTTTGTGTCATCGCCATCATCGTCGACTTACTATCGTACAGCCAGTTCACACAGCGGATCCGTCGGTACTGGATGTGTTGTTCACACCTGTGCCGACGGACCGATACGATAAAAATAACGGATCCAGTATTTTTACTGGATTTAGAATACTGTCGTGTATGTGAATTCGCTCATACAACTACAGGCGCCATCACCAAAATAAAAACGGATCCGCTAAAACGGGTCCTGTAAACAGTTTCTGCGTGAACTAACTGGTAGTCCACTTGTAGGAATAGAGACTTGTTATCGGTAGCTGGTAACACTGGACAATGTTGACATAGGAGGGTAACCGTCAAGATGAATCAACGTACCCGAAGTTATAAAAACAGTAGCCATTCGACCGAGAAAATGATTCCATGTCAAACCGCCGAAGTAATCTGACCTTTTATATCTGATTTGCTTGTCCTTGTTTTCTGATCTTGTGTAAATTATTATATTGTAAACTAGCATCTGTAACTAATCACTAACCCAATTAAAAGTACTCTCAGTGGTGGAGAGTCTATGTTGGTTTAATTTACTTTATTTACCATGCTCCCAATCCTGACATACCGATATTAGCTATAACTGTAATGATAGATTCACCCCTACACGTTTCTGTTGTGTCTTTTATAGACTGTTCCTGTGACTAAAGGTACTATACACTTTCACGGAACGAAAAAAATGTAAACAACATTTGACTACTCTTAATAGAGATATTTTCTGTAAAATATTTCACGACATTAAATTCTAAGTAAAAGAAATTGTGTGATGTTAATTTATTTGAAACACTTCTTATTCAAGTAAGTTTCGTTTTACAGAAAATATCTCTAACTGTAGCGGCCCGTACCGGCTTCGCACGGCTGGACATTTTTCCCGTATTTGCAACATTTTTCATGTATGCTTCGTTCTTATTGGTCATAGCGTATTATTATATAGCCTATAGCCTACCTCGATAAATGGACCATCCAACACAAAAATATTTTTTCAATTCCAACCAGTAGTTCCTGAGATTAGCGCGTTCAAACAAACAAACAAACAAACTATTCAGCTTTATAATATTAGTATAGATAAGAGTAATCAAATGTTGTTAACATTTTATTTTTTCGTTCCGTGAATGGGTACAGCTTCTAGCAGGCCTTTGTCACTCTATAGTTTAGATATTATAATAATCCTTTATAAAAACTTTTGTGCTAAACGGCTTTATCTTGCAGTACCCCTGCAGCACCAGGACTTGAGGATTGAAGGTTGAAATTATTATAACATTGTATTGTCATGGGAATTGAATTTGTGTGCCCAGTTTCAAGAGAATCGGTTAAGTAGAAGTAGTTGAAAAATTTGAACTAGACAAACAGATATATGAAATGAAACTAATTAAAACTGTTTAATAATAAAAACGTGCCACTCGCTGCTTCACCTTCGGAGGTGAAACACGAAAGAAAATCGAACTGAATGTCAGTGAGTGACAGAACCAAAATATACAAAATACACTATATTCACAAAAAAAATGCACTTTCTAATTAGTTTCCGCTACATCCCCTGTTTGTGGCAACCCCAGAACTAGAGGATCTACGCTAGAGCACGCGCCGCAACAGCTGCGCGCGCGCACCTGTTGTCGCGTCTCTATCAACGCGATGCGAGTACCGCGACGCTATTTTGTTGCGTAGTAAATAATATCGTTGTTTTGTGTTTTATATCTGTTAGTGGAGATACATATTGTCCACTTAGCCTTTTATTGGTCTACGACATCTAAGCATAGACAAACTGATCGGAACAAATGTTTTATTGGATTATGGCCAATTCCTATAATTTACGCAGCGTTATTGGTTAAAATTGAGACTCTTGTATCTGTACCAATAATGAAGCAAAGACCTCATAGCTTTGCTTAGTAGACCCTCCCATATGGAAATAGCTATCACAGGTAAAATTAGCTTACGAGTCTATTTATATACCCAGTTTGGTAATAAAAAATGCTACCATTGGTAAGCAAAACGTTTCGTTTTTGTTTATAGGTTTTTGTTACAGTTAGACGTGCGCAATCCTTGGTCACTTTCAAAAGACTCGTCAAGGATCACTACCTATCAATATAGTTAATTTTGCATCTTTATGTATAATTATTTATTGTCTGTTTATATTATGTATTACATACACATTACACTATATATATATATATATTTATTTCATATTTATTGTATAATTATAATATTTATTTATTTGTGTTTTTAGGTTTATTTTACGTACATAATTTAATGTCTCCTAATTAATTGTTACACTGTGAACTACCTCTCTCTTTTTTTCTTGCACTTCATGTCCATCCAAAGGTTGTCTGGAAGAAATCGCCTAGTGCGATAAGACCGCCCATTGTACATCTCTATTTTTATAGTAATGTTTCTTGTTTGTTTTGTGTACAATAAAGAGTATTGTATTGTATTGTATAGGAACCAGGCATTAGACATTTTAAAATAATTATGATTTTTAAGGATAATTCGAAATTTGAGCAAATAATTATGTTTTTGTACTTAACAGATTGTCCAGTAAAAACGAGCTTGTTACTTAGCCCATAGTTCCAGAAAATTATACTGAATATTGGTAAAGAAACCTCATATACTAAACGACAGTTAGTAATTTTACGGAGAGCACGTTAAACCGTCAGTCCTGGGTTTCTTACGAATACCTATGACAGTCGTTATAGGTAGTCAGAAGCCAGAAAGTCTGAGAACTGGTCTAACCTTAGGATATCGGCATTGCCCAGTTAATGAATTGCGGAGATCTAATGCCAGTCGCTCCGTGTAAAATACTGGTATTCAGCCGCATCTGGTTAGACTGGAAGCTGACGCCAAGATCATAGGGCAAAGGCTAGGAGTAATTCAATATTGCATTCGTTAATATCAGTACAATAAGCAGGGATATCCTAGTGGTGTGACCGTCAGACTGCCAAGTCATAGGTCTCGAGTTCGAACCCAAGGCACGCACCTCCGACTGTTCGGATTCATGTGCGTATTGTACTTATGTATAATTAATTATCACTTGCTTAAAAACGGTGAAGGAAAGCATCGTGAGGAAACCAGCATGCCTGAGGGATATTTCTCGACGGCATGTGAAGCCAAGTCAGAGGCCCATGGGCGGCATAAACTCTGACACCAGGTTAGTCACTAACCACACGAAAAGAACAAGAAGTACAATGAAAAATTACAAGGGTAGACAGACAGGCTGGTAATATACATAGAGAAGACTGATGACATTGACTTACAGTTGATTTAAGATCATCTCATAATTACAAAATATTACCTATTTTCTTCTCAATCATTTTCTAGCTTTCACACTGTACTCAATTAGCCATAATAACCGGTCATTATCAATTCTCTCCGTCAGTCCGCTTAAATGGACATTAGCCTGGTTTGTTTAAACAATGTGTTATAAAGTTGTTAAAGTTGTTATACGGACAATTCGCGTAATTTATATCTTATTGGCTTGTAAATTTTTATGGAAACTGTATTGTTTTAAGTGGGGTATTGGGATTTTATGGTGTGCGTCAGTGACGGGGTAATGGCATGTCTTTTAACGATGTACAGTAGGGAAATAAAAAGGTTCGCCAGTTTAAATTCATAATGGAAAAACTTAATAACACACACAGAATGCTCACGCTCAGCAGTCGCGCTTGCGACCACTAGACCAACAAGGCAGTCAGTTTTATTACTCTGGTAAAAATAAAAACCAACAAACTTAATTAATCTTAATTAATTTAATCGATTCGTACTACCAATCTAGAATTATCACAAATAAAAATTCCTAAACGGCAGCTAATATACTTTATTTAATTATGTTTGATCAAATATGCTAATAGCGTTCGATATATGCTGATAATTATTTTAGAATTAAACCTAGCCGATTTAATTTTAATTTTTATGTCTAAATTCAATTCTGACGCATCATTTGCAATTCTGTTTAGTTAATAACAAAAGGTATAATTAATTATAATAGGTTTGTCTAGACGATTAGTCGGTCACCATGCTGCTTCTAAATGATAACATAACATAACATCACGCCTGAACTTCCCGAAGGGTTGGGCAGAGGTGTATAGTAACACCCTCATTTCGCTGTTATGTTTAAATCCCATGTAATAGAAGCTATTGTCATCAACCGGGCACAAATCCAAACTCCGGGCCGCTACTGAGGTTTTCCACACACGGAAAAACCCAGGAACACTTTGCCCGACCTAGGGATCGAACCAAGGACCCCACAAACAGTCGCGCTTGCCACCACTAGACCGACGAGGCAGTTAATATGTGATGTTGTGTTACGTCATTGAGCGAATCAATTGATTATTTAAATTAAATTAAATACTGCGGTAGATTATAAATTAAAAACATCTTGCTTATCTTGTTATATTTATCTTAAGCTGCCAGTGATTATTGCTTAACTCTACTCGGAGCAAACTTCCAGACCACACGCGATTTACTTAGAATTAACTTAGGTGCAGCGTTTGTACAGTAGCGAAATGTGAAAGTAATGCACCTTAATGACGATTTTTATTAGCATGGTGCAAGAAACGAACTATTTTACCGACATTACAAGTATTTTTTTACAAGATATTGAATTAAATTATAATGGTGACATGATGACAGAAACTAGTAATGTCAATTTATTGAATCATCGATTTGATTGATGTCATGGTTTTTACAACAAAACTCTGAAATCAAATCAAAGACAGTAAGTACATGCCAATAATACATCATAAATAGAAGCAGAAGGCAATTTTGATCTTTGCTACCAAATAATTAAATATAATTTTCCATGCATTGGTCTGCTCCGTTCAACAGTTCGAAAAGGTAACATGTGCCCGCGATGTGGGAAACGAATGAATTTGAGAACTGACGTAGGTACCTTTTTATTCCTCTAGTGTACATGAATGTTGTGCTAAGTACTTACTTAAGATGGACTGGAAACTTGTCACTAGATAAGGGAACGTACCCATACTACGTGACTCGATCAGGAGAGGGAGGGGGGTCTTCAAAATACCACGCTTGGTCACAGGGGCGGGGGGGGGGGGGGGGGGTTCTTAGGTTTTCGTCACGTAGTCAATATCCTCTAGGTAAATCTCGAGATTTTTGGAGCTATATTCAAATATGGCGTGCAGAGTTTAGCGCTTTTTGAACTCGCAGGTGGCAACACTCGCTTGTATGAGTCAAATATTTATTTTTTAACTTTCTTTTTGCAAAAAAATATTTAAAACCATATTTATACATATAACTTATATACTCGCAAACAAGCTAACGGTACCTGGTTTTAGACTAAGAAAAACCAGCAAGTCGTTTCTAGGGAACAGTGTTAGGTTTTACAATAAAATACCATCTAGTATCTTATTTAGCAGATATAAAATTTAAAGCACTTATCAAGCGTATTTTAATGTCTAAAGCTTATTACAGTATAAATCATTATGTTGAAGATAAAGATGCCTGGCGTACAACAGCGACCCCCTGGCCCTGTCTAACCTGGCTTGTATTATATTATTTTTATTATCTTTTGTACGTATCCGGTGGTATGACCTGACATTATTTTTAATGTTTACTTCTGGTATTCTTCTTTTTTATTGACTTGTAAATAACCTGTACATTATTTTATCAATTTTAATATTTTTTACTGATTATTCAAATTATTCAATTTGCATTTTAATTATTATTTATTGTATAATACTCTGGCAAAATAGGTTTTTGTATTATAATTATTATTTTAATAATATCGCTTTACTTCATTCCAAACTGTAAAGTACGAGCATCATGCAGCTATTAATGATACACCTATAATCATATCATATTACTGCCTATTGTCTGGTAGTATGAGTCTGTCATGCTCACTTAAATGTCTTGCTGATGGTGGCGTGGTTTATCCGGTCGTTGGGTTCCCTACAATATGGTTGAGCTGACCGATGCGGATGTGCACGTCATGCTCGTGAACGGGTGCCGTCTGTCGGGACTGGTCAGCCCTTAACTGCTATGGCAATCCTAGAAGGCATATTTTTCTATTTGTTACTCTTATGTGAGTTTATTTGTTACATTAACCTGCATTATTCTCATTCTATTTCTCACACTACTATAATGTCATAAATTACTATTTTGAAAAGAGTATTCATGGAGTTTCTTGCCGGCTCTTCTCCATAGAACCTACCTTTTGGAACCGTGCACCTAGTTTTGACGTTTTAGAAGTGCCTGAAATCTGGTCTATTTGAAATAAAAAACTTTGACTTTGACTTTATGTATTACCACGTGAAAACTAGAGGGGGAGAGGGGTATTGGCATGTACTACGGGTGGTCACGGAGGGGGGGGAGGGAGGTAAAAAATAGTAAAAAATGGGTCACGTAGTTTGGGTACCTACGTTCCCTAAGGCAATTAAAGAAACTTTTGAAACCATACATTTATGCCCGGTTCCTATAAACAAAAAACTAATTGTTTTGCTTACCAAAGGTAGTATTTTTTATTGATTAACTGGGTATATAAATAGATTCGTAAGCTAATTTTACCTGTTATAGCTATTTCCATATGGGAGGGTCTACTATGCGAAAACGTGAGGTTTTTGCTTAATTATTGGTAAAGAAACAAGAGTCTCAAATATCAATAACGCTTTGTAAATTATAGAAATCGGCCAATAGTGATATAACGTATTTGTACTTATTCTACTGTCTTTGGTATTAAAAAAATAATATAATTTATGTTTAAATGCAAATCCTTACTTCCTTACTAATATTAGGTTATTACCTATGAAATCAGCGTTTTGTATGGAGAATTTTAAAGAAGTTGCATTTTTCATACTAACATTTTCTTAATTTATTTAACAACTATGAACACTAATGTTTTAAAACTTTTATGCACTAATGTTTAAAAACTAAGATAACGTATGCCACTTAGATTATGCGACAAAAATAAGTTTTGGCAAAACAAAACAAAAAAGTGGTCATTTCTGCTAACAAAAAGAGGAGTCATTTTTTAGGTATTTTTTATGTTTAGAAAACTATAAGTAATAAGGTTTTTTTACTATTGGTAGTTGTCTATGATGGTCATTATTCGATATAATATCAAGCAATTGATATATATTTTAAATCATAAAGTGACGAGGTTCTCTATTTGGATTTGGATGAGATTTAGCACACAGATAGACTATACCCTGGATTAACACATAGGATACTTTTTATCCGGGTGCATCAAGTAGTTCCCCTAGGATGCGGGTGAAACCGCGGGTAATAGTCTAGTATGTATTAAAGAAGCATGATAGCCTAGCTGTTGAACGCTTGCCTTCCATGCAGGAGGTTTTAAGTTCGATCCCGGCCCGCATCTCAGAACTTTCGAGTAAATGTTGAAGGAAAACATCGTGAAGAGACCACACCTGAGAGGGCTCCAAAAAGTTCTCGACATGTGTGTGGAGTCCGTCAACCCGTACCAGGCTAGCGCGAGAGTGGTGGGCGTAGGCCTAAACTCTTCTTAGAAGAAGCCAGTGCCCAACAGTGGGACAGTAATGGGTTGATTATGCTTATAGATAAATGCTTGATTTTTTAATTTATCCATATCCATCAATAGAATAGAATAGAACATACTTTATTGTACACCAAAATTGTAACACAGCTCTTATACAATAACAAACATTAAAGGGTACAATGGCGGTCTTATCGCTGATAGCGATATCTACCAGACAACCTATGGATGAACAGGAAGTCAATGAATAAGATAGATCAATTTATACATACATACATAAACTCACGCCTTTTTCCCATGGGGGTAGGCAGAAACTATAGAACGCCACATGCTACGACCCTTACATACTCCTTTCGCTTCATCCACATTCATACATCTTGTCATACACGCACGCCGGTTGAGAGTACTACGCACCTGACCTTTGTGAAGAACATCACTAATAACATTGATGTATGTCCTCTACCGGCGTTTCTATTGACATCCGCCTTATAAATTCCTTTATTATTTATTCCCTTATTTTATCCATTTATTTATGATATTGAAGCCATCAGAAGAATAGACCATATTAGAAAAAAAACATTGTATATCATAAAACTTATTACGAATAATAATTATAAAACTGACAAAACCATTAAAAAAATAATAGATTTTATGTTTCACACTATAGAATTACATAATAATTCATAATAAACAGGTGTTTCATCTACTTAATACAATATTTGAATAACGACTATATATTATTTCATAAAATTGTTCAAAATATATATAATTTGGCTATAACGAACACATATTCGAATATTAAATATTCAAACATATGCAATTTGCATCAAATATTCTGATTACAATTTGTTTATTTGAATTTTTAATTTACATAGTTAATAATTTAATTTTGTAAATGATACATATTATTTATTTATAATGGTATCTTGTTAAATTAGTATGTTGTTAAAAAAATGTTACTTTATGTACGACGGGAGTGTGTTTGACAGGGTTTTTGGACTAATCGGTAATAGAAATAATTATTTACCTACAGCGTTTTGTCGTTAGAATCGTTTGTCAAATATTGTGTGTTTTAGAAATATAATCCGTATTATTCATTGACTGCCTTGTTGCTCTAGTGGTCGCAAGAGCGACTGCTGAGCATGGGGTCCTGGCTTCGATCCCCAGGTCAGGCAAAGTGTTATTGGGTTGTCCCATTAGGAATTTCTCAGTAGCAGCCCAGAGTCTGGATTTGTGCCCGGTTAATGGCAATAGGCTCGCCCCTTATTACGTGGGACTTAAACATAACTGGCGAAACGAGGGTGTATTAAAACACCTCTGCCGAACCCTTCGGAGAATATAAGGCGTGATGTTATGTTTAGTTTTATCTACATTTAACCGAAACGAAATAACCGTAGTTATACTCAAGGTACATTTAAACACACATTTTTCAAGTTTGTCTTAACAAATGGAGTTAGTTTGAGTGAATTATAGAGTCATTAACCATTTGAGTGGTAGAGCGAGACCCCTATTGTGATGTCAGTCAAACAACACGTAGAGGTACTTGGATTTATGTTTCAACTTTAAGTAATTACTTAACGTGGTTGTCTTCGAGATAGTTTTAAAGTTAACGGTAATTACTTAGGTAGAATATTTTCTTAGGTCGATGTTTTACTCTTAACGCTGTCGGATTACGTAATACGAGCGGGACAGGAACGATAATAACATTGACATCAAGTTTTTACAGAGACGCTCACGGTGTTATATTAATCTACGATGTGTCAGAACTAAAGTCCCTTGCAAAACTGAATGTTTGAATGAGTGGGTTGAGGAACTTCAAGTATACTTCACCAAGAAGAACATAGTCTGCTTAGTTGTCGGCAATAAGATTGACAAGCATATCATTTTGGGACCCAATGCGTAATATCAGCAAGCACATTGAGTCACCCGCACGACAGCGCAACGAGTATTCCCAAGGAGGGTTGATGTCAGGCAGGCGGCCGGTCATAAAACAATAAGCCAAAACCTCTAACAATATGGATTTATGAAATACATGTTGTGCCAACCCCACCTAGTGTGGGATAAGGGCAGGAAGAAGAAGAAGACGGTTACTTTCTTAGGTATTCGAAGCAAAAATTACTTAACAGTTACTACGCAAGTTAAAGATCTCACTGACATAAGATAACTTATGATACATAGAAAACGTTTGTTACAAGATAGCCTGCACACTCATATTCTTCTGTATTTCATATTCTTTACCATTCCAGACGTTGCCCAACATTGTTACTCTCGCATAGTTTTTATACCACAATGTCTGGACTTTGATCTCCGAGTTTGTTTCGGCTTTTCTTCTCAGAGCTAGTCAGATAGCTAATGCCGGTCTATCCAGTCTTAAAAAACATTACATTGACTTCTAAAATTGTCTGTAACAGATTTATTTACAGCAATAAAAATCATTTATTATTTAATGGAATAATTATTAAACGCATATGCAGTTTCTTCTTCAGGAGATTTTTTACATTTTTTGTTTTAATTCTTTGGAATTTGATGTTGAGTTACAAAGAATCTATCTTTATATAATTATGTAATTCGACTGTACGTGTGTATGTCACTGAACTCCTCCTAAACGGCTGGACCGATTTGAATGATTTTTTTTTGTATGCGTTTGGGTGGCGCCCTGGATGGTTTAGATTCACAATTGGACCCGGTAGGTGGCGCTGCTTTCCCGGGCAGGACGACGTCTATTGGGTCCGCTAGTGTAGTTATAAGATCTCAGGTGGGTTACCACAGAATATTAATTTAATCAGTTTAAGAGCTGCTTATAAATTACCCTATCAATTCCCTCGTTCTGCCAAACTTTTTCTATTGTATTGGGGTCAACTTCCAGTCTAACCAGATACGGTTGAATACCAGTCTTTTACACAGAGTGACTGCTATCAGACCTTCGCAACCCAGCTACTGGGAAATGCCAATATCCTAAACTTAGAACAGTTATCAGACTTTCGGGCTTCCGACTGCCCGTAACGACTGTTATAGGTATTCGTATGACACCCGAGACCGACGGTTTAACGTGCTCTCCAAGGCACGGAGGGGTCTCGATGTGGAGCAAATGATCCCTGTCCATTCGTACTATGAAATTATTTTAGCAGGGTAAACAGATACTTACATCAAGCGTGAAAACTAGCCTCCAGCATACTTGAAAGGACTTTAAACGTTAGCAGCAGAGCCTTCCGTAATGTTAGTCCTTCTGTCCCCTTACGCTACCGACAGGAAGGCATAGGGCCTCCTATTATTAGCTAACACTTCACAGTATAAATAATATATGCAATAAGCCTTACTATTGACAATTACTGGTTATTTAGCCCCGAGGGACACCAAGTCAACGCAGTCTCGATAATTTATGTCTAAAGCGACAGGTGCTGTGTAATGGTGTTTTAGACCATTACAGATGTTTAGAGCTACTGGGAAATGCGTAGAAGAGCGATGGGTTAACAGCTTGGCACTATAAACTATAATATTAATACATAAACTTTACTCTTTAGTTCATAAACATTAATTCTCTTGCTAAACAACCGTTGACTCGAAAAATGTATTTAGAATTTTAGATCGGGTTATTGAGCTCCCTAAAATTAGGTTTGAGTTTCATGATGACTGATGCATGCGTGCCGTCTATTGGGACAGGTCAACTCAAACCTCAAAAGGCCATTCCAGACGTTGCCCTACATTGTTACACTCGCATAGTTTTTATACCACAATGTCTGGACTTTAAAAGAGATCTTGACCTCTGAGTTTGTTTCTGCTTTTCTTCTCAGAGCTAGTGAGATAGGAAATGTAGACGCCACCTAGTCTTAAAAAAAACATTACATTGACTTGTAAAAGTGTCTGTAACAGATTTATTTACAGAAATAAAAATCATTTATCATTTGATAAACAGTTGTTTAACTAGAACAATTTTAGTGAATCCCAGCTTTAGTAGGCAAACAAGTTCTGTATTTGCCGATGATATCCTATTTTTGAATGGCCTAATGTATTTCAACCGCAAAATTGTTTGTTCATCATCATTTGTTAGATTATTGATGATGAAGGAATAGAATGATAGTGGCAGAGTTCCCTTAAGCAAGTTCAAGGGTAATGCTCATTAAAAGCTTGAAACTTTAACACGTCATCACGCCTGTATTCCTCGAAGGGTTGGACAGAGGTAACACTCTCATTTCACCGTTATATTTAAGTCCCATGTAATGGGCGAGCATATATTTATTGCCATCAATCAGGCACAAATCCAATTTTCGGGCTGCTACTGAGTAACTCCATACTGAAAAACCCAATAACACTACTCGACCTGGGGTCGAACCCAGGACCTCACGATCAGCAGTCGCGCTTTTCACCACTAGACTAACAAGGCAGTTTAAAAACAGAATTATTTTAGAATAATATACAAAGTGAGTCAGAAAGGGGTATTGATAAGCAGATAATTTTGGGACCTAGTGCATAATATCAGTAAGCACATTGGGTCACCCGCGCGACGGGCGGCGATGGCGCAACGAGTATTCCCAAGGAGGGTTGATGTCAGGCAGGCGGCCGGTCATAAAACAATAAGCCAAACCTCTAACAACATGGATTTCATAAATGCATGTTGTGCCGACCCCACCTAGTGTGGGATAAGGGCAGGAAGAACAAGAAGAAAGTCGGAAAGGGGTACTAATCCGAAAAGGTATTTAAAGCACTCATAATAATGAATAACTTTTGTACTACAATGTTTTAGAGAAAAAGCTGTTCAAAGATTTCATAAATGAAGGTGTCATGGATGAAGAATTTGCTCAAGGAGTTCCTTTAAAGGAAACCAAAGCCATGATAGAAGTAAGCGGAGAAGATATTAGGATGATATAGAGGAAGTATTGATTTGATGGCTTGGTTTTACAATAGCAGAATAAGCTTAGTAAAGAACTGATTTTAAGAATACTGCTTCTTCTTACGAGGTATACGAGATTAGCTCATGCCGTGGTGAATAGAATAGCCAGTCAGCAAGGTGGGTAGCAGAGCTGACTGCCCAGGGTGCGCTGGACTTATTTAGTATCGTAAGAGCCCGTTCACTCAGCGGATCAGTTATAACGGACCCGTCGGTACTGGATGTGTTGTTCACATCTATACCGACGCAGCTGCGTCGCATCTGACAGGCAGGATACGATAAAAATAACGGATACAGTATTTTTTACTGGATTCGGAATACTGTCGTGTATCCATATGTACTCGCTCATACAACTACAGGCGCCATCACCAAAATAAAAACGGATCCACTAAGACGGTCCTGTAAACAGTTTCTGTGTGAACCAGCTGTCACTTGTGGAGGCTCTACAATACTGCCTGCAGTGGTAGTAGAGAACGTGATGATAAATATGATGTATTCATAGAACGTGTTTTCCTACAACCTCCAACAAATGACCTACTCAATATTATTATTGAACTATGCACTCTATAAGGCTTCGCAGCCTTAACTCCATGCTACTATGTTTATTGTTTGCCATTGTTTTTTAGTGAGACAGGTGCGCGGCCACACCGCGCATGCGCCAGTCTCTAACCAACTTGCGCGGGAGTCGGTCGCGCGCCGCCCCAACCAACCAATCACGTGAACGTATTTTTGAAAATTCTTTTTTCAAAGTGTTTGTGCTTGTGTATTGTTGTACATAAATTTTAATAATACGAAGTGTGTGTGAGACTGTGTGTGTGTGTTTCATTTTTTTGGATATTTCTTCATATTCGTCGTATTATTTCGGATTATTTTCGGTGAGTTATTATATTAGGCTAGTTTTAGTTTTAATTGGGTGTGTTTTATTGTTATGGCATCGTCACGACGTGAAATTATTCAATGCTGAATAATAGATAATTCTGTGTTGTGTATTGTGTGTGTTTCTCGAATAATAGTAAGAACTTGTTTTTTCTTGGCTCTAGGTATGTCAGCCGTGTCTATTATAAGGAAAATATTTTTTTTCCTTCGAGATAATTACTTTGGTAATTGTCGTCGCCATGAATAGGATAAGCCAATTATTTTGATGATGTCAGTATTGTCCTCGCAGTTATAAATAGCGTTGCTAATCTTAAGAATAGTGTTTTATATTGCTATTGCAAAACGTAAACAATTAAACCTCACTTTCACAATCAAGTTTGGTATATAAACTAAAGTTTTAACTTAAACTGAGCGATGTATGGTTTCGATAATTACGATGAGATTTTTGAACTACGATTATTGTTCGAATTCACCAACACGTGGTTTAATTTCAGGGATTCTTGGGCCAGTATTCACCACCATTAATTCTCTGGTTAAGCAACCGTTGACTCTAAAAATGTACCAACTAGATATTTAGGTAAACAGGTGTTTAACTAGAGCCTAAATGTACAACCATAGGCTCAGCAACATTAAATCTCTTGTTAATCAACAGTCTAAAATTCCAGTAAATTTTTAGAGTAATCGGTTGTTTCTCCAAAGAATTATTGTTCATGAACAGCTAGCCTTATTATACTAGCGGACCGTCCCGGCTTCGCAAGGGTGGACATTTTCCCCGTTTTTGCAACATTTTTCATTCATGCTCCGCTCCTATTAGTCGTAGCGTGATGTTATATAACCAAAACCTTCCTCGATAAATGGACTATCCAACACAAAAATATTTTTTCAATTCCAACCAGTAGTTCCTGAGATTAGCGCGTTCAAACAAACAAACAAACTCTTCAGCTTTATAATATTAGGATACTTAGATATAGAATCAAACAACAACGTTTTGAACCATATTTTAAAGATCCCTTATAACGTTAGAATACTGCTGATGAAGACGGCTTTAAGTTAATTAAACTATTAAGTTATAATTACTCGAGAAAATAATTACAATTGTTATGGTTATGACTCAGTGGTACAGTCATAGGTCTTATCGATCAAAGTTCAACTTAAGTACAATGTAAGTACCTTCCTTACATTAATTACGAATAAGTGCTAATTATTATTATTAACTAGCGACCCGCCCCGGCTTCGCACGAGTGCAATGTAATGTACTAATGTGGGGCATATAAAACTTCCTCTTGAATCACTCAATCTATTAAAAAAAACCGCATCTAAATCCGTTGCGTAGTTTTAAAGATCTAAGCATACATAGGGACAGACAGACAGCGGGAGCGACTTTGTTTTATACTATGTAAAGATTTCACCCTTATCTATCTATCTATACTTATAAAAGGAGAAGCTGACTGACTGACTGACTGATCTATCAATGCACAGCCTAAACGGCTGGGGTTAGAAACTTGAAATTTTGACAGTAGGTTCATTTTATAACGTAAACATCCACTAAGAAGGGATTTCTCGAAATTCAACCCCTAAGGGGGTGAAAAAAAATCACGCAAGCGAAGCTGCGGGCAAAAGCTAGTTTAGTATAAAGGCATAATCAAACATCAAAAAGTATGAAAAAATTATTCTTACTTTGACGCTACAAAAAAATCTCTACCACACAAACATAAATGATCTACATTCAAAGCCCAGCTCTACAATTCTCTTCACGCATTACCTTTCTTCATAATCCATAACATCACGCCATGTATTCCACGAAGGGTTCGGCAGAGGTGTTTTAGTACACTATCGTTTCGCCAGTTATGTTTAAGTCCGATGTAATAAGGGGCGAGCCTATTGACATTAACCGGACACAAATCCAGACTACGGGCTGCTACTGAGAATTCCTAATGGAAAAACCCAATAACACTGCCCGACATGGCGATCGAACCCAGGACCCTATACTCAGCAGTCTTCATAATCCATCATCCATATTTTCCAAGCAAATGCCTAGGTATCATTGGATTTAAAAAAAAATCGGGAATCGAACATTTTATCTCCAGACGGCAAATGCTACACTGAGCCTCTAGGTCCTATATTTACTCCGATGTTAAAACAACTACATACATAGTAATTTATATTTCCCAAATAAGAACAGAAACATGATTATAGTCGAGAATTCCATTTTTATTTTTTTCTGAACCCAGAGAGGGTCGTTTTTTTTTCTACAGATCTAAATGGGGGTAATTTGCTACAATTATGATGAATGCCCGCTGACTCACTACATCAGACGACCTTGGACAGAAGTACTTACATAAATAAGTAGTTTTAGTATTAACTTAATTGATGTTATTTTCTGTTTGTACTGTTGTTGAGTTTTACCTAGAGGCGCTCCATGAGTTAAGTTGGTAACTAGACATATTTCTAGCTAATTTTATTAAACACTAGCTGTGTCTTCACGACTCTGCCCGTAGCCTATGTTACTCAGTGATAATGTAGCTTTCTAACGGTAAAAGATTTTTTGAAATCGGTCCTGTAGTTATTACGTTTATTCGTTACATACAAAAGTACGAATCTTTCCTCTTTATAATATTAGTATAGATAATATAGACAACATAACACATGTATTCCCCGAAGGGTTGGGCAGAGGTGTATAGTAACACCCTCATTTCGCCGTTATGCCATCAACCGGGCACAAATCCAAACTCCGGGTTGCTACTGAGGAATTGTACACGGAAAAACCCATTAACACTTTTGCGCGACCCGGGGATCGAGCCCAGAACCTCACGATCAGCAGTCGCGCTTGCCACCACTAAACCAACGAGGTAGTTAATTATACTGATTATCTTAATACTAATCGCTGTCCAATGCTGGGCAGATAACTTATCCAAAATGGGAGGTAATGTTTAAAGTCACGACCAGTATTGAAAATATAAACATAACCGACACTTATCTGATTCTTCTTCTTCTTCTTCTTCTTCCTGCCCTTATCCCACACTAGGTGGGGTCGGCACAACATGTATTTCATAAATCCATGTTGTTAGAGGTATTGGCTTATTGTTTTATGACCGGCCGCCTGCCTGATGTCAACCCTCCTTGGGAATACTCGTTGCGCCGTCGCGCGGGTGATCCAATGTGCTTGCTGATATTATGCACTGGGTCCCAAAATTATATGCTTGTCACTTATTAACCGACGCTTATCTGATATGTTATAAAAATAAGTGTTTGTGTGTGTGTGTGTGTGTGTATGTATGTGTGTGTGAGTATCTCACAAAACCTTACTCAAAAATTGTTCTGTATCTACATAATCTAATGTCATTAAACAATTGTGAAGTATCTGAATATTATGGACTCCGGCTTTGAGCCTAACTAAGCTCATAATTTTCAACAATTAACTCAGAAAACTGGTGACCACTATGCGGGTCGTAAATTATATACTGTAATACCAAAATATATGCAAATACTAAATATAATTTATAGCAAAATATTGTATGCAAAACAAACACGGTTCTCAGTACCTATCGCCTTGTGTATCTAGCCAATTATTACTCTAATTGACTTGAGCTATGGATATAATCAGAAACAGAAATAAATAGGTACATACGTAAATACCTCTGCACATTATGTATAACTAGCTGATGCCTGCGATTTCACTCACACCCTAAGGGAACTACTTCATGTACCCGGATAAAAAGTATCCTATGTCCTAATTCAGGTCATGGTCTACCTGTGTGCCTAATTTCGTCCAAATCTGTTCAGCCGTTAAGGCTTGATTGATTAAAAAAGGAGAATGCCCAATTTTCTTTTATAGCGTAATGGTCAAAGCACACATATCAACTCGGAAAGGGATCGTCACCGTATCGCCTTTCGCCTCGCCGTCAAACAGGCGTCAACCTAATGTAAGCACGTAACCAAAGCGGATCAGCAGCTCCGATACGTCGACTCGCCTACGGCTAGGCGACGCCGCGCTTACGGCTCGCAGTAGCAGTAGTGTGCTGCAGCAGGCCGCGGGAGGGGTGAGAGGGGCAAGGGTGGACGAAGAGACGTAAGCACGGGGACGGAGAGACGTAAGCGCGGGGACGACGAGCCGTAAGCGCGGGAACCAAGTTGACCACGCACCGCACCGCGGTTCGTGAGCTTGTCCCGAGGCGAGGCGATTACGTTACGATTCCGATTAGTGTGCGTTGCAGTAGTGAGTTTCATACAAAGAATGCTGAACGGTTTGAGTTGATACGGTGACGATCCCTTTCCGATTTGATATGTGTACTTTGACCTTAAGGCTGAGCATCCACCAGAGCTGTGCTAAGCTGCGTAGCGAGGAATGTGTATTGTAAGCACCAATAGAATCACTTCATTTACCTAGCTTCGCTCTGCGCAGCTCTGGTGGATATGGGCTTAGCAGAGCGAGATTTTTGTTCATACAAAACAATCGAGAAATGCCAGCGAGGGATGTGTTGCGAGGAATATGTTACGAGGAATGTGTACCGCTCCCACCACACCACCCTCATATTCGTAAAGAGTCCGCTATCTATCCTCGCACCGCTCATTTGTACACATTAACACATTACGTATTACACATTCCTCGCACAGTTCTGGTGTAAAGGGTCAGACCGTTTCACATCCTCGCTACACATTTTCGCACCGCACTTTTTCCTCGCACAACTCTGGTGGATGTCCAGCCTTAGGCCACTCTTGCGTTTTAACTGAATCATCAGCAAAAAATACTAAATGTACTCTGGATTACATTAAAACAATAACCATTTAAATATTATCGGTTTTGAGTAAAGTTATGTTTAGCAATCATTATTTCATTTAACTATCCAAATCCACAAACTCACAAACATCCAAACTTTCCCGTTTATAATATTAGTAGAAGTAGGGACGTAAGACATTTTGGTATTCTACTGAACTTGTTCATAATGGTGCCCCCCGCCCCCAAAAGGTCGAGGTATAAGAGGGCCCATTGTTCAGCAGTAGATATTTACTGGCTGATGGATGAATTAATAAATACTATATGGATGTATGTAGCAAGATGTGGCTGCCCACCCTCTAATCAGTCTCACAAAAAAAGATCCCTCCTAATCTGACACTTTGTCGTCATTCGGCAGAAAGCACCCTTGCCGCATTTCACCAACAAGAATGAAATCTTATGATTTGTACTTCAATATACGATATTCCTATTGATTTTACAAAAACACAGAAACACTCACACATAATGCACACACACTCATTTACACTCGCACACACACTCACTTAACAATTAAATTCATCACCTCTAAGGTGACGGAAAATATTCCAAGAAAACCCGAGCATTTGAAATTAAGATTTAAACCATAAAATATCCGTCAGGTTAGATTGAACTATGGGCGAAACGTGGATAGTAGTAGTGCCAAACGCTTAACAGGAAGATTTATGATATCGATTAAGAATAATATATTGGTTTATCTAGCTTTCTTCAAGATTGGTGGACCCGGTTTTAAGCCAGTGCCAAGTTGCTTGAAGGATCACCTCCAAAGATGATAGAGGGTAGTTTATATTTTTACCTGGACCAACAGGTGCCTTCAAATTTGCTAATGTCGTTCTACATTGTGGGTCCAAGCGCTCGGACAGTCTATGAAGTCTATTGCACGAATTGTTAGTCGTCGAAAATCTAATTTTGTTGATGTCTCTGTACTAGATTATTGTGTAATAGGTAAATAACTTCTTTAAGCTAACCCCCTTGAAATAGGCAAGAAACTTTCAGTGGAAATACAATTATTTCATTTTGACTGCCTTACTGGTCTAGTGGTCGCAAGCGCGACTGCTGAGCACGGAGTCCTGGGTTCGAACTCAATCGGGCAAAGTATTATTAGGTTTTTCCATTAGGAGTTTCTCAGTAGCTGCCCAGAGTCTGGATTTGTGCCCGTTAAATGGCAATAGGCTTGCCCCATATTACATGGGACTTAAACATAACTGGCGAAATGAGAGTATACTAATACACCTCTGCCGAACCCTTCGGGGAATACATTTGGGTTTAATAAAAAAAATGCAAGAAGTAAACATGTGTTCTTAACTTGAGGCATTTTAACGCACCTAGTTGCGGGGCGAGCGATAGCCGCGCAATTCGCTCGGGACGCTAAAATGCCTCACGTTAAGAACTCATGTTTACTTCTTGTAATTTTTTTTATTGAATCTAGAATTATCCAGTTCAGTTTTAATCTATGTCAGCAGTACATCACGAGGTTTGAAGGAATTACACGATTTCTAAGTACGTATACATAAACTCAAAAGCCATAGAGCCTTATTTGATAAATATTTAACAGATTCACTAAAAATCATTCTTGCGTGTCGATGGCAATCTCAATTGAGTCGGCCCAGAACTTAGCTACGAGTTTTGCGTTATCAGTAGCGTCCATTAGTTCCTGTAACGTGCAGGTATCAGGGCACGCAGGGCATGACGTCAGGTGTCCCATCGTTAGTGGAACAGCACCACTATTTGCACTTCAAGCTGGAATCGTCTATGAATCTCCACCTGATGAGGTTTTTCTTGCTTCGAAACCTGGGTCCGGAGTCTGTTTAAAGACTTCCAGGTTAGCCAAAGCAACTTACGACCAGGTGGGAGATTTATCGATTCACTAAAGATCATTGATTGAAGCACACTTCACGCGAAGGTGTATAGTTTTTAGGTTAATCGGTTTTGCTTAATTTTTTAAATTGTTTTGCTTATGCAACATTTATGATACGAGCCGCCATCTGTAGCAGTGTTGCAAATAAAATACGAATTAACTAGTGTTATTAATTGTGATACTGACCTAGGGCAAGACTTATAATAATTGGGCTGTGGCAATATTGCCCAAATACGAGCTATTAGCTGTGCTTGCAGTTCCACTTGTAATGTTTTTAATTTTACGCCGTAAAAAGTACCTGCGTCTTCAGATAACAATAAATCTCTCTGACTAAAATCATACATAACGTCACGCCTGTATTCCCCGAAGTGTTGGGCAGAGGTGTATAGTAACACCCACATTTTGCCGTTGTGTCTAATTCCCATGTAATAGGGGGCGAGTCTTGCTATCAACCGGGCACAAATCCAAACTCCGGGCTGCGAGAGGAATTGCACATGGACAAACCCAATAACACTGGCCTGACCTGGGGATCGAACACAGGACCTCACGATCAGCAGTCGCGCTTGCAACCACTAGACCAATGAGACAGTTAGTATGAAGAAGAAAAATCATCAAAAAACAAAACTCATCTTATTTGGTATGCTTTTTTGGCGGGAAAAAGTAGCACACAGACTAACATTCACATTTACAATACTAGCGGCCCGTCCCGGCTTCGCACGGGTGGAAATTTTTCCCGTTTTTGCAAAATTTTTCATTTATGTTAGGCTCCTATTGGTCGTAGCGTGATATTATATTATCTATAACCTTCCTCGATAAATGGACACTTCAAAACAAAAATATTTTTTCAATTCCAACCAGTAGTTCCTGAGATTAGCGCGTTCAAACAAACAAACTCTTCAGCTATATAATATTAGTATAGATTAGTGTATGCACAATATTTGACAAATTCTTCTGACAACAGCAACAATATTCGCCGAAGGAACAATAATTTTCCCTAGGCAAAGTGTCACTAGTCTAGAAAGGACAGAAAATGAGACTATCTAGATCTGCAATCATAATATTGGTCCTAGTCACCGCACTAGGCATGCAGCCGTTGGCAATACCGCCTTTTTTGGACAGCCCCGTGTCCAATAGTTAACCGCGATAGCCTAGGATAGACCCACAGGCTTTAAATAAAGCCTAGAAATAATGCGTGGGGATTGCTACAATTCACTTTGCGTTTTGATTCTAAATCCTGTCACCAAAGCTATATGCCGTGATATCTTCATGCAATTTCAAGTTGTGTCTTCATGTTCTGCCTAGCCTTTTCCCTACTATTTGGGGGTCAGCTTCCAGTCTTACCAGGTGCGGCTGAATACCAGTATTTTACACAGTTACTGGGCAATGCCGATATCCTAAGGTTAGACTGGTTGTCAGACTTTCGGGCTTCAAATTAAAATAATCAATTCCCATGACACTACAACGTACCTAATAATAATTTCAACCTTTAATATTATTTCTGGTTGTTCTCGTCTTGCTAACGGCGAGTATTTGCACAGACACAACCTAGTGACTAAGATTATCTACCAGCAACTTACTCTGAAATACAACTTTGTGGACGCAGAAGTATCATACTACAAGTATGTGCCCGACCCAGTTCTCGAGAATGGTCATGTCACATTGTACTGGAATCGATCTATCATCACCGACAGGACTATTGTCGCCAATAAGCCTGACATAGTGGTGATTGATCAGAGCGTCTCACAATAATTGTTGATATCACTGTCCCACAAGACGAGAAAAAAGATATAGAAATTAAGTATCAAGACTTGGCAAACGAGGTTGTCGACATGTCTGCATTTGTTGTGCCAATAGGCGTTACGGCCAATGGCTTAATAGCCAAGAGCCTCGACCAACATCTGATGAGGCTCTCGTTGGGCGGCTGGGTCAAGGGCCTGATACAGAAAGCGGTACTTCTGGACACGGCGTGTATTGTTAAGAAGTTCCTCTCTCTGAGGCCCTGACTACCGGTAGCTTGGACCCTGTTCCCGATGCCGGTGGGCTACTATTTTTTATATTTTTAAATGTTTTTCATAATTTTTATAGAAATATTTAAAAATGTATGTATAGAAAATGAATAGACGAAAATTTCAACCTTCAATCTTTAATATACTGATGCTGCAGGGATACTGCAAGATAAAACCATATCATGCAAAATATCACAAATAGAGGCATGTATCCTTAAGACATGGACTATATCTCCTTCATTTACTAAGATAAAGTTCTACTAACATTTAATAACTAGTTTACAATGCACTATTCCTACTACTACTTTTTGTCGAAGGTTTCTTACTGAGTGACTCATTATTTTATGTTTTACTATAATAACTAGTTCGACCTGTCATCTGCACCTGTTACTTACTATCATTGAACTCGACGTAAAGCGTTGTTACTACTTGTGAATAACGGATCATTTTATTAACCGATCTCAATTGAAAATCCCTGTAAGTAGGCTTTTGACAGAAATTCAATAGAAGTAATGTCAAAAGCGTATATCACTCCCATGAAGGTATGTAATTGGGAGCAGTCCTATTGCCATCAACCGGGTACAAATCCAAACTCCGGGCTTTTACATTTTGCGTGACTATGGAAGCCTCATAGGTACTTCCTTTTTATAACATAAAAATAACATTATATACCTATAATAAAAATTTCATACATACATAAATAATAAGTTGCTTGCTTTAGATATTTTTTTTTATTTGAAATGGGTTTGCACCTGACTCTAGTCTAGATCAGAGGAGACAGAGACAAAGTCTACGATGGAGTGAGCTTACCCAGAAGAAGCCTGTTAACTCTAACTTTGAAGAGATCCAGGTTGAATGCGTTCGGGAACACAGACGCAGGTAGTGAGTTCCACTCTATTTTTCATCAGGCTTGATCAAACATTTGATTTTTCCGACTTTCTTGACAAAAGTATTGATAGCACTCATAACATAACATAACTAGCCCATTACTGTCCCATTGCTGGGCACGGGCCTCTTCTCTGAATGATAAGGGTTTGGTCCTTAGTCCACCACGCTGGCCCGGTGCGGGTTGGCGGACTACACACACTATCGAGAACTTTATGGAGTCCTCTAAGGTGTGCAGGTTTCCTCACAATGTTTTTCCTTCACCATTAACGCAAGTGATAATCAAATTCTGATCCGCATATGAATTCTAAAAGTCAGAGGTACGGGCCGGGATCGAACTCAGACCCTCCTGCATGGAAGGCAAGCGTTTAACCGCTAGCACTCAGTTAATATAAATAACACGTTTATTAATTATACACACCCGAGAATCAAGCTATCCTTCTTCTTCCTGCCCTTATCCCACACTAGGTGGTGTCGGCACAACATGTATTTCATAAATCCATGTTGTTAGAGGTTTTGGCTTATTGTTTTATGGCCGGCCCCCTGCCTGACATCAACCCTCCTTGGGAATACTCGTTGCGCCGTCGCGCGGGTGATCCAATGTGCTTGCTGATATTATACACTGGGTCCCAAAATGATATGCTTGTCAGTCTTATTGCCGACAACCAAGCAGGCTGTGTTCTTCTTGGTGGAGTATACTTGCAGTTCTACGACCCACTCATTCAGTTTTGCTAGGGACTGCACCGTGAGCTTCTTTGTAAAATTTTGATGTCAATGTTCTGTATCGCTCCTGTCCCTAGACTCAAGCTATCTAATCGTGAATACCGGAACATAATACGTTCAGTAGTTACGGAGAACACGGCCACAGACAGTCAGACAGACAGCCGCAGCGGGGGACCTTGTTTTATTTAACAATACGTAGTGATCTTTCTTCGACTATACAGGTGGTAAAAGAAATCATGTAATTCCTTTAAACCTCGTGATGTACTGATGATATAGATTAACCCTGCACGGGAAATTATAGGATTCGATAAAAAAAAGAAGTAAACATGATGTTTTCTTAACGTGAGGCATTTTAGCGCCCCGGGCGAATTGCGCGGCTATCGCTCACCGCGCGGTCATTTAACACGGGGCGCTAAAATGCCTCACGATAAGAACACATGTATACTACTTGTAATTTATTTTGATTGAATCCAATAATTTCCCGTGCAGGGTTAATCTATGTCAGCAATAAATCATGAGGTTTGAAGGAACTACATGATTTCGTTTACACCCTGTATATTATAATCTGCATAGTTGTCGGCAATAACATATCAAGCAAAGCATAACAAGACAAGCATATCATTTTGGGACCCAGTGCATAATATCAGCAAGCACACTGGATCACCCGCGAGACGGCGCAAGGAGTATTCCCAAGGAGGGTTGATGTCAGCAGGCGGCCGGTCATAAAACAATAAGCCAAAACCTCTAACAACATGGATTTATGAAATACATGTTGTGCCGACCCCACCTAGTGTGGGATAGTGGCAGGAAGAAGAAGAATATTATAATCTGCATATTGCAAATCAAATTCTTTATAAATATTATCATATTTGAAATCGATTTAAAATAAATTTATAATATTTCGTTATTAACAGATGTTGGTTGTTTATGATTACACCTTAGGCTAAACTGTTTAGTATATTATACCTACTCCTTTTAGGTCAAAATTCTTAAACATTGTGTTTTTACGTAGGCGTCGCCGCGTCGTTTTGGCTGTCGATCTTATAAAATATGTATGAATAAACTTTTTGTATTTTGAAGTGTGAATAGTATAATAAATCAATGTAATGATTATCAGGCTTGCGAATCCTTGGGCACAAAACAGATAGGTACAGAAGTCAATCTACATACAAGTGCGCTCAAGCAACGCACACATAGACACTGCTCACGGACACGATATCTCAGACCGTTTGGGACCAGAGTGCGAGTGAGTGCGAGCGCGAGTGCCATGCGCTTGAGAGAGATAGATATATAGATAGAGCGACCGCCGAGCGTAGGTGTGAAAAGTGAAGTACATACATGTGATTGACTTCTGTACCTATCTGTTTTGTGCTATAGGATTGTTATAATTTCGTATCTAAGCCAAACCTAGCCATCGATACTTCACTATAAGAATAACTTCGTTCTGCCTAGCGTTTTCCCAACTATGTTGGATTCAGCTTCCAGTCTAACCAGATGCGGCTGAATACCATGTTTAACACGGAGCGACGGCCATCAGACCTCCGCAACTCAATTACTGGGTAATCGATATCCTAAGGTTAGACCGGTTGTCAAACTTTCGGGCTTCTAACTACCCGTAAGGACTGTCATAAGTATTCGTATGACACCCGGGACCGACTGTTTAACTTACTCTCCGAAACACGGAGGGGTCTCGATTTATAGCGAAACGGTCACCCATCCACACGCTGACCGCGGCAAGCGCAGCTTAATTAACGTCATAATTTCAACCTTCAATCCTGATCCTAATGCTGCAGGGGTACTGAAGGATAAAACCGTCTAACTAAAAATGTTTAAAGGGATTATTTTTGACATAAGCTTCATCCAGAACAAGAAGAACATTGTCTACTTAGTTGTCGGCAATAAGATTGACAAGCATATCAGTTTTGGGACCCAGTGCATAATATCAGCAAGCACATTGGGTCACCCGCGCGATGGCGCAACGAATATTCCCAAGGAGGGTTGATGTCAGGCAGGCGGCCGGTCATAAAACAATAAGTCAAAACCTCTAACAACATGTATTTATGAAATGGGTACATACTGTGCCGACCCCACCTAGTGTGGGATAAGGGTGGGAAGAAGAATATAAGCTTCATCCAGAAAGCAAGTTAGTTTGAACCGATAGTCAGTTACCGACTCTGAGTAAAATACATGGCGAACGGTTGTTTTTTTTTTAAACGTTGCCCCCCACTATGGTTTCTCCTGTATCGTGGATGCGTTTACAAACACAAATCTTCATATGCACAAATATCTAGACCCGGAACAACTATCTGTAGGCCATACAAATATTTGTTCCGTGCGGAAATCGAACCTACGACCCGTAGCGTAGAAGCCGATCGCTCAGCCACTGCACCAAACATGTTGTCGTGTGTTAGAGCTACTCCTCTTGCATCATTGCTAACAGCTAATCAAACTATAATGACAGAATAATATCAGTTTTGTATAATATGAACTTTACGTAACGCACGATCGTTTCCAGTTATTGCTATCGTTTCGTCATTTACCGACAGATTATGCATTGTTTAGAACGAGATTATATCTGTAAGATGAAAGTTTGCGATTGAAATAATTGTAAACATAAATATTATAATGGTTTTCTTTGTGGCTTGTTGTCTTTGCCTCGTTGGTTTAGTGGTGGCAAGCGCGACTGCTGATCGTGAGGTCCTTGTTTCGATCCCCAGGTCGGTCAAAGTGTTATTGGGTTTTTCCGTGTGAAATTCCTCAGTAGCAGCCCGGAGTTTCGATTTGTCCCCGGTTGATGGCAATAGGCTCGCCACATATTACATAGAACTTAAACATAACTGCGAAATGAGGGTGTTACTATACACCGCTGCCCAACCCTTCGGGGAATACAGCCGTGATGTTATGATATGTTATAATGTTGTTGTCTTTGGCCGCACAACATAATAAGTATAGTGTTCTACTTTGACTTTATTTACCAGTAAAAAAAACCTAATCCTGCGTCCAGACCTGCCGAATGCGCCGCTCGCGAGCCGCTTGCGAACTGCGCGCGTGCTGCTCGCGTGCATTTACAGCGTACGTTTGGTGCACCGCTCTAGTGCAACTCCGGCAAGGCTCGAGTGGGGCGCACGTGCAGCGCGCGCGCGGCTCGCGCGCCTCTCGTGCGCACATAGCTTCTTTCGCGTTTGAATTATGAGCCTCAGTTGTGAATTTGCTTCCGAAGATGTCGGACCATACGACTGCCGTTACCATAATTGCTGCAGCATCGGCTATTTTATTACTGACAAAAACTAAAAGGAAAAACAGAAGACGTTGATGGCAGGTTCCACGAGCGGCACGCGCGCACCATCTGCGCCGCTCGCGTACGGCGCGTAGCTTGGGCGCGAACGGCGCGCGAGCTTCGTACGAACATGAAATGCACGCGCGCAGCTCGCGAGCGGCTCGCGAGCGGCGCATTCGCGGCGCGTTCGTCAGGTCTGGACGCACCATTACACCAACTTTTCCAAACTCTATATTATTATGTAACTGTCATCTTAATCTCATAAGTGAATAAGAGGGGATACCTAGGGTGCATTAAAAGAGCCTCCACGAGTGACGATACTCAATTCACACCGTTAGTTCAAACTTCATCAAGCTGTCTCCCTCCCAGTCCTCCCGCCAGCAACGCCCTAAGCCGAGGTCCGAGTCCCATTAGGGGTCGCCCTTGGTGCTGTTGTTGCTAGTAGTCATGATGTTAGAGTAGTAGTTAGCTTACGTTAAGTATTTTCCTCTCGTCCCCATTGGCTGGAGACCCTTCAGGTCTCACCAATAATTGCCTGGTCACCATCTACAAACAGTTCAAAAGAAAAAAGTACGATACGCAAGTACCTCCAGCGCAAATTGTTTTTTTTTTCGTGTTTATTTGCACACGAATACTGCACTACCAGGGGGAGATAGTGCAGTTATGTTGAACTCAAAACCCACTAAAACTCCACGGTGTCCTCCTCTGCCACATATGGCGGGAACACGCGCTCTTCCGCGAAGTCCGGCGCACCCTGGGCAGTCAGCCTCGCTACCAACCTTGCTGACTGGGTAATCTTTTCAACATAAGATGAGCGTTTCTGATACAGTTCGTGCCGACATGAGATAAGAAATCTCACCCATTCACGACATGACCAGGGGAAGGCAGCCAGTCTTTAAAAACCTGATATCATAGATTTTTTCAAATAAAATAAATTACGATTATAGATATTTAAATAGACAAATATATTTGATAATATGTGTCAAATAAATTATGATAAGCCTAATAATATGACAGATATGACCTCTTAATGTTATTTGATTGACAACCAACATATTATTAACAATAGTGTTGATTAAAATGTGGTTTATCCACATCTAGCAAATAGGTAAGGTCTATTTTTAACCGACTTCCAAAAAAGAAGGAGGTTCTCAATTCGACTGTTTTTTTTTTGTATGTTTGTTCCGCGATATCTTTGCTAATTGTGAACCGATTTTAATGATTATCTTTTTGTTTGAAAGAGTATTCTTTCGAAGTGGTCCCATTTATATTTGGTGAAGATCTGATGAAGAACTTCGGAGATACACAATTTGAAGTCGGTTTTATTTTTGTTATAAAGTTATTATTCATAAAATGTATTAATTTATTGGAATAATGCTTTAAACCATGTTTTTGATGTCGTGGTAGCCCACCGGCATTTCTTCTTCTTTTTATATTTTAATTTTTTTTTCTTTTTTTTTGATGGTATCTAATATATAAAGTTAACTACGGTGAGTACCTAAGTAGTAACATAGGTACTGTTTTTTTCCAAAATTCCAATTTTTTCTGAATAATACTTATTAATAATATCGTTGATGTCTTTTATTCGTAGTAATTTGTTATGAGCCATATTTTGAAAATGTTTAAGATTAAGTTTGAGATAACTTATTGTAATTTTTATAATCCAAAATATTTAAAAAACATACCTTCTAAGTAAGTGATAAACTTTAAAAAAAAATACAACTTTATTATCATTCAACGTAAAACCACCTGTCATGAACACACAAAAATTCAAAATCTTTTCCAAGAAAACACTTCTCGTTCGTAATCCCACTGCTGGACAAACTCGGTACAGGTTTGTCTCATTACACGGTACAAACGTGGTATAATTTGGGAATTCCATTGTCGGTGTGTTGCTACCACACCAGTTTGTTTGACTTATCTATTTTGGGTACCCACTACAGTGGGAGAGCTAAGCGATAGATTTAAGTAGCATTAGAATGAAATGCTGTAGTGTTTTGAAGATCAATGCCTCATATTTTTTTATTAATAATGGGATGTTTCTAGAAACCAAGATTTGTCAAGGAAAATTAAATATAATGTATGGAAAACTTGTTTTTTGTTATTTTACTACGTACCTCTCCTATCATATATAAAACCTAGAAAATTATTTCCAAATACAACAATTTAATGTTGATCCACCTTCTTCTTCTTCTCCCTGCCATTATCCCACACTAGGTGGGGTCGGCACAACATGTATTTCATAAATCCATGTTGTTAGAGGTTTTGGCTTATTGTTTTATGACCGGCCGCCTGCCTGACGTCAACCCTATGTTGATCCACCTGTGACTATGCATTACCATAGTTACTGTTAGACATCAGTGGAGTCAACTTAATATTTCAACATTAAATAATATATTTTCTATGTACGGTAGGGGAATGAAAAGATTTGTCAATTTTCAAATTCATTCCGTTCCCATATCACGGGCACATGTTACCTTTTCATACTGTTGAACGGAACAGACCAACGCATGGAAAATTATGTTTAATTATTTGGTAGCAAAGATTAAATTGCCTTTTTCCTCCATATGACGAAGTAGTGCCATGTAATGTCTGATTTGAATTAAGGAGTTTAGTTGTAAAAACCATGACATCAATCAAATCGATGATCTAATAAATTGACATTATTAGTGTCTGTCACCATGTCACCATTTAATATCCTGTCAAAAAATACTTGTATTTTCATTTCTATAATGTTGGCAATACGTAGTCGGTAAAATAGTTCGTTTCTTGCACTGTGCAAGCAAAAATTGACCTTAAGGTGCATTACCTTTTCATTTCTCTACTGTACATTTCATCGATAAACCATCTTAGGAAAATGCGGGAAATTCACAACCAATTAAAGCTACATTTTAAAACATCGCATCGCTTCGAGTGTATGCAAGTGTGAGTAGCAGCGGCACCGTGCGGGGGTGCTGCGCGTGAGTGGAGACGAGCGGGGGGTGACGGCGTCGTGCGCGTGCGGTGAATGTTAATGCGCGCGCACCGTGCTCTATGACTTGATATGACTGCTTGTAACTTTATTGTACCTATACTTGTCTATGTATGTGTATGAGAAGATAAGATGTTCGTCATACATGGTATATGGTAGGTACCTACCCAAGTACCCATGTGTATATGTGTATTGGTGTAGGTATTGTATGAGTTGTTAGGTGACAAGTAAGGCGTAGCAATTGAACATAACATCATGCCTGTATTCTCCGAAGGGTTGGGTAGAGGTGTACAGTAACACCCTCATTTCGCCACTATGTTTAAGACCCATGTAATAAGGGGCGAGCCGATTGCCATCAACCAGGCACAAATCCAAACTCCGGCCTGCTACTGAAGAATTCCACACAGAAAAAAACAATAACACTGTCCGACCTGGGGATCGAACCCAGGACCTCACGATCAGCAGTCCGCTTGTGACCACTATATCAACGACGCAGTTTTTTTATTTAATACTAGCGGCCCGTCCTGGCTTCGCACGGGTGGACATTTTTCATTTATGCTCCGCTCCTATTGGTCGTAGCGTGATGTTATATAGCCTATAACCTTCCTCGATAAATGGACTATCCAACACAAAAAGATTTTTTCAATTCCAACCAGTAGTTCCTGAGATTAGCGCGTTCAAACAAACAAACTCTTCAGTTTTATAATATTAATATAGAAATCGGCAAAAGATTATCTAATTGGTTTTAGACCAGACTTTACTTCTATAAATTATTCATTCATAGTTCACATCTGTGTCCACTCCTCTCGACACAAGCGTGATGTTCTTCCGTTACATGCCTGTACAATCGACACATGAACACGATAACTGTTCAACAAACAAACTGAGATTATTGAATTTACTCGTTTGGACACTTGACGCGTAGGGGACACACTGCCGGGGTGGATGGAGAGCTTGCTCGAGGATGCATGACTCGTAATCGCGAGGTCGTGAGTTCAAATCATGTGTGGTTTTGTGGTTATTCAATCGACGCACAAGCATTATAATTTAGGTCTAAAATAATAGGCAAGGCAACGCAATGGTACGCTTGCTTTCCATGCAGGAGTGTTTGAGTTCGATCCCGGCCCTTTTCCGACCAAGATTTTGATTATCATTTGCGTTAACGGTGAAGGAGAAAACATCGTGAGGAAACCTGCACACCTGTAAGGGCTACATAAAGTTCTCGGTGGTGTGTGTAGTCTGCCAATCCGCACCAAGCGCGGTGAACTTAGGCCTAAACCGTTCTAATTCTGAGAAGAGGCCCGTGCCCAGCAGTGGGGCAGTAATGGGCTAATTATGTAATAGACAAGACACATCGCAAGTAAAATCCTCGATACATCGCTTAACTGTCGAAACTTTATGGACAATTAAGCCAAGCGATTTCCACCTACCAAATGATATATGCTCTCAAAACCATGTCATCATCTACGGGGCCAGTAATATTATTATTGTTTGCCTTTTCAGTAGGTAGGGAGATCGAAAAGGGCTCGAAATGCTTCGTTAACAATATTGCATATTGCGCGCGCGGTCGGTTTTGCGAGAACTTGGCCAGGCGCTCTCTGTGCACTTAGATTGTTTGAATAATTATAATTTTTCGCAAATTGTGAGAGGTTTATGTTCAGAAGAGGACTTAGTCGCTAAGTTCTGTTGATTGATTGCTATTATTGTGGGAAGGTTCAGAGAGGATAAAATGCAATAATTATCATGACCAACCAGCACCATTTTTTATAAAATTCAACTCAAAAATAAAAAGCAAACAAAAGAACATCCAAGAGTTTCCATATTTAAAATATGTATCTCATCTACTTCCGTCCCTTTCTCTCCTTTACATTCACCCCTTTCATTCACTCTTACGTTTCGTTTCCCACATTGTTACCAATTGCGTTTTGATCAAGATTCGCTGTTCGTCTGAGAGCGCTTATGCCCTGCGTCCAATCCGTATCCGAAAAAATACGATCCGACGAAACTCGGCTGCAAATCTATGAAAGTCGGATCGGTTGTAGTGTACCTCCGTCCATGCAAATAGTATTGTAGTTTGCTCCAAGCGGATCGGGACGGATTTATATCGGATGTACGCACAAGCGCTCTTTATTAAATTTATTCGATGGAATCCTCAACGGTCAGCCGTTTTAAACGCCCCTATGTCACAGCAAAGGGGTCATGCATGTGAAACTCTAATGTAACTATAGTGTAACCATGTTGCAAGTCACCATAACCCACAAAAAAGTGTAAAATGTATGAAAAATGCAGTTGACTCATTACTTTTCATAGCTTTCCGTTTTAAAAATAAGCCGTGAAGTTTTAAATTTAATATAAACGGATTTTATGTTATTCTTAGAATTTTAAGTAGGGTATAAATTATGTTGATTGCGTGGTATAACTTTTACAACACGCAATTTCAATTAAAAAGTCTTATACAACGTGTTCCAAAAATACCCCTAAAGCCGAAAGAGGGTTAAAAAGTCCCCTGTAAAGAGTTTATTGGCAATAGTTGAAAACCGTAATATGACCCCCAAAAAATAAAAAGAATTTGGATAAAATATAAAATAATTATCATTGAAACGCAACCCTGAAAACATAAAAGAGTAGGATACCCAGAAAGTTATTTACATTCCTACTTAATTTCCTCTGAGAGGTAAATGACAATAACCATAAAAGATTACTTGATTATTTACATTTTTCATGGGGAATTATGTAACACGTATAACTGAACACCAAATTAATATTACGGAGTAACGTAACCCTCAGAATACAGAATCCCTTTGTAATATTTCGTGAAGTAACCTATCTCCAGCAACTAAGGGTTTTAATCGTTCGGATAGGTGTCAGAATTCCAATAGGCCCTGATAACGTCACACTGCACTAGTTTCCTAAGAGATGGTTATGTTTAAAAATATCCCAAGGCAATCTACATGAAACAGAGTAAAGATATCTTCTCAGATTCCCAAATGCAAACGATATACCATAATATACAATTTCTAAATTACTTATCTATAAATGGTAAAATTTACATAAAGCTTACTACAAGAGAGGCTGGGCAGTGGGCGTGGTGAATCATACCGTCGACAAAGAGAAAGTTACTTTCCTTTTTTTCTACTTAATTGTTATCTATTGTTTGCTAAACGTGGTTAATTAATTGTTAATTCGTCAGTACCGTGGTAATTGTAATTTGTAATTACGCGGTTTTCTAAATGGTTAAAGTTTATTTTGAAGGCGGCTTTCCTTGTTGTGTGTATTAATTTTTTTTTTCGCTTCTACAGTTGTTAATAATTTAGTTTTATAACAGCAATTGTTAAGAATCGTTTTTGCGTGTAAAGAATAGGAGGTGGTCTATTTTCCCTATCAGTGGGTGTCGTAAAAATTGACTTAGGAAATAAGTCAAGTGGATGGGCAACAGGGTCCTCCTGTTCGCCAATAACATCACGCCTGTATCCCCAAAGGGTTGGGCAGAGGTGTATAGTAACACCCTCATTTCGCCGTTATGTTATAGGGGGCGAGCTTATTGCCATCAACCGGGCACAACTCCATATTTCTGGCTGCTATTGAGGAATTCCATACGGAAAACCCAATAACACTTTGCCCGACCTGAGGAACGAACCCAGGACCTCACGATCAGCACGCGCCTTCCACCTCTAGACCAACGAGGCAGTTACGAGGCAAACTAATGTAATATATAAAAATAACCAATGTTCGGTTGTCATTGGGAGGAGGCTGAAGCCTTCAACATCACGAGTTCGATGTTCAGGTCGTGCAATAAGGGCCAAGAATACAATAACTGTTCGGGATTGGGTATTAACTGGTCGATAACTTCCGCAAAAGTTATCGTCCGCAAAAGCGAAAGGAGTATGTAAGGGTCGTAGCATGCGACGTTCTATAGTTTCTGCCTACCACCATGGGAAAAAGGCGTGAGTTTATGTATTTATGTATAACTTCCGCAAAGGTTCTTATGGTGGAATGGAATCAATATCAAAATTGAAATTAAAAAAAAGCATGTAATCTCGGTTTTATTTATTTTGTCTATTTCTTGAATAAAATTATAATTTTACTTATTACTTTTTGAGAAAAAACAAATGTTGCTAATAAATTTTAAACTATGATAGACTATTGAGATAGCTCCCTTTTTTCTAAGGAATTCAGAAGTAACCCCAATAAGGAATAAATAATTACACAAAACTATTACTGACATATTTTTAATAATTTTTCATCAACCGGCAAGGATCCACCCACTGCGACTAATCACACGCTGACCGTGACGTTCAATGCTGCCAATCGTAAAAAAATAATAGGAAGAATACGTTCAGAATTCGTCCAATTTGAGTTTTATTACGAAACCAAGTTTTTATCAAACTCTTCTTCTTTTCGTGTGGTTAGTGACTAAACTGGTGTTAGAGTTTACGCCGCCCATGGGCCTCTGACTTGGCTTCACATGCCGTCGAGAAATATCCCTTAGGCATGCCGGTTTCCTCACGATGTTTTCCTTCACCGTTTTAAAGCAAGTGATAATTATACAACATGAATCCGAAAGGTCAGAGGTGCGTGCTTTGGGTTCGCACTCGAGACCTATGCCTTAGCGGTCCGACGGACTCACCACTAGGCTATCACTGCTGTTAAAGCACTGCTGTTTGTGTTTATCAAAGTCTTCTTCTTCGTCTTGCCCTCCCTTACTAGGTGGGGTCGGCACAACATGTACCTATTTCATAAATACATGTTGTTAGAGGTTTTGGCTTATTGTTTTATGACCGGCCACCTGCCTGACATCAACCCTCCTTGGGAATATTCGTTGCGCCATCGCGCGGGTGACCCAATCTGCTTGCTGATATTATGCACTGGGTCCAAAACTGATATGCTTGTCAATCTTATTGCCGACAACTAAGCAGACTATGTTCGTCTTGGTGGAGTATTCTTGAAGTTCCTCTGCAATCATTCGGTTTTGCTAGGGAATTTGGTTCTGACACGTCGTTAACTAATATAGCACCGTCAGCTTCTATTTGTAGTCAACTCCGATTGTAGCTGGGAATGATGAATTTGCAGTCTCCCGTTGTGAACGCTAGGATTGGATTTACCCACACTGCACTCACCGATAAAATAATATACAATTTCTCAATGTAAAAAAAACGCGAAAAATAAATTTTATAAAATATCAAAGTATTCAAAACGGGGTAAACTTTACACCTCTGTTTCTTCGGCTATCTTAGGCGCTACTAGCACGGTCAAAAGCCTTAGTAGCTCAGTAGGCAACTCGTAAGACATGACAGTTATGTATTTATGCAACAATATTCTACGGAACGTTACTTCACGCGGTTATCAACACACTTGGTGTGTCTGCAGAGTACTTTATGACTGTTCAATGTTGCTTCGTTTATGGGTACAAGAGATACGAGATTGTAATAGGTGTTTCTATATCGAAGAAACGGATCGTTTAGCTTACCCCTCGTAGTTGAAATACTACGATTGGTAAGCAATTTAGTGTGTTAAAAATACTTAAGCCAATTTTGCTTGCACACTCTTTTAAACTATTTATAAAATACATACAACAGAATCTTATACGGGTGCATTTATCATTACAGTTATAGCTAATATCAGTATTTCAGGATTGGGAGCATAGTATATAAAGCAAATTAAACCAACATAGACTCTCCACCACTGAGAGTACTTTTAATTGGGTTAGTGATTAGTTACAGAAGCTAGTTCACAATATAACACATAATAATTTAAGATCAGAATATAAGGACAAGCTAATCAGATATAAAAGGTCAGACTTCTTCGACGGTTCGACATGAAATCCTTTGCTCCGTCGAATGACCAGTGTTTTTATAACTTCAGGTAGGTACGTTGATTCATCTTGACGGTTACCCTCCTTTATCAACATTGTCCAGTGTTGCCAGCTACCGATAACAGTATTACTATGCTTTGGAGACAATGCTGCTATTGACTGCCTTGTTGGTCTAGTGGTGGAAATCGTGACTGCTGATCGTGAGGTCCTGGATTCAAACCCTAGGTCAGGCAAAGTTTTATTGGGTTTTTTCGTGTAGAATTCCTCAGTGGCAGTCCGGAGTTTGGATTTGTGCCCGGTTAATGATAATAGGCTTGCCTCTATTTCATGGGACTTAAACATAACGACGAAATGAGGGTGCTACTATACACCACTGCCCAACCCTTCGGGGAATACAGGTGTGATGTTATTTTATGCTTTGGGGATATCGTGTACTTTATTTTTGGTAAAGCATTACTTAACAATCGGTCGGTAACCTTTAACCCCTAGGTATTAATAATGTAGGTATTCTACTTGTACCAGTCAAAAAAAATGCAAATATATACTTTAAATAGCCAATATGTATATATTATATATAATTATAGATCTTTAAAACACTTTTTTTAAATATACCTACTATATGTACACACGACTACAAATCAAGCTAAAAATTACTAGTATAAGCTGACCTCTCATTCTACGGAAATTCAGTACAACAAGAGGTCAGCATAAAGTGGTAATTTTTGGTTTGATAAATACTTTTAAAGAAACCTTTACACAATTTGTTTAGTAATTGTATTACAGCAGTTATAGCCTAGCGGTTGAACACTTGCTTTTCATGCAGGAGGGTCTGGGTTTGACCCCGGCCCGTACCTACTGAGTTTTCGCTTCTTTTATTTTCTTTTTTTTTTCTGGCGTTAGTTCTCCCTTCGGCGACTATGCAAGCCTCATTATGTACGTCTTATTTCTTTCCGAATTCATGTGCGTATCAGAATTTGATTATCACTTGCGTTAACGGTGAAAAAATACATCGTGAGAAAACCTGCACACCTGAGAGGGCCATAAAGTTCTCAATGGTGTGTGTAGTCTGCCAACCCGCACAAGGCCATCGTGGTGGACTAATGCCTAAACCCTTCTCATTCTGAGAAGAGGCCCGTGCCCAGCAGTGGGACAGTAATGGGCTAATTATTATATATAATTACGTCTTACCTATTCAGTTAAGTTGCAAGAAGGCTGACATGATAAGCTATTCGCTTTTTGAATGTAGGCTTCACATAGGGAAAAAAATCCCACAGTCATCTTTAGGGACTCACATTTGTCAGCATGGAATCGCGTTGTTTCATGCTCTATCCTTTTCTGTCGCTCAGCAACGTCATTTAATAGAGCGAGAAAGATAGCGTGAGTGCTATCGCGTGCGTTGCACAGCAACAAACGTGTCGTCAAAGTATAAACAACTAGCGACCCGTCCCGGCTTCGCACGGGTGGACATTTTTCCCGTTTTTGCAACATTTTTCATGTATGATCCGCTCCTATTAGTCGTAGCGTGATGTTATATAGCCCATAACCTTCCTCGATAAATGGACTATCTAACACAAAAAAGATTTTTTCAATTCCAACCAGTAGTTCCTGAGATTAGCGCGTTCAAACAAACAAACTCTACAGCTTTATAATATTAGTATACCTATAGATTTGTTAAATACGATCTTGTGGTAAGGGAGTCAAACTATTGACTGTACCGCTTAAAGCATTTACAGTAAGTAAAATTTGTACTTTTGTGAGTACTTCAAATACGTCAGGAAGCCTCAAGGAACAATTTCAAAGGCTTGATACATTTATTACAAATTCCTCACCAATTTAAATTCTGGGTCAACCGAAACCTAATAGGTCCCTCAAGGAACATTCTCGATATCGACGCCTCGAACAACAATACGTCGTACGTCGGCTTTAGTCTTCAAGAAAAAAACCCTTTCTTGCATTCTTCGAAACATTTCTTCATTACCCTCTAGCGAATTTCTCTGACATTTCGCAGTTATACGTCCAGTCCAATCAATTCTTGTTCAGTAATTTTCGAGAAAAAATTTACATAAGCCGCGAGCAATCGGCTTCTTTCATCGCGGGTTGAAAAGGACCTGTGGTAATGTGTGTTGGCGATAAATTGTGTGTTTCCGAAACGCTGGGGATGCCGCCGGCGAGTCGTGGGCGTCTCAACTTCCCGATGCTAATAATGCTTGATTGGGCTCGGTTTTGGCAGAGGCGACAGTCGTTTGATGGTTTGTCACATTCTGCCTACAACTAGAATGTATGTCCTTTTCAATTAACGAAGAAATTACTGTAAAAATTGTTGAGGAAATTGATACTGTATTACTGATCTATATTTTAACTGCGATCATACGAGTTGCGAGGTTAAGCTGCGCTTGCTGCGGTCAGCCTGTGGAAGGGTGACCGTTCCTTACATATCGAGACCTCTCCATACCTCGGAGAGCACGTTAAACAGTCGGTCCCGGGTGTCATACGAATTCCTATGACAGTCGTTACGGGAAGTCAGAAGCCGGAAAGTCTGACAACCAGTCTAACCTTAGGATATCGGCATTGCCCAGTAACTGGGTTGCTGAGGTCTGATGGCAGTCGCTCCGTGTAAAATACTGGTATTCAGTCGCATCTGGTTAGACTGGAAGCTGACCCTAACATAGTTGGGAAATGGCTAGGCAGAACATTATTGATCTACAGGGTGTAAACGAAATCATGTAATTCCTTTAAACCTCGTGATGTGCTGCTGACATAGGATTAACCCTGCATGAGATACTTTCAGATTCAATAAAATAAATATTACAAAAAGTAAACATGTGTTCTTAACGTGAGGCATTTTAGCGCACCGAGCGAATTGCGCGGCTACCGCGGTCATTTAACTAGGGGCACTCAAATATCTCACGTTAAGAACACATGTTTACTTTTTGTAATATTTTTTTTTATTGAATCCAAGAGTATCCCATGCAGGGTTAATCTATGTCAGCAGCACATCACGAGGTTTGAAGGAATTACATGATTTCGTTTACACCCTGTATATTGTCAATAACTTATAGGAATAACAAATTGTCTATGGTAACTCTGTCACTATGTTTGTTTACTAAATATTTGTAATTTATTATAACAACACGAATTTACGATGCCGGTTAATAACAAATATCACAAATTCACAATATTATTTGTTGTAAATTATGTACCAATTATTATTTGAAAGAGATACTTGATCAACCTGAAACCAAAGGCGGGTTAAATCACCAGCTTGAAATCGAAGATTAGTTTAAAATTAAATAACATAACACCACGCTTTATATTCCCCGAAGGGTACAGCAGAGGTGTTTTAATACACCCTCGTTTCGCCAGTTATGTTTATTAGTCCCATGTAATAGGGGGGCGAGCCTATTGCCATTAACCGGGTACAAATCCAGACTACGTGCTACTAGTGAGAAATTCCTAATGGAAAAACCCAATAACACTGCCTGACCTAGAGATCGAACTCAGAACCTCACGATCAGCAGTCGCGCTTGCCACTACTTGACTAACAAGGCAAAAACATATCCTTAAAATTAAATCATTGTCATAAAATCTAGCTAAAGTATGTTAACGGTGCATTTTTGAGAAGATTTTGAAAGTATGTGCAAGGGATGGGTCACGTCGGCGAGGTGTGGGCTTGACGGCGAATAACTTCTAGATGAGAAAAGATTGCCGATTTGGGATTTTGTGGGCGAGACACTACTTAGTTGTATGGCGGACCTTTTGATGACTTCTTCTATTCTTGCTATTTTTGTTATCTATACTATACTAATATTATAAAGAGGAAAGATTTGTATTTTTGTATGTAACGAATTAACTTAAAAACTACTGGACCGATTTCAAAAATTCTTTTGCCGTTTGAAAGCTACATTATCACTGAGTAACATACGCTATATTTATTACTGGAATAAAACTTCTTACGCGGGCGGAGCCGTGAGGACACAGCTAGTTTATTATATAAAAGTCCATGTCATATACCTTATCAATAATATTATGATACGTTCTATTTAGTAGCATACAATAATATTTTGTACTATAGTTATTTCAAATTCATAGAATATGGCGGTTAAAATTCGATTCAGCATTATTTTCACTATTATCTGTAATGAGTAAGACGAAGATACGGAAAATGCACGAGAACGAAAGAGATAGCTATCTGCAATACAACAATTGGAGTATTTTTGAAATGTCAATTTGGCGCATCAATGACATATTTATTTCTGTTTGTATATCAATGGTTGCAGCTATGTTGATGCTGATAGCGATATTGATCGATGAAAGGGCAGAGCGAGACCAAAAAAAAGATGGATAGATTGTGTGAGGGAGGATATGAAGGAAAAGGGAGTCAATGATGGGACGACGGCAGGAAAGAATGGAAGAGAAAACATTGCACCGAACACAAGTAACATGGGAAAGGGCAGGAAGATGATAATCATTGGCACCAGCTATAATTTTGTAGTCACTAAACGTTTTAACAATGACAAAAACACGAAATAACACTTATCAAAAGAAATCAACGAAAACAATAAAATTCACAGCTACCCGTCAACTGTAGTACACACAATAAGGTCATAAAACACCATAACTTGGCAATTAGTAGCGCCCACGGTAGCAATGGCTGGTAATAAAGCCAATGATCAATTATAATGTTATCCAGAAGGTCCAATTACTAATCATTATTGATCATAGTTTGTATCGTCCTTGAGTGGAGGACCTCTTGGCTTCTTATCGACCGCGCAGATTATACAATTTGCAAGGTTAAGCTGTGCTTACCGCGGTCAGTCCGTGGTAGGTGAACGTTTGTTACACATCTAGACCCCTCCGTGCCTAGGAGAGCATGTTAAACAGTCGGTCCCGGGTGTCATACGAATACCTATGACAGTCGTTACGGGTAGTCAGAAGGCTGAAAGTCCGATAACCAGTGTCACTCTAGGATATCGGCATTGCTCAGTAACTGGGTTGTGGAGGTCTGATGGCAGTCGCTTCGTGCAAAATACTGGTATTCAGCCGCATCTGGTTAGACTGGAAGCTGACCCCAACATAGTTGAGAAAAAGCTAGGCAGAATATTATCATCCTTAAGTACAAGAAACAAGCCTTCTTTTTCGACGTTTTTAGGTCATGAGAGGCAACTTATGTATCGCTGTGGTCATCATAGTATCCTGAAAATTTAATGGTAATCATGGAACATCAACAATCATTCACGATACAAGCCCATGCTTGTGAATAGACTGCTGAAATAAAGGGATATTACGGGGGAATATTTTGATTATCACTTGTGTTGGTGAAGGAAAACACTGTGAGGAAATTAGCACACCTGAGAGTGCTCCAAAAATCTCTCGATGGTGTGTGTAGTCCGTAACCTGTGCCAAGCCAGCGAATCTAACAGACTAAGGCCTAAACACTTCTCATTCTGACAACAGGCTGATTTTATTATTTATTATTACTAAACGGTTTTTAATTACCTTCACTTCGTATATTTTTTTGTGTGATCCAAATCTCGCAACGGATTTATCAACTACTTCTGCTTAACCGATTCTCCTGAAACATTGCACATAAATTCAATTCCCGTGACAATAAAACATTGTAATAATTTCAACCTTGAATCCTCAAATTCTGATGCTGCAGGGGTACTGCTAGATAAAAACGTTTAACTTAAAAGGTTTTTTTATTAAGGGATTATATTCCATACTCATGACATTTTGAACAGCGGCTGCTAAGTTGTATTTTGTAAACTTGAGCCATATTACACTTAATCTATGCAAATAAATAAAATTGAAGTATCTATTTGTAATGTAACATCTTTTTAATAAATGCATATGAAAATATACGAGGTAAATATAATAAAAAAACATTTTTTTGTCTTTTTGTCTCTCTGTTTGTTCCGGCTAATCTCCGAAACGGCTGGACTGATTTTAACGGGACTTTCACTGGCAGATAGCGGATGTTATAAGGAGTAACTTAGGCTACTTATATTTTACAAAAAAAATAGAGTTAGGGATCTGCGCAAAAAATTAAAAGCCATCCGACTTCTACGCAGACGAAGTCGCGGGTACTGGGCATAGCTAGTATTTTAATATATTCGAGACAATCAATCCTTCTGTAAATATGACACCTTTCCACAATACTTACACTACTTTCATTTCAACTACATGTGACTTCACAAACAAACAGTTTCAAGTATCACTCAAGATTAAAGTTTGAAGTCGCACACCATATTCGACCTGCGATCAAGAAACACTTGCGTAACGCACTGTGTGTATGTACTTCACAAATTAGCGTGCCTATAAAAAGCGACGTGCGCGTAGGCATAAAACAAATACGTTGTTCATTTACTTCTCTTTGGTGGAGGTCAGTAGGCCACAATATGGCGCAGTATAGCTTATTTCAGACTCGAGAACGTTTGAAGGGATGGGAGAAGTTTTTTCTTAGTATAAACAGTATAATCAACCTTGTGTCTAGCGGCGTAGAGCTTGAAATTGAAAGTAGTTAAGTTTATGAATGTTGTGACTGAATATCTGAATGTTTTAATTTACATTTTAGGCAAAAAATATGTTAGCTCTATTCTTGCGTTTATTTCTTTGCCAAAGAAGCAATTTTACATACAAATATTAAAAGCTAGAACTTCAGTGTCGTAAAATAAACCCCGTTATGCAATGTTCAATCATCTTCAAAATAAATTATTTATAATAAATTATTGTAATTGGGTGCTGTAAGGGATTCGTGGCTAATTACCAACCGCGCGGATCATACGATTTGCGAGGTTAAGCTGCGCTTGCCGCGGTCAGTCCGTGGATGGGTGACCGTTCGTTACATATCGACTGGAAGTTAACCCCAACATAGTTGGGAAAAGGCTAGGCAGAACGTGACAACCTGGACCTGTTTTCGATATACTGGTGGGCTACTATTTTTTTATGTTTTTATCTTTTTTTTTATAGAAATATTAAAAATGTAAAATTATAATGTTAAGTAAATTGTAATGATTGTAAAATCTAGAAGGATGTAAGATGTTATGATTCAGAAAATTCATTGTCATATTTTTGCCTGGATTCCAGATTACTTAATATCTACATAATCTAATCGTTGCTGCCTCGTTCTAGTGGTGGCAAGCGCGACTGCCGAGCATGAGGTCCCGGGTTCGATCCCCAGGTCGAGCAAAGTTTTATTGGGCTTTCCCGTGTGTTTTGTTTTTCAGTAGCAGCCCGGAGTTTGGATTTGTGCCCAATTGATGGAAATAGGTTCGCCCACTAATTCATGGCGAAATGAGGGTGTTACACCTCTGCCCTACCCTTCGGGGGATATGGCGTGATGTTGTTTATCTATTCGTGTGTTAGGCGATCTTCACACAAGCTTACAACATTATACCCTTATTTGAAATGCAGTGCTTGATGTTATATAACAGCCCTTAGGCGTTGTCCATACGTTATCGGTATTACGTGTGGGGTATCGCTTCGACGAGATCTCGATTGCGGGCTGCGATCGGTCGATATTTTACAACTGAGATGGCCAACCTTTCGTCGATAGTTTTTATAATTAAAATAATTATAAAAAAATGGCTAGAACGTGCCAACAAACACTTTTGGTGAAATGTTTCTGGAATTCACCGTGTATCGTAGTCCACTTCTGGGCATAGGCTTTTCCTATAAAGTTACTTTTATTTTTCTGGCTTGTCCTAGGTTAGTCATAAAAGTAGCTCTGTCGCACCAATTACAATACCTACTGCTTCTTGTTGCCTGTCTATTACAACTTATAAGTTGCATGTCGTAACTATTTTAATTTTTTTTTAAACCTGGTCCCTCACTAGATCTTCTCCTGTGTCGTGGGTGCATTTAGAGACACAAATCGTCACACGCACAAACATCCAGACCCGGAAAAACTATCTGTAGGCCATATAAATATTTTTGTTCCGTGCGGGAATCGAATCCACGACCCGTAGCGCAGTAGCCGATCGCTCAGCCACTGCACCAAACGTGTCGTCAATTCATTCACCTTACCCTGCTGATGCTGGGTCCTTTTTTACAATGACACATCAAATATAACATGCAATTATCACAGCTGAGTTACCCAGACTGAGTTGTTAGTATGTGCAATCAGAAATATAAATTAATAATTATTATTGTTAATGTATGTATGTAGGTATTGCATCTGACACAAAGGTGTCGATTCTGTGCGCACTTTGACGTGACTAAACTAAACTAAGGGTATTTGTCTCTTTCTGTTTCAATAGAAAAAGAAAGTGACAGTTGCGTTTAGTCTAGTTTAGTAGTGTCAAAATTTGCTACAGAATCAGTACCACTATTGACAAATGGCGACGTCGTGTTACTAGCGTGGTTTTTTCAAATGGCGACGTCGTGTTACTAGCGTGGTTTTTTCAAATGGCGACGTCGTGTTACTAGCGTGGTTTTTTCAAATGGCGACGTCGTGTTACTAGCGTGGTTTTTTCAAATGGCGACGTCGTGTTACTAGCGTGTTTTTTTCAAATGGCGACGTCGTGTTACTAGCGTGGTTTTTTCAAATGGCGACGTCGTGTTACTAGCGTGGTTTTTGACAAATGGCGACGTCGTGTTACTAGCGTGGTTTTTGACAATTGGCGACGTCGTGTTACTAGCGTGGTTTTTGACAAATGGCGACGTCGTGTTACTAGCGTGGTTTTTTCAAATTAATGTATTAGAGAATGGTAGCTTTAAAATATGCATACCTACTTACCTACTAATTCTTCATTAAGCGGCTAGAAAAGTATGAAGTATAGAAGGCCGCAAGACGGAGGACAATATAACGCTATCATGAAAAGACACATGCAGCAGAAGATGGTTACAGACATAAGAAGAATGAAATTAAAATATTTCGTAGGTAGATACTTACAATTTTTGGTTTTACCATAAGTTGGTGAGCCCTGTTGTAGGTAGGTACCTACAACAATGCCGGCTGGTCAGACCCGCAAACAAATCATTGAAAGTCGATTACTTTGTGATGTTTAATGTTTAAGCTATATGCATAGGTAGTGAGTGGTTTTTGGTAAAAATGACTGCTTTTTGTGTTGAAACATAATCTCTGAATATTTTTTTTATGCTTATCTTAAGTTAAATACTTATCTAATAAACACTTTTTAACAAAAATAAAACCGACTTCAAATTGTCTATCTCCGAAGTTCTTCATCAGATCTTCACCAAATTTAAATGGGACCACTTCGAAAAAATACTCTTTAAACAAAAAATAATCTTTTAAATCGGTTCACAATTAGCAAAGATATCGCGGAACAAACATACATACATAAAACAAAAAAAAACATACAGTCGAATTGAGAACCTGTTCCTTTTTGGAAGTCGGTTAAAAAGAGAAGCTTTATGTTGTGATACTATGACACTATTGACTATGTGGAATTATGATAGCAGTAATAGCCTAGTGGCGTGACCGTCGGACTGCCAAGTCATAGGTCTCGAGTTCGAACCCAAGGCACGCACCTCTGACTTTTCAGATTCATGTGCCTATTGTATAATTATCACTTGCTTAAAAACGGTGAAGGTAAACATCGTGAGGAAATGCCTGAGAGATATTTCTCGACTGCATGTGAAGGCAAGTCAGAGGGCCATGGGCGGTATAAACTCTGACACCAGGTTAGTCACTAACCACATGAAGAAGATGGATATAGCAGGATAAGTAGAACTTTATTTCACTCCAAGCTTCATGATGTTATAAATTATTATCACATAACATAAACATAACATCACGCCTATATTCCCCGAAGAGTTGGGAAGAGATGTATAGTAACATCCTCACTTCGCCGTTATGTTTAAGTCTCATGTAATAGGGGGCGAGGGTATTGCCATCAACCGGGCACAAATCCAAACTCCGGGCTGCTACTGAGGAATTCCAGACGGAAAAACCTAATAACACTTTGCCCAACCTGGGGATCGAACCCAGGGCCTCACGATCAGCAGTCACGCTTGCCACCACTAGACCAACGAGGCAGTAAATTACTATCAGGTGATACAGATACACCTACCTACCAGGTGATACAGGTATACCTACATATAACATACCAAGTAATTATTCACGAGAAAGTTCTCGAAGCAATTTTTAAGAACTTAATAACACAATACAACAATTCAAATCAACTAATGAACAACCTTTTAATTCAACTAGCTATAATGAGCTACCGTATTCAAAACCCGTTATCCACTGAGGCGTAACTTATAATAATACACTAGCCAATAAAAAGGTGAAGAATTATGAACAGCACGCGTGTATAGTTAATTCTGAACGATACAATAATAATAATGGTGGTACGCCTTAGTGGGTAGTGGCATTAATTTGTCTGTGTCGGTTTATAATTATACACTTAGACAAATAGAATTAGTGTGATGTTGATTGGGTTCTTTAGATATTTTAGGATCAATATTTCTTTAAAAACAAGGTACAACGTAGCAGCCAGTATACATTAAGCGCTTAGGAGCGCGCGCTTTGGTAAAGCGCGTTGCGAGTTACGGGATAATAGCATGGAGCGTACACACACAAACGCGTGCTTTTGGCCAAACGCTCGTCAAGCGCGCGCTTCAAAGCGCTTAAGAGGAAATGCGGTCGGCATTTAGTCCATACAAACGTATTGCTCAGTTTCCTCCTTGGATAATGTCACTAGAACTAACATTTTTTACCATATGATATATATCTACCACCACTTTGTCCTTATGTTTTGTTTTTATAAATAAATTAATTATTAAAGGAACTAGAAACGTTTAAACTTTACAAAAATCGACCGGTTTTACCACCGTTTTCAAACATCTGGCAAACAAATTTGACGAATATAAAAAATAAAAGAAAAACATACAGACATAACCAAAGTCTTTTTTAAAATATAACAGAAAAAAATATTAAAAACAGTCCAGATTTGAAGAAGGAAACAGGGAAATACGAAAGTACGATTTCGCTAATATTGCACAGGAGAAATCAGTCCGAGATGCAGGTGTCTCTTTCGCGCTCAATTGGGAAGGTTTGCGGGAGGGGTGGGACCCGTGGGACGGAAATAGATCGCTAAAACCCATTCAAATTATTAATATTTTGCAGTCCGCGTTCCTCTTAATGTGTACTGACTGTAACTGTCACTGTCTTAAATTTGGACGACAATTTTTAGTACGACAACAGAGCGTTAACGCAACAAATTGGCAATTCACAGAAAATCTATCACACCATTTCTGAGCAATAAAGTAATGATAAATAACATAACATCACGCGATTGGGCAGAGTTGTAGTAATAACACCCTCATTTCGCCGTTATGTTAAAGTCCCATGTAATAGGGGGCGACCCTATAGCCATCAACCGGACACAAATCCAAACTACGGGCTGCTTCTGAGGAATTCCTCACGGAAATACCCTATAACACTGTCCGACCTGGAGATCGAATCCAGGACCTCACGATCAGCAGTCACCACTAGACTAACGTGGCAGTTACGAAATACCTGAAGAACAACAGAACAGAAAAGGACCCTTGACCGTCTTGTCCATGGTGATGTGTTTAGATCCGGCAAAATCACCAGACCTACCTAAGAACAACGGTGATGTCCTAGTTTAGCAACTCGCCCCGGCTTCGCACGGGTGCAATGTAGATACTAATGTAGGGCATATAAACCTTCCTCTTGAATCACCCTATCTATTGCTGAAAACTGCATTAAAATCCGTCGCGTAGTTTAAAAGATCTAAGCGTACAGACAGCGGGAGCGACTATGTTTTATACTATGTAAAGATGTACCTTTGTCCACACGACGAATCTACGTCCAGCAAAAATTTTATCTTTTATCCGGCACAGTGGACAAAAGGGCTAGGATATCTGATTGTTGCTGCTTTGTGGATGACGAGAAACTTGTCCCCTTGAAGAGTAGGAGGCATATCCCGATGATAATGGAAATGATGCAGCATATAATGATGTTAGCAAAACTGAATTTTATAATGGACTTAATAAACTCTATGATGAAGGTACAGTAACAGCCCGTCCACACAGCGGATCCGTTTTAATGGATCCGTTTTTAACGGATCCGTCGGTACCAACTGGATTAGTTGTTCACATCTGTACCTACCGACGAATCCGTTAAAAAAATTACAGCTGCGTCGCATCTGGCAGGCAGGATAAGATAAAAATAACGGATCGTGTGAACGCACCCATACATCTTCATGTACGGATCCGTTTTTTATACTGTTCCGTCATCCAGTTTTTGATGATAAAACGGAACATGTAAAAATGTCCGACCAGTATATTTTACTGGATTCGGAATACTGTCGTGTATGTGAGCTCGCTCATACAATTACAGGCGCCATCATCAATATACAAATGGAACCGCTAAAACGGGTCCTGTAAACAGTTTCTGTGTGAACTAGCTGTAAGGTAAGTACCTACAGTAGGTACTCATATGAACAGATAGGTGAATGAACGCCAGAAAGCCTTTACTGACAAAGGATCTCTAACAACGGTTATTTTTTTAAGTGGAGATTAATCTCAATTAATGAGAATTTGTTTAAGCACAGACAATGGATAATTTGACGCTAAGAAATATTACTATTATAATAGACTCTATTTTAAGTTTGTTAAAAAAACATGGACGTTTATAACCAGTTGAGAAAAACAAAAATGACTATAAGTGATGGATCTCCACTGGCTAGGAATGACGATAACATAACATAACATCACGTATTGTATTCCCCGAAGGGTTCGGCAGAGGTGTTTTAGTAACACCTTCGTTTCGTAAGTCCCATGTAATAGGGAGCGAGCTTATCGCCATTAACCGGGCACAAATCCACACTCCGGGCTCCTACTCCTGAGAAATTCCTAATGGAAAAACCCAATATAATTTTGCCCGACCCGGACATCGAACTCAGGACCCTATTTTCAGCAGTCACGCTTACGATCACTACACCAAAAAGGCAGTCGATGAGAATGACAATGTTAAAACAAAGTTCTAGATTGTGGATGAAGAGGTACGGATGGATTAAATATACGTGGATGCTGATGATATAGCTACAGATGATGATGTGTTGTGCAATTTGTTAAAGGAAGACGCTCCACATAGTATAACTATACTCCGGCCATTTAAATTTTGTATAAAATGTAAACAAACCTTTGATCATGACATAATTATACATTTTGCTTTAAGAACCTATTAATAATATACATAAAAAAAAAAACAAAATCGAAGAGTTATGCCTCGTTGCTCTAGTGGTGGCAAGCGCGACTTCCGATCATGAGGTCTTGGGTTCGATCCCCAGGTCGGGCAAAGTGTTATTGGGTGTTTCCGTGATGAATTCCTCAGTAGCAGCCCGGTGTTTGGATTTGTGTCCGGTTAATGGCAATAGGCTCGCTCCTATTACATGGGACTTAAACATAACAGCGAAATGAGGGTGTTACTGTATACCTCTGCCCAACCCTTCGGAAAATACAGGCGTGATGTTGAAGATTCGTCTAAAAATGTGTGTATGGTTGGATTGCTAAAGTAAAACGAATGTTTTACAGTCAAATATTTGTTTACCTTTTGTACAAAATTTTAATGGCCGGTATACATGTCGCTGTTATCCAATAAATGTATCTGAGAATGGGAATAAAACCCGCTCCAAATCAGTCGAGAATACTTTAGGATGTAAAAGATTAACATAACCATATCCGTACGTAACAATATAAGAATTTAGCACCTAAAACGATCTAACTAATCCATATAGATAACCAAGCCAAAAACATGCGCGTACGCATTAATAAATCGTTGTGAGCACGCGCGAGGTCATGGTTCCGTTGACCTGTGACTCATCGCTACCGACTCAATGGTATGAGTTTTGATTCTTTTGACTAGGAAATATACACTTTCAAACCTATTGTTTAATGAGGGACGGCAGATATTTCGGTTAGTGAAGTTTTAGATTGGCGGAAAATTACGAAGTCAAGGATGTTTTAGGGATTTGGGTTGCAAAGATTAAATATCATTCCCTTCTTTTTATCGTGTTCAATTGCCTTTGGTTAGACTGGAAACATAGTTGGGTAGTAACTAGGCAGATGGGTTTTAAGCGTGAATGCCGTTTGATCAACACCTAAGGACTAGGCTTTTTCGTGCGTGAGGTATATTACCTGACTTTGAAGGACATCAAAACTAAATGTGGTTTGGCAAAAGCATTCATTAGTATGTTAATTACATTTGAAAATTTACCCTAACATTGTTTCTTTCTTTCTTTCTTTCTAATTTACTCCAAGATTATAGAGATCAAAGAGTAATTTACCCTAAGATTGTAGAGATCAAAGAGTAATTTACTCCAAGATTGTAGAGATCAAAGAGTAATTTCTCCGAGTATATCCAAATATTTCTTATAAAGAGCCTTAGAAAGTCTCAATGGACTTCTTCATCATTGTTTTTGTTTACATACAAGTCGTTATATGAAGGTTTGCTACTAACAGCTAGTTCACACAGAAACTGTTTACAGGATCCGTTTTAGCGGATCAGTTTTTATTTTGGTGATGGCGCCTGTAGTTGTATGAGCGAGTTCACATACATGACAGTATTCCGAATCCAGTAAAAAATACTGGATCCGTTATTTTTATCGTATCCTGTCTGCTAGATGCGACGAAGCTGACCGTCTTTTACTGATCCGTCGATACAGATGTGAACAACACATCCAGTACCGACGGATCAGTTGAAACAGATCCGCTGTTTGAACTGGCGGTTACTCGTGTTCTTCCTGAGAAGACCTACCGTCTACAAGTAAAGATAAGAAAAAAGTTTCGATAAAGAAAAAGTAAGAATTGTTGTTATTACAAAGGGCCTGTTCCTAGGCGTTAAAAAGGAAGGAATCCTAATAAGGCTCTATGACAAATAGAGTATTAACTAGCCAGCGCTACTGCAGTTAACACCTGCTGACGTCATTCCGTATACTGAAATAATACTAGGAGTATTTGTTTGAAAGGGGAGTAGGGTTTCCATGTAGATCTACATTTAGGACAGGTCTTCAAAAATATAGGTACCTATGAAATTTTATTGCTTTTTTTTGTTGTGAACATAAAAAAATACCTCGATGGGTTAGGCAAAGGTGTATAGTAACACCCTTATTTTGCCACTATGTTTAAGTCCCATGTAATAGGGGGCGAGTCCAATGCCATCAACCGGACACAAATTCAAACTCCGGGTTGCTATTGAGGAATTCCACACAGAAAACCTCAATAACACTTTGCCCGACCTGGGGATAGAACCCAGGACCTCACGATCAGCAGTCGCACTTGCCACCACTAGACCAACGAGGCAGTTAAAGTAGTTATTAGTTTTTTATTGTAAACTAGCGGCCCGTCCCGGCTTCGCATGCGTGGACATTTTTCCCGTTTTAACAACATTTTTAATTTATGCTCCGCTCCTATTGGTCGTAGCGTGATGTTATATAGCCTATAACCTGCCTCGATAAATGGACTACCCAACACAAAAATAATTTCTCAATTCCAACCAGTAATTCCTGAGATTAGCGCGTTCAAACAAACAAAATCTTCAGCTTTATAATATTAGTATAGATAATGTTATATTTACTGTAGGTGAAATTTATTTGTGTTGTGCCGTGTGGTTTCCGTTAAAATATTATCATATCTTTTCTTCCAGTTGATGTCGTAAATGGCGACCCAAAGATTGTTTCAAGGGGATGCGCAGAAGCATCTTCCTATGCGCTAAAAACAGAATATTTCCCAATTTTTGATCGACGCGTGACCTGCCCAGCCCTTTACGTTTACGGGCCAATGTTTGATTCTTGTTGGATGTGTCCGATAAATGGCCATCGATTGGCATCCCATATCATGGCGCCTTATACCGTAGGTACATGGCAAAGATAATAAACTTTTTTTATTTAGAGACAAAAAATATACCTTCGAAAAGGATATAAAATATATATCTTCGAAAAGGATATAAAATATATATCTTCGAAAAGGATATAAAATATATTTGTAGAATATTAAAAAAAAGAAAACTCAAGAAGCTTGTGTTGGTAACATTTTTATGATTTAATTACTGTATATAAATGTATATTCTTCTGTCTTTAAATCTATTTAAATATAATATATGTTCTATTTTATTACATTATACATATATTTGCTTGTTGTAAATTTTAATTACTGTAATAAAATTTTATAATGAAACAAAATTATAGAGCTCATTATTCTTTCATTTATTTTGATTACCTAGCAGTAAATTGTATTTAAGTGTCTATAAAATGAAATAAATGTGTTAATTTTGATGCTTATGTAACAAACAATATATACTGATTTTTATAATATGGCCCAGTGCTTTATTTACCGCAAGAAACAGAGAAAATAACACGGTTTTTAATTTTCTATTGTGTTCATGTTTACTAAAAGCATAAAAAAAACTATCAATTAATCTGATAAAAAGCTAACATATTATATGAGCATAATGTTCAGTGCAAACTACCTACCTAAACCTACGCTAATGTATGAAAAAAAAAGCTGCATTTCACCTTTTATAGGTCGTAAAAGGTTTACAAATAAATATGGCATTAAATTAAAATATATACATACACTAGCGGACCTGGCAGACGTCGTCCTGCCCTAAAAATTTGGTGACATACCGACAGCAGCGCCACCTACCGGGTCCAATTGTGAATCTAAACCATCCAGGATGCCACCCAAACGCATACAAAAAAAATCATTCAAATCGGTCCAGCCGTTTAGGAGGAGTTCAGTGACATACACACGTACAGTCGAATTATATATAAAGATAAACTCACACCTTTTTCCATGGTGGTAGGCAGAATCTATAGGACGATAAATTAAAATATAAATTAGAAAATGCGTTATCAACATGTCATTCAAAATTAGGACTTGTCCTGACTATCCCTAGAATCATATCATCCCTACATATGTATGATTTTATTATTATCTAAGCGCGGTCGTGTGATACTGTGTGTTTGTTCGTTTGCCTGGTAGCAAACAGAGGCATGCCTTGCTTAATTAGCTCATTAACCCCTCGAAGTGAAGTGGAGTTGATTTGGAAGATATGTGTGGTTTGTTAGTAGGCAATGATTGTTAAAAAGATTCGTGTATTTATAGTTACACGTAATATTGACAAGGTTTTTTAAATTTATTGACAATATTACAGTTTTTTGTAAGACCCTTTCAGGAAAACCAAACATGTCCTAATTATCCAATATGAACGAAGCACTCGAGAGAAAATAATTAGTAACAAACAGTTTTTCAACCCCTCTACTGCTAGAATAGACTATTCCAGCTTGGAGTGTAAATGTGTTGCTGTTCCACAAACGATGGGACACCTGACATCATGCCCTGCGTGCCCTGATATCTGCATGTTACAGGAACTAATGGACGCTACTGATAACGCTAAACTCTTAGCTAAGTTCTGGGCCAACTCAATTTAGATTAGAATTTAGAAGAAGAAGAATAGGCCACATCCAATTTGTGCCGTTCTTCCATTTATCTGTCTAGTCTTTTCCCAACTATGTTGGGGTCAGCTTCCAGTCTAACCAGATGCTGCTGAATACCAATATTATGCACGGAGCGACTACCATCAGAACTCCGCAACCCTGTTACGGCAACGCTGATACTCTAAGGCTAGACCAGTTGTCAGATTTTCAGGCTTCTGACTACCCGTAACGACTATCATAGGTATTGGTATAACACTTGGAACCGACTGTTTAACGTGCTCTCCGAGGCACGGAGGGGTCTCAATGTGTAACGAACGGTCACCCATCCACGGACTGACCGCGGCAAGCGCAGCTTAACCTCGCAACTCGTATGATTCGCTCGATTGGTAACACAAGCCCCTCATTAAAATAATAATTAAATAAAAATATTCACGATTAACAATAATATTTTTTTATAGAAATTTTTGACATGAAAACTTACTTAAAAAACCGACTTCGATATTTCTCAAAGAAATAAAAACGGAAATCGATCTACAAAATTAAATCATACTACGGACTAATTTAACTGTTAAATTTATTTAAATTATCAGGTTTACGAGTATATCTTCTCGAACAACAAAGAAATCTATAAACACCTGGAATTAATTAATTCCACTATTCATATATAAAGACAAAAGAATGCAGTTTGAATCATTGTCAAAATATTCACTGTGTTAATATTTTTTTACTGTCATCAATAACATTAATAAGGATATTCGAGCATAATGAACTTTCATGCTGCGTGGGAGTGGTTTATCAGCTATTGTTCAATGTGTTTCTAACTAGGTTTTGAGCGTGATGACGCCTAAGAAAATGGGGGTGTTTCGTTCCTTGAAATGGTGATACGTGGGTTTAAATGTACTTAATTTTAAAACGGATTTATACAGGGTGTAAACGAAATCATGTAATTCCTTCAAACCTCGTGATGTACTGCTGACATAGATTAACCCTGCGAGGGATACATTTGAATTCAATAAATAAAAAAATTACAAGAAGTAAACATGTGCTCTTAACGTGATGCATTTTAGCGCGCCGAGTTAAATGACCGCGCGTCGAGCGATAGCCGTGCAATTCGCTCGGGGCGCTAAAATGTCTCACGTTAAGAGCACATGTTTATTTCTTGTAATTTTTTTGTTTATTGAATCCAAATGTATCCCGTGCAGGGTTAATCAATGTCAGCAGTACGTCACGAGGTTTGAAGGAATTACATGATTTCGTTTACACCCTGTATATTAGAAAACGGAAGTGAAGATTTAGTAATTTGGTTTCATTTCTTTTTGTTTTATCGTATCTTTCAGCCTTTTTCTTGAAGGCACGTGTTGTAAGAGAATATTTCATGCTGTGGTAAAAAGATTAGGCAGTCAGCAAGGTTGGTAATGACGCTGACTGCCCATGGTGCGCCGGTCGTACTTAAATACAAGGTGTAAAAAGACCCTTCACCAAGCCGTCAACCATGCATTCAGTACATCAAACTAAGTAACCCTACGCAAAAATTGTCGCTGGGAAACTACTTTTTTTTTCGGTGAAAAATTTCGTTTTACTGTAAAGCTAACTGTAATGCACTCAAAACACTGTGCTGATAGATGCAATGAGTAGTAAACGGGTAATGGAGGATTTCAAGTACATTTGCAACCTTCAAAACTAGTATTTTTTTTAAAAGTTGTGAAAAAGTTGGAACTTTAACCGTATATCTCCGTAACTAGAAGGTTCCCAGGCATAGTCCAGAACAAAAAAATTATCGCAATGACGTGGAGAACAAGTGCCTTTCGGCTTCGTTAAGGGTCTTTTTACACCGTTTATACTCGCGGGTACTCTTTTGATAATGCATCTACTCTAATCCTGATCTAATTGTTATCACAAATACATTAGCCCATTACCGCCCCACTGCTGGGAACGTGCCTCTTCTCAGAATGAGAAGGGTTTCGGCCTTAGTCCACCACGCTGCCCTGGTGCATGTTGACAGACTACACACCATCGAGACCTTTATGGAGCCCTCTCAGGTGTGCAGGTTTCCTCACGATGTTTTTCCTTCGCCGTTAACGCAAGTGATAATCAAATTCTGATCCACACATGAATTCGAAAAGTTTGAGGTACGGGCCGGGATCGAACTCAGACCTTCCTGCATGGAAGGCAAGCGTTCAACCGCTAGGCTATCACTAATATTGGTTTTTTTTTTTAGAATCATATCCACCTAATTGCTTACTTCTATTGTTATCAAATACATTATACCTTTTGCAACAGTACATCTAACGAAGATAAACTAATGGAGGTATTCCATTTTATATATAACTAGCGACCCGCCCCGGCCTCGCACGGGTGCAATGTAGATACTAATGTGGGGCATATAAACCTTCCTCTTGAATCACTCTATTGCTGAAAACTGCATTAAAATCCGGTGCGTAGTTTAAAAGATCTAAGCATACAGACAGCGGGGGCGACTTTGTTTTATACTATGTAAAGAAGATTATATAAGATCTGAAAGGCATACTGGATTTACTTCTGGTCTAACGATCTAAGAGATTAATTTTTATAATCTCACTGATATAGCTGTTTGGACAGGGACGGAATTAGGTGGGTGTTGGGTGCAAAATATTTGGATTATTAAAATGGCTGTGAAATTGGTCCTCGACGAAACGACGAGGCAACTTGAATCAGTGTTGCTAATTTTCCACTGTAATATTATTACGTTAAGAACTAGAGTCTAACCTAAGGATATCGGCATTGCCTAGTAACTGGGTTGCGGAGGTCTGATGGCAGTCGCTCTGCGTAAAATACTGGTATTCAGCCGAATCTTGTTACACTGGAAGCTGACCCCAACATAGTTGAGAAAAAGCTAGGCGGAACACTTACGTAGTTTTAATGTATTTTGGCCATACTAAATATAAATCACCGTGGAAGAAATAAATATGTTATCATCCCTTTTAAAAATTCAAACTACCTATATATTTTGTATTATAATAAATTAATTCTTCTAAATTGTACCGTTTTAAGGCACCACAAAAATGGTCCTATATACAAAGAATGATAACAATCGTAATGCTTATTTTACCACGGATTCAAATATTATTTATCAAGATACGTATAAAGAGTCCCAAAATATTACCATTAATCAATAAAACCACGGTTCTATTTATCTTTGAAGCAATGAGGCGTTAGACAAATATAATAAAATATTTACTCCTATTTCGACCGCTATGTCGAGTAACCGCGTGTATTTGAACAAAGATAAAAAACCCATAAAACTTCATTATTATTTGTTTTGTTAAGAAGCGTTTTCTTAAGAATTTTAGTCGATGAAATTTTCCATCATATACAGACAGCATTCAAAACGATTATTGTGCTTAGAAATATTTTAGAAATAGTGATTTACAAATAAAAACTTGCCATTTTTTTTCACTAATTATGACAGCATAATTTAAAGAACATTATTATGATACATTGAAATCATTAATATAACTTTTGAGATAATTAATTTCGAAATTTGAATATACTTATAATGCTGGTTGTACCTACGCCGTCGAGTGGCTCGATTCGAGGTAAATAAATAAATCGAGTAAATATTGTATAAGAGACGTTTTATGAGTAAATTACACGACTGGGAAACATGTTCTATGTGCTAATATCTCATTTTGACGGGGTTTTTCTTTGGCAGTCAATTAAAAAGCCGCTTTTGTCAATATAGATGTTAAAATAACAGATTAATTGATGGAGCGTTAAAACGGGTATTAAGATTTCCGTTTGTCTAGAAATTGTAAAGATGGCTGCAGAGATGACTATTTCTGAGGTTTTGTATTTCGAGGTCACTATTTATGTAATTTTTTTTTAACTTTAATTTTTTCTCAAGACTGTAGTAGTTTCTGAGTTACAAGGTGGGGACGCTGACTTGACGTCAAGCTAGCATCCCCAATAATAGCTGATGATAATTCGAAAAGTCAAAAATGATTTCATTTTGGTCACTACTTAGGCAATTTTTTTTTAATATAACAAAAATCCTGGAGTCTTTGGCGAGGACGTCAGCATGACGCCAACAATTACAATTAACTTTAATCAATTAATACGTTCCAAATAAAACAAAATAGCCATTTTATTTGCACCCACGCTTTACCGAGTGCGTCTCTGCATGCTAAGCCGCGAGTAGCGAGTTGACACTGGCTACCCGTCTAAAAATAATATCACAACAAAAAAAAACAATTCATTAATTTATACATTAACATTTTTATTGATATTTACTTTATATTAAGTAACACTATGCGTCAGAGTCGGGCCCCCTGTGGATTTTGAAAATATTCGTTTTTATATAGATGTGTCAGACGTTGTAAGTAGGTATTAAAGTTGTCTAATTAGGTATACTAATGTTATAAAGCTGAAGAATTTGTTTGTTTGAATGCGCTAATCTCAGGAACTACTGGATGGAATTGAAAATGTTTTTTTGTGTTGGATAGTCCATAATGTTGCACAAACGGGAAAAATGTCTACCCGTGCGCAGCCGGGACGGGCCGCTAGATTGTTCTAAATCTGTAAGGTGATACAATAGTTATACAAGGTTGTTTTTACACACTTAAGCCTTGATTTCTCTAAGAGACTAATAATAATAAGCTTTATTTCTCTCTTCACAAAGGCAATACATTATATTCTTATATATAATACATGCTAATTTAAAGTACATAGTAGAAATATGCTCCTTTGTGAGAGACTGGAGTCCGTACTAGGAAATCCCTGTGTGACAGATCACCAGGCTCTCACCTTGAAAACATGGTAGGCGCTCAAGACATGAAAAGAGACTTATGTAGAAATTAAAACTATTAAAATGTGTACAAATTAATTTGATTGTTACTAATTTTAATGTAACTAATGGATCAACATGCTGCGGTATGACGCAGGTCATCTACGTGAACGTCCCGTGGACAATGTCACGGAACAATTCGCTCGCACACACCTGCGCCCGCTCTCGAAGCAACGGCTTGCAACATGTCCCGCGTCACGTAGAAATGCCGCACGCTTTGCGGGGTAGTGTGCAACGTTGCAGTGTCACGTAGACTCAATGTTGCGCGTCATGTTGGTGAACATATTGTCTCCTAGTGAATCCAAGCACTAGGTAAATAGTTCAGAATTACTAGGACATTCGATTGGCATAGTTTTTATAGCTACCAAATGATCCAAAAATCATTTTTCAACATGGATCCAATAGGTTTCTACGTATGTCAGTGGACCGTAAACAGCAGTGATAGCCTAGTGGTGTGACCGTCGGACTACCAAGTCATAGGTCTCGAGTTCGAACCTAAAGCACGCACCTCTGACTTTTCGGATTCATGTGCGTATTGTATAATCATCACTTGCTTAAAAACGGTGAAGGAAAACATCTTGAGGAAACCGGCATGCCTGAGAGATATTTCTCGATAGCATGTGAAGCCAAGTCAGAGGACCATGGGCGGCATACAGTCGGACACCAGGTTAGGCATTAACCTTACGAAAAGGAGGGTCGACCGCGAACCTTGAGGCTTGAGACAGTGGCCTTTTTTTTTTTTTATCTCACGTGGGGAAATCCTCATGGACTATCCCCCGTCTGGGGAAGACGGGGGGGGTGTGCCAGACTCTTACTGGCTAAAACCCCACGGTGTCCCTCCTTCTGACCTAAGGCCGGGGTCACGGGATTCGCTGTTGCATGCACCGCGACCCCGGCAGGTCTCGGTCCACCAGCTTTTTCTGGTGGACCTCTCCTGTGGTGGGGCAGTTGCTCCCCTGCCCCACATCCATCCGAGAGGCGCGCGCAGGACATGACGCGCCATCCTCCCTGGGCCCGTTACTGGTCGGGCGACGGGTTCCCCAACCCGCCGCCCGCAGGCCACTCACTAGGGTGGCCGGAGATCATCACGCGCCCCCCGGCGCCCGGTGCGTCTAGCGCGAGAAGGGAGAGAAGAAGCGGCCTCCCTCTCCCTCTCCGCTACCTCCTTGGTCGCCATCACCCCCTCGCAAAAGGAGGCGATGGCTTCCCACGCAGTCTCGCTCCCGACCATGGACAGAACCACGGCCGGAAGCGAGAGGTCACCGCCGATCGCCGCGACTAGCTCGCGGCGCTGCGACCCCCATGCTGGACACGCCTACAAAGTGTGCAGCGCCGTGTCTTGAGACAGTGGCCTGGGTAAGTTTCCGTGTTTTAAACAACCTCTGCATGACACACCTCACGTATTCCACTCCCTAGTGGGGAATTTAGCACAACGTAACAATATAACATAAAGATTGATTTAAAAAAAAATAGGCAGTTTACAATTTAGTATTTTGCAGTAACTGCCTCCTTGGTCTGCTGATCGGAAGGTCGTGGATTCGATCCCCAGGTCGGGCAGTGGTACTGAGTTTTTCCGTGTGGAATTCCTCAGTACCAGCCCGGATTTGTGCCCGATTGATGACAATAGGTTCGCATCCCATTACATGGATCTTAAACATAACGGCGAAATGAGGGTATTACTATACACCTCTGCCCAACCCTTCGGGATAATAGGCGTGATGTTATGTGTTTAGCAGTACTTAACTTCTTTTTGCGTCTGGGACTTAAAAAATACTCTTAGCTGTTCCTACAAAGACTCTGGACCTTCCTTGCTCTTCGTCATATCAATTAACCTTTTTCTTTTCGTGTGGTTAGTGACTAACCTGGCGTCAGAGTTTATGTCGCCCATGGGCCTCTGACTTGGCTTCACATGCCGTCAAGAAATATCTCTCTGGCCGGTTTCCTCACGGTGTTTTTCTTCACCGTTTTTAAACATACATAACCATAACATCGCGCCTTGTATTCTCCAAAGGGTTCGGCAGAGGTGTTTTTAGTACACCCTCGTTTCGCCAGTTATGTTTAAGTCCCATGTAATAGGGGGCTAGACTCCAGGCTGCTACTGAGAAATTCCTATTAGAAAAACCCAATAACACTTTGCCCGACCTAGGGATCGAACCCAGGACCCCATGATCAGCAGTTGCGCTTGCGACTACTAAATCAACAAGGCAGTTTTTAAGCAAATGATAATTATACAATACACACATGAATCCGAAAAGTCAGAGGTGCGTGCCTTGGACTCAAACTCATGACCTATGACTTGGCAGTCTGATGGTCACACCACTAGGCTATCACTGCTATATCAATTAACCTGACCACACAGGACTTGAAGTACCAAAAACCAGGTGAGGTCCCTCTTAAAACTTAGAATAGTGTCGTTAATACTTGATTAACATAAGTGATTTGGATGACAAACGATGTGTGTTTTATTATGGTAATTAAACTTAAGAGCAACTTTAATGAGTTTGCACTGATTTATGGGTATTTTAATGACTAAAATAATGATAAATTTTGTGACATCCTGGTGAATCAATTTGCTCATCTTTCTGTTTTTTTAATGAAAAAAAAAATGATTGCTCCCCACTAAGATTTGTAATGGCGGGTGTGTCTGTGCTATAAAACCTCATATGGACAAAATATCAAGACCCGTTCTGCATAGATTTTTCCCAAATATGTTGGGGTCAGCCTCCAGTCTAACTAGATGCGGCTGAATACCAGTATTTTACACGGAGCGACTGCCATCAGACCTCCGCAACCCAGTTACTGGGTTGCGGATATCCTAAGGTTAGACCGGTTGTCAGACTTTCGGGCTTCTGTCTTCCCGTAACGACTGTTATAGGTATACGTATGACACCCGGGATCGACTGTTTAATGTGCTCTCCTAGGCATGGAGAGGTCTCGATTTGTAACGAACGGTCATCCATCCACAGACTGACCTTGGCAAGCGCAGCTTAACCTCGCAAATCATATAATCCGCGCGGTTGGTAAATACCCACGAGCCCCTCCAAAATATTAAGACTAATCTTGAAGAAGGAATAATCTGGTTCCGGGTCTTGGCAGAATATCAAGACCCGGAATAAGATTATTTAGTTACAGTTATGCACAATCATGGTAAACAAGGCGGACTAAACGCAATAAGGATGTTTTATTTATTTATTTCTTTTGTCTTTACTTGGTCGCTGGTGGTAAGCGAAGACAGGGTCTAAGATGGAGCACACGAATCCAAGCAACAGAGATATAGAGGGATTCCCCTTTAGAGGTAATAGCGAGGGTGTTTATCAGTTAAAGTAAAATTGGTATATATACTACACTGGCCTGCAAAAATAAGTACCACACTTTTCGAAGTCTACGCATACTGTACATCAAACTAAGTACCATACAGCAAAAACGGGAAACGATTTTTATTTTGAGGTATTTAAAAACAGCTGTTAACTGTAGCGCGCAATGTAGGCGCGCGTACAGCAGACTGTGCCTACATTTCAAAAATATTGGTAATTTTGTAATCGGAGAATGTTTGGAAATAACATTTGAAACTAGATTTCATGAAAAACGAAAAAAAAATGTTGTGACTTTGGCCTTCAATATCTCCATAACCAGTCGGTACCCAGGTATGGCCCAATTCAAAAAAGTCTTCGTAATGATGTGAAGAATACGTAGCTCTCGGCTTCGTTAAGGGTATTTTTACACCCAATAGAGAGAGCCATCGAAAAGATTATCGTCGTATGTCAAATATGGTCCTTGCTGAGATCGAACTCGAGACCCACAACGCAGCAAGCCAATTGGACAGCCAATGCGCTGCATCATAATATAGAGTGATAATTAGCAGTTCTTATTGGGACGATGTCATACTAAATGGAAATATCTTCTTCTTCTTCTTCTTCCTGCCCTTATCCCACACTAGGTGGGGTCGGCACAACATGTATTTCATAAATCCATGTTGTTATAGGTTTCGGCTTATTGTTTTATGACCGGCCGCCTGCCTGACGTCAATCCTCCTTGGGAATACCTACTCGTTGCGCCGCCGTCGCGCGGGTGATCCAATGTGTTTGCTGATATTATGCACTGGGTCCCAACATGATATGCTTGTCAGTCTTATTGCCGACAACGAAGCAGGCTGTGTTCTAAATGGAAACATCATCTATTAGAAAAGACAATAATATTTTTGTCTAACCTTTAATCGAACCTAGAACGCTACACCACCACGGTATCTCAAGCACCCAATTCGAAAAACAAAGATGACTTTCAAATATTATCTAAAAAACTTGAAACGTGCACCAAAACTATTACATGACATCATAAGTACGTTAAGTACGTACCAAACCAACTTAACGCACACTTTAACATAAGATTTACGCCAGTAATGGAGCCTAAAATCGTGATACTGGTGGATAAGTGACACTTAAGTGAGTAAGCTGTTATGTACTTAATCAATATGGATGTTTGAGACAAGTGGTCGTAAATGACGTCAAACATTATTTTAAAACGGCTGTCTTTTATACGGTTAGCTAAATATTGAGGTTTTGGTCAGCATGGCACGGCTGGCTGTCCATAATGGTGTGCTGTTACCTACTCTTATGTATGGAAGTGAATGTTGGTCGTGGCAGAAGAGTTATGGAAGTGCCGGAATAAATGCCGTGGAAATGCGTTCCTTGCGAAGTAATTTTGAATGATAGATTGGGGAATGATGAGATTAGACAAAGTTGCGGTTTAAAAGATGACAAAAATGATGTGTAGTGACAAAAATTGAAAGGAATACTGCTTAGGTAGTTTGGTCATGTTGAAATAATGAGTGAACGGCGTTTAACAAAAGGAATTTCTAAAACGGATGTCGATGGAAACGACGATAAAGAACGTCCTAGAAGTACATACTCGTACATCGATGTTATTGGTGATGTTCTTCACAAAGGATAGGTGCGTAGTACTTTCAACCGGCGTGCGTGTATGACAAGATGTACGAATGGAAATGAAGCGAAAGGAGTATGTAAGGGTCGTAGCATGTGGTGTTCTATAGTTTTTCCTACCCCCATGGGAAAAAGCGTGAGTTTATGTATGTATATATACAAGGTTAGTCGGAAAGGGGGTACTAAGCCGCAGGCCACTTAAAGTATCACTGATGACTATTATAGAGCAAGTGTTAAAATTTCAAAATTCGATAATTTTTATTTGCAGGTAAAAAGGTTTTCTTTTAGATTTTTCAAAAAAATATCATACCTGCTTTAGTTATGAATTCAGAATATTAAGTTTCTAATCCATGACCCCAAATATGACCCAAATTGCAAACATAGCTGATCATAGCTATGGACAGATAGATTTAAGCATTTTTTTTACGAAATCTTTGAAAAGTTATTTCTCTTAAACTATCGAGTTTTGGGGAAATTTGTAGAACAAAAGTTATCCATTACTTTAACACCCTTTCGGCTAAGTGCCCCCTTTTTGACTAACCTGGTATATGGTTAGCGAAAATGTATAATTAATCAGCGGAGAAAACTGTGTCAGATTTTAAACAATAAGCTTTTCCGAGACTTTAAAAAGAAATAACAACACTTCTAACGTAACCTAACCTAGTCGGGGTGCTCAGACTATTTAATAGCAGTTTTTTTGCTGACTCGACATGTATATCGCGAATCATTTAATAACTTATCTTTAAAATTCTAGGTAAAATGGTATTAAGTTAGATTTTCATGATTTTGTGTACCATTCAGTGGCCGGGAAAGAATAGGCCACCTCTTTTCCGTGGGTGCCGTAAATGGAAGCTTTTCCATTGGAAGAAAATACCTACCTTGTTTTATTATATTATTTGTGCTGCCTAGCCTTTTTCCGAACCATGTTGGGATCGGCTTCCAGTCTAACCAGATGCGGCTGAGAATTCAGTATTCAGTTTCCTGAGTGCTCCATAAAGTTTTCAATGGTGTGTGTAATCCGCCAAACCGCACCAGGCCAGCTTGGTGAATTACGGCCTAAACCCTTCTCATTCTGAGAAGAGGCCCGTACCCAACAGTGAAACCATAATGAGCTTATTATGCTATACAAGGTTAGTCGGAAAGGGGGTACTAAGCCGCGGGCCACCTAAAGTATCACTGATGACTATTTTAAAGCAAGTGTTAAAATTTCAAAATTCGATAATTTTTATTTGCATGCAAAAAGATTTTTATTAAGTTTTTTCAAACAAAAACAATACCTGTTTTAGTTATGGATTCAGAAAATTAATTTTCTGTTCCGTGACCCTAAATATGACCTAAATTGTAAAAACAACTGATCATACTATGGTCAGATAGATTTTAGCATATTTTTTACAAAATTTTTGAAAAGCTATTTCTCTTAAACTATCGAGTTTTGGGGAAAGTTGTAGAACAAAAGTTATCCCTTATTATGGGTACTTCAACACCCTTTCGGCTTAGTACCCCCTTTCCGACTAACCTTGTATATACCTACTTATTTCTTTGTGTGAAGTCACTGACGATAGTTAAGTTTAAATTCTTCTACAAGAATTAAAATAATATTATGACATACCTACTTTCCATTTTTCAATAAACACCGTAACGTGCATTGTACTTTCCCTGTTATGTTAGCGTTATAATTATAAATAATAGACTGTTTTTTTTACCACCGAGGCACAAAACAGATAGGTACAGAAGTCAATCTACATAAAGTGCGCTCGAGCAACGTACACATAGATACTGCTCACGGACACGATATCTCGGACTGTTTGAGTGGGAGTGAGTGCGAGCTCGAGTGCCATGCGCTTGAGAGAGATAGATGTATAGATAGAGCGACCGCCGAGCGTAGGTATGAAAAGTGAAGTACATACATGTGATTGACTTCTGTACCTATCTGTTTTGTGACCGAGGCTCGGGCCTAATTAACAATCGCGCCAATTATACGATTAGCGACGGTAAGCTGCGCTTGCCCGCGGTCATTCCATGAGCGTTCATTACACATTGAGACCCCTCCGTGCCTCGGAGAGCACGTTAAACAGTTGGTCCCGGGCGTCATACGAATACCTCTGACAGTCGTTACGGGTAGTCAGAAGCTTGAAAGTCTGTCAACCGGTCTAACGTTAGGATACCGTCATTGCCTAGTACGGTTACGGAGGTCTGATGGCAGTCGCTCCGTGTAAAATACCGGTATTCAGCCGCATCTGGTTAGACTGGAAGCTGACCCCAACATAGTTGGGAAAAGGTTAGGAGGACGGGTGGGGGGGTGTCCTATTTTTTCCGGGAACAACAATGCTCTTTTTTTTTTTTAAGAAAACTTTGCCCAATTCTAGGATTTCTACTGCATCGTGGGTGCGTTTACAGACACAAATCTTCACATGCACAAACATCCAGACCCGGAACAGCTATCTGTAGGCCATACAAATATTTGTTCCGTGCGGGAATCGAACCCATGACCCGCAGCGCAGAAGCCAATTGCTTAGCCACTGCACCAAACGTGTCGTCATTCGCATGTGCGTCAATGCTACATTACACTTTCAGGTTATCACTGAAAATTCCTAATTGTCGAACACAAAATCAACATTAACAAAACCCAAATTCAATCGAAACTCGATTTAACTTGGTATCGTTCTAAAAATCTTTGTACTTTTACCATTAAAAATATATATATTTTTACCATAATAGTGGCATGATTGACGGTCCGTTCTATATGTAATGAAAATAACATGAATTTTTCATGAGTTTTCCACTAAGTGTGGTTGAAAATAAACAGGTCAAGTTATAATGTGATGTGTTTTACGATATCGTTGTTGTGGGGTGGGCAGAATTAGAAGTAGGACATAGATTTAGAAGAAAAAATGTGGTCATCTTAGATAATGGCGTGTGTCTCGTCTACGCAAAGATCACCTAAACGGTTTTATCTTGTAGTAACCGTACAGCATCAGGATTTGAGGATTGAAGATTGATATTATTTTATAATGATATCAATATTCAATCCTCAAATCCATAACATTATTGTTATATTGTCATGGGAATTGAATTTGTGTGCGAAGTTTCAGGAGAATCGGTTAAGCAGAAGTAGTTGAAAAATCTGTCGCAAGATTTGAACCGAACAAACAAATACAGGTTGTAAACGAAATCATGTAATTCCTTCAAACCTCGTGATAACTGACATAGATTAACCCTGACTGGGATACTTTTGGATATATATTATATTTTAATATGTGTTCTTAACGTGAGGCTTTTTAGCGCCCGTACTTAAATGACCGCGCGGCGAGCGATAGCCGTGCAATTCGCTCGGGGCGCTAAACTGCCTCACGTTAAGAACACATATTTACTTTCAAAAACAGCACTAAGGGGGACCCCTAATGGGACTCGGAACTCGGCTTACGTTGCTGGCGGGAGGACTGAGATAGATAGCTTGATGAGGGCTGAATTAACGGTGTGACTGCGGAGTCTTAAGAGACGACCGGCTCCGCGGGTGGGCACGGTGGATCATGGAAGGGTTTCATGCACCCCATGCACCGTGGGACCGCGAACGGTACGGGACCCTCAACTCACTCGCACTTATCCGTCGTTTGTAACATGTACACCTTCACTATACCACGTTAATTGTACCACACAATATTTATAGTCAGGAGGCTATAAACTCAAACCCGCCTATTTTCATTAGTCCATGTCGTATATTGAGAGAAGCTCGTAAACGTTACGGCTTCATCTTATACATTGTAAAACGCGTTAAAGTATTTTACGTACGGTCCGATTACATGTTTTTGTCGATTTGTTGTTAGGGTTTGTGTTGACTATGTCGGTCCCGGGGTACGGGATTTCTTGATAATGGAGTTTATTTTTTGTAGCATTATTTTATTTTAAATATATTTTTGTGTATTGTAACATAAAAAATATTATTGAGAAATATAATATAATAATATAATGAGTTAAAAAAGGCTGGCCAACGTCATTTTGTGAACTGTTTTGTTTCTAATACCTACGATTTTTTTAATTTTCCACAACTTTCTAAGGTAATGTTTATAGTCTTCTTCAACCAATAGATATTAAGATTTTAATATCTGACTGAACATTATCTTTTAACAATTCACGGGTTTTGAGAAAACGAAACCACATCCCGCATTTTGTCCGGGATTGACCCAGTTGGATGCTACCTTTACAACTTAAATGGACTGTCATGACTGTCCCACATATAACCACACCTGTTTCTATTGGCCATGACCAACACATTTGATACACATGCATAAGACCTGTATGGCTCTTATGTAATCTAGTTCTAAATTGTACCAGTATTTATTATTGGTAAGAGATGGAAAAATATACGTATTGTGTTGGTTGATATGTTTTTATTGCCTTTATTAGGTTAAGGTTTCCAGTATCTGGTCATATGTTTCGTATTCTATTCAAAGGTTTTAATAATTAGTTTCACTTCGTATATTTGTTTGATTCAAATCTTGCGACAGATTTTTCAACTACTTCTGCTTGACCGATTTATCTGAAACTTCGCTTACAAATTTAATTCCCATGACAATGCAACATTATAATAATTTCAACCTTCAATCCTCAAATCCTGATGCTGCAAGATAAAACCGTTTAACTTAAAAGTTTATAACTTTTCCAAATTCATATGCGGATCAAAATGTTAATATACAGGGTGTAAACGAAATCATGTAATTCCTTCAAACCTCGTGATGTACTGCTGACATAGATTAACCCTGCACCGGATACATTTGGATTCAATATACAAAAAGTTACAAGAAGTAAACATGTGCTCCTAACGTGAGGCATTTTAGCGCTTTGAGCGAATTGCGCGGCTATCGCTCGGCGCGCGGTCATCTAACCCGGGGCGCTAAAATACCTCACGTTAAGAACACAGGTTTACTTCTTGTCTTTTTTTTTTATTGAATCGAAAATTATCCCTTGCAGGGATAATCTATGTCAGCAGTACATCACGAGGTTTGAAGGAATTACATGATTACGTTTACACTCTGTATATTTTTCTAGTATAAAAAAAGAAAAATATGTTCCCAGCTTGGAAGTTTTCTAACCTGTCCTACACGAGATAATAATAGTGTTTTATAAATGTCATTTTTTTAAATTTATAACGCTAGTGTAGACATTTTTTTAAAGAATAGAAAACGTTGACATAAGATCTACAAACTTCAGAGATAATTTTGGAATTCCTAAATATTCTTATTCTTTATTGTACACAAAAAAATATAATACAGTTTTGTTGGTAAATTCATGTACTACAAGGGCGAGCTTAACTCAAAAATGAGTTTTCTAACAGCAAACCTTAGAGCGATAGAGAGATTTGATGTTGAGGAGAACAAAATAAATTACCTAAGTGTACAAGTTCGATAAAATTACAGATTAAATACATAATAAATATACGCATCTACATAAACTAAACAAATATGTGTATAGCACACAATACATACACGTAATACATAGGTACAATACAATATATAAAATACTGCATACATACATACAGGTCATGTAGACAGGAAATGTTCCCTAATTCTTTTCTTAAAAAACATTTAAACCGACTTCAAAAAACAATAAAATAATTACCATATAAAATTAACAGTTTCAGAAGTCGGTGCTGATCCACGTTGAACCAAATTGAAGGCACCGACTTCTGAAACTGTTAATTTCATATGGTAATTATTTTATTCTTTTTTGAAGTCGGTTTAAATTTTTTGTAAAAAAGTTTTTACTTTTTTCATTTTAGTGGCCTTAATTAAAACTTTGTTGGACCTACTAAAGACGCTGCTCGTAACATAATCACATCACAATATGCGTACTGTTCGTCATTGAGGAGTTCCATTGTCTATCTCCGAAGTTCTTCACAGATCTTCACCAAATTTAAATGGGACCAACTTCGAAGTATACCCTATCCAGTAAAAAAAGAATCATTAAAATCGGTTCTCAATTGGCGAAAATATCGATGAACATACACAAAAAAAATACATACAGACGAACATAGTAACGTCCTCCTTTTTGGAAGTTTGTTAAAAAACATTTAACGACGGGCTATCACGTAAGGAGTGATATTAAGTAATATTCATAGACTTTGCAGTTGACTGTATATTAAGTTCATTATAACATTCAACAGTCGACGTTTATGGGCTGTTGAAACATACTTATAGTCCCTGACAGGTTTAGAACAGTTGTAAATAGTGTCTTATGTTGAAATAACATGTCCCGTGACAAATAAACAGCTTAAAAATAACGGAATATGAATCCTCCGTTCACTTGCATCAAAATGTTGCGGGATAAGGTGTAGAACACACGGGGCTAGCGGTACGCTGCGTACCGTGTCGTTTCACGAGGCTGGTACACATGAGCGGGTGACGAGGCAGTACGCGGTGACTTGTTAAATATTTTGAGGTTTATATGTTTATGGCGTACGGTTATTTATGTTATTAGGTAGTTTAAAGTTGTAGGTTATTAACTTAATTCTAGTATTTTTTTATGTAGGCCTTCAGTGGAATAAATGCTATGTAAGTACCTAAATTGGGATCGATTCCAGTCATGCAAGATGCGGTTTATTTTAAACTAGCTGTGTCCTCACGGCTCCGCCCGTAGCCTATGTTACTCAGTGATAATGTAGCTTTCTAACGGCAAAAGAATTTTTGAAATCGGTCTAGTAGTTTTTAAGTTTATTCGTTACATACAAAAATATAAAAATGATTGTGTTTTTCCGTTTGGAATTCCTAAGTAGCAGCCCGGAATTTGGATTTGTGACCGGTTGATGGCAATAGGTTCACCCCCTCTTACATGGAACTTAAACATAACGGCGAAATGAGGGTGTACTATACACCTCTGCCCAATCCTTCGGGGAATACGGGCGTGATGTTATGTTAACATAAAGAAGTAGAAATTATCAGTATATTACCGACAAAAAAAAATTGTAAAGACTAACAATTTACCATTGCACCATTAATTTAACTATTCAAACATTTTTCTTAAGAAATGTTTGCCAGTACTTTAAGACGCTATTGAATACATCAAGGATTAAAAACATCCCACGATCCTTATACCTTTCCCCACGCCTCGCAACCGTGTGTTCTCTGCCTAAGACAGGCCGAACAAGTTGCGAAATGTTAGATTCATATTCGATATGCATGTTAACATACAGATAATTGTTATTGGTAAGATTCTTTGCAGTACAAAAATAATACAGAAGTTCTATTGCGTCTTGTGGGCGGTACAGCAATTTGCCACTATCCTCGATTTAGCAGTATTAACTTCTTCCATCCAGACGAATATAACCCGATTTTGCATAATACGGCGAAATCGAGTGGCGGCTTGCGTGTATGACAAGATGTATGAATGTGGATGGAACGAAAGGAGTATGTAAGGATCGTAGCATGTGGCGTTCTATAGTTTCTGCCTAACCCCAAGGAAAAAAGGCGTGACTTTATGTATGTATCGAATGGCTCAACGATGACGGCCCGTATTCAACTTGTTTTGATATAATTTAAGATATCTATTTGGTAAATAAATATATTTGGGATTGGGAGTGTCACTGATTCCTCTGTTGTGGGAGTCCGTGTCGGTGAAATTGTGTTCCCTGATGTATGTGATTGTTTATAATTATTTAATTTTATTCTTTAATATCTAATAATGTAAGACGTACATAATGAGGCTTGCATAGTCGCCGAAGGGCGAACTAACACCTCGAAAAAAAAATTTGATTACATAAAATATTTTTTTTTTACAAAATATTTAGGTAACGTTTTAATTTAGACAGCTCTTTGAGATACTGTTCCCAGGCCACCATGTTGCTGGCATTCACTAGGGCACAATTTGTTCCCCAACATGACGCGCAACATTGAGTCACGTGACGCTGCAACGTTGCGCACTGTCCCGCAACGTACCGCGTAACATTGTGCGGCATTTTCTACGTGACGCGGAAAATGTTGCAAGCCGCTTCGAGAGCGGACGCAGGTGTGTGCGAGCGAATTGTTCTGAGTTCACGTAGATGTCCCACGTCAAGTCTGTGGTATATTGCTCCATTTGTTTCTTAGTGAGTTCAAGGCTTTATTGTGACTGGCCTTAATGTGGCGACCACACCATCCTACCAATTTAGAATTCAATTTAACAGCAGTGATAGGTTAGTGGTGTGACCGTCGGACTGCCAAGTCATATGTCTCGAGTTCGAACCCAAGGCACGCACCTCTGACTTTTCGGATTCATGTGCGTATTGTATAATTATCACTTGCTTAAAAACGGTGAAGGAGAACATCGTGAGGAAACCGGCATGCCTGATAGATATTTCTCATCGGCATGTGAAGCCAAGTTAGAGGCACATGGGCGGCATAAACTCTGACACCATGTTAGTCACTAACCGCACGAAAAGAAGACGAATTCATGGTTGAGCTTGTGGTTAACCCACCGAGGAGGACCTTTCTTCTCGCGCGCTGTAAGCAATGGTCCTTCTACATCTTTCTACTCTATAGTAAGATCCTCTACACTTTAAACTAGGAGGTCTTTTGCTTCAATCGTTATGCTAATTTTTAGAACGCTCGATGTTCCCGTCGTTATTAAATTTTGCATTAATGTGTATTAGAGACATAACCTTAAATTAAGTACCCGTCTACGGTAGGATGTTTACTATTTATGTGAATTGTGTTATGTAAGATTTGTTTTAATACTTGCGAAAGGAATAGTGGAATACGTTATCTGATAGCCTCCTTTATAGCTTATCCTGTTGTATAAAAGGTGACTTATCTTCATCTGCGAGGATGAGATGGTTTTCTAGCTACTAAGGCGTGACTGTTGGGTCTTAAACTCCAGCCATCGTGATCCTATCCTGGGTTGGCTGCTTTAGGTACTTCGAGGGGTACGAATGCGATTTTTAAATCTGTATATAAAAGGAGAAATTGACTGACTGGCTGTCTGACTGATCTATCAAAGTACAGCCGCTGGGGTTAGAAACTTGAAATTTTGACAGTAGGTACCTTTTATGGAGTAGGCGTCTGCTAAGGAAGGATTTTTGGAAATTTTATCCCCAAAGGGGTAAAATAGGGGGTGAACGTTTGTATGACGTGGGTAGACCAGTATCAAAGAAGGATCGGCAAAGACCTCTAGCAGGTGAAGCATGACCACTGCAGATAAAAGTTTTGCCGACGGAAAAATAAACAAAATGACATAGGTATGCAGGTTTGGTGCAGTGGCCGAGCGATTGGCTTCTGCGCTACGGGTCGTGGGTTCGATGCTCGCACGGATGAAATATTTGTATAGCCTACAATTAGAGGTAGGGGTTTATGCATGTGCAGATTTGTGTATGTAAATGCACCCACGATACAGGAGAAATCCTAGTGGGGTTAAGTTTTTGTAAAAAAATAAATTAGTGAATACTTCATTTTGTCTATTCTGCCGTCGACAAAACCCTTGTTTATGGAGGTCATGCTACGCCAGCAGACGTTGTTGTTCTTCCTAGTCTTTTCCCAACTATGTTGTCAAGTCAAACCAGATGCGGCTGAATGCCAGTATTTTACACGGAGCGACTATCAGACTTCCGCAAACCAGTTACTGAGCAATGCCGATATCTTAAGGTTAGACCGGTTGCCAAACTTTCGGGCTTTTGACTACCCATAACGACTCTCATAGGTATTGTATGACACCCGGGACTGACGGTTTAACGTGCTCTCCGAGGTAAGGCGGGATCTCGATGTGTAATTGGTAGTCACCCATCCACAGACTGGCCCTGGCAAGCGCAGCTTAACCTCGCAAATCGTATGATCCATGCGGTTGTATTATGTTTCCACCTTGCGAGTACTGCGAATTAGTACCTATCTACTTATAATTTTGCTAGAGATATCAGCAGTTATCGCCATTTTATCAGACCATAAATGTCCTGCTAAACATGCCAATGGGCCTACCGTTACAATTTACGGACAACATCACATTTAATTCCAATCATAAATTAAAATGACATTACTATTCATTTTAGAGGTCAAACTGGCCCAAGATCTTAAACATGGACTGGCTCATCACTCCTACTGACCTAACTACCTGAACATACCCCAACAGGTTTAGATCCAAACTAGACAAATCTAACTGACTGTTATAGCTAACATTCCAGTTATAATACTAACAGCAATTTGGTAAACTGTCAACGTAATAACGTAATAACTTCATACATTTTACTCAGTTCAAACTAACTTTGACACAGTAAATAGGTAAAGAGTAAAGGCGGGAACGCACAGAGCGCGAACGCACGGGCGGCCGGCCCGTTGCCGTTCTGCACACGCTCCGTTCCGCAGTCATTGTGACTCTCGCGAACAGTTTCAAGTAAAAAACAAACAAACAGAATCGTGTAGGGGTGAATCTATCATTACAGTTATAGCTAATATCGATCTGCGATATGCTAATATAATTATATATATTTATAATACGATCGATGCTAATATAATTGCGAACATGGTAAATAAAGTAAAATAAAATCAACATAGACTCTCCACTACTGAGACTACTTATATTTGGGTTAGGGATTAGTTACAGAAGCTAATCCACAATATAATAGTTTAAGTACACAATTTACACAAGATCAGAAAATAAGGACAACTAATCAGATATAAAAGGTCACATTTCTTCGACTGTTCGACTTAGAATCCTCTGCTTCGTCGAATGACCACTGATTTTATAACGTCAGGTACTTCAGTCTTCAGGTTCAGGTACTTCGTCAGGTATTCATCTTGACTACTACCCTCTTTTATCAACATTGTCCAGTGTTACCGACAGCATTCATGCATTACAGCCGCCCGCTCCCGGCCTGCAGACGTTCCGCACCCGCACTCTGTGTGTTCCAACCTTTAGTAAATGTAAATGCGTATGCTATCTACGTTTAGAATCGTATAAATAAGGTTCTATAGTGGATAAAAACATCAACAGTAAGGCTTAGTGCGATATTATTCGGCGAATCTGCCCACGGGTGGACGATTGACATTCGTTTTGCATTTTATTCAAGGAGTTAGTTGTACCGTTAGTATAGATAACACATGTCATATGCTACCGCTATGAATATCGACGGTTTTAAGGTGGTAACACACTAGACGAAGTAGTAAGGTTCTGTGTATAGAGGGTGTAAACGAAATCATGAAATTCCTTCAAACCTCGTGATGTACTGCTGACATAGATAAACCCTGCACGGTATACATGTAAAAAAATTACAAAAAGTTAAGTATGTGTTCTTGACGTGAGACATTTTAGCGCCCCGAGCGGTCATTTAACTCGGGGCGCTAAAATGCCTCACGTTAAGAACACATACTTTACTTTTATAAATTATTTTTTATTGAATCTCCAAGTGTCCCGTGCAGGGTCAATCTATGTCAGCAGTACATCACGAGGTTTGAAGGAATTACATGATTTCGTTTATATCCTGAATTATTGTGTACTGTATCGAGCCCCTAGGTAACCCTAGGTACTCTGGGATTTTGCCTGTGGAGTTGTTATATACACTATAATAATCTTTGTGCTTTAAGCTAAGCGTAGAGCAGATTTCATTTTAATGAGAGTACTTGCTTGCTTGTTATTGTATAAACCACGGTGCTTTTCTCTTTATAAGGCGCTTTCTAACGGAGCTGGTCAATGCGAGTTAGATTTTAAAATTACATTATAAGTATCTTTTTACCTTTTTTTTACATAACATCATCACCCCTTACATTCCCCGAAGGGTACGGCAGAGGTGTTTTAAAACATCCTCGTTTCGCCAGTTATGTTTAAGTCCCATGTAATAGGGGGCGAGCCTATTGACATTAACCGGGCACAAATCCAGACTCCAGGCTCCTACTAAGAAATTCCTAATGGAAAAACCCAATAACACTTTGCCTGACCTGGGGATCGAACCCACGACCCCATGCTGAGTAGTCGCGCTTGCGACCACTAGACTAACATTTTTATTCTTGACTTTTTCGCGGTTGGTCCTAGTCTCACCTGTTGGTAAGTAAGACAGGGTCTAAGATGGAGCATACGAATCCAAGGAACAGAGATATAGAGGGATTACTATACCCCTCTGGCTCTAACATACACACGACGGAACACAGTAAACTGCTTGGCGCTGGGCTTTAATGTGAGGGTGGTAGTCAGGCGGACCGTATAGATCCTACCACCAAGCGTGCTGGGCACAACTATTGAAGTAGACGTTAGAATAGTTAGAAAAATTGTATCATTGATCTGAGGGGCTCGTGGCTAATTACCAACCGCGCGGATCATACGATTTGCTAGGTTAAGCTGCGCTTGCCGCGGTCAGTTTGTGGATGGGTGACCATTCGTTACACATCAAGACCCCTCCGTGCCTCGGAGAGCACGTTAACCAGTCGGTCCCGGGTGTCATACGAATACCTATGACAGTCGTTACGGGAAGTCAGAAACCCAAAAAGATCAGACTTTTTGGGTTTCTGACTTCCCGTAACGACTTAGTAGGACATTTATGGTCTGATAAGATGACGATAACTGCTGATATCTCTAGCAAAATTATAAGTAGATAGGTACTAATTCGCAGTACTCGCAAGGTGGAAACATAATACAACCGCATGGATCATACGATTTGCGAGGTTAAGCTGCGCTTGCCAGGGCCAGTCTGTGGATGGGTGACTACTAATTACACACCGAGATCCCGCCTTACCTCGGAGAGCACGTTAAACCGTCAGTCCCGGGTGTCATACAATACCTATGACAGTCGTTATGGGTAGTCAGAAGCCCGAAAGTTTGGCAACCGGTCTAACTTAAGGCTATCGGCATTGCCCAGTAACTGGGTTGCGTAGGTCTGATGGCAGTCGCTCCGTGTAAAATACTGGTATTCAGCCGCATCTGGTTAGACTGGAAGCTGACTCCAACATGGTTGGGAAAAGGCTAGGCAGAACGATTTTTTCATTGATCTATCATTTTGTGGAATTATCGTGAAATTGTGCTGGTTCGTACAAGCGCTCACCACACCCTCCCTTATCCGCCACCCACCTTGTTTTAACAGATTTCGTTATATGCTTCGTTGGTCTAGTGATGGCAAGCGTGGCTGCTGATCGTGAGGTCCTGGGTGCGATCCACAGTTTGGGCAAAGTGTTATTGGGTTTTTCCGTGTGGAATTCCTCAGTAGCAGCCCGGAGTTTGGATTTGTGCCCGGTTGATGGCAATAAACTCGCACCCTATTACATGGGACTTAAACATAACGGCGAAATAGGGGTGTTACTATACACCTCTGCCCAACCCTTCGGGGAATACAGGCGTGATGTTATGTTAATTTATTAATTTTACTAAAACGCTATTCACAGTACATCCTTTCGCAAAATTACTGGATTTCTTTAGAAAGATCACGTAAAAAGACTACCTTTCCGAGTTTTTGCTAAACTCCGCGCGATTTCACGTAGGTATACACATTGCGTGATCCTACGCAAACCAAAACACACACAAATCATAGAAATAAATATTCAAACTCAAACAAAATAAGTATCTATAGGTATCATGAATAATTTAGTTCCCACACCGGAATCGACCCCGCTACCACACAAGGCGGAACTTAAGTAGTTAAGTACTTAAGCGTTAATACAGTAATTCAACGAATAACTTATCTTCTAGTTAAGTAGCTCCTGTAAAGGTTGCTAATTGAGGAAGAACCCCGTTAGGAACATGGCGTAGTTAGAAATACCTACAACATACCCGCATAAGTATGCATGTACTACATGACTAGTACATTAAGTTGGAGATGACATTATCACTATATCCCATTAATTAAGTTATGAATGTGAAAATTGGTAAAGATGTTTGGATCTGTCCTGCTCAATTACGCATAAACTGCTGGACGGATTTGGATGAAATTTGGGGCACAGATAGACTATGACGTGGAGTAAAAGTACCCTTAACCAAGCTGAGAGCCACGTGTTCTTCCCATCATTACGAAGTTTTTTTGGTATTGGGCCATACCTGGGAACCAACTGGTTATGGAGATATTGAAGGTCAAAGTCACCATATTTTTGTACGTTTCTCACGAATACTAAGTTTAAATGTTATTACTAAACATTCCTCTATAAAAACATTATCAACTTTTTTGAAATGTAAGGACAGTGTGCTGCGCGCGCGCTTTCATTGCGCGCTACAGTTAAAAGCTGTTTTTTTAATACCAAAAAATAAAAGACGTTTCCCAGCAATTATTTTTGGTGTACCTATGTTATTTAGTTTTATGTACAGTATTCGTAGACTTCAGCTTCGTTAAGGGTATTTTTACACCCAGTATAGGATAGTTTTTATCCGGGTACATAAAGTAGATGCTCTAGGATGCGAGTGAACCCGCGGGCCACAGCTAGTTTTATTAAAGAGAGCTCCTCTTTGCCTTTATGTTAGGATAGCATAATCAGCCCATAACTGTCCCACTGCTGGGCACGGGATTCATCATAGATCGAGAAGGATTTAGGCCTTAGTCCACCACGCTGGCACAGTGCAGATTGACGGACTACACACACCGTCATCAATCTGCTATCTATACTTATAAAAGGAGAAGCTGACTGACTGACTGACTGATCTATCAACGCACAGCCTAAACGGCTGGGGTTAGAAACTTGAAATTTTGACAGTAGGTTCATTTTGTGACGTAAACATCCACTAAGAAGGGATTTCTCGAAATTCAACCCCTAAGGGGGTGAAAAAAAATCACGCAAGCGAAGCTGCGGACAAAAGCTAGTCTTAATATAAACCTATTAAATTATTGGTTGAATACCGAACGGCATGATTTTTACCGTCTGTTCAATGAAGTTGGGGTCAATACTTGTTCATTCTCTGTAAGAGAAGATGCCTTTGCCCTACAGTGGGATAATTATACGTTGATATTATTATTATATTAATACAAGGACTTTGAAGAAATGGTTCGTGGCTAAATAAAGGGTGTCTCAGAATGTTTTTCGTTCTTAGATGTTAAATAAAAAACAAAATATCAATTAAATCTCGTTTTATTTAATGTTAATTTAAAGAGCAATTCTTGAAGTTTATTTATGAAAAACAACCGTTTGCAAATGCGCACCATTCATTTGTTCACACTAATTATCTCAATTACTGCCGTGGGTCGTCCATAAGAGACTTTCGAACGCGATCGACGTTCATGCTCGCTCTTGATGTCCTTTTACGCCCAGACGATTTGTCCGGCATTGTATTCCTAGTCTCTTCAAACTTGCACACCCAATGCTTAATTAAATTGGCACTTGACACATGTCTTAAGCTTTTTAAATTAAAATGTGTCCTGTAGAGACGACGAACAACAGTGTAGGAATCGTTGTTTTTATAAAACGCTCTCACGCAAAACGCGCGCTGTAATCCCGTGAAACGATTCATGGCTACTAAACTTAACAAGCCGGCCAAGCGGACGAGTCCACTCCCCTCCCCCTGCTACCTGCGGTTGGCGCGTATTGGTCAATTCAAAAACGAAAATCATTCTGAGACACCCTTTACCAAACCGCGCGGATCATACGAGGTAAAGATGCGCTTGCCGCAGTCAGTCTGTGGATGGTTGACGGTTCGCTATATATCGAGATTCCTCCGTGCCTCGGAGAGCACGTTAAACAGTCGTTCCCGGGTGTCGTACTATGACATTCATTACGGGAAGTCAGAAGCCCGAAAGATTGACAACCGGTCTAACCTTAGGATATCGGCATTGCCCGGTAACTAGGTTGCGGAGTTCTGATGGCAGTCGCTCCGTGTAAAATACTGCCAGTATCTGGTTAGAGTGGAAGCTGATGCCAACATAGTTGGGAAAAGGGTAGGCAGAACATATGGGCTTTGAAGAAATTTTATGGAAAACTGAGGGAAATCGTGTCTTTAAACCTCTATTGGCCTTCGTACTATTTGTTACAATATTTATTTAGAATTGTAATCCAATCTCAATCAATAGACCTTTAAGCTCGACATGAATGCAGCTAAGTATCATTGTTTGATCATCTGATCAGTCGTGAGAAAATAAAGGTGTGAACAGCAGTAGTTATTTACGTAGAATAAAATTTATGTCCACAAGTTTTTTCTCACGAAGAAACAGTAACCTTAGCTTTTAATGAAAATTAAATTAACGTAGTACCTAGGTGTCTTGAGTATGTTTCTCTGCATCCCTCTTTGAGGCGGTGAGTCCAGCAGTGGCCAGCGTTAGGGCCAAGAGCTTTTTTACCTAACTACGCGGCGCAAAGGAGGGTAATGTGTTTATCAGCCTATGTACGTATGTCTGTTCCTTTTTGTTTGTCTTATTAAAAAATTTGATGCTGCTCTAGTATTCGTTTTGTTTCGTATACTATCTGTAATATGTGACAAGGACAGAAAATACCCCTCGAAAATTTTGAAAAGCATGTATCTCCTCCATTTTTCGTCTCATTCTTAAGCCTTCTTTGAAAGTAATATTAAATTCATCAGTCATTTTTGAGCTAAGAGCAGTCTGGTAGGTAAATATTTTTTCATGCGAGAATCTATCTCGTGAGCCTTAGTGCAGACAGCCAACCTACTGCGCACATCTGATCGGCAAGTAGGTAACACACTCGATAAAATGTTGCAACGATAGTGTGTTACAACCTTAAAGTGGTAAGTAGGTACAACATAGTATTTTAGTACGTGATTTACTAAAGTGTGTCAGTAGTATGTAGAATTGCTTATAATATTTTCAGTGCGTATATTGGTATCTTTAAGCTACATGCTATAAGGTAAATGGAGTTTTAAGCGGATACGCCAAGAATATGACCGCTAGTTCACCAAGAGAGAAGTATTTTTGCATTATAGAACTTATGGGTTTTATTATACCTGCTACAATACGGTATATACCAGCCCACTGATAGATAAAGAAGACATCATTTCCAAATATTGGCCAATTTGCGCTGAGGGCTCAACTTTGGGGATAGTAGGTACATGGCCTATACTGAAAGTTTCTGAAATGGGCTACTTGTATCTTTACATAGTTAAAACAAAGTCGCTCAAGCTGTCTGCACGCTCAGATCTTTTAAACTACGCAACGGATTTTAATGCAGTTTACAGCAATAGATAGCGATTCAAGTGGAAGGTTTATATGCCCCACATTAATATCTACATTGCACCCGTGCGAAACCGGGGCGGGGCGCTATTTAAAGATATAAAAAAAGTAATTCCTTGGTTTTTTCGTTATGGGCTTAATTCGAAAATTGCGTGTTTACCGAGACAATTTTCGATATTATGATTTTTTGTCATTTTCGGTGTGGTTAAAGTCAACAAGAAAGTTGCCAAAAATTTAAATTAGCATTTGGTGACGAAACCCCATCTCCTAGCTCTGTGTACTTCTGGTATAACGAATTCAAACGTGGAAGTATTTATCTCCATGCGATTCACGTGGCAGGCGGGCAAGAGCGGTAACAGAAACTAACATTGATGGTGCAGGACAACTAATTCAATTGGATAAAAAAAATACAATTATGTCAGCAAATTCGTACAACATTGAACATTAATAGCATGAACCAAGTGCAAAATATTTTGCACGTACACCTGATCGTTCTGATGGTTTGTTCGAGATGGATACCGCATGGGTTAACAGAACTTCAAAAAAGAGTGGTGTGATAAAATAATAAAAAATACGACGTAGAATGATAAATTTTAAAAATTGCCAGGAAGAATACTTTGAAAAAATTAATCTATACTAATATTATAAAGCTGAAGAGTTTGTTTGTTTGTTTGAACGCGCTAATCTCAGGAACTACTGGTTGGAATTGAAAAAATCTTTTTGTGTTAGATAGTCCATTTATCGAGGAAGGTTATAGGCTATATAAAATCACGCTACGACCAATAGGAGCGGAGCATAAATGAAAAATGTTGCAAAAACGGGAAAAAGTCCAACCGTGCGAAGCCGGGACGGGCTGCTAGTACAAAATAAAAGTGTTTTACTTTATCAAAATCCAGAAACTTGCATTAGGTATGACCTAAGTAGGTAAAGTCAGCCCCCTTACACTGATGATATTGTTTTCCCACCACAGATAGGTTCGTATTGTATTTATGGTAAAAGAGTAAACTTCACTAACCGCAAAGTATAGCTTAGTTTAGAGTTACTATCATGTTTTCTAATTACCTGGAATAGCCCTTAGTTTTTTTTGTGCCCAAAGCTTTCTTGTGCAAATTGAACATCAAAATTTGAGACATTCCATTTAGCGCACCAATTTGAATAGCACTAATTCGAATCACAAGAATAGTAGTAGGAATAGGAATACTATTGTTGTGATTCGAATTGGTGCTATTGAAATAGGTGCGCTAAATGGAATGCGTCGAAAATTTTTATTACGACCAATCTCACGATAGCTTAGTATATTACTAGTGTGGATGCAAAAATCGAAAAAAGCGAACGTCCTTAATTTTTTGCTCAATTAATTAGTAACCGCATTTTCACGCACAGCTCTTCCTATTTCTAACACTGTTAGTTTCAGTATATAAAAATATTTTTTTATTATCCTTGAAAGCCTACAATGGCATCTAATCCGGTTAACGATAGTTTTGAGTTCGGCATTTGTAATTTTTTTTTTACCTCGCACGCACTTTTTTTCATCGCAGACTAGCCGGTGATATACTTGAAGTTGTTTTACGAGGATGGTAGAAAACCCTTTTTATTTTATTTTTTAGATCTATACTAATATTATAAAGCGGCAAGATTTGTATTTAAAAATTACTGGACTGATTTCAAAAATTCTTTTACCGTTAGAAAGCTACATTATCACTGAGTAACATAGGCTACGGGCGGAGCCGTGAAGATACAGCTAGTCAGAGATATTTGGACGCATCAAAACCCCTCCGTGCTTCGAGAGCACATGTGTCGGACGAATACCTATGACAGTCATTACGGGTAGTCAGCCTGGAAGTCTGACCACCGGTCAACCTTAGGGTATTGTCTAGTAACTGGGTTGTGGAGGTCTGATGGCAGTCGCTCCATGTAAAATTCTGGTATCCAGCCGTATCTGGTTAGGTTGGAAACTGACCCTAACATAGTAGGGAAACATAGTAGACACATAAGTAAATTTATAAATATATTTTTATCTAATTAGAGCCCTCAAATATTTCAACACCTTTTTCTTTTTTTGTTTGCGCTGGGAAAAAATGCTATTACGCATACCCGCCCATTTGGGGGAATGGGGGGTTATGTGGGACTCCCCGGGCAAGCCCGGTATACCCACTAAAATAACCCAGCGGCATTCCCGCATCGTCTGACTGGAGGGGGACTGGGAAACCGGCGTAGCCTTTACATCCAGTCCCAAATATAAAAATTAATATTATAATATAAATATTTCAACACCTGGAAAAGGTTGCTAAGCTGTAGCTACTTTATATAATAAGACCTGTATTATTTTACCTTAGTGTGCAAATAAATAGATTGAGTTTGAAAAAAAACCCTAACCTCGCAAATCGTATGACCCGCGTGGTTGGTAATTAACCACGAGCCCCTTAACCCAGGTAGAGTATCCAAGGCAACTCAATATATACTAATATTATAAAGCTGAAGAGTTTGTTTGTTTGAACGCGCTAATCTCAGGAACTACTGTTTGGAATTGAAAAAATATATTTGTGTTGGATAGTCCATTTATCAAGGAAGATTAAAGGCTATATAACATCACGCTACAACCAATAGGAGCGGAGCATAAATGAAAAATGTTGCAAAAACGGGGAAAATGTCCACCCGTGCGAAGCCGGGACGGGCTGCTAGTACATAATATAGTTTAACGTGAAAGTAAATAACAGAATGGGTAACCCAGTGCGCTCGCTAAGCACTCACGACTAACTATTATATTGCAATCTACACACGAAGTCTATACTTAGCTACCTCAAGCGGGTAAACTGATAAGTGGTTGTAACAACGTTAAATATGTAGGCTGTAGGTAGTGTAGGTACTTACTAGTACTTATGACGTAACATGGGAAGTTGGACGTTGCAAGAAATTATTTATACCTAGAGGGAAATATTAATGAGAAAATCGCTGCCTCGTTGATCCAGTGGTGGCAAGCGCGACGGCTGATTGCGAGGTCTTGGTTTCGATATCCAGGTCTGGCAGTGTTATTGAGTTTTTCAGTGTGGAATTCCTCAGTAGCAGCCGGGAGTTTGGATTTGTGCCCGGTTAATGGCAATACGCTTGCCTCTTAGTTCATGGGACTTAAACATAATGGCGAAATGAGAGGGGAATTATACACCTCTGCCCAACCCTTCGGGGAATTCAAGGCGTGATTTATGTTATGTAACATTGTACATACCCGATAAGAGTTTAACATCTTCCATATCGACGCCACATTGGCGCCATTACCAAAATTCGATTAACCAAATCATTTCGCTAATCAAATGCTCATAGACCATGTTATACACCATCGCATATAAAAATCGATGGGTCACGCCGAAATATCCAAAATAATTGTAAAATATTAACGATTCGTTCCTTTTAGAAACGCCGCGTGGTTCAACGGAACTGTCTACAGTAAAGTGAACACGCAATGTGTTGAATAAGAGAAATATTTTGGATTTCGGTTTTAGGTATGGTTCCCTGTGGGAGCTTTGATTCTCATGGGAGCTGAGAACTGAGTTGATTACGTAAATCGCCATGGAATAGTTGTTTCATCCGATTTATTGATGTTTTGATTAAGAGAGATGGTATTTTTTGTGAATTCATTTCATTCATTAATTATTTTCATTAATACAATTTATTAATGAAAATAATGAATGAATGTATGAACGTTGCCCCACACTAGGATTTCTCCTGTATCGTGGGTGCGTTTACAGACACAAATCTTCACATTCACAAACATCCAGACAAGGAACAACTATCTGTAGGCCATACAAATATTTGTTCCGTGCGGTAATCGAACCCACGACCCGTAGCGCAGAAGCCGATCGCTCAGCCACTGCACCAAAGGTGTCGTCGAATGATTGGACATGTCGCGTGTTATACACAATTTTACCTCCTAACCTTTTCCCAACTATGTTGGGGTCAGCTTCTAGTCTAACCAGATGCGGCTGAATACCAGTATTTTACACGGAACGACTATTGCTGGGCAATGTCGATATCCTAAAGTTAGCCAGTTCTTATGACACCCGGGACCGACGGTTAAACGTGGCACGGAGGGATCTCGATGTGTAACGAACGGTCACCCATCTACGGACTGACCGAGGCAAGCGCAGCTTAACCTCGCTAATCATATGATCGGCGCAGTTGTTTAATAGCCATCAGCCCCCTCACACAAATCATCATCATCTATAATGTCATCTTCTTTTTTTTATCGTTGGAAAATCCTCATGGATGTCCCTCGCCCGGAGAAGGCGAGGGGTCTGCCGTACTCTTACCGGCTAAAAACCAACGGTGTTCCTCCTCCTGACCGTTCGGCCGGAGTCGCGGGATTCGCAAAAGCATGCACCGCAACCCCCGGCATAATGTCAGCTCCTAAGCCTAGGTAACATGACGTGTTCCTTCATACTTTGCTGCAGTCAGTCAATTGGTTGTCGCAGTACCTTGTCTTTAGCCCACAGAAGGATACTGCTGTCTATCCTCTTTACATAATCTCTTGGTCGCTTTTTATGACATCTAAAGGCGGGGTGGCCTGATCTTTGCTGAGAATCACACGGTCACTCTGTCTCTCGTGTTGAGACGAGCTACGAGAATAGCTCATGTCGTGGTGAAAAGATTAGCCAGTCAGCAAGGTTGGTAGCGGGGCTGACTGCCCAGGGTTCGGCGGACGTACTTAAGTATCGTCACTCGAGGAGGTTCTTTCAAGTGGTAAAGAATATTTTTATGTAGATTTTGTTTTGTTTTTTTGTAACACAAACATCTAATTTAGGATGATGATTTCCACCAAACGGCTCGCATTGCATCGGATCGGAAAGTATACGAATGGATGCGACGACAGCCGATCGCGTCCGGCAGGATGTCGACGCATACGGTCGGCTCCGTAACGCCGCTTGCGAACGTATCCGTTTCTGCGCCTAGTCAAATAGTTTCATTCCTACTGTGTTAACGTGTTCTAATTTTTGAAAATGGTTGAAATGAGTCGATGGGCTCCGATCGGATACGACGACAAACGAACGGAGCCGATCGCGCGTCGCAGCTAACTTTCGGCTTCGATCGCGTGTCGCGGAAGACACCCGCGGTCAAGCTGCTGTGCGCGGCTTGGTAATGTAGACTTGAAACACTGTGTACACGATTTAATATCGTTTAAAGATTGTAAAATCCGTTCCGATCCGATGCGATGCGAGCCGTTTGGTGGAAATCATCCTATATGGTTCCACATTTTTGCATTACATGGAAATATTTACTTTAGAAATTTTAGTAACTCAACGTTCGACGCAGAATTTTCTGTCTTTCTAATAATCGATTTCAGTAACAGAATCTTCATGCATATATGTATATGTCTGTTCAAATATTTACAGTCAAAATATAATCAAAATATAAATTAGCCATTGTTTATTTTCCACCATGAAGATTCTTAAACCTATTACTTATTGCGTATTTACTATTGATGGTGATTGCTAGCAAAATCATCGAACTGATCGATGTTTCGACCACACCTCTATAGTTTAGAAAATTCATCTTCAAGCGAATATGAAGCGTAATTGCCAAGAGATTTTGAATCATAGCTGTCTAGATTTAGGATACGTTTTACGTTGTTCAGTTATTCATCTGGCTGTCCTCTATGGCCATGAAATTCAAGTCTGTCTGACATTGTCATACTAATTAATTTCCCCGTAGGGTTGATGAGCTTAATTCTGGTGAAATATGATTAGCTTAGGTTTAATTAAGATTCATTCATGACTTATGAATCAATGGAAGAGCTTTTCCTGCTTACGGTAACAGAAAAAACATTTTAACAAAAATAAAACCGACTTCAAAAAAACAAAGAAAAGAATAAAATAATTACCATATTATAAAATTAACAGTTTCAGAAGTCGGTGCTAATCCACGCTGAACCAAATTGAAGGCACCGACTTCTGAAACTGTTAATTTTATAATATGGTGATTATTTTATTCAATTCTTCGTTTTTTTGAAGTCGGTTTTATTTTTATTAAAATGTTTTTAATTTTTTAATTTTAGTGGCCTTAATTAAAACGTGGTTGGACCTATTAAAGACGCTGCTCGTAACATAATCACATCATCACATTATGCGTAATGTTCGTCATTGAGGAGTTCCATTGTCTATCTACGAAGTTCTTCATCAGATCTTCACCAAATTTAAATGGGACCATTTCGAAGGAATACTCTTTCAAAAAAAGATTTTTTCAAATCGGTCCATAAATGAGGGTGTAGTGAGGTAACAAACATTAAAAAAAACATACAGCTGAATTGAGAACCTCCTCCTTGGAAGTCGGTTAAAAACACTTCGTTTTTAGGTGTCGTTGGAAGTCAGAAAAGCATTACATACACGGTGTAAACGAAATCATGTAATTCCTTCAAACCTCATGATGTACTGCTGACATAGATTAAACTTGAACGGGATACTTCGGCTTGCAATAAAAAAAAAATACAGGAAGTAAACATGTGTAAGGATTTTCGCGCCCCATGTTAAATGACCGCGCGCCGAGCAATAGCCACGCAATTCGCATTGTATTTTTTTATTGTATCCAAAAGTATCTCCTGCAGGGTTAATCTATGTCAGCAGTACATCACGAGGTTTGAAGGAATTACGTGATTTCGTTTACATTCGTACATTAAACGAGCCACCATGATCCTCAGTTAAGAATAGGGTTATTAAATTCATTAGACCCGGAATACCTACACATGCTACATAGTACAAAACCATCTACTTTCAAGCAGATACAACTTATAGCAAATAATTAGCAAGTGTAAAATAATATGCTTTTTCCTTAGAACTTGGCTTGACACGCTGCCGTGTGTCTAGATAGCATGCTTAAAAATACACTCGCAGGGCACGCTATAAACGAGCATTCTTCCTAAGCAGTAGGAAACAAGTACCTATGCCTTTTAATACCATTTGTGTATTCTTGGCCGTAAAGTTTGGAAATTATTTGGATTTTAACCATTTTTGAAAAAATATATAAGTTTTTTAAAATAATTCTCTTAATAATTTTTTTGAGTTAAACTATTTTGTCTGCCCCTAGAAGTACCCCTGCAGTATCAGGATTTGAAGATTAAAGGTTGAAATTATTATAATGTTATATTGTCATGGAAATTTAATTTGTGTGCGATTAATTATGATCTGTCGTAAAGCATAAATATCTAAAAAATCACATTACAACTTTAAGCAATTTAGCTCATCAGTTAGCAATATGGCGACCCTACTCCCCGCGATGACGGCCTATTATGGCGACCGGAAGTCGGGGAGGGGGGCGACCGGAAGTGACGTAGTATGCGCGCGCGCTCGACCGCGCAGCCCCGCGCCACTTGACGGCATGATTATTTTTATCAATTTATCACTTTGTAACGGTTTTTAGGACGTTTTTGTTAACAAGTTCTGTTTTTAAATTCATTTCTGTTACGTAAGTGTTGCATGCGAATGGTTAATTGTGATTTTTCTATTGTGTTCTTGTGTCTGATATTGTTAGATTTAATATTTAAGCTATTAACTCAGTTTCTTTTTAACCGACTTCCATAAAAAGAGGATAGCTTAGCTAATTGTGAACTGATTTTAATGATTCTTTTTTTGTTTGAGAGAGTATTATTTCGAGGTGGTCCCATTTAAATTTAGTGAAGATCTGATGAAGAACTTCGGATTTAGACAATGGAACATCTCAATGACGAACAGTGCAGATAATGTAATTGGGTTACGAGCAGCGTCTTTAGTATGTCCAACCATGGTTTAATTAAGGCCACTAAAAAGAAAAAAATGAAAAAGTTTTTATGTATTGTATAAAGGTTAGGTACTATGTTCATTAACACAGGTTTTGACTGTTTTCTTAACATCAGTGCAATTAGCACTTAACGTAATCCTTCATTTTAGTACCCAATGCTGTTCATACAGAACAAAATTCTCCCATAGTCTTCAAAACCACTCTTTGTCTCCAAAACTCTCTTTTTAGGACGATTTAAAAAGTCCTTCATAAGTGTAGTTTTAACATGACTTGAGAGGTATTTAAAAAAAAAACGTTGTCAAATGTATGGTAATGAGGAGGCACACGCAAAACAAAAGCAGATGGCAGCACTTCTGTTTGTACCAATTACAAACAATGTGTTAAATTAACATTAGCAACAACTGTCAAACAAACTTTAATCAATGAAATTGCGTTGGCACCGTCGATGGTGGCGCCATTAGTTCCACAGTGTGCTACTTCATTCTATGCTGTTGGAACATCTTTCAAATAAGTTTTTTTTATTGAAAGGGGCTTTAGTTATTACGTCAGCGTTTTGTAATCCTGCCTCGATGTTACTACCAGTCCTCAATCCAACCTACCCAAATTAATGACGTATACGCACTCCGCAAACCAGCTTTTCACCTCGCACATTTCATTATATCCAATTAAAACAATGCTGTTATAAATCACGTTATCATACTTATCATCTCCATCAGAATATAGCCCAGAATCGGCTTTCTCTCGACCCAATGCCTAAAGGCCTCTAAGGTCTAATTGTGGCCGGTCGAGGTCCCGTAAATGCCTGCGGGACCCGCATTCTGTGACGGCCCTTGTAAACGGCTGAGAATTATAATGAGTACCTGCCTTTATTATGTACTAATTTGACCTGGATTTTGATCTGTTTGTGTAGTGAGGTTTGATGTAGTGATCATCCGTTTTGGATTTTTTGCAAAAAAATATTATTCAGCTGTCAAATTTCATGTCAAGTGATGTGATTGGTTCTTAGTATTTTGGTCGACCAATTAAATTCGAGGATATAAGATTTGAAAACAGATTTAATTATACCAACCATTCGAAAAATGGCGATTAGTGTAATATCTTTTTATAAAACAACTAAAGGCCCGTCTCGGCTTCGCACGGGTGGACATTTTCTCCGTTTTTGCAACAATTTTATTTATGCTCCGCTCCTATTGGCCGTAGCGTGATGTTATATAGCCTGTAACCTTCCTCAATAAATGGACTATCCAACACAAAAATATTTTTTCAATTCCAACCAGTAGTTCCTGAGATTAGCGCGTTCAAACAAACAAACTCTTCAGCTTTATAATATTAAGTATAGATGACTGCGTCGTTGGTCTAGTAGTAGCAAGCGCGAGTGCTGATCGTGAGGTCCTCGGTTCGCACCCCAGGTCAGGCAAGTGTTACTGAGTTTTTCCGTGTGGAATTCCTCAGTAGCAGCCCGGAATTTGGATTTGTGCCCGGTTGATGGCAATAGGCTCGCCCCCTATTACATGGGATTTAACATAACGGCGAAATGATGGTGTTATACACCTCGGCCCAACCCTTTGGGGAATACACGCGTGATATTATGTGATTTGATTGGAAAGCCAAGAGGCCAAGACGCCAAGAGGATTGAAAACAACCTTCTGTGTGGTTATTACAATTAACTACAGAAATCACCAATAGTTTTCACAAGCGAAGTGATTTTGTCAATATTCCCACATAGCTGCTGTGAGAAGGACCTTATTCAGCACTGAATGTCTTCAGGATTATGTGACCATTTGGTGGTGAGCCGAGATAACAGGTGTCAATTTTAGGTCTTGACTGAACTAGCGTTGATTCGTGCATATCTGTGTGTAAACTCCTGGGATTACATTTAGAAGATTGATAGTAGAATAATTATATGTACTGATAACATTACACTGTTTCTCAAGCAACTCGAAGTAGAGATAATTGTTGACGAACGAGGGTTTATTAGAGTCTATTGATTCGAGTCTAATGATAAGAGTCTAATGGTTAGAGTCTAATGGTTAGAGTCTAATGATTAGAATCCATCAAGTCTAGTATGGAGAAGTGAATTAGCCTACTTTTCAGGTTTTATAGTAACATTATTTACCCTTCATTCAGGGTCAATCGCTAATAATACCAGTAATATTTTCCCTAAAGAAAGACCATTATACACATCCTCGTAATCTAAGAAATAAAAATTCACTTGCTCTACCGACATCAAATCTAACTATATTTCATTCTGGACCACATGTAATGTGTGTTAAAATATATAACAAAATACCACAACAAATAAAAGACACAAATAGTTTCAATATATTTAAAATTAAATTTAAAAAATACTTATCTCAAAAATGTTATTATTGTCTAAAAGAGTTTTTCGAGGACAGAACTAAACTGTAACCGAATGTAAAATATGAATACAATATAATATAATATATGATAATAATATAATAATTAAATAATATAGGGACATATAATAATAATATTTATAAATTTATAACATTAACATTTTCTAAACTAAAAAATAGTGTAAGTGATTGTAATCTTATTTTATTTCATAATTAATAATATAATAAAATTGCATTGCTGCGCCCTAACAGGGTATCATGTATGAGCCTACAACTATAATTGTAACATCCTATGTACTCATGATTGCAATAAACATTTGAAGTTTGAAGTAATTTAATTCCATTTTCCGAAACATGTCATGTCACTGTTACATTATAATAATGCAATGTACATGTTACTTCATGGTACACACATATCCATACAAATTCACACAATAGCAGCAAGCACAATAAAATTACGTATGACGTCATACACTCATTATGTTTATATATTTTGTAATATTTTTATATAGTGTGAAAAATGTATGGTATTTTTCTTTTGTGTGATGCTGTGGTTCCTTCAGATAGAATCAGAGTAGCCATGATTATCACAGAATAAGCAATTAACTATTATATTACTGTTACTGCGATACTTAATTTTAAAAGCGTGTTTAATGTAAGAAGAACATCGTTTAACTGCCTCGTGGCAACCGCGACTGCTGATCGTGAGGTCCTGGGTTCGATTCCCAGGTTGGTCAAAGTGTTAATGGGATTTTCCGTGTGGAATTTCTTAGTAGCAGCCCGGAGTTTGGATTTGTGCCTTGTTGATAGTATGCTCGCCCCCTATTACATGGGACTTAAACATAACGGCGAAATGTTGTTACTATACACCTCTGCCCAACCTTTCGGGGAATACATACTCGTTATGTACGGTTATGTAAAAAAAAACTCATACCATTTGATTGACTTCTCTATTCGTAGATCTACCTACTGTCCTACTGCTGGGCACGGGCCTCTTCTCAGAATGAGAAGGGTTTAGGCCTTAGTCCACCACCTGGTGCGGGTTGGCGGACTACACACACTATCGAGAACTTTTTGGGGCCCTCTCAGGTGTGCAGGTTTCCTCAGGATATTTTTCTTCACCGTTTATGTCTTTTTTATTCTATACAACAATAAATTACTATTTATTTCACCTTAAAACTGTAAGCAAATCATAGATATTTTCTAACAACCTCTTTACTTCTAGCTTCAACTAACAAATTACAAGGATCATTACCCTTTTATTTCACAGTCGGGTAAAACAATCCGACAATAGAAAATTACATGTAGTAAGTTTTACACAGAATGGTCACCGACAATGGGAGATGTTGCAAAATGCTTCATTCAAATCAGTATTCACTTGAGTGACCCGGCAATGGCGGCTACGGTCTATGACCATAGAGCATGGACTTATGAAACAATCGTTTAGTTACACCATAGAGTAAAACAAATCTTTTTTTAAAGTGATATGCTTTTCTAAATATGTATTTTCATTTGAATAGTGGTCGCAAACACGACTGCTGAACATAGGGTCTTGGGTGCGATCCCTAGGTCGGGCAAAGTGTTATTGAGTTTTCCCATTAGGAATTTCTCAGTAGCAGCCCGCAGTCTAGATTTGTGCCCGGTTAGTGGCAACAATAATTATCGTATTACATTATTTCAAAGGAAATCGAGGTAACATATTAACTAATGCGTTCAGTTCTTCAGGCTGACGGTAATCGGCTGTCAGTCACTGTCACCTGCTAAAATTCTCAGGATATGTCCTGTTATAACTCACGATCGATGATGGTACGCATCGAGCGAATTAAAAATATATCGTAGGTATGAAAGAGAAGACAGTTTCTGTCCTTGTCATTATCCTTTTTATTAATAAATGTACGTGCGTATAATTAGCTCATTACTGTCCCACAGCTGGGCACAGGGCTTCTAGAATGAGAAGGATTTAGGTCTTAGTTCACCACGCTGGCCTGGTGCGGGTTCATGGAGAACAATTTGGAGCCCTCTCAGGTGTGCAGGTTTCCTCACGATGTTTTTTCGCAAGTGATAGTCAAATTCTGATCCGCATATGAATTCGGAAATTCAGAGGTACGGGCCGGGATTGAACTCAGATACTCCTGCGTGGAAAGTAAGCGTTCTACCGCTAAACTATCACTGCTTCGTTGGTCATAATACTTATAGCCTCATTGGTCTAGTGGTAGCAAGCGCGACTGCTTATCGTGAGGTCCTGGGGTTCGATCTCCAGGTCGGGTAAAGTGTTATTGGGTTTTCACGAATTTCTCAGTAGCAGCCCGGAGTCTGGATTTGTGCCCGGTCAATGACAAAAGGATAGCCCCTTATAACACGAGACTTAAACTGGCGAAACAAGGGTGTACTAAAAACACACCTGCCGTACCCTTCGGGGAAAATATGGCGTGATGTTTTGTTGTAAAACTATAAAACCATGTATGCAAAATGTCACTTTCACGATCAATAAGTACCACAGGCGTAATGGCGTACACTCTCACATAAATATATAAGTGCATTATATATAGAAACAATAGGTTGGTGCATGCATGATGCATGACGTCATTTAGGGGTGACATGGGGCTTTAAGGCTCGCCCTAAAGTGGGTCATGGACTATATAAAATGTAGGTTATTACGCCTCATTTCACTTGGTAGGATACAGGGCCGAGGACTGTGAAGATCGTGAAGTGAATTTGAAGCCGGAAAGAAATGATTGAATCTTATATTTTACATTTCAATGATAGCATAGCGGTAGAACGCTTGTCTTCCACCACGAGGGTCTGAATTCGATCTCGACCCGTACCTCAAACTTTTCGAATTCATGTGCGGATCAGAATTTGATTGTCACTTGCGTTAACGGTGAAGGAAAAATATCGTGAGAAATCCACCTGAGAGGGCTTCATAAAGTTCTCGATGGTGTATGTAGTCCGCCAACCTGCACAGGCTAGCTTGGTGGACTAAGGCCTAAACCCTTCTTATTCTGAGAAGAGGCCCGTGCCCAGCAGTGGGACTGTAATAGGCAGATTATGTTTGTTACCTCGATGATTTGCTAAGTTTTGATGTTTTTTTTTCTTTATTTCCAAACCCATCCCAAAAGAATATGTAGAGGTGTGTAATTATTATTAAATTCTTATAGATTATCGATACTTGGACTTCCCAATATGATAGATGTTACAGGAAACAAGCCGATGGCCAATTAACAGGTACCTATAACAGATTAATTTCTGACAAAAAATGGTCGCTTCAGAGGTCAAATTAAACTATTCGTAGGAATCAATTAAATTGTTTTGTTGCAACCACAGATATAATGTGTTGTTTATAATCTGTGGTTAAGATAAGTGGACCATTTGCGAAGTATTATTGTTGAAGCTCATTGTTTTAATTTGCGTCGCAATAAATTGACCACATTTCTGTATTTTAAAACTAGTTTTTTTTAAGAAAGCTACACATGTTACATAACATCACGCCAGTATTCCCAGAAGGGTGGGGGCAGAGGTGTATACTAACACCCTCATATCGTCATTATGTTTAAGTCCCATATAAAATCACGTACGTTAACGATGATGGAAAACATCGTGAGGAAACCTGCGCACCTGAGAGGGCTCCATAAAGTTCTCGATGGTGTGTGTAGTCTGCCAACCTGCACCAGGCCAGCGTGGTGGACTAAGGCTTAAACCTTTTTCATTTCTAAGAAGAGGCCCGTGCCCAGCATTGTGACAGTAATAGGCTATTTTTCTTTGGAAATCCGGGAACTCTTGTCCAGCCGCCATATTGTGCTAGCACAATGAGCTCGCCTTTAATGTTTTAGCGTCTAAGAGTCGAACAGCGTGATTGTTCTAGCGAGATTACTCCTCTGAATAGTACTTATATCGGTGTTATACCACTCTTATAGCTAGACGGTTGTCAGTAATAACACTGTAATCAAAGATGTTTTTTTATCTTAACATTAATGACAACCATAATAACCCACAGAGCTACTGAAAATATGATAAGGTGAGACATTTTATTTTTGTAAAAAAAAACCCATAAGTTAGTACAGGATGGAGCCACAAAAAGCGGAAGTGCGTAATTCCCGCGTTTCTCGTGGCCACATTGCGGTGAGCCCATAATGCTCGTTTGCCAATCATCATGAGCATGGAGCGTGGCGATGGGAGCCGTATCTGATGGATGCAGTAACGTATTTCTATTTTAGGTACATAATATCTACTGGAAAAATAATTATTAAGTAAACAAAATCATGTAATTCCTTCAAATATCGTGATGTACTGCTTACATAGGTTAACCCTGAAGGGGATACGTTTGGATTTAATTAAAAAAAAATACAACAAGTAAACATGTGTTCATAACGTGAGGCATTTTAGCGGCCTGAGTTAAATGACCGCGTGACGAGCGATAGCCGCGCAATTCGCTCGGGGCGCTAAAATGCCTCACGTTAAGAACACAAGCTTACTTCTTGTTTTTTTTATTGAATTCCCCAACGTGTCCCTTGCAAGTTAATCTACGTCAGCAGTACATCACGAGGTTTGAAGGAATTACATGATTTAGTTTACACTTTTTACAGGTACTTCATTTTAGATGTCAAAAGAAACTATTCCTAATTCAGAACATCTACATTCGGTCCTGTTTAAAAAAATCCTAAAGAGGGCTCCCCATTCCAAGGTTCCCTGATAATTCCAAAATCCTAAAAAGTTAACGTGTTTTCTACGCAAATAGTTGAGGTTTAAGTTTCGGTAAGTAAGCAAGGATTCCCGGCATTCAATAAATTCGCTAATATTTCCTTTGATCCGTTCGAAGCTGAGTAGCAAAAAACAGTGTAAAAAAATATATTGTGCATCCTTTAACCTCAGTTCACCTCCAACTTCCTGTAATTTAAACATCTGTTAAACTGAGAAAATAAAACAGAAAAAATATTATTATACAAAAACCTAACGGACACACCGAAGCCACAAAACTTAAATCAGGGAAATGACAGATGGTAAGCGCTTCTCATGGCCACACCGCGGTAGGGCCGTAATGTTGGTACCTACTGCAATTTTCTTGTGCAGCGAGCGTGGTAGATCTATCAGTGCAACCATGATGGTTTTATGAATATTTTACATCTCATTGAAAAAAAATGGTGCAGTGGTAAAGTAACTACTTACAATTACTTTGATAATAAAAACTTTTTAACAAAAATAAAACCGACTTCAAATTGTCTATCTCCGAAGTTCTTACTCAGATCTTCACCAAATTTAAATGGGACCACTGCAAAAGAATACTCTTTCAAACAAAAAAGAATCATTAAAATTGGTTCACAATTAGCAAAGATATCGTGGAACAAACATACAAAAAAAGAACATACAGTCGAATTGAGAACCTCCTCCTTTTTTGGAAGTCGATTAAAAACAACACTTTTCCGATCCGATCTTGGCACTGTGGTTTATGACTGTCATATTATCAGTTTCTATCTTAAGGAAATATGCACAACAAAGAAAAAAAATATAAATAAAATATGACTAAAAAGAACTCGTTGGTGTGTGGAGTCTGCCAACCCATACCAGGCCAGCGTGGTGGACTTAAGTCTGAATCCTTCTCAATCTAAGAAGATGCCCATACCCAGCAGTGTGACAGTAAGTATTATGTAATAATCCTGGAGAACAAGGACCGCAAATGATTGTATGTTAAAATAAGATCAGTTATTAAGGAACTGCCTCGATCTAATGGTGGCAAGCGCGACTGCTGGTAAGGTCCTGGGTTCTATCCCCAGGTAAGGCAAAATGTTATTGCGATTTTCCGTGTGGAATTCTTCAGTAGCAGCCCGGAGTTTAATTTTGTGCCCGGTTGATGGCAATAGGCTCACCCCCTATTACATGGGACTTAAACATAACGGTGAAAAGAGGGTGTTACTATACACCTCTGCCCAACCCTTCAAGGAATACAGGCGTGATGTTATGTTATGAAGAAAATGTACGAAGTACTTTCGTTTGTAAATATTAAAGTAATAAAAATGGTGGAGCGGAAATGACAGATGGCAACCGCTGCTTTTATGGCCGCACATCGGTGTGGCCATAATGTACCAAGTACCAATCATCGGGTGCAGTGGGCGTGATGATGGTGATCATGGACGATGTTCCAGCAAGTTTGTACCATAGAATACAATTGTGGGTTTTAGTGAGTTAGAAGTTGGCAGCATTCGTACTAGGCCGGATGCTGTCGAGATAACTAACGTAAACGTAACATTGATGTAAGTTATACATATTTTGAATAGGAAATACTCGTTTTGCACGGGTCGGCTCAGCTTTTAGTCTAACCAGATACAGCTGAATACCAGTATTCGCCACGGAGCGACTGTCATGAGACCTCCGCAATCCAGTTACTGGGCAATGCCGATATCCTACAGTTAGTTTTCACTTTCGGGCTTCTGGCTACCCGTAACGACTATCATAGGTATTTGTATAACCCCCGAGACCAACTGTTTAACGTGCTCTCCGAGCCACGGAGGGATCTCGATGTGTAACGAACGGTCACCCATCCAAGAACTGACCGCGGCAAGTGTTGCTTAACTTCGCAAATGCAGGAACCCTGATTCTTAATTATAAGATAAAATACGCAAATATAATTTGTTCTCATGCAAACGAAGTCAGATTCTTTATAAATAAATCTAGCATTAATTAAGTTGCCTATCGATTTAATTTTGTGTTTAATTGTGTGTTTTAGCTCAAACCATACGGCACGTTTACGAATAAATCAGCGAAGGTTCTCAGCCATAACCCACAGCTTTAAAAAAACAACAATAAACGCATAGAGCTGCGCGTGAGTCAATCACAATTCACCAGGTCGTCGACCCCACTAATATGGCTAACGACTCATGAATGGGGTACTATGTATTTTAGATGCGTTTTTTTTTATTTGATCTCTGTTTATAGTCTGTGGTGTGTGACTAATATAGTTTTTATTACTATACTTGACTGAATTTGAAGGCCGACTTACATGTCAATCCTGTGACTAGGAATTTGAATACAATAGTAGATGGTAGCTATGATATTAACCTACGTAATACTTTGTGTGTATATCGTCAGTGGAAAGATAAAAAGACTAAAGCGCCAATATGCCTACTTTACAGGAGAGCGTTTCAAAGTATTTTTTTAAGAAAATAAACATAATTATTTTTCTTAGAGTATACATATTAAATAGATAATTAATTATCTATTTAAAACAATTAAATTAAAAAAATATGTTAAATCGCTTTCCTGTAAAGTGGGTATATTGGCGCTTTAATCTTTTTAGCTGATGGAGTTTTGGTGACATAATAGTTTTGTGTTAGCCACTACATTGGAATATGATTATCACCAGTGAAGGAAAACATCGTGAGGAAACCTGCACACCTGAGCGAGCTCCATATAGTTTTAGATCTTCTTCTTCTTTTCATGTCGTTAGTAACTAACTTGGTGTCAGAGTTTACGCCGCCCATGGGCCTCTGACTTGGCTTCACAAGCCGTCGAGAAATATCTCTCAGGCATGCCGATTTCCTCACAATGTTTTCCTTCGCCGTTTTTAAACTAGTGATAATTATACAATACGCACATGTATCCGAAAAGTCAGAGGTTTGCCTTTGGTTCGAGCTCGAGACCTATGACTTGGCAGTCCGCCGGTCACACCACTAGGCTATCACTGCTGCTGTAGTTTTTGATGGTATGTAACCCTTCTCATTCTGAGAAGAGGCCCGCGTCCAGCAGTAATACAGTTAAGTCTCAGATAGGTCGATCTGTTTGCCAACCTCGTTCCTCCTAGCCTTTTCCCAACTATGTATGTTGTGGTTAGCTTCCAATCTAACCAGATGCGGTTGAATACCAGTATTTTACACGAAGCGACTGCCATCGGACCTCCGCAAACCAATTACTGGGCAATGCCGATATCCTAAGGTTAGACCGGTTGTCAGATATTTGGGATTCTGACTACCCATAATGACTGTCATAGGTAATCGTGACACCCGGGACCGACGGTTTCACGTACTCTCCGAGGCATGGAGTGGTCTCGATGTGTGTCTATCATAAATATAAAAAACGTTTTTTCCAATATTTCTACACATGTATAGATACTTATTACTACTGTATTTTTTTTAAATCACTGAATATGAAGCGGCCATTGATTCTGCAAACATTTGTGCATATATTTTGTAAGATAATATTGTCATTCTTAACAGTGGGAAGTCGAATACTCAGCCAGTGAATAACAGAATGAGTAATAGCAGACAAGTACATAGTGTGAGCTTGTGTTTATTTTAATGTTTTGTTCTTAATATAATAGGTTTTATTTCAATGTTCTGTACTGAGGTGTGAAGTGGGATGTATGTATAATGGAAATTATTAGTTTGTTACTGGTTGTGAGGCAACGCGAGGAGAATTGATTTCTTTTGATTATTTGTTTGTGTTTCATGGATTTGTGTGGCATCATTTGTGAATACTCTGTGACCTACGTAAATGTCCGGCTGATTGGTAGCGATGTGCGTAGGGTTGTTCATGCACGATGGCTGATGCATGCGTGCTGTCAGTTGGGACAGGTCAACTCAAACCTGCTATGGCACTTTCCCCAAACGGGAAAAAAAATAAATATTTTTTTTATTATATTTACTCATGATTGTAATGTGGTCATTATTTTGACAACCTTCTTTGAGCATTCGACCTTTCCGCGCTACTTGAATAGGCGCCAGCAAAGTTGTATGGAAATTCATTATTGTCGAGTTTTGTTTCAAAAATAGTCAGGTGCAAAAAGATTTTATTCAGAATTTGGTTGTATAGGCAGTACAACCACCATTGCCTAATTTAAAACAATATATATATACCTTGGAATGGCGGTCCTGAACTTTAGTAAATGTATCTTTAACAATTGTGATGGCAGGGATATGATGATGATGTTACTTTAAATAAATTGTTACTATACTAAGCTGGTTTTATTTAAATTACTCGCATTGTTTGAGTAAAGCACTATGCTAGCCTTGGTCCGCAATGAGTGCGCTGCTGGCCACGCTATGATGGCCTAGAGCTTAGCTTATCTACGCTCTCATCTTCTCAGTTTGGTCATCATTGCAGCCCTTGCTGTCCGCGCTTTAAAGACCTCGACCTTGGGCTGCAATTCTAACCGCGCTAAGTTGGCCTGGAGCTGCGCTTTCGGCCATCATCAGCGCTGGCAGCAACGCAGTCATTACAGACCGCGGCAGCAATGTACTATTATTTCAACGTCGTTGTGAACTTCCAGGACGTAATATCACACGCTTCTGGTCTTCATTCGTTTTTATTGACCAGATTTTCTGGTACTCTTGCCCAAGCCTGAGCGGTACCGTCAATTTTAGCCTACATTTTTATAAAATGCTCTTCATTTGCTTGCAAATTCAAAAAAACCGGCTTTTACCAACATTTTCGCTGTACACGGAGTAATTTCACGGTTCTTTATGACGACCATAAACAATTTTTCTTTTTCTTAAAATTATTTTTTGACTATAACTGAGTTGCGTTAAATCGATTACTTGCAGAGAAATTGACGATGAGGCAATACGATTAAAGCATTTTTGTGTCATTGTCTAATTGAAATTGTAAGTAATTTAATTATTTTGTTGATTAATTTGCACGATCATTATCTGTTTAAAAATAATTTAACATAACATCACGCCTGTATTCATTGAATGGTTGGGCAGAGGTGTATAGTAACACCCTCATTTCGCTGTTATGTTTAAGTTCCATGTAATAGGAGGCGAGCCTATTGTCATCAACCGGGCACAAATTCAAACTCCGGGTTTCTACTGAGGAGTTCCACACGGAAAAACCCAATTACACTTTGCCCAACCTGCGGATCGAACCCAGGATATTATATCTTTTTTTTTCGGTATATAAAGATTTTTATGGGCTAATTTACCTTCACTACCGTTCTGCCTAGCCTTTTCCCAACTATGTTAGGGTCAGCTTCCAGTCTAACCAGACGCGGCTGAATACCAATATTATACACAGAGCGACTGCCATCAGACCTCCGCAACCCAGTTACTGGGCAATGCCGATATCTTAAGGTTAGACTGCTTGTCAGACTTTCGGGCTTCTGACTTCCCTTAACAACTGACATAGGTATATTTACCTTCACTACCGTATCCATTTCTAAAACGTGTTAGAGTGACAAACATTCAGACATCGAAACGTCAAAATTTTTGTATTTACAATACGTCCGATCCAAATACGAAAAAATATGACTAAGCGAGACTATTTATTTAGCAAACTTTACACTGTAATCTTAGAGCCTTAAGATTATAGATGATAGATTGCCTGCTCGTCGGTCTTCTATAGACTGTACTTCGGAGAGTGTGGTCAAGAACTCCACAACCTCATCCCACCAGCCCCCTTCTACCATCAGACATCTAGACGCACTGCAAGTTACCATCCTTACTTAGTTGCCATTCCACCAATTCGCACTAAGCGCTTCCAAACATCCTTCATAATGCGCATTGCAAAAGAGTGGAACTCACTACCTGCGTCTGTGTTCCCGAACGCATTCAACCTGAATCTCTTCAAAGTTAGAGCTAACAGGCTTCTTCTGGGTAAGCTGACTCCATCGTAGACTTTGTCTCTGTCTCCTCTGACCTAGACTAGAGTCAAGAGCAAACCCATTTAAAAAAAAAAAAAACATTCTTCAGACAATTCTTACAGTCATGGGAATTGGTAAGGGGATCTAACCGTAACTGTGACCACACGGCACGCTTGCTTTTGATATAAGCCGCTGCTTATTAGTCAACGGCTATTAGCCGATTCCGCTTCCTAGCCTCTCAATAGAATACAGGCTATTTGTTTCTGCATATTATGCAGAAAGTACTTAAGTAACAACGGATTTAGCGACCCGCTTCTCATTGAATGTTAAATATATTTGTGACGAGCGCTTGTTTTGAAGTTGTAATGTTATACGGTGGTACATTATCAACGGTTTTACGGCAGTGTCAAGTTTAAATGTTTTTTTCTTCTGTTTACTTTATTTTGGGTGAAATAGAAAGGGACCCGTTACTTGTAATTTCGCGCGAATTAAGTGTAACTGAGTTTGACATCTTAGTAAAATGTTACAATTATTTGCACGAAGAAAATAATCTATATCTATACTAATATTATAAAGAGGAAAGATTTGTATTTTTGTATGTAACGAATAAACTTAAAAACTAATGGACCGATTACATAAAATCTTTTGCCGTTAAGTAGAATGCTACATTATCACTGAGTAACATAGGCTATATTTATTACTGGAATAAAACTTCTTACGCGGGTGGAGCCGTGAGGACACAGCTAGTGTTAAATAATTCACCAAAATATCGCTTTTACGATTTACTATCGAAATATTGACAATTCTAGTGGTGGCAAGTGCGACTGCTGATCGTGGGGTCGTGGGTTCGATCCCCAGGTCGGGCAAAATGTGTTATTGGGTTTTTTCGTGTGGAATTCCTCAGTAGCAGCTCGGTGTTTGGATTTGTGTCCGTTTGATGGCAAAAGGCTCGTCCCCTATTACATGGGACTTAAACATAACGGCGAAATGAGGGTGTTACTCTATACACCTCTGCCCAATCCTTCGCGGAATACAAGCGTGATGTTATGTTATATTGACAAATATGAAATGGTCTTAGCTAGATCAACACAATCTATTTACCTATTTACGGATTATTAGCGTAATTTTTGACACTAACTCGCTTATTACAACGGATGATCTAAATAGCCCCATTTCTTTTTGTTATATGACGTTAGAAAGTGATGGGTATATTATAAACCTGCGTTAACCTTAGATTTGATTTAAATCATCTTTGTAATGAGTAGGACATTGTCTTATAACAAAATCGCGTGTTCAACAGTTATGAAGACTATGAAGGTAAACAGGACTTTAACATTTTTGATGTATGGAGATTGACGTTAAACACGATTTTAACATGTGTCTAAACTTATGTAGTATAACCCAACGTCTTTAAACAGTGTGTGGTCCAAAAACCACTTAAAAATCTCTTCTGACCACAATAGGATAAATAAATCTAATAAATAAACTGATCCTGTCCTCTCATTACCTATTTCTAGAGCAGTTCCAAGAGTATTTGTATTTTGAAAGCAAACCTATTAAACAATAGAGTGCAAACTCAATATAGACCACCCAGTTCATCTACCACGGGTTGCGATAGTTATCCATAGACTAGCGGCCCGTCCCGGCTTCGCACGGGTGGACATTTTTCCCGTTTTTGCAACAGTTTTAATTTATGCTCCGCTCCTATTAATCGTAGCGTGATGTTATATAGCTTATAACCTTCTTCGATAAATGGACTATGCAACACAAAAATAATTTTTCAATTCCAACCAGTAGTTCCTGAGATTAGCGCGTTCAAACAAACAAACTCTTCAGCTTTATAATATTAGTATAGATAATACACGGTAAGCAGTGATATCCTAGCGTTTGAACGCTTGCCTTTCATGCAGGAGGGTCTAAGTTCGATCCCGGCCCGTACCTCTGACTTTTCGAATTCATGTGCGGATCAGAATTTGATTATCACTTGCGTTAACGGTGAAAGAAAAACATCGTGAGGAAACCTGCACACCTGAGAGGCCTCCATAAAGTTCTCGATGGTGTGTGCAGCCTGCCAGTCCACACCAGGCCAGCGTGGTGGATTAAGGCCTAAACCCTTCTCATTCTGAGAAGAGCCCCGTGCCTAGCAGTGGGACAGTAATATGCTGATTATGTTTATGTATGTTTAATAAACACTTGAACGTTATTATTCCAAAACATGGTCATATTGGCCATTATGCTTACGTAGCGTACACACCCACCCAATGAAAGCCAATCAACGTTCTTCTATTGTAGACTTGTAAAGAACGAATCCGATTTCGTTGGCTAGGTGTGTACGCTGTATTGTCAAAATATTTACTGGAGCAAAGTATAGCCCCGTCCTATAGACAATTGTCTTAATTAATTATTACGTACTACTGGCTCGTGGTTAATTACCAACCGCGCAGATCATACGCATACGAGGTTAAGCTGCGCTTGCCGCGGTCAGTCTGTGGATGGGTCAGTCTGTGACCGTTCGTTACACATCGAGACTCCTCCGTACCTCGGAGAGCACGTTAAACAGTCGGTCCCGGGTGTCATACGAATACCTATGACAGTCGGTAAGAATTCGACTAGCCTTTTCCCTATTATCTTGGGGTCAGCTTCCAGTCTAACCAAATGCGGCTTAATACCAGTATTTTACACGGAGCGACTGCCATCAGACCTCCGCAACCCAGTTACTGGGTAATGCCGATATCTTAAGGTTAGACAGGCTGTCGGACTTTCGGGCTTCTGACTACCCGTAACGACTGTCATAGGTATCCGAATCACACCCGGGACCTCGAGGGGTCTCGATGTATAACGAACGGTCACCCATCCACGGACTGACGTAGCTTAACCTCGCAAATCGTATGGTCCGCATGGTTGGTAGTAAGCCACAGGCCCGTCATTGCTAAACATTGTTTTGTTTATTATGTTGGTGACTCGGATTCATTGCTCCCAAGTGTACATGTTGGAAATGAAGAAGGCAATGAACCATGTTTTTATTTGTTCTCAGATGGGTATGGTAAAGGATCGGAGTCACAATACGATAATGTTCAAGACTCGTCTAACTAACGGTCCGGGAGGTTATTCTGGTTATCTTGGTTACAGGACAAGTTGTACAATCCAGTTATTGATGTTCTGGATCAAAATAAACATTGCTAATAATAGGTTTATAGTCTATTTTTGAACCAATTAATACACGATGACTTCTGACGTATAAGACCACAAAAATGATTTTATTATCTATATAATCACTTTTTAACAAAAATAAAACCGACTTCAAATTGTCTATCTCCGAAGTTCTTCATCAGATCTTCACCAAATTTAAATGGGACCATTTTGAAAGAGTACTCTTTCAAACAAAAAAAGAATCATTAAAATAGGTTCACAATTAGCAAAGATATTGCGGAACAAACATACAAAACAAAAAAAAAAACACATTCGAATTGAGAACCTCCTCCTTTTTTGAAAGTCGGTTAAAAAACGGCAAAACATCATGTCTGTTGTATGGGAGCCCCCTTTAAATATTTATTTTATTCTGCTTTTTAGTATTTGTTGTTATAGCGGCAACAGAAATACATCATCTGTGAAAATTTCAACTGTCTTACTATCACGGTTCTTGAGATACAGCCTGGTGACAGACGGACGAACGGACGGACGGACGGACAGCGGAGTCTTAGTAATAGGGTTCCGGTTTACCCTATGGGTACGGAACCCTAAAAATGGCGTTATTATTAGCCCATTATATGGTCTCATCGCTGGACACGGGTTTCTTTTTAGAAAGAGAAGGGTTTTTAGTCCACCACGCTGGCCATGTCCGGGCTGGCGGACTACACTCACCATCGAGAACATTCGTTTTTTCTTTTTTGATTTCGTTGAGCCGCCATCTTGGTTACGTCAGTATTTTGGGTAGAGATGGTGATTTTTTTAAGGTTTTGGAGCTTTGGCACATAATAGAGAGCACGACACCAAGGATAATGAAGCGGTCATGAGAAGGCTTACATCCAGCAGGGTTATAGGCTGAAGACGAAGAAATTTATGAGTCATAAAAAGTCATAAAAAATACAGTAAATACACACCATCTATCCGTCATGATACAACTAAACAAACTAAAAATAGCCCAGTTTTTGCTAACGCCAATTTTGTCCAACCAGTTTGTAACAAAAACACACAACGGAATACGACTCCTGCGCAGTTCCCATCAAACGGGTGTCTACCGGATAATGACCGATACTTGTCTACGATCTAAATAAAAAGTACACTTAACGGGTACTCTATATGCTGTTGTATATCGATGGCAGCAAAGTAAAAGAACACATCTACAAAATCACAATTTTACAGGAGAGCACATTTAGTAGGTAATAATTAAATTTTTTACCAAAAATAAAACCGATTTCAAATTGTCTATCTCCGAAGTTCTTCATCAGATCTTCACCAAATTTAAATGGGACCACTTCGAAGAAATACTCTTTCAAACAAAAACATAATCATTAAAATCGGTTCACAATTAGCAAAGATATCGCGGAATAAACATACAAAAAAAAGCAACATATAGTCGAATTGAGAACCTCCTCCTTTTTTTGAAAGTCGGTTAAAAAACAGAGGCTATTTTGCTGTGATGTTTCATAGAAATCGAGTGTAGATGTCTTCATTTACATGCCAGATTTTCATCATTCTTTCATTTCTTACTGACCGAACACAAAAAGTGAGGATTGGTGAAGTGATTAGCAATGAAGCCAAAATTGACCATGGTGTACCACAAGGAAGCTGCCTATCCCCAAGTCTCTTCCTGGTCTATGTTAATGACCTGTGCCAACAGAGTCTTAATAAAGGAAAAATATTTAGTTATGCAGACGATACCGTATTAATATTTCACGGTGAGAATTGGGAAGCTGCGCAACAAGCGGCAGAGCTGGGATTACGTAAAATAATCCACTGGCTAGAAAGTAATTTACTAACCCTGAATATCTCAAAGACCTCCTATCTGCAATTTACTTTTGCCAATACTAAACCCATGGAAATAAGTCTCAAAGCACACTCCTGTAATGATTTTAACGGTCACCAATGCCCATGTCTTCCAATATCACAAAAAAAGTCAGTGAAGTACCTAGGTGTACTTCTGGATGAACGACTTAGCTGGCGTCCACACATTGAACTGACCACTTCCCGTGTTAGGAAACTTATATGGGCATTTAAGAAGCTTCGACACGTGGCTAAGTTTAAGCTTCTCCGCACGGTGTATCTGGCGCTAGCACAGTCTATCATAGGCTACTGTATCACGGCCTGGGGAGGTGCTTGCAAAACCTTCATGATTCACCTTGAAAGAGCACAAAGATCTCTGTTAAAGGTCATGACCTCCAGCCCATACCGGTTTCCTACGAAAGATCTATATGAAAATTGTAAAGTACTTACCGTGAGACAGTTATACATTCTTAATCTCACAATAAAACAACATCAACTTACACCGGTAAATCGAGCCAGCAAAGTAAAGAGAACTATTACTCGTACGAACGTATGTAGACCAGTAAGATGTGAAACCGCCTCCGCAAGACGACAACACTTTTACATGGCTACATACATTTACAACAAACTAAACAATACCCTTAACATAAACTCATTAACTACGAAAAAAACTAAAATGAAAATCTCCACATGGCTTCAATCACTGGATTATCACCAGACGGAAGACCTATTACAATATCAGTACTCATAAAATAATTTATACACACCCATACATACACCCACACACACACACGCGCGCACACATCTCCACCCTCCCACACACATACACTCATATACACACACAGACACACGCAAACACGCAGGCACACACGCACCCATGCACACACACACACACACACACACACACACACACACACACACACACTCACACACACACAAACACACACATGAATAGATATTGCACACTAAAAGAGCATGCGTGCATTTTTCATTTCGTTTTATTTTACTATGTTTTTGTTTTATTTTTTTTATTTGTTCATTGCACATCATAAATTTTTGAAATGTACCACTAATGGGCGAAGACACTGGCTCCTGTAACACAGGTTGCTACCTAGCTCAGGAGCCAGGGCTTCAAATAAGTTGTAACACTTGTGTTTTGTGTCAATAAACAAATTTATTATTATTATTAAAAAATGTCCGTACTGATTAAAGGAAAACAAAAAAAAAACATCATTATTTTGAAATTTGAAATAATTTTAATACAGACTTGTAGATAGGGTTGATTTAAGTCATTTTTGTAAATAAAGCATTTTGGTAAAAATGTAGATGTCCGTATCTACTTTGCTGCCATCATATGATGGATGACTTATTTATAGGGCGATGTTTTACGTCTTAGTAAGTCCATCTATACTAATATTATAAAGAGGAAAGATTTGTATTTTTATATTTATGTATGTATGTAACGAATAAACATAAAAACTACTGGACCGATTTCAAAAATTCTTTTGCTGTTAGAAAGCTACATTATCACTGAGTAACATAGGCTACGGACGGAGCCGTGAGGACACAGCTAGTCTGGGATAAACCAAAATGTGAACTGATTAAGATAGAATTTAATATTTGGAGATAGAAAACTTTGAACGACAGAAAGGTAAAGATTGACTCAAAAATGAGAATGAATCCGGCTTTAGATTGTAACGTCACAATCGACTTTGACTGCCTTGTTGGTCTAGTTGTCGCAAGCGTGACTGCTGAGCATGGGGTCCTGGGTTAGATCCCCACGTCGGGCAAAGTGTTATTTGGTTTTTCCGTGTGGGATTCGTCAGTAGCAGCCCGGAGTTTGGATTTGTGCCCAGTTGATGGCAATAAGCTCGCCCCCTATCACATGGGACTTAAACATAACGGCTAAATGAGGGTGTTAGTGGTGTTACTATACACCTCTGTCCAACCCTTCGGGGAATACAGGCGTGATGTTATTTAATTAAATTGAAAACTTTATTCATATCGATGTGGCGGTCTAAGGGGGAGGCCTTTGTTCAGCAGTGGACGTCTTCAGGCTGATGATGATTCATATCTGTGTATGATACAAATTGTGCATGTCGCAAAATATTATAGATCAGTTGTATTTTCGATTCAAAATTCGCGTACATTACCGATACCGATTAGTTGCCATTCCACCAATTCGCACTAAACGCTTCCAAACATCCTTCATAATGCGCACTGCAAAAGAGTGGAACTCACTACCTGCGTCTTCGTTTCCGAACGCATTCAACCTGAATCTCTTCAAAGTTAAGAGTTAACAGGCTTCTTCTGGGTAAGCTCACTCCATCGTAGACTTTGTCTCTATCTCCTCTGACCTAGACTAGAGTCAAGAGCAAACCCATTTTAAAAAAAATACGGGTACGATACTATACGTCAAGAAGTGTCAGTTTATAATCCGGGGTTTGGTTATCTCTCAACTCAAACTAACCTTGCCAATTAGGTGTGAAATATGTGTTGCAATGTAATATCGTAAGCAAAACTATCTTGCGCAGTATTTACAGATACCTTACGTTACACTTTTAAACATTCCCAGGCCAATTTAGAGTAATGTATGATACGTTGATTGAATTAAGTTATAAATCAGTGTATATGACCACATATGACCCTAATAGGTCTTTATGTAATGTATTTAGAACATACAGTGTAGCTTAATGTTGTCTATATAGGGCCATGTCCATGTCTATGCTCAATGGAACTGCTTTCGTTCGAGTATCAAGAACGCTTCGATTAAAATTTAGTCCAGATTAGATTTTGTTAAAAAGACGAAAGAAGACGGGCTTGGTAACGACCGCGTGGATCATACGATCTTGCTGCGGTTTGTCCGTGGACAGGTAATCATTTTATATACACCGAGACCCTTCCGTGCCTCGGAGAGCACGTTAAACTGTGAGTCTCGAGAGTCATACGAATACCTATGACAGTCGTTACGGGTAGTCAGAAGCCTGAAACTCTGTCAACCGATCTAACCTTAGGATATCGACATTGTCCTGCAAACTGGGTTGTGGAGGTCAGATGGCAGTCGCTCCGTTTAAAATACTGGTATTTAGCCGCATCTGGTTAAACTGGAAGCTGAACCAAACATAATTGGGAAAAAGCTAGGCGGGACGTTAGATTTTGTTAAATTACGTTGTGGACCCGGATTCTTTCGTTCGACCGTGGTGTTTTGGGGGTCTTTGGTTGGAACTTTAGGTCCTATCAATTTATTGTAATGTGTGGAGGAAAATGAATGACAGCCTAGCGGTTAATCACTTGCCTTCCATTCTGGAGGGTCTAAGTTCGAAGCCGATTCACACCTCAAATTTTAGATTTTTGTGCTGATCAAAATTTGGTTACCTACCTTATACTTGCGTTAACAGTGAAGGAAAACATCGTAAGGAAACCTGCACCAAAGAGTTCTCCGTGGTGGGTGTAATCCGCTAACCTTCACCAGATCAGCGTGGTGGACTAAGGTCTAAACCCTGCTCATTCTGAGACGAGGCCCGTGCTCAGCAGTGAGACAGTAACGGGCTGAATGTATATTTGCTTCAACTAAGTTATTCGACACATTAATTCGCAGACCCACCAACACACAATACTCATACATAGTAATAAGTAATCGTCTGTTCATTCACTACGGCGTTAGTAATCGGCGCACGCGCCGCACGCCGTCGACTTGAGTTGTCACTATCTGCCACCCATCACCCATTGTCCACGGCTGTCTGGCCTGGATTATCTATGTATTTACATGGAAGAAAGAAGACGTAAGTCAGACACAACGCAGTCTAAAGTTAGACTAGTTTGTCTTAAGCCTAGTTCACACTATGCTTATAATATGGTTGAGTGACGAGTAATTTAGTGTTTCTTTGTTCACATAAGTTAAGTTACTAAATTGGTCGTCCTTTGACTAAATTACAAGAATAAACTGAACTAGGTTTTATGCTTTTGTAGCGAGTTTAGTCATTAGATGTAACGTGAAGAAGACTTAAAACAAAATAATTTGATTATTTTTAACATAACATAACATCACGCCTGTATTCACCGAAGGGTTGGGCAGAGGTGTATAGTAACACCCTCATTTCGCCGTTATGTTTAAGTCCCATGTAATAGGGGGCGAGCCTATTGCCATCAAACGGGCACAAATTCAAACTCCGGGCTACTACTGAGAAATGACTAATGGACCCAATAAAACCTTGCCCGACCTGGGGATCGAACCCAGGACCCCATGCTCAGCAGTCGGATCGAATGCAGTTTACAAGCGCTCTAACTTTTTATAACATTAAAAGCGATCATTTAGCAATTTTTTAAAATAAGCAGTTTTAGTTTAGCAGCTGAACGCTTTCCTTCCATGCAGGAGGGTCGAGTTCAAATCCGGCGCGCACCTCTGACTTTTCGAATTCATGTGCGGATCAGAATTGGATTATCACTTGCGGTAACGGCGAAGGAAAACATCGTGAGAAATCCACCTGAGAGGGCTTCATAAAGTTCTCGATGGTGTATGTAGTCCGCCAACCTGCACAGGCTAGCTTGGTGGACTAAGGCCTAAACCCTTCTTATTCTGAGAAGAGGCCCGTGCCCAGCAGTGGGACTGTAATAGGCAGATTATGTTTGTTACCTCGATGATTTGCTAAGTTTTGATGTTTTTTTTCTTTATTTCCAAACCCATCCCAAAAGAATATGTAGAGGTGTGTAATTATTATTAAATTCTTATAGATTATCGATACTTGGACTTCCCAATATGATAGATGTTACAGGAAACAAGCCGATGGCCAATTAACAGGTACCTATAACAGATTAATTTCTGACAAAAAATGGTCGCTTCAGAGGTCAAATTAAACTATTCGTAGGAATCAATTAAATTGTTTTGTTGCAACCACAGATATAATGTGTTGTTTATAATCTGTGGTTAAGATAAGTGGACCATTTGCGAAGTATTATTGTTGAAGCTCATTGTTTTAATTTGCGTCGCAATAAATTGACCACATTTCTGTATTTTTAAACAAGTTTTTTTTTAAGAAAGCTACACATGTTACATAACATCACGCCAGTATTCCCAGAAGGGTGGGGGCAGAGGTGTATACTAACACCCTCATATCGTCATTATGTTTAAGTCCCATATAATAGGGGGTGCGCATATTGCCATTAACCGGACACAAAACCAAACTCCGAGCTGCTACTGAGGAATTCCACACGGAAATATCCAATACCACCTTAATCAAACCCAGGACCTGCCACGTTAGTCTAGTGGTGGCAAGCGCGACTGTTGAAAAGTATTTTATTTATTACAAGCTGTGTCCTCACGGCTCCGCCCGTAGCCTATGTTACTCAGTGATAATGTAGCTATTTACGGCAAAAGATTTTTTGAAATCGGTCCAGTAGTTTTTGAGTTTATTCGTTACATAAAAAAATACAAAAATACAAACCTTTCCTCTTTATAATATTATTAAGTATAGATAAAACATCAAGGCTTTTATAGCTAACATTGAATCTTTTATTTTTCAGGTAAGGCGATCTACAAACGGTACCAAGTTACAGCAAGTATTTCTATCCTATAATAACTTATGGTGATACTGACTGATCATGGTTTGTAGCTAATTAAAAACTGTAACAGCCGGTAAGTACCCTACAACTTACTTACTTACCGCGGTATACTTTCATTACTATTATACAAGGTTAGTCGGAAAGGGAGTACTAAGCCGCGGGTCAGTATCACTGATGACTATTTTAAAGCAAGTGTTAAAATTTCAAAATTTGGTAATTTTTATTTGCATGAAAAAAGATTTTTATTTTAGTTTTTTCAAAAAAAAAAAGATAAGTGCCTGCTTTAGTTATGAATTCAGAATATTAATTTTCTATTCCGTGACCCCAAATATGACCGAAAATGTATAAACATTTTAGCGTAACAGATTTTAGCGTATTTTTTATGAAATCTTTGAAAGGCAATTTCTCTTAAACTAATGACTTTTGGGGAAAGTTGTAGAACAAAAGTTATCCATTATTATGGGTACTTTAATACCCTTTTGGCTTAGTACCCCCTTTCCGACTAACCTTGTATAGTCCAAGTATAAAAAAAAAATATTAAAGAAAAACAAACCTTCGATTGTGAAACATTTATTTTGCTTAAAAATCCATTAATCACACATAACATAATTAGCCCAGTACTGTCCCACTGCTGGATAAGGGGCTCTTCTCAAAATGAGAACGGTTTAGGCTTTAGTCCACCACGCTGGCCTGGTGCGAGTTGGCAGACTACACGCACCATCGAGAACTTTATGGAGCCCTCTCAGGTGTGCAGGTTTCCTCATGATATTTTTCCTTCACGGTTAACGCAAGCGATAATCAAATTCTGATCCGCACATGAATTCGAAAAGTCAGAGGTACGGGCCGGGATCGAACTTAGACCCTCCTGCATGGAAGTCGAGTGTTCAACCGCTAGGCTATCACTGCATTTTGCATTAATAATGTGTATTTTTGCGATTACATTAATATATATGCTTCGCGACCAAAGTTTTGTTTACCTTTTAGACAAATTTAAAATGGCTGAACTATACGTGTTTTCTCATGAGATCAACAGAACTGTGATAATTTATTATTATAAAATAACGCTCGTTATAGCACGAGTATTCCTCAGTATATAGTCGCCGCGTAACTCGAAAAATAGTATTTATGAGTTACGCACGTCATTCGATAAGGAATCGAAAAACGCATCGTTTGAACAATCACAATCAATGGTTAGATCCAATAGCAACGCGTTATTTCAAAAACAAAATCCACCGCGTATGTAATATTTTTTCCAGCTAGCTATGTAAACAGCTAAAACAGCGTGTAAGTCAGGTGAGTTCCATACTGGATTGTGTCGCGAAAGTGCTTCGTTGAAAAAATCAAAACAAAACAGAATATTGTGGATTAAAAACAATTATATGATAAGTAGAAAAAACTCTATTTTTTGCTCTTCTGAAAAGTTAACTCTTTTGAGTTACGCGGTGTTAGAACTTAAGCGACGATATTCTTAATCATACCTAAGTCAAACGCTAATCTAAATAGATGGCTAGACTTTAACGTAAACACTATATTCTACAACCTAAGGTGACTCCACTAAGTGTTTGTCTTTGGAAGGTGACATCGATATTATCGTGTCCCAACACTAGTTGCCTAGCAACGTGTCGCTATGTGTGCAAGGACGTGACTGTACGCGAGACCATAGTAAAGATAGTTCAGTAAGTCAGGTATGTTTTTTTGTTTTATCGGGAATTCCAATTCAATATGTTTTGTTGTTGGTTAGTTGTGTTTGTTATCGAGGAAATATGTATGTAGAAATACTAGTAAGGGTGAAATCTTAAAAAAAAACAATCTAGCCTTTTCTTTTCGTGTGGTTAGTGACTAACCTGGTGTCAGAGTTTATGCCCTCCATGGGCCTCTGACTTGGCTTCACATGCCGTCGAGAAATATTTCTCAAGCATGCCGGTTTCCCCACGATGTTTTCTTTTACTCTTTTTTTTACGTAAGTAATAATTATACAATACGTCTAGCCGATGTTGATCAAAGTAACATAATTCGGAGAAAAAATGATTCACAATTTACAACAGGTATGACAGGATTCGAAAAAAATCTGGCTTTAAAGGTATCCTATGTTATTTTTCGTATTTAAATGCATCTCTTTGACAAATCTCATCAATATGGGTTCGGCAGTATAGCTGTGAAAAGACAAACTTATACATTTAGATTATATACATACATACATAAACTCACGAGGTACTCCTTTGGCTTCATCCACATTCATACATCTTGTCATAGATTTAGATAATTAATACATAATTGCGGTTGACACAATCGGTCAATCGGTACGATGGAGGAACAAACCAATACCTACAATTTCAAAAGCAACACAGACTTATCTCACTGTTATATATTTTACAATGTCGCTGCTACCGTCGGCGTGTGAAATAGTTTTGGTCAAAAAAACTGTTTAAGTCGTCGCCAAATAGAATGGATGATTTTCTTCAATAGGTTTTTGTATGAAGCCAATGCCTGTCAAAAGAAGCGTCGACCGCTTTTAAGAATTTAAATGACTTTTGTGTGAATTGTTAAACTGAATATTAAGATAATTTTAAATTATTTCTACATACATGGAGGTTAACGGAAACTGTATAGCAGTGATAGCCTAGTGGTGTGACCGTCGGACGGCCAAGTCACGCACCTCTGACTTTTGGGATTCATGTGCGTATTGTATAATTCTCACTTGCTTAAATACGGCGAAGGAAAACATCGTGAGGAAACCGGCATGCTTGTGGGATATTTCTCGACGGCATGTTAAGCCAAGTCAGAGGTCCATGAGCGGCAAAACTCTGACACCAGGTTAGTCACTAACCACACGAAAAGAAGAGACTAATGTAGACAACAATTGTCAACTTTAGATTAGGGGCTCGTCGCTAATTTACATCCGTGTGGGTTATATGATTTGCAAAGTTAAGCTGCGCTTGCCGCGGTCAGTCCGTGGATAGGTGACCTTTCGTTATACATCGAGACTCCTCTGTGCCTCGGAGAGTACGCTAAACCGTCGGTCCCGGGTATCATACGAATACCTATGACAGTCGTTACGGTTAGGCAGACGCCCGAAGGTCTGATAACAAGCCTAACCTTCGGATATTGGCATTGCCCAGTAACTGGGTTGCAGAGGTCTGATGGCAGTCGCTCCGTGTAAAATGCTGGTATTCAGCCGCATCTGGTTAGACTGGAAGCTGACCCCAACATAGTTGGGAAAAGGCTAGACAGAACGAAATGGATTTCTATCCTCAGATGATACAAACAGATACGTGTCTTTTCGCTAAGCTATGGATAGTTACAACGCATCATTATTTGCAACATTATGCACAAGTCGTTATTTTAACAAATCACGCTCGGTAACATATAGGAACCAGCACTATATATTTTCCAAACACCTATAGAAAATTCTTTGAAAGGAAAATGTCACACGTCTAAACGTAATCAATCGTAACTGGTATAGATCTTATTGCGTATTTATTTAGTTGGTACCTACTTTATTCTGCGACACGAATCTAGACCACGATAAATCTTTTCCTAAAAGGAAAAAGAAAAAAGATATTTATTATTTCGCCTTGTCTTCTTGATTGCGAATAAATTTTCCTGACGATTTTCGTGGATATAGTAGTATGGATGAACGAGGTATGGTGTACCTCCAACGAAAAGGGAGGATCTTTCAACCATGCGGGTCTTACGCCCGGCGGGCTACTGCCCAACGGTCGATGTTGGGAAGTAGATGAAATGAGGGTGTTACTATACACAAGCAGTGATAACCCAGTGGTGTGACCGTCGGATTGCCAAGTCACAGCCTCGAGTTCGAACCCAAGGCACGCACCTCTGACTTTTCGAATTCATGTGCGTATTGTTTAATTATCACTAGCTTAAAAACGGTGAAGGAAAACATCGTGAAGAAACCGGCAAACCTGAGAGATATTACTCGACGGCATGTGAAGCCAAGTCAGAGATTCTGACACCAAGTTAGTCACTAACCACACGAAAAGAAGATGAAGACTATACACCACTACCCAACCCTTCTGGAAATACAGGAGTGATGTGTTATGTTTATTTAATGATTTATCATTTTAATTACCGTAGTACAACAGAATCCTCCATCAACACAAAAAAAAATATTCTTCCACAATTTTCTACCAACCATACACAATCATACAAAATCACTTAAACCTAATTAAACCCATACAAGTATGACCTTGTCAACTCTATACAAAGTCCAAACAATCGAATGGACGGTCGGGCTATGGGAAAAAGACCCCATTTGTCATCCATACAATACACCAATGGCGGTAGTTGCAACATGAATATTCAACGGGAAATACCGACGTCGCTTCACGCTCTTTTATGGTGGATGGTGGGCAGAATTCCAAACGGGTTGGACATTGATACCAGTGGATAGGGACGAGTTGCTAGACATACTTACATACGAAGAGGACGTGAAGACAATGGCTCTAGTTGCCAAGAAAATATACAAGACAGTCGTTACGGGCCTTTACACAGAATGAGAAAGGTTTAGGCCAAAGTCCACCACGCTGGCCTGACGCGGGTTGGCAGACTACACACACCATCGAGAACTTCATGGAGCCCTCTCAGGTGTGCAGGTTTCCTCACGATGTTTTTTCTTCACCGTTAACGCAAGTGATAATCAAATTCTGATCCGCACATGGATTTGAAAAGTCAGAGATACGGGCCGGTATCGAACTCAGACCTTCCTGCATGGAAGGTAAGCGTTCAACAGCTGAGCTATCACTGCTGCTAGACTCCATTATATGTATAAATTTTGCGTGGATAAAATATGGCAGTGTGGGGTATCTTATTCCTATTACAGTCCACGCCAGAATAAAGCGCTCATTACCTTATACAATTTAGTGATACGACCCCTATAATTTACTGCAAAACTTTGAGCTAGCACTGCAACTCAGAATTTACATTGCCCCACCCCTACAGCCTAAATTGGTGCACTATTGCATAACACACCTAAAGTAAGAAATAATATGGCACCAACTCAGAGATTGAGTCACCAACGACAATAATATTAATGACAAGTATTTATGAAATAAGTGATTAACAGTAGGAACAATTTAATTAATAATGTAGTAAATTTATATATTGGCTGACCCAATTTCATTACAGATACTTTATTGGATATGTAATTCATTATGACATGAACAATACGTATTATATTTGATTGTGATGATTTTCTGAACACCAACTTTCATTCAGTTGAAGTCGTAGACTTTAAAAATTCCAAAATGGATGTATGTATGTCTGTGGACGTACTCCTGCGCCGAGATGTACAGTTCGCCAGTGATGATATTAGGTAAAGGAACTCATGGCTAATTATATGATCTTGCCGCGGTCAGTTCGTGGATGGGTGACCGTTCATTACACATCAACACCCTCCCGTGCCTAATAGACTACTGGATCCTGGATTTCCTTTAACTTTAACTGTTTGCGCGCGCGCAGTCGCAGTACAACTAGTATTTCTACAAACTTAAACATTAAACACCCGGAATTCAATTTGTGTGGCACAAGATCCCCATAACCTATGGCTATTGTTTATAATAGGAACGATAACTCACACACTCACGCGCAGTTTCACTTTTGATTTCTTAGTACCATTAATTAGCAGGCGTTATGTTGGCAGACACCTCAATGGCGGCCATTAGACAGGAGATAGTACTGGGAATGTTAAGTTCTTAAATGTTTGTTTGTTTCTTACTGAAGTATTTAATTTATTTATGTGTTTTGGTAGGCTTTTAATATACCTATTTGAGACCGCAAAAAGTACAAGGTCAATCAATTCAAACTATCACAGTCCCCTGCTGAACATAAATATCCTATTGTAGTCACCTAGATATAGGCCTCTCCCAAGTAACGTCATAACACTCTCCTATCTACCTTTGACATCCAGTCTTCTCCAGCTACCTTCTTCCTTACTCTAGGCTGGTCGTTCCATGCTGCATTTGCTGATTCCCAATGTCGTTTAAAGACTTTGCTTGACTCAACCAAAGAATTACCATGCAAATGTATTAGGACTCGTTTTACTGGTAATCGAGAGCTTGGTCGCTTTCGCTGTAAAACTACTTGTCTACCCTGGTGACTATGGGGAATATTTGCCTCTTTTCTAAAGTTTATACCCAACAGTGGACTGTCTTCGACTCTTGATAGAAATAGTCATGCCATTTTATTATTGATCGGCCTTAATTAGCTTTACTTCGTATATTTTTTTGTTTTTTGGATTCAAATCTTGCGACAGATTTTTCAATTACTTCTACTAAACCGATTCTCCTGAAACTTTGCACACAAATTCAATCCTCACGACAATACAACATTATGATAATTTCAACCTTCTATCCCCAAATCCTGATGCTGCAGGGGTACTGCTAGATAAACCGTTTAATTTAAAAGATTTTTAAGGGATTCTCTTTCATACCTTTTCTTACCCCAATTACTTATTTCACACTAGAAACATAATTTAATCAACAAGACACAAATTTGTATGAACCACGTTCATTGTTAAAAAGTTGGTGTTCCTAATTATAGTTTCGTATAGTGTTACTAATTATTCGGATAGTATCTACATATGTGTTCGCACCTTTACGTGAAAGGTACGTGGGAACAATCTATTGTTTTAGATATTATGTACATAAGGTTTTAACATATTCATTTACGAAAATGGGTAGTCAGAATTTGTGTGACTCAGTGGGTCTGAGCCAGAAATATCTTTGCCTAAGTAATACGCGATTGTTTGATTTAAACTGTGTATTGCTGTAGGTATTATTTATTTATTTATATACTCTTTATTGTACATACACCAGGTTAACACAGCAGGAAAAACTTTTTAAATACAAAAATGCACAATGGGCGGTCTTATCGCACAAGGCGATCTCTTCCAGACAACCTTTGGATGGACTGGAAGAATGGAAACAGAAAAACGAGCAATCTAGGTGTACAAGTACATTAGGTATGTACTTGGGATACAATAAAGTTATTTTTATTTTATTATATAATAGAAAGTAAGAACATTATAATATTTGAGTTTTTAATTGGTACGATTGGCCTCGCCTATTAAATCCCTATCGTAAAGCCGTGTCTCCAACAAAGAAAAATTGGCAACTTTTGTGTTGTTAACATGTATTTTCTTTTGTGGAGACCCAGTTTTAGATTACCCTGAGCCTCTACCATCATATTTATAACAGCTTTTGCCCGCAGCGTCGCTTGGATGATTCTTTTTCACCCCCTTAGGGCAGGAATTTTGAAAGATCCTTCCTTAATGGATGCCTACGTTATAAAAGGTACGGTCTACTATTAAAATGTCAAGTTTCTAACCCCAGCGGTTTAGGCTGTGAGTCGATAGATCAGTCAGTTAGACAGTCAGTTTCTTCTTTTTACATTATACAGATATTAATTTTACAATAATGTCGTCGCCGGCAAATTTTATCATTTCCTCATTCAAAAGCGGATTATTGAGTGATTAGATGAAAGAGTTGAATAGCATCAGCCATTTCTATGCATCCTCATACCCTCATTTTTATAACATTCTTGATTACTAATTTTCCTGCCAATCGTGGGGGGTCAGCAATGGGGTGATACACTGACAGTAATATTAACAGTAATCTGTTCCTACCAAGTTTGGTAATTTCTGCATTACGTCCCAAAATAACTCCCTGTGGCACTCCATGTACACTCAGGTTTAGTTCTAGAAATGTACAGTCGACCGTTCGTAATACACGATCACTCATATATTTCAACACCATTATCTTTGCCTTTCATCGTCATGAAAACACAATTATAACGCAAACTACCACTAAATCACTCATAATTGTAACGAGAGCTCGATCAAACGCAATAGTTAGTGTTTCCCGATGAACGAACACATTTTACTCTATCACGAATCTGGTTACTTCATTTAGTATCATGGCATGGCGTGCTGACACGGCTCGCAATTAACTGGGCGCTGTTACACCGTAGCGTGTAAAATATGTGAAAAAAATATTTCATAATTTTATACTTAACTTTATTATGTCTATTAAGCATTTTTGTCGTCCTCTCCGTTTCCTGGTCTGTCAGGGTCATTGTTGTGCCTAGCCTTTTCCTAATTATGTTGGGGTCAGCTTCTAGTCTTACCAGATGCGGCTGAATACCAGTATTTTACACGGAACGATTTCCATCAGACCTCCGCAACCCAGTTACTGGGCAATGCCAATAGTCTACAGTTAGACCAGATGTCAGACTTTCCGGTTTCTGACTTCTCGTATCGACTGTCATGAATTAGAACATTTGAAATAAACTTATAATATGTGTTTTCACAAAATGTTTATCACGATACTTCGGATATGTCTGCAAGGTACGCCGAAATATGTGCTGTTTTCTATTTAGGTAATTATAATTCAAAAGGTGCAGTCTTTCGTTCATACCTGAATACTTATTTAGTGACTTGTTTGATGTTTTATTCGTGTTAAATATTAAACAGCAATTTAGATAACGTGTACACGTTTAGACACGTCTTATAACAATACCCCCTGCTGTATCGTGTATGTTATTTCGTAACGTATTTTCACTCTTGTCTGTGTGTTCGTCAAAAACTTAACTTCTGATAGCTGTATTAAAAGAACCTACAACACATCAGTTGGGCAGAGGAGTTACACCCTTATTTCGCCGTTATGATTAAGTCCCATGTAATAGGGGGTGAGCCTATAGCCATCAAACGGGGACAAATCCAAACTCCGGGCTGCTACTGAGAAATTCCATAAGGAAAAAACCCGATAACATTACCCGACCTGGGGACTGAAGCCAGGACCTCACGATCAGTAGTCGCGCTTGCCACCACTAGACCAACGAGGCAGTTAATAATAAATAATAATACTAAAGGAACTGCCTTGTTGATCTAGTGGTCGTAAGCACGACTGCTGAGCATGGGGTTCTGGATTCGATCCCCAGGTCGGGCAAAGTGTTTTTGGGTTTTTCCATTAAGACTTTCTCAGTAGCAACCTGAAGTCTGTAGTTCCGGTTAATGGCAATAGGCTCACCCCCTATAACGTGCGACTTAAGTCCAAAATGAGGGTGTACTAAAAAACCTCAATAAAATTAAAATTGAAATAAAATCCCAAACTTTCGTTACTGTGTGAGTTGCGGCCTAACATATCATAGTTCACATTACAGTGTACTCGCACAATTACAATATTCAGTAAGATGTCCGCTGCGCTTGCACAACCAAACGATGCTTATTCAAATGATTTGTGGCTTAGAAAGTTAGCCATATATTTACGCAATTTTCTTTTGCTATGTATTACCAATCAGTGTCTAGAGTCGTCACGTAGAATTCTGAGCGTTATCTGATCATAAATTTTAATAGTCTGTTAAAGGTCTTCCCTGCCATAGAGTAGGGTCTTATTCTTCCATAGATGTTCTTTCCCTTTTTTTTTTCTCGTTGAAAAATCCTCATGAATGTCCCTCGCCCGGGGAAGGCGAGAGGGTCTGCTGGATTCTTACCGGCTAAAAACGAACGGTGTCCCTCCTTTTGACCTCTGGCCGGGGTCACGGGATTCGCTATTGCATGCATCGCAATCCCGGCAGAGATGTTCTTTCCCTACTTATATTTTCTGTTTCTACCTTTTCATTGGTACATAGTAGTTTACTATTTAAGCTATTTTTTTAAAGAACATTTATTGTTGATTAGGATCTTTTCTCTGAAAATACCTTACGTCTCCTTGTAAGTTCACCATCATCACTCATCACTTCTGCCAAGCCTTTTTCCAACTATGTTGGGGTCAGCATCCAGTCTAACCAGATGCGGCTGAATACCAGTATTTTACACAGAGAGACTGCCATCAGACCTCCGCAACCCAGTTACAGGACCGATATCCTAAGGTTACACCGGTTGTCAGACTTTCGGGCTTCTGACTTCCCGTAACGACTGCCATAGGTATTCGTATGACACCCGGGACCGACTGTTCTACTTGCTCTCCGAGGCACGGAGGGGTGTCAATGTGTAACGTACGGTCACCCATCCACAGACTGACCGCAGCAACCGCAGCAACCTCGCAAATCGTATGATCTGCGCGGTTGGTAATGAGCCATGAGCCCCTTATCACTGATCACTTAAATAGTTTAAATTCCCGAATGATTAGTTCCACCTTGTTACGCAGCATGGTGACCATATTTGCCTCTATTTGCAGAAAGGCCTTTATCTAGCTGTGAATTATAGGCTAAAATGAAAAGCAGACTGACTAACACCCATATTCTAAGTCGTTCTTCCAAAACTTTCTCGACTCATACTCGTCTCAGAACGGCCTCGAAAACACCTTCAAAATTGTATTCTTAGCCGCAATTTCGAGTGAACTTTGAGGTTCTTCGACGGAGTCATTACGTCATAATTAGGATTATCGTAAGCATATTCGATAGTCTTCAAAATTCATTTTTGTTACATACGAACTTTGACACTTCCTTTCTTAAGGTAGGGTCCGAGGTACCTTGACTTTGACAGATGATTCCTTATTTCGACTGAGGAAAAATTTCGAGTCGAGGACGGTTATGTCAACTATAACTACCGATGTTAGTGAAAAAGGCTGAGTCAAGGTGGAGTCGAGTCGAGTAAGTTTTGGAGGAACGTCTTAGAATATGGGTGTTAGTTTCAAGTTTAGAAGCATTCAAATGCCTTAAAACACGAATACATTTGATTTTTCAATATAATTTTTAACGTACAGACTATGTATTCACAAAATGAACTTATTACACAGTTCGCACATAGTTCTCAATGATAGATGGGTGAAGCGCACGCGCATTGATGTGCGCTGGAGCATACACGCTTACGTCACCGGTGACGACGCGTCTGCGCCGGAATTGCGCTTTGAGCATGAAAGCGATAATGATGAAGTAAATTAACATTAAATGATCGCAAAGGTGTGTATATATTATGTACTTTTTATTTATTATAGTCACGTAATATATATAAAGTCGCTCTCGCCATCTGTACGCTTAGATCTTTTAAACTGCGCAACGGATTTTAATGCAATATTCAGCAATAGATAGAGAGATTCAAGAGGAAGGTTTATATGCCCCACATTAGTATCTACATTGCACCCGTGCGAAGCCGGGGCGGGTCGCTAGATACAGATAATAGACATTTCTTGATTAGGAAGTATGAGAAACGTTTCATAAAGATGACGTCTTACGTATTCCCCGAAGGGGTCTGCAGAGGTGTATCGTAACACCCTCATTTCACCGTTATGTTTTAAGTCCCATGTAATAAGGGGCGAGCCTATTTCCATCAACCGGGCACAAATCCAAACTCAGAGCTGAAGAATCCCACACGGAAAAACCTAATAACACTTTGCCCGACCTGGGGATCGAACTCAGGACCTCACGATCAGCAGTCGAGGTTACCACAACTAGATCAACAACGCAGTTACGTCTACTTACCATGAAATAAAGTTGAATAAGGAAAGGATTTTTGTGCAATTTTAAGATTTTTAAAGCCTACTTGAGACCAAGTGGGAAATGAAAAGTTGTTGACTCTACAAGAGCAGTGTAACAACTCAATTAACTGGTTATCAAGCCATAGCTGATAATTATTTCCGACAACCTACTTTTACTGAGATAAGCAAATGATCTGAATGATAAATATAGTTAACTGCCATACTGGTAATACAAAAGAGTAGGCAACGATGTATTACATAATGAGAGTGAGATGGATTCAACATTTTTAGGGTTTTATAATAATACTAGCGGACCCGGCAGACTTCGTCCTGCCCGGAAAAGCAGCGCCACCGACCGGGTCCAATTGTGTTTTCAAACCATCCAGGAACCCATTGAAATATACATACAAAATTTCATCCAAATCGGTCCAGCCGTTTAGGAGGAGTTGGGTGAGTAACACACGTTCAGAAGAATTATTTATGATAAGAAAAAAAAAAAACATATCAGGCACAAAATTTTGAAAAATTAATAGCTTTCTAACAAATTTTTTCTTATTTATTTTATTTTTAGAACATTAATCTCTATTTCGTTTAACTCATGATTTGGGTGTTGAATTGTTTTAGAAATGAATCTTCTTAGATTTATCCTCTTATTTCTAATTCCTAAATACCTGCCAAACAGACGCCAACGTCGTACAAATTGTTGCTAATTAACTGCCTAGCAATTTGTAAGACTTCACCAATAACTCTAGCATGTTATTTCACTTCGAAATCTTCAACTGGCAGGCTTTTATTTTGTATCACATCTAGTTTATCTTTATATTATATCACGTTCTAAAAATAGACATTACACTTCATTCTCATCCCAATAATTCTCGAATTACTAAGTATAATAAACAAAATACAGTAAAGTACCTCTTTATATTCTGAAGCCGATCTTCCAAAAATCTCAAGGTCTCGGTTTCTGAGAAGGTCGTGTGAGAGGGACACCATTGATCAGCCAAACATGGGAACGTGGGGACTCATTTAAATATTCATACAGTTACGATGAATTGGTGTAGGCAGAAGTGGAGGAGGCAACAGGATATCGAAATATTGCATGATGATTAGTTTTAGGGCGTTCTGGTAGATGAAAGGCTATCCGACAAGTTACATTAACCTAATTATTTTTATCGTTTTACTAAACTGGGTTTCATCAATATTCAACCCTCGTAATCATCAAATTGATGTGTTTTGTTGTAAATGCATACAAAATTGATGAAATATCAGTACATTCATGGTACAACTGCCTCGTATGTCAAGTGGTGGCAAGCGCGACTGCTGATCTCGAGGTCCCGGGTTCGATCCCCAGGTCGGGCAAAGTGTTTTTCTGTGTAGGATTTCTCAGTAGCAGCCCGGAGTTAGGATTTTTACCCGGTTGATGGCAATAGGCTCACCCCCTATTAAATGGAACTTAAACATAACGGTGAAATGAGGGTGTTAACTATACACCTCTGCCTAACCCTTCGAGGAATACAGGCGTGATGATATGTAAACATGCCCGTTAAAATAATAGAAGCCCTTAAGTTGACTATTTATAAATTATTCGCTACAACATTTTATTAAAACATGGATTACAGAAATTCTTAATTGATGATAGAGAATTTGGTCAAGTAAATGATAATTCAAAAGTAAAAGCATAAAATTTTATTTAAAAAGAAAAGTTGTTCGACAAATATAATTTCGTATGGATGGATGACGATCCTCATCAATGACAGCCTTGAACACAACACCAAGCACCTCCCATCAAACAAAGGCCTACCATCAAATACACATAAAACTACTAAACAAAATAACTATAATCAGAATCTAACTAATGTAGGGGACCAATCAGTAGTAATCGCCGCTGTAATATTCAACGGTGTTTACTCAAAGGTTACTAGTACCGATCGATATTGTTAATGAGGCTGATGGTTCGACGGACGTATTATTCGTGGTTCAGCTTTATTTTTAGTTTGGGCTTGCTTTCTGTTAAAACAGTAGTTAATAGGTACTATTTCTTGACATGAGTGTCATTTTAGAAGACTTACTCGATTCCTAAGGTCAAAACAGTGGCGTGCATGCATATAGGCAATTACGCAGTGCCTACCTAATAAGATTTAATTAACTACTCCATCTTTAACAATTACTATAAATAAAATAAGCGTGTATGGCTATGATTTCTTTTGGTCAGAATCGTATTGAAATGGGCTTATGCCTACCTAGCCCGAAAACCAATGCAAGCCACTGGGTCAGAAACCAATTGTTTTGCTTAGCATTATTTATTGCTCAACTGCATAAAATTAGATCGTAAGCTAATTTTACCTGTGATGGCTACAACGTATTGGAGGGTCTATGCGAAGCATAGGAATGGGGTCTTTGCTTCATTATTGGTAAAGATACGAATCTTAACAAATAACGCTTGGTAAATCATTGAAATCGGCCATAAAGCATCAGGAAGATAGGCTACAGCATTTTAAAGCCTCGGCTTATCTGAGCACAAACAGTACCTGTTAATAAACAATTTAGCCTTTTCTAAGGTCCAATAAAGCTTCATTTGATCGCCTTTAAACCTCCCCTGTCTTCGATGCCATATTAACAGTCAGTTGACTTGTCAAAGTTTAATTTCCCCAAAACGATAAAACAAAATCCTTATTTTGTTCTACCATTTGATCATTGTCTGCTTGACGTGACGAAGATATAGCATGTTTTCTGAGAAGATGTGTTGCCATAAATCGTAGGAGTCAATTGTGGGAACACGGTTCTCTTATGTCAGGTTAGCGACCTGGTAGTACTTAATGCAAGTATAATGAGTTCATTGCAAACATACATTAGGCGTTTTATTGCAAGGTTCAATAGAATAGAATCTTTCGATTGAATCTAATAGAGTAACGATCCTTCGAAGAATTACAAGCTTCAACTTACAATTGTTTGAATTTTCTGTCATAGGTAGTTGTGGATTCTGGATAAAAATAGACCACGGTCTACCAAGCGTATTAACTAGAGCATTTTCCTTTTGACCGGTCATTATAGCGCTCACTGCGAGGCCCTTGACCAGCAAAGGACGTTTGTGTGCTGATATATCTTCTGCTTCTTAGCGTGTCGATGGCAATCTAAATTGAGTCGGCCCAGAACTTAGCTACGAATTTAGCGTGATAAGTAGCGTCCATTAGTTCCTGTAACGTGCTGTTATCAGGGCACGCAGGGCATGATGTCAGGTGTCTCATCGTACGTGGAGCAGCACCACATTTACACTCCAAGCTGGAATTGTCTATGAATCTCCACCTGAGCAGGTTTTCATTGCTACGGCCAACCTGGGTCCAGAGTCTGTTTAAAAACCTTCTGCTGGATATGGTAAAGTGAAATAAAGCAATTAGGTCTGACACGGGCATTCGACTCACATAGACTAATGAATATTTTAATCTTACTACAATTCAGTCGACCTACAACAACGACCCACCCACACCATTGACTAAATTTAGCTATGGCTTTACTTACAGAAGTCTTGCACCATTGTGTTAAGTAACTAAAGGATTATGATTGCGTATACTGTGGCCGTTGATGCCAGAAACAGAGAAAGGAACATGCTTAGGTGTATAAATATCGAAACCGTTAGGTATCGATGTAAAAATGTATGTATTTTTGGTGGGTTAGGTAAAAGTAAAAAGAATAAGAGACAGAAAGAAAGAGACAGAAGTTAAAAAAAGACATAATCGACGACGATATTGACAAAATACAAAATAATTAATAAAAATGTTGACGACATCATCTATCATAGATTGTGTCGTCAACATTTTTACATTATGTAAGTCACCAACTATGTAAGTCTTAAGTCTCGTGCTGTCACTGTCACTCTAAGGCGAAGTGACAGTGACAGAACGAAATTAACGGCAACTTAAAATCGAGTACCGTTTAAGTATTTAGCTATTAGTGAATAACTAGAGGGAATCTAGTACGCTACGAAATCTCCAAGAAGTAACCAAATTAACCTTTTCGCAGTCCTGTTACAACTAAACAAAGATAGCACCCAAGCAAACTCAGTACCAAGAATTCACAAAACTATTATCTACACAATGTAACAATTACATAATATAAACGAGAGAAAATACACTTAACAAATGGCGTTTTCACATATTTCCTCGACTTTACGATGCATTGCGTTCGCTGTCAGCGGTGTAAGTGCAATTTTCACAAGTCAGTAAATTCGTATTACAAGTGAAAACGGCGTTTGGTATTGCCTCACGATATATTTTATTACTGTATGTAATGAAAGGGTTTTTACGTACGGGGAAATGGTTGTTTTTTTATTCCGGTGCAAGAAGGAAACTTTCTACGATTGTGAAATATAGTAGCAGTGACAGTGATGTGACCGTCGGACTTCCAAAAAACGGATCCGCTAAAACGGGTCCTGTAAACAGTTTCTGTGTGAACTAGCTGTTAGGTGTCGATGGAAGCCTGAAGAGCATTACTTATATTAAACGACCATCATGATCTTATGGCAGTGGTAGCCTAGTGATGTGACCGCCGAACTGCCGAGTCATAGGTCTCTAGCTCGAACCTAAGGCACGCACCTCTGACTTTTCGGATTCATGTGCGTATTGTATCAATTGCTTAAAAACGGTGAAGGAAAACATGATGAGGAAACCGTCATGCCTGAGAGATATGTTTCGACGGCATGTGAGGTCAAGTCTGAGGCCCATGGGCGGCATAAACTCTGATACCAGGTTAGTCACTAACCACACGAAAAGAAGAAGATGTGAAATTAATATTTGAGAAATCTTCTTCCGTCCTTTTGTCTGGAGTTGGGAGTTACATGGCCAGATTTTTGGACAACTTTCTCCTGATGTGATTAGTCATCAGACCCTTTTGCTAGAGTCCGCTATGCTTGATGTATGGTTCTGGATCTATGGTGCACATGATCATTTTCTGGAATAAATCTGAAGTCAAACCATGCTTTCGTTATTTGATACGGAGACTGTTAAAATGGATGCAGCTACTATCTCTGTCATGTCAGCACGATTAATACGAGAATAGCTCCTGTCGTGGTCAAAAGATTAGCCAGCCAGCAATGTTGGTAGCGGAGCTGACTGCCCAGGGTGCGCTGCATGTACTGAAGTATCGTCTCTTGTGAAGGCTGTTTTAATGCACCCCATGCTGTTATTAAATATGTAGCCCACGACACTTATAAGATGAGAAGGCTTATGCTTCGCGAGGATTGGAAGTATCAAAATTATTATGATATTTAGTTTGGCTAACTCATCTCTCATATAGGCTTTAGTTAACCCTAAAAAAATTATAACTTAAAACATAAACATAACATCACGCCTTGTATTCCCCGAAGGGTTCGGCAGAGGTCATTTTTAGTACAGCCTCGTTTCGCCAGTTGTGTTTAAGTCCCATGTAGTAGGGGCCTAGTGCCATTAACCGGGCACAAATGCAAACTCCGGGTTGCTACTGAGAAATTCCTAATGGAAAACTTAATAACACTTTGCCCGACCGTGGGACCCCATGCTTTAGCAGTCTCGCTTGCGACCACTAGAACAACAAGGCAGTCAAAAAATTATAAATACAGCGAAATACATGAAAACATAAACTTTAACTGAGAAATCACTTAACGCTACCTACAATATTTTATGGCCATTTAAAAGCCTTCGAGATATCTCACAGATTAAACTAACGATATTGGCTAAGATAAGTGCTTGGGCTTTTAAAATAAGGCTGCTATCCGGTGTATCGGTCATGCATCGAATGGCTAACCTAGTTGGAGATTACTTAACTTGGTGATGGAGGTGAGTGAAGGATGTCGCTAACAGTAACATATTGTACGATTCTCATTAAAGTTTGAAATGGTGACTCTGGGAATTGCAGAATTAAGTAATGTATTTGTAATATAGAGTGTAGAGCTGACCGTGCAGCCTCTTCAAAACAAAACTTCCACTTCATCTGAACTCTGTGCACACTTTCGCTGACTGATGAAGTTTTAACCATCATAGCGGAACTAGTGGCAGGCATCAGAACTGGGACCTGCTTGTCCAGCATGGTGACTTCGAACAATAGCTCAATTTCCGAAGAGGTCTATGCCCAGCGGTGGACTGCAGTAATTTCTGGATGATAATCGGTCGTATTCAATCAATAGTAATCGGTACAGCACCACAACATTTATTTCAAGCAAAAACGACAAAGTACTAAGTACGTGATTTTCTAGAAAAATACTCTTACTTCCCTACAGACGTAAATTCGTGAAACAAACGAAGCTTAGAAAATAACTGTCAATTTTCAACAATCGATCAAATCATCATCATTACAGACATCTATTGCAAAATCGACTCAATCACAATAGCGATAAGGTCTAATTTCGCAATTCATTGCAACATGCGCACGCGCCGATGCGTGCACGCATCTCGAGACCGCATCTCCGTTTTTCGCAACGACATACAATCGTTACGGTCGGGTAGTATACAATGAATATGTTGCATAGAAATTGGATTTCAATTTTGTTGTTTTGTAACTGTATACATTATTACAACATGAAATATAATGTATTTAATATACCTACATTACATAGCGGATTTTAGACAGCAGAAAAGGAGATTCGTGTAAAAAGTTGATGTTTAGATGTATGTAGTAAGATTTGAAGACGACCACAGTATAAAATGACGCCACGCCTGTATTCTCCGAAGGGTTGGGCAGATATAACACCCTCATTTCGCCGTTATTTTTAAGTCCCATGTAATAAGGAGCGAGCCTATTGCCACCAACTGGACACAAATCCAAACTCCGGGCTGCTACTGAAGAATTCCACACGGAAAATCCCAGTAAAACTTTGCCCGACCAGGCGATCGAATTGACCTCACGATCATCAGTCGCGCTTGCCACCACTAGAACACTGAGGCAGTTGTCAACCACAATATACCCAGATTTGAATCACCCTGCAAATTGTTACCTACTGCTAAATGAAAGTATCATTCGTTAACAGCTAAAGCCAAGACTCCTGGCAGGATAAAGTTGGAATGCCATTTTTGGCAGTAGAATCTCGTTCTACATTTTATAAGTTGTCACACTTTGAAAAATGCACCTTGAGGGTTTCCAACAGTAAGGCTGGTTTTACAGTGCCTCTTTCGTCAGCGCGGTTAGTAAGCGTCGCGGACCACGAGCTTTGAGTGTCTTGAAGCGTCTTAGAATAATCAGCGCGTGCGGTGGTCAGCGCTGACGGGGATGTCATACGTTTCGGCTGTCAGCGCCGACGGTCAGCGTGACTCTAAAACCAGCCTTAGGTAGATCAGATATCAGTTAACCAGCTTTATCATGGATGAACCCTTGCTTATTATTATTAGCACAGGTTATATTAGCACGAGAAAATATTATTATTCTTCTTCTTCTCTCGTGTCGGCACGAGATATATGAGAACAGCTCATGCTGTGGTGAAAAGATTACCCAGTCAGGAAGGTAGGTAGGGGACTGACTGCTCAAGTTGCGCCGGAGATACTTCAATACCGAAACTCGTAGTTCTTTCCATGCAACTCAATGGTATGTCAAAGAACACTCAAAAGTTAATTAGGAAGGCAAACGTACAATATCCTTCATCTGCTTTCATGATTATCTTACATGTCATCATCCATAACATCACGCCTTGTATTCCCCGAAGGGTTCAGCAGAGGTGTTTTTAGTACACCCTCGTTTCGCCAATTATGTTTAAGTCCCATCTAATAGGGGGCGAGCCTATTGCCATTAACCAAGCACAAATCCAGACTCCGGACTGCTACTGAGAAATTCCACACGGAAAAACCCAATAACACTTTGCCCGACCTGGGGATCGAACTCAGGACCTCAAGCTCAGCAGTCGTGCTCGCGACCACTTGACCAACAAGGCATCATCCTCCTACCCTTATCCCAACTTATTTGCTGTCGGCGCAGTATATCTTCTTCTTCCATACATCTCTATTAGCCGTCATCTCAGTAGTCACCCCTTTTCTAGCCATATCATCTTCCACGCAGTCCATCCATCGTTTCTTTGGTCTTCCTCTACTCTTATAACCATCCACATTCCTACATGTATGGAAAATACTATGCCCACCCACACATACGCAACATCCTCCCAGCAAACGTTAGCTATTCGTTCCGCCAGTGTGTCACTCCGCATTTCGCAAGTTTGTCACGCGGGGCAGCCATGTAGAGCGTGCCAGCGGAACGTTTCCGCCTATTGTCACTGAGGATCACCAGAATGACTTCCCGTAAATGACTTTTACTATCAGAAGTGGTTACGGCGTGACGTAGAGTTTTATGGCGACATAAAAGATGGTTCTTTGTCAATGAAGTAAGATTATCATCTTTGTCTGTTGTTCTTATGTAAATAGGTTGATATAGCCTCTTTTTGGCTTAGAGTCTACGTTCATATTGATTTACGAACGATTCACATGTCTGCCTAGCCTAACATTTTGCCCGAACTAGGATCGAACCAGGGAGCTCACGGTTAGCAGTCGCGCTTACCACTAAACCAACGAGGCAATGGAATTAAACGGCATGATATGACGAAGAGTTACATAGCACCATTAGGACACTTGCTCTGTCAAGCCAAGCTGCTTTAATAAAGCGTGATGATCAAATACTGCCTCGTTGGTCTGGGAACGGACCCATACTACGTGACCCGTGCAGGGGGGGAGGGGGGTCTTCAAAACGCTTGGTCACAGGAGCACTTGATCATATACTACGGGTGGTCACCAAAAGGGGGGAGGGGGGTAAAAAATTGTAAAAAATGGGTCACGTAGTATGGGTACGTTCCCTCTAGTGGTGGCAAGCGCGACTGCTGATCGTGAGGTCCTGGGTTCGATCTCCAGGTCGACCAAAGTTTTATTGGGTTTTTCCATGTGACATTCCTCAGTAGTAGTTCGGAGTTTGGATTTATGCTCGGTTGATGGCAATAGGCTCGCCCCCTATTACATGGGACTTAAACATAACGGCGAAATGAGGGTGTTAATACACCTCTGCCCTACCCTTCAGGGAATACAGGCGTGATGTTATGACGCTATGGTCAAATACCAACCGACAGCTTGACAACGAGTAACAGCAACCATTTCCCGTTGTCACCGTCAGTAGAGAAAGTAAAATAACTGCTAATACACGGGAATTTCCTTTACATACACCGTGCATAATTGGAAAAGTCTGTTCATGTATAGTTTATGAGGGGAGAACTTAGCACTTACAAAAAATACTTACGCTCGATTTTACCAACGTCGGATAGCGTTTATCCAAGGAATAAGTTAGACGATTTGCCAGCTTCGTTTTGACAGGTTTTGTATAGAAATTTTGTCAAATCGTCTAACTGTTAGACGATTTGACAAAGAATACAAGATACATGCGTGATGTTATGTTACTCACCTTTCATGTGATTTATGACGGGTCTTCTATAGCTCATGCTGTGGAGATACACCAAGGTTGGTAGCGGGGCTGAATGCCGAAGCATCATCAGCAGAGATCGGATAATCGGATGCATATTTACCTAAAGTTAATTTTTCGCTACGAAACTATGGAAATGGCCTATGAAAATAATTTATTAGAAAAAATTACCCGGTATCACGGGTATTGCATAACTAATCGAATGCATACAATCACTCAAAGATAATTTTTAACCCCGATATAAATATGTGTGTATGTAGGGTGTAAGAAAATGCATGTTTGTGTTAGTTAATAAAGGCTCAACTTTAGGTATGTAAATAAATAAATATGGATCCAATTCTAGATAAATATGATTCTATTCTACAGAACACTAAATTTATAGCGTGATTTTTTCGATATAAAAGTGCATTCCATATTAGCCAACACTTGAACTTTAGGTAAATATGCATCCGATTATCCGATCTCTGATTATCAGTCATGGAGGCTCTTTGAAAGCATCCCAAATAATGAAGAAAATGATGATGACTGCTTTTTCAATGTTTTGACTGGTATTCGACAGGGGTGGTCCATTCGCACGCACATAAAATTCTTCTGACCCACAAACTACGATAATAGTCAAGTCTAACTGGACGGATACTAGTCAAGTTCCTCGAAGCATTTGTTACTAGCGAGCCTACTTTAAATTCATTTAGTGGTAAACAATGCTGAGCGCGTTTCCTGCCTTTTCTTAGCAGCTGAGCGGCGTATTGTTTGGTATTAGAGGAACGGCGTAAGAACTTTGGTTTTTTTTAAAAGTTTTGGGGTCAGTGGTATTTTTTCTGGCATTTTCCTAGCGTTCTCTCGTTAGTAACGTAAACGTTATGTTAATGTGAGTGAGTTTTGTATTGGAAATACTCGTTTCGCACATCGTCGCTGCGCCTGCAAAATCCACTATATGTTTTTATTGCAAATCTGTCTGGTGCTATTTTATAATAGTTCTCGAGCCACGTGCACCTGGTTTGTTAGTAATTTATTTGGTTAAGAAGATAGCAAAATAAATGATTAGAAAACGTATTTTACAGTTGCACGTGGCTTGAGAACTATTATAAAATAGCATCAAAGTCAGATTTAAAACAAAACACATAGCGGATTTTGCAGGCGCAGCGACGACATACTATTTAATTACATTGAAATCTTTATTTATATTTACGTATGATAACAATTGTGCAATTATCAACCGCACAGATCATAAGATTTGCGAGGTTAAGCTGCACTTGCCGCGGTCAGTCTGTGGATGGGTCATCGTTTGTTACACATCGAGACCCCTCCGTGCCTTGGAGAGCACGTTAAACACTCGATCCCGGGCGTCATACGCATACCTATGACAGTCGTTACGAGTAGTCAGAACCCCGAAAATATGACAACCAGTCTAACCTTAGGATATCGGCATTGCCCAGTAACTGGGTTGCGGAGGCCTGATTGCAGTCGCTCCGTGTAAAATATTGGTATTCAGTTAAATTACCTAACTATATCGTAGCATGTGGTGTTCTACAGTTTCTGCCTACCCCCATGGGATAAAAGCGTGAGTTTATGTACAGTCACGTGTAATAATATATATACACATAGCGAACTTAAAAAGCTAATTTCTTTAAGAGAATAGATTATAATTAAGAACAATTCGAAACCATAATTCGTATGTACCTATTTGTAGAAACTAATATGTGTGTAATATTTCATAATTCTAATAGATATTTTAGAAGCAAATCGCTTTTGAATTTCTCTATGTGTATACATATTATTACACGTGGCTGTATATACGTATGATTATCATATGTATTACATATATGCAATGCTCCTTTTATTGCTGAGTACAATGTATGCTGCATCACGCTCTGTCTTGATGCGGTTAGCACGAATGGTAGTTATAGATAGTAATGTAAAATAATGCACGCGCAGATATTCTGACCGATTTCTCAAACGTTAACATAGACTCCGAAAGGGTATGTGTATTAATATATACTGGCCTGCAAAAATAAGTATCACACTTTTAAAATTGCAATAACTTTTTAGGTACACAAGATATATTTTCGAAGCAAAAAGGACTCAAAAAAGAGTTTAACTTTGTTACTATAGTTTCAAAGAAAGCTGATAAAAATTGCTATAAAACGTTTTTTATTTTAAATCTCTAACTTCTATAGTTTAGAAAAAATTGAAATTTTAAAAGTGTGATACTTATTTTTGCAGGCCAGTGTATTTACTACTAGCTGTGTCCTCACGGCTCCGCCCACGTAAGAAGTTTTATTCCAGTAATAAATATAGCCTATGTTACTCAGTGATAATGTAGCTTTCTAACAGCAAAATATTTTTTGAAATCGGTCCAGTAGTTTTTAAGTTTATTCGTTACATACAAAAATACAAATCTTTCCTCTTTATAATATTAGTATAGATAATTGCCCAGATTTCTTTCATAGTGGCCATGGCCACGCAACAATAACAATAATAACGACTGTCATAGGTATTCGTATGACACCCGGGACCGACGGCGACGGTTTAACGTGCTCTCCAAGGCACGGAGGGATCTCGATATGTAACGAATGGTCACCCATCCACGGACTGACCGTGGTAAGCGACGCTTACTTTGATCTGCGCGGTTGTTAATTAGTCACGAGCCCTTTACCACAGTATAACAATATTTTTCCTAAACTGTGCCTTTACTGATCAAGGTATATCCAACTATTAATGTCAAAAGCCATACTTTTCTCGGCTCAAATAACAATAGGGTATACTCTCAGGTATTTGGCGCACTGTTGTTCAGTATATGGAAATCTGTTGTAGTAGGTACTGTGTTTGATTGATATGTTTCTATTGTTTTAAGAACTTTCGTACTTCGTACATGTGTTCATGGTAGATCCCTTGGTAGATAAAAGAGACATGGGCTAATGGCTGCTTGCTCTACTTTCATAGTGCAATATCTCTATGGTGCTTTTAATTTTGGATAGTACGTGTATTTGGCGTAGATACTTTAGTATCTACGCCAAATAAAAGTCATAGCTTTACGGTCGAACGCTGGACTTCCATGCAGGCAACTGTGGCTTTTCGAATGCATATGCGAATCAAAATTTGATTATCACTTGCGTTAACGGTGAAGGAAAAACATCGTGAGGATACCTTTTTTTATTCTTGGAAAATCCTCATTGATGTCCCTTGCCCGGGGAAGGCGAGTGGGTCTGCCGGACTCTTAACGGCTAAAAACCAACGGCGTTCCTCCTCCTGACCGTCGGCCGGGGTCGCGGGCTTCGCAAAAGCATGCACCGCAATCCCGGCTTTGTAGGGATACCTGCACACTTGAGAAGGCTCCATAAAGTTCTGGATGGTTAGTGTAGTTCGTCAACCAGGTCAGTGTGGTGATCTAAAGTCTAAACTCTTCTCATTCTGAGAAAAACGGCTGTAAGACAGTCATGAACTGATTATGCTCAACAATTCAACTGCCTCGTTGATCTAGTGGTGGCAAGCGCGACTGCTGATCGTGTGGTCCTGGGTTCAATCCCCAGGTCGGACAAAGTGTTATTGTGTTTTCCGTGTGGAATTCCTCATTAGCAGCCCGGGGTTTGGATTTGTGCCCGGTTGATGGCAATAGCTTCGCCCCCTATTACATGGGACTTAGATATAACAGCGAAATGAAGGTGTTACTATACACCTCTGCCCAACCCCTCGGGAAATACAGTAGGTAAAGATTGGTGATGGTGATGTCTTATTTCTTGACCATGAAGATGATGGACGTTATTATTTTATACATTTCAGTACTAATCGTAAAATGTAAGGTTCAATTTCATTCCACATACCGCAAGTACATTACAGTTTTTGCTAAAGCAATTTATTCATGATATTTATCTCAATAAATCTCAGTAAATTAACATTTTGCAACTAACTTGGTTTAATTTAACCGACCCGTTAACTTGTTTTGATCAAAATGTATGGATTTTGTATTTATATGCAGTTTTGGAGGACGAAAAACATTAGATTTATCTGAACAATTCTTGTACGAGTGGGTACTAACTAGGCTGTAAGATGAAATAGTAAATTATTATGATTCTTATCTTTTAGAGATTTATTGTTGATTGAAATGCCAAGGGTGATAGATTGTGTTTTCATATAAATTGTTTGGAATATAATAAACGGCGTGAGTGGCTCATGGCAGAATAGCTACTACTCACCAATCGATCTAGAGAGTTAGATGCGCATGCCGCGGTCAGTCTGTGGATGGGTCACAGTTTGTTACACACCGAAAGCCCCCCATGCCTTGTAGAGTACGTTGAATGTTGATCTTGGGTGTCATAAGAATAACTATGACAGTCGTTACGGGTAGTCAGAAGAGCGTGTGATCAGTTTCTAAACGTAATATTTGACCACGAAATTAACTAAGGTAGTTGTAGAAACTAAATTGACGGGCTCTTGGCTAATTACTAAAGCGCTTGCCGCGGTCATTCTGTGGATGGGTAACCGTTCCATACGCGTCGAGACCCCTCCGTGCTTCGGAGAGCACGTTAAACAGTCCAATGAATAAACCAATGACGATCGTTACGGAAATTATGAAGCCCGAAAGTCTGACAACCGGTCTAACCTAAGAAAATCGGCAGTGCCCTTTTCCGTGTAAATTGCTGGTATTCAGCCGCATCTGGTTAAACTGGAAAACTGACCCCGGACTGATGAACACAATTGGGAACAAGATAGGCAGAATGAGTAGAAGAGACTATTATAAAAAACTAGGCGACGTAATCGTCATTTTGAGAATCGGAAATAGATAATTTGAAATTGTATTCATTTATAACACATATCTATTCAATTGAACACAACAAAAATAGAACTCATTAATAAACAATTTCCAAATGCAATTCTAAATATTGAATCCAATTGAATCTCACGCCGAATTCGGATGAATCAACAGCAACATAATATGAATCTAAATGAATTCACACAGTTGTCTCATAATTCATGAGAGAGCGCTAAGCTATAAACATATTCATTGCTATGTATCCGGCTGTTGATGAATATATCGCATATTAATTAAAATATATAAACATAACATCACGCCTGTATTCCCCGAAGGGTTGGGCAGAGGTGTATAGTAACACATTTATTTCGCCGTTTTGTTTAAGTCCCATTTAACAGGCGGCGAGCCGGGCTGCTACTGAGAAATTCCTAGTGTAAAAACCCAATAACATTTTGACCGACCTGGGTATCGAACCCAGGACCCCATGCTCAGCAGTCGTACTTGCGACCACTAGACCAACAAGGTAGTCAACAAATTAAAATAAAACTGTTTTATGATTCTACTAAATTAATTCGTACACATATATCAAAGAAATGTCATCGCATGATGGCATATAATAATACTAGCAGACCTGGCAGACGTCGTCCTGCCCTAAAAATTTGGTGACACACCGACAGCAGCGCCACCTACCGGGTCCAATTGTAAATTTAAACCACCCAGGGCGCCACCCAAACGCATACAAAAAAAATCATTCAAATCGGTGCAGCCGTATAGGAGGAGTTCAGTGACATACACACGTACAGTCGAATTATATAAAGATAAGCAATTAATCAGCCCATTACTGTCCCACTGCTGGGCACGGGCCTCTTCTAAGAATGAGAACGGCTTAGGCCTTAGTCAACTACGCTAGTTTGGTGCGGATTAGCAGACTACACACACCATCGAGAACTTTATGGAGCCCTCTCAGGTGTGTAGGTTTCCTCACGATGTTTTTCCTTCACCGTTAACGAAAGTGATGATGAAACAAATCCGCACATGAATTCGAAAAGTCAGAGGAACGAGCCGGGATCGAACTCAGACCCTCCTGCATGGAAGGCAAGCGTTCGACCGCTAGGTTATCATGATACGATAGCATATAATAATATAAGCATAATCAGCTCAGTACTGTCCCACTACTGAACACGGGCCCCTTCTTAGGTTGAGATAGGCTTGAACACTAACTAGTCCACCACGCTTGCCTAGCGATAGTGGACTACACGTACCATGGGGACCTTCTTTTTTTGAGTCCTCATTTTTCTCGAGTGCAGACTCACGATGTTTTCTTTCACCGTTAACACAAGTGATATTCAAATTTATAATCCACACATGGATTCTTAGAGGTGTGGGCTGGGATCGTAGTCAGACCTGCATGCAATGTCACTAGACTGCTATCACTGCTTCTTCCGATATCATCATCATATTATGAAACCGTAATCGTTCTATGCTGGAAATAGGGGTAGGGGGGCTCCCAAAGAACGGCATTGAAGAATTTTTAACTTACCTACCTACTTAATTGCGGCACTTTGTAAACGATTTAAGTGAGTTGATGATTGCAGTCAGTACTAGTATTTTGTTTCACGTGGAGAATACATTTTTATTATGTACCCTCGGGAAAGGTGCTCGTGGCTAATTACCAATCGCGCGGATCATAAGATTTGCGAGGTTAAGCTGCGCTTGTCGGGGTTAGTCTGCGCATGGGTGACCGTTCGTTATACATCAAGACCCCCGCGCCCCATGCCTCGGAGAACACGTTAAACAATCGGTCCCGGGTGTCATACGAATACCTATGACAGTCGTTACGGGAAGTCAGAAGCCCGAAAGTCTGCCAACCGGTCTAATAGAATATCGGCATTGCCTTTTAACTGGGTTGCGGGGGTCTGATGGCAGTCGCTCCGTGTAAAGTACTGGTATTCAGCCGAATTTGGTTAGACTGGAAGCTGACCCAAACATAGTTGGGAAAAGGGTAGGTAGAACAGAACAGTCTCGGGGAAGACGAAAGGTTACGTATGTACCATGGTGTTCCTCCTATTATTTTTACCCGTGGGCGCTGGATTCGCTTGCGCGTTCGCGTATATTCCATTCAAGCATACATCTTCTTCTTTTCGTGTGGTTAGTGACTAACCTGGTGTCAGTGTTTATGTCGCCCATGGGCCTCTGACATGCTGTCGAGAATTATCTCTCAGGCATGCCGTTTTCCTCACGATGCTTTCCTTCACCGTTTTTAAGCAAATGATAATTATACAATACGCACATCAATCCGAAAAGTCAGAAGTGCGTGCCTTGGGTTCGAACTCGAGACCTATGGCTTAACAAACGTACATTGATATACTAGTTAAATTATAACGTAATGTCGAAAAACAAATTGAAACACTTGTCCTCACTTGTTATTCATTTGGTTACACCTAAAACTATTAAATCTAGTTAGCAGTAATTATGCAAAATTAACGAATAATTATATTCCAAGTTGAGTTTTATATGACTACAAAGTAGTGAGGTGAAGCACTTTCGGTTTCGGCAGAGACCAAAATGGAGGCCGATACCAGTTTTACTAAAAGTATGAGAGCCAAACAATTTACTTCGAGCCGTTTAGTGGCCACTTATGTCGTAGAAAATTCCTTTTTAGTTTTAAAAGTGAACAGCACTCATATTTTTATATTTTTACCGTGATAATATTTATTTTATGAACGTACTAAACCATTTCCTTTGAAATGCTTTATGACCAGCGATTAGATATGAGTGCGTGCGTAAGTAGACGCACTTTAAAACGTTAAAAAATATCAACATAGAACCAACGATTTCGAAAGAAATGTTCAAATAGGTCAAAAAACACATAGATTCCTTACCGATAAATCACGTCAAAGGTTTTCAATTGATTTATAGAATATGTATTTTGTATGTATTAAAACAATCGAACTAGTTTTGTTTATAATTAAATCTTTGCCGACCGGGTATCATATATTAAGCCGAGACTAAAAACTGTGCCGAGGCCGAGCATGTCCGGTCTCCGCCGAGTTCTCAGTGGGATCTTAATTAATTCGGACAGCAGTCCATTCATATGAACGTGGCCGGCTGTAATCTCGTGTCTGTGCGCTTTTAATATATCCAGCGGTGTGGTGTGGAAAGAACTTTTACATATTATTTATTTACGCCATAGTTTTACGCATAACTTCTTCGAACTAAACGTAATTGTTTAGAATTTTTAATTTGTCTTCAACTAATGCGGAAACTGAAGATTTGTTTCAATTAGTACTTTATAATTATTGATGTTTATTATATTTCTCGTCCTAACTTTTGTGCTTATTTGAGCCAACGTTTGGTACAAATGGTAGTATGAATTATGCAACTAAATATTTATAAATATGGTTTATTTAGGTGGCCAACCCACCAACTTATCAAGTACAATAGGATACCTTTATCTAAGTTTTGTTGAAGCAATAATTATGTCAAACATTAAACCAATATAAAGCAGAACAAAATACATTAAACTCAAGCCTGACACTTTAGATATCACTTATAGACTATCGATACAAAATTAAATAATTCATACCACAAATTTCAAGTCCATTTTCTATACACCTGATAAATATTTAAAATTATTGCCGAATAATTACAAACTGGTATTCACAGTCTGTCTCCGCACTAGCGCAGCTATCGACAGAATGACAACCTAAGCAATATTTGATAGGAAATTCATTTAAATCGATTCATTTCGATTAGCATTATGTCATTAGTTAGATCGTAATACCGACACAGTTTATTGCAATCAGCTACTGGTCCTGCCAACTCGTTTTTGATATCAATTTTGTGTATCAATAATGTTTTGATAATGAATACATGTGTTATTAGTGTTGTACTTAATAAATGGGCGGGGTATGTAATTTGTTCGTTCAAGCTTGATCTTGTTATGGGTGTGAACAGAGTTCTAAGAGCCTGTTTCATAATCATCGGGTAGCTCTTAAAATTGCGAGATATTTACGTCGGTATAACAGTTTCTCTATAGGAAATCTGTCAAAGTGCCATATTTATTTCCCAGGTAAGAGTTGGTGTTAGAGTTTATGCCACTCATGGGCCTCTGAATTAGCTTCACATGCCGTCGAGAAATATCTCTCAGGCATGCCGGTTTCCTTCACAGTTTTTAAGCAAGTGATAATTATACAATACGCACATGAATCCGAAAAGTCAGAGGTGCGTGCCTTGGGTTCGAACTCGAGACCTATGGCTTGGCATTCCGACGGTCACACCACTAGGCTATCACTGCTATAGTATAAATAATTATCTGATGATTGTGAAATAGACCCTAACCAATATACCTAGTATCTGTACATAAAAGTCTATCACCCATATTCTAAGACGTTCCTCCAAAACTTACTCGACTCATACTCGACTCAGAACGGCCTCGAAAACACCTTCAAAATTGTATTCTTAGTCGCAATTTCGAGTGAACTTCGAGGTTCCTCGAGAAGTCATTACGTCATAATTTGAATTATCTGCATCGCGCAAATAACGCCGCGATAAATAGTTGTAAGGATTATCCTAAGCATATTCGATAAAATCTTCAAAATTCATTTTTGTTACATACGAACTTTGACACTTCCTTCCTTAAGGTAGGTTCCGAGGTACCTTGAGTTTGACAGATGATTCCTTACCTCGACTGAGGAAAAATCTCGAGTCGAGGACGTTTATGTCAACTCGCGGTGGAGTCGAGTCGAGTAAGTTTTGGAGGAACGTCTTAGAATATGGGTGTATATGTTTATGATATCAGATCTGTTATAAATTACCCTGTTTTTCGGTAAATTTTCCGATTAATCCATGAAAATTAGCTAGGTGTTATGGTTAGCTACGGATAAACTATTCCTTTTTCAGCAAAAGGAAGAGAAAATATTTTTATATTCAACAATTTATAATTCAACTAGCGGACCCGGCAGAGGTCGTCCTGCCCGGAAAAGCAGCGCCACCTACCGGGGCCAATTGTGTTTTCAAACCATTCCGGAACACATTGAAATATACACACAACATTTCATCCAAATCGGTCCAGCCGTTTAGGAGGAGTTAGGTGACAAACACACGTACAGAAGAATTATATGTATTAAGATAATATTACTTTTCCATAGCGTCCTCAAATCATTCTTTCTCCTAGTATTTTTCCAATGATTTTGGGGTCAGCTTTCAGTCTAACCAGATGCAGCTGAATACCAGTATTTTACACGGAACGACTGCCATCAGACCTCCGCAACCCAGTAACTGGGCAATGCCGATATCCTAAGGTTAGACTGGTTGTCAGACTTCCGGGCGTAACGACTGTCATAGGGGCCATTCAAGTATTACGTAAGCAGAATTTTAGTAATTTTTGACCCACCGCTGAGAAGGGGGCTCAGCAAAAGTAAGCAAAACTTTTACCCCCCCTCCTATGCTTACGTAAACAATGGTATATTATTTTTTAAACTGATTAGGTTTCTTTATTGTTATTCATGAGCAGCAGTTTTTAAGTCTAGAAAAATAAGTAAGTAAATAAATAAAAATTGCTGACGTAATCATCATCTAGTTACCCCCGTACCCCATGTCATCAAAAATAAGCTAAGCAAAGACCCCCTTTCGTGCTTACGTAATACTTGAATGGCCCCATAGGTATTCTTATGACACCCAAGACCGACGGTTTATCGTGATCTCCGAGGCACGTAGGGGTCTTGATTCGTAACGAACGGTCACCCATCCACGGACAGACCGCGGCAAGCGCAGCTTAACCTCGCAAATCGTATGATCAGGAAGTCCATATATTAAGCTTTAAGATCAAAAGTTTTAACCCTATCCCCACTACCACAAACTTAAACTTAGATCTAACTTAAAATCGTATTTTAACTTTAAAAGCTTTACCTTTTTATTGTTGCTATTCTAAAATGTATTCAGTATCATTTTACATAAGTTACTGCGGTACTTAAACAGATAAGATGTCAGATAACGAAGTTGCACCTCTATTAATTAGACATAAAACTAAGTTAGATACTTCGTTTATTTTAATTTTATTAGCAAATATTGAAATAGGTTTTTTTAATTTATTTAACAGTCACACTGGTCTAACTTTCGTCTCTAGGGTTGCCTAGAGTAAGTTTAACACAACATTACGCCTGTATTCCCCAAAGGGTTGGGCAGAGGTGTATAGTAACACCCTCATTTCGTTGTTATGTTTAAGTTCCATGTGACAGGGGCGAGCGTATTGCCATCCACCGGGCACAAATCCAAACTCCGAGCTGCTACTGAGGAATTCCATAGAGAAAAACCCAATAACATTTTGCCCGACCTGGGGATCGAACCCAGTAACAGTCAGCAGTCGCGCTTGCCACCACTAGACCAACGAAGCAGTTGACGAGAGTAACTTTCTGCGTTCGATTCTCAGTTCAGACAGTTTTTATGTTTTCTGTTAGAACATTCTCAGTAGCAGCCCGGATATTGGTGTTGTGTCCGATAATTGGTAATACATAGCATAACATAGCATCGTCTCTTGTGTCGGCAGGAGCTATACCAGAATAGCTTATGCTCTGGTGATAAGATTAGCCAGTCAGCAAGGTTGGTAGCGGGGCTGACTGCCCAGGGTGCGTATCGTTGCCGGGGTTGCGGTGCATGCTTTTGCGAATCCCACGACCCCGGCCGTACGGTCAGGAGGAGGAACACCGTTGGTTTTTAGCCGGTAAGAGTCCGGCAGACCCCCTCGCCTTCCCCGGACGAGGGACATCCATGAGGATGTAACAATAATAAAAAAAAAAATGTGCGTATCGTCACTCGTGGAGACTCTTTTAAAGCATAGAACTAGGAGAGAAGAGAACAATCCTAGAGAGACTAGGACTAAACCTAGGTCGTTCCAGGAAATAGTCCAAGAAATATGAACATAAAAAAACACGCATCCAATCGAAAACCACTTCCTTTTCTTTAAGTCGGTTTAAAACACTTAAAAAAATAATTAAGATTTGAGATCACGACATCGTCGATTCGTTTTTTATCAAATAAACTGTTTGTATAATGTTACTACTGGTTTTTAAAGGTAGCAACTTACTATGGCGTAACTTAGAAGCAGTAGGAGGCATTTATAACTTTTTTGGACAATAATGATTTTGGTACACTGATTTGAGTGTAAAAGATACCTAATTCATAGCAATCTTCAAGGGGTCGAGTGGGTTCACTTTGGTAATAAAGAGTGAATATTGCGGGGAAAGTGGTGCGTACACGGTTCACAATTCATAGTTACCACATACCTAATATTAATAACCGTGGATTCAGTAATAACTTCTTATTAAGGCGGTGTCCGATACTGTATTGTATATTTGTGTAATGTAAAATATTACAAAGCGAGTATCCGGACAGTCAGTACAACGAGTACAGAGTTGGGAACGAGCATAATGAGGTGGATTTTAGCATGCGGCGTAACGTAACAAGCTTGCTCCGAGTGTCACATTATGATTGAATGCGGTCTGTCGCCACCTTTAGGATTCTTTTTAGCAAATTATGAAAAAAGATTTATCAAAATAATGTTTGGGTTATAGCTAGTTCACACAGCAACTGTTTACAGGACCCGTTTTAGCTGATCCGTTTTTATTTTAGTGATGGCGCCTGTAGTTGTATGAGCGAGTTTACATACAAGACAGTATTCCGAATCCAGTAAAAAATACTAGGCCAACACTTTTACATGTTCCGTTTTGTCATCAAAAACTGGATGACGGAACAGTATTAAAACAGATCCGTAGGTACATAAAGATGTATGGAGTAGTATGGGTGCGTTCACACACGATCCGTTATTTTTATCGTATCCTGCCTACCAGATGCGCCGGAGCTGCCATTAATTTTGTTTAACTGATCCGTCGGTGCAGATGTGAACAACACATCCAGTACCGACGGGTCCATTGAAAACGGATCCATTAAAAACGGATCCGTTAAAACGGCGCCGCTGTGTGAACGGGCTCTTAATTAAATAATTGGCTTGTTACATTGAAGGTTATACATATAATAAATTAATTTTAAAATTATAAAAGTACCTATAATAATTTTTCATTCACGGAACCACACAACATTGTTAGTTCTACATAAAAATCGCCTTAAAAATTTCATATTCATTTCTTCTTATCTAAGTAATTTAATGTTTATTAATTTACTTAAAAGCGTGTTCGGAATGATTAAGATAAAAGCTGTTCAAGTATTTATAAAAATACACATACGATACCGTATTTCTTAGAAAAAGAAATATTTTTTAATGAAATGGCTAATTTAATTACTGAGTTATAGATTAAAAATTATCTATCAATAGATTTTTTATTATTGGACTATGTTTTTATGTTTTCCGAAGAGGGTAATCGTATAATGGATAAAAATTGTAAAAATAAACATAAACATAATCAGTCTATCACTGTCCCACTGGTGGGCACGGGCCTCTTTTCAGTATGAGAAAGGTTTAGGCCACAAAACAGATAGGTACAGAAGTCAATCACATGCATGTACTTCACTTTTTATACCTACGCTCGGCGGTCGCTCTATCTACTATCTCTCTCAAGCGCATGGCACTCGCGCTCGCACTCACTCGCACTCTAGTCCCAAACAGTCAGAGATATCGTGTCCGTGAGCAGTGTCTATGTGTGCGTTGCTCGAGCGCACTTGTATGTAGATTGACTTCTGTACCTATCTGTTTTGGGTTTAGGCCTTAGTCCACTATGCTGGCCTGGTGCGGGTTGGCGGATTCAACATACACTACAGAACTACACTACATTAAAGAACTTTATGGAGCCCTCTCAGGTGTGCAGGTTTCCTCATGAAGTTTTCATCAATCAAATTATATGATTCGCACATGAATTCGAAAAGTCAGAGGTGCAGGCCGGGATTGAGCTCAGATCTTCCTGCATGGAAGGCAAGCGTTCAACCAATAGGCTACCACTGCTAGTTATACAGGGTGTAAACGTAATCATGTAATTCCTTCAAACCTCGTGATGTATTGCTGACATAGATTAACCATGCAAGGGATACTTTTGGATTCAATAAAAAAAATATTACAAGAAGTAAACTTGTGTTCCTACCGTGAGACATTTTAGCGCCCCGAGCGAAATGCGTGACTATCGCTCGCCGCGCGGTCTAAAATGCCTCACGTTAAGAACACATGTTTACATCTTGTATTTTTTTTTATAGTATCCAATCGTATCCCTTGCAGTGTTAATCTATGTCAGCAATACATCATGAGGTTTGAAAGAATTACATGATTTCGTTAACACCATGTATATTATTCTTGTGGTTTTCAAACCAAAAATCTACATTGAAATCAGTTCATCCGTTTAGGAGCTAAGGTGCCAAAGACAGACAGACAAACAGTACAAACTCATAACACCCCTCTTTTTACGTCGGATATTAAAAACTAGCCTTATCGACCGTTCCCAATCTTTAAACAAAATAACAAAAGTAAGATTCTTAAACGTATATACACAAAAAATCCTATAAAAATTCATTCTCCTTTTAAACCGTCAGAATTCCCCAGATATTCCTTTTAAAACTTCACGAGACACAAAAACGAAATTAGCGATTCATTAACTATTGATACTTAATCGTGGATTATTTAAATGAATATAATTAACGCGTGAGTTCATTGGTTAACAGGTGCAAGTACTTGTAAGGTAGGCTGTTTCTTGCAAAGTAAGGTTGCAAATAGAATGAGTTGATTGTTTGTGTTGATGTAGGTACTTGCTTTGTTACTTGAAGTGGCTAGATTTGTGGAAGCGAGATAAAAAATGTACTGATATTAAGCAATTGACGTGATTTTTAAATGCTATCAGATTTAACGTCATCATAAAGAATTTTAATTGTATATTCTTATTTTATTAACATACCTACAAGTTCACCCAGTAATCTTCGTACCACCTATTTTATTAACATACCTACAAGTTCACCCAGTAATCTTCGTACCACCTATTTTATTAACATACCTACAAGTTCACCCAGTAATCTTCGTACCACCTATTTTATTAACATACCTACAAGTTCACCCAGTAATCTTCGTACCACCTATTTTATTAACATACCTACAAGTTCACCCAGTAATCTTCGTACCACCTATTTTATTAACATACCTACAAGTTCACCCAGTAATCTTCGTACCACCTATTTTATTAACATACCTACAAGTTCACCCAGTAATCTTCGTACCACCTATTTTATTAACATACCTACAAGTTCACCCAGTAATCTTCGTACCACCTATTTTATTAACATACCTACAAGTTCACCCAGTAATCTTCGTACCACCTATTTTATTAACATACCTACAAGTTCACCCAGTAATCTTCGTACCACCTATTTTATTTTTCTAGTTATCTTTTTTTCTTAAACCAACCCAGTATTGAGGAAAACAAAACAACAAAACATTCAAATTGGTCGAGCCATTTTTGAGTTTCTGCGAGACTAAGACCCGGACTCCATCGAAGCGGAGAGTAGAGATGTCTCGATCAACCAACAGGATCGTGTAATTTACACATCCCTCCGCTTAGCTTCAACTCAAAACGAAATCCTATTACTTACGTACCTCTCCGCTTTGGTGGAGTCCGGGCTTAACGCACGGCAACTGATTTTTATACCTATATATGTATACATTTGCGTACGAACCTATCTATATCGTGATCGTGATCTTGTGATAACAAACTAAATTAAAACAATACTGTGAGCTTCCTACGGATTCGGTGGTGTGAAGAAACAAAGCCGCAAGCTATCCAAAGCGACGCCGAGCCGACGTAGCACGAGGCAGTGGACTGGTGCTCAGTTAGAACTTCTGAGTCTATAGACCATAAACTTCACATTTACTTTAGGGCCAAATCACAGCTCGACTAGTGGCGGTTGCATGTCAACTGCATAAGTTTGAAATGTATGAAATCATTATGGAGTTATATGGAACGCCGCACAGTTAGACCGTCAACTGTACGCGTTCGGGCGAACACCTCTAGAGCCTCAACCGTTCACCGGTCAAGCTGTTTCAAGACTCTCATAAATTTAAATCTTAAAACGATTATTCTTATTTAATCGGGCTTAAAAATGTGTAATTACGACATTTGTACAAATTTATCTAGTACTATTATCTACTATACTAGCCCATTCTTCTCTTCTTTTCCTGTGGTTAGTGACTAACCTGGTGTCAGACTTTATGCCGTCCATGGGCCTTGGACTTGGCTTCACATGCCATCGAGAAATACATATCTCTCAGGCATGCCGGTTTCCTCACGATGTTTGCCTTCGCCATTTTAAAGACACATTTATATGAACTCGAAAAGTCAACGGTGCGTGCCTTGAGTTCGAACTCGAGATCTGTGACTTGGCAGTCCAACAGTCACAACACTAGGCGATCACTGTTGCCTCATGAAGCCCATTAGTAATTTTATAATAATAGGTAAACAATACGCAGTACCTACCAATAGAAAAAAAACTTATTGTATTTAAAATGTGACGCACTATTTTTGTTCCAGAACCTTCTAATTATAAATGCTTGTGTTGATAGTCAACGCCGATAGCTCAATGTCGTTGACAATTTTTTTTCTTTTCTTTTTTCTATTAGATTGCTTGTAGATCGTTTGCGGACTGTTTCTACGTAACCGGGCGAGACCTGAAGGGTCTCCAACCATGTCGTTGACAAGTGCAGCGATTAGAAAAATATATTTAACTAGCGGCCCGTCCCGGCTTCGCACGGGTGGAAATTTTCCCGGTTTTGCAACATTTTTTGTTTTATGCTCCGCTCCTATTGGTCGGAGCGTGATGTTATGTAGCCTATAACCTTCCTCGATAAATGGACTATCCAACACAAAAATATTTTTTCAATTCTAACTAGTAGTTTCTGAGATTAGCGCGTTCAAACAAACAAATAAACAAACTCTTCAGCTTTATAATATTAGTATAGATTTTACGTTTCACTGCAGTGAAGACAAACCCTAACCTATTTGTTTAATCCACTGCTTACATTGAGTTGAACATCAAAGGGCGCCGCCTGGTTTAAATTCACTATTTCTTGTAATGTCAATCAGTATTCTTGATGCAAAAAATAGCGATCAATATTGTAATCGAGACGGTAAAGCACGTATCTTCAATGTTATATAATTGTTGGATTATTCGCGAGAGTACTCATGTTTAAGTTATTGGTTCCTATAAAAAAAACGAATCGTTTTGCTTACCAATGGTAGTTCTTTTTATTGCTAAACTGGGCATACTCGTAAGCTGTTTCTACCTGTGATAGCTACTTCTATATGGGAGGGTCTACTATGCAAAACTATGAGGTCCTTGCTTCATTATTGTTAAAGATACAAGAGTCTCAATTATAACTAATAACACTCCGTAAATTATAGGAATCGGCTTTACTAATAGCAAATATAATAATATCTCACTTATCTTTTAATAAAAAAAACGTTGACTTTAGGGTTTTTCGAAAAGCAAATAGTTCCATTGATTTGAAAGCTCTCTCGGTAACCTTTAATTTTATCAACAGCCTATAACAGTCCACAACTCAACCTGGCATAGGTAATTATAGTCAGCCCATTATTGTCCCACTGCTGGGCACGGGCCTCTTCTCAGAACGAGAAGGGTTTAGGCCTTAGTCCACCACGCCGACCTGGTGCGGATTGGCAGACTACACACACCATCGACAACTTTATGGAGCCCTCTCTGGTGTGCAGGTTTCCTCACGATGTTTTCCATCATCGTTAACGTACGTGACTTTTCGGATTCATCTGCGTATTGTATAATTATCACTTGCTTAAAAACGGCTTTTTACAATATGCACATGAATCCGAAAAGTCAGAGGTGCGTGCCTTGGGTTCAAACTCGAGACCTATGACTTGGCAGTCCGACGGCCACACCACAAGGCTATGCTTTTATGTTATATTTAAACCAGAAATTATACATACAACCAATAACAAGAAAAATAGAACAAACCCATAATAACACGTTACAATCTGTTATTATTATTTTCTAGGAACGGATAATATCCTTTAACCTGTAAACTACCGCAATGCGCTTTTTTGACGCGGCCGCCAATACGAATTGTGACTGGAGCGCTTTTTACTTTTCATGTTATAACACAACACGACATTATTTACGTGGAAAAACTATTTAGTAGTGTTAACATTATGGTGGTAGCAGGTGTCAAGGAAATTATAGATTAAAATCTTTTTTTAGGAAAAATGTTCGTTTATATTTTCGTTAATTTAAACTCGAAATAGTGAAGTTCTATATTTATGTTTTGCAGTCTTTTGTTACAGCTAGTTCACACACAAACTGTTTACAGGACCCGTTTTAGCGGATACGTTTTTATTTTGTTGATGGCGCCTGTAATTGTATGAGCGAGTTCCCATACATGAAAGTATTCCGAATCCAGTAAAAATACTGGATCCGTATTTTTTATCGTATATTTGCTGCCATTTGTTTAACTGATCCGTCGCACAGTGTTGCCGAGGGCGGACAAAAACCAAATTTTAAAGTTGAATGTATAGAAAAAGCAATTACCGGACTTGCAACTAGAATATGTATGTTATAGGCATCCAAAAAAATTAGGATAGTTTTCTAATAAAAATGAGAAGATATCACTTGTCAAAGTACGCAGTCGACAACTACGGTTTCAAGAAGTGAAAACTCAACGTAATTCAAGCAAATACAGTTTTGGTATTTATTGTTATTTGCATAATCAATAACATGGATTCTGAAGTGCAAGGTATTGTCTTTTAGATATGATATAAATGTTCTTGAAATATAAACATAATGTATGTATATAGACAGTTTCAATTAACGACCAAAAATACAACTAAAATAAAAATTCACAAGGCTGTTAGTAAGTGTTTTCCGTAACTTTCTATAACAATTTATTTACACAAATAATCTCTGGGCTTTATATTATTATATTGTAATAACAAACCTTGCTACTACATGCTACCTAGGTTGTTATTATTAATTGTTTCTTGTAGGACGCGTGGTTGAATTTACTCGTCGCGACCTTCTTATTTCAAGATCCTGTAAAGAATTGCAGTCAAAAGGGCTAGAATTATTAGCTATGTAGGTACCTTATCATTTAATTGAATAATTACTCATCTGAATTACGTAATTTTCTTTTATGTTTTTCTTAACTTTTTTCTTAATCCTACTAATATTATATAGGTACCTACCTATCTGAAAGATTATGTGTGTGTGTGTAGCTATTGTTATTCTATTAGAGGATTCGGATGAAACTTAATAGTTTAGAACCTGAAATTGGCTACTTTTTAATGTTTTATCCAGTTTAAGGCGAGTAAAGCCGCGGGACACGGCTAGTGCATAGTAAATTATGGTTATTTTATTAAATACATATATTTTCTATACAATACTGATGATAGGTAGTAAATTCACATCACAAATAATATTGTCCGTGTCTTACTATGAACCGGCAACACTGTGCGTCGGTACTGTACAACACATCCAGTACTGACGGATCCATTAAAACGGATCCGCCCAGTGAACAGGCGGTTACCCGGGAAAATCGTAAAAGGTAATGATGACAAGAATCATAATAATAGATAATAATCTTTTATAAACTTTTGAAGCTCCAAAAAGATCCCTCTTACTTTATCTTAAGATCAGATATCTTCTGTAATCGAATTTTGGATAGTGGAGGTCAGAAGGCTAGGCTTCGTCTAAAAGCTAAAAGTAGACTTCTTCACGACCCACCACGCTGGCCTGGTGCCGGTTGGCGGACTACACACACCATCGAGAACTTTATGGAGCCCTCTTAAGTGTGCAGGTTTCCTCACGATGTTTTTCCCTCACCGTTAACGCAAGTGATAATCAAATTCTAATACGCACATGAATTCAGAGGTACGGGCCGGGATCGAACTCAGACCATCCTGCATGGAAGACAAGCGTTCAACCACTAAAGGTCTAAACCCTTCTCATTATAAGAAGAGGCCCGTGCCCAGCAGTGGGACTATAATGGGCTAATTATGTTATCTTAAGTTATTAGAAGATTCTAATCTCCTTGTGTTTTGTATGGTCGGTTTTGACAGCCTGGGTGGGGAGAGGGATACGTGCCCCACGACCCTTGACTCCGCCCTTGGACTCCAACATGCGAACTTTGTAATGCTGATGATGAGGTTTTTGTAATTTATTTATTAGCTTCACTACATCTCCTGTTAGAGGGGCTCGTGGCTAATTACCAGCCAGTCAGTCAGGTCAGTCTGTGGATGGGTGGCCGATCGTTACACATCGAGACCTCTCCGTGCCTCGGAAAACACGTTAAACCGTCGGTCCCGGGTGTCATACGAATACCTATGACAGTCGTTACGGGTAGTCAGAAGCCTGAAAGTTTGACAACCGGTCTAACTTTAGGATATCGGCATTGCCCAGTAACTGAGTTGCGGAAGTCTGATGGCAGTCGCTGCATGTAAAATACTGGTATTCAGTCGCATCTGGTTAGACTGGAAGCTGGCCATAACATAGTTCAGAAAAGAGTAGGCAGAACACTACATCTCCTGTTAACCCTTCGAATTCTGTTCGTCTCTGTTATTTGAAGCTCTTTCTATGCGATGTCTCTGGATTTATTGACCTGTAGGTATTTGATTTAGACGAACGGAATAGGAACTACCTCGTTGGTCTAGTGGTGGCAAACGCAACTGCTGATCGTGAGGTTCTGGGTTAGATCCTCAGGTTGGACAAAGTGTATTGGGTTTTGCCGTGTGGGATTCCTCAGTAGCGGCCCGGAGTCTGGATTTGTGCCCGGATGATGGCAATGGGCTCGCCTCCTATTACATGGGACTTAAAACATAACGGCGAAATGAGGATGTTACTATACACCTCTGCCCAACCCTTCGGGGAATACAGGCGTGATGTTATGTATGTTAAACAGGAAGAACTGCTAAAATCACCACGCTTGGCAGACAGACTGGTGATCGCAGTTTGTTTGCAATTAGCACAAAGAAAGATGCTGGTACTCATTCCTTTGACTTAATTTGCCATCTTTTACAACAGCCCCGGGCAAAGAAAACCTATTCTCAATTCAGAGGAAAACCTCATTATAATGAACTAACTTTTACTCGCAGCTTCGCTTGCGTGATTTATTTAACCCCTTTAGAGGAAGAATTTTGAAAAATCCTTCCTTAGTATACATACCTAACGTTACAAAAGGTACCTACTGTCAAAATTTCAACTTTCTAACCCCAGCGGTTGAGGCTGTGCGTTGATAGATCAGACAGTCAGTCAGTCAGTTTGTCGTTTTACAGAATATATCAAATTAATATCATTTATTTTGTTGTTATTCAACTATTAACAGTTTGGTATGTCTTCTTCTTCTTCCTGCCCTTATCCCACACTAGGTGGGGTCGGCACAACATGTATTTTATAAATCCATGTTGTTAGAAGTTTTGGCTTATTGTTTTATGACCGGCCGCCGGCCTGACATCAACCCTCCTTGGGAATACTCGTTGCGACTTCGCGCGGGTGACCCAATGTGCTTATATTGTGCTGTTGTTATGCACTGGGTCCCAAAATGATATGCTTGTCAATCTTATTGCCGACAACTAAGCAGACTATGTACTTTGGTATGTAACTTACGTAATTACCCTAATTCATGGAACCACCAAGTACTACTGTAATCCAGATTCTAGATAAAAGCAAGCATTTCCTGTTCGCGAGCGAAACTGACTTTGATAGATATATGCTAAATACTACCACTACGTTAGTCAGAAACTTAAAAGTATGCGTTGTACAAATACTATGCCTTATACAAACACCAAGTCACGCTGAAGATCTTAAAGGGTGTCCGAGTTGTAGTGTTGAAGGATCTTTTTTTTATCATTGGATAATCGTCATGAATGTCCCTCGCCCGGGGAAGGCGAGGGGGTCTGCAGGACTCTCACCGGCTAAAAACCAACGGTGTCCCTCCACTTGACCTTTCGGCCGGGGTCGCAGGATTGACAAAAGCATGCACCGCAACCTCGGCAGGTCCCGCTCCGCCAGTGGCTGGCGGACTTCTCCTCTGTGGGGCCTTGCCGCACGTCCTCCTGAGGCAGCGCGCGCGGAACACTGCGCGCTGCCTTCTCGGGCCTGTTACTGGTCGGCCGGCGAGTCCCCTAACCCGCCGCTCGCAAGCCACACACTAGGGTGGCTGGAGGTCATTGGGTACGCGCGCCCTCCAGCGCCCGGTGCGTCTGGCGCGGGTAGGGAGAAGAGCAGACAGCTCCCTCTCCCTCTCCACTCGCTCCTTGGTCACCATCACCTAAAAGGAACCAAAAAGGAGGCCATGGCTTCCCACGCACTCTCGCTCCCGACCATGGACAGAACCACGGCCGGAAGTGAGAGGAGTGTTGAAGGACCTATTGAAACTACGCTTAACACAAATAAGAAGGGTTAAAGAAAAAAGATGTTAGTACCTAAACGAAAATTAAAATAGAAGTGTTTTTTTAACACTTGTTGTAAAACAGTCATCAGTGATACTTCTAGTGTCCCCCAGATTAGTATCACCTGTGTGACTAACCTTGTATTTTATAATATTACATCCGCTACCGACTGACTGACTGTTAAATATGTCGCAGACACACACCGTTTATAACATTTGATAGAATTAAGTATAGCATTACAGTTTAGACCAGTGTCTGCTTATCAGAAGGTAAAGCGGGTATTTCGTAAATGAAACAAACATAGACTCTCCACCACTGAGAGTACTTGTATTTGGGTTAGTCGTTAGTTACAGAAGCTAGTTCACAATATATCACAATATAACAATTTACACAAGTTCAGGAAATAAGGATAAGCTAGTCAGATGTAAAAGGTCAGACTTCTTCGGCTGTTCGATATGGAATGCCCGCTCCGTCGAATGACAACTGTTTTTATAACGTCAAGTAGGTACGTTGATTCATCTTGACGACTACCCTCCTTTATTTTCTAAATGATTTATTCTCCGACAAATATATATTTTAACCGTTTGACTGCCCCAGTCGGATTTATACGACAAATGTTTTCGTGCCCGTGTCGCCTCAGTGGTATAAATATGCCGGTCATAAAACAATAAGCCAAAAGGTCTAACAACATGGATTTATGAAATACATGTTGCCTACTACCTAGTGTTGGGATAATGGCAGGAAGAAGAAGAAGATAAATCCGACTGGGGCGGTCAAAAGGTTAATGGAAAGAATACTAACAGCCGGTTTCTGAATTGTCAATTCTAAGATAAGCAGAACTTAAGTAACATATTTTGAGCATGGACTTGCTCTATAATCTATGCTTCAATGATAGCTAAAGTCTGTTTATCTTAGAATTCTCAACTCAGAAATCGGCCATAAAAATGCATTTGTTAATTTGCTATGAAATATTTCAAAACACAGATTCCTAATGAAACTTATTTACTTTACAATTCTAATTCTATTCAATTTATTTATTTTCGAACCCAAGGCACGCACCTCTGACTATTCAGATTCATGTACATAATATTGTATAATTATCACTTGCCTAAAAACGGTGAAGGAAAACATCGTGAGGAAATGCCTGAGAGCTATTTCTCGACGACATGTGAAGCCAAGTCAGATGCCCATCGGCGGCATAAACTCTGACATCAGGTTAGTCACTAACCACACGAAAAGAAGAAGACTTTACCATTATCGATCCTGCAAATCTTTAACCTAAAAATCTAAGTACCTACCTATTTACCCACTGCGTCAATAATTGTCAAAAATATGACAACTTAGGTAGGTAGGTACTACCACTATGCAGTGATATTGAGCAGTATTATATAAATTGCCTGTCAATAGGTCGCCAGCCTGTCGCTACTAGGAAGCGAGGAGCAACAACCCTTGCTTTTAATCGACACGTGGGTAAGCAGTATAGTCGAAGAGCAGTGTATTTACTTAAATACATCTTTGTTTTCATTAGGTTAACTAGATACGCACCTCTGACTTTTTGGATTCATGTGCGGATTATATAATTATCACTTGCTTAAAAACGGTGAAGAATAACATCGTGAAAAAACTGAGAGATATTTCTCGACGGCATGTGGAGCCAAGTCAGAGGTCCTTGGGTGGCATAAACTCTGAGACCAGGTTAGTCACCAGGTTAGTAAATAAAAGAAGAAATAAAAAATTGTGTATCCTTTAAGGCTGTTCTTGTACAAAAAAGACCTTAAAACTCATGACTTTTAAAATAAAAAAAATCTTAATCAGTCGACGAACTTTGTAGGGTAAGACGATATATTTGAAGCCATTCCATTTATGACCGATTCCTATGATTTACCGAGCGTTATTGGTTAAAATTAAGACTGTAGTATCCTTACCAAAAATGAAGCAAAGACATCGTAGCTTTGCATAGTAGACCCTCTGATATAGTAGCTATAGCAGGTAAAATTAATTTACGAGTCTATCTACAAGGTTAGTCAGAAAGGGGGAACTAAGCCGAAAGGGTGTTAAAGTACCCATAATAAGGGATAACTTTAGTTTTACAACTTTCCCCAAAAGTCAATAGTTCAAGAGAAATAGCTGTTCAAAGATTTCATAAAAAAATACGCTAAATCTATCCTCAGCTATGATCAGCTGTGTTTCGATTTTAGGTCATATTTGGGGTCACAGATTAGAAACAGCGTTTTCTGAATTCATAACTAAAGCAGGGATCAAGAATTTTTGAAAAAAATAAAATAATAATAATTTTTCATGGAAAAAAAATAATTGAATTTTTAAAATTTTACACTTTCTTTAATACAATCATCAGTGATACATTAAGTGGCCCGCGGGCATTGGTGCACCAATAGTAATAGGAATACTATTGGTGTGATTCGAATTGGTGCTATTCAAATAGGTGCGCTAAATGGAATGCCTCATATATTTTTCTTTGAGCCATTTTTTTTACGAAAATTGTTGTGAAAATAACTCATAACAGCTAGTTCACACAGAAACTGTTTACAGGACCGTCTTAGTGGATCCGTTTTTATTTTTGTGATGGCGCCTGTAGTTGTATGAGCGAGTTCACATACACGACAGTATTCCGAATCCAGTAAAAAATACTGGTCCGACATTTTTACACATTCCGTTTTGTCATCAAAAACTGGATGCCAGAACAGTATTAAAAACGGATCCGTACATGAAGATGTATGGAGAAGTACGGGCTCTAATTTCGGCCCTAAAAATCATGACGAGTCCTTACTAGGTATAAAAATGTATAGGTAGTTATTTGACATAGAAGTATGTACAAAAATAAACAAAACAAATATCTAGGCGAGTAGATATGTTGAATAGGGAGGTGCTACTACAAAAGTTAGATGTAAAAGATTATTTAAATTATTCTACATTATCGATTTACTTCAGTTACTCGCAATACAAAGACACAATACTTAGAAGCCGAAGCCACCATGATGCCTTCGTACGAAACTTCGATCAGGACAAATCCAATCAATCATTCTGTTCAGTGCATAATTAATACCACGACTTCAGAAATCACCACCCCACCAGCAATTTGTCTACCTTACCGTGAATACGGCCCTTATCAGTCCATCATGAAAATAGGGGTAGGAATAATCAATATTCTCCAGCCCCACCCGTCAAAGCGCATGCGTTATGGTATTCACCTGGTGGTGGTGGTATCACCCCATGGGATCGTTCATGCCGTGGTATTAACCCACAGCTCATTCTAGTAAAAGAAGGCTTTGGGGTAACACCGGTACGAAATGTTCGGAGCTGAAGATTTTGGAGTTTGGTCTTCTGAACCACCATGTAAGTTTTATGTAGTTAAGGGTTAGGTAATCTATTACGTCATAGGATTTGTTTTTATTTTTGTGGTACATACGTTCTTTTTTCAAACTGCCTTTAATTGTGGAATAGATTTAATAATTACTTTTCCTAGTAAAAGGTGTGTGCGCAGTTTACCAGTTAATCCTTGTTTGATTATTGGTTAATCTATTGTTGACTCTTGCGCTCCCATCAGTGCAATTCAAATATATTATTGCTGAATATTCAGTAATTTTTAATGAGTTTTTAAAATTGTGATTTTTATAAATATATTTTTGATGTCGAAGATTTTTTTACTTTACAAAGACAATTTAAATTTCAAAAAGGTTTTCATTAAAAAAAAACTAAGGTTTGGTTTTTAATACGCGTTGCAGCATTGAATTTTATTTATTTAAAAATAAATTTAACACTGCATTTTTTCTAGAATTTCTCTAATAATACGAAAACTTAGGGTGACTGCTCCACTTCTCATCTCAATGAGAACTATTTTTTTATATTACGGTTAACTTAACACGAATTGTTAACAGTTTACAATTGTTTTCACAGAACACCACCCAAGCCTGACCATGGAAAGCGGTAAGATGTGTTTAGAGTTGGTTTCCATTGCAACGAATTTGCGACACGACTAACCGTTCAATACTAGTGTTGTGCGCAAATACGTGACATGGACTTAGACTAAAATGCTTTTTTTTAAATTTATTGATTTATTTTGTTATGCACATATGTAACGTATACCTTTGACGTGTACAAACACACTATATGTACATTTGAGTTCAATAAACATGCCTTATAAACACACACGCTATTTGTTTTGCCTCACCTATCCGTATAACACACTTAAGAGGGGATTCCATTAAAGCGATTATTGCTGACTTTTTATAGTTTAGAAATACAACCCTTGCATCAAAGTGGTACCCTTTTAGGGTTGGTCGCCCTTTTATAGGGGTTGATAATTAAAATTGTAGTGTCTTATCAAACATCGTTATTTTGGGGTTGAATGGCTCACCTTGTTTCTATTTTCGACTGTGGAGTGACTCATCATCCATACTAAAGCTGAAGAGTTTGTTTGTTTGTTTGAACGCGCTAATCTCAGGAACAAATTCTAATTCTCAGGTTGGAATTGTAAAATTATTTTTGTATTGGATAGTCCATTTATCGAGGAAGGTTATATACAGGCTATATAACATCACGCTACAACCAATAGGAGCGGAGCATAAATGAAAAATGTTGCAAAATCGGGAAAATGTCCACCCGTGCGAAGCCGGGACGGGCCGTTAGTTATTGAAATAAAATAGTAGTAGTTTCGGATTGTAAATAAATAGTACAATACTTTATCATTATCTAATACTAGCTTTTGCCCGCAACTTTGCTTGGGGGATTTTATTTCACCCTCTTAGGGGACAGATTTCGAAAAAATCCTTACTTAATAGATGACTGCGTTATAAAAGATCTCTACTGTCAAAATTTCAAGTTTTTAATCCCAGCGGTTGATAGGCCAGTCAGTCATTTTCTCATTTTATACAGGCTACAAACAAAATCATGTAATTCCTTCAAACCTCGTGATGTACTGCTGACATAGATTAACCCTGCACGAGATACTATTGGATTCAATAAAAAAAAATCACAATAAGTATTGCGCGGCTATCGCTCGTCGCGGTCATTTAACCCGGGGCGCTAAAATGCCGCACGTTAAAAACACATATTTACTACTTGTATTTTTTTTTATTGAGTCCAAAAGTATTTCGTTCTGTGTTAATCTATAGCAATAGTACATCACGAGGTTTGAAGGCATTACATGATTACGTTTACAGCCTGTATATACAAAAGATTAATACTTAAAGATTATAAATTTACAAATCAAATCTCATATTATGCAATGAGCAGTAAGTAATGTGAAATTTTGTGAAGATGGATGGATGTTTGTTACTAAATCACGTATAAACTGCTGAACAGATTTCGATGAAATTTGGCACACAGATAGACCATGATCTAGATTAAAACATAGGATACTTATTATCCGGGTACATGAAGTAGTTTCTCGAGAATACAAGTGGAACCACGGGCACGAGCTAGCATAATCCATGTTACCGTTGAAAGCATTTTGTAACTGGATTACTAATTATAATGTAACTAATGTTGCACAAATAGATGCATTAGGTGAAACAACTTGTGATTTTATTACTTTATCGGTTTCATTAAAAGCTAAGCTAATAAAGTAACTAGAGCAGAGTTTTAGTGCTGTTATGAATTTAACTGTTAACGATCAAAATAATTACGTTTGATTAGCTAATACTCACATACCCTGGAAATATTTACATACTTAACCATTTCTCAATATGCTGACTTATTCCAGCTTACGACTTATTTCTTTTTTTTTTTTCGATTACGTAGTCTCGAGACTTGCATAAACAAGAATATAACATAACATAACATCACGCCTGTATTCCCCGAAGGGTTGGGTAGACATGTAATAGTGGGCGAGCCTATTGCCATCAACCGGGCACAAATCTAAACACCGAACGACTACTGAGGAATTCCACGCGGAAAAACCCAATAACAGTGCCCGACCTGGGGATCGAACCCAGGACCTCATGATCAGCAGTCGCGCTTGCCACCACTAGACCAACCAGGCAATACATTTTACAAATACAAGTAGAAAATTAAAAACGAGGTACAAAAAAAATTGTTGCTGGTACCTAAAAGCGAAGACTTCTCAGATTCGTATAATAATATTTAATATTAAATAACTCAATGACGTTTTGCAAATACTGATTCCAGATGTTGTTTACGTAACTCGCTGCCGAGGCACGTTTTGGTATCTCTATAATGTATCCCAATTATGTATAAATAACACAACATGATTGAACATTTATCAAACAAAAGCTGAATTTAAAAAAAACAAGTTTACGAAGAGAAAAGCTAAAGTTCAATACAATATGTTCCACACTGCAAGGTGTAGAACTCACGATGGCGCGCGGGCGCCTCTCCGACGCATCGTAGATACGTATAACACACACTTTATCGAACTTGATATTTTCGCGCTTACACAATTTAAGTTCAAAAGGATGGCTATTGAATCTTTAAAGTAGCTATCTAATACCTATTATCTCTAAATCACATTTGAGTACTAACTTAATTTTCAGTAATATTAATGCACGCATTTAACTATTCTTTAACCATTATTTCGCGGACATTGGTGTGGGTTACACGTTTATTTAGTTTAAAACCTATTCGGTCATACCTTTTGTAATGTGTAACTGTTAAATGTCCCAATAAAGTAAAATATAATATAAATATCTTTGCTTTTTATTTGAAATTCCATGATCTGACAAATGTAAATATCTTAGCTACAATATTATGCAAAGTAAACTAAAAATTCGAGAAAATATTGAACAAAAAGAAAACTATTATATGTATATGCATGCAAGCTTTAAAAGTAAAACCAATCAATCTAAAATATTGTCAAAAATATACGCAAAATATCGTAAAAAATCTTTAAATCTCTTTCAAAATCTATTCTATAGAATATTCAATTTAATATTTTAAATCTTCCAACATTTTTATGATTCACGAACAAAGCGACGTGAAATCTGTAGAAAAGTTACGTATCAACATAGTTAATTTGTATCATGGGTGGGCGGCGCGTGCCACACGTGCTGCTTTATGGTTCTTTTGATTTACGTCACATCGACATTTCGTGTAGTGTGGTTCGGGTCAAATAGAATGGCGTGATTTAACCTTTTCGAGTTTAAAAATATGTTTATTAATTAGGCGGACATTAATTGGGGCTTTCACCTCACTTGACTTTCGCGTTTACGTCATACCTACATAACTTAAATTTTATGGAATTACCTTTATTATAGGTAGTAAGCTACTTAAGTATAAAATTTATAGGTATGTGAAGAATCTAGGTACTGGGTTAAAACATAATTTTCAAAAAATCTGGTTTTAATCCAAAATAATTACCTATATTTTCGTAGTAGCAAGGCCCCGCGAGCTCACCTGCACCTCATAGAATCATCATTCCTCACTGATATAGTGATAGCCTAGCGGGTCCGAGTTCTATCCCCGCCCACACCTCTGACTTTTCGAATTCACGTGCGGGTCAGAATTTGATTATCACTTGCGTTAACGGTGAAGGAAAACCTCGTGAGGAAACCTGCACAGCTGAGAGGGCTCCAAAACATTCTCGATAGTTTGACCAGCGAGATGGACTAAGGCCTAAAATCTTCTCTTTCTGAGAAGAGTCCCGCGCTCAGTGGTGGGACAGTAATGAGCTGATTATGTTATGTTATGTAAAATCTTGACTCTTTACTTCATATCTTAATAAAGATTTCATATCAAGCTAACTAAGTAAATTCCAATACCGAGCATACAGGGTGTCCAGTAAATAGTACGACATACTACGAGGGGTGATAGCTTGGGTCAATACCTACCAAAATATCATATAATATATTTCGCAAAATGTTAAGGTTTTCTATTTATACAAAATTTTCCCAAATATTGAAAAGATATTTTTATATTATAAATATAGTTAATTTATTTAATACAAGGACTAGACAAACAAAGGGGAAAAAAGATATTTCTGCAGTACGGATCGTGGGTTCGATTCCTGCACGGATCAAATATTTGTATCGTTTATATATGTGAAGATCTGCATCTGTAAATGCAACCACGATACAGGAGAAATTCTAGTGTGGGGCAATGTTTAAAAAAGGAATGTTGGACATACCCTAATGTTGGACCTACCTATAGTGTAAACCACAGTTAAGACCACCAGGTTTAACTTCAAAACCGGACTCTCATTAAATCGAAACAGTCAACTTGTCACAGATATAAACCGTAGCCTGAGAAACAATAAACGACAAAGATATAATAATAAACAACGCCACTAGATACGACAGCCGCTAATCTATGTCAAGGGTGGTCCACGACATAATATACCGATCTCACGCAATCTCTTTGCCTTTTAGCAAATAATTATTAACACTTCCATTACATGTCATATTGGAAAAACAACCAATAAACATTGACCCCTTTCGCTACAAATAATACTTTTTTTCTAGTGTCAAATTAAGCTGGATCGATTTGACATATGTAGGGCAAAGATTAAAAGATTGCAAAGCAGACAATTAGGCGACAAAGTCGATGACTTTGATATATTATCGTCGTAAAATCACCTTAAGCTATTTGATTTCTATTATGACGTCTAAATACGGAGTTTTATAGCTTACTAGATAATTTTATTAAATTACTTGCCATATAACGAAAAGGAATGTTTTTATTTGAATGTTGGACCGGCTGGGTTTTTATTTCATAATAACTCGGCCTCGCAACAATATAATTTTTAATAGAAATATTTAAGTATCAAAAAGTTATAACTTAAACGCTACGAAAGCAATAACGACGGGTTTTTTTGACTGTCAATGATTTCGTTTTGTGCATATTTCTATGATATGTGGTAGGTAAGTAATATATAATATAATATATAGTATAGTATCAGCTTTTGCTATCATTTTGACATTACAGAAACTGTAGAAGATGCGGTCTAACATTATTTAAAAATAGATTACATTTTTGCTGTAAGCTATTAAAAAAACCTAAAAGCCACTGAAATATGTATTTTTATAAATTATAATAAGCTGTGTACCCTTATTGCCCGGTTCCTATGTTCAAAAACGAATCGTTTTGCTTACCAATGGTAGCATTTTTTATTTTCAAACTGGGGTTTATAAATAGTAAGCTAATTTTAACTGTGAAAGCTACTAACGAATGTGAGTACTACTTTACAAAGCCATGAGGGTCTTTGCTTCATTATTGGTAAAGATAAAAATGTCTTAATTTTAACCAATAACGCTCAGTAAGTCATGGGAATTGGCAATAATACATTTTTGGTGCCAAATATTTTGTTTATTATATTTTGTATATTGGTATATTTAGTTTTTATCTTAGCTTTGTATTATACTATATAGTTTAGATTTATATTGTATATATTAGGATAATTTCAAAATCAAAATTATTTAAAACTAGCTGCCCGGACAGACTTCGTTCTGTCAAAAGTTATTGGCCTGTAGTGGGAAAAGAAAAGTGTTGTTTTTACTATTTTCCACGCAAGTTTTATGTTTTTTCTCTCCATAAGAACCTTCCTAGTGCCTCAAGGAATATATTTAAAAAAAAAATAGCCGCATTGGTCAAGCCGTTCTCAAGTTTTGCGCTTAACAACACATTTGGCGATTCATTTTTATTTATATAAATAGGAAACCGAATTTGTAGGCCCCAGTTACAAGTTCTATTGTTTCATCCATATAGGTAAATTGAGCAAGTAGTTTGCCAAATCGCCCTATTTTAGCGAAATAAGTAGGTAAATACCTTGTCCCTAAGCCAGTTTTCTAAACACAATCAAATTTACCATCAGTCTTATGCAAGAAAATAAGCCCGCGACACTACAGCATAACTTTCATTCAAATAAAATACAATATTAATTTCAAATCCCGGGAAATTTAATACTAACATAAACCGTTTACACGGACCGATTATAATCGAGAACTCGCCACCATGGTTACGCAATCGAATGAAACTCGATACCGATACTTAGGGCTTGGGCACACTGTTTAATTGTCGAAGTTTTGTCGATAGTTAATCGTTGGTTAACTTGTGTAGGTATTGGACGCCTCATTCAATTCGAGTGTGAAACTTTGGATTAAATTTCCAGGTTGCAAATAAAAATTCTAATTCGGTTTTTCTGTCAGAAAATTTCCAGTTACATACATTCCGGGATGAACTTTTAGCCTAAGGTCAGGGGTCTGCAACCTTTTGAGATGCAAGAGCCAAAAGTTGCAATTTACCAAATTTCAGTTTTTAAAGAGCCACTTATTAGTATTTGCTTATATATGTTGTCCTGTAATTAATGGATAACCTTGAAATGGCGTTTAGCAGAACTAACCATATTACAAAAAGAAGCAAATATACTTACTATATTTATCGCTCAGTCATAGACAGTATAATCTCAGACATACTATATTATATTACTCAACCATGGATCGATTGCACGATTTTAAGGGTTTTCATAGTAACATAATTTTTTTTTGCGTTTGGAACTGAAGAGCCGCCACTTGACATCGAAAGAGCCGTATATGGTTCGCGAGCCGCAGGTTGCTGACCCCTTTCCTAGGTGTATAAATGCCTCGGCTTTGTGTTCCCATGGATAGGAGAAACCCTATCACCTGAAAATAATACTGATCTAGGAAAAATATGCACACACCGTCAGACGTCTCCGTGTTACCCCTCGCGTGTCGGTTATATTGATTGATTGAAAAATGCAATTAAAAACAATCGATGGAAGCTATCGACTAAACGTCTCGTAGTACGTCATTGATCGTTTAATCGATATTACCCGTGCAACAAGGTTCAGTCGCATCAGTTGTTGTGTTAACCTTCTTAAATAATTTTGGTTAGAGTTTCGCTCGGGGTTTTCAGTGAGTGCATACCAATAGTGTAGAAAGATACAACACAAACGCAGAGCTTTTGCCAAAGACTTTGTTTGCTTTGTCTACATTATTTAAAACCGCTGGTTTTCCCGAAATAATAAAAAAAAACATCACGCCTGTACTCCCCGAAGGGTTGGGCAGAGGTGAATAGTAACACCCTCATTTTGCCGTTATGATTAATTCCTATGTAATAGGGGGCGAGCCTATTGCCATCAACTGTCCACAAATCCAAACTCCGGATGCTACTGAGGAATTCAACACGGAAAAATCCAATAACACTTTGCTCGACCTGGGGATCGAACCTAAGACGACACGTTCAGCAGTCGCGCTTGCCACCACAAGACCAACAAGGCTGGTATTAATATATTACAGATATCACCAATTCGGTTCGTTATGTAGTTTTTCTCATACAGTTTTGTGTAAGAATTCGGAGGGCTTTAGGCACAAAACAGATGGGTACAGAAGTCAATCTACATACAAGTGCGCTCGAGCAACGCACACATAGACACTGCTCACGGATACGATATCTCGGAACGTTTGGGACCAGAGTGCTAGAGAGTGCGAGCGCGAGTGCCATGCGCTTGAGAGAGATAGATATATAGATAGAGCGACCGCCGAGCGTAGGTATGAAAAGTGAAGTACATACATGTAATTGACTACTGTACCTATCTGTTTTGTGCTTTAAGTATTAATTTTCTCCATACTATCGATAAAACGGTGGACTACGGTGTGTCTATACCAAAGTATAAGTCAAGTATCGGTATACTTAAGATCAAGAATCGGGTTATCAGAACATCGAACTATTCTTTATTTTTTTTACATCTATCGATAAAACCGTTCTGACTCGATCGTGTGTCTGTGCCTTTACTCGGTATAGTATAGATTCGAGTAGAATCGAGTAATGAGCGAGTCGTCGACGATTCCGAGACCTATTTACCGACGGCCTTTCGTAATCATTATTAATTAGTTTAATTCTGTTGGAAAAAAGTGCGGTATTTCTAAATTGCACGCAACTTGGGCGTCTGGGAAGTGGTAGCAAAAAAACTGTTAATTTTGTATTTTCAATTGTATTTTTTTGTGGTTCGGTATCAATACTCATTTTTCTCTTATCCTTTCGTTATACTGCTGTAATACGTACAGGTGAAGATGATAACTAAATATGTGAAATTTTCGGGGTAAATATGCCTAAGTGTCAATTCAATCTATACTTCTATACTAATATTATAAAGAGGAAAGATTTGTATTTTTGTATGTAACGAATAAACTTAAAAACTACTGGACCGATTTAAAAAATTGAAAAATTTGCCATTGGAAAGCTACATTCACTGAGTAACATAGGCTGTATTTATTACTGGAATAAAACTTCTTACACGGGCAGAGCCGTGAGGACACAGCTAGTATTTAATATATTTAGCAGACCGTAAACGTTCACTGCTGAATATGAAAGTCCGAAGACAGTCTACAAACGAATTAGTGAGTAAGAGTAAGAGCGTGCTCCTGAGATAGTTTGTTTGTGATAACCAAGGAGCACGCTCCTACACAATCTTTTGACGTAATCCCTAAGTAACATTTTACAACACCGGCGGGGGGTGGAATCGCAGTCCCCAATGATAGGTATTACTCAATATCAACTCATAGCAGTCCACTGCTGGACATAGGGCTCACCACACGCCATTGAACTCGATCTTCGGCTTTGTTCATCGTGCCGCTACCAGCCAACTTGCGAAGATCGTCACTCCACCTAGTTTGAGGGCATCCTACCTTACGTTTACCGATTCGCGGTCTCCATTCAAGAACACGTCTTCCCCAATGGTCTTCGGTTCTATGGCTAATATGGCCGTTCCATTGCCATCTCCTGTAGACTAAGTCAACTACTTTGGTGTCTATGTACTTCCGCAGTCATGGAACTTTATAATATTACTCATCTGTCTGTATACAGGGTGTAAACGAAATCATGTAATTCCTTCAAACCTCGTGATGTACTGCTGACATAGATTACCCCTGAACGGAATACATTAGGATTCAATAAAAAAAAATACAAAAAGTAAACATGTGTTCTTAACGTGAGGCATTTTAGCCGACCGAGCATAATGCGCGGCTATCGTTCGCCGCGCGATCATTTATCTCGGGGCTCTAAAATGTCTTACGTTAATAAAACACGTTTAGTTTTTGGTATTTTTTTTGTTGTATCCAAATGTGGGATACATTATATGTATGTATACATATAAAAGAAGAAACTGACTGGCTGACTGACTGACTGATCTATCAACACACAGCCTAAACCGCTGGGGTTAGAAACTTGAAATTTTGACAGTAGGTACCTTTTATAATACAGGTATCCACTAAGGAAGGATATTGCAAAATTCCTCTCCTAAGGGGTAAAAAAAATCACGCAAGCGAAATCACAAAGCTAGTTGAATAATAATATTAATTACCATCCATACACTTGTGCTGCTGTCGGTACCTCCTAGATTAGATCTAGTATGTAGGCTATGCCCTTACCGGCATCGTTGGAGGAGGCTGACGGATATTGCTTAAGGATTCAAATTAGATGTCGTACGTGTATGACAGTGTTTAGACCAGGCCAGGTTAGCGCAATGTTATGTACTATTTTGTAAGGAAAATCTAGGAAAAACTTGATTTGTTTTCTTTTACGGTTTATTTAAAACTACATAACATCACGCCTGTATTCCCCGAAGGATTGGGCAGAGGTGTATAGGAACACCCTCATTTCACAGTTATGTTTAAGTCTCATGTAGTAGGAGGCGAGCCTATTTCCATCAACCGGGCACAAATCCAATCTCCCGTCTGCTACTGAGGAATTCCATACGGAGAAACCCAATAACACTTTGCCCGACCTGGGAATCGAACCTCACGATCAGCGATTATGCTTGCCACCACTAGACCAACGAGTCAGTTTAAAACTATTATAATAATTCTATAAATACAATCTTGCAATTCAATTAAAATCATTGATATTATCAATTTAATTGGAAAATCTTTTATTTATCACCGGTTCCTTTGGCAAGTGAACGGAAAAATTGTGATTTACTTACTTAGTAGATGGAGGTTGCAAAATTGACGTCAATTAAATATCAGTTAGCGCTTAATAACTTCATTTATTTTATTAGTTTGCAATCAATTTTTGAGATAAATGGTGATTTGCTGATTAAAGCAATGGCTGGCAATTCGTCATTGATTAAAATGTTGTCATACTATTTGGATAAGAGCTACCTACGGCTGCCTTTTAAACCACCTCTATCTAATCGATATCAATCAAATCATATGGATATAAGCCAAGCGTTATATAACAGCAACCCAAGAGGCGAGCACCAAAAATACACTTGGAAGCAATGAATCCGGGTCATCAACATAAACCTTAATATCTCGGCAAACATTGTTGAACATTGTTTAACATTTTAACATTGTTTTGTTTATGTTGGTGACCCGGATTCATTGCTCCCGAGTGTACACATTTTTAGAAAGTTTAATACATACTTATACATACTTTAATCGTTAAAAAAATAGTATTTTTTAAAACGATTTCTAGTTCTGCTTAGCTTTTTCCCAACTATGTTGGGGTCAGCTTCTAGTCTAACCAGATGCGGCTGAATACCAGTATTTTACACGTAGCGACTGCCATCAGACCTCCGCAACCCAGTTACAGGACAATGTCGATATCCTAAGGTTAGAGCGGATGTGAGACTTTCGGGCTTCTGACTTCCCGTAACGATACTGTCTTAGGTATTCGTATGACACCCGGGACCGAATGTTTAACGTGCTCTCCGAGGCACGGAGGGGTCTCGATGTGTAGCAGACGGTCACTCATCCACAGACTGACCGCGGCAAGCGCAGCTTAACCTCGCAAATCGTATGATCCGCATGGTTGGTAATGAGCCACGAGCCCCTCTAAATATGATTCTTAAAAAAAAAATGGTACACGATCAAAGGTTTGTTTACGTTCCGGCCTAAATGACTACAATGTTATCTGATAATGATAATATCTATGATTATATGAATTATATTATCTATGCTTCATTATTATATTGTAATACATAGGTAACACGACAATAATGTTAGTTTTTTCTTGTTCACAGATTACTCTTGACAGAGCTACCGAAAATGTCCCCGTGACTGTACCCAGTGCGTCGAAGTGAGTAATTTTAGAAAAAAAAAACTGTGTTTTGTCTTTATTTTTAACCGACTTCCAAAAAGAAGGAAGTTCTCAATTCGATTGTGTTTTTTTTTTGTAGGTTTGTTCTGCGATATCTTTGCTAATTGTGAACGGTTTTTTTTTGTTTGAAAGAGTATTCTTTCGAAGTGGTCCCATTTAAATTTGGTGAAGATCTGATGAAGAACTTCGGAGATAGACCATTTGAAGTCGGTTTTATTTTTGTTAAAAAGTGATTATCAATATAGTTTTCAAGTCGTTACCTACGTAACTGTTTCACCAACCATATCATAAGTAAAGAATCTTAACCCTTACGCTAGGCAGCAGAGATTTTTTTAACAGAATTTACCTTATATCTACCACACATTTTGATTCACCATGGAATCTTCAACTTCAATGTCTACAACCATGCGTGCTACCACTAAACCAGTGAAGTGACTTATTATAGTGCGATAAACACATCATTATCTCGACTAAGTAAGTATAAGATTATTGCAAATCACTTTGCATAAAAAGCCTTGAATGAACACTGATTTGGGCCATTGATACTGTCTCCGAGTTTATTTTTAACACATAAAGATAGACATGTTGATAATGATTATGTAGTCATTATAATTATGTACGTAATAGTTACATTTGGTTGATTTTTGTGCAACTAAATACCTAGTTATACTAATTGCAGGAATAAAAAAATATTTTTCTATTTTTTTAATATTGAGAGTTAAGGTGAATATATACTGGAGCACTTACTTGTACCAAAGCGTCGAGCGACGTGCGCATTGTCCGGTTTGTGAAAGAGTGACACAGAGCAGCTCGAAGTTTTGTTGCTCTAGTCTAACCTACCTTTAAGTACTAACAAAAATATCAATCGGAGTGTTTAACGTCAGTTTAAAATTGACACATCTTAAATCTACTAATCAGTAGTCAGGACACGCACTCTTTTTAAGAATGGAGACGTGTAAACTGGGTTTTAAGGCATGATTCCCGAAAAATCAAATAGAAATGGAATGTTTGATTCAAAAACTGTTCGTGTGATACATACCTTTAACATAGGTACATTATATTTAGGTTTTTTAACCGGAGCCTTATCTCGAAGGTCAATAAGGCCGTGGCCGCACTGGTACGGCGACAGCGACGCGACGGCGATTTCGTGAACAAATAAATTTCGCTTGTCGCTTATGCAGTGCGGACACGGAGATAATTATGTTTATATGAGTTTGTTTTCACGAAATCGCCGTCGCGTCAGTGTCGCCGTACCAGTGCGGCCCCGGCCTAAGGTTATTTCGGCCTCCATCATTTCATTTCATTTTCGTATCTGAATTTAATAAACAGCCTTATTTATTATCGTTTAAATATTTTTAGATGTAACTTTAGCTCAACAACGCACAATAATAATATTGTAAAAAAAAAAACTTTTTTTTTTTCTTAAATAACACGTTTATTCTTGTTCGTGTTTCTCTAAGACCTTAATTCAGGTAAAGAGGGACAAAAATATCACATTTATTAATAACGATCGATGAAGATTTAGTGTCGAATAAAATAAGTTTTTGCCTGCGATTCCGACAATCATGTTTTTACCTCGACACGGGAAAGCGTTAGGTAAATTATTTTAAAACGCTTGGATATAAATAATAAAATAAAACTTTATTTTTCTTTTAATCTTTAATATCGATCTACGAACGCTATGCTACTCAAACCAAAATAAAACAATATTATTTTATTAAAATAATTTATCATCCCAACAATTAAAAAATATACCTTTAACAGTAAAAGTCCCGTTACAATAACCACTACAAAATAAAAACAGAACAAAGGGTTACGTATCTAGATCAAGTCGCACAGTGGTCACACCAGCGCGCCGCGTGGGCAAAAAAATATTTATTTATATAAACACTGGTCAAGTACGGGGCAACGTGCTCCAAGTTGGGGCAGGGCGGAGCATTGTGGCCACAAAAACTTGCCTGACAGCCCACTGTGGTGTATACAGCGTGTTGTGGTGTTGCTGTTATTATTTTTGCGTATTTTTAAATTAAACATTATGGTGACAGCTCGTTTTACCCTACTTATATTAGTTTCATTAATTATAATATCCTATATTATGGTTGGCTTTAAGGCCTGTATTAATAAACAGCTCTCATTTGAGAGATCCCTCTTAAGTGTAGTTTTAAGATGATGTTCTTCTTCTCCCTGCCCTTATCCCACACTAGGTGGGGTTGGCACAACATGTAATTCGTAAATCCATGCTGTTAAAAGTTTTGACTTGTGGTCTGCCTGATATCAACCCTCCTTGGGAATTGTAGTTTTAAGATGATATGAGAGGTATTAAAAAAAAACAAATGTATGGAATTGTACTTTATGGTATTTGTTGCTGAAAGATCTCTTAAATGAGAGCTGTTTATTAATAGTGGCTTGAGAGCTAGATAGCAATGTTTTGTTAGAAAGATTTTGTTAATAATAGGTAGCATAAAAACTTACGAAAGACGGTTTTTAAATTAAAAAACAAATATAAGAAGAAGAAGCAGAAGTAAAAAATAATGCAGCACTCTAGAGGCTTAATTTCAAACGGGTACCATTTAAGTGATCAGCGATTTAATTGAATTTTGATTGACATAAAAAATAAATTGATCAACAAAAAACACTAATTGATCAGCTCAAAAGATTTTCAACAATGTGTTCTTCTGCGTAAAAAAAATTACCACTTCGAACCTTTCTTCATCATGGGAAAATCCTCATGTATGTCCCTCGCCATGGGAAGGCTAGGGGGTCTGCCGGACTCTTACCGGCTAAAAACCAACGGTGTTCCTCCTCCTGACCGTACGGCCGGGGTCGCAGGATTCGCATAAGCATGCATCGCAACCCCGGCAGAAACCACTTCTAACCTAACCGCGTCGGCTTCTGATATTTGTTGCTGATCAAATATAAATTTCTCTGATCAAACATTAATTTAGCTGATCAATTATTTAATTTCCATTTCAAACAGCCTGTAGACTCAGTTGATTGAGAGGTCGTCACGTCTCGTGAACTACAGAGCGCTGCAAATTACACCAAGTAGTTAAACTAGGTAGACCCACTCAAATTGTAGGCTTCTTTCATCTTTTGCGGTCTACAATCTGAAGGATCGATTGACTTTTTAATTGACTTAAAAAAGAGATCCTCCGATTGATGCGTAAGTGCTGATGGGTTGAATTAAGTCAAGATTGTGACTACATTTTTTTCTCTCTTTAATTTTAAAATTACTCTCATATTATTATTTGCAGATAGAGATGGGCAAGTGGATAAATACTCGGAAAGTAAATACTCGATAAATAATAAAAAGTTAGTAAATATTTGTTTTTACTTTATTGTGTTTATATAAGACTAGCTGTGTCCTCACGGCTCCGCCCGTGGCCTATGTTACTCAGTGATAATGTAGCTTTCTAACGGCTAAAGAATTTTAGAAATCGGTCCAGTAGTTTTTAAGTATGTCCTTACATACAAAAATACAAATCTTTCCTCTTTATAATATTATTATAAAAATAACCATCTCTAGTTGCAGCTAGGACTAATCTGATTTAGCTTTATTAGCTACGAAATCTACTATACCTACTACTTGTTCAAACTACAGATGTACAGTCAGCATCAGACATATCTGAACGGACAGACTGTTCAAAATGATCTGTACAACTAAGAAAATTGAACTATACTTATATATCTATAATGAGTAAGTATTTCTTTTATGGAAATAAACAAAATGTGTTGCTCTGCAAAGAAAGAAACGACATTTATGTCCTTTCCTCTCTCTTGAATTTTCACTTTAATTATATTCGAGTAATCTCTTTTAATTAATTAGTTTTTACGCCACATTTTTACAAACATAAAATTCATCTTTTATTTGATTGACAGTTGAACTGTCCTTGTCAAATTCAAATTATAACGATAAAAAATAAAATCAAATGAAGAAATAGTTTGTATAGGTATTTCTTTACATATCAATGACACAAAGGGTGTTTCAGAATAAACACAGTACACAACGACTGTCATTCTGACAAGAATTTTATTCATTTAGATAAAGTTTAATTTCTTTAGGTTAGATTTTACTGACGTCGGATAAGGGATGATTTCCACCAAACGGCTCGCATCGCATCGGATCGGAAAGGATACGAACGGATGCGGCGACAGCCGAACGCGTCCGTCAGAATATCGACGCATACAATCGGCTCTGTACAGTCGCTTGCGAACGTATCCGTTTCTGCGCCAAGTCAAATAGTTTCATTTCTACCGTGCTGACGTGTTCTAATTTTTTAAAGAATCCGATCGGACAAACGAACGGAGCCGATCGCGTGTCGCAGCATACTTTCGGCTACGATCGCGTGTCGCGGAAGACGCCCGTGGTCAAGCTGCTGTGCGCGGCTTGGTAATATAGACTTTAAATACTGTGTACACGATTTAATATCCTTTAAAGATTATAAAATCCGTTCCGATCCGATGCGATGCGAGCCGTTTGGTGAAAATCATCCTTATCGCATTTTTTAAATAAATTTCACGTTTTGACAGATTTTATACACAGAATGTGTCAAAACTTCAAACTTATTCCTCGGATAAAAGTTATCTGACCGTGATTAAATCAGCCCTTAGTTGTTTAGGTAATTATGAAAAGTATGTTCGTCCCGATATATTTAATGCTGACTGCAATTCGTAAAGACTTCACAACCATAAAGTACCTACTTACATTGTGTGTCATTCTTGTTCTGAAGTTCAGAACACATACATCTGATTACTTATCTAATACAACTTTGTAACGACCGATATAAGAACGCTTTAAAAAAAGGTCGTGTCTGCATTCTGTTACTTAGATACTTATTCCCCTTAGGATATCGGCATTGCCCAGTAACTGGGTTGCGGAGGTCTGATGGCAGTCGCTCCGTGTAAAATACTGGTATTCAGCCGCATCTGGTTAGACTGGAAGCTGATCCCAACATAGTTGGGAAAAGGCTAGACAGAATAGATACTTATTTACTGCTAACTAAGCGATGATGCACCAACCTAAATTTAACATAACATCACGCCTGTATTCCCCGAAGGGTTAGGCAGAGGTGTATGCCATAAACTGAGCACAAATCCAGACTCCGAGCTACTACTGAGAAACGACTAATGGACAATCTAATAACCTTACTGCAACTTAAACACTAATATTCGAACAAATCCGCATTGCCAGCATCGGTATGGATCAATGAGAGGTCGCAATTAAGAGAATAACTGAGTAATCGTCGTTAATTAGTGATTTATTACTGTGTTCAGCAGATTTACCGTAACTAAAGCCATTGAATTAAATACGTTTGTCTGAATAAAACGATCCATTCTCAACTTTGTTGGATTTCTTGTATAAAGGAATGATATGAATCGATGGACGTTGAAATGGAGTAACCATGAGCCAATATTTGTTCCTACGTAACATACTTAGGTACTTGGGTCATCATCACGCCTGAGACTCCCGAGGGGGTAGGCAAAAATCGACGGTCCCTACGTATACTATCGAAACTACAAAATCTCAGTTTTTATTTTATTATGTATGACCATTTGTTACACATCGAGACCCCTCCGTGCCTCGGAGAGCACGTTAAGCCGTCGGTCCCGGGTGTCATACGAATACCTATGACAGTCGTTACGGGTAGTCAGAAGCCCGAAAGTCTGACAAACGGTTTAACCTTAGGATATCGGCATTGCCCAGTTACTGGGTTGCGGAGGTCTGAAGGCAGTCGCTCCGTGTAAAATACTGGTATTCAGCCGCATCTGGTTAGACTGGAAGCTGACCCCAAGATAACTGGGAAAAGGCTAAGAGGAAGTACACTGATTACGCTGAGATTTATGATCCAATTTACGTGATTCTTCTTTAGTTTGATGCGGAATAGTTGCCATTTGGTCCCATAAAAAAATATTATTTTAGAACCTTTAAGATAACATAATTTCACACATTTTAAGCAGATAAAATAAAAACTGAGATTTTGTAGTTTCGATAGTATACGTAAAGACCGTCGAAATGTACACTCGTACTGTCATTCGTAGGTCAGCCGTACTTTGGATGCGAATTCGTATCGTAAGGAAACTTATAAATACTGAGTGTACGAATTAAGTGCCCACATCCATGATCCACCGTGCTCACCCGCCGCAGCCTCGGAGCCGGTCGCCTTTTCTGACTCCGCAGTCACACAGTTAATTCGTCCATCATCAAGCTCCCTCCCTCCCAGTCCTCTCGCAAGCAACGCCCTAAGCCGAGGTCCGAGTCCCAATAGGGGTCGCCCTTAGTGCTGTTGTTGCTAGCTAGTCATGATGTTAGTAGTAGTAATAGTAGTTAGCTTAGGTTAAGTATTTTACTCTCGTCACCATTGCTTGGAAACCCATCAAGTCTCGCCAATAAGTGCCCAGTTACGTACAAACGGTCCGCAAGACCATCGAAAAGCAAAAGTATTAAAAAAAAAATGTGCGCACACTGAATATGTTTTTCACCATCAAATAGGCTGTGTCTCGGTGATATCGCTTTCATGAAGTCTTTTAACGCACGAAAGTGTATTAAATTCGTACGAAAACGCGTTCAAGGTGCGGCCGCCCTTATGCTCCTCGGCAATTTTCGTGGTTACGAATTTGTACGAATTATGCTTCCCGATCAATCATTCTTTGCGTGTCTTTAACTCCGACTTCGTCGTCTTTGCATCAATTCCGGATAGGTCACCTAATTGGTTGAATAGTTCGTAGAAATCCGGTAATAGGGGCCATTCAAGTATTACGTAAGCAGAATTTTAGTAATTTTTAACCCACCCCTCGCCCTTGTCAGCAAAAGGAAGCAAAGCTTTTACCCCCCCTCCTATGCTTACGTAAACATTGTTATATATTTATTTAAAACTGATAAGGTTTCTTTATTGTTATTCATGAGCAGCAGTTTTTAAGTTTAGAAAAATGAGTAAATAAATAAAAATTGCTGACGTAATCATCATCTAGACACCCCGTCCCCCATGTCATCAAAAATAAGCTAAGCAAAGACCCCTCACCCCCCTTTCGTGCTTACGTAATACTTGAATGGCCCCATACGAAGATTGCCGAGGCACATAACTTATGTCCTTAGTACACCCATATGTCGTCAATATCCGTTTCATATCTTGGGGCACCTATCGCAAATAGTAGAGCTCAATTTAAACCTCAGGTTTCTTCTTAGAGTGTCGATGGTAATCTAAATTGAGTCAGCTCAGAACTTAGCTATGAGTTTAGCGTTATTAGTTCCTGTGATGTACAGGTATCAGGGCACGCAGGGCATGATGTCAGGTGTCCCATCGTTTGTGGAACAGCACCACATTTACACTCCAAGCTATAATCGTCTAAGAATCTCCACCTGAGCAGGTTTTCCTTGCTTCGACCAACCTGGGTCCGAAGTCTGTTTAAAGACTTCCATGTTACCCAAGGCAACTCATGTGCAGGTGGGAGATTTTCAGCAGGTGGGTCAATTGGGATGGGTAGGGAAGGACTATCACGCCACAGTTTTAGTCTTTTTTGAGAATGTTTGCCAGTGAAGACACTTCAAAAACCTGTTGCCGTTTTTCAGCCTTTGCGGCACAAGGATGAAGGACAACCTCAGAATTGTGTGAAATATTTTTTTGATAGGCGTAAATTGCTGTTAATCTTATCAAAAACAAAACGGTTATTGCTTGAACAATATAATTACGTAATAACTGAATATTTTTTTTGGTGAAATAAATTAAATAAGCAGTCGATATTTATATGTTTAAACAGCTAAGTAATAAAATGCTTGATGTATATCCTCATAATATTGTAATGGCTATATTTTACGAGACTTCAAGTTATATTTTTACGGGTGCGATTTTTATTTGCGATCATAAATGTTGGTCAAACTACACATTAAATTGAGATGTTCGATGCGCATGTTCGTGGCTTGTTTTGCAGAGACTGTGAGATCCTGGGTTCGAGTACCTGATGGGGCAGAATGCTTTTTGGTTTTTCTGTTGAGAAAAGTTCTTAGAATCTGCCCGGTATTTAGAATTTAGCCTGGAAAATTACAACAGACTTGCCCGCTATTGCATTCGCCTTAATAGGTGTCGTCATTGGCAATATCAGCATTAAACAGTGCCTTAACCTTTTGGGAAAATGATCTCATACTTTCTCTGTGGGTCGCTCCTGGCTAAGCATATAATAAGATACCATGGGGCCAAATTTCTTCATGAACACCAGGGTTGGTCATATTGATCAAAATGTTTCATTTGACACTACTCAGCCCACTAAAAAGCGATAGCATGAGCACTGTCCATTTTGATAATTACGCTTAAGGGAACGTACCCATACTACGTGACCCATTCAGGGGGGGAGGGGGGTCTCCAAAATACCACGCTTGGTCACAGGGGCGAGGGGGTGTCTTAGGTTTTCGTCACGTAGTCAATATCCTCTAGGGAAACCTCGAGTTTTTTCGAGCTATATTCAAATATGGCGCGCAGAGTTTAGCGCTTTTTGAACTCACAGGTGGCAACTGTCGCACATATGAGTCAATTTTTTTTTACTTTTTGTTTGCAAAAAATCATTTAAAACCATATTTTTGAATTACTACGTGAAAACTAGAGGGGGAGGGGGGAGTATTGGCATATACTACGGATGGTCACTGAGGGGGGGAGGGGGGTAAAAAAATGGGTCACGTAGTATGGGTACGTTCCCTAAGTTGTAATTATATCTAAGTTTGTAAAAAAATCTTCTAAATCGATTTTCACCCACTTCTATCACATCGATAAGCAACTTTGCGAATATATGTAATTCTGATGACAATACAATAATCTGGTACCTTAGTACGCCTTGTACGAATGCTGTCGAGTCACTGACGTAAACGTAACGTTAATCTAAGTGAATTTTGAATCAGAAATACTCGTTTCGCACATACTATTTAATTAAATTGAAAACTTTATTCATATCTATGTATGTATGATACAAATTGTGCATGTCGCAAAAAAATTATACAAAATGTTATAGAACAGTTGTATTTTCGATTCAATTGGCGATACGTTTACGATAGGTACTATAGGTCAAACGTTTGTGCTAGGCCTAATGATGTCCTGATGGAGCTGGAAGGTGGGTACTGGAACCCCTCTCGCTTTTTAGTAGACATTTCGAATTTAGGCTCATTATTTATACACGCTTTTTATTAGCTTCACTTGTAACCAACCAACCAACTAACAATGTAATAAAATCTTGGAAGTCATTTTTAACCTACTTCAAATTGTCGTATCGAAATAAAACTTTCAACCATATTCTAAGACGTTTCTCCAAAACTTACTCGACTCGACTCCACTTCGATTCAGCCCTTTTCACTACCATCGGTAGTTATAGTTGACATAAACGTCCTCGACTCGAGATTTTTCCTGAGTCGAGGTAAGGAATCATCTGTCAAACTCAAGGTACCTCGGAACCTACCTTAAGGAAGGAAGTGTCCAAAGTTCGTATGTAACAAAAATGAATTTTGAAGACTATCGAATATGCTTACGAAAATCCTTACAACTATTTATCGCGGCGTTATTTGTGCGATGCAGATAAACAAAATTATGAGGTAATGACTCCACTTTACCTCGACTCATTTGAGCACACATTTGAGGACCCCTCAGTGAAACCTTAAAGTTCACTCGAAATTGCGACTGAGAATACAATTTTAAAGGTGTTTTCGAGGTCGTCCTGAATCGAGTATGAGTCGAGTAAGTTTTGGAGGAACGTCTTAGAATATGGGTGTTTGTCTGTATATCTAATTCGGATGACAATACTCTAATTTGGTATCTTGGAGCTGATTTGATGATGGAGCCAGGAGGTGGATAGTGGAACCCTTCAATGGCTAATAGGAAACCTCTAGAGTTTCAAGTTATATGATTCGTTTTTATCTTTATCGTCGCATCGGTGCACAACAACTAATCAATCATATTTACTGACATACATCGATCAGTGCCCGGTTCCGACTTTCCTCGTTTTAATGGCACCATTCCGTGTTATGATGGCGTGATTACATTTAAGTAACGACGTGAGTAGTTCCTCGTATAAGTGATTTTCGACATGTAGCAGCCATTTTATTTTTGAACTGTTTTTTGCAGTTTTCCTGAACGCGAATTGGAGAATAAAGGTAGGTAAGTAATGTCATGACAACGTAGAAAATATAGCACATTATAGGTAGGTACCTAGTACATTGGCTTCCGTCACGAAACAGATAGGTACAGAAGTCAATCACATGTATGTACTTCACTTTTCATACCTACGCTCGCCGGTCGCTCTATCTATATATCTATCTCTCTCAAGCGCATGGCACTCGCGCTCGCACTCACTCGCACACTGGTCCCAAACAGTCCGAGATATCGTGTCTGTGAGCAGTGTCTATGTGTGCATTGCTCGAGCGCACTTGTGCACAGATTGACTTCTGTACCTATCTGTTTTGTGCTTCCGTGCCGCGGAAAGCACGTTATACCGTCGGTCCCGGGTGTTATACGAATACCTATGACAGTCGTTACGAGAAGTCAGAAGCCCGAAAAGACAACCGGTCTAACCTTAGAATACTGGCATTGCCCAGTAACCGGGTTGCGGAGGTCTGATAGCAGTCGCTCCGTGTAAAATACTGGTATTCACTTGCATCTGGTCAGACTGGAAGCTGACCCCAATATATTTGGGAAAAGGGTAGGAAGTCAGGGCCAAGGTCAGATCTATTATTTCTGGTTATAAAATCGCCCAGGATCATATATTATTTCTTCTGACTGTAGGTACTAATCCAAGATACATTCTACTTTCTTACCAAATTTTTTTCCAAATCTGTTTAGCTGTTTACGGCGTGTTTGAGTTACAAATATTTCTGCATTTATAATATTACTTAGTGAGATTAATCTTCCTTTTTACCCGACTGTGGCGAAGCAAAAAGGAGGGTTATGATTTTGACCGGTAATGTATGTATGTGGGTATGTATGATCATCTGTTCCTCCATAGCTTCTAAACTACTAATCATAATTTGAAAAATGAGGTATCGTTGAAAGCGTCTTGATCGTCCGCTGGTTATAGAGATGTGACGTCACATTAAATTGAATATGGCGCCCTAGGATAAAACACAAAAAGTCCAGAACAAAAAAAAAAACATTATAATATGACCACGGCAGCGGCTAGCCTCTAATCATCACGAATATTTTCTTGTTTCATACTTTTTAGAGCGTGATTTTTCAGTAGCCGGGTTTTAGTTTTTGAACTTACTTTTTTTGGAATAAGTCCTTGTCCAGCTGTGGACTGGTACAGTTTGTTGATAATAAAATATACATATTTATTTAAGTACAGCTGCAAAAAATTGCCAAACAAAATCATATTGACAGCGGAAACGAAATAAACGTTTTACAGTATTCCCCTTATATGCACTGTTATTACGTGGACACGTAAGATAATTAAACGTGGTTTATTATTATTGACAGGCTACTAAATTATCGATAGGAAACACATGTCAGCTGAGTGCTGCGCCTTAAATTATACGGTGCGCTGGCGCACGGTTTGATGCCAATGTACAAATCATAGAGAGAAGGTTAGTTCTTTCTTCTAACTTAATTAAACAGAAAAAAGTCTTGGTTTTGAAAGGTTTGTAGGGTTATCGTATAGGTTGAATATCGAATATAAGAACAAAGTGCAAAATTGGAACAATTTTTTTTACTAATACCTGGTTCACACGATTCGATTCTAGTTGATGAACTGCTAAATCGCATGCATTTTAGTCTCACTATCATAATTTATAATACCATTGCACGAGGTATTTTGGAGTATTGCAGCACTGTATGGAGCCCAGGCTATCAAGTACACATTAACAGACTTGAACGCATTCAAAAGCGTTTTCTATACCATCTCGCGTTTAATAATAATATGTGTCGGCAATTAAAATCACACGATCAACGTCTGTCACACTATAAAATGGAATCATTGAGCACGCGTCGCAAGATTGCTGATATAGTGTTGCTTTATAAGCTCATCCATGGTCTTGTACATTCTCCCGATATTCTCGAGCGTATATCACTAATTGTTCCGCGTTCCGGTAGCCGTCTTTGTAACCGTAGGACCTTTCACTTAGCTAAATATAAAACTAATCTCGGCCAGCACTCTCCTGTGTATCGTATGAGTTCTTCATCGAATAATATTCAAAGTGATATTGATATGTTTGTTCGTCACAATTCTTTGGCCTCCTTTAGAAAAAAACTTAAATTAATAATGAATCCTAAATAATTGTGTTTTTTTTTTTTTGGTTTTAATAGCATCATAACACACCTATCTATAACATCAATTGTATTGCCTAGGTTAGTTTAATTATAACATACGTTAATATGCAGGCTGTGTTCACATCAAGAAGGATATAATCACGATATGCTGTATAATATTGTCTAGACATCTACATTTTTATGATTGTATCTAGTTTTGTGAACCTAATAAAAAAAAAAAAAAAAAAAAAAATTTGAATCGTCTGAACAGACTTTCAATCAAATTGAAGTAACAAAAACGTTATAACTTCTGTTGATCAAGTCATTTGTTTAAAGAGATTCGACCCGCCTGAACCAGCTGTAATATTAAAATATTAGAAAAAAAAAATTGTATTTATATTAATATTTATGTAATGGAATACCGGTACCTTTTATTGCGGAGGTTAGTAAAACACAGATTTTTAACTACAACTTGTTAGACAATTAGCCGACTTAGGCTCGATTTTACCAACGTCGGATAGCGTTTATCCAAGGAATAAGACAGGCGTGTTGACAGAATTTCTATACGAAAGCTGTCAAAACGTCAAATTTATTCCTCGATTAAAGTTATTCGACGTTGGTGAAATCGAGCCTTAATAAACTACATTTTGTTTATTCCTTACTTCATCGCCTTTAGCTCTAATCTCACCGGTAAGCGCAGACAAGGTCTAAGATGGAGCACATGAATCCAAGGAACAGAGATATAAAGGGATTCCCCTAATACCCGTCTGGCTCTCACATACACACGACAGAACACAGTAAACTGCTTGGCGGCGGATTTTAATGTGAGGGTGGTAGCTAGCCAGGCAGACCATATAGATCGTACCACCAAGCGTGCTGGGTTTTTTTTAATCTTACAACTCGCATCTATTCCCAGCGTGCGGTGAGGAAGTTGTTTATTCTAACCCGTCCCCACATGGGATAAACTCGAGCTATTTGAGATTAGCCGATGAAAGGTTAACCAATCGGCAAGGTTGGTAGTGATGTTGAATGTCCAGGGTGCGCAGGACGTATTTAAGAAAGAAAGAAAGAACGAAATTTATTTGGCATCAAAGCAGTCAAACACACAGACAAAAAATTCATAAGAGAGAAAACAAAAATAATAATAATAATAAACAAAAATAAAGCAGCTGTGTGTCTAGCGGCTGCGCCAAATAGGTTCAGTTCAGCGTAAATGTCAGACCACTAAAGCCTGACGCTGGTTTTCAATTTTTAAGGAACATTACACGTGGATGTGAAACATAAAGTTTAGAATGACAATGATGAACTACAACTAAACTTTAACTACTGTTTATACTCTGTACAGTAACCCAACGGTCTCTATTAAGTACTATGAGTTTGTTGAAATAAATACTACCGATTTATTTCTCTAGCACTGATGGCGGTGCGGTTGCACTACAAAGGTAAATCTTTGCAAGTATTTGGTATTAGATCAAGAATGTGACTGATTTAAGGACGATTAGATACGACGAACTGCCTCGTTGGTCTAGTGGTGGCAAGCGCGACTGCTGATCGGGAGGTCCTGGGTTCGATCCCCAGGTTGGGTGAAGTGTTATTGGGTTTTTCCATGTGGGATTTCTCAGTTTGGATTTGTGCCCGGTTGATGGAAATAAGCTCACCCCCATGGGACTTAAATATAACGGCGAAATGAGGGTGTTACTATACACCTCTGCGCAGCTCTTCGGGGAATATAGGCGTGATGATATGTTATGTTAGATACGACTTTTAGACCCGTATTCTCAAACAACACTCAAGCCAAGGTATAAAAAACCAAGGAAGTCTCTTCTAGTGACAGTAAATCACGTGACGATACATACGTCATAGCTACTGGTTCTGTCTAGCCTTTTCCGAACTATATTGTGATCAGCTTCCAGTTTAACCAGATGCGGCTTAATTATATTTTATTACTAGCTACTACTACTACGGGTGGACATTTTTCCCGTGTTTAAAACATTTTTCATTTATGCTCCGCTTCTATTGGTCGTAGCGCGATGTTATATAGCCTATAACCTTCCTCGATAAATGGACTATTCAACACAAAAATATTTTTTCAGTTTCAACCAGTAGTTCCTGAGATTAGCGCGTTCAAACAAACAAACTCTTTAGCTTTATAAATATTAGTATAGATAAGTATTAAATATTAGTTGATTATTCATCATCATCAGCCTATAATGTTCCCACTGCTGGGACACAGGCCTCCTCTCTGTGAGAGGGAATGGGCCGTAATCCACTACGCGGGCCCAGTGCGGGTTGGTAGATGTCACATGTCTTCGAATTTTTGGTTCTAGGACATGCCGATTTCCTCACGATGTTTTCCTTCACCGTTTTGAGAGCAGTGGTGATGAAATAAATTACACAAAGTAATGCGCCTGGCTGGGTTCGAACCCACGACATACAACTCGTAAGTCGCCGTTACCACTGAGCCACCACTGCTTATTATTACACAATTGATTATTATTACTGCCCAAATAATTAATGCAAGCGTGGAACATACTTAATTAAGCTACATACAAACCATTTTATTGTATCTAGCTTGTGTTCCAATCAAAGTTCTGAAAAGAAACAAATATCATAATTAATTTATCAACTAATTCTCCCACATCAATCAATCACACATTTCTGCAACTAAAACTTAATTGTCAGCTCTACAGGATGTGTTACATAAAATATTTCCTCCTAGTGCAACCCACCACTAATTGCAACTAACGGTTATAATACGACATAACTAAGAAGTTGCATCAGAACTTCACACCGTTAAATTCAGCCCTCATCAAGCTGTCTTCCGCCGAGTCCTCTTGCCAGCGACGCCCTATTACGTCCGAGTTCCATTAGTGGTCGCCCTTAGTGCTGTTGTTGCTAGTCATGATGTTAGTAGTAGTAGTTAGCTTAGGTTATGTATTTTACTCTCGTCCTCATTGGTTGGAGATCCTTCAGGTATCGCCAATAACTGCCCGGTTACGTAGAAACGGTCCGCAACACAATCCACAAGCAGACGAAAGGAAAAATAAAAAGCATCGTCAGACTTCGCAAATCCGATCACTTCCGAACTGCCGTGGTCACATTAACAGTACAATTTTTTTTTGTGAATTATGTATTTTAAGGAAGTTTGTCAATTTGATGTGTATGATTTGGGGGGGGGGGGGGTCATGACCCCCTACCACCCTCGGACCGCCACTGTTCCGAACTGAGTGCGACTTCGAGACCACGAATTGTTTATTAGTATTGCAATAAAAATGATCTTTACGCTGACGCAATAAGTGTGAGTGGCGCGTAAATGAGCGACTGCCATTGGTTGTTCGTTGAACTTTGCCGATGCAACTTCTTAGTTATGTCGTGCTGTAACAGACTACATTAATGCTTTAATATTTGATAGAAACTTATGGACAGGATGTTCGTATCTATATTAAATAAACGATTTACCGTTATATAGGAACCTCTTACAGTCATGTTAATAGGGATAATAGTGCATTCGTATAGATAAGTAGATATATAATAGGTAGGTAGGGTTGAGACTAACCCATGCGCTTATTTTAAAATTATAGGATTTAGTGTAAAAGTATGGGATAGCGAATTTATTATTGGATAAACTTTAAAAAGAAATTGCAATGTCAAAAAAACAAAACAAAATATAATGCTTCGTAGCCAAAAAAACAACATAATATACATAACATCTTATATATGTATAAGATGTTATGTATATTATGTTATTTTTTATATTATAAGTAGGAACAATATTAAAATTATCAATAAAAAAACGGCAAAAAGAAACAAAAGAAAAAAAAACGAAAAAGATGGTTGAAGTTAGCAAAAAATGTATTACTTACTAACGATTCCCCGAAGAAACTAGCCAAATGAAAAAAGCGAGTTAAACAACTCATCGTATATATATTTGGCCACTGCTGAACATAAGACCTGCCAAAAAGAGAAATACGCCTATCCCAGTCTAGGGTTTTAAAGGACTAGGCACATTTTTAGGGTTCCGGCTCTTAGGCACAAAACAGTAGGTACAGAAGTCAATCTACATACAAGTGCGCTCGAGCAACGCACACATAGACACTGCTCACGGACACGATATCTCGGACTGTTTGGGACTAGAGTGCGAGCGCGAGTGCCATGCGCTTGAGAGAGATAGATATATAGATAGAGCGACCGCCGAGCGTAGGTATGAAAAGTGAAGTACATACATGTGATTGACTTCTTTCTGTACCGTTTTGTGTCTTAGGGTCAGTGAAAGTGGCGATTAGAATCCTCGGTGAGCGACTCAAATTCGAACTTGACCAGTTTTTTTTACAGTAATAAACATTTTTTACATACCGGGACGACAGGACCTCTAAAACTGACAGCTGCTACACAAAATAGCTTACGAAATGAGAGAACGGTACAAAATATTGTGAACTAAATGTTACTTGCACGCAGATGATACCGTGGCATGCCGCAAGAACTTTGAATAACCAGTTTTTAAACAATTTCTCCAGAAATATTTCGCAAAACACCTGTTTTTTGGAATAATTGTATATTGCCTACTTTTAAAGGGAGAACCTGCTTGTATTTATACAAGGTTAGTCGGAAAGGGGGTACTAAGCCGCGGGCCACCTAAGGTATCACTGATGACTATTTTAAAGAAAGTATTAAAATTTCAAAATTCGATAATTTGTATTTGCATGCTAAATTATTTTTATTTTAGTTAAAAAAAAACATATCTGCTTTAGTTATGAATTCTGAAAATTAATTTTCTAATCCGTGACCCCAAATATGACCTAAATTGTAAAAACAGCTGATCATAGCTATGGACAGATAGATTTTAGCATATTTTTTACGACATCTTTAAAAAGCTATTTCTCCTAAGCTACCTATCGAGTTTTGGGAAAAGTTTTAGAACAAAAGTTATCCCTTATTATAGGTACTTTAACACCCTTTCGGCTTAGTACCCCCTTTCCGACTAACCTTGTATAATTATTTATGTCAATTTGGACAAAAATGTTATAGGTACTTTGTTTGTTTTTACTTGTTAATACATAACATTTATAATACAATGACCTTTGACCACAAAATGATAACAAAATAATAGAAACATTCTGTACACAAAATAAATTATTAATTTTTTACCCATCTAGATAGGTGATACTAGATCTATAATTTTGACTACGTCTCCACAGCCGAAATAGCTCAGTTGGGAGAGCGTTAGACTGAAGATCTAAAGGTCCCCGGTTCAATCCCGGGTTTCGGCAGACATTACTTTTTGATATTATTTTGCAAGTTTCTTTCAACAGCAGTGGGACAGTAATATGATAATTTTGCTATATTCTATGCATTAGAAGCCAATGCCATGGGCGTAGGGTGGGGCTGAAACGGAAATTCATCAAAAAAAATATTAAAATCCCTCCCAAAATCAAATCCTTGCTACGTTAATGGTCAATGCGCAAGATTCATCTTATATATATAAAAGGAGAAGCTGACTGACTGACTGATCTATCAACGCACAGCCTAAACGGCTGGGGTTAGAAACTTGAAATTTTGACAGTAGGTTCATTTTGTGACGTAAACATCCACTAAGAAGGGATTTCTCGAAATTCAACCCCTAAGGGGGAGAAAAAAAATCACGCAAGCGAAGCTGCGGGCAAAAGCTAGTATTCAATACTTGCTGTAACCGCGGCTTTGCTTATGGAAACAAGGTTACTGCTTATCACCCACACTCAATAGCGCGATAATAACTCTATAACCTGACCCTCGCTTAAACGGATGTGGCTGTCTTTCAACTGGATCTGTCCAGTAGCACTGGCGTGAAGCTCAAACATACAAACAGACAAAAATTCTAGAAGCGACATTTTTCCTAGGATGCGTTGCACTTACTTTTTTTCAAAAATCTATACTAATATTATAAAGCTGAAGACTTGTTTGTTTGAACGCGCTAATCTCAGGAACTACTGGTTGGAATTGAAAAAATATTTTTGTGTTGAATAGTCCATTTATCGAGGAAGGTTATAGGCTATATAACATTACGCTACGACCAATAGGAGCGGAGCATAAATGAAAAATGTTGCAAAAACGGGAAAAATGTCTACCCGTGCGAAACCGGGACGGACCGCTAGTGTATTATAATTAATAAGTACCTACTACAACTTTGATAAAAGCATAATTAAAGTAAGTACTTATAATTATGTATGAAGTTAACCGTTACTCGCGTGTAGCGGAGGGTAGTTTATTTTAATTACGAAAGGGGTGGGTGTTAATCCTGGGAACTTTTAACGGTTTATTTTAACTATGGGAAATGTATTTTTGTTGTATTTTACACCGACTGCCTTGTTGGTCTAGTGGCCGCAAGTGCCACTGCTGAGCATGGGATCCTGGGTTCGATCCCCAGGTCGGGCAAAGTGATATTGGGTTTTTCCATTAGAAATTTCTCTATAGCAGCTCGGAGTCTGGATTTGTGCCCGGTTAATAGCAATAGGTTTGCCCCCTATTACATGGGCCTTAAACATAACTGGCGAAACGAGGGTGTTACTAAAACACCTCTGCCGAACCCTTCAGGGAATACAGGGCGTGATGTTATGTTATGTTTTACACCGACTGCGACGTAAGTTTATGGATATTTGAAATAATTATGGCCGAACACTCAATTTTAAGTAGCAATTTTTTTTTCGACTCTCCGCACATATTTTTACGATCAGCTCATACCATCTGTATTGAATTGACTTTTTTGTTTGACCTACCAATAATGTTGTTCTGAAATCTGAATAAGAGTCCATACTACCCTCTTTGATATGACCACGTATTTCTGTTACCTACACGTTGTATAGTGCTTATAAATGAGTAGTGTCTTCAATATAGCGGTATTTGGAAGACTTATTTCCTACCGTGGAAGTTTGCGGACTGATATGATGTGTAAGGGTGTTGTCGGTAGCTGGTAACACTGGACGATGTTGATAAAGGAACCTAGTCGTCAAGATTAATCAATGTACCCGACGTTATAGAAACAGTGGTCATTCCACGGAAAAGGGGATTCTATGTCGAACCGCCGAAGAAGTCTGAGCATTTACATCTGATTTACTTGTTTTAATTTTTGATCTTGTGTAAATTATTATATTGTCAAATAGCTTCTGTAACTAACCACTAATCCAAATATAAGTACCTACTCTCAGTGTGGAGAGTTTATGTTGGTTTCATTATTTTATTTACCATGCTCGCAATCCTGACATACCGATATTAGCTATAACTATAATGATAGATTCACCCCTACAAGAATCTGTTGTTTGTCTTGTACATGGATATGTATTTTCAGATATATTATAGGCCCTATGTAGATCCTAATAAATTACGAAGTTAGAATCGTCGCTTGTTGAAATGAACATTATTATAGTAGGTATAGTTTCATAAAACATAATTATACGAATCCCGATCAAGATAAGAGTACCTATCTAGGGACTATATACAAGGTGTAAAAAGACCCTTCACCAAGCCGTCAACCATGCATTCAGTACATTAAACTAAGGGCCGATTTTTCAATAGTCAGATAACTTTTATCTGGGGAATAAGTTTGACATTTTGACAGGTTTTGTATAGAAAATATGTCAAACGGCCATATTTATTCCTGAGATAAAAGTTATCTGACTATTGAAAAATCAGCCCTTAGTAACACTACGCAAAAATTGTCGCTGGGAAACGACTTTTTTTTTGGGTGTAAAATTTCGTTTTACTGTAAAGCTAATTGTAACGCACTCAAAACACTGTGCTGATAGATGCAATGAGTAGTAAACGGGTAATGGAGGTATTTCAAGTACATTTGCAACTTTCAAAACTAGTATTTAAAAAAAAAGTTGTGTCAATGTTGGAACTTTGACCTCCAATATCTCCGTAACTAGAAGGTTCCCAGGCATAGTCCAGAACAAAAAATGATCGCAATGACGTGGAGAATAAGTGCCTTTCGGCTTCGTTAAGGGTCCTTTTACACCGTTTATACGACGAAAAATTTTGTTATACATTATCAGTTTAAGCTGACCTCTGTGCCTGTACGGAAATTCCATACAATAAGAGGTCAATATAAACTGGAAAAATATAGCTTGATTTGTCGTCTATTTTAATGGACTCGACCTTCTATAAATAGAGCGATGTAGGTACTTCAAAATCGGCTATCGTGTGTAAACTCCATTAGGCCGCCATTATTTTTCAATTCTTTTTTCAAACACATTACCTACCGCTAATTTCAATCAGAGGTTAACAGTGTTGCTATAATAAAAATAAATTAACCTAAATCACGACAAATGTTTTTTTAATATGGCAACAATGTTTGGGGGTGATGGGTGACCTAATAAGCCACCCTGTGGTGTTAAGGGTAGGGGGTGGTCAGCCTGTGATTTCAAGCACGCGAGATTTTTTGTTGTATATTTAGTAAAAGCTTGTAGAATGATTAATGGATAAATCAAAGGTAACGAGGGGTAAGCAGAGGTGTGCCTATAACAGGAGTCTCCGAGTGTATGCCCAAGTTCTTGTATTTAGTCCCTAGTAATAGGTGGCGAGCCTATTGCCATTTTTCGGGCACAATTATTGTTATATCATCATGACGACACGTTCGGTGCAGTGGCTGAGCGATTGGCTCCTGCGCTACAGGTCGTGGATTCGATTCCCGCACGGATATTTGTCAAGTATGGTCTACAAATAGTTGTTCCGGGTTTTGCGATTTTGTTCACGTGAAGATTTGTGTCCGTTAACGCACCCACAATACAGGAGAAATCATAGTGTAGGGCTATGAGAAGAAAAAACAATGAGATTAAATAACTAAGTATTGAATTTCTTTGATGTCAAATCATACCATTATTGTCAATGTCGCTCTTCTTGTTAAAAGGATTTAATGAACTAACATACTAGGCTCTGAGTAACGGCTTGTACACAAAACTGCGAATCGGCGCGATGCGAATTCGCAACGCAGAAAACTGCGACGCAAATTGCTGCGATGCGATTTCGTGCGGCAACCTGTCTCCCTTCCAAGATTCGGGTGACCAATCCCTCTACGGTCGTCAACTGTATTGAACATATTTTATAATAGGTAGAATAAATTTCCGTAAAAAGATCGCACTGCTGTTACTGATAAGAAGATATAGGAAAAATCAATTACGCGAACCAATTCGTAAGTTCTTGCGATGCGTCGTGCGAACTCGTATATTTCTACGATGCGAAGACGCATCGCAGTTTTGTGTACGGACCCTAACTACTGCACTAAATATTGCATAATGTAAAGAGACAGTCTTGTATAATGACTATAAGCTCCAAACATAACAAAAACAAATTAAAACTGTTTATCTACCATCAACCCGTCAGAAAATGTTACAAAAACACTGAATTCAAAGCAAAGCAACCAGAATAAACATTACGCGTCCACCTGATTCATACCGTGTTTTTTCAAGTCGGTTACCATGGCAACTGGGTGACAACAAACCCACATACCTCCACACCAAACTTTGCTAGGGAAAAATGGACTTTATGTTGAATGTACAAGGTGGTTCTTCGTTTGGTGTTAGAATTTTAATAAGTAATTGCTTCCTGGATAACAATTGAGTGTGTATGAATATTTTATAACAGGTAATAGTAATGGTTGAAAGTATAGGAATGTGAAAGGTTTTCTTACATACATATATACATAAACTCACGCTTTTTTCCAATGGGAGTAGGCAGAAACTTTAAAACGCCACATGCTTCGACCCTTACATACTCCTTTCGCTTCATCCACATTCATAAATCTTGTCATACACGCACGGCGGTTAAGAGTAGGTACTATGCACCTGTCCTTTGTGAAGAACATCACCAATAACATTGATGTGTTTCTAGAACTTCTTTTACCGTCGTTTCCATTGACATCTTATAAATTTCTTTTGTTATTCGCTGTTCAGTCATTCTCTCAACATGACCAAACCACCTAAGCATACCTACTACTTTCATTTTTTGTCACTAGGTATATCATCTTTTAAACCGCAACTTTGTCTAATCTTATTATTAGGTTTTTTTATTATTTGTTATGCCTTTTCATTCAATTTCAAGCAAATGTATATGTATAGGTAGGTACTAACGTATATACCACCCATCTTGGTAGGTACATAAGTACGTCCGGCACGTTGCACACATAGGCACTGCACCACACTGTGGCATTTTAGAAAACAATATTCCTTTTGTAACGTTTTTAAGAATAAATAAACCAAAAAAAATGTTCGAAAAATACAAATCGTGTAGGTATGTGTTTTGCCGGTGCAGCGGTGGTTGGACCTGACGCTACAGTGCTGCCATCTCACGTAGAACATTTTTCAGAAAACCCTCATTAAAACCACTTAATAAAAAAAAGAAATATTAAAGAAACTCAGTACATACTAAATGTATTTATTATTCTAGATTGATAATTTTGGACGTCCACTCACAGCCGAAATAGCTCAGTTGGGAGAGCGTTAGACTGAAGATCTAAAGGTCCCCGGTTCAATCCCGGGTTTCGGCAAAAACTACTTTTTGTGTTCAAACGCCTTTTACAGAACAAAATTTAATGCCAGTAAGGCTGAAGGCAGACGTCGTCACTTGTATAGTGCATCCCATATCTTATAATATTTTTTACATTATAAAAAGTGTGATCTTTCTTCCATTCTTTCTTTCATTCATTCTTTCATTTAGGGTTTTCATCAAACCAAAACTAACCAAGCCTTCATAAGGGACAAATCGACGCTCGCCAGTGAAAACCTCGTAAGTCAAATTTTCTTCAAAAGCATCTTATTTGTTCTTTAGATTGATAAACTCGTCATACACGTACTAGTTCAACAAACTTTCAATTCAAATACTTCTAAGCTATCTATGACGTAGGTACGCTGACAAACTTGTATTAACATTTCATCGGCCATTTGTTTGCGGGAGACGGTTAGTTCTAACTCTTTTAAAAATTTGTATTTTACGCATACATGGTTTTCACTGCCGACCGACGAAATGGAGCAACATGCCGCGGGACTTACCGCGGCACTTGACGCGGGACATCTACGTAAATGTCCCTGGAACAATGTCACGGAAAAATTCGCTCGCACACACATGCGCCCGGTCTCGAAGCAACAGCTTGCAACATGTCCCGCGTCACGTAGAAATACCGAACATTATCGCGCAACGTTGCGGGCCAGTGTCAGCAGCGTCACTAAATGTTGCGCATCATGTTTAGAACATTTTATCCCTTAGTCAATCGTTCTGCCTAGCCTTTTCCCAACTATATTGAGGTCAGCTTACAGTCTAACCAGATACGGCTGAATACCAGTATTTTACACAGAGCGGCTGCCATCAGACGTCGATATCCTAAGGTTAGACCGGTTGTCAGACTTTCGGGCTTCTGACTTCCCGTAACGACTGTCATAGGTATTCGTATGACACCGTTTGTGCCCAATGAGTCCAAAGCTTAAAAGAAACAATATTTTACCTACCTACGTCATCAGTCATCCTGCACAATGGCTCGCCACACAATGAACTACCCCCTCACCCCTCCCCCTCTCGTTAATTTGATGGGATGATGACGCATGACTATTATACGAGGGCGCTTCATGTAACTATGTTTAGTAATGTAGGTACTATAGTTTATACAGAAGGGTAGGTTGATAAATTTAACATAGAGCCTTTGGTACTAGTACTTGCAGCTATGGTGGAGTTTATTGTTTGAGGTTCGACTGCTGGATTGCTATATATATGTATAGATTCGGGTAGGGAGCTACTGTACCATAGTCTTTATCAGGCTGAACTTATAATTCTTTAATCTTACAGTCTTGGATTCCATTGCCTTTTATCTACCTAGCCTTTTCCCAACCGTGTTGGGGTCAGCTTCCAGTCTAACCAGATGCGGTTGAATACCAGTATTTTACACGGAGCGACTGCCATCAGGCCTTCACAACCCAGTTATTGGGCATTCCCGGTAGGTATCCTAAATTTAGACCGGTTGTCAAACTTTCGGGCTTCTACTACCCGTAACGACAGTCATAGATAATCGTATGACGTCCGGGACCGGCGGTTTAACGTGCTTTCCGAGACCCGGAGAAGTCTCTCGATGTGAAACGAATGGTTACCCGTTGCCATTCCATCGCATTTTAAGTCCCAAAAAAGAGGCTAAAAATTATGTATGTCACTACTGCGCTAGCGTTCTGATGGGACAATACTAGGGAATCATGGATTCAAGGAACTCAAAACTGTACCAAACTTTCATCATCATATTAGGTACCCTAGACACCTGCACATGAGCTCACAAAACAGCTATTCCTTACCTCTATTTTGAAAGATTATAATATTGTTTTTATAATAACTTGACTAGTGACAAATGTTCTGCCTAGCTTTTTCCCAACAACCTTGGGGTCAGCGTCCAGTCTAACCAGATGCGGCTGAATACCAGTATTTTACACGGAGCGACTGCCATCAGACCTCCGCAACCCAGTTACAGGGTTATGCCGATATCCTAAGATTAGACCGGTTGACTTGTGATTTAAATAAAAATCCCTTAAAAAACTTTCAAGTTAATCAGTTTTATCTTGCAGTAGGGTAACGGGATTTGAGGATTGAAGGTTGAAATTATTATAATGTTGGATTGTCACAGCCAGTGTTCAGGAGAATCGGTTAAGCAGAAGTAGTTGAAAAATCTGTCGTAAGATTTGAAATAAACAAACATACGAACTGAAGCTAATTAAAACCGTTTGAAAAGAAAAAATACTTATGAAATTCAATACCTAATGTACCTATTTATTATTATTCTAGATTGATAATTTTGGACGTATACTCACAGCCGAAATAGCTCAGTTGGGAGAGCGTTAGACTGAAGATCTAAAGGTCCCCGGTTCAATCCCGGGTTTCGGCAGAAACTACTTTATGTGGTCAAACGCCTTTTATAGAACAAAATTAAACGCCAGTAAAGCTGAAGCTTCTTAAACTTCAACACTTGTATAATGCACACCATATCTTACAATATTTTTTATATTATAATAAAATAAATAATTTAAAAATCTAAAACCCGACTGCAAAAAAGTAATTTAAAAGTAATGCACTAAAAAGACCGAAACAACATTGAGAAATGAGAATAGAAAATAAAATTAAAATAAACTATAAACGAAGTAAACTCTACTTCGGTTTAACAGACTATATTATGAGCTAGAAGCCTAAGTTAAATAGGCGTATTAAGTTTGGTAGCAAGCGGAACTCATTAATTTTCTTTCGGTTTATAATTTGCAATCTTCCATTTTGCTTTTTCAACAAACCCAAACTAACCAATATAGAAAAAAGCATAACTTGTACAACATAGTAAAACCTTGGAGTCACTACCTGACCTCTACGTAACCTTGATGTGCTGTTATGACCAGAGATCGGATAATCGGATGCATATTTACCTAAAGTTAATTTTTCGCTACGAAAGTATGGAAACGGCTTCTGAAAATAGTTTATTAACAAAAAAAACCGGTATCACAGGATTGCATAACTAATCGAACGCATAATAATATACTCGTAATTACTTAAAAGTTAATTTTTAACCCCCGATTCAAATATATGTGTATGTAGGGTGTAAGAAAGTGAGGGGTGCATATCTGTGTTAGTTAAAAAAAGGTACAACTTTAGGTATGTAAATAAATAAATATGCATCAAATTCTAGGTAAATATGATTCCATTCTAAAGAACACTAAATTTGACGATCTCGGAATTGCGGGATTTTTTCGATACAACAGTGCATTCCATATTAACCAACGCCTGAACTTTAGGCAAATATGCATCCGATTATCCGATCTCTGGTCATAATAGCACATCAAGGTGCTGCTATGCATCCTCCCTGACAAAATCCCTCAATAACCACGTTTTAGGACAACCATGGGAAGTGTCTCTTCCATGTAGTAATAGGAGACTTGCTGACCTATTGACTTCACCCGGTTGGAACTTTAACGTAGTTAGAATCACACCTGTATTCCCTAAAGGATAGGGCAGGGGTGTATAGTAACACCCTCATTTCGCCGTTATGTTTAAGGCCCATGTGATACGGGGCGAGCCAATTGCCATCAACCGGGCACAAATCCAAACTCCGGGCTGCTACTAGTTAGAATCCTATTAAACAAATATGAATAGCTTGAGATATACAAATGATATCGATTTAATTTGACACTAATGACTTGTTAACAGCGTCCCATACATATTTATGTGAGAAACTCGTAAATTATATTGATAACATGGCTCGCTTGAGAGTTGAGCTTAAATACAGTTATTTGTGAATAATTGCTGTATGAAGGAAATATTGTGTTTCTTATAAGTACTCTTTCTAGCCCTTGGCAAATATTGAGGTCAGACCTACCAGACGCGGATTATTTTAACACCAAAAACAATTCTTATCAAACAATTCTTATTAAACAATTCTTACTAAACAATTATTTTTAAACAATTCTTATTAAACAATTCCTGTTAAACAATTCTTATTAAACAATTATTTTTAAACAATTTGTATTAAACAATTCTTATTAAACAATTTTTATTAACCAATTATTTTTAAACAATTTTTATTAATTTTTGACGAAATCTTTTTTGTTTCAGATAGTTACAACAAAAAGCAGCTACGTATGAGGTAAGCATAATATTTAAAATAATTTTATTGAAACATAAGAAAAACATAATAGAAATGGCTGGTAGGTAACCTACATGTCGAGGTAAATCTAACTGGTAGCATGCACAGGCAAATATTGTCTGTGCATTACAGGCACATGAAATTTTCAAACTTTGTCTCTCAAATTGGCAACGCATCAGCAACCCTCTTGGTGTTGTAGGTGTAAGTATATAAGCGGTTATAACCAATACCCATCAAGGCGGTCGGCTTGAATCCCAATCTATTACATTAAAAAAAACCTTACACACTCAGTCAGTATTGCCTCTCTAGGCTGCCCAAACGATAAAACTATCAGTACATACACTTTGGGGTGTGTTAAAAGAGGCGCACCTCGGTCAGCTCCGCTACCAACCTTGCTGACTGGCCAATGTTATCACCATAGCATTATGGACTATTCTCGCATACCTCGAAACTGGTGCTTTTATATATGACCACCTTTAGTGTATGCTAACGGAACCACTCTAAGTATCCATCCATCCATAAACCGCGGCCATCTATCACGGTGGACAAACTTTAAAAAAGTGTCGATAATGACGTCACTCGTCCCAATCGTGTTCAGTGGCTGATACGGAAATTTGCGGTTAACCATCATTTATAACTGTAACTGATTGACTAAAAGTGTCTCGTTTAGTAATTTACTAACCTCTAAAAATAACGTTCGTAGTACTAGCGTTCAGCTATGCTTCCCTTCAATACAGGAGGGACTGACTTCGATCACGGCGCGCACCTTTGACTTTTCGAATTCATGTGCGGATCAGAATTTTATTATCACTTGAGTTAGCACACCTGAGAGGGCTCCATAAAGTCCTCGATTGTTTGTATGTGTAGTCTGCCAACCCGCACCAGGCCAGCAAGGTGGACTAAGGTCTAAACCCTTCTGTGAAGAGGCCCGTGCCCAGCAGTGGCGTGATGTTATGTTATGAAACTTTTCAAATATTAGGACCTACTTTTTTGTGAACAGCAAGATTCTTCGACGCGAAAAACCGAAGTAAGAAGAAAAGAAGACATGACCACGCTGAGCCTTGGCACTGGGAGAATTCACAGGAGTTTTTAATATACCCGTGAATTTCCTGATGCCTCAGCTCATTGTGGTCACTTTCAACAGAAGATGGAAGATGAAACACAGAAGTCTTTAAGAAGATGTACCTACTGTAGATTAAAGGCCGATTTTTTAATCATCAGATTATCGGAGGAAACAAAATGACATTTTGACAGGTACCTATAGTATAAAAATCTGTCAAAATATCAAAATTATTCCTCAATTAAAAGTTATAATAACATAATATCACGCCCGTCGGGTTCTGCAGAGGTGTATTTTAGTACACCCTCGTTTCGCCAGTATGTTTAAGTCCCATATACTATGAGGCGAGCTATTGCTATTAATCAGGTACGAATCAGACTCTGGACTGCTAGTGAGAAATTCTTAATGGAAAAACCCAATAACACTTTGCCCGACCTGGGGATCGAACCCAGGACCACATGCTCAGAAGTCGCGCTTGCGACCACTAGACCAGCAAGGCAGTCCATGCATATATAAAGTTATCTAATGATTGATAAATTGGGCCTTATAATGTTATTATAAGGTAACCCTTTCATTGCCCATCATCGCCAGAGACAATTGTTGTCTTATGAAGTTACGTCTGCTTTTTTGTTTTTTAAAAGTCTTTGATGACGCACATTACAGTTCACAGACATTTGTCGCCTTGTAAATAAAATTATAATTGTAATAAAGGTAATTTAATTTGTAATTTTAATGTAATTAATTTACTCGTTACACTAATGTAATGCGACGTAATTAAATAAAAACATGTACAAAGTATGTGAAAAAAGATTACATTGTGAATGTCAGTTGTTAATGTGACCGTGACACATTGTCATATTGTGTGACAAACATTTTGTCTATGTTTGTTGGTAGAAATTATACACGTAATTATGTAACCTATAAACAAGAACAAATAATTTTGCTTACTAATGGTAGCATTTTGTATTGCCAAACTGGGCTTATACATAGACTTACATACATACATACATAAACTCACGCCTTTTTCCCATGGGGGTAGGCAGAAACTATAGAACGCCACATGCTACGACCCTTACATACCCCTTTCGCTTCATCCACATTCATACATCTTGTCATACACGCACGCTGGTTGAGAGTACTACGCACCTGACCTTTGTGAAGAACATCACCAATAACATCGATGTATGTCCTATTAGGACGTCCTCTACCGGCGTTTCCATTGACATCCGCCTTATAACTTCCTTTTGTTAATCGCCGTTCACTCATTCTCTCAACATGACCAAACCACCATAGACTTATAAGCTAATTTTATGTGATAACGCACTTTCATATAGGAGGGTCCTACTATGCAAAGCTATAGGATCTTTGGTTCATTATTGGTAAAGATAAAAGAGTCTCAGCTTTAACCAATATCGCTCGGTAAATTATAGGAATCGGCCAATAGTTTTTAAACGTTTACTCGTCTCTTTGGTCTTCCAAATTGATTGTTTCATAGTATTTGAAAGCGATTGACAATCACAGTATACAAGGTGGAGAGATCCCATTTGGATAACAAATGTACTATGCGTGCCAAATAAGAATAGCACTGTCAAGACGCCATTTTGTTCCGCAATACTCGTGAACTTCATTACCAAAGTGTAAGGTGTGCAAAAAAGTAAATAAAGAAATTATATTCAGTTTAATATTTTTGTTCACTTTTTTAGTATTTCTTATCAATTTTACGCCAAATTAATTACACAGTAATTATATTATTATTATGGCGACATATTAGGGTGACCAGTAGCATTTCGTGAAGTTAACTATGTATATTGGTTCATTTCTTTAATGAATACTATTTTCATATATTATTAAATTATCCGAAATTATCTATTTATGGAATTCAATAAATAACATTTCATAAAAATGAATGTTAATAATAATGAAATCTATGAATAAAAAAATATAACTTTTTTTTTTCGTAGTATTTTTTTGCTGGCAGTACCAATTTGACAGCTATCATGTGAAGTTGTAGCAAGCGCGATCCTATTCTTATTTGGCACGCATAGTATGTATGTATGTTTTTTTTACGATTTATTTTGGTCCGAAAAAGCTTTTAATTCTTAATTATTTTATGCATCAAAAGACTCTCATAATAGGAACTACCTTTTTTCTAGCTGACTGTAAAGTCAAGCACGTAACTTGGCAAGAGTACCTACAGAAGAGAATTCCCCTCCTTTCTTTCTTTCTTCTAAACAAACATGTTTAAAAGTGTAATAACCATAGAATAATGACAAGCAATAAAAGGGACCATTTATTTGTTGCACTAAGTGTACATGCGCAATCTTACTCTCAGTACGACAAAACCTTGCCAAGTTACGTGCCGGCGACTATACCATTATTTCAGAATCTGTAAATGCAGTTCGCAATATCTTAATAGTACATTACTGCCGCGGTCTGTAATGACTGCGTTGCTGGCAGCGCTGATGATGGCCGAAAGCGCAGCTCCAGTCCAATATAGAGCGGTCAGCATTGCAACCCTTGCTGGACAAGCTGGAATAAAGGCCGAGACCGAAGGTCAAGGCCTTTATAGCGCGGACAGCAAGAGTTGCAATGATGACCAAGCTTGAAGGCCGAGAGCATAGCTAAGCTAAGGATCAAGGCTTGTATAATGCTTTACTCAAAAATGTTTGTAATTTAAATAAAACCAGCTTAGTATAGTAAGAATTAAAAAATAAAAATAAATACTGTACCTATACAGCCAAATTCTGAATAAAATCTTTTTGCACCTGACTATTTTTGAAACAAAACTCGATAGTAATGAATTTTCAAAAGAAATTGCTAGTGGCTAAAACTCACCAGCAATGAAATTCCATACAACTTTGCTGGCGCCTATTCAAGTAGCGCGGAAATGTCTACTTTGCTCAAAGAAGGTTGTCAAAATAATGACCACATTACATGCATTTTTGAGTAAAAGTTATAAGTAAACAGTCTTCAAAGAACGTTTTCCTGTAGCTACAACGGTTAGGTTAGGTTAGGTTAGGTTAGAAATTTAGTTTAGAAATTTCCACTCTGTACCCTCTCTGTGTCTTCGTTTCGGCGAAACAGTTGTTGACTTAGGATAAAAATCGTTTTTTTTTTTTTTTTACTTTTTCTACATGCCTATCTTTTATTCAACAACAACTTCACACGTGTTTGTTATTAGCGTATTAATTAATAAAACGCGATTACTTATAAAACATGCAAATGCCAGACAAATTAGTGCGCATTGACATTCCGTGCGACCGTGTGTAGTATATTGTCTTTACATGGATAGACTTCCTCACACATTGTCTTCCGATAGAGAAATATCTGATTCCATGCGTCCAAGTTACAAGCAACTAGCGGCCCGTCCCGGCTTCGCACGGGTGGACATTTTCTTTAAACGTTTTGGGATAAATAAAGATAATTATAGCCTATGTTACTCAGTAATAATGTAGCTTTCTAACGGCAAAAGAATTTTTGAAATAGGTCCAGTAGTTTATTCGTTACATACAAAAATACAAATCTTTCCTCTTTATAATATTAGTATAGAAAGGCGATTTTTGTTTTGGTATGTTTAATTTCTACTGCCTCGTTGTCGTTGGTGGCAAGCGCGACTGCTGATCGTGAGGTCCTGGTTTCGATCCCCAGGTCGGGCAAAGTGTTATTGGGTTTTTCCGTATGGAATTCCTCAGTAGCAGCCCGGAGTTTGGATTTGTACCCAGTTGATGGCAATAGGCTTGCCCCCTATTACATGGGACTTAAACATAACGGCGAAATGAGGGTATTGCTATACACCTCTGCCCAACCAATTATCAACAGATTTTATGTAAAATATTATCATTATTTTTTTCAAGCAGTAATTGCAGACTCTTTTATTATTATAAATGATTAATTATTTAAATAATTGAAAACATGAAAATCAACGTAAAATAGAAGCTGCCTTGCCGAAAATATAATTATTTCGTGTAGGAATAAACTTTGTAAGTTTATTGGATATTAGTAGACAGTATTTAGAAATTGAATACTTAACTCCCAAACACAAAAAAAAACCACCAACACTTACTTGAATTAGACTCTCAGTTGCCACGAAAACCGTATCAAAATAAGCACAACAGTTTTTGAGATTGACTCACCCAAAAAATATTCACTCGCCATGTCTGGTAGATTGCACCACACACCACATTAGATGTTACAGTTAGTCACGAACCGATTGTTACCCTATTCAACGATAATCGTCGGTTAGGCTCCTGTAATCCATATGTAACAGATGATCTAACGCTACTGCTAACGGATGGTTATTGTCTGCTTTTTACATGGTGTCGACCGCCCGGAAATGTGTGTGTGTACCTGCTTTACATTTCTTAGGAGGTGGTCTCATCTTTGTTACAGTTTAGTTTCAATGTGTAATACTTCTTCTTCTTTTAGTGTGACTAACCTGGTGTCAGAGTTTACGCTGCCCTTGGGCCTCTGACTTGGCTTCACATGCAGTCGAGAAGTATCTCTCAGGCATGCCGGTTTCCTCACGATGTTTTCCTTCACCTTTTTTTAAGCAAGTGATAATTATACGCACATGAATCCGAAAAGTCAGAGGTGTGTGCCTTGCGTTCGAACTCGAGACCTATGACTTGGCAGTCCGACGGTCACACCACTAGGCTTTCACTGCTTATATGATTTTCAAATGAATACCTACTACTCTCTGATGCAGCACCTGCACCTACTTTAGTCACCGCTCATGATGGTCGCAATGGGGGTGGTCTCATTATAAATACATGGTCAGTAACCTTTAGGAAGATATTAATCCTTTGAATACTGACTCAGCAAACCAGCATTTTCGATATCTTTAAATACTTAATCAACAAAAATCAATAAAACATACAAAAATAAACATTTGAGAAATTCAAAACTAATTTGACAAGATTTATGGCAGATGCAATCATTATAATTACTTAATTAATCGATCGCCGCATCTAGTATTTATCTAGGTTTTAATTAAAATTACTTTTTATATACTTAATTGGGTACACAAGTAGCGAACTAATAGATTGCAATTTCGGAATATAACAATTTAAGAAAATTTATTACTTGATCAGAATAAAAATCAAAGATCTAAAAACGATACTAGATATGCTAAGAATGCTAACTATATTTTTGAGCTAGATGGTACCTACTTACTGGATGGAGAAAAGTTAAACTATGCATACCTGCTATGGCACTTTCCTCAAAAGGCCACCCCAGACGTTGCCCTACATTGTTACATTCGCATAGTTTTTATACCACAATGTCTGGACTTTAACCTCTTGACCTTGATCTCTGAGTTTGTTTCGGCTTTTCTTCAACTAGACAATTTGGCGGCAGGGTTTCCTGTCTGACTAGCTCTGAAGCTAGTCAGACAGGAAACCCTGCCGCCAAATTGTCTTTAAAAAAAACATTACATTGACTTGTAAAAGTGTCTGTAACAGATTTACGTACAGAAATAAAAATCATTATATCAATTAAATGGTTAAATCATCATCTATGTATACTCTCAATAAACACGCTTGTCAGAAGTAGGATGCAAGAACTATAGCTGGCTACTAGTCCAATAAACATTGCTCTTCTTCTTTTCGTGTGGTTAGTGACTAACCTGGTGTCAGAGTTTATGCCGCCCATGGGCCTCTGACTTGGCTTCACATGCCGTCGAGAAATATCTCTCAGGCATGCCGGTTTCCTCACGATGTTTTCCTTCACCGTTTTTAAGCAAGTGATAATTATACAATACGCACATCAATCCGAAAAGTCAGAGGTGCGTGCCTTGGGTTCGAACTCGAGACAACTTGGCAGTCCGACGGTCAGACCACTAGGCTATCACTGCTATAAACAATGCTATTGAAAGCGCATTGTCGCAGATTTGTTGTGAAGTTTTAAACGACGAATCAAATAGTTTTAGCTTCTAAAGTTCACAATACACATAGGGAAGTGAAACGTAGTATCGATGAACGCTATGTCGACGAAAAACGGAGTCATTAACTGATTGATATGAGCGTTGGGCTATGAAAAGCGCGTGAAGTAAAGCGGTTAGTTGATTTATTAGCGGCTAACCAGAAGGCAGTAAGTGAGGCTGCTTTCTGGTAAGAAATAAAACTCGTGTCGATACGAATGAAGTAGAAGTGTATTGATAAATTATAACTTTAAAGGTAATTAGAGTTGGAGTTATGGATTCAGAAACTAACCATACAGCATACAGAGTGAACTCAATCAGTAATAGACTGAATATGTTTGAAAACTTATAGGGAGTGGAAGTACAAACAGCTGCATCAATTGGGTACCCCCCCCTGGTAACTATTACCAGTACTAATACCAGTTCTATTACTTCCAGTAGGTAGAATATTTTTGGTAATATAGGAACGTACCTATATTAATCCCTATTATACATATGAAGGGATCAGGGGAAGAACCACTTTTGTCACCTAATGAACAAACTGAGATATTACTAAATAAAAGATAAGATCTTGATGATTTTACGGTTGTATTTTTCCAGAACGGTCCGGACATTGGATGTTTTTTCCCTGTATCGATATTTTAAAAGCATGAAAGCTCGGAGACTATGGATGTTATTGCCCTGTTGTTTTTGACAGAACATGGCGACAGGTATAACCATTCAAACAGCATTGCCAGTTGAAAAAAATTTAAAATGTGACAAAAGTTGTTTTTCCCCTGATCCCTTCATATATAAAACTACAAGTGCCAGGGTACATTATAAATAGCCTCCAGAGTTACCAGGGGGGGTGAGTACCCAATTAATGCAGCAGTCTGTACATTACTGTGACATATGGACGGAAATTCAGGGTCTACACTGTAGCCGGGCTCCGTGGCCGCTACGGACCCTTAACAGCCCTCAATGGTATGAAAATAAAGCACTTATCTTTGCGTAAGTTCCTAAGGCCAGTACAAATACTTCACACTAACATATCATAACATACGAATGGAAGAATAAATTGTCAGGTGCATTGTGAGGGCTGTGTGAAAGAGGTGTCACATATTGTTATTTTATTTTTTTAATCATTATTTTTTGTTCCATTGTTTTGTATGCATCTTCTTCCATTCCTGTTCTTTTTTCTATCTTTAATTATTGTAATTGGTATAAGACCGTTTTAATTAAAGTAAAATAAATAAATAAATATCGCCATCATATGACAAACCGCTCATTTCATTGCCCGATACGCCACCTTTTTTTAAGTGATTGCTAGACGGATGGGAGTCAGTTTAGTTCACAATGCTGCGACTTCCTCATATCTTTGTATCAAAGCGGTTAAGTACAGTTGTGGAAGGTGAGATAAGGGCCTAATGACAAGATAATGAGAATTCGTGAGAAAAGGTCGATATCGATAAAAAAGTGTCGTTTGACATCACTAAGACGGGTTGAATTTACACAAAAGAAATCTCATCCTAAAAAAAACTGAATAATCAATCAGTGAAGTCGTTATCTCTAAAATTGTTCCAGTTCTTAGAAATATATTAACCGCAGATAATTTGGCTCGTGCCACAAAACAGGCAATTTACCTAAATTGTTACCGGTTCTCGAGAATTTACAAACATTTAGACCAGAAGTTAGTATTTTGATTTTACAAAAAAGGTTTTGATTAATGTTTAGAAAATAATAATTTCACCTTTTCGCATGCGTAAGCACGCTTACGCAAGCTATAGAATGCTTTCGCAGCTGAAAGCGCACGATCGAATATACTTTCACTGGATGCAGATCTATCTTCTTCCTCCTAGGTTTTTCCCATCTGAGCTCTGGACGGCACATTTTGGTTTTTCTGATGGGTTGATGTCGGAATTTGTCGAAATATTCCGCTAGAAACGACATGATTCACTCTTTAATTTTTATTATTTTTCAAGATTTCTTTAAAATAATATATCGAAAATCATTCACAAGTTGAAGATTTCACTGGATGCAGATAAGTGTCTGAAATATATAATCCCTTGAAAAACCTTTTAAATTAAACGGTTTTATCTTGTAGTTTCCCCCTGCTGCATCAGGACTTGAGGATTGAATGTAGAAATTTATATAATGTTGTATTGTCATGGTAGTTGAATTTGTGTGCGAAGTTTCAGGAGAATCGGTTTAACAGATGTAGTTGAAAAATCCGTCGCAAGATTTGAATCAAACAAATATACGAACTGAAGGTAAATAAAATCGTTTAAAAACCGTCCCGTTTTTGCGAATTAATGTTATTAGTCCTTCATTCTTTCCCTATACTCGCAAGCAAATTAGGAGAATACATACCATAGAAAAGTTATAGGATGCCAGACTGCTCACCATAAAGATTTTACCTTACTACTAAGAAATTGCGCCTCAGAGAGCACGTTAAACAGTTGGTCCCGGTTGCCATACGAATACCTATGGCAGTCGTTACGGGTAGTCAGAAGCCTGAAAGTCCGACAGCTGGTCCAACTTTAGGATATCGGCATTGCCCAGTAACTGGGTTGCGGAGATCTGATAGCAGTCGCTCCGTGTAAAATACTGGTATTCAGCCGCATCTGGTTAAACTGGAAGCTGACCCCAACGCAATTAGGAAAAAGCTAGGAGGAAGAGTCCTTTATTCGCTGCCTGTCTAATACTTAGATACTCGTATTATGCAGGAAAACGCAAATTAGTAGAATAATTACCATAGATAACTTGTGGGACGTCAAACTGCCCACCATAAAGTTTTTACCTTATTCCTAAGAAATTGTAGGGTGTGCTTAACACATGATGCATTCGCTACCGATCTCGAAAATTGTGCATTTACCCATGAAGATTATAAACTCATATTCCTTTGTTTACAATACTTATTTCGTTGAGAACAATACGGACAAAAAGATCATCAAGCAACAACAGAGAATTAATATTCTTGGAGGCTGAATTAATATTCTTCAATCCTTTCCTTCTAGCCTTTTCCCAATTATCTCGGGGTCAGCTTCCAGTCTAACTAAATGCGGCTGAATACCAGTATCTTACACGGAGTGACTGCCACCAGACCTCCGCAACCCAGTTTAGAACAATGCCGATATCCTTAGTTTAGACCGGCTGATAGACTTTCGGGCTTCTGACTATCCGTAACGACTGTCATAGGTATTCGCATGACACCCGGACCGATTGTTAAACGTGTTCTCCGAGGCACAGAGGGGTCTTGATATGTAACGAACGGTCACCCATCCACAGACTGACCGCGGCAAGCGCAGCCTAACCTCGCAAATCGTATGATCCGTAAGGTTGTTATATAGCCATGAGCTCCTGCAACTATTATTAAAAACAAAATAAGCCGCATCCTCCCTCGTGTCTGCACGAGCTTTACGAGGACAGCTCTCGGCGTGGTGGAAAGATTAGCCAGTCAGTAAAGTTGGTAGCGGGGCTGACTGCCCAGGGTAGCTCGAAACTCCTGGATCTTTTAATGCATTCCCGCCGCATCTGATTAAGCTGGAGTGAGTGGCAAAGCTTATAGTCTGCTGATGATGACATAGGAACTGGACCGTGTAAGTATTTTCGATAAACATAGCACCCCTTACACCCCTATTAATAGATATTACGGTTCTCAATTTAAGTAATTGGTTACCATAATAGTGAACCCTCAATTACGTATCAAATTTCTTGATCTAAAACTGTCATGGCGCGGTGGACGTTTTTCCATTGGGGTCGAATTTAGCCTTGGTCATTTAGAAGCAAATAGAAGTTTATTATTACTGTCGAATTAGGTAGATTTTCAGGTTTTCAGTTAGTACCGGGAGAAATCTTGTTTTTTTTAACCGACTTCCAAAAAAGGATTAACTCGGCCTTTTTTTAAAATGTTTCTTACCTCACAACACCGTTAAAAATTAAACCGATTTGGAAAAATCTTTTTTTGTATGTAAGAGTATTCTTTCGAAGTGGTTCCATTTAAATTTGGTGAAGATCTGATTAAGAACTTTGGAGATGGACAGTGGAACTCCTCAATGATGAACAGTACGCATAATGTGATGATGTGATTAGGTTACGAGCAGCGTCTTTAGTAGGTCCAAACATGGTTTAATTAAGGCCACTAAAATGAAAAAAATAAAAAACATGTTAACAAAACTAAAACCGACTTCTCAAACTGTTAATTTTATAAAATATTAATTATTTTATTCTTTTTGTCGTTTTATTTAAGTCGATTTTAGTTTTGTTAAAATGTTTTTTATTTAGGATATCGATGTTTAAAGCTAGTAAGGGATGATGTAAAGAGGATGGGCAGCAAGGTCCTTCTGTGTGCCAAAAATTAACTGCGATCTTCAATCTGTTTGCCAACCGTGGTGATTTTAGTAATGTCACCAATAAACCTAGTGGTAATATTTCCCAAGTCCATGGTCAGCAGGCGTCCAAGAACTGATTGACCCCAAGGTGAAGTTTAAATCAAAAATCTTGGCCTCCCTACACACCAATGAAACGTAGTCGAAATTTCAGATTTTAATACAAATCCACTCTTATTACTCTGTTTTTTATTTTATTTTTTATTATTCGTAACTTAAATTCTTTTTATTTCTCTTGTTTCTTAATCAATTGTACACCTAGACTTAAGTTAGCAACTAAGCGGTAATCTGGCGTCTTTGTTGTCAATGTTGTGTTTACCTGTATTTGACATATATGTATATTAGAATATTACCGTATGATTTACTATATGTATGTGCTGTGGGTGAACCTAAAAAAAAAAAAAAAATAAATAATTATGCTCGCGGTTCGGTTGTCCTAACTATTTGCTCGTGTGTATTACATAATTTTGTTCGTCCTTGCGTGCAGGAGCGGCGTTTGCTCCTGTTATTACGGCGGACAAGGACTGCCGATAATTTGCGCGCTAGTGATGTGTTTAATGTCGATAAAACAACTACAAAATATAATGCAGAAAAATATTTCTATGATATTAGAATCACTTAACATAACATCACACCTGTATTCCCCGAAGGGTTGGGCAGAAGTGTATAGTAACACCCTTATTTCACCGTTATGTTTAAGTCCCAGTGTAATCAGGGGCGTGCCTATTGCCACCGACCGGGCACAAATGCATATTCCTGGCTCCTATTAAGGAATTCCACCATTCCATTAATTAGAATCATTTTATCTAGCAGAATATGCTATACTATCTACAGCCATGTCTAAAGCTGACTTCACCACGTGAATTGGTGTACAGACTGATGATTATATAAAGTGCCTCTAACGCTCAGTTTTTGAGTTAAGTATTCAACGCTAAGCAAGAAATAAGCGAGGTTTGAGCATGATTTTAAGTAATACTCTATACAAAATGATTCTGTTGTTACTTATTTTGTACTTAATATAATAACATAATCAGTCTATTACTGTCCCACTGCAGGGCACGGGCCTCTTCTCAGATTGAGAAGGGTTTTTAGGCCATAGTCTATTTAGGGACATTGTACTTATCTTAGAATTTTTAAGTCAGAAACCGGCCGTAGGTATAATTTATCAGTCTCTAGTTCTTTGTGTCCCGTTTTGCTATGAAGGGATGTTGAAACTAGTATTATTTTTACTGTGCCTTTTCTTCTTCCTAGCCTTTTCCCAACAATGTTTGGGGTCAACTTCCAGTCTAACCAGATACGGCTGGATACCAGTATTTTACTCGGAGCGACCGCAATCAAGTTTTTGGGCAATGCCGATATCCTAAGATCGGTTGTTAGACTTTCAGGCTACTAACTACCTCTATCGACTGTCATAGGTATTCATATGACACCCGGGACCGACGGTTTAACGTGCTCTCCGAGGCACGGAGGGGTCTCGATGTGTAACGAACGTTCATGAATTCACGGACTGATCGCGGCAAGCGCAGCTTAACCTTGCAAATCTTATGATCCGCGCGATTGTTAATTAGCCATGAACGAACCCGTCATTCCTTTTCTTCCGATTTATTTCATTACGACTCAAAATACAGTTTAATCTGTTGCCTGGGACACGGACACGACTAGTGTTATTCTTCTGGATTTTGCTGTCACATTGGGCTAAACTGTGAACCAATAAAGGATAAATGAAATTTCAAGTTAGTCACAAATAATCTTTATTATTATCGATAAATCCATGCGCATTTATCGATACACGGAAAGCTCTAACCATGCAGGTAATAACGGTAGGCGTCGCGAGCCACAGTAGCTAAGTTAGCTCGCTATTCTAATTCGCCTTAATACATGTATTACTCGTATCAAGGCTGTAGTAACAAGGTATATTCATTATAAAATAAAATCTAAAATGGTAAACCTGCTTTCTTTTGCACGAGTGGTGATACTGAAGTGCGTTCGGTGTACTGCCTCGTTGGTCTAGTGGTGGCAAGCGCGACTGCTGATCGTGAGGTCCTGGGTTCGATCCCCAGGTCGGGAAAAGTGTTATTGGGTTTTTCCGTGTGGAATTTCTTAGTAGCAGCCCGGAGTTTGGATTTGTGCCTGGTTGATGGCAATAGAGTCGCCCCCTATCCCCTAATACATGGACTCAAACATAACGGCGAAATGAAGGTGTTACTATACATCTCAACCCCACCCCTTCAAGGAATACATGTGTGATGTTATGTTATGGTATGTTATGTTCGGCTAATCCTGAGTTTCTCGCTGACTGGCAAATTTTTCACGGGTATCAATCTTAGACTATACTGCCGCCCGATTTCTAAAAGATCAATAACCCGGTTCGTATAAACAAAAACGAATCGTTTTGCTTACCAATGGTAGCATTCTTTATTGCTAAACTGGGCATATAAATAGACTCGTAAGCTAAATTTACCTGTTCTAGCTACTTTCATAGGGAGGGTCTACGCAAAGCTATGAGATCTTTGGTTCATTATCGGTAAAGTTACAAGAGTCAGTTTTAACCAATAACACTCCGTAAATTATAGGGATCGGCCATGAGTGAGTAAGGAGAACAAGGAAAATGTTGTCCCTAGAAATTCTGAAGACATACATATGTTTTTGTTATACCAAATTATTGGGCATTTTTTTAGCTTACATTGTTGGTATATTTTTAACGAGATACAAGATTTATATTACACAACATAATATCACGCCTGTATTCCCCGAAGGGTTGGGCAGAGATGTATTAACACCCTCATTTCGCAGTTGTGTTTTAGTCGCATGTAATAGGGGAGAGCCTATCGCCATCAACCGGGTATAAATCCAAACTCCGGACTGCTACTGAGGAATTCCACACGGAAAAACCCAATAACACTACCCGACCTGGGGATCGAATCCTCACGATCAACAGTCGTGCTTACCAACACTAGACCAACGAAGCTGTTACTAATATTGTTTTTAAAATTTCAGTCTTTGTATAAGTTAAGCGTATTTCAGGATTGTACAATCCCAAAAATTATGTATTTAGCCCTGAAAGTGGCCTCTGGATCTCGTAACTGACAAGGGAAAGAAAAATGTGTACCAGACTGATATAGAGAGAAACAATTGCGCTTTTACGCAGTATATAAAATTCTGTGGTTTGGTCATGTTGAGAGAATGAGTGAACGACGATTAACAAAAGGAATTTATAAGGCGGATGTTAATGGGAACGCCGGTAGAGGACGTCCTAGAAGGACATACATCGATGTTATTGGTGAAGTTCTTCACAAAGGTCAGGTGCGTAGTACTCTCAACCGGCGTGCGTGTATGACAAGATGTATGAATGTGGATGAAGCGAAAGGGGTATGTAAGAGTCGTAGCATGTGGCGTTCTATAGTTTCTGCCTACCCCTATGGGAGAAAGGCGTGAGTTTATGTATGTATGTATAAAATTCAAATTTGACAAAATTTCAGTTAACGGTCCTTAGAAATCGAACGGCAGTATATGAGAGTTACTGTTATTAACCTTCACAACGATGCCACAGAACAGATAGGTACAGAAGTCAATCTACATACAAGTGCGCTCGAGCAACGCACACATAGACACTGCTCACGGACACGATATCTCCGACTGTTTGGGACTAGTGTGCGAGTGAGTGCGAGCGCGAGTGCCATGCGCTTGAGAGAGATAGATATATAGATAGAGCGACCGCCGAGCGTAGGTATGAAAAGTGAAGTACGTACATGTGATTGACTTCTGTACCTATCTGTTTTGTGACGATGTGGTCAACAGACTTTGGTAAAAGAAAAATTACATCGTCACCAGAAAGCTAATACTACTTAAGCGCCATTTTGGCTAAAATGAGTTATGTATTATATCATTGGATTGGATTTTTTTTCTGCGTCGTTTAGTTGGGATTTCGTATTTTATTCTATTATCTTAGGATATCCCAACTAATAGACGCAGAAAAAAATCCAATCCAACGATATAATACATAACTCATTTTAGCCAAAATGGCGCTTAAGTAGTATTAGGTTTCCGGTGACGATGTAATTTTTCTGACGACATAAATAGTCTTCTATACTTCTATACTAATATTATAAAGAGGAAAGATTTGTATTTTTGTATTGTATTTGGATAAAATTTTGTGTGAATATTTCAATGGGTTCCTGGATAGTTTGAAAACACAATTGGACACGATAGGTGGCGCTGCTGTCGGTATGTCACCAACGGGCAGGACGACGTCTGCCGGGTCCGCTAGTAGGTATATAAAATTCGAATTTGACAAAATGTCACCTTTTCGAAATAAAACGGCAGTACATGGGAGTTACTGTTATTAACCTCTACAACTTTGTGGTCAACAGGTTTTGCTGAAAGAAAAACGACTGACTTTATAAGTAAAGTTTTACCTCCGTTGTAAACCTTAAAACCAAAACTAAAATGGCCGCAATGGCGCCAAAAATGCAGGCACCCCATAAGAAAATATTTAACATAAAAACACCGGGCATCGCCCTAAATGGGGTTGGAAAACAGGGGCGGCCGGGGGTGGCGGAAACCCCTAATGGTAGTTTGTCACGAACCCCTACCCAAATTACCACCACATTTAAGTTCCTAGAAATATATGGATTTTTTTCGTCTACCGTCATAATGTTTTGTATTGTAGGTAGGTTTAATCTGTTCTAGCACGCGATTCGTGATTTAGGTTGCAAATACTAAAATGAACACTAAATGTGTGTAATATACTTTATGGTAGCTGGTATATACCTACTTCTAGACCCTGACGCTCGATGGATGGTGAAATAATGGTCTGACTTGCTAGCCAACTAAGGCTATGGACTTTGGATATTGGCCCAATAACGAATAGCGGCGATATTGGTGCTGGAGTACTGACTCTGTAAAGAACTCACTTCTAACTGTGGTGATTGCCAAAAATTCCTCTTTACGAGTGTCCATGTGGATTGCGAAAGACTAAGCCTATTACTAATCTTGACTAATAAATGGAATTTGAATCCACTAGATTAGAAGATTAGATTAATAAGCAGAGATTCCTTACAATATATTTTTTTGGATTCGTTATAAAAAATAATATTTTGTTATTCTAAGTATGCAGACTGCGATAGAAGTCGGGGTTATTTTGAAATTACCATTAAAAAAGAAAAGAAAGAAGGAATTTTTCACTTTTATTTTGCGTGCAAAGTCGTAAGAAATCCTATTATGTATTCCAAAGTTCAAAATACTACGTAAGACCGCATTCTGCATTCAAACACAGTCTACACTCCGAACATACCACAAATTTCCTCCAACTACCCTACTATTATGAAAATACGTAGAACGTTTCCGAAAACGAATCGACATCCATTTCGCGAGTGCATTACATGCAAAATTTCCCTGTAGACCCGGTAATGGGTAGCTTCCTGGCTACCCACCCTTGCCAGACGCCAGTGGCGACTGGCACCGAAACTGTGCAAACTTATGCAACATTTACGTGTTTCATTTGAAAAGTTTGCCAAGCCATTATGATGTCGAGAATTTTCCGTGGAACCCGTACCTGTGGGTGCCGACCACTTTGGTTTAGCTACGGTACACTTATTTCGTTTTATAGATATTGTAAAATGTTTTTATGAATAGATTGTTTGAGTTTTATGTAGTTGCAGGTTTTGTTTAATAGTAAGGATCAATGACCTTTGATTTTCTTGGTTAACATAGTAAATGTGTATTTATATTTATGGTTTGATAAATATTTTCTTTTTCATGGGGAATTATGTAACACGTTGTATAATAGGTAGGACTGCTTCTATGAGATAATTATATATCTCTCTCTATACGTTGAACTTCGTCGTCTTCTGTACAAAGTTGAATTTCTGATTCCGTTTCAATCAGATTGCAGTGATAGACTTGCTTGCCTTCTGACTTCGATCTTCGATCCCGGCCCGTACCTCTGACTTTTCGAATTCATGTGCGGATCAGAATTTGATTATCACTTGCGTTAACGGTGAAGGAAAAACATTATGAGGAAACCTACACACCTGAGAGCACTCCATAAAGTTCTCGATGGTGTGTGTAGTCTGCCAACCTGACCAGGCCAGCGTGGTGGACTAAGGCCTAAACACTTCTTATTCTGAGAAGAGGCCCGTGATCATCAGTGGGATAGTAATGGGCTAATTAGGTATGTTTTATGACCAGATTGCTTTGGTTATCTACTCAGTTAAACAACACTGATCTATTTTAAGAACTAGATTAGGATGATGCTGGTATTTAACTGCAACTAGCAGCATGTATTCTTCTTCTGAGCCCAAAATCATGCACGAGCAGTCTTCCCATGTCCCGTACGATAGACTCTTGATGAATAAAACATCTAATTATTTACAGGGCATAAACATGGAGGGATCATCATCAGACTACAGTGATGAGGAGGTTGGAGTGCTAGCGCGAGGTCAGAAGCTGTGGGTTCGAGGAGTCAGGTCCCACACAACTTGCGCTGACATCGTGAGAGCTTTGCAGGATGCACCAGAAGGTGAGGACAGCCAAGGTTTATTACGGCAAGGGTTTTATCCATCGTAATTTTTTACTTCAAACGATAAGATTTGGCAGGTAGGTACTTGGGATTTCAAAGGGGGATGATCAACTTGCCTATCTGCATCGGCAGCATCGCCGAAGGAAGAGGTGTTACCCTGGTCAGTAGTCAGCTAACCTAGTATGGTGACTAAGGGTACACCTGTTTTTTGAGGGAGCTATAATGTACCCAGCGATACGTATAGGCCGGTAAATGTCCACGGCTGAACATGTGACTTCAATTAGAGCCTTATAATTTTAATGGTCTTGAACTCTTCTTCCTCCTAGCCGTTTCCCAGCTATGCTGTGGTCAGCTTCTAGTCTAACCAGATGCGGCTGAATAAATACCAGTATTTTACAGTTACCTACTGGGCAATTCCAATATTCTAAAGTTAGACCGGTTGTCAGAGTTCCGGGCTTCTGACTACCCGTAACAACTGTCATAGGTATATTCGTATGACAGCCGGCACCGACGGTTTAGTGCGCTCCGAGGCACGGAGGGATCTCGATGTGTAACGAACGGTCACCCATCCATGAATTGACCGCGGCAAGCGCAGCTTAACCTTCGTATGAAATTAATGGTCTTGAGCTCTTGAGGGAATATTAATATAATTACGACTATTGGCAAATCTATAGGAGATTGCAGAATTATATTTTGACGAGAGACTAGCATACTGCAGGGTATCCCCCTCAAATAATCCTTTCGTCGCTTTTTATGACACCATCTGCAAATATAGGTGTTTTATTCTTTGCTAGAAGCCCATGATGAGGAGATAATTTGTGTCGCAGCTGGAGGTGGTGTGAGCGAGCAAGGCGAGTGGGTGCTGGCTGAGAGATGGCGAGGCGTCGAGAGGCCTCTGCCACCGGATGTACCGGTGCTGCACGTCCTGGCCGCTTGGGGAGACGCTAGGCACGAGGTCTGTAACACCATATTTTTACCTTTATTAATCCAGATATCATTAAGATAATCACATAATCAGGCCATTACTGTTCGGATACGGGCCTCTTCTCAGAATGAAAAGAATTTAGGCCTTAGTCCACCCCGCTGGCATGGTGCGGGTTGGCAGACTACACACACCATCGAGAACTTTATGGAGCCCTCTCAGGAGTGCAGGTTTCCTCACGATATTTTCCTTCACTGTTAACACAAGTGATAATCAAATTCTGATCCGCACATGAATTCGAAATGTCAGTGGCACGGGCTGGGATCGAACTCAGACCGTCATGCATGGAAGACAAGCGTTTAACTGCTACGCCAGGGATGGGGAACCTTTACGTATCAACGTGCCATTTTTCTAAAGAAATGTTTAATGAGGTCATAGAAGTGCCATCAAATAATTTTGACTTTGTTTTTATTGGATCATACCTATATAATACCTACTTCACACTTTTTTTCGTAGTGCATAGTGAATTCTGTGACCAGTGACGTGCCGAAAATATTGTGTCACGTGCCATTAATGGCACGCGTGCCATTGGTTCGCCATCCCTGCGCTACGCTATCCCTGCTTAATATAATTATTAACAGTCTAATTTATATAAGCCCAAATACTCAAACGCTACACAATTTAAGTTGCCGTTAATTTCGTGCTGTCACTTTCATTTCGCCTTAAAGTGACAGTGACAGTGACAGCACGAGACTTAACGGCAACTTAAAATTGAGTTGAGTTTGAGTATATGGCCATTACCGTCTACAAGTTCTAAGGTGACTTAATTTTTTATTTACCTCAGCCTCAGGGTAACATAAAATATTGAATTCTGGCTCTAGAGCAAGCGAAGTCATATAAAACTTAAAATGGACCGGCTTCTGAGGAGTTACCGGATAAAGAGTATAGGTTTGGTACGATTAAAAATAACATAACGTAACATCATGCCTGCTTTCCTCAAAGGATTGGGCAGAGGTGTATAGTAACACCCTCATTTCGCCGTTATGTTTAAATCTCATGTAATTGGGGGCGAGCCTATTGCCATCACGCACAAATCCAAACACCGGGCTGCTACTGAGGAATTCCACAAGGATAAACCCAATAACACTTTGCCCGACCTGGGGATCGAACCCAGGACCTCATGATTAGCAATCGCACTTGCCAGCACTAGACCAACGAGGCAATTAAAAATAATATATAAATAATGGTTTATAAAATCTCTGAGGATTACTTACCACTTGCTAATGTAAGATAATGATGCTACTATTCCATAAAAATATCTATAAACCACTAGTTTTACAATACTTACGAAAACAGGTGTGATGGCAGTTGCAATCCGTTGGCAGAAACTCGTAGAAGGAACAAGTCATAATACCTCCGTCTCAACTTCTCTTATCTCTCTTTCAGGTTCGTTTAGCTCTTCGGAGAGTATCGAGTGGTGGAGAAGATGACTCTGGTCGCGACAGCGATGGTGGCAGTCGAGGAGGGGCGCGTCGGCGACGGAGGCGAGGGCTCAGGGCAGCCACACCCCCTCCCAGAGCCAGGAGTGAGGACCCAGCGGCGAGACTCGTCTCAGTTATACAACATCAGAGCAGGACCATACATCAGCAGCTTGATAAACTAAGGTACCTTACATCATTTTAGCCCGTAGATGTCCGCATTGATTGATTCAATGAACAGTTGAGAAAATATTATCATGATTAACACGTTCATCGGATTAGCGATCAAGGCACAGTTATCAGCAAAGCAGCAAAGAGTATTGAACATGCAGTATCCTAATAAGAATATGTACTACGATGTACTCATCAATTCACTGATATATGTAACTCATGCGCACATTAATGATAGCCCTAGTTAAGCAATATTAAAAGTAAAAAGAAACAATTTTTTGCCTTCATCACAGCATTTTGTTTTTATATTTACAGAGAACAAGAAAAACTCATTGACCACCTAGAAGACCAGACCCACAAGAATCGAATGGAGAAACACGGTACCAATTATCTCCTCGAATCTTATCTGCGAGATTTGGGCAGGTGTAGCGAAGTCAACGACAGCCAAGCTGGGAACAGTGACAGCGGAGTAGGCGTAGGAAGCGGAACCCCACCAAGACGACACACAAAACACAAATCAAGACGGGAAAGACATCTCATGAGAGAACATTACTTCACAAAAGAACTCACAGACATATGCCAAGTTAATTCCGAAAGGCTAACGCAGACACAAAACGATACAGACTCTGAAGCGTCCGCAGATGAACTATCTAGGATACGGGAAGAAATCGAAATGTTGGAGAAATTCGCAATAATTAACAAACGACTACATCGTGAGGAGGAACTGGTTGTAAGATTAACAGCTAAAGTTAAACGGTACATGGATGAAAACAAAGCAAATAGTTGTGAAAATGTACCCCAAGTGACGATGCTGCTGGACAAGATTGAACAGGAGTTAATGAACACAGCAAAAGAGATGCAAGATAATGCTGTTGAGTTAGAGAAAGCTGACAGCGAAATAGAAAGTAGAATGAAATTACTTGATGAACTTACACTTGAGTTAGAAGAAGAAGAACAACAAAATACTGTCTTAGAAAGACAGCTTAATGAAGCGTCGAGTCGCCAACCGATTCTCCTGCAAGACAGCTACGTACCTGTTTTAGACCAAACTAACATAAACCAGACGTTTAACTATGCCCCTGGTTACGTTCTCGACACGTTGGTATGACATAGACTTAAAATTGGAATTATTGTCCCAAAGATGTTATATTGAAATTACCATATTGTAAGTAGTAGTAAGATTCCTGGAGTAGACCTGAAATCAACGAAGAATTGGATTTTCAAAAAAATTAAGCTACTGTTCCCTAGCGAGAATTGAGAAGATGCAAAAACACTAAAAAGATCTATCTTATTTATGGTTTTCTTTGTCTTTTTTATCTTTGGCATAAAACTTGAATAATGAATATCTTCCTGTAATTGATGTAAGAGTAAAAAATACTAGTTAGGCAAGCTAATAAAAGAATAGTTAAGTAAACGTCCTCAATTATACCTGTTTCAAAAAGTTAAGGTTTATTTAGGAATGTCTAGATTATTTTAAACATTATTTACACGCAGTATCTGATATTTTAATCGTATAATAAGTATAATACAATACATAAGTGGTGCTAAGACTTACCTAATGTAACCAAAATTAGGACTTGTAATATAAGAAATAAGTTACTGCAATGTTTTGTTTTCGTCTCCGTATGTTAAGCGGCAAATCCACTCGCAAATTTTATTGTGAAAGTTATTGCACGCTAGTGCTCGCTCAGTTCGTAAAACTTGCAGAAGGCGACTTGCTGCCGGTGTGTCTACAGTCTGTAAGTTACTTGCAGAAAGCAATTTGTGCAGTTAAACTTGCGAGTGAATTTGACGCTTTAGCATAATATTTCTTCAATAAAACTGCACCAAACATAGTGCTCCTTACAAATTATTTATTTAAAATAAATGCGAGGCATTAAAAGCTGATTCAATAAGTACCTACTTTTTTTTATTATTTGACGTGGACGCAGACAAGACTAATTGCCAAATACTCAAACGTTACTCAATTTGAAGTTGCCGTTAAGTCTCGTGCTGTCACTGTCACTTCGCCTTAAAGTGACAGTGACAGCATGAAATTAACGGCAATTTAAATTTGAGTAGTGTTTGAGTATTTGGCCGTAAAGCCTAAAGCGCTTTTTAAGTTATGCTCAATAAACCTAGGCATAAAATTACTAATAAGATGTCAAATATTACTTGTCAGAATTTTTGATCAGCCAATCATATCTGTCGGATTCAATTTATAAGGCTTTCAGAGAATGAGAGTACACCACAGGTAATAAATGAACATTTATTTTTTTGCATAATTTAAAGAGCGCTTAATTCAACACAGATTTGCATACGCAGAAATCAGTGTTTTAATTTAATAAATAATTATACCTATATTTAATTCGAATACCAAATATGTATAAAAACCACCAATCACAGTACATTTTAATTAAGCCTAGTCAAATTTAACTTTCCGACAACGACTTAACAAACTTGCAGCAAAAATTAACTATTAACCAAACAGTTTTTGACTTAAAATCAATCCATTGCTGAAATCATAACTTTTTATTAATGTGGGTTATAATTCGTATGAAATAGGTACCTACTAGAGCCTTCTTCTTGTCTTGTGTCGGCACGAGCTAGACGAGAATAGCACGCCACATGCCGTGATGTAAAGATTTGCAAGTCAGGTTGGTAGCGGGGCTGACTGCCCAGGCGCATCCGTCACTCGTGAAGGCTCCTTTAATTCTACAAGGTTAGTCGGAAAAGGGGTACTAAGCCGCGGGCCACATAAAGTATCACTGATGACTATTTTAAAGCAAGTGTTCAAATTTCAAAATTCGATAATTTTTATTTGCAAACAAAAATATTATTATTATAGTTTTTTCAAAAAAAATATCATAAGTACCTGCTTTAGTTATGAATTGAGAAAATTAAGTTTCTTATCCGTGATCCCAAATATGACCTAAATAGTAAACACAGCTGATCATAGCTATGGACAGATAGATTTTAGCATATTTTTTAGGAAATCTTTGAAAAGCTATTTCTCTTAAACTATCGAGTTTTGGGGAAAGTTGTAGAACAAAAGTTATCCCTTATTATAGGTACTTTAACACCCTTTCGGCTTACTATCCCCTTTCCGACTAACCTTGTATAGATCCTAATTGCAGTACAATGTTGGACCTTTTAACCTTTCGAACGCCACGCTACAAATTCATCGTACTTTATTGACGGCTATTGACGTTGTTGGCGGCCGAGCACATTTTTGTTCGACGTCTATAGCCGTCGATGATGTTGAAGAAGTTAACCAGTCCTTTCATAAATAAATATAGAGTGCTAAAGTATCCTAAGGCTCCTATAAAATCCAATGGATGGATAAAAAAAGTCTTACAATATTTTTTTACCCATATATATATATAAATGAAATTAAAATATAAGTTGAAATATATTCAGCCATTTGTGAAAATTAAATAAAACGGTTTTTTTTTTCTACAATACATTATAACGAAGCAATATTTTTTCTGTGAACCATCCCAAATTAGTTGTTCTATTAATTATGTTTATATAAGTGTACATAATACAAATATACAACGATTATAAAGAAACATGGTGTTTTATTGAAAATGTAAAAAACTTAGTTGTTAACATAAAATAATTATTATTATATTTGGGTTTTCTTGTTTCGTTTATTTATATTTCTCACTTACTTATTACCTACAATGTTATAACAGGTACCATAAAAAAAGAAATAGAAGAAACTTTTTTTTTAATTCGTGGAACCGAACTAGCTTCGTGGAGGGGTTAGCTGCCGATGGTAACGGCTCCAGAGATAGACCCCCCTCACAATAAGTATCGTGTCAAGAGTACCGGATTCTGTAACAAGCCCTTGATCCAGCCGCCTAACGAGAGCTTCTTAGTGTTATAATCTTGTTATCCTTATAAGTAAGAGAATTACAATAAAATCATAAGAAAAAAATATTTTTGACTCGCACAGGCAATTGCAGAAGTACAGTAGTAGATATAAAAAATAAAGACAACAGAAATTAAACTGCACGAGGCTAAAAAAAGGCTCCCAACTCAGCATAGTGTTGAGACACTTAAAAAAAAATCCGCAGTGATGGTTTTCAGATAGAACCGTTGCGATGCCACGGGAAATAATGACACAAATAAATGTATAGATTACAACATAACATAAAATCACGCCTTAGTTATTCCCCGAAGGGTTGGGCAAAGGTGTATAGTAAAACCCTCATGTCGCCGTTATGTTTAAGTCCGATGTAATAGGGGGGCGAGACTTGCCATCAACCGGGCACAAATCCAAACTCCGAGCTGCTACTGAGGAATTCCTCACAGAAAAACTTAATAACATTTTGCATGACCTGGGGATTGAACTACACGATGGCTGATGCACGCGTGCCGTCAGTTAGGACAGGTCAACTCAAACCTGCTACGGCACATTCCTCAAAAGGCCATTCCAGACATTACCCTACATTGTTACAATAGTTTTTTTTTTTTTTTTTTTTTTTTAATCTTATATATTTATTGAGGGTTTAGTCATAGATTGATTATGTAACCCTCATCGGTACAAACAATATCTTATTATCTAAGTCCTTTCTTCACTACTTTATACAATATTCTTGCATCTTTTGACAGAGGGAATGCAAGCATATTATTACATTTCCCCACATCAAATGACTTGCATAACAATGTAACTCTTTCGACCTCGTTCCGAACACACTCCATTAGTATATGATGAACGTCCTCCACTGTATTACACTCCGGACAATTAGGCGAATCAACTTTGCCCATAAGAAAAGCAAAATTATTTAATGGAATGTGTCCCGATCGAAGCCGAAGAGCCATAACAACCTCTGATCGACTCATATTAGCCTGGTCGATCCACGAACAACGACACAGGGTTGGTTGGATTGTTCGATACCATATTCCCTTACTCATTGACCTCTGATCGAAATATTCGTGCCACATTTTAGTGCATTGCTCTTTAATGACATACAGGAAATCGCTGTGCACAGGGAGATATGAACAAATCAAACCTGTACCACAAGCATCCTTCGCTAATCGATCCACTACTTCGTTATCTCCCAAGCCAATATGAGCCGGAATCCATTGTAGCACTACACTCTTGTTCTTAGAAATAAGTTTACAGATGGAACAAATCACACTATAGGCAATCGGAGTACCCCGAAAACTCGAGGTGCACCGAATCAAATGCTGGAGGGCACTTTTGGAATCGGTCAATATCACATAATTGCCGCTTTCAAACGAGTCAATGTAAGATAAAGCTTCCTCTATTGCTACCAGTTCCGTACACATTATATTAAAACTAGAATTTACCTTTAATTGTACTGTACCTTTAGTTTGTGGATCGTAAAACGCCGCTCCAGAACCTATTTTATCTTTTGATCCATCTGTAAATATTCTATAAAATCCCGAGTAAGTGCTATTTAAAAATAAAGTACACAACTTATTGAGATCGATACTTTGGTAACGTTTTTTAGACATAATTAGACCATCAATATTCGGAATTATAATTTTAGACAAATCAATCCTGTGAACCCAAGTGTCCAACGAAAACATTTCCAGTTGCGGACTTGTGTGAATTGGTAACAAATTAAGAGACTCGTGAATTTTGATTAACAACGGTATCTTTTTATTTCTCCAAAACGAGTGTTGACTAAATGTTTGAAGTTCCTCTAATACAGCAATAATATGGTTATCGGCATACGATTTTAATTTGAGCCAATATTTACCAGCTAGATAGTATCTGCGGAATTGTAAAGGTTGCAGGTATAGTTCATTTTCCATAACGTGAATAGCTGTGCTTCTAATGAAACCACCTATAACTCGAAGACACATGTTTTGAATCCTATCTAATTTAATTAAATGAGATGCACAGCTATTATCGTATAGGATGCAAGCGTAATCAATTCTACTCCGAATCATTGAAATGTATAATCGTCTCAGATGTTTAGGGTGTACTCCCCAACCAGAACCAGAAAGAACTTTAAAGATATTAACTACTTTTAAAACTTTTTCACGAGTCTCGTTAATATGCTTACCCCATCTAAGCGATCGGTCGAGCCACAACCCCAAATATTTTACATTGCATACCACCGGCAGCGATATCTCGTTAATATTTAAAGCGATAGATTCTCTAAGAACACCACGCTTAAATATACAGACACTACATTTCAAAGGGGATATTTCGAGACCTAAATCCAAAAGCAGTTTAGCCATTTTATCTAAAGCTGATTGTAATCGTTGTTGAGCTAATGATAAGTCGCTGCATGTGGTATACAATACGAAATCATCTGCATACTGCGAAACAAACACACTGCTGATACTCTGACAAATCTCTCTGGTTGCAATATTAAAAAGTAAGGGTGACATTGGATCACCTTGTGCCAATCCCCGACCGGAAATGCGACTGATGACGTAATCGTCCACAGTGATTTTTAGGTTTCTCCGTTTGAGGAAGTTCCAGATATAAGTACAAATCCTGGATCCTACACCAACGCGATGCATAATTTTCAATAAACTCCTGACGTCCACGTTATTATACGCGTTATTTATGTCTATAAAAACGGCTGCAGTTATAAGTTTTTTAGAAAAGCCAATTTGTATACGAGACACTAACATGGATAAATTATCTACAGTTGATCGAGATTTTCTAAAACCTGTAGTGTTATTTGAAAATAAATTATGTCTTTCGATAAACCACTCTAATCTATTTATTAAAATGTTATGAAAAACTTTGCAGACGCATGAGATCATTGAAATAGGGCGAAGAGAGGATAAGCTTTGGGAGTCACGACCTGGTTTAGGGATTGGCACAATTACAATATCACGCCATTGTTTAGGAACAAAACCCGAAACAAAGAACCTATTATAAAGTTCAATTAGTATCTTTTTTCCATTTTCTGGTAATCTGTTAATCATGGAATAGGAAATACTATCGCAACCAGGAGCAGTATCTTTAGATCGAACACATTTATGAAACTCTGAAGGAGTAACAGCAACATCAAGTTCAGGATTATTAATATAGAAAGTTAGATCGTTCGGAGATACAAAATCTGGCGTTAAACTAAGAAGAAGGTCAGTCGCTTTGCATTTGTCTACATAATTTGCAGATGATTTGTATCCCTTCAGCCACTTCATCTTTTGCCACACAGTAGACTGAGATGTAGAATGATCTAATGACGAGCAAAAGTCGCCCCATGCTTTACTTTTAGCACTTCGAATCATTTTCTGGGATTCGCGAATCTTATTCTGTAATATTTCATAATTTTGGGGGTTGGAATTCCGTCTAAATTTGGATAACGCTAATCGACGTTCAGCTACACATTTAGATAACTCAGAATTCCAATAAGGTTTAGGCAAAAACTTACTATCGGGATTAGGGTTTATCTTGACTAAAGGGATACAAACATCGGCGGCAAAGTCAATATTGTCAATAAAGGCATTATAATCTCTTTGCAACTCGCCGGTGAATTTAAAATCCGACAATAGGGTATATAGTAGTTTACTGTATGAAGTCCAATCAGCATTTTTGAAATTCCTACGAATTGTTGATGTAAGACTAGACGAAAGATTTGTGATAATTTTAATCACCCTGTGATCACTGCCTAAAGTTTCGTTCATAACCGACCAGTCAAATGCCAAAGCAATATCAGATGATACCAAAGATAAATCTGGTGAGGATTTTTGACACTCTGAATTAACTAATTTAATTCGAGTTGGGCTACCATTATTTAAGCTAATAAACTGATTGTCCATTAATGCCTCAAATATTTGAACGCCCCTACTATCAGATTTATGCGACCAATTCGTGTGGTGTCCATTGAAATCGCCTAATATCAATGTGTTTTTGGTAACAACAGAAAATAACGTATCCCAATCATTCTGAACAGTTCTTATCGAGGGCGGACAATAAACAGACATAATATTTTCAATGACGCCACAGTTAAATAGTTTTACACCAACTAATTCAATACCTTGATTGCCAATTTGGACTTCATACAGCTCTGATTTAATTGATTTGTGAGTAAAAATTGCAACACCTCCATATCCATCAAACCTGTCTTTGCGATAAATTTTGTAATTACTTAGCCTCATGTCACTCTCTGAATCTAACCATGTCTCGCTCAACACTGCAATGTGTACATGTTCTTGGATTAACAGTTGCTCCAATAATATCAGTTTCGGTTTTAGGCTTTGAGCATTCCATTGTAGAATATTTAATTTAACCCTAGTTTGTTTGTTATCCATTAACGGATTTAATAAGTTCAAACAATTTCTTCAGTATAGGCCAATCCGACGCATTATCAACAACAAGCAAAATTAACCATTCTACACAACATTGAACAACTTTTTTGAATTTCTCGGCTATAGTACCGCTTCTCAGAAATATGATTTCTTTCAGTCTAGACATAAGCTCATCAACGTGTATCTCTCTCTTCTGAGATGTAGTTGCCGAGGCGGTACTTCGCATACATGTCTCCTTCGCTTCCGTTGGGATAAAGTTATCCCAGTCATTTTCCTTAACATTGCGTTTTTTGTCATGAAATTGAGCACGAGGTTCGGTCTTCGGAGTGGCTGCCCTATGAACATCCGCCTTGGTTTTTACAATTTCAGCATATAAAGGTGTATTTGATACAGTGGTTTCAATATTATTGGGATGTGGGACACACAACACGGGTGACTTTGTGAAACTACTATGATCAGGCTTAGTCTTTTCCCTGGGAGGAGAAGGAGCCATATATAAGGATAAGGCCTTTCTATAGGTACAGTTAAAATCCGCCATGAGATCCTTGAGCCTCTTTTCTTTTAAAAAAGCAGGGCATATTTTGGACAGCGCCAAGTGTTGTCCACCACAGTTTAAACATTTAAATCTTTGGGTATCGCAATTTGGATGATTACTACCGCATTTTGGGCATAATATTTTCTTCGATGGACACACTCTTGCAGTATGGCCGAACTTCCAACAACGTGAGCATTGCGTCACGGGAAATACAAATGGATCCACCTTAATCCTCAACCCGTCTGCGAAAACAAATGCTGGTAAAAGATCACCTTTGAAACACAAACGAACCGCTTCACTTGTAATCCATAAATCTTCCTGCAAATCATTATGATTACGTCTTTTGAGTCGCTGTAATGAAACTAGTTCAAACGCTTCAGGACAAGTTATACAGCTCTTGAGATCGTCGTCTGACAGATCCAGATCCACATCTTTGATGACACCGTATGAATAGTTTTTAAAATCTGGTCTATGGAATCTCCAGCCCATGTCGATGAAATCTTTACAAGTTTCTAGCTTAATTGCACTGAACTCGTTCATACAATCAATACGTACCCTGCAATCATTTATGTACTTTACGTTTGCTATTTCTTTAATCTCTTTTTCTTTAAATAATCTTGCAAGGCCAAATTGTCTCGGAAACTTTTCTTTGCAAGAAATGTAAATCTCGACATGATTTTCTTTCAACTTCTTCTCCTTACTTTTCACCCTTGTCCATCCCTCCCCGTCTTCCTCTCCTTTTCGTTTTATAGGCCTCATCAAATCCTCCCCAATCTCCTCATTCATTGCATCATCTATATTACATTGTTCCATAATAGCTTCCGACGTTAAGTCAGTCTCAGAATTGTTACTACTACGTATTGAATCCAGATTATCGCTAATTAGTTCATTATACTCCATTGTAAAGAATTAGGTATATAAACCACATTCTATACGTTAACGATGCGCTAGTCAACTTCAAGGTCAGCGACGCACTTAAACAAAAGACTCGGTAACTAATGAGCTACGTATAAAGATTACACTGCACGCGTCCGTTCGAAACGAATGCCGCTGCGAAACTGGTTACAATAGTTATCGCATAGTTTTTATACCACAATGTCTGGACTATAAAAGAGACCTTGATCTCTGAGTCTGTTTCGGCTTTTCTACTCAGAGCTAGTCAGATAGGAAATGCCGGCGCCATCTAGTCTTAAAAAAACATTACATTGACTTGTAAAAGTGACTGTAATAAATTTATTTACAGAAATAAACATCAAATCATTTATCAAAAACCCAAGAACTCACGAACAGCAGTTGCGTTTGCCACCACTAGACCAACGAGGCAGATAATTTTTAAATACTACTAAATAAAACCAAGAAATAGTTAATTGTGTTATGTATCTGAAAAATAATCAATAAATATTAAATCATTTATAACATAATAGATTCTTCAAGTATTTCTTCTATTTTTCATAACAAACCCACTATAGTTTTCAGAGTTAAAAATGTGCAGATCTTGAAAACCTGGAAGTGACACCCATTTATAATAGAGTTGTTGGGCCAATCTATAAGGTCTTTTGTCTTTACCAAGTTTTTTTATACGTTTGGTGTTAGATATCGATTTTAGACTGAGTGGCACATCATAACCTTCAAATTCTTTCCTCATATTCCTCATGGCAGAATACAAAAATTTTCCCCAACCAGGCTTGTAGTATAAAGAGACCATCTCCGACCACTGTTTGCAAGCATAGTCGTTGACCTCCTCGTTTTGTCCCCACCAAGTGATCTGGCCCCAAGCGTTGTACTCATATAAATCAGCTTCCTCAGAATTATTTCCTAACGCTCTAGCCTTATTGAACCATCCGGATGCACGGAAGTTTTCGTCTGTGTCTAAGATCAGTGACATATCATCAAAAGCATCTAAAAATGTTGCCACAGATGCGACAAATCTATTGGTGTTCTTGTCACTCACCAATTTAAGGAACAATTGTTCTATTCTGTATTGCAAAACTTGGCGCGTCACATCCACTACGTCATAGCGATATCCTTTTGAGTCACAACTGCTATCATTAACGAAAACCAGTTTTTTCAATGATTCAAAAAGATCAGTGCTTTTGTACCAAACCAAGGGACTATAGTAATTAAAGCTGGGTTTTCGAGTTACAGTGCATATACCGTTTACTTTACCAAAACCGTCGTAACTATAAACACTTTTAAGCAAATATTTCCAAGCTTCAGCGGTGGCGTTACATCCGTATCTTCTCTCGGCGTAATCCGCTGCCCATGCATCGAGATCCCGAACTGGAGACTTGCGCCAGGCAGACTCCAACATCAAATCGTAAACCACATAGTTCTGGTTGATACCTTCAGGAGTGAGGCCAATGCCGATCATTGTGCTGTTAACTCGAGACCTAACTTCATAAACGTCTTTGTTGATAGTCACCATATTACCAAACATGCCCAGTGTTCCACCAAAGTTATGCAGCATGCACCAGATGAAAGGTTGTCCAAAATACATATCGAAAGTGTCGTACTTCGGTGAAGATTCAGATTGCAGGTCAAGAATTAGAAGTCTCCCGTTCGGTACTGCACCTAAGAAGGCTTTGACTCTTTCCTTTGGCCAAGCATAAGGCGAGTTCATAAACATCCAATTCTGCAGTAACCATACCGCTTGATCATCAAACTGTGAGATGGTCGAATATATATTGCGTGCTGTCTCAGTAACTAAATCGGTGTTGAATTCAGGTAAAGACACTTCATTAAAGGAATCTGATACAAATATGTGACAGCCGGGCATTTTACCCATTTCATTTAAGAACTTCGTTCCAATTTCTTTGAATATAGGATCATGTGGTTTCACAAACAAGCCACAGCAGTATTCAAAGTCAAAATTACTCCATTGGTTTACAGTGTGAAATGAGCTGCGAGGATATAATCTAGAAAATGCCACTGGTACATGGCCATTAAACGCCGGCAACACGGGAACAATCCCGAGATTAAGCATGGAAGTGATAACCACACTTTGTATCCGCGATTGCAGATCGTGCCAAGACTTTGGTAACGGACCTTTCCAGCCATGAAAGTTACCCATTCGGAGCCAAGATAGAAACGCTGGACCGGTGAAGTGTTTGTCTATTTCTTCTTCTGTCATACCAATCTGGCGGTACACTCGCGCCCATATCGCTTCCTGAGCAACTGGTGCCAATGACAAGTTAATACCATTCAGTGCCATCCATTCTAAATGATTCTTCCAGTCCTTAACATTCCACCAGACGAAGCTATACGACACTGTACACACGTTTTGATAGTATCGGAATCTGTCATTAGCGACAACGGTTTCATCGACGTCAGGCAGATAGTCAGGTATGTGTACGTTCTTAGTTTGCCACTCAATTTGACTCTTGCAATATTTCTTGAGGTAATAGTTGAAGCCCCACACGGCCGCTAGGCCAGTGCTTGCTCTAATGTTCAGCGTCCCTTCAGATGCTTCCAAATGGAAAGTATCTTTATTATCTTTAAACCACAGGATATCTATTTCGACCGACACTTTTTTGGAGTAACGTTGAATGATGTCTAATGCTGCCTGTTTTTGAATTTTTGCTGGCGTCACAGTTTGTAGTTTAGTTGGATTTAGATATTCTAAGTTCAGTGGTAAAGAAGGGAGTGCTCCCAGAACTACCGCTGACAATAAGGACAGCCACATAATAATGTTGGATTCAAACTGAGAAGTGGTACTGCGAGCCTGATCATTTGTTATGAAAATTTCATCAACTTGCTGTTGAATTAGTTATATTATTAATATCTATTGAAATATACATAGCCGATCTGATTGGCTAACTAACGACCGATATTAATAGCTGATCTCAATCCAAAATCTCTGGATTACGGTAGATTTTTGACATTACTTATACTTATTGAATTTCTGTCAATTTATTGTGTTCGATTAACGCACGCAATAAATTGGGGAAATCATCATGGCTACCTTCCACCGAGGGAAGGCAGAAGGTTGTCATACTCTTACCGACTGACCAACATGGCGTTCCTTCTAGGACATGAGCATCTACGGGTCTAAGGGCCGGGGTTACGGGTTTCGCTATTGCATTCACTGTAACCCAAGCAAAAGCATTTAAATGGCCTGTAGCATGGGCGTATTCAGGATGGGGCAGATGGGCGCTTGCCCCGCCCTGGCAAAGGAAAGAATAGGTACCTAAATGGTCTAGATTCAATCAACTTGCCACCCAAGTCCACAGAACAATTACCCTAAATAGGCAGACCAGTGCCCGACTCCGTCTTTACTTATTTGGACCTCAAAAATAACGTTTTGGGGAGGAGTGCCCCATAATCCCATTCTACACTTCCAGATTTATTGAAAAGACAAGACAAATATTTACTGTCTGATTGAGTTTGCTCCACCCTGGACAAAATACTGGCTACGCCCATTGCCTGTAGATATTTGTTCTGAAATTGAGTACCTATGTTTCAATGTAAGTACGTACTCTGTGCTGGATGCTGGCGCGTGTGTCCTGGAAATCACGCTCTGAAGCTGCGCTTTCGATCACTATACCGTATTCAAGGAACGAAACAACTAAATACAAGGTTAGTCGGAAAGGGGGTACTAAGCCGCGGGCCACTTAAAGTATCACTGATGACTATTTTAAAGCAAGTGTTAAAATTTCAAAATTCGATTATATTTTTTTCCATCAAAAATAATTGTAATTTTAGTTTTTTCGAAAATTCTTCATCCCTGCTTTAGTTATGAATTCAGAAAATGGGGTTTCTAATCCGTGACCCCAAATATGACCTAAAATGTAAACACAGCTGATCATAGCTGAGGATAGATAGAATTTAGTGTATTTTTTATGAAATCTTTGAACAGCTATTTCTCTTAAACTATCGAGTTTTGGGGAAAGTTGTAGAACAAAAGTTATCCCTTATTATGGGTACTTTAACACCCTTTCGGCTTAGTACCCCCTTTCCGACTAACCTTGTATAAACAATCTTATCATGTCCTTTTTAGTGAAATATGAAAGTAGGTACCTAAGCAATGAAATAGACAAAACTTACTACAGGAAGAAGTGTTTAAGAAGTGTTTTGAAATATTTTACAGAAAACCTTTTTGTTTGAAGTAGGTAGTCAATGTTTCCTTACATTTCGTTTTTTCATTCCTTGAATAGGGTAAGTAGGTAGGTATACAGCCATAAAGGGTTGATGTTATACAATGTGCTTTTGTTCTAGGTAAGTAATTCTAAATACAAAACAAATCTAGATAAGTTATAGTTTTAAAATATTATGTAGTTCTTTTTATACCTGCGCTGGTGTTGTTGACCGAAATAAAAATATTATTTTTCTTTCTTTTCTTAGATTGTTTTTTATTTAGAATTAGAACAAAAACCCATTGTGGGTAATTTTTTTCATAACAGTTATTAAGTACCTACCTGCCTAATGTAGTACCTAGCTTCGTAGGAAGGTATCTTAGGTATTTTATGTTATAATCACGGTTCGTTGTTCTTATCTGATAGGTATGTTAAGGCGATCATACAGATAAAGATAAATATGCTATAGGTTGCCTGCGCATGAGTTTGATTTGATTGATGATGTTATGTATTTATTTATTAATATCTAATTTTATTTATCTAAACAAAGTAACTTCGCCAATCTACCCATCACGAAGCCTTGGGCAAAGCGGGTATGGGCAAAGCAGGTACCCGATTTACCTCTACCCGTTTTGCCCAAGAGCACGTTTTAATATTTATGAATGAAAAATGAGAATTAGCTAGTTAATGTAGGAATAACTTTTTTTATAGGAGGTCAATGAATACAAGATGAGAACTACGTATCGACGGTGAAGTGCCAATACCTCCTAACAGATATTTTTCGAGAAATTCACTTTTTTATCGTTTTGAATTTAAAGGCGTTATTCGCATGTTTTAATGAAATCTCCAAAGTGTAATTTTTGTTACAACAGCTTGAATTAAAATATGGAAATATCTTCCAACTAAACCAACTTGTCTATTTTATGGCATTACCTCCTGTCTAACCGAATACCTACTACACTATCATAAAATATACGAATTCAGCATAATATATAACGCATACATTATTAATATTCTAAATTAATAAATATATTTACAAATTTTTAACTTATCAAGAAATTAAACGTTTTTTCAGTTTGTTTAAATTTAGAGTTTGTCAGTTAGGAGGTATTGGCACTTCACTGTCGGTATGCATCCTGGGACGAGGATGTCATCAAACTACCAATGGAAAAAGCTAGCAAGACTTCAGCCAAAGGTGCAGCCAAGAAGTACAGCATAAACTTATCAACATTACAGCGGCACACCAAAAAAGGATACCCAAAAAACAACTTGGTAGTTTCATTACCTACTGTTTTTATGAAAATCAGGAGAGAACTACTGGAATGTCTTTCATATGGACTCACTCTTATTTGGAGCTCGTGTATCAATATGCTGAGTTTAATCACATTCCTCACCCATTTAAGAATAGAACCGCGGGAAGGGATTGCGCTTGTAAAGTGTTTGATGCCATTTTTTAAGGGGTTTTTGACGCCGTGCTCAAGACGTCCTGAGTCGAGTAAGTTTTGAAGGAACGTCTTAGAAAGTGGGTGTTAATGTTGGTGATTACTAGTCGTGTAGTTGTCGTGACGATTAATTTATCGGTGGAAGACTGTCGTCTCTATCTGGTCCCATTATAACGACTATTTGTCGTCAATTTTTTTATCGTTTAGCGACTATCGTATCTAGCTGTTCCCATTGGATCGCGACGACATTTTATCGTTTCACGGCAGTCGCTTTGTCGTTTGCACATCAGTAGCGAGCCGACGATGGACGAGACACTTTTATCGTGGCCACGACAGATAGTCGTAACAACGACACATGATTTGCCGTCACAATGTCGTGACGTTTTCTTATCGTTTTACGACTGTCGTGCTAGCCGTTCCCATTGACTTGACAATCTGTCGTCGCTGAAAAAACAAGTCGTGAACGACTGTTAATCGTGTCGTCTTATACGTGAACACCTCCATTTAAATATATAAGCCACGACACTTAAAACTACTCGACTATCACCTGTCGTCACGATAAAGTGGGATTGCGGCCTTAGTCAATTCCAAATAAACTTAGTACTTTCAGGTTTCTGATTAATTATGTTACACTTCGTAATATGACTTTACAGATTTGAGGTCCTCAAAACCTTTGGGAGTAAAATAGATAAGGAAACAAAACATAGTAAAGCAAAATTGTTTTATTGAATAAAATATGAGAAAATAATAAAATGTGATTCTATTCATCTCTTGTGCCTTGGCCAGTGTTTAGGAAATCGACCTCTGATAATGTTGCTTCATACATAATTTTACCCGATGGTGGCACCACACCACACAAAGTTTTACTACGCAATGGGGAAGGCAACGCAAAACGAAAGCAGATGGCAGCACCTCCATACTTAGTTATTTGAACCAATCAGAACCATCATATTCATATTAGCAATAATGTCAAACACATTGCAACCAATAAGATGGCATAGGAACAATCGAAAGTGGCGCCATTAGTTCCACAGTTGCCTACCCCATTAAGCGACGTTTGCGTTGCATTATGACATCTGGACAACTGACGTAATAAACATTTTCTATGAAAGTAAATAATTTAGAAACACACTTGTCATACACAACGCAATGTCTAACAAGTGGGTGTCTAAATCATGTACTTTTACAGAAAACTAGCACTTAGCCCGCGACATCATCCGCGTGTATTTTCATACAAACTCTCATCCCCTATTTTACCCCCTTAGGGGTAGAATTTCCAAAAATCCTTTCTTAATGGATACCTACGTCACAAAAGGAACCTACTGTCCAAATTTCAAGCTTGTAGCCCCAGCGGTTTAGGCTCTGCGTTGATGAATCAGTCAGTCAGTCAGGACAAGTACCTAATTATAATTACAATATAGATAGATGTTTGTATTGTCAGTTTTCCAGATGTCATAATGCACCGCATACGTTGAATACGTACGTTGGATCTGTTTGTCTCTCGCTTTATTGCACTACATTGCTTAGATCGCAAAACTTGCAGAAGTCAACTTGTGCAACAAAACTTGCCGGTTTATTGGGCGGTTAAGGTCACATTTAATCAACCACCCTAATTTAACCGACTTAAAAAAGGTGATTCTGAATTCGAGGGTAATTTAATTTAGTAAAAGCAGTGATTAACCGAGTTAAAACCTATTGGATAACTGCATCCATGACGCCATCTTGGGCCAATCACGTGACTTAACTGTCATAAGAAGATATCCGGAGCAGTAATGTTGTACGGTCAACAACGAAAGTTGGTTAACACTGTTACTTTTACATAATATCTAAAAGACACAAAATTATTCAATACACTGCTTTTCAGAATTTCATATAATAGTCAAGAGTTTGTGTTATTTTATTGGTACATGTGTTCCGATTAAATTTGAATATTATTGTGTTCAGTTATGATTTAAAAAACTGAAGTGTTAACATACTTTTGTTGCTGACTGTACCACGGATAAACCTATGGTTTAGCAACATGTACCTAAGGTCATTGTAAACCTAAACACTGGCCAAGACAGATCTTTTAGTGAGCAACGGGAAGGGAGACGCTGAATGGCAGTGTCTTGATACACGGTGTGACTTATGGTGCCATGGCAACGGCGGTAGCAGCCGATACTCCGGTCACCCATGGATACGTCACCGACATCGTCACCATGGAGACGTTCTTCGCTTACTCCGTGTCCATCGCCACCTGGAAAAGATCAAATTCAATATTAAGAAATTGCTTATGAGATGCAAGAGAGCCTCCACGTGTGACGATACTAAAGTACGTCGGGCGCACCCTGTGTCTGTGCTGATACCAACATTACTGACTAGTATTGGCAAATATAACCATTACTAGCTGTTGCCCGCGGTTTCACCCGCATTCTAGAGTAACTACTTCATGCACCCGAATAAAAAGTAATATAGTCTATCTATGTGTCAAATTTCATCCAAACCTGTTCAGCCTTTAATGCGTGAAATAGTAACAAACATCCATACATCCATCCTCACAAACTTTCACATTTATAGTATTAGTAAGGATTAACCAATAAAGGAGAATGGGCGAAATGTTTAGAAGTTGGTCCTCTCTTTCTCTAGCAATGAGTGTATGTCATTAGAAAAGTCTTTTTATGCAATAAATTTCGTACTAGCACAACTAAAGTCAATTGTTAGTATTTTCGGAGTTATAACACCTTTAAAGTGAAAAATCGTTTATATCCATACAATCATAATTTCTTCTTTATTTGTTACTTATACTAAAGTATCGCTACGTTCTTATCATATTATTTGCAAATAATGTGTGAAGAAAAAGAACTTAAACATAACTGGCGAAACGTGGGAGCATTATACACCTCTGCCTACCCCTTCGGGAAATTCAGGCGTGAATGTTACGATGTTCATTAGATAGGTATCTTAAATAATTATTATGACAAAGCTCCTAGAAAGAAAGAAAGAAAGAAAGAAAAACCGTTTATTCACGTGAGAGTGACGCACATAACATAGCTTTTTATAAAAATAAAATAACTGGCACAGAAATATATTATGCGCCACTACCGCGCGAAACGGCCGACGCTCAGCATAATGCCGTGGCCCGTGCACGAAGGCACGGAACCACGGCGCTGGTTTTCAGCGTAAGCCGGCGTGTCCTATGGAAACACGTGTAAAAAAGATAATAAATACATAGCAATATTTGAGTGTTAACATAGTTTTTAAATGGTTACATTTAATGAGCTTGAACTCGATAAATACTAATAATTGACAGTAGCTGTAACACAAAAAAAAACTGTTCTACTCAAAATAACCTTTCTATTGATATATCACTCATTGCTAGAGGAGGTGTAGACCAAAAGGCCCATTCTCCTTTATCTATAAATAAATAACACTTCTATTCGATAAATAAAATTATCGTTATCGAATAAAAATATCATTCAACAATTCTCGGTTGGTAGTGTTGGTACCTACTACTGTTGGTAGATCATTCCATTCGTGAATACCATTAGCGAAATTAATTTTTCAATGAAAAAATTAACTGGTATTGTCAACCAATAAAATTATCGATGTTTCTTTATCAATTACCAGTTAACATATAAATAAAATCAACCTATAACGCCATCTCTATTACTGACTGGCAAAACTTTTCAACATTTGTTTGTTTCAAATCATACGACAGATTTTTCAACTACTTCTACTTATCCGATTCTCATGAAACTTCGCACACAAATTCAATTCCCGTGACAATACAAAATTATAATAATTTCAACCTTCAATCCTCAAATTCTAATGCTGCAGGGATACTGCCTTCCTAAAACGTGAACGTGAAAACGTAACAGTGGCAAACAGGTACGTAGATCATTAAAATACTTGTTTTAAATATTCTATACATGTTCATTATGGTGCATCCAGACCTGACGAACGCGCCGCGAATGCGCCGCTCGCGAGCCGCTCGCGTGCATGTCATGTTCGTACAAAGCTCTGCGCGCCGCTCGCGCGCAGTTCGCGAGCGGCTCGCGAGCGGCGCGCGAGCTGCGCGCGAGCGGCGCATTCGTCAGGTCTGGACCATTACGTGTTAAAAACAAGTGACTGCTTTAAAAAATACCTTTAAACAATTTTTTTACAACTTGTTTTAAGGTATAAACGACACTATGTCTAAGTGCCGATTTCACCAACGTCGAATAACTTTAATCGAGGAATAAATTTGACGTTTTGACAGCTTTCGTATAGAAATTCTGTCAATACGTCTGTCTTATTCCTTGGATAAACGCTATCCGACGTTGGTAAAATCGAGCCTAAGTAAATTTATATAAAAGTATAGGATATACACCGTGAAATTTTGTTCTTTTTCATTCCGCGCTATAGTAAATCGTTCGCCACGTTAGACACAGGGCGCGAGCGGGTCGTGTTGGCACACGCTTAACTAAACTAAGCTACCGAACATCTTGACGAGTTTGTAGAAAATGGCGCCGGTCCTCTTATTCACTAACTAAACTAAAATTAAAGAATTGCTATCTTTTACTAACAGACGGCGCGAGAAGGGACGTTGATAGATAAGAACTAAGAGATGTCAAACTAGTTTACGCCTTGAACGTCAGCGTGTTTTTATTCGATACGTTTTGACGTATCGTCTAAATATGTACGGAAAATTTAGGTCAATTAAATTTGACAGCTCTTATTTATGTCCGTCTCTTTCTTATTTTATCTGAGTGAAAAAGATGTCAATAGTCTAGTTAAGTGTAGTTTGTACACAATGTTATTTTGTCTTATTTTCAACTTTGACCCGACTATTCGACAGTACTACTGAAACAGAGTCACTACACCGCGGGTCAAGAACGAATAAAATTTCACGGTGTATACATGGACCAAGACACTCACTGATCTGCACAAGTAGTGACACTAGTATTCTGGCGTAGTGGGTAACATCATAACACTCGGTGGCTCCGGCGATTCGTCGCTTCCAGAGTCCACATCTGCCATAGTCGTCTTTCTCTCAACATCCGGCTTAATAATGATCACGGGCAAATCTTGGACATCTGGCGCATATGCCCATTTTCTGTATAGATTCTTAGCGATATCTAGAGTTGTAGACCATAACCTTATAAATGATAAGTCGTTACTTTGAGTACGAGCGATAACAAATGGTATTTCAACGTTTGCCGTCACGACACGCTGCGTGTCCTTTTCGTTGAAGACTTCACCGGCGTGTTTTGCCTTTACAGCAGCAGACAGAAATAACGACCACCTGGGATAATAGTAGTATCTAAATAACTCTGCCCATTGTTTACAAGCGTAGTCTGAAATCTCCCCGTTCGGTCCCCACAAAGTGATCTGGTTTCGTGCGTTTAGTTCGTATAAGTCAGCTTCATCAGGGGTGAGACCTAAACGTCTCGCTTTCTTAAACCAATCGGAAGCGACGAAATGTTTGTTTTCAAACAAAATATTATCCATATCACTCAGCGCTTCAAGAAAACGTTCGATAGATTTTTCGAAAACGAAAGTGTTCGAGTATCTGTCTTTGACAACGTTCACATAAAGCTGTTCCGCTCTGTATTGTAGTACTTGGCGCGTCACGTCCACAACGTCATATTGGTACCCTTCAGAGTAACAACTTTTGTCGGGGATGAAGACAAGCTTTCTTAACGCCTCTAATAAATCATAGCTTTTGTACCAAGCCCAAGGCTTTATTCTAAAACTAGGTCTTCGAGTTACCACGTATTTGCCTCTAACTCTATTTAGCCCGTTAAAACTATAAACGCTTTTAAGCAAATATTTCCAAGCTTCAGCGGTGGCGTTGCATCCGTATCTTCTCTCGGCGTAGTCCGCTGCCCATGCATCGAGATCCCGAACTGGAGACTTGCGCCAGGCAGACTCCAACATCAAATCGTACACCACATAGTTCTGGTTGATACCTTCAGGAGTGAGGCCAATGCCGATCATTGTGCTGTTAACTCGAGACCTAACTTCATAAACGTCTCTGTTGATTGTCACCATATTACCAAACATGCCCATTGTTCCACCAAAGTTGTGCAGCATGCACCAGATGAAAGGTTGTCCAAAATACATTTGATAAAGATCGTATTGTGGCCACTGCTCTGACTGCAAGTCGAGTATAAGCATTCTGCCAGTTGGCACGGAATTAATGAAAGATTTCACCCTGTTCAAAGGCCACATCAGGGGAGCATCCACAAACATCCAATTTTGAAGAAGCCATACTGCATCTTTGTCAAATTCCGAAAGTGTACGGAATATTTGTTTCGCAGTCTCCTGCACTAACGGTGTTGACAATTCTGATAATTTGACTTCATTAAAGGGATCGGCTGTGTATATGTGACTTACCGGCGTTGACTTACTGCGAGGAGTTATTTCATTCAGAAACATTTTTCCTATAACCGTAAATATAGGATCAAATGGATCCAAGAAAAGGCCACAACAATACTCGTTCCCAAATTTGTTCCACTGATCCACTTTATGAAAGGTTCGATTGGGGTACAGCTTTGAAAATGATACTGGTACGTGACCATTAAAAGCTGGTAGCACAGGTACAATGCCAAGATTGAGCATATTTTCAATGATCTCATTCTGTATCGGACTTTGTAAGTTGTGCCAAGACGCCGGCAGTGGACCTCCCCAGCCGTGGACGTTTCCCATTCGGAGCCAAGACAGAAACGCTGGACCGGTGAAGTGTTTGTCTATTTCTTCTTGAGTCATACCAAGCTGGCGGTAGACTCTCGCCCAGGCAGCTTCCTGGGCTACAGGTGCCAGTGACAAGTTGATACCATTTAGCGCCATCCATTCTAAATGTTTCCTCCAGTCATAAATGTCCCACCAGACGAAGCTATACGACGCTGTACAGACGTTTTGATAATATCGGAATCTGTCATTAGCGACAACAGTTTCATCGACGTCAGGCAGATAGTCAGGTATGTGTACGTTCTTAGTTTGCCACTCAATTTGACTCTTGCAATATTTCTTGAGGTAATAGTTGAAGCCCCACACGGCCGCTAGGCCAGTGCTTGCTCTAATGTTCAGCGTCCCTTCAGATGCTTCCAAATGGAAAGTATCTTTATTATCTTTAAACCACAGGATATCTATTTCGACCGACACTTTTTTGGAGTAACGTTGAATGATATCTAATGCTGCCTTTTTTTGAACTTGTGATGGCGTCACGGTTTGTAGTTTAGTTGGATCTAGATATTCTAAGTTGAGTGCCGATAAAAGAGTCGCTCCTAGAAGGAGCGTTAAAACGACGTACCGCCACATAACGACACTGAAGTCTCACTGAGGCGACCGGCGACCGGTATCCGGTAACAGTTGTATAAGTCACTGTTATTGTATACGTAGCAGTTTGAATATAAACTAAGGAACATCACAAATGATCCAGTACACCTTGCGCGAGTTTAAAAATTACAAAAACGGTTATAGCTATCGTAATCTCGCTTGTATGTTATGTCTTTTTTTTCTTCCGGGTGTGTAAGAGAGATAGAGCTTAGCGATATTCCCGTTTTCGTAATTTAGAAAATCGTACAAGGAAACAGATTTAAATTAATTAATAAAGGGGCTATGTACCTACAATGTAAATACTTTCAGTTTACTATTGATTTCTTTTTGACAATTAAATTGACGGACTGATTAGTGATGTCCAATTTGCAAAATAAAGTTTACTAACGATTAACATTACGATAATCGATTTAATTTTTAACTAATTCGTTAATCAATAATTTGCTGGATGTTTTCTAGTAAAATACATATTAATTTTATGTAAATTGTCGGATGTCTATTATACTTTCTAATGTACTTGGTCTAAAGTATTTTTTAGTCAAATATTAGAAAAAAAACAGACTACTATGAACAGGTGTCGTATTATGACATGCTAAAATCATAATTGTTCCGTTGTGAGAATGTGACAGCGCTTTACGACCTGCATAGCCGCGTCACTTTCTCTCACCAGAACAGTGAGTTATAACAAGTCATAATACGTCCCCAGGACGGACATATCATGCAGCAGACGATTATTTTGTTTGACTGCAACATCTACTTATGTTCAAATTGACCCTTGACTCGTGTTATTTGATAACGGATGGAACAAGTAATTTGTTCCGAGTATCTCATATCACTTTCTTATTTACAAACTATGTCTTGGATTCACTTATCTGTTATATTTTTTTGTTTCTATGTTTGATAACAGTTATTTTATTTAGGTTATTTGAGAATCACTGAGCTAATTGGAATTTAAACCAACACATTTTACTGTCTTTTTCAAACAAAAGATAAATTGTTTACATCGCATTAACATATCATCACGCCTGTATTCCCCGAAGGGTTGGGCAGAGGTGTATAGTAACACCCTCATTTCGCTATTATGTTTAAGTCCCATGTAATAGGGGGCGAGCCTATTGCCATCAACCGGGCACAAATCCAAACTTAAGGCTGCTGCTGAGGAATTCCTCACGGAAAAACCCAATAACACTTTGCCCGACCTGGGGATTGAACCCAGGACCTCACGGTAGTAAAATAAACTCGAAAAGCAATTTATTTTGCGGTCCGACCGATCGCTTCCGCTGATAAACAGCTGTGCAAAGTAAGAAGTTAAGTTTGATGCTGTATACTCACGGCTGGTTGGGGCTCGTCCCCCGGTGCATCACGTTCCCGGTCGGGAGCCGCGCCCCCGTCCCCTGTGGCGCTCGAACTGCCTCCCCTTCTCTCCTCGCCCTCCACTAACGCCAGGAAGCGGACCAGTTCCTCCTCATCGGCTATGCGGAGAGGCGACTTGGGACCGACAATCGCTATTGATACGTTCTGTAACAAAAAGTATGGCAAACCTGAAGACGTAAGAAGACTGATGTTTGGTGTAGTGGCTGAGCGATTGGCTTCTGCGCTACGGGTCGTGGGTTCGATTCCCGCACGGATCAAATATTTGTATGGCCTACAAATAGTTGTTTCGGGTCTGGGCGTTTGTGCATGTGAAGATTTGTGTCTATAAACGCACCCACGAAATCCTGGTGTGGAGCAAAGTTTTTATAAAAAAAAAACTACAATGTACTGTCTAACCTTTTCCCAACTATGTTGGGGTCAGCTTCCAATCTAACCAGATGCGGCTGAATACCAGTATTTTACACGGAGCGACTGCCATCAGACCTCCGCAACCCATTTACTGGGCAATGCCGATATCCGGTTGTTAAGACTTTCGGGCTTCTGACTACCCGTAACGACTGTCATAGGTATTCGTATGACACCCGGGACTGACTGTTTAAAGTGCTCCCCGAGGCACGGAGAAATCTCAATGTTATTTATTTATAATAATATACCGAAATCGTTAAGAGAACTGACTCTATTGGTTCAAAAATTAATTCTTCTTCTTTTCGTGTGGTTAGTGACTAACCTGGTGTCAGAGTTTATACCGACCATAGGCCTCTAACTTGGCTTCACATGCCGTCGAGAAATATCTCTCAGGCATGCCGGTTTCCTCACAATGTTTTCCTTCACCGTTTTTAAGCAAGTGAAAATTATACAATACGCACATGAATCCGAAAAGTCAGAGGTGCCTTTGGTTCGAACTCGAGCCCTATGACTTGATAGTCCGACAGTCACACCACTAGTCTATCACTGCTAATAATTTCATTGAAAATGTGGCCACCCAAACGCATACAAAAAAAATCATTCAAATCGGTCAAGCCGTTTAGGAGGAGTTCAGTGACATACACACGTACAGTCGAATTATATATATAAAGATAAAGATTATAAAGATGTTTACTAATATTATTGTTATAATCTATACTAATATATTATAAAGAGGAAAGATTTGTATTTTTGTATGTAACGAATAAACTTAAAAACTACTGGACCGATTTCAAAAATTCTTTTGCCATTAGAAAGCTACATTATCATTGAGTAACATAGGCTTTATTTATTACTGGAAAAAAACTTCTTACGCGGGCGGAGCCGTGAGGACACAGCTAGTAATATATAAATTGAATTGAATAATGGAATTGCTGGTAATGAATTGTCATTGTGATTGTATAATTGAGTTAATGCTTTTGGAATTGAATTGCTTCTATTCATTTAATGATAATTGTCATTTTACGCACATAAAATCACGCCTATAATCCATGAAGGGTTTGGCAGAGATGTATAGTAACACCCTCATATGGCCGTTAAGTTTAAGTCCCATGTAATAGGGGGCGAGCCTAGTGCCATCAGCCGGACACAAATCCAAACTCCGGCCTGCTACTGAGAAATTCCACACGGAAAAACTCAATAACACTGCCCGACCTGGGGATCGAACCCACGACCTCAAGACCAGCAATCACGCTTCCCACCACTAGACCAACGAGGCAGTTGTCTTTTATTGATTAAAAATGATTTAAGTAATGTAACCAAATATTGTACGTAGAGAAGTTAGCGAAACAATGAAGTCTTAATTTATATAATACTAGCTGTATCCTCACGGCTCCGCCCGTAGCCTATGTTACTCAGTGATAATGTAGACTTCTAACGGCAAAAGAATTTTTGAAATCGGTCTAGTAGTTTTTAAGTTTATTCGTTACATACAAAAATACAAATCTTTACTCTTTATAATATTAGTATAGATAGCTGTGCCCTCGCGGCTCCGCCCGCGTAACAAGCTTTTTTTTCATTTAAATTATTTTTTGATAACATTCTATCGCCTATGTTCATCAGGGATAATGTAGGATTCTAACAGTGACAGAATTTTTCAAATATGTCCAGTAGTTTCAGAGCCTACTCAATGCAAACAAACAATCAAATTTTTCCTCTTTATAATATTAGTTTAAATCTTGTATTTAACCGTGCTTCAAGCAATAAATGATTTATTATTAATATCTAGATCTATCCAACCATATTGTTTTTAGGAGAGAACAAAGAAATATACTTACATACCTTACACTTTCTTCTCTCAACAAGTTTCTAATTCCTCATAAATTAGTACCTCATCATCAATCTACCTTGTTTTCCCTATCACATAATTATATAATATCATATATATATATTACAATATTTATAAATGTATATATATATATATATACCTATATGTAAGTAATATGTCTATGTATGGTGTGTAGTATATATTTTGCAGCAGTACACCATGGACTACCCCCTCTATCTTATTCATTGACTTCCTGTTCATCCAAAGGTTGTCTGGTAGATATCGCTATCAGCGATAAGACCGCCATTGTACCCTTTAATGTTTGTTATTGTATAAGAGCTGTGTTACAATTTTGGTGTACAATAAAGTATATTCTATTCTATTCTACATATAAGATGAGCCTATAAAGAATAGATATAGGAATGGCGGCTTGTATTTATGAAATGCACAGAGTAGTTAGCAAAATAATAAAAAAAATATCAGTTTGTTTTATAGTAGTACTGGTAGCCTAGAAGTTAAACGTTTGCCTTCCATGCAGCAGGGTCCGAGTTCAATCCTGGCCCGCACCTGTTTGAATTCATGTGCAGATCATAATTAAATAATCACTTGCATTGACTTTGAAGGAAACCTGCACCCCTGAGAGGGCTCCATAAACTTCTCAATGGTGTGTGTAGTCCGCCAACCCACTCCAGGCTAGCATGGAGAACTAAAGCCTAAACCCTTCTCACTCTGAGAAGACGCACGTGCCCAGCAGTGGGACAGTAATGACTTGATACATATCAACCTAGCTGTTATTATTAAAACATACACCTTACCTTAGTGTTAAGATCCACTTCATTGGGCAAGGTATCTCTAAGAGCCCGTAAACCATGAGCCACGAGGTCCTGAAGATCGCAGTCCATGAAAGCAGTCAGGTGCTTCTCAAGGTAGGTTCGAGCTGACTGGGAACGAGCTCCGATAGCCATGGCACGGCAGTCGAAGAAGTTGGCTGATGGGCACGTCTGGTAGATATGGGGACCTTGGTCCTGCAAGGAGTAGAAAAGTTGAAGTATGATGGGGTAAGGGCAAATTAATTAAGATTTCTAACTAGTCAATTAAATTCCTTATCGCAATCATATGATGAAGATCACCTGTGGTTTGCTTGTAAGGGGCATTCAAGTATTACGTAAGCAGAATTTTAGTAATTTTTGACCCACCCCTCCCCCATCTCAGCAAAAGTAAGCAAAGCTTTTACCCCCCCTCGCTACGTAAACATTGGTATATTTTTTTTTAAACTGATCAGGTTTCTTTATTGTTATTCATGAGCAGCAGTTTTTAAGTCTAGAAAAATAAGTAAATAAATAAAAATTGTTGACGTAATCATCATCTAGACACCCCCGTCCCCCATGTCATTAAAAATAACCTAAGCAAAGACCCCCTCACCCCCCTTTGGTGCTTACGTAATACTTGAATGGCCCCTAACTAACTAGGCTCAGACTGGCAGATGGCTGGCTATCTAACATGCGGGTCCAACAGAACAGCAGTAGTATCACAAAATGTGACACAACTGACTGCAGCCATCAACCTGCTAACTCAAGGTCGTTCTTTTGGGAGATAATGGTACTGTGGCGACATTTACCACGCCACATGCGAAATGCGCAGCACGACGATGACTTAGCAGTCTACAGCGACAAATAATAACAATCCAAAAATGACATCACAAATCCTGCATCGCTATATCAAGATTTGACATGCAGATAGTATAATACAACTTTCCAACATCCACTGTTGGCAGTAGCCCGCCAGGCATAAAACCCGCCTGGTTGGAGGACCCTGTCTTTTCGTTGGAGGGACACCGTACCTTGTTCCTTCAAAGGACATGACTTTCTTTTTAAATATTATATTTTACCTGTCTAAAATAATATTTGTCTTTTATTAATGAACTAGCGACCGGCCCCGGCTTCGCACGGGTGCAATGTAAATACTAATGTGGGGCAAAATAAATCTTCCTTTTGAATCACTCTATCTATTGCTGAAAACTGCATTAAAATCTGTTGCGTAGTTTAAAAGATCTAAGCATACAGACAGCGGAAGCGACTTTGTTTTATACTATATAAAGAATGATAGTGTGTCTCAATCAGTATAGTGACTACTTATTTCAGCACAGTGGATTGCAGTTAAGAGTCAAGTGATGATACTTACGTCATATCCAGCAACAAGCAGCCCAACTCCAAGCGGTCTCTTGTCGTATCTCTGCGTACAGATCTGCATCTTATTGCCAACCAGACCAATCAGTCTGCCAACTGGCATTGGTGCATCATGAGCATACTGATAATTCAGACACTCGGTGCGCATGAATCGGCTAGAAAATACAATGGGATATAAGTTAACCACACATTTTTAATAAGATTGCTGATCAAAAAAACTATAAACATATTTGTCTAACAATAACGGTAAATGTTAGGAAACATGATATTTGAAATTTTTGGTTGTATATGTTGAGAACTGAAACAATGTTGCACATTTTGACAGTACTAAACTAGACCAAATGCAATTGTCACTTTCTTTTTCTATTGAAACAGAAAGAGACAAACACGCTTAGTTTAGTTTAGTCATGTCAAAGTATGCAACAGAATCAACACCAATGGGAAACTTAGCACAAATTATTTAAAAAATAGGTTTTAATAACAAATTAACTTTTTGAATGTCACCCTATACATGTATGAGCACTTCCCTCTATGTAATGCTACAAATTCATCATACTTTTTTGACGGCTATTAACGTTGTTGGTGTCCAAGCACACTTTCATTTGACTTCTATAGCCGTTGATGGCGTTCAAAAGGTTTAACAAGGATTAGCCTAAACAAATAGATTTGAGAACTTTGGTAATTAGATATTATTGTGGTAGGTGTACAAAAATAGGCAATTACCTCAGCATTCTAGCATCTGCTGTCAACCCAGAAATGGAGATACCAATATGCTCATCAATAGCAATAACTTTCTTCTGGTAAGCGGATAGTTCACTCACTGCTCTCTTTAGGGCAATAAGAACAGCAAACTGTTTGTTCTTCAAGCCTACAGTAGCAGAACCTAGCTTTACAGCTTCCATAGCATACTCCACTTGATGGAGACGGCCCTGGGGACTCCATACCGTGACATCACTGTCATACTGATTCCTGAACTGTAAAAAAAAAGTTTTTATATTATTGTAGCTGGCTGTTGGGTAATTATTCCTTTGATTAAAAACAGAAGTATAGATTATAACTTGGAAATTGTAATGGCTGCTTACATGGCTACATAGAAAATTAAGTTAAATGGCCCGTTTTTGCAATATAGGACAATTCATTCATTCATCTTGATGCCATTATAAGAAATCATTATATCAAAATTACAAGCTTCTTTTAAATCCATAATTATTTAGGTTATGATTCCAAACAATTTATCAATGAACAATTTATTATTGCATAAAATGTTTATTTTAAACACCAAATATACTTTGAAAGAACTTTATAAGAAGCATATCATAAATATTTGGATAGAAACGGCGGAATAACGCCGATAAAGTACTTTTTGTTTCGGCAATGACAGGGCACAATCGAAAAGTATTGAGTGAGATTCAATGAAAACGAACTAAATTCTCTCAAGTTAAGACATCAATAATCAAAAAAACTCTCTTACCATGTCGAAATAAACTTTTTAGTGTTAATTTCACAAATATGTAAGTTTTATTTTCAGCAAACGAAGCCGACGATGGTTTGGGAATATTGAGATGATTATGAAATTGAAATTGACAACTTAACGCTTAACCTGTCAGTCTATTGTCATTTGTCAAATTCAAAGTAAAGTTTTTGATAGCGTAATATCTTGTCTATGGTGTTTGACGACTGACTTGGAACGTCGTAACCATGTCTATCGTAACATTTCAGTTACAGCAGTTTGACAATAATTATGAGCATGTTCTCCACAAAAATGGCAGGGCTGTGTATGAAGAAAAAATACTTTGTATAAAAAGATCTCAGATTAATAACAAGCAAGCACATTTATTATAGCATTATAATATGATGCACAGTTATTGATATACAAGAAAGAAATTGTGCACAGTGTAATTATTATAATTAATCTCTTCAAGCATTGATACCACCAAATTCTAATCCATAATATTCAATTTGCCTGCGCAAAACGATAAATTTTTGTTTCTAGGCTGTTTATTTTCGTGTCAGTCAACCAGAGTGGCACTAGTGTTGCTGTAGGTGTCACTACTAGTAGGTTCACGTTCCGTAGTAGGTATACCGTTGCAGAACTTGCAGAGTATGTAAAGTATGCAGCGTTGTACAGTAGATGGCGCTACACGTACAAGTTGCTTCGGAATATTTTAGGCTAAACAGAATGGGCTACGACGGACGTATTCTATAACAAACTATTCCATATTACGTAATCGAAGGTTGGCAGAAAAATACTAGAATTTGTTATTAAATAATTATTCCCTTTATGCATTTTTATACACATAGGTACATATCTACCTATACTTTTAAGTAAATAATTATAGAGTTTAGTATCAAATTGTCTGTTTTTATCCTTACCTACGTACTTTAGGAGGAAATGCGGTCGGCATTTAGTCCATACAAACGTATTCCTCAGTTTCCTCCTTGGATAATGTCACTAGAGCAAATATTTTTTACCATGTGATATAATATCTACCACGACTATGTCCCTATGTTTTGTTTTTGTCAATAAATTAATTATTAATAGAACTAGAAACGTTTAAACTTTACATAAATCGACCGGTTTTACCACCGTTTTCAAACATCTGGCAAACAAATTTGACGAATATAAAAAATAAAAGAAAAACATACAGACATAACCAGTCTTTTTTACATTATTACAGAAAAAAAATTAAAATCGGTCCAAATTTGAAGAAGGAAACGGAAATACGAAAGTACGATTTCGTTAATATTGCACAGGAGAAATCAGTTCGAGATGCAGGTGTCTCTTTCGCGCTCAAATGAGAAGGTTTGCGGGAGGGGTGGGGCGGAAATAGATCGGAAAAACCTATTCAAATCTATACTAATAATATAAAGAGGAAAGATTTGTATTTTTGTATGTAACGAATAAACTTAAAAACTACTGGACCGATTTCGAAAATTCTTTTGCCGTTAGAAAGCTACATTATCACTGAGTAACATAGGCTACGGGCGGAGCCGTGAGGACACAGCTATTATTAATATTTTGCAATCCGCGTTTCCTCTTAACAAAGCTTTTTATGTAGGTATTCGAATGTACAAAAATACTTGAATGAATAAGTAGGTACCTACTTCACAATCATTGAATAAGTACAATATTATTAATATTTTTTTTAGGAAATCATCTAGAATCATCCAGTATAATTATGTTGATTTCCATTAAACGTGTTTACCTACATACGAGAAACACATCCTTATTTCATCAGCTATCCAACAAGCTATGAATGTACTTAACTTTTTTTTTAGATATTCTTATTACCTAAGTAATTCATTTTTGGAATAAATTACCTAAATTCTTCTTCTTTAAAAAGTAACGCTGCCGCGCTCAAGGATTTCTCCTGTATCGTGGGTGCGTTTACAGACACAAATCTTCACACGCACAAACATCCAGACCCGGAACAACTAATCCGTAGGGCCATACAAATTGTTCTTCCGTGCGGGAATAGAACCCACGACCCGTAGCGCAGAAACCGATCGGTCAGCCACTGCACCAAACGTGTCGTCATAAATACAATCATAATTATACAAGGTTAGGTAGTCGGAAAGGGGGTACTAACCCGCGGGCCACTTAATGTATCACTGATGATTATTTTAAAGAAAGTGTTAAAATTTAAAAATTCGATTTATTTTTTTTCCATGAAAAAATATTTTTATTTTAGTTTTTTCAAATTTTTTTCATTCCTGCTTTAGTTATGAATTCAGAAAATGGAGTTTCTAATCCCTGACCCCAAATATGACGTAAAATGTAAACACGTCTGATCATAGCTGAGGGTAGATAGAATTTAGCATATTTTTTATGAAATCTTTGAACAGCTATTTCTCTTGAACTATTGACTTTTGGGGAAAGTTGTAGAACAAAAGTTATCCATTATTATGTGGGTACTTTAACTTTTCGGCTTAGTACCCCCTTTCCGACTAACCTTGTATAACATTTTTCTATTCTAGATTTTATTGTTACTTTGCACCTCTGCGTCCGATACAATTCGCTTTTCGCAACTCTTTATTATCTTCCTCATCACTTCTACTGAGGCCACCTGCACCAGTGTGGAGTAGACTGTCTTTAATGTGGCGCCAAATATAAAGGTCAGGCCTTTATGTTCAGGTCATTTTGATGCAGTGGCGTAGCGTGCCTTGGCGGGGCCCCGTATAAAAATTTGTTTGGGGGCCCTAAGGAAGGGTAAAGATTTCTCACAAAAGAAAAAAAAATGTTTGCATAAAATTTAAAGAAAAATATTTATTCATCATAATCTATCTGTCACTTTTTCCAAAATTTTTACAAACAATTCAATTTAAATATACACTCTCCTTGCCTATTTTTTTCGGCAAACTGATTTATTAAATCATTTATAGCTGATGATGACTTTAGTTTTTCTAAAGTTTCTGCCTCTATGGGCAATAGTGACAGGTCTGACAGTTTTTATTAATTTTTGCTTACGCACTTTGGGGGCCCCCGTGGCCCGGGAGCCTCGTATAATTGATACGGCAGATACGGCGGTAGCTACGCCTCTGTTTTGATGGCCACGGTCCACGGCCTACTGTACTGGCCCTCACTGAGATCCAACGATTGAGGAGTCATGTGGCCAAACGCTGACGTAAGTAGGTACACCATAATACCTTTGAGGAACAATAGGTACTCCAAAACCTTTGAATTTTCGGTGTGTGTACCGAACCGAATACATCAGTTAGAATAAGCATGACAAGCTAATCTTACTTTTCATTTGACGTGTCGTACGTGACAAGTCGTGTGTTACCACCATTGTGTAGTATCCTGAGAAATGAACGGTAAGCTGACTCGATGTCCTACACGAACGGAATACACAATCGCAATCTGGCATGTCTTCCAAAGATGATGAATTAAAAGCAGATAGCTAATCAGATTTTACTTCGACCTGCCGCAGTCTGCCACATGAGCCTGGACAGCACCACCTCTCCCTCAATATCTAAAATAACTATTAAAATCTTATAAATCTGTGGCCTGAATCTCTGTCATACGAGTACCTATGACAGTCGTTACGGGTAGTCAGAAGCGTGAAAGTCTGATAACCGTTCTAAGTTTAGGATATCGGCATTGCCCTGTAAATGGGTTGTGGAGGTCTGATGGCAGTCGCTCCGTGTAAAATACTGGTGCTCAGCCGCATCTGGTTAGACTGGGAGCTAACCCCAACAGAGTTGGGAAAAAGCTAGGCAGAACATTTGTGGCCTGAAATCAAATCTAGTGGTCGCAAGCGCGTTTGCTGAGCATGGAGTCCTGGGTTCCATCCCCGAGTCGGGCAAAGTGTTATTGGGTTTTTACATTAGGAATTTCTCAGTAGCATCCCGGAGTCTGGATTTGTACCCGATTAATGGCAATAGGCTCGCCCCCTATTACATGGGACTTAAACATAACTGGCGAAACGAGGGTGTACTAAAACACCTCTGCCGAACCCTTGGGGGAATACGTGGCGTGATGTTATGTTATGTTTTATTTGAAAACCAGTTCTGAAATGACACCCTAACTAAGGTCTTCGCCCAAAGATGCTCAACACGCTAGACAAGCGGTGATGACTAAAGAGTATGTCTTCTCAAACCCCCGAAGGTGCATATCGACGGTTAAAAGGAAATAGGGCATAAGCGACATTTTGGTCAAAAATGAGTTATATATGCCATTGGACTTGAAATTTTCTGCTCTTTCGAATGCGCTTACTCCCATGGCTCTACGATAATTTTATAACTGTTTCACTTTTCACAATATCTTAATAAATGACAAAAATACGTCAGTTTTTCTAAAATTTAAAACTGAACGGCTCTCCTGAACATTTCATCTTTTGTCGCTTATCCCCTATTTCCTTTTAACCGTCGATATTATCACCAGCTTGGAATATACCAATTGGCAAGTTAGCTAACTTCAGGGGTTCAATTCAACCGCATCTGGTTAGACTGGAAGCTGACCCCAACATCATCATCTTCCTGCCCTGGTCCCAACATAGTTGAGAAAAGGGTAGGCAGAACCAACGTAAGCGCACGTTATTAAACTTACTGTGCAAGTTGACTCTTGCAACTGACTTTCAAAGTGTGGACACACGCAGCAAGTCGACAATGTAGTGTAATAACTTGCATAGTAAAGATTTGGATCATAAGTAGTGTGATGTGGGGTTTAATTGGGACGTAGGAGGAGAGGAGACAAGAGGAGATGTGTTTGAATAAACCAATCCGATTTCGTTATATCCACATCTCTTCTCCGCTTAGCTTGGGTGGAAATGGATCAAGCGGAGAGGAGAGGAGATGTCTCATTTTTCTATAGAATTTTGTGCGGCGAGCGAGCAAGTGGCGCGGCAGAGCGGAGAAGTGTCTAGTCCGGCGGCCGTCTTCCTTTCGTAGACAGAACTTGACTGGTTTCGATCTCTCACAGCTCACATCTCTGCTACACAAAGCTGACATCTCCTCTCCGCTACACTTCTCCTCTCCGCTTTGATGGAAATAACCTGCCAGCTTCGCACCACATCTCCTCTCGTCTCCTCTCCTCTCCGCTTTGGTGGATACCGGGCCTTAGTTTTAAGCAGTCTATCATGCCATCACTGGCACGATAGTACTAGGTATATTTTATAGTCTTAAAAGTTTTTATACTAAACTATACGTGTTACAATTATACTTACTCTCTATGATTAATACTAATCTTACAATCTAACCTTACATTCCAAACCCTACGTGATGTATGTGTGTACGTGCTACACACCACAGCTGTAGTAGGTAGGTGTTTCCGCGTGCAAGTTCGTGGAATTTGGGAAAGATAGACTTGATCGCTTTCCCTGTCGGTACCTGGAACCTAACCTAGAAACTTTTTTGAGTCCTATGGTTCATAGGCGTATTTAGGGTGGGGCAGATGGTGCGCTTACCCAACCCTGGCACAGGAAAGACTAGGTAAATGATTTAGATTTAGTCAACTCACAACCCATGTCCACAGAATAATTACCCAAATTAGGCAGACCAATGCCCGACTCCGTCTATACTTATTTGGACCTCAAAAATAAGGTCATGGGGCAAAATTGTCCCATAATCCCATCCTGCACTTCCAGATTTATTGAAAAGATGAATGTTTACTGTCTGACTGAGTTTGCCCCACCCTGGATAAAATCCTTCCTAAGCCCATGCCTGTAGATACCTGAAACGCAAACTAGAAACTTCGTCGAGTCCTCTGTTTAGTGGTCCACCCTTATACGTCATAACTGGCGTTAAATGAATAATGCCATCAATTAACCTCATAACATGGTGTTTAATTTTTCTTCTAACTAATGACATTTCAATGAATCCATTACCACCCATCGCAGTTTTTGTCTATAGCTAAAATATATTATATTGTCTGATCGCTAAAGTCGTTGTAATATTTCATTTTCCGGTTTTTCCTCGAGTAAGGCCTTACTACAGTCCAGCCATTTTAATTTTGTATAAAAAGTAAGCAGTGTTAGCCTAGCGGTTGAACGTTTGCCTTCCATGCAGGAGGGTCTGCGAGTTCGAACCCGGCTCGTACCACTGACTTTTCAAATTCATTTATGGATCAGAATTTGATAATCACTTGCGACGGTGAAGGAAAAACATTGTGAGGAAACCTGCACACCTGATATTGATCCTTAAAGATCTCGATGGTGTGTGTAGAATGGCAACCCGCACCAAGCTAGTGGCGGACTAAGGCCTAACCCCTTCTCATTTCTGAGAAGAGGCCCGTGCCCAGCAGTGGGACAGAAATAGGCTAATAATGTGTGTATAAAAGGTACACAAACGTTTAATTCAAAAAGATTCAGCGTTTTTTAACCGACTTCCAAAAAGGAGGAGGTTAATATGTTCGTCTGTATGTATGTTTTTTTTTTTTTTGTATCGTCATCGTTATTTCATATCATATCTGATGAAGAACTTCGGAGATAGACAATGGAACTCCTCAATGACGAACAGTACGCATATTGTGATTATGTGATTATGTTACGAGCAGCGTCTTTAGTAGGTCCAACCAAGTTTTAATTAAGGCCACTAAAATGAAAAAAATAAAAACTTTTTTACAAAAAATTTAAACCGACTTCAAAAAAGAATAAAATAATTACCATATAAAATTAACAGTTTCAGAAGTCGGTGCCTTCAATTTGGTTCAGCGTGGATCAGCACCGACTTCTGAAACTGTTAATTTTATATGGTAATTATTTTATTCTTTTTTGAAGTCGGTTTAAATTTTTTGTAAAAAAGTTTTTATTTTTTTCATTTTTATCTATTAAACGTACATTTTATTAGAGAACTGAAATAGTTGTAGAATAAGTTTAGGTAAAGGTATTTTAATAGTAAGTCAATGGTGTCTAAGATTAACTTAGAATGTACATAATTATTGGCCAAATACTCAAACAGTACTCAAATTTAAGTTGCCGTTAAGTCTCGTGCTGTTTCTGTCACTCTAATTCGAAGTGACAGTGACAGCACGAAATTAACGGCAACTTATTTATTTTTTTAATGACGTTGCTCCACACTAGGATTTTTCCCCTGTATCGTGGGTGCGTTTACAGACACAAATCTTCACACGCACAAACATCCAGACCCGGAACAACTATCTGTAGGCCATACAAATATTTGTTCCGTGTGGGAATCGAACCCACAACCCAAAATTGAGTATCGTTTGTGCATTTGGCCATCTGACATTTAAAATAGTCATATTAGTATTTGCCAGGTTAGGAACCCACAACCTGGTGCTTAAGGAATAGGAAACCAATTCTACTTAACAAAAAGACACGTTAGGTGCAATGGCTGAGCGATTTGCTTCTGCGCTACGGGTCGTGGGTTCGATTCCCGTACGGAACAAATATTTGTATGGCCTACAGATAGCTGTTGCGGGTCTGGGCGTTTGTAGATGTAATGATTTGTGTCTGTAAACGCACCCACGATACAGGAGAAATTCTAATATGGGACAACGTTTTTGATAAAAAAGAAAGAAAAAAAACTGTTTAAAATCGCATTCGACCCATACTTTTTCTTATAAAGACAACAGCGGAGAAGAACAGCGGTTCTGCCTAGCCTTTTCCCAACTATGTTGGGGTCAGCTTCCAGTCTAACTAGATGCGGCTGAATACCAGTATTGTACACGGAGAGACTGCTGTCATACCTCCGCAACCCAGTTACAGGGCAATGCCGATATCCTACGGTTAGACCGGTTGTCAGACTTTAGGACTTCTGACTTCCTGTAACGACAGTTATAGGTATTCGTATGACACCCGGGACCTACTAAACTTGCTCTCCGAGGCACGGGGATGTCTCGATGTGTAACGAACGGTCCCATCCACAGACTGACCGCGGCAAGTGCACCTTAATTAGCCAGGAGCTTCTCCTTTAAGAACAGTGGTAGGTAGATACAGTTGCAATTTTAAACATTTTTTTATCCGACTGCCAAGAAAGGGTTATGTTTTTCGCGCGTATCTTATATTATGTTTGTAAAATCTTTATTACTTCATGTCTTCCAAACAGCTGGATGGATTTCGACGGGTTTTTTAGACGAATCTTAGGTATCGTTATATTCGTTTTAAAAACTTAAGTGTCCTTAGATAGGTGTTTGAAAAAAAAAACTAAATGGCGGATTTTTGGCTCAAAATAGTAATACCTACGTTAATAAAAAAAACCAAACCTATCAAGTAGGGTGTCAAAATAAAGAAAATTAAAAGGGGATTACAAAAATACATATAAGCTATATGTTTAAATTTAATTAGGAATAATAAATTGGTTCAAAAAGCTTTTGATAGCGTAAAAATGTGCCATGTTTATGTCGGACCTCGTCCTACCACGGGACACTAAATAGTCTAAAATAAAATAAATAATTTAAAAAATTCATTTTATTTTTGCAGTCGGGTTTTTGATTTTTTAAAATTATTTAATAGAACTGTCCTCCATGTTCGTTAATATTAGCCACCACGTATCCAGGTAGCTGTACCGACGAAAAACCTGTGAGATCAATTAGTAGGGGATACAAGTTTCACCCGCATTGCGTTCCGCTATACGGAATCACGGAGCCATTTCACTGATCTGTTTTTTGCGAGATACCACTTAGCTTTGATAGTTGATTGATTGATATTTTAGTTTATGCGTTAAGTGGAACGTTTATTCTCTTTCATGTTTCTTTTGTTTGTCTTGTTAGCAATATTGAACACTGTTACCACAAAACAGATAGGTACAGAAGTCAATCTACATACAAGTGCGCTCGAGCAACGCACACATAGATACTGCTCACGGACACGATATCTCGGACCGTTTGGGACCAGAGTGCGAGTGAGTGTGAGCGCGAGTGCCATGCGCTTGAGAGAGATAGATATATAGATAGAGCGACCGCCGAGCGTAGGTATGAAAAGTGAAGTACATACATGTGATTGACTTCTGTACCTATCTCTTTTGTGCTGTTACTGTTGGTGGTTGATATGAGTTCTGTTTATGTTTAAGATTAAAACCTTCGATTGTTGACTGTTACCACAAGTAAATTTGCTAGAAGTACCTAAACCAAATGAACAATACGGAAAAGCGGACAGGAAATGGGAAGGTACTCACGGTTCCTGGTCTCGTTCTTACTTGATGTAGGTGCACCTATTGTTCTGGGACGTCCCGTAATGTATGAATTGCGCTTAAAACAGATCACTTCACAATGTTTTTAGAGATCTTGTTCGGAGCCGGTAGAAGGCCGCCCTCTTGAGTTGTTGGAACGAATGAGAGAGTGAGTTGATGATTGAATGTAAGAAGGATATTGGGTGAATGGGAAAGGAAGCGGAAGTGTATTATGCAGTCGTTTTAATACTTTTTACATACTTTAACAGTCACAATTATGTTGTGTGGTTACAGGTTAAGAATAGGCCACCCTTTATTGAACCATAGATGTTGTAGAGGTGACTAAGGGTTAATCTTCAAAGGTCTCAAGTTCGACCCCAAGACACGCACCTCTGACTTTTCGGATTGATGTGCGTACCTATTGTATAATTATTACTTGCTTAAGAACGGTGAAGGAAAACATAACATCGCGCCTTGTATACCCTGAAGGATTTGGCAGAGGTGTATTTAGTACACCCTCGTTTCGCTTGTTATGTTTAAGTCCCATGTAAGTTTTAGTTTAAGTTAATTTTAGAAAACATTATGTTTTTAATTTTAAGTATCCGTATGCGTCCGCGTGGGCGGGAAATAAATACATTTTCTTTCTTTCTTTCTTTCTTTCTATGTAATAGGGGGCGAGCCTATTGCCATTAACCGGGTACAAATCCTGACTCCGGGCTGCTACTGAAAAATTCCTAATGGAAAAACCCAATAAAACTTTGCCCGACCTGGGGATCAAACCCAGGACCCTATGCTACGCTTGTGACTACTAGACCAACAAGGCAGTGAAGGGAAACATCGTGAGGAAACCGGCATACGTGAGAGATATTTCCTCTACGGCATGTTAAGCCAAGTCAGAGGCCCATGGGCGGCATAAACTCTGAAACCAGGTTAGTCACTAACCACACGAAGAGAAGAAGAAGGGTTAATCTTATGAACAGCGATGTCTTCCTGTCTCCTCCTCCTCCTTCCGTGTCCGCACGTAGAGAGGTGGTAGGACCCATTCAGTCCGCCTGACTAGCTGCCACCCTCACATTAAAGTCCGGCGCCAAGCAGTTTATTGTGTTCCGCCGTGTGTATGTCTGAGCCAGACGGATACAGGGGAGTCCCTCTATATCTCTGTTCCTTGGATTCGTGTACTCCATCTTAGACTCTGTCTGCGCTTACCACCAGGTGCGACTAGGGCCAAACGCGACCAAGTCAAGAATATAAGATTAAAAAAGTGAATTTTGAATCGGAAACACTTGTTCCGCACATGCTATTTCATTAAATTGAAAACTTAGGCCGGGACCGCACTGGTACGGCGACAGTGACGCGACGGTGATTTCGTGAAAACAAACTCATATAAACATATTTATTATGTCCGTGGCCACACTGCAGAAACGACAAGCGAAATTTATTTGTTCATATCGTAAAGAAATTTCAAATGTTCTACAAGTAATGAGAGTGTCCGCATTAAATAAAATTATTCCGCGACCCGCGACGACACTTGAATTTCTTACGACAAGCAGTGGTGCGACGGCGATTTGTCACGATTTGCAACATAAAAAAAACTACGTTTAAAAAAACCGACTTCAAAAACTAAAAAGTATAAAATAACTTAATATAAAATTAACAGTTTCAGAAGTCGGTGCTGATCCACGCTGAACCAAATTGAAGGCACCGACTTCTGAAACTGTTAATTTTATATTAAGTTATTTTATACTTTTTAGTTTTTGAAGTCAGTTTTTTTAAACGTATTTTTTTTTTATTTTTTTCATTTTTAGTGTCTGTAATAGGTTGTTCTGTAAACTACAATAGGATTTTTCTAGATTACATCAGGTAGAATAATTACATCATCCAGGTAAACTAAAATGTACATAAAAAAATAAAAATGTTCATAAAATGAAAACTACTGGGCCAAACTATTTTAAATTTTTATGGGACCAAATGGCAACTATTCCGCATCAAACTAAAGAAGAATCACGTAAATTGAATCATAAATCTCAGCGTAATCGGTGTACATACATAAAAAAAAACTTATCGAATATAGAACCTCCTCCTTATTGAAGTCGGTTAAATTTGTATATATTGATCTCTTAAACTTAAAACCGTAGGCGACACCCATCTTTCAGAAATGCCTCTGTTAACCACAGTCTTGGACTAGTTATTTAAAGTTAAACAATGCAATCTGATCCAGTGTCGGATTCCGACCGTCAGACGCCGTTAATCCGACACTAACAATAACTTATAACGTTTAAACTCCCTCCGAATGTAATTTAGAACACTATTGTAAAAGGACACTGTTAGTTAAGGCCGTTTACAAACGGGACAACTTTCTGTAGATATTGAGTTGGTAAGATAACATAAAATCACGCCTGTATTCCCCGAAGGGTTGGGCAGAGGTCTATAGTAACACCCTCATTTCGCCGTTATGTTTAAGTCCCATGTAGGGGCGAGCCTATTGCCATTAACCGGGCATAAACCCAGACTCCGGGCTGCTACTGAGAAATTCCTGATTGAAAAACCCAATTACACTTGCCTGATCTGGGCATCGGACCCAGGACCTCATGATCAGCAGTCGCGGTGGCACGTGGTGGCGCGCGGCAGGCGCTAAAGTGCCTCACGTTAAGAACTCATGTTTACTTTATGTATTTTTTTTATTGAATCCAAAAGAATCCCTTGCAGGTTAATCTATGTCGGCAGTACATCGCGAGGTTGGAAGGAATTACATGATTTCATTTACGGTTTGAACTAATTTATTTCTAAAGATTAAAAATCACTTGTACAGAATTAAATACTAAATATTCAATTTAAGTAAAGAACAGGAGTAGCGCGTGAAGGTAGATAGATATCACAGAATAATTCTGTGTGGGTATTATATATTTTATATTTATCGCCGTATGGCGTGTTACTGCAGTCACTGTGCGGTGGCTCGATGTTTTGCTTGATAATGAAGACTCATTCGCACTGGATGTCATTTTTATTATTTGTTTTTATGTGTTTCTTTTTTTAGTTATTTCTCTTGTGGTCTTTTAATATATGGCATTTTAATGATCTTTTGAACAGTCGTAACGACTGTGAATTTTTTATATCTTTCGGCAGAGACTTATAAAGTTTTGTTTATATTAATTTACATCCTGTGTAGTAAAACAAATTATTAAAATACATGTTATAATCAGGGATGTTACGGAGGTGGTTATATCGGAACCGGAGTCGGAGCCGGAGGTTTTAAATCTGATTTATCGAAGTCGGAGTCGGAGGCGGAGGCGAAGTAGAAGACGGATGATGTTCCTTAACGACATGCCACCTTTTCAGGAATATGTTTTCTCACAAATTTTACACTTTGCCGTGTTCACGTTAACTTCACCAAAGTAGTTTCACATAATACTGGTTTTCGGCTTCATTGTTTAGTCTTTAAATGAAATTGTCACGTCGAAAATACCTACTGAATACACTGCTAATCATTTTTAATTCACAACTCATAAGATCAACGGAGGCTCGACAAAACGCATCTGACACACACATGACCGACCAAACAACGGGAAAAGCGAGCGAAAGTCAAGACAAGTCAAATCTTGTATGTACGCGTTCTGGCCGCGGTCGCTCGCTATGTTTCGATCTTCGTTATAACCTCCGATTCAAAATTATCGGAGCCGAAGCCGAAGTCGGAGGTGTAAAATCAATCGGAAGTTCCGACTTTTCGGAGTCGGAGTCGAAGCTCCGTAATATCCCTAATTATAATATATAATAATTATATAAAAAATAGTAGCCCACCGGTATCAGGAACAGGGTCCAAGCTACCGGTGGTCAGGGCCTCAGAGAGCGGAACCTCCTAACAATACGCGCCGTATTCAGAAGTACTGCTTTCTGTATCAGGCCCTTGATCCAGCCACCCAACGAGAACCTCATCAGATGTTGGTCGAGGCTCTTGGCTATTAAGCCATTGGCCGTAACGACTATCGGCACAACGACTGCAGAGTCAACCTCCCACATGTCGACAACCTCGTGTGCCAAGTCTTGATAATAATAATTTATTATTATTATTTATCAATAGTTGAAACGTGTGTAGGACGCCTAAAGTTGCCTAAAATTGGTAATTTTAGTTTATACAGTCACTTAGTTATAGATAACTAGCGCAAAGATAATAATAAGGTATTATTATAACCTAAGATTTAATAAGTTTTTAATAATTATTTAGTAAGACAGTTAACTATCCGTGTTGCTTTCGGCAATATATGGGCCATTGTATAAATAAAATAGGTAATACTTATTACTTGAAAAGATTCCTAATTTATAAAACGAAAATTAAAAATTAATAAATAACAGTCCCTTAAAAAGACTTTTAAGTTAACCGGTTTTATCTTGCAGTGTCTGCAGCATCAGGATATGAGGATTGAAGGTTGAAATTATTATAATATTGTATTGTCATGGGAATTGAATTTGTGTGCGAAGTTTCACGAGAATCGGTTAAGCAGAAGTAGTTAAAAAATCTGTCGCAAGATTTGAACCGAACAAACAAATATACTTACAAAGAAGTTTAAAACTGGTTTCGCAGGCTGTGATTTGGACGGATCACTATTGATTCGCATAAAATTTAATGTCATAATTTATCATGTCATACTATCACTTATCTAAATGATCGTTCTTCGTTCCTATTTCGTCTTTTTAGTGACTAACATTGTGTCAGAGTTTATGCCGCCCATGGGCCTCTGACTTGGCTTCACATGCCGTCGAGAAATATCTCTCAGGCAGCTATACTTATATTACTTATGGCAGTGATAGCCTAGTGGTGTGACCGGCTGACTACCAAGTCATAGGTCTCGAGTTCGAACCAACGGCACGCACCTCTGACTTTTCGGATTCATGTGCGTATTGTATAATTATCACTTGCTTAAAAACGGTGAAGGAAAACATCGTGAGGAAACCGGCATGCTTGAGAGATATTTATCGACGGCATGTGAAGCCAAGTCAGAGATTCATGGGCGGAATAAACTCTGACGCCAGGTTAGTCACTAACCACATGAAAATAAGAAAACCCCTGACGTATTTACATGAAAAATTAATGTAAATTGAACACCCACCTTATTACAACTTTAAATAATAACTCAACAATACTCATAGTAAGTAAAAGAATCAGTTCGTCTTTTGGCCAGACTCCAAGTCTGTCTATGAATGGGCTGCCCACGTCTTGACCTGTCTGATCCCGTCTATACCATGTCTACTTGTAAAAAAAAAGGTTTTGTCACAAATACATTTGATTTATTACTGGTTTAACCTATATTGTCCCACTGTTGAGCAAATTATTATTGTAAATGACCGAGGATCGAGCGTCGTTGCGCGCTAGATATTGGAGCAGTCTATGGTCAGCAGTGGACCGTTATAAACTGATGATGAAGATGAAGCAATCAGTCGTCTTTGACAAATGCCTGAAATCAAAAACAGCGAATTACTTTTATATTTATTTACGACTAGCTGTGTCCTCACTGCTCCGCCCGCGTAAGAAGTTTTATTCCAGTAATAAATATAGCCTATGTTACTCAGTGATAATGTAGCTTACTAACGGCAAAAGAATTTTTGAAATCAGTCCAGTAGTTTTTAAGTTTATTCGTTACATACAAAAATACAAATCTTTCCTCTTTATAATATTAGTATAGAAGTATAGATATAGACTAGTATAGACTATAGATTAGTATAGATATAGATTTGCGAGGTTAAGCTGCGCTTGCTGAGGTCAGTCTGTGGATGGGTGATCGTTCGTTACACATCGAGACCCTTCCGTGTATTGGAGAGCACGTTAAACAGTCGGTCCCGCGTGTCATACGAATACCTATGACGATCGATGCGGGAAATCAGAATCCCGAAAGTCTGACAACCGGTCTAACCTTAGGATATCGGCATTGCCCAGTAACTGGATTGTGGAAGTCTGATGGCAGTCGCTCCGTGCAAAATACTGGTATTCAGCCGCATCTGGTAAGACTGGAAGCTGACCCCAACATAATTGGGAAAAGAGGCTAGGCTTCTTGTTCTTTACGTGTGGTTAGTGACTAACCTGGTGTCAGAGTTTATGCCGCCCATGGGCCTCTGACTTGGCTTCACGGTTTCCTCACGATGTTTTCCTTCACCGTTTTTAAGCAAGTGATATTTATACAATACGCACATGAATCCGAGAAGTCAAAAGGCTAGGCAGAAGAAGGGTTACGGATTCCCTTAGCGACAGAGTCCTCTGTTGGCCTCTTAGTAAGGCCTTTGCCAGCAATAAGGTGTTATAGGCAGGCCGGGAAGTAGGCAATAGCGTTGAAGTCTTTTGCAAGTCGTCCGCTCAACAATGCTTGACAAAGTATATATCTGCCTCGCTTTTTCCCAACTATGCTGGGGTCAGCTTCCAGTCTAACCAGACGCGGCTGAATACCAGTATTGTACATGGAGCGACTGCCATCAGACCTCGGCAACCCAGCTACAGGGTAATGCCGATATCCTAAGGTTAGACCAGTTGTCAGAATTTCAGGCTTCTGACTACGCGTAACGACTATTTTATGTATTCGTATGACACCCGGGACCGACTGTTTAACGTGCTCTCCGAGGCACGGAGGGGTCTCGATGTGTAGCGAACGGTCACCCATCCATGGACTGACCGCGGCAAGCGAAGCTTAACCTCGCAAATCGTACGATCCGCGCGGTTGGTAATTAGCCACGAACCATAACAAAAAGTCATACGTAGAAATAACTATACACGTACAGTCGCAATGAAATAACAGAAGTGGAAGTCGTATTTTTTGTCTATTTGAGAAAGAAATACAATTCTCTACTGTATGAGTTGAGGTGGAGCAGCAGTCGCGCTTGCCACCACTAGACCAACGAGGCAGGTCAGATTCAGATCTTGCTTGAATACAATTATACAAGGTTAGTCGGAAAGGGGGTATTAAGCCGCGGGCCACTTAAAGTATCACTGATGACTGTTTTAAAGCAAGTGTTAAAATTTCAAAATTCGATCATTTTTATTTGCATGCAAAAAGATTTTTATTTTACTTTAAAAAAAAACACATGCTTTACGTATGAATTCAAAAAAATAATTTTCTAATCAGTGACCCCAAATATGGCCTAAATTGTAAAAACATCTGATCATATCTATGGAAAGATAGATTTTAGCATATTTTTTACAAAATTTTTGAAAAGCTATTCCTCTTAAACTATCGAGTTTTGGGGAAAGTTGTAGAACAAAAGTTATCCCTTATTATGGGTACTTTAACACCCTTTCGGCTTAGTACCCCCTTTCCGACTAACCTTGTATTTTCCTCTTAAATAAATGTGTAAAATTTATTAAATGAGAATAGAAGCGGTGACGTGGCTGCTTTGTGGTCAAAAGTAACGAAGAAAGAAACGTTTAAAAATCTGTTTTAACCTTTCAACCTTTTCGCCACCAGCGATAAAATATAACAACATTGTATTTTATTATTATCTTAAAACACAAAGTAAAAAAAATGATATCAAGTCAAGACTATACATTTTCTTTTATGCTTTAAGTTGAAAAGAATATCTGTGTTTAAACGTTTTTTGTTCATTGTATATTTGTTGTTCAAATATTATAATAATAGGAACAGCAGTGATAGCCTTGTGGTGTGACCCTCGGACTGCCAAGTCATAGGTCTCGAGTTCGAACCCAAGGCACGCACCATTGACTTTTCGAATTCATGTGCGTATTATATAATTATCACTTGCTTAAAAACGGTGAAGGAAACCATCGTGAGGAAACCGTCATGCCTGAGAGATATTTCTCGACGGCATGTGAAGCCAAGTCAGAGGCCCATGGGCGGCATATACTCTAAACACCAGGTTAGCCATTAACCACACGAAAAAAGAAGAAGAAGAATAATAGGAAAATAATTGCAGTTTATGTGAATAATAATAAATACTTATTTCAATTTGGACACATGTTTTTGTGTCATAAACTCATACAAAACAGTGGTTGGGCATTCCACCTGAAGATCTTTAAAAAAAATACCATTAGAAATTACTTTAGTGCATTTTATTTTTTCATTTTTGATCTAGGTAAAAGTATGTACATATTTATATCTGCCACACGATCGCTACCACGATTTTCTCACACGACTGTACCAAGACAGTCTACAATAAAATAATGAGTTATGTGTGCAACTGTACTCCCATCCCACGTCCCATGATCTGTAGCAAAATGACGTCACGGGGTGATCACCGCTACCACATAAAATGCTACGCGCACCCGCTACAGCCACCAAAACCGTACAGAGACCGCTACGGCGTAGACGCGCTACGCACCAACCGCGTAAACTTCGTACGACCAAAAGTGTTTTTTCGGGTATGTTTTTAACATATTTTATTGTGTATATATTATGTATAGTGTTATAACAGTGGTATAAGAAAAAGTTTTCGGAAGTTTCCTAACTCGAGTAATTTGAAGTTTATTCTAAGTCATTATTTTTACGTGAACACAGTAGCAATCAAATGATTTTAGTTGAGATTACAAAATTATGAATATTTAAAAACAATGATGTAATAAATTGACGAAAATTGACAACCAAAACTATGAGTATCTGCATTTTATGTCATTATTTTTACGTGAAAAAAGTAGCGATTATTTTAGTTGAGATTAAAAATGTATTAATTTTAATATTCAAAAACGATAATTGGCTGACGAAAATTATGAATATTAAAACATCGGTAATTGACTGCACAGAAAGATCTACTTTTTTATTATAATTATACAACAATTAAAATACATAGGCGATGATTATATAAAATGTATTTTTTACACATAACATGTAAAATTGTTGATACCTATCCATCTCCTGAGCTAGTGCTGATTATAGTACAGGAGCCGAAATCATATCTCGAATATACAGAATGTTAAAAAAAATAACTCTAAAAATTTTGTGGGGTTATTCGGTATCGGAAATTGAACAACTTTTCGAAATTCCCGTATTTTTTTATAACTTTTTATGCAAATCATTTGATTTCACAAAATTCTTTGAGTACATTTTTTAACAGCCTGTATATTTATAGACTTTCTATAAAACTTTACAAGGTAAATTAATTAACCCAGTAGGTATGCGGTATGCTATGTCAATAACATCCGTACTTTCAACCTCATTGCTGATGACTTGGACATAATATTCTGTTGCGCTTTGGGTGAATTTACAAGAACAGCTACCTATAGAATTTGCTATGGTAAAAACGGTGGAACTATTTAAATTTTAAGTGTGCTACAATATCACATTGGATCTAGCCTGTAAGGATATTTGTATGTTTAGAGAGTTAATAGATAAAAAAAATAAAAAACACCAATTTACTTAAATACTAGTCTTGATGCGATCACAAAACGAATGCTTTCAACGTAACATCAATTCTTTCGTACATAAATCTGAACGATAGTGATTGTTTGTTATCGGAAAGATTCTGAAACAATAATGTCAATTAAAAAATTATATACACACGACGGAATATCAAATTATACACTTCCAGTTTACGCTAACCTCAAATCAAATCAAATCATTTATTTGCAATAAATAGGGTTCATAGAATGGTGTTATATGAAAATACAATACAGATCAAGCCCATTTAGCCATTATAAATAGCATGAAAATTTTGCTTAAAAACTGTTAGATTAGTTAATCAGATAATATAATATAATATAATAAGTTCTTTATTTCTCCTCACAAAGACAAGCTTATTCTAGGTTGTACATATTGTTTGTGTTTTTTTTTATCAATGTGAGGAGCTGGTGTCTGATATAGGCATATAATGCCTGTATTACAAATCACCAGGTCCCCAACCCCACAGAAGAACAGAACGTTTTATTTAAATTTCTATCTAACGTAATAAGATAAGGAGATTTAAAACTAAAAACTTAAGTTATTATAATTTTATAATCAATCAGGGCGCCTATATCTGTGTGTATGTATGTGTCTATGAAAGTGTATAATGTTAGTGTGTAGTGTTGAGCGTCAGGTGTAGTGTGCCGATGTGTACGTGAGAGGGTTTTGGTGCAAGTTATAAACTTATATCGTACCAATTTAATTTGAATGAAATGAATATGCTTAAACAGTTTTCAATAATGCAAAAACACAAGATACATTCAGGCAACGAGGTTATGCTTGCAATGTAACATATCTGTCATACTCTTCTTCTTCCTGCCCTTATCCCACCCATACTAGGTGGGGTCGGCACAACGAGTATTTATGAAATCCATGTTGTTAGGGGTTTTTGCTTATTGTTTTATGACCGGCCGCCTACCTGTCTGACATCAACCCTCCTTGGGAATACTCGTTGCGCCGTCGCCTTCGCGCGGATGACCCAATGTGCTTGCTGATATTATGCTTTAGGTCCCAAAATGATCTGCTTGTCAATCTTATTGCCGATAACTAAGCAAACTATGTTCTTCTTGGCGGAGTACACCTGAAGTTGTTCGACTCACTCATTCAGTTTTGCCAGGGACTTCGGCTCCGACACATCGTAAACCAATATAGCACCGTGAGCGTCTCTATAAAAACTTGATGTCAATGCTCTGTATCGCTCCTGTCCCGCTGTACCATATACTGTAACACATCTGTCATACTATTCAGAATAATTTAAAAACTCTTTGATAGAGTAGAATGTGTTATTAACCGACTTTCAAAAAAGGAGGAGGTTCTCAATTCGATTGTAAGTTTTTTTTTTGTATGTTTGTTCCGCGATATCTTTGCTAATTGTGAACCGATTTTAATTATTATTTTGTTGTTTGAAAGAGTATTCTTTTGAAGTGGTCCCATTTAAATTTGGTGAAGATCTGATGAAGAACTTCGGAGATAGACAATTTGAAGTCGGTTTTATTTTTGTTAAAAAGTGATTATTTAAGAACCAATTGCATAATGCTGCTATAAACCTATTTAACTGTAGTTCTTTAATACGTGTTGGGATTTTATTCCTCTCATAATTCATCATCTTGTTCCTCTTATTATCCAGAAATCCCTTACACTCAGAGCTCAGCTTATATTGGATACATATAGCTTGATTTGTCGTCACGTGTAGAGTAATATTTATTTCCCAATCAGTTTTCAATACTGGTTATTGGTATTTTATTCAAACAAGTAAACTTTAATGTCAATATTAAGCCTTTGGCCAGACTGCAAACGCGGGCGCGGAGCGGGCGCGGTGCGGCGAGTTCAAACAGAAGAACTTCATTTGAGTGTCCATAGTGGGCACGCGGGCGCGGGAAGCGGCGCGGGCTACTTGGCGCGGGGAGCGCGCGGGTAGCTCACGCCATAGGTCGTTTTAAATACAAGTGGCCGCAGTGAGAGCGCGGGCGGTAAGCGACAACCCGCGCGGGAGCGGGGGATCTCAAACTAGTTCGAGCTGACCACGCGCGTTGTTGTGATTGCGTCTTCACAATTAAATGTTGAAGAATTAATAAGTGCTATTCAAGCACGATCTGCACTGTGGATGCCGAAACATCGTTTTTTAGTAAGAATTTTCCAGTAAAAATAAGTCTTCTTCATCCATATTATATTTTGACAAACACTGGACACGACAACGCTCAGAACGAAGCCGCGCTCCACTGCGGACAGGCAAATCGCGCGCGTTCCCGCACCCGCGCCGCTCCCCGCACCGCGCTGCCACTCTGGCCAAGCACTCAGAGTTCCTTTCCTTTTAAAAATACTTTTTATGGTTGGTTAAAAATTTCTTAGTCTATATCTATACTAATATTATAAAGAGGAAAGATTTGTATTTTTGTATGTAACGAATAACCTTAAAAACTACTGGACCTATTTCAAAAATTATTTTGGCGTTAGAAAGCTACATTATTACTGAGTAACATAGGCTATATTTATTACTGGAATAAAACTTCTTACGCGGGTGGAAACGTGAGGACACAGCTAGTAATATTATAAAGAAGAAAGATTTGTATTTTTGTATGTAACGAATAAACTTAAAAACTAGAGGACCGATTTTAAAAATTCTTTTGACGTTAGAAAGCTACATTATCACTGAGTAACATAGGCTATATTTATTACTGGAATAAATAATCTATATTTTTAGTTAGTACTCGAAAACTATCAGTAAGCGTTTAACCACTGAGCCATAGTTACTTCAATATATGAAAATAAAAGCGTAAGATCTCCGCATAAAACTCTCCCCATATATTTGGAACAAGGACACTATGATTGGCGCATAGCCAGGTTTAAAATTCATGGTTTCAATATATCTCTCCCAGATTTTATCAAGGATAATCATTAATGTCTTATTTTGAATTTGGTATGAAACTTATTACTTGTCCGAGGTCGCCCTCATGGTATACCTACGTAATTAAAACTCAGTTTTTTCAAAGTGATATGTTCTGCGTAGCCTTTTCCCAACTATGTTGGGGTCAGTTTCCAGTCTAATCAGATGCGGCTGAATACCAGTATTTTTTACAGCGACTGCCATCAGACCTCCGTAACCCAGTTACAGGGCAATGCTGATATCCTTAGGTTAGACCAGTTGTCAGACTTTCGGGCTTTTAAATTCCCGTAACGACTGTCATAGGTATTCGGGTGACACCCGAAACCGACTGTTTAACGTGCTCTCCAAGGCACGGGCTTCGTTGTGTAACGAACGGTCACCCATCCACGGACTGACCGGGGCAAGCGCAGCTTAACCTCGCAAATCGTATGATCCGCACGGTTGGTAATTAGCCACGAGCCCCTCGAGTTTTTTGAAGTAATAAATTAGAATAATAAAATTTTACCGTATCGTAGTCTGCCATCTTAAGCAAAATGGCGGTAAGTAGTGAATTTTGCGAAATTGAGTTAATTGTTGCTTTAGAATACCCATTAAATGGGTTTTTTCACTTCACTGCTTACTGCCCTTTTGCTTAAGAGGGCAGTAGTACAGTAAGAGAATAGCCATCTGATTATGGATAGAACGGATAAAAATACAGTAGGTATGTTAAATAACAGAGAGGGCGTTCCCATTATTATATTAAAATTAAAATATCAGAACAGAAAAACAAGTATAAAAAATAAAAACATTTTTAAATAATTGAGTCATTGCCGGAGATTCACGTTGAAAGACAAGTGCGCGTGTAGGTACACTGTTTCTTTTACGTATCAGTTTAATAATTTTGGTGGATATTTTATTATTAAAAAAAATAAAAACATTTTTTTTCAATGTTAATATTTTTTTAGCATGTATCGACACTATACTATTGCGGGTTAACGTGAACGTCTTTCGATAGTTAACATACTGTAGGTGCATAAGTGTTGAACGCACGACCGTAAATTGCAGTGATAGCCTAGCGGTCTGAGTTCAATCAACAGGGCTGCTACTGAGGAATTCCACACGGAAAAACCAAATAACACTATCCGACCTGAGAATCGAACCCAGGACCACACGATCAGCAGTCGCGCTTGCCACCACTAGACCGACGAAGCAGTTACTTAATAAAAGTTAACTTAATAATTTTATCTACAATCACGGCGCGATTGAATAACAAATATACAGTCAAACTTTTCCATTAACTACTACCTCTGCCCGCGGCTCCACCTGCGCGTAAAAGTTCTTACTTTCCGGACTGAAAAGTGTTAATTCAGGAAACATTATATTTATGTAGGTACCAAATTTTATCCAAATCCGTAAGGTTGGGTACGTAGTAAACATCCAAACTTTAATATTTATTAATATACTAGCTGGACAGACTTCGTTCTGTCAAAAGTTATTGGCCTGTAGTGGGAAAAGAAAAGTGTTTTTATGTTTTTTCTCTCCGTAAGAACCTTCCTTGTGCTATAAGGAATATATATTTAAAAAATAATTGCCGAATTGGTCGAGCCGTTCTCAAGTTTTGCGCTTAGCAACACATTTGGCGATTCATTTTTATATACATAAAACTATTTTTGTAATTTTTTCTATTGTTTTTTTTTTCCTAAACCACCCTAGTATTGATGCGAATAAAACAAAAAAAAATATTGAAATCAGTCGAACTATTGTCGAGTTTTTGCGATACTAACGCACGCCAATTGATTTTTATTTAATAAAATTCAGAGATCAATCCTGTTCTGCTTAGCTTATTTTCTAAACTATTTTGGGGTCAACTTCTAGTCTAACCAGATGTGGCTGAATACCAACACGGAGTAACTGCCATCAGACCTCCAAAACCCAGTTACTGGGCAATATCCTAAGGTTAGACCGGTTGTCAGACTTTCGGGCTTCTGACTACCCGTAACGACTGTCATAGATATTCGCATGACACCCGGGACCGACTATTTAATGTGTTCTCAAAGGCACTTATTCATTTAACACTAGCGACCCGCCCCGGCTTCGCACGGGTGCAATATAGATACTAATATGGGGCATATAAACCTTCCACTTGAATCAATCTATTGCTGAAAAGTGCATTAAAATCCGTTGCGTAGTTTTAAAGATCTAAGCGTACAGACAGCGGGAGCGACTTTGTTTTATCTATACTTATATTATAAAGAAGAAAGATTTGTATTTTTGTATGTAACGAATACATTTAAAAACTACTGGACCGATTTCAAAAATTCTTTTGCCGTTAGAAAGCTACATTATCACTGAGTAACATAGGCTACGGGCGGAGCCGTGAGGACACAGCTAGTACTATGTAAAGAAGCAAGAAGCAATAAATTCGTCAGGTGTTAGTGGGATTATAATTATATTGTATTCAGAGAAGGAGAGGGTCTTCGGAAGCCCACTGTGACCAGCAAAGGTCTATTGTCACACCGTAAGGATTAAAATTGTAATTAATAGTGGAAACACACATGCCTGCATAAATGCCTCGTTGGTTTAGTGGTGGCAAGCGCGACTACTAATCGTGAGGTCCTGGGTTCGATCCCCAGGTCGAACAAAGTGTTATTGGGTTTTTCCGTGTGGAATTCCTCAGTAGCAGACGGTTGATGGCAATAGGCTCGCCTCCTATTACATGGGACTTAGACATGACGGTGAAATGAGGGTGTTTCTATACAATTCTGCATAACCCTTCAGGGAATACAGGCGTGATGGATGTTGTGTTATGTTTATATTATAGAATTTTTAAATAATATTTAATTAATTTTGTACTTTCCCGCCCAGTCAATAAGGTTTCTTGGCTTAGCTTTTTTAAACAGTTTTAATTACCTTCACTAAGTATATTTGTTTGTTCGGTTCAAATCTTGCAATAGATTTTTCAACTACTTCTGCTTAACCGATTCACCTGAAACTTCGCACACAAATTCAATTCCCATGACAATACAACATTATAATAATTTCAACCTTCAATCCTCAAATCGTATGCTGCAGGGATACTGCAAGATAAAACCGTTTAATTTAAAAGGTTTCTTAAGAGATCATTTTTTGGGTTCCGTACCCAAAAGGTAAAATAGGACCCTATTACTAAGACTCCGCTGTCCGTCCGTCCGTCCGTCTGTTACCAGGCTGTATCTCATGAACCGTGACAGTTACACAGTTGAAATTTTAACAGATGATGTATGTCTGTTGCCGCTATAACAACAAATACTAAAAAGCAGAATAAAATTAATATTTAAGGGGGCTCCCATACAATAAACGTGATTTTTTTGCTCGATATTGATAACGGCTACAGGTAGACGCTTGAAATATTCACAGAATATTTAGTTATATATTCACTTTAAAAATAAATAATTGAATTAAAATAAAACTAATATTTAAGGTGACTCCCATACAACAAACGTGATTGTTTTTGCCGTTTTTATAGTTAATGGTACGGAACCCTTCGTGCGCGAGTCCGACTTGCACTTGACCGGTTTTTGTAATTACTTAATATTTTCCTTTCTAACTCTAAAATTCAGTTTCGCATGATAATTAAAGTTTGCCAGCCAAGATAAAGTGTTTCAAGAATAGTTCTAAAGCAATTGTAATGTACACTTTACATGAACTTAGTCGATTAACATATTTCCCTTCGTACACACTGTTGTAGATTTTATGGAAGAAAAACGAAAATTCAATTAAAATCTTGAGTTCTTTAGTATAAAGTTTTAACTGTTTTAAGTGATAAAATAAATACACTTGAGGTGTGTGTATCTTAGCGTAGTCTCAGAGTATTGGCATTTTCTGTTTTGCGTAAATTCTTAGGTACACATTCATGTCTTTCGGTTCTATCTATCTATACACCGTGAGCCGTATACATGTACGTAATTGAAAGACGCGTATGTTTCCTCTGGCTTCTAGGAACTCGCTGTAAAAGGATTTTTCAAAATTTTACTCCTAAGGAGATAAAACGGGTTAACGTTTCACGCAAACGAACTGCTGAAACGGCATTTCATCCTGAATACCTAAGTTATTTCAAGACTTAGCTACAATAAGTAGTACTATTCACTCATTCAAAATATTCTTCAGAACAATAAAATTATATTCCACGTCTGAACAAAAACCGTATCTTATGCCGACAATCTGAAAAGGCTAACAAAGGCTAATTCCCTCTAGCTATTTCAAAAAGTACAGCAATACAATCCATCGTCAATATTATTACAGTCAATACATATTATAAGCAGTAATAAATATACAGAAAATATTACGGTTTACATAAAGAGGTTGTCTTATGATCACCCTGTGGGTATACGTGGGTATCGTAATAGGCGGGAAGGGGTCCCAAATTAGGAGAATGAGAGCACAATATCCAACTTGTTTATTAATATAGCGGCCCGTCCCGGCTTCGAACGGGTGGACATTTTCCCGTTTTTGCAACATTTTTCATTTATGCTCCGCTCCTGTTGGATGTAGCGTGACGTTATATAGCATATAACCTTCCTCGATAAATGGACTATCCAACACAAAAATAATTTTTCAATTCCAACTAGTAGTCCCTGAGATTAGCGCGTTCAAACAAACAAACAAACTCTTCAGCTTTATAATCTTTATATACCTATATATAATTCGACTGTACATGTGTATGTCACTGAACTCCTCCTAAACGGCGGGACCGATTTGAATGATTTTTTTTGTATGCGTTTGGGTGGCGTCCTGAATGGTTTAGATTCACAATTGGACCCGGTAGGTGGCGCTGCTTTTCCGGGCAGGACGACGTCTGCCGAGTCCGCTAGTATTAGTATAGATGAGAACTACATAATACATAATCAGCCCATTTCTGGCCCACTGCAAGGTAAGGGCCTCTTCTCAGAATGAGAAGGATTTAGGCCTTAGCAGGGACGTAGGGGCTTACGGGCCCCCGGGTAACAGGGGCCCCGACATTGGTACGCTAAACTCTAAACTCTTAAACGCTAAACTCAGCACACCCCAGACACACCATACAACTATGGACCAAGGTTTTTGGTTTGGTTTTCTCCATTTGGGCTTCGCCGCAGTCAGGCAGAATGGCCCCCCGACTAATTTTGATACAGGACTCTATGGCAAGCTACGCCACTGGGCCTTAGTCCACCACGCTGGCCTGGTGGCGGACTACACACACCATCGAGAACTTTATGAAGCCCTCTCAGGGGTGTAGGTTTCCTCACGATGTTTTTCCTTCACCGTTAAAGCACGTGATAATCAAATTATGATCCGCACATGAATTCGAGAAGTCGAACTCAGACCCTCCTGCATGGAAGGCAAGCGTTCAACCGCCAGGCTATCACTGCTAAAGTTCTATTTTTTTACATTTTTGGAACAAAAATCGATTACTGAATACCCTCCTTCAATATGTCACTTGTTTAACATTCATACATAACATAACATCACGCCTGTATTCCCCGAAGGGTTGGGCAGAGGTGTATAGTAACACTCTCATTTCGCCGTTATGTTTTAAGTCCCATGTAATAGGGGGTGAGCCTATTGCCATCAACCGGGCACAAATTCAAATTCCGGAAACTGAGGAATTCCACACGAAAAAACCCAATATCACTTTGCCCGACCTAGTGATCGAACCCTGAACACAAGACTGACTAGACCAACGAGGCAGCCATACATAGTCATACTTCATAAAATTATATATTTTTTTAAATGATTTATATTGTACTAGCGACCCGCCCCGGCTTCGCACGGGTGCAATGTAGATACTATTGTGGGGCATATAAACCTTCCTCTTAAATCACTCTATCTATTGCTGAAAACTGCATTAAAATCCGTTGCTTAGTTTAAAAGATCTAAGCGTACAGACAGCGGCAGTGACTTTGTTTTATACTATGTAAAGATGACAATTACCAAAATATCAAAGGCGATGAACCACAGTATGGAGTAGGTACATCGTAATACCATCCTACCATTACTATTGTCGCTTTACGTTGACCTTAATCTAGCTAATTACTCTCAGATGACAGGCCCTTCAAAAGATACTGACCCGTACTAATTATTATCAGTGATTGGAGATAATTTACGTAGTACCACCATTCGTAACGCCTACTGAACTATCTGTCAAAAATTAAGCTTTATTGGACGCTATCTACCTAAAATACGTAAAAAGCAGTAATAGTCTACAGGGATGGGCCGAATATTAGTTTTATGTTCGGTATTCGGCATATTCGGCAGGTTTACCGAACATTCGTATTCGGCCGATTATTCGGCAAAAATGCCGAACATTCTACCGAATAATCTTCCGTTAAAAAGTTGCCTCTATGCTTGTATGAAGTAGTATAATTAAATAATTGTATCCATAGAAGTGTGTCTTAACATTTATCGTCAGTTTCACAGAAAAATGTCCAAATGTTCGACCTCTTCCTTCCACTTATTTCATTGTTTTTTTGGAAATTTGCTGAGGTAAAACGATTTGGAACAGAAAAACAAATACACGTCCCAATGTTTTGTCGCTAACTAGATGATGCAATAACAGTCCTACTGCCGACATGTATAAACTTGAATTTTTGCAATGCACGATAAAGCGCGCCATATCCTGCCGAATATTCGGCCGAATGTTCGGTTCGGTAAACTTTTAACCGAACATTCGGCCAAATATTCGTATTCGCTGAAACCCTTATTCGGCCCATCACTGATAGTCTAGCGGTAGTACGCTTGCCTTCCATGCAAGAGGGTCTGAGTTCGATCCCGGCCCGCACCTCTGAGTTTTCGAATTCTTTTGCGGGTTAGAATGCGTTGGCGGTGAAGGAAAACATTGTGAGGAAACCTGCACACCTCAGACGGTTCCAAAACAAAAAAGTTCTCAGTGGTGTGCATAGTCCGCCAATCCGCACCATGCCAGCGTGGTGAACTAAGGCCTAAAACCCTTCTCATTCTAAGAAGCGGCCTGTGCTTATCAGTGGGAAAGTAATGAGCTAACTATGTTGTGTTATGCAAGACGATTAATTTTGACCGATAACGCTCGGTAAATCATAGGAATTGGCCATAAATCAGCCGATTTTATTTCAGTTTTCTTCAAATTCTGTTTTATTACTCATTTAAGTTAACCACTTTGCTCTATTTCGTAGTTAACTTCATCTCAGTATCCCCGTATGATCATTGTCAGTAATTGAGATTTGATATTTTAAGCAAGCCCAGCAGAGGCAGAGTAATGTGCTAATTATACTGTAATCAAGAAAGGGGGTAATATTATCTGTAATTTACAGTCAATATCAGCCCTTTTCTTGCAAGAGGTATATGGCTTAATCATACTTTCTCCGGCAATCAAATCTTACACTAATGAGACTAGTTTGTAACCCCTTACACTTGCATATTCGCATATTCAGCCTCTTCTTCTTGTCGTGTGGTCACCTGGTGTCAGAATTTATACCGCCCCTGGACCTCTGACTTGGCTTCACATACCGTCAAGAAATATCTCTCAGGCAGTTTCCTCACGATGTTTTCCTTCATCGGTTTTAAGCAAGTGATAATTATACAATACGCACATAAATCCGAAAAGTCAGCGTGCCTCGGTTTGAACTCGCTGTCACTTGGCAGTCCGAGGGTCACACCACTACGCTATCACTGCTATTATATTCAGACTAATCTATACATTTATCAACCAACGCGTGCCTAAAGCTAGAACAAAAATCATGTTGACATCTGAAACCATTGCTAAGCTTACCAGCTGTTAGTTGTTCACGTCACATAGAGTGTACAATATGTACATAACTTCCACTTTGTGTGTTGAGTAAGATAATCTAAACAAACCAACAGATGCGGCAGAATAGAAAGATTCAAGTTACCACAAGAAAAAATATGGTATAAATCTGTATTCAAATATCGGGGAAGATTGTTGGGATTGTGTTTCAGTGTCGTGTATTATACCTATCTGTTCTGTATTTAGACTGTGAATAAAAAAAAGTAATGCCACAGAGTAGTGAGGAGTGGAGTGTTCATTGAATACGCATTCAGCCGACGCTTTTAATGTTTTAGTTCTTACTAATATACAAATATACAATAATAATATTTAGTGTTAATTGCGCCAAACAGTTGATCAAGCTTGGATGCAGTATGCAGCACCGACCTGCCGCCCGCAGATATATGCAAATTGAATTTTATTAATCGCACCTTTTCCATTCCGCATATATTTGCGGGCGGGAGGGCGGTACTGCATACTTGATCAACTGATTGGCTGAATTAACACTAAATATTGTTATTGCATATTTGTATATCATGGATTTCCGCAAAGTAACTCCTGATTCCACTATTTTTCTTACTATATGGTGTGCTTTGCACGTTGTTTGTTAAGTATTTGTTTAGGTGATTGTTGCACCTTTTGGCATTATGTTGGTGAATGTGTCGATTTGTATGCTGAATAAATTGATTTTCTTTCTTTCGTCACATTCACTGCATTAGGGTAGCATTTTAAAAGACCCTCAACGCATGACGATACTCAAGTACATCCAGCGCACCCTGGTTAGTTAGCTTCGCTACCAACCTTGCTGGCTGGCTAATATTTTCTCCTCACTATTCAAGTACAGCTCATGGCGATACGATAGAAGAAGAACTGAATTAGTAAATAGCGTTCTGCCTAGCCTTCTCCCAACTATATTGGGGTCAGCTTCCAGTCTAACCAGATGCGGCTGAATACCAGTATTTTACACGGAGCGACTGCCATCAGACCTCCGCAACCCAGTTACTGGGCAATGCCGATATTCTAAGGTTAGACCAGTTGTCAGACTTTCGGGCTTCTGACTAACCGTAACGACTGTCATAGATATTCGTATGACACCCGGGACCGACGGTATAACATGCTCTCCAAGACACAGCGGGGTCTCGATATGTAACGAATGGTCACCTATCCATGGACAGACCGCGGCAAGCGCAGCTTAACCTTGCAAATCATACGATGTACGCGGTGAGTAATTAGCCACAAGCCCCGCCAAATAATTAATTAGTAATTAGCGTGGTCAAGAAATGTCATTCATTGGGTGATCGCCAGTGTCGCGTCATTTGGGTGTCTGATTGGTGTTACGTTGTTTTACGCACATATCTTAGTAGCCTATCTATTTCGTTTGCACATCTTACAATTTGGACGAGTATAATTCTTGCAAGTTATATATTTATTAACACTCCATTTATTTACTTCTCTGTTTTAAATAACAAAAAAAAAATGCCGAGCCCAAAATTCTAAGAAAAATAATGAACTTCATTCTTCATAAATTTTAAATAACTGGTATTTACGGTTTTATCTTGTAACACCGTTTAATTAGAACCCGAAAATTGTGTTACATTTAAAGATTAACCCTTATTTTTTAGAAGAAATAGCTAAAAATATTTTTGATTTAACGAAAACAAAAGAAGCATGTTTTCGTCATACTCATTATTTTTTCTCTTAATTAATAAATAATTAATTTTAATATTTATAAGAAAATTTTCCTCAATAATTTTATATTCACCGACTTGATATTCCTGAAGGGTTCGGCAGAATATAGATATGTAGTAGGTACCTATACGAACGGAAATATAACAATTGATTCAATATAAATAACATAACATCACGCTTGTATTACCCAAAAGGTTGGGCAGAGTTGTATAGTAACACTAACACCCTTATTTCGCCGTTATGCTTAAATCCCATAAATAATAGGGGGCGAGCCTATTGCCATCAACCGGGCACAAATCCTCACTCCGAGCTGCTCCTGAGGAGTTCCAAAAACTATACCACGCTGGCCGCTGGCCTGGTTCTGGTTGACGGACTACACATATCACCGAGAACATTTTGGAGCCCTCTTAAGTGTGCAGATTTCCTCACGATGTTTTTCTTCACTGTTAACGCGAGTGATAGCCAAATTCGACTGAGCGGCACATGAATTCGAAAAAACTGTAGTGCGGGTCCGGGATTGTACTCAGACCCTCTTGCGTGGAAGGCAAGCATTTAACCGCTAGACTAGGGAACGTACCCATACTACGTGAGCCATTTTTTAAAAATGTTTACCCCCTCCCCCCTCGGTGACCACCCGTAGTATATGCCAATACCCCCCCTCCCCCTCTAGTTTTCACGTAGTAATTCATAAATATTGTTTTAAATATTTTTCTTTGCAAAAAGAAAATTATTTGGCTCAATGTGCGTCAATTTTGCCACCTGTGAGTTTAACAAGCGCCATATTTGAATATAGCTCGAAAAAGCGCGAGATTTCCCTAGAGGATATTGTTCACGTGACGAAAACCTAAGCCCCCCCCGGCCCCTGTGACCAAGCGTGGTATTTTAAAGACCCCCCTTCCCGCCCCTGAACGGGTCACGTAGTATACGTTCCCCTATCACTGCTAAATGTTCCAGTCAAACTAGATGCGAAATCGAAATATAAAAACCGGCCAAACATTTTCATTGTTGAAAAGAAAGAAAAGTTGTTCATTCGCGCCAACGTGACACACAAAAATAAAATAAAAGTATACAACAAAATCAAAAAGAGACTATTGGGAAAAATATGAGTCACATCCGCGCAAACCGGCCATCGCTCAGCATAATGCCGTGTCTCACGTGCGAAACGGAGCCACAGCGCTGGTTTTCAGCGACAGCAGATGATAACGTCCACCGATGCAGCAAGTAAAAAGATATAAAAAAACTCAATTTAGGAAAAATAAATAGAATACGCAATAAATAAGGAACAATATTATATATTATTACTAGCGACCCGCCCCGACTTTGCACGGGTGCAATGTAGATACTAATGTGGGGCATATAAACCTTCCTCTTGAATCACTCTATCTATTGCTGAAAACTGCATTAAAATCCGTTGCGTAATTTGAAAGATCTAAGCGTACAGACAGCGGGAGCGACTTGGTTTTATACTATGTAAAGAAGATTATAACAAACATAGATATTTTAGCAGAATTTGTAATCAGCTTGTTGCCTTGTATTTAAATTGATATTGATCTATTCGAAACTACCTTTGATACTTTTGTAACAATAATCCGTACTTTTCTTATTACTTTACTTATCTTTATATATTATATAATTCGACTGTACGTGTGTATGTCACTGAACTCCTCCTAAACGGGTTGACCGATTTGGATGATTTTTTTTATGCGTTTGGGTGGCTCCCTGGATGGTTTAGATTCACAATTGGACCCGGTAGGTGGCGCTGCTGTCGGTATGTCGCCAAATTTTTAGGGCAGGCCGACGTCTGCCAGGTCCGCTAGTAATATTATAAACGCGAAAGTTTGTATGTATGGATGTTTGTTACTCTTTCACGCAAAAACGACTAAACGGATTTGGATGAGATTTAGCACACAGATAGACTATGCCCTGGATTAACACATAGGATACTTTTTATCCGGGTACATCAAGTAGTTCCCCTAGGATGCGGGTGAAACCACGGGTGATAGTCTAGTATGAAGATACCTAGTTTGATTATGTAAATTTTGCATCGAGTTTGGCTTCCGCACGAGTGACGATACTCAAGCACGTCCAGCGTACCCTGGGCAGTCAGCCCCGCTACCAACCTTGCTGACTAGCTAATCTTATCATCACGGCATGAGCTGTTTTTGGTATACCTCGTGCTGACACGAAAGAAGAAGAATGTTTCAATGTGTACTATACCTACTATTTTGTACACAAAATAGGGCCTCGTGGCTACCTAACCAACATGCAGATCATACGATTTGCAAGGTTAAGCTGCGCTTGCCGCGGTCAGTCCGTGGATGGGTGATCGTTCGTTACACATCGAGTACCCTCCGTGCCTCAGAGACCACGTTAAACAGTTGGCCCCGGGTGTCACAAGAATACCTATGACAGTCGTTACGGGAAGTCAGGAGCCCGAAAGTCTGACAACCGGTCTAAGTTTAAGATATCGGCATTGCCCAATAACTGGGTTGCGGAGGTTTGATGGCAGTCGCTCTGTGTATAATATTGGTATTCAGTCGCGTCTGGTTAGACTGAAAGCTGACCCTAACATAGTTGGGAAAAAGCTAGGCAGAATATAATTAGGTATTTTGCAAAATAAATAACCGCTAATTAATCTCTAATCCAAAACCCAAAACCCATGCTTTCATGGACTCATCCAACTGGTTTGATGATATTTAATATAACGCAGCATTTTTCCATGGCACACGACACGACACGATTAAATGTAGGGACGACTCCGAGTACCGTAGGTACAATATTTCTATGTACCTACCAATTAAGACTTCATTCATAATATCGTGTTGCTGTCGTTCCGTGAGTATATATTTTGTCGTCTTGTGTTTGTGACGTGAAATAATACATAGTTGGGAAAAGGCATGGCAGAATGATACCTACTATTTTGTACTGTACCTACTATTACGTACTATACCTACCAATCTATATAAACAACACATATGCTCAGAGCCTCAAAATCTATTTACAAAGGGCCGTTCAATAATCACATTCGATGAAGTTACCGAAAACTTTTGATAGATGACTCCATAAGCTTATTCTGAAAGGTTAGCAGCAAGTTCCAAACTCACTACATCATGTCAATACTTACTTATAAACTATGTTTTGTTCTTGTTGTACCTACTGAAAGGATAATGGGAGAAAACTAGAAAGAATTCGGGGCCACTAAAACTTATGGTTATTTTCTTCTTTCGCGTTTTTAAACATTAATAATTAGATTTATTTGATTTACCTTGGTTGACTTAAACCAATTATATATCTACATCATAGTATATAGATATAGGGTTATATGTAAAACACCCACACCGACAACCTCTCAGGACTATGTTAATAACATCATAATCAACAACTTTTGTTCTATAAATTTTAAAAATTCATCATATTTTACGTCATCAGATTTTCATACAAAAATAAAAATATTTAAATTGAACGATCTAAATGTTACGAAGTGTAGGCGAAGCAAAAGAAAGCGGTAGTAAAACAGCGAGGGGAGCGGGGTTAGGGCGGCGGGGGCGCTTTACAGCGTTCAATTTAAATATTTTTTTTTTTGTATAAAAATCTGATGAACTAAAATATGATGAATTTTTAAAAGTCATAGAACAAACGTTGTTGATTATGATGTTAGTAACATATTCCTGAGAGGTTGTCGGTATTTTACGAATAACCCTGTATAATAAGTACAAACATAAAACATAAACTAATAACAATAGGTAATTAAATATTATTATTCTCACAAAAATGTAGGCACATAACCAAAAAATTGGCGAATTTATTAACGAATAGATCGCAGTTGGGGCTGGCTTCCACGAGCTTATTTAGTGCGGTCAACACGCGCGGTACGGGATACGTAGCACGGGCTGCATTCCGACACGAAGGCACTCCTAGCTTTCGATGTTTTCTGCCACGGAGATAATTCGGTGTATAGAGTCGAATCAGCTCATTATGGATGTCAGGAGTATCCGTCATACCTTGATTATCATCAATAAATGTCCCGTTATTTGAAATTTGAATAAAGAATTTAAAATGTTACCTATGTAGATTTGGAAAATAAAGCATAAGGAAATATAAAAACGGTGAAATTATCAATCTTATATTTCCCAATGTTTAAGGATTTGGAAGCATTTCAACGAGTCTATTGAATGTTAAAAAAATATGGACGATGAATTCTCATAATATCTTTATATATATATATATATATAATTCGACTGTACGTGTGTAAGTCACTGAACTCCTCCTAAACGGCTGGACCGATTTGAATGATTTTTTTTGTATACGTTTGGGTGGCATCCTGGATGGTTTAAATTCACAATTGGACCCGGTAGGTGGCGCTGCTGTCGGTATGTCACCAAATTTTTAGGGCAGGACGACGTCTGCCAGGTCCGCTAGTATTATTATAATGATGTTTGATACGCTTACGTTGCGACTATAATAGAGAATATTTTTCTCCGTTTTTTCCTCGGAAACATAGGTAACCCATTTATATTTAACAAATTATTGTTTTAGAATTAGAATAGATTTGCAAAAAACATGGGTAAGGACAGTTCTACATAAGTCACAAAAGTAGCCGCATGTTTAACCATTCAATGGTGTGCAAATTACAAAACCCGAGGTCCGAGTCCCATTAGGGGTCGCCCTTAGTGCTGTTGTTGCTAGCTAGTCATGATGTTAGTAGTAGTAGTTAGCTTAGGTTAAGTATTTTACTCTCGTCCCCACTGGTTTGGAGACCCTTTCGGTATCACCAATAACTGCCCGGTTACGTAGAAACGGTCCGCAAGACCATCTCAAGCAGATCATGAAAAATACTACTACTACGCAAATTGCAAGGTTAATGTAAAGCCGGGTACTGACCGGCGTTACAGGGTGTAATGTAACGTGTTACACAGCGAGCGTTCGTGCAGTCAGTACGGGGAAACAAGGCGCTTGTAACGAGCATTTACACGCAGTTTAGAACACGGCGTAATGTAACATGCTCGTTGCGAATGTTACATTACGGCCCGTAACACCGGTCAGTACCCGGCTTAATACAACATTATACGCAAAAACAACTTCGAATATGATTACATACATATTTGAACAACAAACATGCAATGGTTTATAAAGGGGCTAGCATTTTTTTTAATAAATTGAACAATACTCAAAATAATAAATTAATGTTCGACTTAGTGAAATTAAACATAACATAGTAAGTAAATTAAATATGATATTTTAGAAATCATGTGCATCTAAGAACTCTTTTACATAATATAAACATTTTTATACAAGTCACGAATAAAGATTTCGTTTAAATTTTTTTTTTTTGGAATATTTCTTAAGGTCTCTGGTAGCTTGTTATATACTCTGATAGTCATTGGATAACAATTACTATGGTAATAATGACTTCGTGTTGGATATCTCGTAGTATCTAAAATCTTTACATAGTATAAAACAAAGTCGCTCCGGCTGTCTGTACGCTTAGATCTTTTAACATTCGCAATAGATTTTAATGCAGTTTTCAGCAATAGATAGAGTGATTCAAGAAGAAGGTTTATATGCCCCACATTAGTATACCGGGGCAGGTCGCTAGTTAATAATAAAGTACTAAAACGAATCAATGTAACCCCAGTTAGGTACCAACATAATTTATTAAACAAATTTACCAAAGACATTACTTACGCAGTAATTAAAAAATTGTTAATGATAGCAAAACCCAAAGATATTTATACATAAAACCTCTTTTGATATTAATCCAACAGAGTCCATCAGCTTCCCATAAGGGTCGTAATATTTTTAATCCGACATGTCCTCATCTGATGACCGTCTTTTATTTTTTCCTTACACCGATTTTTTATTGAAAACATTTATGTCTAATGGATTAATCTTAAAAGGCTTTACCTTTTATAAGGTTACGTACCCAAAGGGTGCCAACGGGACCCTATAAAACCTACGCCGCCGTCTGTCCGCCCGTCCGTCTGTCTGTCAGAGGGCTGTATTTTTATAACCGTAATAGGTAGTCAGATGATTTCTTTATAGGATACTAAATGACCCGGTGAACATCGTAACACCATTTTTATTTTTCCTAATTTTCTTTTTTCCTAGACAACCCCGGTATTGAGGCAAACAAAACAAAAAACAAATTTAAATCGGTCGAGCCATTTTCGAGTTTTTGCGAGATTAACGCACGTCACTTGATTTTTATATACATAGGTACTAGCCGTAATCCCGCGGCTGTGTTCGGATTCCAGCATTACTACGAACCATCGTCTCGATAAAACAAATATATTATGTAAATATGACCTCAATCAGTAAAGTCGTTCTCAAGTTATGGCGTGACCAAGGGAAATAGGGATTCATTTTTATATACATACTAGCGGACCCAGCAGACGTCGTCTTGCACGACCGACAGCAGCACCACCTACCGGATCCAATTGTGAATCTAAACCATCCAGGGCGCCACCCAAACGCATACAAAAAAATTCATTCAAATCGGTACAGCCGTTTAGGAAGAGTTCCGTGACATATACACATACAGTCGAATTATATATATAAAGATATAGATGTGCTATTATGACTTCTATCATGGGAAATATTAAAAGTAATAAAAAGTCTAAAACCTAAAGGAATCTTATAACGAGATATCTCGATAAAAAAAAACACGTTTTTCGTTCCTGCTTTATCTTAAAAACCGTATTACGTACAAGCGTGAAACTAAGTATGATTATTAGTGCTTACTCTACAGTTAAACAACAAATAAGAAAAACAGTTATTTCATAGACATGTGTGGTGGTACGGAACAGTTAGTGCACGAGTCCGACTCACACTTGGCCGGTATTAGTGTATTTTTTTATTGTAGGGTACCCATCTCCCAAAATGTTATATTTTGTGACAAATATTATACCACAAAATAGATAGGTATAGAAATCTATCACATGTATGTACTTCACTTTTCATACCTACGCTCGCCGGTCGCTCTATCTATATATCTATCTCTCTCAAGCGCATGGCACTCGCGCTCGGCCTCACTCGCTCTCTGGTCCCAAACGTTCCGAGATATCGTGTCCGTGAGCAGTGTCTATGTGTGCGTTGCTCGAGCGCACTTGTATGTAGATTGACTTCTGTACCTATCTATTTTGTGATTATACTTTTTGATGTTCAATATTATTATTATAAAAAAAAGTTGTGTCTTTTGAATCTTTTGATAAAAACATTTTGTGGCGATTGAACCGTTTGGAACCCAGTTAAAAATGAAACTGGTTATCATTTCAACAGTTATCGTTGTATTCAAATAAGATGAGAGTAATATTGCTTTGAAAGACTATTACTATCGAACGTGCGAGAATATTTTAATTGACATATTATACGCTGTACTTTTTTGATAAACCAAGCACTTCAGTTGTAAACCAGCGCACATTCGCTACAATGTTTAAATTGCTATAATAACAATAATTATTATCTATAAAGTGTGTCTCATAACAAAACATCACACCTATATTCCCCTGGGGGTGGGCAGAGGTGTATAGCAACATCCTCATTTCGCCATTATGTTTATCCCACGTAATAGGGGGCGAACTTTTTGCCATCAACCGGGCACAAATCCAAATTTCGGGCTACTCCTGAGGAGTTTCTCACGCAAAAATTATAGGTACCTATTTAATTAAAAATTGTGCAAGTCTAATCGCAGAATATCAAAACCCCAGAAATTAGGTTGCAGAGATAAGATGTCTTATGGCAGTCGTTCCTCTTAAAATATCTTCTGAAATTCAGCTGTATCTGGTGACTCAATAATCCTTCCATTACCTATTCCTTCAGGAAATGAGAAATAAGATATAATGACATCTAAGCAAACAATTATGGGTACCAAAGGACGCGCCTTACGAAATTTACAGTTATCTTTCCGCTTTGAATATCATAAATATTCCTTCAAATAGTGCAACGCATGAGTATTATTGAACATTGAACATAAAACGGTTCGTTGCATTTCTATATACAGGCTGTAGACGAATTCGTGTTATTCTTTATAACGTATCGGGATTTTGGTTGAAGAAAAATAAGTTAAATTTTGTCTTTATTGTCTTGCGATAGTGGTAAGGGATCGTATCTAAACCATCTGATAAGGTTAAAATAAAAAAAATAAAAAAGAATTGCATAAATGAATGGAAGCCCGGTGACACAGCTCGCGGGTACTACTAGCACGATATTGCTCCCCGCAGTTGGTTAACTCGGAGCACTAAACTGGCTCATCTTAAGAAAAAAAAAAAAAATCATAAGAAAAATATTATTAGTACTATAAAAAGTGTAAATGTGGTGCTGTTCCAAAACGATTGAACACCGGACATCATGCCCTGCGTGCCCTGATACCTGCACGTTACAGGAACTAATGGACGCTACTGATAACGCTAAACTCGTAGCTAAGTTCTCGGCCAACCGAATTTAGATTGTCATCGATACACTATAGTGGCTAAAATTTAATAGGCCCGTTTTGACAGCTGTCAGCTGTCAATTTCGACTTTCGAATTTCGACATAAAATGTACTGATCTGACAGCTGTTAAAACGGGCCTATTATATTTTAGACACTATATGAACACTTTTTTTTTGTTTTTTGTTTTTTTTTTGTAAAATATCCTTTGTCAGGTAAATCTGTGTCACCAGTAGACCACGTGGTTTGAAGAAATTAGACGAATTCAGCTACACCCGTACCTACCTACATTCGTAAAGTCTAGAATTTCGATATTTTATTGTTACAATACAGCAATGAGTCATGTTTTATATGACTTCTCACAAATATTTATGTGTCGTCTGTCTAAGTTTTATGGACGCCATGAAATATTATCAAGTTGTTTTTTATCGTTTTCTAAGGATTCGCCATAAATTCGGTGTTTACGCATGGATTGGGACCAGATCTTGTAGGTAGATATGCATTCAGGCCGGGAGCAGACGCCCGGTTGTCACCACTGCGACTGCCCCGAGGACACGGCGCTGCACACTTTGCAGGCGTGTCCAGCTTGGAGGTCGCAGCGCCGCGAATTAGTCGCGGCGGTCGGCGGTGACCTCTCGCTTCCGGCCGTGGTTCTGTCCATGGTCGGGAGCGAGACTGCGTGGGAAGCCATCGCCTCCTTTTGTGAGGGGGTGATGGCAACCAAAGAGGAAGCGGAGAGGGAGAGGGAGCGGTGTGCTCTTCTCCCTTCCCGCGCCAGACGCACCGGGCGCCGGAGGGCGCGTGTACGCGATGATCTCCAGCCACCCTAGTGTGTGGCCTGCGGGCGGCGGGTTTGGGGACTCGCCGCCCGACCAGTAACAGGCCCGAGAAGGCGGCGCGCCGTGTTCCGTGCGCGCTTCTCAGGAGGACGTGGGGCTAGGCCCCACAGAGGAGAGGTCCGCCATTATTTGGGTTGGCGGACCGGGACCTGCCGGGGTTGCGGTGCATGCTTTTGCAAATCCCGCGACCCTGGCCGTACGGTCAGGAGAAGGAACACCGTTGGTTTTTAGCCGTTAAGAGTCCGGCAGACCCCCTCGCCTTCCCCGGGCGATGGACATCCATGAGGATTTTCCAACGAGAAAAAAAAAAAAAAAAAAAAGGTAGATATGCATAATATCGCGGCTAAAACACGTAAAAGAGTAAGCAGAATAAATAGTGCAACAAAAAGGGCTCAGGAAGCCAGTTCTACTAATAAAATTCATGGTTCACTATTAATTCGTTGGAAATACTCGTTCCGCACATACTATTTAATTAAATTGAAAACTTTATCCATGTCTATATATGATACAAATTGTGCATATCGCCAAAAATTTACCAATATGTCATAGGACAGTTGTATTAGGTCCCCCACCTACGAAATCAGCGTTTTGTATGGAGAATTTTAAAGAAGTTACATTTGTCATACTAAAATTTTCTTAATTTATTTAACAACTATGATTTTAAAACTATTATGTACTAATGTTTAAAAACTAAGATAACGTATGCCACTTAGATTATGCTACAAAAATAAGTTTTGGCTAAATTAAAACAAAAATAGTGGTCATTTCTGCTAACAAAAAGAGGAGTCATTTTTAAGGTATTGTTTATGTTTAGAAAACTATAAGCAAATAAGGTTTTTTTACTATTGGTAGTTGTCTATGATGGTCATTATTCGATATAATATCAAGCAATTGATGAATATTTTAAATCATAGAAGTGAAGAGGTTCTCTATTTGTGAGAAAAAGCGCCAATTTCATAGGTGGGTATCTAATATTATAGATTCAAAATTAGCTTATATTAGCGAAACGTTTACTATACTTTACGTCAAACGTCCGTGCCAAGCCTCCTGACCTCTCAACCATAAGCCTCACATTATTATTCATCTTTTATAGTCAAAGCGTGGTGCACAATCTCGGGGCTGTTTCCGTCATTTTGACGTCAACCGACGGGCGAAGACACTGTATTTATATTGTGTATTACGTGGCCGCCGTCTCCGGTTCACACCATAACAATAACCGTATCCGATCCAGTTTGCTGCACGTTGTTTTTGTATTCAAAACATTGATTTTCCTTACTATTTAAGGCTGAGCGCAGACTTGAGTCACGACAGTTTTAAGACAGACAGTTTTGTTTGAAGTTTGCGCGGCTTCATATTTTTTGTGAAGCAATAATCTGTCTTAAAAATATCGTGACTCAAGTCAGCGCTCAGCCTAAGGCAGTTCTCTGTCATAAATAATAAAAACCGGCCAAGTGCGAGTCGGACTCGCGCACGAAGGGTTCCTTACCATCTATACTAATATTATAAAGAAGAAAGATTTGTATTTTCGTATGTAACGAATAAACTTAAAAACTACTGGACCGATTTCAAAAAATATTTTTCCGTTAGAAAGTTTCATTATCACTGAGTAACATAAGCTATGGGCGGAGCCGTGAAGACACAGCTAGTTATCTATAAAAACGAGCAAAAAAATCACGTTTGCTGTATGGGAGCCCCCTTAAATATTTATTTTATTCTGTTTTTTAGTATTTGTTGTTATAGCGGCAACAGAAATATATCATCTGTGAAAATTTCAACTGTCTAACTATCACGGTTTATGAGATACAGCCTGGTGACAGACGGACGGACAGCGCGGAGTCTTAGTAATAGGGTCTCGTTTTACCCTTTGGGTACGGAACCCTAAAAACCGCGTTACTGCCTCGTTGGTCCTGGGTTCGATCCCCAGGTCGGGCAGTGTTATTGGGTTTTTCCGTGTGGAATTCCTCAGTAGCAGCCTGGAGTTTGGATTTGTGTTCGGTTGATGGCAATAGGCTCGTCCCCTATTACATGGGACTTAAATATAATGGTGACATGAGGGTGTTACTATACATCTCTGCCCAACCTTTCGGGGAATACAGGTGTGATGTTATGGTTATGGCAGAATTTAAAACGCTATAAGAAATAGGTTTTTGGCTTTTCCTCGAGTATGTTACAAATGCCAATGTAAAGCAGTGTTAGCCTAGTGGTTGAGCTTGCCTTCCATGCAGAACGGTCCGAGTTCGAACCCGGCCCGTACCTCTGACTTTTCGAATTCATGTACGGATCAGAATTTAATTATCACTTGCATTATGTTCTGCCTAGCCTTTTCCCAGCTATGTTGGGGTCACCTTCCAGTCTAACCAGATGCGCCTGAATACCAGTATTTTACACGGAGCGACTGCCATCAGATCTCCGCAACCCGGTTACTGGGCAATGCCGATATCCTAAGGTTAGACCAGTTGTCAGACATTTCGGGCTTCTGACTTCCCGTAACGACTGTCATAGGTATTCGTATGACACCCGGGACCGACTGTTTAACGTGCCCTCCGAGGCACGGAGGGGTCTCGATGTGTGACGAACGATCACCCATCCACGGACTGACCGCGACAAACGCAGCTTAACCTCGCAAATCGTATGATCCGCGCGGTTGGCATTTAGCCACGAGCCCCTCAATATCACTTGCATTAACGGTAAAGGAAAACGTTGTGAGGAAATCTGCACACCTGAGATGGTTTCAAAAAGTTCTTGATGGTATGTGTAGTCTGACAACCTGCCCCGGCCAGCGTCTTGGCCTAAGTCCTAAACCCTTCTCATATCTCAGAAGACTAAAAAACGAATATGATGATTGAAATTCAATGTAATAAAATAAGGCTAAAATTATCTATCTATATCTATACTTCTATACTAATATTATAAAGAGGAATGATTTGTATTTTTGTATGTAACGAATAAACTTGAAAACTACTGGACCGATTTCAAAAATTCTTTTGCCGTTAGAAAGCTACATTATCACTGAATAACATAGGCTACCGGGAGGAGCCGTGTGGACACAGCTAATAAGCGATAAAAAAATATCGCTGAATATACCTACGATATTAATTTTATTGATATTCGAAACTTCTTCTTTTCGTGTGGTTAGTGTTTAACCTGGTGTCAAAGTTTATGCCGCCCATGGGCCTCTGACTTGGCTTCACATGCCGTCAAGAAATATCTATCAGGCATGCCCGTTTCCTCACTATGTTTTCCGTCAACGTTTTTTAAGCAAGTGATAATTATACAATACGCACATGAATCCGAAAAGTCAGAGGTGCGTGACTTGGTTTCGAACTCGAGACCTATGACTTGGCAGTCCGACAGTCACACCACTAGGCTATCAGTGCTATATATTTGAAACTGATTCGTAGTATTAGGTTCATATGAATGCGAAAAGAGTTCTGGGCTCTTCATACAAGCTATGTTTTATTACCTAAGTAACAATGGTAAGAATTTCTCACGTTCATTTTATAATAAGAATTGTAACAATATTTCACTCTGAAAAAGAAGTTTATATTTTCATGAATCATTCATATTGCGGCGAACTTCTTCGATAGAACATTTTATTCTACATCTGCAATATTTAGTAAGTATTTAAATGTAATTAGTAATTTACAATTGTTCATTCTGGAAGTACTAAAACTGCGGGCCAACTAACAAACAACAAACTACTATTAAAATACATACATAAACTCACGCCCTTTTCCTATGGGGGTCAACAGAAAGTATAGAACGCCACATGCCAAGATCCTTACATGTCCTTACATACCACCATCAAAATTGTTGCCAAATCTCAAAAGAATCACAACGTTTACGAAGACTGTCAAAATGTTTGGTCTAGTGGTCGCAAGCGCGACTGCTGAGCATAGGGTCTTGGGTTCGATCCCTAGGTCCGGCAAAGTGTTATTGGGTTTTTCCATTAGGAATTTCTCGTTAGCAGCCCGGAGTCTGGATTTGTGCCCGGTTAATGGCAGTAGGCTTCGCCCCTTATTACATGGGACTTAAACATAACTGGCGAAACGAGGGAGTACTGAAAACACCTCTGCCGAACCCTTCGGGGGATACAAGGCGTGATGTTATGTTGTTTTTTTGTCAAACATTTTGACAGTTATTGTAAACGAATACTGTCAAAACAGTTCAGTCTCGGTATGGTTGCCATTGATCAACGCTTCTGTTGGTAAAATTGGCTCCCAGATTTCCGATGCAATATTGTCGCTATTTGTAATTTTATACTGAAATCTCGACATCACGGTAATCGTCTTCAATCTGAAGGTATACAATTACGCCCTCTTGAATTTCGTAGACGGGAAAAACAGAGTCAACCCATTAAACGAACATTCAGCTAAATTACCATAATTATACAAATGTGTTTCCTTCCCTCGTGTCACAGCGAGCTGTTCTCGTGTAGCTCACCTGCGCGGTCGCAGCCATAGACTTAAGGGGGGGATCATGTTACCAGTAAAATACATTGAGTATAGTATATAGGTACAAGGTTAGTCGGAAAGGGGGTACTAAGCCACGGGCCACCTAAAGTAGATAGATAGATAGATAGATATACTTTATTGCACACTAAAAGAAATAAAAAAGGAATTCACATAATTAACAGTACAAATGGCGGTCTTATCGCTTAAAGCAATTTCTTCCAGACAACCATTGGATGGAAAGAATAGTTAAGAAAAAAATATAAAGGGCAGTTTGCAGCGTACAAATATGCAACCTACTAAAAACCGGGAATCAACTAAATAATAGGTATAATCACAATACATATTTTAAATATATATATATATATATATATATATATAGGTATATATATACACACACTCAAATAGGATACATACATAATTAATTATATATACAGATAATTTACCTATATAAACCACTATAGAGCAAGATAATGTTCTTTAACCATTCTTTTGAAAGAAACCAACGACTGAGCACGCCTTACAGGTACAGGTAGTGCATTCCAAGCGTATGGCCTGAACAGTGAAGGAATGGTCAAAGAATCTTGTGGAATGCATAGGCATCTTCAGTTTCAAATTCTCCGATGATCTCAAGGATTGTGAATGTGAATCACGCATGAACTCAAAACGCTCTTTAAGATAAGAAGGGGTAGCGGGATTGAACAGAATACTGTATAGTAGGGAAAGAATATGAGCATTCCGACGAAGACGTATTGGAAACCACTTGAGTTTAGCACGAAATTCGGACACATGATCATATTTGCGTAAACCAAATATGAACCTAATACAAAAGTTTTGAAGTCGCTCAAGTTTGTTAAACTGGTCCTCGGTGAGATCGAGATAGCTGGCATCGGCATAGTCAAGGATGGGAAGAAGAAGAGATTGTGCAAGCGCAGTTTTAGTGGCAGTGGGTAAAAAGTTACGAAGTCTTCTCAAGGATCCGGCTGATGCAAACATCCTACGGCTGGTCTCTTGCAGTTGTGGAACCCATGAAAAGTTCTTGTCCATAAAGATCCCCAAGTTTTTTACTTTGTCGCTGAAAGGAACCTGAATACCTTCAAAGAAAACCTGTGGAAGTTGTAACCAGTCAATTCGCGAAACCATCCGAGAGCTGCCCAAAACAATGACTTGTGTCTTGTTGGGATTGACTGATAGTCCGTAGCATTTGCTCCACTCAGAGATTCGGACAAGATCTTTGTTGACATTGACAATGGCTTCTGATAACTGTCCCAACGGAGCCTGTGAGTAAATTTGGAGATCACCTGCATAAAGGTGGTAAGAAGAAAGCAGTTGATGAGAGATTGAATTAATAAATATTGCGAAGAGTAATGGGGATAAAACGCCGCCCTGAGGCACGCCAGCAGTCGTATTACTCCACGAAGATAACTTATCCTCAATACTAATACGTTGCCGGCGGCCATACAGGTAACTACGAAACCAATCAATTGTTGTTGGAGATATGTTAAGAGAGCTTAGTATGCCAAGCATGATGTCGAAGTCAACAGTGTTGAAAGCATTGCTAAAATCCAGCAATGCCAGTACCGTTAACTTCCCATTTTCCATGCCTAGCCTGATGTCATTTATTTTAACGCTGGTTTTACAGTGCCGCTTTCGACAGAGCGGTTAGTAAGCGTCGCGGGCCACGAGCTTTGAGTGTCTTGAAGCTTTTTAGAATAATTCGCGCGTGCGGTGGTCAGCACTGACGGGGAAGTCATAGGTTTCGGCTGTCAGCGCGGATGGTCAGCGTGACTCTAAAACCAGCCTTAGTATGTTTGTCAATTTGATGTGTACGATTAGGGGTCATGACCCCTACGACCCCCTCCCTCGTACCGCCACTGGTAGCTCATTCCGTGGTGAAGAGATTAGCCAGTCAGCAATGTAGCGGGGCTGACTGCTCAGGGTGCGCTACTTAAGTATCGTCACTCGTTAATGTCTATTCATGTCTTTCCTCGCTGAGGCATTTGACTTACTGGTAAAAGGCTAGGTATTTGAGAACCACAGGGTTGATTGACATGAACGTGGAATAGAACATTCTTCTTTCGATATATTTTTAAATCTATCTACAATTTCAAGTACAATAACTGCCTCATTGGTCTAGAGGTGGCAAGCGCGACTGCTGATCGTGAGGTTCTAGGTTCGAACCCCAGGTCGGGCAGTGTTATTGGGTTTTTCCATGTGGAATTTCTCAGTAGTACGGAGTTTGGATTTGTGCCTGGTTGATGGCATGGCTCGCCCCCTATTAGATGGGATTTAAACATAATGGCGAAATGAGGGTGTCACTATACACCTCTGCCCAACCCTTCGGGGAATATAGGCGTGACTTATGGGTGTCATGGTTTAAGAAGCACGTTTTTTTACAGCAAACCAAGCACAAACGTTTGGCGTACAGTATCTTAAACGTATCGCTAATGTAAGCGTTTTTTGAACCGAAAATACAACTATTTATTTGCCCAGTTTGGCAGTAGAACTGCTACCGTTGGTAAGCAAAACGATTCGTTTTTGTTTATAGGAACCGGGCATTAATATCGATCTTTGTAGACAACTTTAAGCTCACATAAGATAGATTTTTGTCCCACGGGAGTAGGCAGGCACTTCAAACTGCCATTTAAGAACAACTGAATTGAAAGAAATAACGTTGTTGCAACTCACACTTGGCAAGTTTTGACTCTCTTATAATAAAACTAGCGACCCGCCCCGGCTTCGCACGGGTGCAATATAAACCTTTCTCTTGAATCACTCTATCTATTGCTGAAAACTGCATTAAAATCCGTTGAGAAGTTTAAAAGATCTAAGCGTACAGACAGCGGGAGTGACTATGTTTTATACTATGTAAACATTATCATAGCAGTGATAGCCTAGTGACGTGGCCCTCGGACAGCCAAGTTACAGGTCTCGAGTTCGAACCCAAGGCACGCACCTCTGACTTTTCGGATTCAAGTGCGTATTGTATAATTATAACTTGCTTAATAACGGTGAAGGAAAACATCGTGAGAAAATCGGTAAGCCTGAGAGATATTTCTCGACGGCATGTGTAACCAAGTCAGAGGCCCTTGGGCGGCATAAACTCTGACGCCAGGTTAGTCACTAACCACACGAAAAGAAGAATAATGAAATTACCAAACTGTGGACAACTTTAAGGAATGACGTCACGATCATATGACTGTGATTAGTCCCTAGCTCATCATCATTATCATCATCTTCTTGCCCTGGTCCCAGGTTACTTGGGGTTGGCGCAATATGTTTTCCTCTTCCATTCTTCCCTGTCAGCCGTCTCATTATCATTTACTCCCTTATCTTTCATATCCTCCCTCACACAATCCATCCATCTTTTCTTAGGTCTCCCTCTCCGCCTCCATCCATCAACATTCATATTCATCACTCTCTTAGTCTCATGTGTTTCATCCCTCCTCATCACATGCCCATACCAAGATTTCCTTTCAACTTTTTTGTCACTGGTGCCATTTTTAAACTCCCTCTAATATACTTATTTCTTACTTTATCCATTCGCATCGTTCGTGATAAGTCCCTAACTGTTCTAAAAAAACCCGTGCAAGACGACCTTTATAATTTCATGTTGCTTCTGACATTTAGACAAGCTTTATTAAAATTTATTTATATTTTTTTCAAAAACGTTATTAATACTTTTCTACCAATCTATTCACATGTAATATGCCACAAACGAATGTCAAATCCTACGGAGTATATTAAAATCGTTGTATTTAATAACATTCTGCCTCTAGCCATGCTTACTAAGCAGCTCAGAGGAAAACATGAATATTTTTGTTTGTTGTTGGCAGCCATTTTGAAAATGAATACAAGAAAATTATTAAACTTGTGTTTATATACGTGTACGTATATATTATATACGTGTTACGTGTATTATATGTGTTCTACTGAATTTGAGATAAATATAAATTTGATATTGAATAGGCTGTTAATTTGCTTGAATAGTTATATAAAAATAAAATATTATAGGTCCGCCATATTTGATCAAACGTCACAGAGGCGTCTACGATTTTGTCATCTTCAGATAAAATAATATGATCACCTATAAGCTTCAAATGGTGATGGTGACGTCATCATTTCCCGAGACAGGGACACCACTTGAGCTTTAACTGTCATTCTGTCTGTAGTTGCGACTTGTTGAGTTACACAAAATGACAGCTGAATTTAATAAAATTAGAGCCCCTGTAAAATTAGGGCCCGTCCCCTACAATAGAACTCTGTCTTCATTAAATTCGCATGTAAATCTTTCTGTGCGTCATCGTGTCATAATAATAATATTTTTGATACTGAATAAAAAGCTTGTAAAGGATTATTCCATATAAACAGATCTTTTTAAATAAATTACGCAAAAGTACCTAATAGGTTTTGATAGTTTTAAATCAACGTTTAAACCAATGAAGAGTCTTTGAAAGACTTTGAAAATAAATTAACATTAATATAACATAACATCACGCCTGCATTCCCCGAAGGGTAGGACAGAGGTGTATAGACACCCTCATTTCACCGTTATGTTTAAGTCCCATATAATAGGGGGCGAGCTTATTGTCATAAACCGGGAACAAATCAAAACTCCGGACTGCTACTGAGGAATTCCACACGGAAAAAGCCAAAAACACTTTGCCTGACCTGGGGATCGAACCCAAGACCTCACGATCGGCAGTCGCGCTTGCCACCACTAGACCAACCACAACCAGGCAATTAGAGTAAAAATAAATCGTCATTATTTTTTGAACATTCAAAAGTAAAATAGTTTTTATAAAGAAAATAATTCGATTCATTAGTCATTAATTTGTAATTGGTTAAGGAAAGGCTTATGCATTTTGACCTCCAGCAAAGCTTTTTTGGCCAATGCACCGCCCTTAAATCAATACCCTGTCCTCGGGAATCGCGTTAGACCCCTTTTCTTCTGACTACCCGTGACGATGTTAAATGAGGAGCTGACGAACAGAACCGGAGTAGTCCACTATAAATTCAAAAGCATTTTTTTTTTCGAATCGTGTTGTCCAAGACCCCTTGCGTTGATACCTGTTAATATTTTCACTTAAAATCGGCTCTTAGATGGCCAAAAAAACGCTTTAAAAAGTGCGTTTTCAAACGAAACCAGATCAGTCCGATATCCAACTTAAAGATTTTCAAAATTTCATCTATTTTCATTCTGAAGCGTTTTCTATCACAACCGGATAAGTCCACCTTTTTCAAACAAAACCAGATTAGTACCTACATTTTTATTTCTTGAATAACTTCTAGAATATAAAAGTTTAAAAAATAATAATTACTCATGCAACAATAGATCTAATCCACTTACCTATAATAATGCATTGATATGTTATTAATCACCTCCATATATTGATTTTAGTTTTTTAGCCAGTGTGTAAAATTTATTTTTGCGGACTAATCCGGTTCTTTTCGCCAGCTCCTCAAATATTTTCATGGTCAATGTCTCAAAATCCAAGGTCTATTTTGAAAGCTTCTCATTATACTGATTATGACCTTGCGTGTCAACTGAATACCATCTCAAATACTTTCCACGGACAATCACATTACGGGTATAGGCGTATTCTTTAAGTAAGCTAGTAGGCTTAGTTTTAGGGAAATTGGCTGAATATAAAAGCCACTACGCGGTTCCTATGACTAAAAATGAATCGTTCTGCTTACTAATGGTAGCATTTTTAACCGACTTCCAAAAAGGAGGAGGATACTATGTTCGTCTGTATGTATGTTTTTTTTTTTTGTGTATGTTCATCGATATTTTCGCCAATTGTGAACCGATTTTAATGATTCTTTTTTTAATGGATAGGGTATACTTCGAAGTTGGTCCCATTTAAATTTGGTGAAGATCTGATGAAGAACTTTGGAGATAGACAATGGAACTCCTCAATGACGAACAGTACGCATATTGTGATGATGTGATTATGTTACGAGCAGCGTCTTTAGTAGGTCCAACCAAGTTTTAATTAAGGCCACTAAAATGAAAAAAGTAAAAACTTTTTTACAAAAAATTTAAACAGACTTCAAAAAACAATAAAATAATTACCATATAAAATTATCAGTTTCAGAAGTCGGTGCCTTCAATTTGGTTCAGCGTGGATCAGCACCGACTTCTGAAACTCTTAATTTTATATGGTAATTATTTTATTGTTTTTTGAAGTCGGTTTAAATTTTTTGTCAAAAAAGTTTTTATTTATTGACTATAATTTACAGGGCGTTAATAGTAGTTTTTTTTTGTTTTTATAAAAAGCGTTGCCCCACACTAGGATTTCTCCTGTATCGTGGGTGCGTTTACAGACACAAATCTTCACATGCACATACACCCAGACCCGGAACAACTATCTGTAGGCCTTACAAATATTTGTTCCGTGCGGGATTCGAACCCACGACCCGCAGCGCAGAAGCCAATCGCTTAGCCACTGTACCAAACGTGTCGTTAAAATTGAGACTCTGTATCTTTACCAATAATAACGCAAAGACCTCATAGCTTTGTATAGTAGACCCTCCTATAAATATGGAAGTAGCTATCGCAGGTAAAATTAAATTATGAGTCTATTTATATAGTTAAGCGATAAAAAATGCTACCATCAGTAAGCAAAATGAGTTGTTTTTCTTTATAGGAACCGGGCAAAACTCGGCATATACCGTCAAACCTTACAACTATGCCTATTGATCTAACTTTGCCCACCAGGGTATTTCTTACAAAAATGGAAAAATATGGAAATATTTTGTACTCATATATGTTGTTATATTATGTTGTCACCTTTAATCTGTGTGTTTTAATGTGTGTAAAAAATACCCTGCTGGCCAAAGTTAGATCAATAGGCAAAGTTGTAAGGTTTGACGGTACAAATATATATCAACGCTCGGCAGTGCAAACCTCGTAAATAAATTTTTCTTCAAAAGCGTTTTATTTGTTCTTTAAATTGATAAACTCGTAATACACGAACTAGTTCAACAGTCTTTCAATTCAAATACTTCTAAGCTATCTATGACGTACGATGACAAACTTGTATTAACATTTTGATCGGCCATTTTTTTGTAGGACAGTTTTAACTATCCCTTTAAAAAAAAATTTTACACATACGTGGTTTTCACTGCCGACGGACGATACACTCTTAATCTAATGTCACTAAAACATAATTTTCGTCTGTCTTAGGGCTAAAAACGAGGTCATGAATACCATTAAATTCTAGACAGACTAGAAATTCCCTTTTGGTTAATACTTACTTTAATGTTCTTTATATACTAAACCGAAAACATAAACTTCCCATTAGATTTATTTTAGGAAGCATAAAAAACCTCATAAAATTAGACCTCTCAATGTCCAGTAAGAAAAAGTGCTTTACGTCTTCATTTATATGACTTTCATACCACTTAGTGAGGCCTAATAATGTTGTAAAGTATCTTAACCTTTACGCCAATGTTCTCGGGGGTCAAGCAGTGTTCAATAATTTATGGTTGATTCCTATAATTTACCAAGCGTTATTGGTTGAAAGCTCGTACTTATGTTAGAAGCGAAGTCTCCACTCTGCATAGCGTTTCGTAGTAGGCCCTTTTTAATGCGTCAAGCCCCGGCAGGTCTTGGCCCACCATCTTCTGGTGGACCTCTCCAGTGGTGGGGCAATTTTCTCCCTGCCCCTCTTCCTTGTGAGAGGCGCGCGCGGAACACGGCGCGCCATCTTCCCGGACCTGCTACTGGTCGGGCGACGGGTCCCCTAACCCGTCGCCCGCAGGCCACTCACTAGGGTGGCCGGAGAGCGTCACGCGCTCTCCGGCTTACTATACACCCCTGCCCAACCCTTCGGGGAATACAGGCGTGATGTTAGGTTAACAGATTTTAATGCTTCTTAAGCCATTAGAAAAAATACTTGAGGCAAACTTTATTTGCCAGGAATTCATAACCCATAATGCAGAACAATTTTCCATAAATACCTATTTATTAAATGTAGTAAACCTTTTCAGCTTCAAGCGATAGAACCTTGACTGTCTGTAAGTCGTAGTCCAAACCATTTAGATGTATTATCTACACTAGATTTGAGTTCTCTTGCCAAAAGGGTAACTGTGTAGGTCAATGTAACAAACATGGGGATAGTTTACGAATAAAACTATTCTATTTAGTAAGAACTTAGGTCACTGTGTCTGTAGTTCTGCAGTAGTTCAAGTTATTACTGTTCGTCTGCCTAGCCTTTACCAAACTATGTTAGGCTCAGCTTCCAGTTTAACCAGATGCGGCTGAATACCAGTACTTTACACGGAGCAACTGCCATTAAACCTCCGCAACCCAGTTACTGGGCAATGCCGATATCCTAAGGTTAGACCTGTTGTCAGACTTTCGGGCTTTTGATTTCCCATAACGGCTGTCGTAGGTATTCGTATGACACCCGGGAGTGACTGTTTAACGTGCTCTGCGAGACACGGAGGGGACTCGATGTGTAGCGAACGGTCACCCATCCACAGACTGACTGTGCCAAGTGCAGTTTAACCTCGCAAATCGTATGAACCGCGTGGTTGGTAATACGCCACGAGCCCCTCTTTTTTTTAAAATAGATATTTGTAACTCAAACATGGAGAAACATTGTAGGTATCCTCCATTGAATATGAGCGAGTTGTATAAAAGCATTGGCAGATTTTGAAATCTGGGATGTAATTGATAGGTCGATAAAGGAAAATTGAAATGGAGGGGGAGAGAGACACCTAAGAAAAGATGGATGGATTGTGTGAGGGAGGATATGAAAGATAAGGGAGTAAATGATAATGAGACGGCTGACAGGGAAGAGTGGAAGAGAAAAACATATTGCGCCGACCCCAAGTAACTTGGGACCAGGGCAGGAAGATGATGATGGTAAAGGAAAATTGAAGATTTGTGTTAGTTTTTTTTATACTAACTAAATACTAGATTTATGCAAGCTAAAATTGACAGCCTCGTTGGTCTAGTGGTGGCAAGAGAGACTGCTGATCGTGAGGCCTTGAGTTCGATCCCTAGGTCGCGCAGTGTTATTGGGTTTTTTCGTGTGGAATTCCTAAGTAGCAGTCCGGGGTTTGGATTTATGCCCGGTTGATGGCTAAAGGCTCGCCCCCTATTACATGGGACTTAAACATAACGGCGAAATGAGGGTATTACTATACACCTCTGCCCAACCCTTCGGGGAATACAGGCGTGATTTTATGGTGTCTAAAATTTAATAGCGATAACATATTCTTCTATCTTATTCGAACTGAACACCGTTCTGCGCGATATTGTGTGAATACACTCGGAAGCAATGAGTCCGGGTCGCCAACATAAGAAAAACAATGTTGAAATTTTAAACAATCTCTTCCGAGATGTTAAGGTTTATGTTGGTGACTCGGATTCATTGTTCCCGGGTGTACCTATCAGTACATAACTTCAGACTAAAAATACTTATAGCTTACTTATAGTAGGTAGGTACCTAAGTCTTCTTCTCCCTGCCCTTATCCCACACTAGGTGGGGTCGGCACAACATGTATTTCATAAATCCATGTTGTTAGAGGTTTTGCCTGACATCAACCCTCCTTGGGAATACTCGTTGCGCTGTCGCGCGGGTGACCCAATGTGCTTGCTGATATTATGCACTGGGTCATGACGATGGGGAAATGATATGCTTGTCTTGAAAACTTGAAACTTCTCGTACTCGACACTACACACTACTATTCGACATGTTTACAATAGAAATAAACGGCGATTTATAATAAGAAATCAAAAAATAAAAAAAAATATTCAAAAAATAAATGTTATAAAATGTCAAATAGTAAGTACCTAAGTATGTACTTGAATAGGATAAACAGCTTTTACTCATACTTTCCATCTCCTCCTTATTTATTGACTGTCTCCTCACTTCCAAAATAAAACCTCTTAGCTCCATTACAACTATTTTGCGGACCTAATTTTCTGTAACGCCTTTGTTCGGTGACTAAGATCAGCCCGCCCACTCCGGCGCCAACATGTCTACTGTCGCGACCTTGCGACGGGAGATCATACGCACTTTAGCGATTAGATGGACCTTGTTCTGATCTGCTAATCACAGGAACTGAATATCAGATTAAATAGTTAGTTGGTAATTAGGGAAATCTATGCTAATATTATAAAGCTGAAGAGTTTGTTTGTTTGTTTGAACGCGCTAATCTCAGGAACTACTGGTTGGAATTGAAAAAAAAAATTTTGTGTTGGAGTATTCCATTTATCGAGGAAGGCTATAGACTACATAACATCACGCTACGATAAATAGGAGCGGAGCATAAATGAAAAATGTTGCAAAAACGGGAAATATGTCCACCTGTGCGATGCCGGGACTGGCCGCTAGTGTTTAAATATATTGTTACGAGGATTGAGAAGTCACTTTTTAGTAAAGAAATATAGGTAGTGAATTAAAAGTTAAAATAAAAAAAAAATCTTCAATAAACTCGTTCTGCCTAGCCTTTTCCCAACTAAGTTGGAGTCAGCCAGTAGCGTGCATTGTATACCTACAGGGTGTACCTAAACGAAATCATGTAATTCCTTCAAGCCTCGTGATATAGGTACTTACTGCTGATATAGATTAACCAAGCAGAGGATAACTTTGGTTTCAATAAAAAAAAATACAAGAAGTAAATATTTGTGCTTAACGTGAGGCAATTTAGCGCCCGAGGGAATTGCGTGGCTATCGCTCGGCGCGCGGTAATTTAACTCATGGCGCAAAAATGCCTCACGTTAAGAACACATGTTTACTTCTTATATTTTCTTTTTTCATTGAATCCAAAATTTTCCCGTGCACGTTTATTCTATGTCAGCAGTACCTACATCACGAGGTTTGAAGGAATTACAAATTAGGCAAATTAGCAGTGCCTACCTCATAAGATTTAATTAAATACTCTATCTTTAACTATTACCTACTGTAAATAAAATAAGCGTGTGTGGCTATGATTTCTTTTGATCAGAATCGTATTGAAGTGGGCTTAAGTGTACAATTGAAAGGCGACATCGCTAGTGCCTGCTTACCTAGTTCGAAAACCAATGCACGCCACTGGAGTCAGCTTCCAGTCTAATCAGGTGTGCAGGTTTCCTCACGTTGTCTACTTAATAAAATTATGATCCCCACATGAATTCGAAAGATCAGAGGTACGAGCTGGATTCGAACTCAGACCCTTCTGCATGGAAGGCAAGCGTTCAACCGCTAAACTATCACTGCATGAGAAAAGATATAACGTGATATAAAAACTATAGATACCCAATCGATTTTCTTGGTGATACTGAACAAACTAGTTTCGTGTTTAGAGTATCTACCACAAAACAGATAGGTACAGAAGTCAATCATATGTATGTACTTCACTTTTCATACCTACGCTCGGCGGTCGCTCTATCTATATATCTATCTCTCTGAAGCGCATGGCACTCGCGCTCGCACTCACTCGCACTCTAGTGCCAAACAGTCCGAGATATCGTGTCCGTGAGCAGTGTCTATGTGTGCGTTGCTCGAGCGCACTTGTATGTAGATTGACTTCTGTACCTATCTGTTTTGTGTATCTACTATCTATTTATAGTAATAGGTACTAATCTTGTCTAGGTACTCGTAATTTTAAAAGTTGAGTCTGTTGGCATAGCAGAGATAGCTGGTTGAACGCTTGCCTTCTGGAAGCGAAACTCCCAAATACTCGGCGATTTGCGAATATGGGTTTATAGTTTAATTTAAGTGGACTGTATAATTAAAGATGGCGGGTAATCGCCTAGAAACTATGAGCTGATATGAATGGGCGATTAAGGAACTCGGAAAGGGAAGCACGCCTTACCTGACTATTTCTTCTTGACTTCTTGTCGTTGAGCTGGTCAAGCAGACGGGGCGCTGTGGCGATCACGTTACAGAGCCCGGTTCACATGAGTTTCTCGTTCACAATCACACGATCACACCCGCGGGTGGCTTCACCAAAGTTTATGAGATTATCCAAATAGGAATGAATCAGCGGTAACCTTTCGGCGCGGCACAACCGGCACGCGCGCGATGCTTGTCCGTGAGCGCGGTACGTTCGCGACGCGGCTTCTTCACGGGACGATTCGTTTTTGTTTCTTGATTGTTTTTTCTTTTTGATTGTTTCTTTTTATTTTGACACAGCAGTGCATGTCATAGGCGTGCGGGAATAATGAATGGAACAGGATCATAGAGTATTTAATATTATTGGTCACGACAAAAATAGATGGCGCTACCATTTCCCCCGGCCTTAAAGGGTTGCCTTTAAAAGGAAAAGAGAAAATTGAACTTAGCTATATTAGGTATACTACCGCATAACCTATCCACAGGCTAAGACAGCGTTATAAATTTAAATTAATCTATATTAACTTTAGCGGAACAATTATAACTAAAACTTAAACTAGGAAGGAGATCCAACTTCAAGCTAGATCTCACTGAGTCGGTAGCGGACAGAGACGTACAACAGGGCGCACATAGCTACCCTTCGCGGTTTTCACGGTAACAACGCGGGTTGCACCGTCTTTAGATGTATGTAATCTCTCAACAATGGCTAAAGGCCATGAAAGTGGCGTAGAATTATCATTTATGATAATTACCAACGTACCCTCCTGTATAGGGGATGTAGGACTATTCCATTTAGATCTAGCCTGAAGTTGGTGCAGGTATTCTGAACGCCAGCGCTGCCAAAACGACTGCACGAGTTTATCTAGCAGAGTATGTCTCTGAAGCAAGCTAGAAGAGTCGGCTTCAGGAGCGGGAAGTGACGACAATGGCGTTGTGTTCAAGAAATGCGCAGGAGTTAACACGGATGGTTCAGCAGGGTCACTACTCAGTGCTGTGAGCGGACGCGAGTTAACCAGTGCTTCGACTTGAGCAAGGACAGTTAAAAGCTCTTCGTAAGAGAGGATTTGTTGACCTATAACTTTGAAAAGATGCGTTTTAATTACTTTAACCATGCTTTCCCAACATCCACCGAAATGTGGTGAAGCAGGCGGAATAAACTTCCAATCAATGTGATTAATGGAAAGTTCTTCCTGTAGACGTGTACGATATTCCTTATTGAGAAATTTATAAAGATCGCGTAAGTAAGAACTTGCCCCAACGAAACAAGTGCCGTTATCCGTGTACAAACACTGTATAGGGCCGCGTCGCGAAAGAAATCGTTTTAGAGCTGCCAGAAATGACACGGTGCTTAAATCCGTCGCAACTTCAATGTGCGCCGCGCGTGTTGTTAAGCATGTGAAAATGCATATCCAAGCTTTACGGCCTTTAACACCTCGACCACGAACTGGTGTGTATTGCAGTGGTCCTGCGTAATCACAACCGGTATGTATAAACGCCTTACCTACCTGATTTACACGCTGGCTAGGAAGATCTGCCATGAGAGGGAAGACCGGACGCGGACGGAATTTAAAGCAGATATTACATCTATGAATTCTGTGGCGAATTATTCGCCGTGCAGCTAAAATCCAATATTTATGCCTGAGTAAGGACATAAGCAACTCTGGACCAGCATGGAGATGTTTCTTGTGATAAAAATCAACAAGAAGATCTACCACATGGTCATGACGCGGTAGGATGCAAGGATGCTTGTAGTTGTAAGGTTCGTCCGAATTTGACAGACGACCGCCAGCGCGTATGATGCCGTGCTCATCGAGAAACGGCTTGAGCTTGAGAAGAGTGACTGAGCAAGATACATTATTGTGTAAATTTTGAATATCCTTGCTAAAATGAACAGCCTGTACAGCTCGCACTAATCTATACTCTGCGACTTCAAGATCAGAGCTTGAAACAGAAGTTCCCTTAGGTAGTACCCTAAGAAACCTACAGACATAAACTATGGCGCGCAGTAACTTAGACCACGACGACATGCGTAGTGCGAGTGAATAAAACGGTGATTCCGCAACCTCAACAATCACGGGGTGAGAGACAGACTTCCGTTCGGGTACGTCCTCGTCCTCTGCACTATGGTGAAAGGGACGGATGGGCCATTCTGACGGATCATGGGAAATCCAAGAAGGTCCACGCTGCCACAAAGCATGATGCAGAAGTTTAACTGGAGTAACACCACGAGACAGGCAATCAGCGGGATTCTCAATACCCGCGACGTGATTGAAGCAAGCAGCAGGAATGAGTTCAATTAATTTAGTAACACGATTGGCGACAAAAGTCTGCCAGCGGTGAGGAGAAGAATAAATCCAAGCAAGCACTACTTTGGAGTCAGTAAATGCATATATTTTATTGATAGAGTAGTGGGGCGAAACTGTGTCTTTAACCTTGCGAAGCAACTGAGACAACAGAAGGGCCGCGCACAACTCCAGCCTCGCAACCGAAATGGTTTTGACAGGCGAGACCTTGGACTTGGCACATACTAACTGCACAGAGTAGTTAGAACCAATGCGGACCTGCAAATATACGACTCCGCCGTAAGCGCGCTCGCTGGCGTCAGCGAAACCTATTAAATTAACGGTACATCCATCCACCAAACCCAGATGACGCGGTATCGTAATTTGATTGAGTGCTGAAAGCTCAATGCAAAACTGTTTCCACGCGGCGACAATATGGTCGGGAGGTGCGTCGTCCCACTCACACTTTGATAACCAAAGCTCTTTGATCAAGAGCTTGGCGTACAAAATTGTGGGAGCCACAAGACCCATTATGTCCCATAGTCGAGCTACTGTGGACAGCATAGTGCGTTTGGTGCACTTATCATCTGGTGGCGCGACGTCGAAACGAAAACTGTCACAGGATTTGTCCCAGCGTAAACCGAGAACCTTATGCGGTATTGACTTCTCAAACTCAATGTCTGGAGAAGCTTTATGAGAATCAGGTATGTGCGAGAGAACCTCTTTAGAATTGCTTGTCCATTTGACAAGATCAAATTGGCCTCGCTTGAAAAGCTGAATAAGCTCTTCACAAAGCGTAATTGCTTGCGGAGCGGATATGACACTACAAGCGATGTCATCCATATACAAAGCGGAAGAAGCAGCAGCTGCTGCAGCGGGAAAGTTGTCGCCTTCATCAGCGATCAACTGTTGGACAACACGTAACGCGTGATATGGACTGGACTTGAGACCAAAACAAACACGATTAAACTGATACACGGCTAAAGGTTCATTATTGTCAAAACGATAAAAGATTCGTTGAAATCTACGGTCAGACTCTCGAACACCGATATTGAGAAACATTTGGCGGCAATCAGCAGAGAGAGCAATTTGGAAAAGACGAAATTTTATTATGATGTTAAATAAATCGCCCTGTAGATTAGGGCCGGCATGCAAAATATCATTGATCGACTGACCCGATGTAGTTCGACAACTGGCATCTAAAACCACGCGAAGTTTAGTGGTAGTCCTATCATCGCGAACTACGCCGTGATGCGGTATATAATACGAAGGAAGAGAATCGCCCTCTTTGCTAACAACCGGACTCAAAAAACCTTTATTTATATAATCACGCATGACGTCATTGTAGGCGCCGCGCAATTTAAGCGATGCATCAAGTTTGCGTTCTAAACAATAAAAGCGTCTAAGCGCAGCAGCGTACGAGTCGCCCAGCGAATAAGGATCGCTACAGAATGGCAACGCCACAGTATATCTGCCACTGTCATTGCGAACAGTGGTAGCGCGGAAATGTTCTTCACACTCGAGATCCTTACGGCTCAGCGAGGGCGGTGCGGTAATCTCTTCAAGCTCCCAGAATCGCTTGAGGAGAAAATCAATATTATTTTCTTGAAGAACAGAGCAACAAGACGTAGTATAATGAGAAGTATATGATGTAGGTACAGTACCCATAACCACATATCCAAATACCGTCTCAATAGCGGGAGGTAAATTATATAGCTCACTACGTACAACGTTAGGTAGTAGTAAGTGCGGAAACACCGAAGCCCCGATCAAAACATCGATATTTCCCGGCTGACCAAAGTTAGCATCTGCGAGTGGCAATGTTTTGAGGTGCGTAAGTAAGGACACGTCCACATGAGCGTTCGGCAATGTGTCCGTAATGCGTTCCACAATAAGCGAGGAAACGTTAAAATTAATATCACTATTAAAACGCGAATGTATTTTTATATCTACGGAACCCTTACATGATTTCTCTGAACCACCGATCCCCTTAACTACTAAGTTAGTATTTTTAAAACTATTCCACAGTCCAAGGCGTTTAAAGCAATCCGAAGTAATAAAGCTACTTTGAGATGCGCTATCAAGTAAACATCGGACCACGCGCGGTGTTTTGTTTACATCGTAAATGATAACCTGCGCGGTTGCGAGCAATATGGTGGATGCGGCTTCGCGCCGAACGTGACAAGTGCGCGAGCGCTGACTGCATGCGAGCGCGACAGACGTTGTACACAAAGAAACTTCGGGCTTAGACGCGGGAGGGGCAGGCACCGCGCTACGGGCGGCCTGTCCCTGCGGTGATGACGTCGAAACAGGTGGGCTTGTAACTACGTCAAGGTTACCGGGTTCATCAGATAACGAAGATTTTTTATCAAAATGCAATAACGTATGGTGACGCTGATTGCATGAACGACACTTGGTTTTACTAGAACATTCGCTTGATTTATGCTTTATACTTAAACAATTAACACAAGCTTTATTTTCTTTTACATATTTAAAACGAGCAGTCGGGGTTAAATTATTAAAATCGGAACATTTAAAAAGGTGGTCATGTACAATATTATTGCACAGACACTTGTGCGAACTATTATTATTCGATTCCGAACATGCTACGTAAGATTGCGGATTAGGGACCGAGTTATTATTATTATTTCGCGATTTAGTCGACTTTTGTCTACTATTATTGTTACTTGACGAGCTAGATGAACTAGGCTGCGTATTATTAAATATTCGGCACTGATCTTTGATGAAGGAAATAAAACTATCTAATGTAGGTATTTTATGATTACGTTCCGTCATCTCGAAAGCGCGAATGGTTTCCATGTCGAACTTTTTTATTGCGAGTTGTAATAACATAAAGTCGGAAAGATTTTCTAATTTTAAGTTTTTAAGGGAATTGACTGCGGTTACAAAGTTGTCAATGAACAACTGGAAATTTGATAAAGACGCGGGACCCGACAATTTAAGATTTAGAGCTTGATCCAAGTAGGTACTTGCAAGGACACGAGTATCCTGATACTTGTCAAGGAGCGACTGGAATATGACCTGATAATTCTCAGCACTGGGTGTGACACCTGCGAATACGGATTGCGCTTTCGGCGACAGCTTACCTATTAAATAGTACAACCTGTCAGCATCTGTCAGAGAGCCATTATCATGCACTGTAGATTTGAAACTTGCATAAAATAATGGCCAGTTCCGTATATCGCCATCGAATGACATAAGTTCGATTGCAGGTAGTTTCGATGCTCGGACGGTCGGCCAAGCAGCGCTGGGATTTACTGACTGTCTACCTTCTAATTGCGACTGTATGCGCTTTATGATACAGTAAAGATCTTCGAATGAGGTGTACGCCTGATAATTCGGCTGGGAATCAGGATTGATAGAAAGTAATTTTCCGTTATAAGTGTCCAATAAATTATGAAAGTCAGATCTAATATTATCTACAGTCATACAATAACTAAGAAATGATTCCCTGTTAACTTCGGAAGAATTGGCCGTCTTTGAACGCTCGTAAATGTTTTGAACACGCTCAAATAGCACATTACGTTTAGCTTCCAAGATTGTCAACTCCTTATCCTCCGAAATACATGGCTTATTTTTATTCGACATGTTTAAGCGGGTAAATTAATAAAACCGTACAAAACTAATACCTAAGTATTTATGCGGTAGTTATTCCTAACACAACAACGATTACAACGTAGGTAGGTAGGCAACGATTTTAAAGGCGGTGGAACTAAAAGGCGCTTGAAATATGGAATTTACAAGACGACTATTAAAGTTTAAATAATAATTATGATTGCAGTAGGTAGCCACGTAAAAGTATATTACCTACTGGGATGCGGGATGTAACCACGTACTGGGTATATAAAATGAACTAGGAGTGTAGCTAGATGCTACAACTACCTAGATAGGTAGGTACTTCGAGAAGATACCTACGCGAATAATCGAGAATATGGATAATAATCCGGCTCGAAGGACCATTAAATGGAAGCGAAACTCCCAAATACTCGGCGATTTGCGAATATGGGTTTATAGTTTAATTTAAGTGGACTGTATAATTAAAGATGGCGGGTAATCGCCTAGAAACTATGAGCTGATATGAATGGGCGATTAAGGAACTCGGAAAGGGAAGCACGCCTTACCTGACTATTTCTTCTTGACTTCTTGTCGTTGAGCTGGTCAAGCAGACGGGGCGCTGTGGCGATCACGTTACAGAGCCCGGTTCACATGAGTTTCTCGTTCACAATCACACGATCACACCCGCGGGTGGCTTCACCAAAGTTTATGAGATTATCCAAATAGGAATGAATCAGCGGTAACCTTTCGGCGCGGCACAACCGGCACGCGCGCGATGCTTGTCCGTGAGCGCGGTACGTTCGCGACGCGGCTTCTTCACGGGACGATTCGTTTTTGTTTCTTGATTGTTTTTTCTTTTTGATTGTTTCTTTTTATTTTGACACAGCAGTGCATGTCATAGGCGTGCGGGAATAATGAATGGAACAGGATCATAGAGTATTTAATATTATTGGTCACGACAAAAATAGATGGCGCTACCACCTTCCATGCAGGAGGGTCTGAGTTCGACCCCGGGAAGTATCTCTGATTCGAATTCATGTGCGGATTAAAATTTCATTATCACTTGCGTTAATGGTGAAGGAAACCTACACACTTGAGAGGGCTCCATAAAGTTCTCGATGGTGTGTGTAATCTGCCAACCCGCAATAGGCCAGCGTGGTGGACTAAGGCCTAAACCCTCCTCATTTTGAGAAAAGGCCCGTGCACAGCAGTGGGACAGTAATAGGCTAATTATGAGTCTGTTGGTACTTAAATAAATGTTCCTACCGATTGTTAGAATCGAAAGTATTTCGTCTTCAAGTTTATACCCATGTCAGCTGGTCCGTGACGACTTCAAACGTTAAAACACGTTATTACGTAATAAAGCGCAGGCCACACCGCCAGCTAGCGAGCGAGTGAGCGATCTGGCGGGCGATGTGAGGCGAAGGAAACTATATAAATCAAGCGAAGCTTTGGCAAGTTAAACTATGTAGGTTCACACCGAAAACTACGGACGGACGGGTGAGCGAGCTGGCGGGAGAGCGAGGGGAGCGTTCCGGCTCATTGTCACTCGCGCGCAGTTCCGAGCAGCAGAGCCGAGAGAGCATCGTTTCACCTCTTTTCATACTTAGGTTCACAACGCGAACTACAGAGCTAAGCTACGCTAACGAGGTGAACGAACAGCATCGCTGGCATCCTCGGATATTTCGTTGGCATCGTTTGTATCGCTGACGTAGCTTATCTCTGTAGTTCGGGTTGTGAACCGAAGTATGAAAAGAGGTGAAACGATGCTCGCCCGACTCGCTCGCTCGCTCGCTAGCTGGCGGTGTGGCCTGCGCTTAAGGTTTATCATTAAATTACGTGTAGGACAAAAGTACGTATGGATTTACTGAAAACATTAATCTACTTACTGTACGTACAGCTTCATTGAATTTGGTGTTGTGCAAAATCCGTTTAAATACTGCAAAACGAGAAAAAAAATGTCACAGACAGCTTATAGAATCGTATAAAAACACTCGTTGCTAAAATGCTTCGTTGGTCTAGTGGTGGCAAGCACGACTGCTGATCGTGAGGTCCTAGGTTGGGTCCCCAGGTCGGGCAAAGTGTTATTAGGTTTTTCCTTGTGGAATTCCTCAGTAGCACCTCGGTGTTTGGATATGTGACCGGTTGATGGCAATAGGCTCGCCCCCTATTATATGAGACTTAAACATAATAGTGAAATGAGGGTGTTACTATACACCTCTGCCGAACCCTTCGGAGAATACAGTTGTGATGTTATGTAAATCTTCTTCTTCTTCCTGCCCTTATCCCACACTAGGTGGGGTCGGCACAACATGTATTTCGTAAATCCATGTTGTTACAGGTTTTGGCTTATTGTTTTATGACCGGCCGCCTGCCTGACATCAACCCTCCTTGGAAATACTCGTTGAGCGTTCTCGCGGGTGACCCATGTGCTTGCTGATATTATGCACTGGGTCCCAAAATGATATGCTTATCAATATTTTTGCCGACAACTAAGTAGACTAACACCCATATTCTAAGACGTTCCTCCAAAACTTACTCGACTCGACTCCACCTCGACTTGACATAAACGTCTTCGACTCGAGATTTTTCCTCAGTCGAGGTAAGGAATCATCTGTCAAACTCAAGGTACCTCGGAACCTACCTTAAGGAAGGAAGTGTCAAAGTTCGTATGTAATAAAAAATAATTTTGAAGACTTTGTCGAATATGCTTACGATAATCCTTACAATTTTTTATCGCGGCGTTATTTGCGCGATACAGATAATTCAAATTATGATGTAATGACTCCGTCGAGGAACCACAAAGTTCACTCGAAATTGCGACTAAGAATACAATTTAAAAGGTGTTTTCGAGGCCGTTCTGAGTCGAGTAAGTTTTGGAGGAACGTCTTAGAATATGGGTGTATGTTCTTCTTGGTAGGGTATACTTGATGTGATGTTATGTAAATAATTAACAATAAGTTGATTCAACCGTGAAACATTCAACCGCTAGGCTATCCCTGTTGGTGGTATAATACAACCTTCTTTTATTTTAGTACTCAGTTCCTTGTCCATGTTCCGAATAACATGTTCCCTATCTCTCCCTGCAGTCCTGTTTCCTAAGTAAAGAAATCATTACGGTCGTATTGCCAACCAGTGTATCTGTCTGTCCGGCAATACCTCCTATTAGGTATATAATATATTATAGTAGAGGATATTACATGTCTCATGAAACCATATAATTGTCCACGTGTTAGTATTTACACTGGAGTTTCATTTGTAATCGCGTTGTTGATCTAGTCGTCGCAAACGCGACTGCTGGTCGTGAGGTCTTGGGTTTTTCCGTGTGGAATTCTTCAATAGCAGCCTGGAGTTTATAGTGCCGGGTAGATGGCAATAGGCTCGCCTCTACTACATGGGACATAAAGATAATGGCGAAATGAGGGTGTTACTATACACCTCTGCCTTACCTGTCGGGGAATACAGACGCGATTTTATGTTCTATTTCATTTGTGACAGTTAATTGGGGCATAGTTGCGAGATGAAGAATTTTGGGAAATTATTTGAAGTGGTTTAGAAAGAATAATACTGAAACAATAAAAACATTTTTTACAAAAAATTTAAACCGACTTCAAAAAATAATAAAATAATTACCATATAAAATTAACAGTTTCAGAAGTCGGTGCTGATCCACGCTGAACCAAATTGAAGGCACCGACTTCTGAAACTGTTAATTTTATATGGTACCTAATTATTTTATTCTTTTTTGAAGTCGGTTTAAATTTTTTGTAAAAAATGTTTTTATTTTTTTCATTTTAGTGGCCTTAATTAAAACTTGGTTTGACCTACTAAAGACGCTGCTCGTAACATAATCACATCATCACAATATGCGTACTGTTCGTAATTGAGGAGTTCCATTGTCTATCTCCGAAGTTCTTCATCAGATCTTCCCTAAATTTAAATGGGACCAACTTCGAACCCTATCCATTAAAAAAAGAATCATCAAAATCGGTTCACAACTGGCGAAAATATCGATGATCATACACAAAAAAAAATACATACAGACGAACATAGTAACCTCCTCCTTTTTGGAAGTCGGTTAAAAATAAAATCTAATGCCACGCGTCACGGATATTATTGAATGGACCTTATAAATACATTTCTGAATGAATCTCTGCTGGAAGCACACACGTTCTTTATTGCTGTACATTTCCTTTCAAACATTAGTCTTATGTGTAGAGAATAATGGTGCTTGTACACGGTGCAAGTAACATGCGCATGGTAACATGCGGGCTACATGCGCAAGCCGCTCGCGCGGGCTACATGCACGGAATACTTGCTCGTTTTAGTTTTGCACTCCCGCGAGTTAACCGCGCGCGCCGTAGATCACCGAGCGCGTGGGTCACGGTTAGCTCGCGTCCGTACATGCGCAAGTCACTGTTCAATGTCTGCGCACTTTACACGGTAGTGTACAAGATGCATAACCTGCGTAAGTGCTTCTACATGCGCATGATACTGGCACCGTGTACAAGCACCATAGCTATCGTCCACTCGTGGAAGCTCTTTCCTTAAGTGCTACTAATATGTGACCAAAATATTAAAATAATAACAACCTCGGTGGTCTAGTGGTGGCAAGCGTGACTGCTGATCATGAGGTCCTGCATTCGATCCCTATGTCGGGCAGTGTTATTGAGTTTTTCTGTGTAGAATTCCTCAGTAGCAGCCGGGGTTTAGATTTGTGCTAGATTGTTGGCAAAAGGGTCGCCCCCTATTACATGGGACTTAAATAAAATGGCGAAATGAGGGTGTTAGGTACTTAACCTCTGCCCAACTCTTCGGGGAATATAGGCGTGAAGTTATGGTATATTAAAATAAGTTTCCTTCTTTGCAGTTTTCCACATCCAACCATGAGTAGTTCCCGTAGCGTGGCGTTGCTGGCGGCGTTATGGCTGATGGTGGGAGCCATTGCCTCTCCAGTGAGACGATCCCCAGACCTTGAAGCTAGGCGCAGAAGTGCTATTGATCGGAGTATGATCAGGTTAGTGAGGATATCATTGATTTTTAAACATAGGAGACAGTAAACACAATTTATTTACAGCCTTCAAATGTTCTGCCTAGCTTTTTCCCCATTATATTGGGGTCAGCTTCCAGTCTAACCAGATGCGGCTGAATACCAGTATTCCACACGGAGCGACTGCCACCAGATCTAGAGTTACTGGGCAATGTCGATATCCTAAAGTTAGACCAGTTTTCAGACTTTCGGGCTTCTGACTACCCGTAACGACTATCATAGGTATGTCACCCCGGACTGACAATTGAACGTGCTCTCCGAGGGTCTCGATGTGTAACAAATGGTCACCCATCCACGGACTGACCGCGGCTATTAACCTCGCAAATCGTATGATCCTCGCGGTCGTTAATAAGCCATGAGCCCCTCTAAAATGACTGCATAGACGTATTTTCAATATATGTAGATGAACTATCTACCTTTATGTCCCTCTAAATATCTTCTCTTTATAATGTTCGTTTTCTTCATCCTTCAGGTTTGGCCGATCTTACCCAGCAGAGCCTTCAGCCGCCGACATTCGAGAAGCATTCCAGCGCCCTCCCGTCCGCCGAGGAAACAGTTTCCTCCGCTTTGGTCGCTCCCAGCCCCTCGCCCTCTCAACCGACGACCTCGTCTCCCTCCTGCGAGCCTACGAAGAGGACTATGACACTCCAATGACAAAAAAATCAGCGAGCTTCGTGCGCTTCGGCCGGGACCCCAACTTTATCCGCTTAGGTCGTTCCGCAGAAGACGACAAGAGTGCATTTGAGCAGAACTCTGAACTGGTTGTGGGTGGATACCCTCAGAGGAAAAGCCGGGCAAGGGACCACTTCATCAGGCTTGGCAGGGACAGTGAAGAAGTAAATGAGAACGAATTTGAGGAATCCGAAGAAAGCAGAAAGAAGCGGTCCGCTGAAGCGTGTCACGACTGCCAGTCGTAATCTCTTTGTTGTGTTTACATTGCCGTGCTAACCGCTGTATGAGATTTTATATTGTTAACTAGACAGGCATTGGATAGTAGTTTTTTATCAACAAATACGTAGAACATACTCGTTTAAAGATTTAAGGGGTCACAATGACCCGACGCGGTCAGTCAAGCGTACAGCAGTTGGGAGGTCGCGGTTTTGGTTGATTTTTGTTTTAAACTGCTATTAATGTCTGTTATATTAATCTGTCAATTTTAATACTGTACATGTGGAATAAATGGGCAGTGCGTATCTCATGCTGCGGTTTTTTCTTTATATAAATATCTCTTCCCATACATTTTGAACGGGCTAAAACATTTCTAATGAGGCTAAACTATGTGGTGCATTGATGTTTTAAAAAAATGGAATAAGTATTTAAAATAGATTTAATGTTTTAGAAAAATACAATTAAACATTTTAACAATATTTTACTATTAAAATATTTATCTTAAAGCAAAATACGCTTACATATATTTTGATTTTAAATATAATATAACATTTCCTTATCTGATAATGTAGAACGATTAACTACTGTACAATATAAATTTTAGTGAAGATTAAAAAATATTTATAAAAAGTTACATTTATTTTCTCATTATAATTTTCTTTTATCTCAATTTGTTCTCAAATGTAAATGAAATGATATTGTACGTTTAAAGTGTCAGCATCTGAAATATAGGCTGGGTGTTATTTCAATTTCGGATGCGCACACTTATTCATAGTTACATTTAATTACTCAAAATAATATGTATTTAAAATGTTAAATCGATGTTAATAAAATAGTATGTATTGAAATGTTGCAATACTTAATAAAGCATTATTGTGTAATGATTGAGCATTCATTTCATATTTTATTTAAATAAAATGAAGTTTATCGAAAAAGTTTTGATCACTTCATAATAACCTTGTTTCCTTAACAATCTCGTTGATTAGATTCAAAAGGTATCTTACCTTTCAGTTTAAAGGGTGCATAATTAAATTATTAGTAACTAAATTACTAAAAAATAAATGGAAAGCATCGCTGAATTACGATCTTAATTAGGTTTTCTAATTGATTTGATGTTACGGGAGAAGAATGCCCGAGGGAATTATTAGAAATTCTAGAGAAATATCTTATTAAACTCTCCTTTTTACACGTGTTATATTATGCGATAGTAAAAGAGTAAGTATTACGAACAGAATATGGATTGTGAAAAGATCTACTTACATTATGTGAATAATTAATATTCCTCGTACATTCTAGCAAAGGGTATGATGAATATTTTCATTTCAACCTAAAGTATATGAGGTAAGTTTTTGAATTGAGATCGCAGGGTTATTCATCAAACTTCGGGGTCGATTCCCGACTAATACCAGGTTCCTATTGCCAAAAACGGATCGTTTTGTTTACCAATGGTAGCTGCTATTTCCAAATAGGCCAATATAATAACGTCGCTGGACAGTGAAAACCTCGTAAAGCACAAATTCATTTTTATCTTTTGTTATTTATTTGTTGGGTAAAAAACCTTGCAATTCATATTTAGAACGAACGTGCACAACTCTAAATACAGTAGAACGCCGATTATACGAACGCCGATTAACCGAATCGCCAATTATCCGAATCGGTCCTAAGCGTAATATAAAAAATTAAAACCAAGTATGTACATTCATTTTTGTTTTGTTTTGTTGTAACAAGTTGGAACTTACTCTGATCGAGATGTTCAAGTGAGCGTTATTGTAGAACTGTGTTTGTTAAACTTAATAAAGTTTATTCTATGTGTGACAGTTCGTTTTTCTTTATTACCAGTCTATGTCCGATTATCCGAATTTTCGATTATCCGAATCGACCCCGGTCCCAATTGATATATAGATAATCGGCGTTCTACTGTAGATTGATGAATAGATAATAAAACAGAAGAAACTTACATCTACACTACATAATTTTTTTAACAGGCAGGTATTATCTCTTCCTGTAAAATTACATTCATTGCAATTACGAGGTTTTCACTGTCCAGCGACTATAATGAGATTCGTAAGCAAAGCTATAGGGTATTTACTTAATGATTGATTAGGATACATGAGTCTAAAAAGCAGTAATAACCTAGCGATTGAACGCTTGCCTTCCATGCAGGACGGTCTGAGTTCGATCCCGGCCCGTACCTCTGCCTTTCCGAATACATGTGCGGATCAGAACTTGATTATCACTTGCGTTAACGGTGTAGGAAAAGCTTCGTGAGGAAACCTGCACACCTGAGAGGGCTCCAAGTTTTCGGTGGTGTGTGTAGTCTGTTAACACGGACCAGGACAGCGTGGTGGACTAAGACCTAAACCCTTCTCATTCTAACAAGAGGCTTGTGCGTAGCAGTGAGACAGTACTGTGCTAATTATGTTATGTTATGCAAGAGAATTTTGACCAATAACGCTTCGTAAATTATAGGAATCGGCCATAAATCAGCCGATTTTATTACAGTTTTCTTCTAATTCTAGTTTATAACTCCCTTAAGTTGATCACTTTTCTGTATTTCGTAGTTAACCTCATAGTTTAAGAGAAAACGCGGGCTGCAAAATATTAATAATTTGAATAGGTTTTTGCGATCTATTTCCGTCCCACCCCTTCCGCAAACCTTTCCGATTGAGCGCGAAAGAGACACCTGCATCTCGAACTGATTTCTCCTGTGCAATATTAGCGAAATCGTACTTTCGTATTTCCCTGTTACCTTCTTCAAATCTGGATCGATTTTAATATTTTTTCTGTAATAATTTAAGAAAGACTTTGGTTATGTCTGTATGTTTTTCTTTTATTTTTTATAGTCGTAAAATTTGTTTCCCAGATGTTTGAAAATGGTGTTAAAATCGGTCGATTTTTTAAAAATTTTAAACGTTTCTATTCTTTTCAAAATTAATTTATTGACAAAACCAAAACATAGGGACATAATGGTTGTAGACATATATCATATATGGAAAAAATATTTGCTCTAGTGACATTATCCAAGGAGGAAACTGAGGAATACGTTTGTATGGACTAAATGCCGACCGCATTTCCTCTTAACAGTATGAGTATCGTCGGTAATTGAGATTTGATATATTAAGCAAAAGGTATTTTAGCAGACGAGTGCTAGACTAATCTACCCTTCTAGACTCCTGTTGTTAGAGTCTGAAATTGCTGAAAATACAATAACCAGGCACGTCACGTTCGTCTTTACATACAAGACGTTTGACCGCAAAAGATGTACTTAGATAATGAAGGATCTGCAATACTGCGAAAATCCTTTGGATGTCTAAGAATTTTCGCAGTTTTGCAAAAACGAGGTTCTTATGTTGGCTTTTCGAAATTGTTTTATGAATCAAAACTTGTTAATTTTATTTGTTGATATAGTAAAAGAGAAGTGATTTTTTTTAAAGAATAGCATTATGACCAATTATTGAGACAAAGAAATTACTGCTGAAATAATTAAGTTTGAAATTCTAAAATATTCATTGACTTTTGTTGTTGACTTCTTCTTCTTTTCATGTGGTCAGTGACTAACCTGGTGTCAGAGTCTAAGCCGCCCATGGGCCTCTGACTTGGCTTCACATGCTGCCGAGAAATATCTCTCAGGCATGCCGGTTTCCTCATGATGTTTTCCTTCACCGTTTTCAAGTAAGTGATTATTATACAATACGCACATGAATCCGAAAAGTCAGAGGTTGAGAGCCTTGGGTTGTTGTCGACTGTATCTCCCAGTCTTAATATTTTGTTAAAATTCTACAAGTTTTTTTTTTTTTTTTTAAAGATGCCCCACACTAGGATTTCTCCTGTATCGTGGATGCGTTTACAAACACAAATATTCACACGCACAAACATCCAAACCCGGAACAATTATCTGTAGGCCATACAAATATTTGTTCCGTGCGGGAATCGAACCCACGACCCGTAGCGCAGAAGCCGATCGCTCAGCCACTGCACCAAACGTGTCGTCAAGTACTGTAAGTATATGGCCATAAAGGCTTCTTCTCCTATGTCGGTATGACTTATACGATATTAATTCATACCATGGTGTAAAGATTAGCCAGTCAGCACGGTTGGTAGCGGGGCTGACCGCCCAAGGTGCTCCGGAGATCTGCGAGGAAGGACGATACAAACCAGTAAACGACTTATGACTGGTAATATCCCAGAACATACCACTGTTGAAAGCCTGCTGAGAAACCTTCACAATTAACAGTCGCTAGCCAAATTGCCTTAATCGCCATATTTGTTAAACGGATTCAAGATTTTATTTTTAAATGACTTCCAAAAAAAGGAGAAGGTCCTCAATTCGACTGTTTTTTTTTTGTATGTTTGTTCCGCGTTATCTTTGCTAATTGTGAACCGGTTTTAATGATTATTTTGTTGTTTGAAAGAGTATTCTTTCGAAGTGGTCCCATTTAAATTTGGTGAAGATCTGATGAAGAACTTCGGAGGTAGACAAATTAAAGTCGGTTTTTTTTGTTAAAAAGTTTAATAATCGCACAGAAAGATGATGGTGCCCTTCTTTTGGGTATAAACCCAATTACGCTAGTGTAGCATGGTGCGGGTGACAGCTGTCAGTATTTTATTTTATTTGTAGACTAACATTTTGGCAGGGTACATACATTTATTTAATTTACTACAGTTATTACTGATTCCGTATTTTACGACTGTGATATTTAGGGTGCAACTGAAATATTAAGTCATGATTGTAAAGTTCGTCTAATGTTGCCCGCACCATGCTACACCGCAAATAGTGTACACTAAATAACATGACATAACATCACGCCTTATATTCCCTGAAGGGTTCGGCAGAGGTGTTTTAATAACCCTCGATTCGCCAGTTATGTTTAAGTTCCATGTAATAGGGGGCGAGCCTATTGCCATCAACCGGACACAAATGCAGACTCCGGGCTCCTACTGAGAAATTCCTAATGGAAAAACCCAAAAACACTTTGCCCGCCCTGGGGATCGAACCCAAGACCCCATGCTCAGCAGTCGCGCTTGCGACCACTAGACCAACAAGGCAGTTTTTCATATGATAAGGAGAGAAAATGCGTCATTCAAAAACTTGAAAAACGTGTATCTATCTCCTCAATTTTTAGATTGATTTTATTTGTTTTCAACGATCATTTTCTGTCTATACCTCTTTGATATAACAAGAATTCAATTAAATTTTAGGTTTTTTCGAGTGGAATTCCTCAGTAGCAGCCCGGAGTTTGGATTTATGCCCGGTTGATGACAATAGGATCGCCCGCTATTACATGAGACTTAACATAATAGCGAAATGAGGGTGTCACTACACCTCTGCCTAACCCTTCGGGGAATACAGGCGTGATATTGTTATGTGTTCAATTAAATTCTTCTTAATTTTTAAGAAAGTCTAACTACCTTACCTTATGACCTTATTACCTTATGAAAGAAAGAAAGAAAGAAAGAAAGAAAGAAAGAAAGAAAATTAATTTATTCAGCCAAGAACACTGACAGCATAAATAAAATAAAATAAACAAAGTAAAGAAAAACTACCTTATGGCTCACAGCTAATACTATCCGCATAGTTCTCGATTCACCCATTCTTAGAAAGCAAAATGGTGGCAACAAGTCGTAAATGTAATAAATAAGCTTAGTATGACAACAGTTAAATAAAGTGCGCAGGATTATGTCTCACTTAAAGGTTTAATTGGACGTTTTGTTGGATAAATATCGTATAACATGCACTTAGGCGTTTATAACTCTCTTGTTGGTCGTTACACTAAAATGGTACTGGGTCTGGAGGGATCATTAGTGACTTTAGTTCTAATGCTTCAGTTTTTACAAGTACTTGATTTTAATATGCGATTTATTTGAAGTATGTGCGGTGTAACTTTGAATGATAGATTGAGAAATGATGAGATTAGACAAAGTTGCGGTTTAAAAGATGATGTAGTGACAAACATTGATAGGAGTATGCTTAGGTGGTTTGGTCATGTTGAGAGAATGAGTGAATCGCGATTAACAAAAGGAATTTATAAGGTGGATGTCAATGGAAACGCCGGTAGAGGACATCCTAGAAGGACATACATCGATGTTATTGGTGATGTTCTTCACAAAGGTCAGGTGCGTAGTACTCTCAACCGGCGTGCGTGTATGACAAGATGTATGAATGTGGATGAAGCGAAAGGGATATGTAAGGGTCGTAGCATGTGGCGTTCTATAGTTTCTGCCTACCCCCATGGGAAAAAGGCGTGAGTTTATGTTTTATGTATGTTAATTTTAATAAGTGGGTTCAGTAAATGTACCGTAGGGGAATGGAAAGCTTATGTACCTTAAGTTCTATTTTTGCTTGCACAGTGCAAGTAACTTTTGGTATACTCCACCAAGAAGAACATAGTCTACTTAGTTGTCGGCAATAAGATTGACAAGCGTGTCATTTTGGGGCTCAGTGCATAATATCAGCAAGCATATTGGGTCACCCGCGCGAATGCTCAATGAGTATTCCCAAGGAGGGTTGATGTCAGGCTGCCGGCCGGTCATAAAACAATAAGCCAAAACCTCTAACAACATGGATTTATGAAATACATGTTGTGCCGACCCCCCTTAGTGTGGGATAAGGGCAGGAAGAAGAAGAAGAATAAGTGCAAGTAATAAACTATTTTACCGACTACATATTGCCAACATTATAGAAATGATAATCACTTTTTAACAAAAATAAAACCGACTTCAAATGGTCGATCTCCGAAGTTCTTCATCAGATCTTCACCAAATTTAAATGGGACCACTTCGAAAGAATACTCTTTCAAACAAAAAAAGAATCATTAAAATCGGTTCACAACTGGACCTACTTATGCAAAAAGGAACCAATCCACACACATTCCAAAATCGAGCTAAGTATGAAGAAAGCTTTCAAAATGCACCTTCTATCGACCCTGTAAAGATCAAAATGATCTGACAGCTTTGGCACATATTCTGTCGAAGTTAAGATCATTTTGATCCTTACAGGGTCGATAGAAGGTGCATTTCTAAAGCTTTCTACATACTTAACTCGATTTTGGCATGTGTGTGGATTGGTTCCTTATTGCATAAGTAGGTCCAATTAGCAACGATATCGCGGAACAAACATACAAAAAAAGACACAGTCGAATTGAGAACCTACTCCTTTTTGGAAGTCTGTTAAAAATACAAGTATTTTTGACAGGATATTAAAAATTTGTGGTGACATGACGACGGACACTAGTAATGTCAATTTATTTAATCATCATTATGTTTTTACAACAAAACTCCTTAAACCAAATCAAAGACATTACATGGCACTACTACGTCATATGGAGGCAAAAGGCAATTTTGATCTTTACTCCCAAATACTTAAACATAATTTTTCGTGCATTGGTCTGTTCCGTTCAACAGTTTGAGAAGGTAACATGTGCCCGCGACGTGGAAAGGGGATGAATTTGAAAACTGGCGAACCTTTTCATTTCCCTACTGTACTTATACTCAATTTATTATTTATTTTATTTATGTAATTGATTTATTAATTTCTGTATTTGCTCGTGGTTGCCCGTGGCCTCACTATCAGGACCCATTCGAAAACCAGCGCTGCTATACTTCGGTGTAGCAGCATTATGCTGAGATGGGCTCCGTTTTTAGTCTCTTGGAGGCATGTAACTTTTTTAATTTTGCTGTTTTTTTATTTGTCTTTTAATGTGTTTGTATGTCTGTAACGAGACTTAAATAAATAATTTTCTTTCTTTTTAATTTTATATAACACTAGCTGTGTCCTTACGGCTCCGCCCGTAGTCTATGTTACTCAGTGATAATGTAGCTTTCTAACGGCAAAAGAATTATTTAAATCGGTCCAGTAGTTTTTAAGTTTATTCGTAACATACAAAAATATAAAAATACAAATCTTTCCTCTTTATATATTAGTATAGAGTATAGATTAGACACACGTGGCCCTCCAAGGCAAGTATACCTTTTGAACCACTTCTTCAAGTAAAGTTTCAGCTCATCTTGACTGACCGTTAAGGTTCATAAAAGCATAATACTGTGTTGAAACACTGCTAGAAGCAAATATGTTGCTTATTTCTATACATTTCCTAGCTAAAATGGATATTAGAGTAGGTATAGGTACTTACATACGTGCATAATATAATCCACAAGCTATAGAACGCATAAATAGCAGTTAGATGACACGATTACCGCAGTGGCTGATCGTTTGGCCGCTGCGCAACGGGTCGCGGGTTCGATTCCCGCACGCAACAAGTATTTGTATGACCTACAGATATTTTTTTCGGGTCTTAGTGTTTGTTTATGTGAAAATTTGTATCTGTAAACGCACCCAAATTTTAGTAGAACCAGTGAGGAGCAAAGTAAAAAAAAATAGGAAACTAATTGTAATTAAGTCTAAAGTCCAATTGTTTGGAAGAAAACTCGATTCTTCGATAACATTTCTACTGAGGATTATTTTTAATTAACAAATGAATCAAACGTCAATATTTTTGATGTGTTTACTGTTTGTTTTGTCTCGTGGTATGAGTGAAAAACATATTTTTTTGACCATGACATACTTATACAGTGTCCCTGGATAATGTGCCCAAATGAAAATGGGTGAAACTCGACCACAATTTATCGACACAAAAAATTGAAAAAAAAAATATCGAAGTTTTAGTTTTTTTTATTAATAAAAATGCTTCTGACTGCCTTGTTGGTCGTAAGCGCGACTGCTGAGCATGGGGGGTCCTGGGTTCGATCCCCAGGTCGATTAAAGTGTTATTGGGTTTTTCCATTAGGAATTTGTCAGTAGCAGCCTGGAGTCTGGATTTGTACCCGGTTAATGGCAATAGGCTCACCCCCTATTACATGGGACTTAAACATAACTGGCGAAATGAGGGTGTACCTACTAAAACACCTCTGCCGAGCCATTTGGGGAATGTAAGGCGTGAAGTTATTTATTTATTTATTTATTCATGATTAATTACAACGGCTTGCGCCAATAACAGTAATTAACTGGTAACACTACACAAACATAAAACTAAACATATTACTTATTTAACATAATTCAGAAACAAATAACAAGTCAGAGATCAAACATACTTAAAAACAACTTTAAGAAGAGAAAAAAAAATCGAGTAAAGTGATAACAACAACATATAACTTATTTACCTAACAAACATAACTTTCACAAAACATAAGATAATTTGACATTATCACCCTGAATGTGTCATTAAAAATGTCACATTCCGGGACAGTCTCCATAAAAGAGTTTATAGCACTATGCATGCGACACAACGGGGATTGCGCGCGCGACACAGTGCGGCAATGGGATGTGGCGAACAGTCGGTGTCGTCGGGTAGGCCTATGACGCAGGTAGTTATCAGGTACATAAAGTGTACACAAGGTATTGTGTAGCTCTGGGGAATCTACCATGCTCCTTATATTATATTATTATGTTATTAATAAAAATGAATAACTTTTACTCATTGCATGTATTTCGTTTAAATAAAAACAATGATGATGGCAAAGAGTTGATGTTAAAAGTAAATAAGAAGCAACCCTTAAAAACCAGTCATCAAGTAAAAAAAAACCACCCCCCATTTCACCCATTTTCATTTGTGCACATTATCCAGGGACAGACTGTCTAAAGGCTAGAATGACGGTGGCATTTTGTTAGAGATTTTCAAAGCTACAGTACACAATACACGAGGGGCCTCCTCTTTTAAGATTTCATTACGCGTTTTGTGCAGAAAATTTAAATAAAAACTTTTTGGAACACACTTCTATAATGTCTATTCATAGATAAGATAGAATCTTATTGTATTTTGTGACATTTTGTTACATAATTAGCCCATTACTGTCCCACTGCTGGGCACGGGCTACTTCTATCAGAATGAGAAGGGTTTAGGCCTTAGTCCACCACGCTGGCCTGGTGCGGGTTGGCAGACTACACACGCCATAAAAACTGTATGGAGCCCTCTTAGGTGTCCAGGTATCCTCACGATGTTTTTCCTTCACCGTTAACGCAAGTGATAATCAAATTCAGATCCGTACATGAATCCGTAAAGTCAGGATTGAACTTAAATCCTCCAGCATGGAAGGCAAAGGTTCAATCGCTAGGCTATCACTACTTTTGTAAAGATTATAATAAACAATTTCTTCTAAAGCTGAACCAAGGAATCATTACGATTGTCATGTCTACACGTAAAAAAATACCAGAAATTCGGGAAATCTCCCCTTCTTTTTTTAATAAGTTTCACTTCGTATATTTGTTTGATTCAAATCTTGCGACAGATTTTTCAACTACTTCTGCTTAACCGATTCTCCTGAAACTTCGCACACACATTCAATTCCCATGACAATACAACATTATAATAATTTCAAACTTCAATCCTCAAATCCTGATGCTGCAGGGGTACTGCAAGATAAAACAGTTTAATTTAAAAGTTTATTTTGGGATTATTAATACTTACACCAAATCCAAAAGCTGGCTACTATTACAAGAGCACTATCATCATCATCATCAGCCTGAAGACGACCACTGCTGAACAAAGGCCTCCCCCTTAGACCGCCACATCGAACGACAATCCGCCATTTGCATACATCGGTTGCCCGTGACTTTCACAAGGTCGTCGGTCCACCTAGTGGGACGCCTACCTACTCTGCGCTTTCCGATTCGTGATCGCCACTCAAGAACCTTTCTTCCTCATTGGTTATCGGACCCTCGAGTGATGTGGCCTGCCCATTGCCACTCCAGTTTGCAAATCCTGACAGCTATGTCGGTGACTTTGGTTCTTCGGCGAATATCCTTGTTCCGGATTTTATCGCGCAAAGAAACTCCGAGCATAGCTCTCTCCATTGTCCGCTGCCAAGACCACTAACTAAGTAGGAATATAAAATTCTAATCAACATTCTGCCTTCACAATTACATCTTACCGCTAGTTCACACAGAAACTGTTTACAGAACCGTTTTTAGCAGATCCGTTTTTATTTCGGTGATAGCGCACGTAATTGTATGAACGAGTTCACTCATACACGACAGTATTCCGAATCCAATCAAAAATACTGGTCCGACATTTTTACACATTCCGTTTTGTTATCAAAAACTGAATGCCGAGGACAGTATAAAAAATGGATCCGTACATGAAGATGTGAGGAGAAGTATGAGTGCCTTCACACACGATCCGTTATTTTTATCGTATCTTGCCTGCGTCCTGTGAGGGGCGCGCGGGGGCGCGGTACAACTGCCATTTGTTTAACTGATCCGTGTTAGTACAGATGTGATTAACACGTCCAGTACCGACGGATCCATTAAAAACAATCCTACGAAAACGGATCCGCTGTGTGAACGGGCTTTTACTCACTCTCTCTCTCCTACTCAAAAGGGACGAAACAACACTTGGAACGTGAATAAATTCAACTCATATAGAGAAAAGTCCATTATTATGGAAATGTGGAAAACATTATGGGCGTCATTATAATTTTGATTTAAAAGTTTCAATATGTTTATGAGTTTAAAAAAGGTACTTGAGATTGAAGAGGTTCCCATTATTTCTACCTATACAAGGAGTAAACGAAATCATATAATTCCTTCAAACATCGTGATGTACTTCTGTCAACTATGTTAGCAGTACATCACGAGGTTTGAAGGAAATACGTGATTTAATTTACACCCTGTATGTCAGTTTATTAAGACAGTTGGACGGAGGGGTTGAATATACGATAATGGCTCATCCGCTGTGAGTGTGGGTTTACGACAGTTGCCAGTCCTTTCCAACGATGAAGCTGCTGCTCATCAGCGACCTGAGGTACCTAAGTGGAAGCTAGGTACCTTACCTTCTGCCGGGGTTGCGGTGCATGCTTTTGCGAATTCCGCGACCCCGGCCAAACGGTCAGGAGGAGGAACACCGTTGGTTTTTAGCCGGTAAGAGTCCGGCGGACCCCCTCGCCTTCCCCGGGCGAGGGTCATCCATGAGGATTTTCCAACGAGAAAAAATAAAAATGTTACCTTACCTTATCGATTGTTGAAATAAAAATACTGACTGATATTCTTTCGCGTTTAATGCAAACATTGTTTCAGCTCAGGAGAGACTTTTTAAAAATCTTAGAATACAGTGTTTCCTACTTTAAAAATAAAATAATATCTTAAGAAAACTTTGAAGTAAAACGGTTTTATCTTGCAGTACCCCTGCAACATCAGGATTTGAGGATTGAAGCTTGAAATTATTATAAAGTTGTATTGTATCATGAGAATTGAATTTGTAGTTGAATTTGTGCGCGAAGTTTCAGAAGAACCGGTTAAGCAGAAGTAGTTGAAAAATCTGTCGTAAGATTTGAAATAAACAAATATTCAAAGTGAAGCCAATTAAAACCGTTTAAAAATAAACTATTCATTGCTTCATTTTGTAAGGTATAATGCTATAGATGTCGATCCGCAGTAGGTAGTTAGGTACGTAGGTACATTTCAATACTCTATGGAGAGAGCAGGAAGCATGCCAGGAAATAGAAAAGGATGTTTGTGTCTGTTTCAAATAAGTCACTGGGTGTTATTGTATATTGTATGGAGAAATATGAATTTAGAATTAAATTAAAAAAATAAAAAGTGGTTTAAGACAAATATTTTCGCGGATATACTTAGCGTGAAAAATCAAGTTTCAATAGAATATTAAATACCCTAACTCCTACACCAATAGTGTGCAATAGTGTCCAATAGTGTGCCATAATGTTCAATAGTGTGCAATAGTGCCCAATAGTATGCAATAGCGTCTTCAAAATATCTATGTAAGTATATTGTCATCGTTACCAAAATTATTGTTTAGCTATTAAAATGTCTTCCTGACTCTAAAATAAAGCAAACTTCAAATAACCGGTTATCATTACTTGTCAGCTGAAATTGATCAAGTCATTTCGTGTAATCGACGCTAACGTTAACATGTACAGTCACGAGCACTAACATGTATACACTAAGCAAAATTGAAAGTGAATAATGACAAGCAGTTGTAATGGAAAACTTGAAATATTTTTAGTATTGTATCTGCGAACATGTATTAAGGGGCTCGTGGCTAATTACCTACGGCGCGGACCATACGATTTGCGAAGTTAAGCTGAGCTTGTCGCAGTCAGTCCGTGGTTGGGTGACTATTCGTTGCACATCGAGACCCCTCCGTGCCTCGGAGAGCTCGTTACACTGTCGGTCAACAATCGACAATTGTTACGGGAAGTTAGAAGCCCGAAAGTCTGACTACCGGTCTAACCTTAGGATATCGGGATTACTCTGTGATTGGGTTGATCTGAAGGCAGTCGATTTGTGTAAAATACTGGTATTCAGCCTCATCTGGTTAGACTGGAAGCTGACCCCAAGATAGAGAAGATCTGCAAACATGTACTAATACTTACACAAAACATCAAGCCTATATTCCCCGAAGTGTCGAGCAGAGGTGTATAGTAAGACCCTCATTTCGCCTTTATGTTTCATTTTTACGCCATATAATAGGGGGCGAGCCTATTGCCATCAACCGTGCACAAATCCAAACTCCAGGGTGCCACTGAGAAATTCCACACGGAAAAACCAAATAACACTTTGCCCAACCTGGGAATTGAACCCAAGACCTCACGATCAGCAGTCGCGCTTGCCACCACGAGAGCAACGAGGCAGCTACTAATACTTGGCATGTAAAATATTTCACAAATTCAATCTCCATTTAGGCAAGAAATTACATGAATTTTGTTACGTGTATACATTTTGGTGTTCCTGACTGTACGTTATAGTTCGGTGACGTCATCCCTCGTAGTACCTTTTACAAACTTCCCCTATGCTCCCATTGTGGTACATCGAGAGTACGTTGATTAATGAACGATGTGATTTCTATAGCCTTTGATCATCTAATGAGGCGTGATGGAGGTGCAGTAATCTTCATCTCTAAGTTATAATCACTGTAAGTGAGTAGGACTGTAGGTTGGATTGATGTGTGGTGCTGTAGAAAATTTTCAGGTTATGAAAATGTGAAAATTATTCGCAGGTCGTAATGAAATACTGATGTTAATTCTGGGTTTGGGTGGTTGTGCTTCGGGGACTTGTTAACTCACGATCCTGGAGAAATTCATATGTGTTTTTTTTATATTAGATTTTGGTGTAAAATAGTTTTTGTGAGAGATTTTAAATAATAAGCAACTGGTCACATTGTTCTGCCTAGTCTTTTCCCAACTATATTGGGGTCAGCTTCCAATCCAACCAGATGCGGCTGAATACCATTATTTTACACGGTGCAACTGCCATCAGACCTCCGCAACCCAGTTACTGGGAAAACGCCGATATCCTAAAGTTAGACCGGCCGTCAGACTTTCGGGCTTCTGACTTCCCGTAACGACTGTCATAGGTATTCGTACCAGTGGCGAAGGCTCCATACAACTCGATTCCTATCGGCTTCCCTTTCGAAATATGGCAAATACTAGTATCTATTATTTTCAATTATCATTTAAACTAATAATTAGGTATTTACGAAGTTACATTGCAGGTATAACATTTGCTTATGAAAGTAACAATCAAAGAAAGAAATAAACGCCTACATTTTTTTCGGAGCAAAATGTTGTAATGACGCAAAAGAAAACCCGGTCAGGCGCGGCAGGAATCCAGTACATTTAATTCATAGTTTCACTTGTAGCGATCGTGACCTTGAGGCAACATAACACCGCTAGATATACGGACGATGGCAAGCCGCGATCCATCGAGTTATTACGATAAGGACAGAGATAGGAAATGCGTACGCCAGAACGAGATGGAAATAATGCTACTGAAGTTCGTAATTTGTTCAGATAGGTAGTAATATTTGGATGACAGATTCACAACAGATTTTTTTCGCGCTTGTTTATATTATTGTTTTGTTTTCACTTGTTCATTTGCATTTGATTTGATATATTCGTATCATAATTTAGAATCTTATAGCAATATTCATGTATTATTGTTGAAATTGATTTATTTGTGTAAACTAGTGATAGTTTTGCGAAGTGATAGTGCAGTAAAAACAAGGTTAGTGGCGTTGTATTATTTGGTGATCGTCTATTTAAATAGGTATTTAGGTAAGTAAGGATTACTAAGATAGTTTTTTTAGTTTGTAGTTTTATTAGAAAGTAGTTATTTAAGTAGTGATTTTGTTATTATTGAGTAAATTCGATACCATGGCGGCACTAATGAACGTAGAATGCTGTCTGACAGATTATTTGTTGACTGAGGAAACATCCTTTTCAAAGTTGAGTTTTGAACATGTAATTCAGTTAGGCCGTGCTCGCCCTGACATGATTATAAATTACAAACGACGCGATGGTTTTTTCAAACATTTTAACAGTTCTTTGTAAGTACCTACGACAAATACCCTTGGCTTACGGGAAGTTGTAAATTAAATAAAATGTTTTGTTTTCCTTGCATATTATTCTCAGATTCTAGTAGCTTATGGAGCCACACGGGATTTAAAGATATTAATAATCTTTCAATTTCGTCCAAAAAACATGTTCAGACCGAAAAACATATCCGAAGTTGTTTATCTTTGCATGATTTCGGAAATCGTAGGATAGAAACATTTTTCCTAATACGTATGAAATTCATAATAGAAAAAAAGTAGATCGGAATAGAAGTTTAATGAAACGGTTCATCGACACAGTAATTTTGCTAGGTAAAAAATAATTAGCTTTTCACGGCCACCACGAAAATCCGATAACCGCGGTAACTATATCGAAACGTTGTTATATTTAAGCAAGTATGATACCGTAATCGATTCGCATTTTGGAACAATGTTCCTCAACACAGAATCCCACATTCTCTGGCCTTTCGAGTGATATACAAAATGATTTAATACAGAGTATCGCATTCGTTTTAAATTAAAGTTGGAAATAAATAAGGCTCAGTTTGTATCGGTCATGATTGACGAAACGCCCGATGTTAGTCATAGGGAGCAACTAACGGTAATATTTAGGTATTTATCTGAAACTGGAATCGAAGAACATTTTCTTGGTTTCTATGACGTTAGCGTCAGTCGGACTGCTGATGTTCTTCTCATATCCATCCCCAAACGGCTTTTCTCAAAGCCATTTTTATTATACTTGCAAGGCACTGTTTCTATGTATCAGTGCTTACATGTATAGTGAAAGTGAGCTAAGGCCAATTCATCTGTACAAGATTTCGAAGTCAGCCATAGGGACAGCTATACGAGTAGGTAGTTACTGGAAATCATGCATCACACTTGAGCAAGGTAAGCATTTTTTGGTTCGGCTTCCCTTTGAAGAAAATTCACCCTTCGCCACTGATTCGTATGACACCCGGGACCGACTATTTAACGTGCTCTCCGAGGCACGGAGGGGTCTCGATGTGTAACGAACGGCCATCCATCCCCAGACTGACCGCGGCAAGCACAGCTTAACCTCGCAAATCATATGATCCACGCGGTTGGCAATTAGCCATGAGCCCCTCAAGGAACTAGTCACATTAATTAGCAAAAATACTGGGTGGTTTTAGACATACTTATCATATAGCAGCTAAAGTATTTTATTTAATGCGTAAGCGTGCTGAAGCATGCTATAGCTGAATCGAAGCAAAAAGGTGAGAGCGCGCATGCATGTTCATACAAAATGCCCATTTTCTATAGGTATAAGTGAAATATGAATTGATGCTGACACGTCTTCTTCTTCTTCTGCACTTATCCCACACTAGGCGGGGTCGGCACAACATGTAGGTATTTCGTAAATCCATGTTGTTAGAGGTTTTGGCTTATTGTTTTATGACCGACCGCCTGCCTGACATCAACCCTCTTTGGGAATACTCGTTGCGCCGTCGCGCGGGTGAACCAATGTGCTTGCAGATATTATGCAGTCCCAAAATGATATGCTTGTCAATCTTATTGCCGACAAGTAAGCAGACTGATACGTGTGCCCCTTAATAATATAATAGGTTCAAGAGCCTCGACCAACATCTGATGAGGCGCTTGTTGGGCTGCTGGATCAAGGCTGAATACAAAAAGCGGTACTTCTGGACACGGCGCGTATTGTTAGGAAGTTCATCTCTCGGAAGCCTTGACCATCGGTACTTTGAACTCTGTTCCTGATGCCGGTGGGCTACTAATTATTATATTTTTAAATGAGGAGCTCAGTAACAAAAAGTGTCGTTTACACTTTTCATTTTTGTTTTTTAAAATCGAGAATTAGGTCTGTTTGCTTTGCAAATGTCACTTTTTGATCAGAATGCGACTTGCGCGATGCTATTTTATCTTCAATATAGCATTTTTTGAACCAAATCTCTTCAGAATCGATAAAATTCAAAGCTTTGAGTCCAACGACAAAAAAAAGCTGCGAGCAAAAAGTGTAAATGACACTATTTGTTCCTGACCTCCTCAAATGTCTTTTAATATTTTTTATAGAAATATTTGAAATGTAAATTGCTATTTATAGCGAATGAATAAACGAATACGGTTCATTCATTACGAGAAAAGTGGATACCAGGGCGTCCACCTGACATTATCCTCATTTAACACCAACTAGACTTTATTGGCCTATTTTTAGCCATCTATGTCGCCTAGTTAGAATATAAGACACTGAACTTTGGCACGAGTGGTCGCTTACTAACAATATATTGTATAACCTAGCGCCTGTTAAATGAAGGCAGAGCTGAGATTTATATCTGCTATCCTGTAACAACGTAGGGATGGGAAACATCCAAATTTTATACTCGATAAAATAATATCGATAAATGCTAATGTATGTTCTTTGCCAGATGGACAGATGAGTTGGCAGCTGAAGCAGTCTGGATGCGGAAGATGGAGACCCAGGTGTTGAGGTGCATCTTTGAAAAGGCTGCGTTCATGTCCAGTCCTGTATCCTGTGGCCTTAGTTCAATTAAGAGTTGTTTGGGTGTGTCTTTTCCTGTTTACTCCCAGTTAGGAACAGGACAGGTGTTCCTGCGCGTAAGGAGTGATTGATATGATTGGCCAGCGATAAACTGGTAGAGATATTATAATAATCTGAAACTGCACACCTGATAGGGCTCCATAAAGTTCTCGATGGTGTGTGTAGTCTGCTAACCTGCACCAGGCCAGCGTGGTGAGCTAAGGCCGAAACTCTTCTCATTCTGAGAAGAAGTCCGTGTCCAGCAGTGTGACAGTAATGGGCTACTTATGTTTATGTTTTTATGTCTCTCGAAGAATTACTCTTTCTTTGACGTTCGTCAAGTTGGCACAGTTGGTTTGTAGTCTTGCGTGTGTTCTTCTTGTTTATTTATACAGGAGCAAGGTGAAACTACAGAAACAACAGCGCTATTTCAGACATGTCGTCTTTGTCTATTTGTTACATTTTTATTAAATCAAAAATTAAATTGACGACACGTTTGGTGCAGTGGGTAAGCGATTGGCTTCTGCGCTGCGGGTCGTGGGTTCGTTCCCCGCACGGTACAAATATTTGTATGGCCTACAGAAAGTTGTTCCGGGTCTGGGTGTTTGTGCATGTGAAGATTTGTGTTTGTAAACGCACCCACGTTACAGGAGAAATCCTAGTGTGCGGCAATGCTTTTTATAAAAAAAAAAAAAAATATTACATATTTCTTTGAAAATTACATTATCGATAATTTTATTGTGTATATCCATGCGCATCACCAGCTAAGTCCAAGGTAAGTGTCTTCGAGGATAATGCATAGAGTAGGTATATCGGCTGAATAAAGCCGTGGCGGGATCCTCGCAGTGCTACTTGTATTTGCAAATATCTGTGCAGAATATGACTAGTTCCTTGATCAATATTTTGATATAAATAATGGAATCAGGCGTTATTTTGCGGAAATCCATGACATTAACGGAATAACAATATTTAGTGTTAATTCCGTTAAACAGTTGATCAAGGTTGGATGCAGTATGCAGCACCGCCCTCAGCCCGCAAATACAACCTTATTTTTAGGGTTCCGTACCCAAAGGGTAAAACGGGACGCTATTACTAAGACTCCGCTGTCCGTCCGTCCGTCCGTCTGTCACCAGGCTGTATCTCATGAACCGTGATAGTTAGACAGTTGAAATTTTCACAGGTGATGTATTTCTGTTACCGCTATAACAACAAATACTAAAAAACAGAATAAAATAAATATTTAAGGGAGCTTTTTTTGCTTTTTGTGCCGTTTTTATAGATAATGATACGGAACCCTTCGTGCGCGAGTCCGACTCGCACTTGGCCGGTTTTTTTATATACTTCAAATCCGAAAAGGGGACATTGGATTCATCATTACGAACAACTTTTACTCTGGGAGCAACCTCGTAATCACGAAAATAAAATCAACTGTTTCATACATTTGTATTCATATAACTCGACAAAATATATGGAACAGCTGATTTTATTTCCGTGATTTTGAGGTTGGTCCAATAGTAAAAGTTATTCGTAATGATGACTACAATGTCCCTTTTTCGGGTTTGTAGCATATAAAAAATAAGGTTGTATATGCAAATGTACATAGAAGGTGTAATTAATAAAATGCTACAAACAAACAACTCAAATCGATACGATGGATGCGTACAAGCGGTCGACGAGTCAACATCTCCTGAGGATGCCCCGTGGAGGGGCGCAACACGGGTCGTATCGGTTTGAGTTGATTAATTATTGCATTTTATTAATCGCACCTTCTGCATTTGCATATATTTGCGGGCGGGAGGGCGGTGATGGATACTGCATTCAGGCTTGATCAACTGTTTGGCGGAATTAACGCTAAATATTGTTATTGTATATATTTATTTTGATAACATGTTACATATACAAGGTTAGTCGGAAAGGGTGCCGAAAGGGTGTTAAAGTACCCATAATAAGGTATAACTTTTGTTCTACAACTTTCCCCAAAACTCAATAGTTTAATAGAAATAGCTTTTCAAAGATTTTGTAAAAAATATGCTAAAATCTATCTGTCCATAGCTATGATCAGCTGTGTTTACTATTTAGGTCATGTTTGGGTCTCGGATTAGAAACTAAATTTTCTGAATTCATAAATAAAGCAGGTAGGTATGATATTTTTTTGAATAAGCTAAATTAATTTTGCAAGCAAATAAAAATTATCATATTTTGAAATTTTAACACTTGATTTAAAATAGTCATCAGTGATACTTTAAGTGGCCCACCGACTAACCTTGTATACCTACTCCGCTAATAGCCGATTACTGTAGGTACTTTACTTACCGAGCGTTATTGGTTAAAATTACAACTCTTGTATCTTTACCAATAATGAAGCAGAGCCCCATACGTTTGCATATGCTCTCCATTGAGTTAGTACTTTAGTCACAGGTAAATTATGCTTATGAGTCCATTTATGTATATGGCCCAGTTTAGCATTGAAAAATGTTACCATTGGTAAAAAAAACGATTCGTTTTTGTGCATAGAAACTGGGCATTAATTACTTTACTTTAGAAGAAAACTGACTTACCTGTATTTGGCTATCGACAATTTTTACAAGTACCTTATAATATCCAATCTAAACCCACATTACACAAAATCCGAGTATTTAAGAATCGATTTCAAGCCATCAATCAGCGCCGTGATTGGCAACTATTTGTCAAAGCCTATTCCCGGACAACGACATCAGATACTTATAAATAAATAGCAACGAAATGTAAGGAGATTTTGGACTATTATGTAAGATGTCTCGATTTCAATATGTATGTAGACTCTTGCAAGTTAAAAATAAGGTAAGGGAACGTACCCATACTACGTGACCCATTTTTTACTATTTTTACCTCCCTCCCCCCCCCCACGGTGACTACCCGTAGTACCTATATGCCAATACCCCTCCCCCTTCCCCTCTAGTTTTCACGTGGTAATATATGGTTTTAAATAATTTTTTGCAAACAGAAAGTTAAAAAAAGAAGTATTTGACTCATATTATGTGCGAGTGTTGCCACTAGTGAGTTCAAAAAGCGCTACACTCTGCGCGCCATATTTGAATATAGCTCGAAAAAACTCGAGATTTCCCTAGAGGATATGGACTACGTGACGAAAACCTAAGCCCCCCCCCCCCCGCCCCAACCAAGCGTGGTATTTTGAAGACCCCCCTCCCTCCCCTGAACGGGTCACGTAGTATAGGTACGTTCCCTAACCTTGTATCAAAATACAAACACTAACATGTTTTACTATCCATATAGTTGGACAACGCCTTCACGGGCAGTGGCATCGCGCAACGTCAAAGTCGTATTGTGTTGTCTGCGCGGCTTGCGCCCCCGAATACGCTTTAGGCCTCGTATCTACTAGGCAACAATTGACGTGCAACACGTGATCCTCAACATGTTCGGCAGCGTCGCACAGCATAGCGCGACGTTGCCAGCTGGCGCGCAACATGACGCACGGGTTGTTGTTATTTCGGTGCAACATGCAGTTGAGCATCAAATGTTATCGAGCGGAGACGTGACGCGCAGAAATGTCCGTGTGGTGTAACGAATACACTGAATACATTTTATTTATTTTGTAAGTAATTTGTAACCCACCAACGTGGTTTTTTTCTTTTTGATGCAATTTTTCGATAAAATTATAACTACCGCTGCTGAAATCAACACTAGTTCCTCTGGCGACATGTTGTCGACGACTGATGCGAGCGAAATCATGTGTAGACAGACAATGTTGCTAAACAAAAGTTCCGCGGTGACTTTCAACACGTTGAGCAACATGTTGTGCAACATGTCGTGCGCCAAATGTTGCCTAGTGGATACGAGGCTACATCCGCACCGACCAACTGTATTATACTATTTATTTGTATGAACGGTTGTTTACTGCATCCGATCCGAGTTTCCTCGACTCGTATTTTACTCGGAGTCGGATCGGACTAAGAGCACAAGCGCTCTAAAGAATCTTCATAGGTACTGGTTAACCCAATTTCGGGGATATTGATTACTTAATGTCATAGACACAATTCGGACATGAAAGCTCAAGCAAGCATTTAACCTGAGGCAAGAGTCAATTCCGTAAACCTTAACCCAAAGCAAGCACTACAAAACAACATTTAAAAAATATCACCAAAAACGTCTCAAAGATGCAGAGATTTTTTTTAATTATTAATAAGTAGTAATTAAAAAAGCAGCGGGACAGGAGCGATACAGAACATTAACATCCAAGTTTTTACAGAGAAGCTAACGGTGCTACGATTTACGATGTGTCAGAACCGAAGTCCCTAGCAAAACTGAATGATTATACTCCACCAAGAAGCACATAGTCTGTTTAGTTGTTGGCAATAAGATTGACATGCATATCATTTTGGGACCCAGTGCATAATATCAGCAAGCACATTGGGTCAACCGCGCGAGGGGCGCAACGAGTATTCCAAAGGAGGGTTGATGTCAGGCAGGCGGCCGGTCATAAAACGATAAGCCAAAACCTCTAACAACATGGATTTATGAAATACATGTTGTGCCGACCCCACCTAGTGTGGGATAAGGGCAGGAAGAAGAAGTAAGTAGTATTTTTTCCACTAAACACATATTTTCATCTTCCATCATGAAAAACCATAAGCCTTTAACTGTCCCACTGCTGGGCACGGCCTTCTTCTCAGAATGAGAAGGTTTGAGGCCTTAGTCTACCACGTTGGCCTGGTTCAGGTTGGTGGACTACACACACCACCGAGAACTTTAATTTTTGAAGCCCTCTCAGTTGTGCAGGTTTCCTCACTATATTTTCCTTCACCGTTAACGCAAGTAATAATCAAACTACATAATATTACGCCTGTATTTCCCGAAGGGTAGGGCAGAGACGTATAGTAACACCCTCATTTCGCCGCTATGTTTAAGTCCCCGCAGCCCGGCTGCTACTAGGGAATTCCACACGGAAAAACCCAATATCATTTTTCCCAACCTGGGGATTGAACCCAGGACCTCTCGATCAGCAGTTGCGCTTACCACCACTAGACCAACGAGGCAGTTATAATAAAACTATCCGCACATAAATTAGAAAAGTGAGAGGTGCGGGCCATATTCGTACTCAGATCCTTCTACACGGAAGGTAAGTGTTCAACCTCTGGGCCAGGGACGGCGAACCTTTACGTATCAACGTGAGGTCATAGACATGCGATTAAATAACTTTGAATAAGGGATCACTCGCGTTCACTCGTCATATAATACCTACTATACACTCTTTTTCGTAGTGCATAATGAATTTTGTGATCAGTGACGTACCCAAAATATTGTGTCGCGTGCCATTAGTTCGCCATCCCTGCTCCAGGCTGCCATCGCTATCAAGCCTTATACCGAAGTACTATTTCAGGCTTCAGCAGTTTCAACATTGATATAGCGACAATAATCTAATAATAACTCGGGCAAGGCAATATGCGGGCATTGTGAAACATCGACGGTCGGACGGTGAGTGTCGCTCCCTTGGACGCGGACATTGCATTCCTCAAAGTTTTTTAAAGGGACTTTAAAATTAAGTCTTTAAAAACCACATAATGTCACTGTAGCAAAGTCTACTGTGATAGTCTTCAAGAATATGAAAGCAAAGATATTGGAAGCGCAGTGTTATTGATTTTTACGGGTAACTCTTCAAAAGGATGTAGAGAGTTATTTTAAAAGTTTTAAACTGTGACGTGAGACATTTTCCAACACGCTTAGGGCCTCTAGATAATGTTAATCTGAACAGTTGATTAATCATTATGACAGTAACATACCTACATAAAGCCAAGACTGTATTTCCCGAATGGCTACGTAGTTGTGTGGTTTAATTTCCAAATTTCTGAAATGTCACTGTGACATTTCTAACAGAAAAACCCAATAACATTTGCCCGATCCGAGTGTCGAATCCAATATAGCCGCATTGAGTCCACTATACCAACTAAGACAGTGGCTTCGTTAGCAGGTTATTATATTATAAAGGTAAACACAAAATACACACACGTGTAGGTACATCGCCCAAAGTCTATTCTCCGGCAATATTGACAAGTTTGAGCACCGCTGTCTGTTATAATTAGCTTAAGGCGCAATACCGGACGGAAGCTGGTATTATGTAAACAGTGTGGACACACCACAATCTGGTTAGTTAGTATTGTTTATTTACCTTCCTTTGTTCCTTATAGGTTCATGTTCATGAGTGAAGGTTGAAAAGGTAGGTAATAGTGTTTTGTTCTACTGTTAGACTAACTTTTTTGTGAAATGGCAAATTGACGATACTTGTGACATTCACAGTTTAATTCAGTTGCTAGGATTTTTTATTTTTATTTGAAATGGGTTTGCTCTTGACTCTAGTCTAGGTCAGAGGAGATAGAGACAAAGTCTACGATGGAGTGAGCTTACCCAGAAGAAGCCTGTTAACTCTAACTCTGAAAAGATTCAGGTTGAATGCGTTCGGGAACACAGACGCAGGTAGTGAGTTCCACTCCTTTGCAGTGCGCATTATGAAGGATGTTTGGAAGCGCTTAGTGATAGATAGATATATATCTTTTCGCGTGAATATCTTAACTAACTTCAGCCGTCTATTTTACTCCCTAATACCAGGTTCACACGATTCGATTCTAGTTGATCAAATGACTTAATCAACAAAATTTATAACATTTTTGTTGCTTCAATTTGATTGAAAGTCTGTTCAGACGGTTCAAATCGAATGCGATTTAGCAGTTGATCAATTAAAATCGAATCGTGTGAACCTGGTGTTAGGGATAGATATTCCAAAAAATATTTCTTAGTGGTTGGACGCCTACGTCACAAAAGGAATCTACTGTCCAAATTTCATGTTTCTAGCTTCAGTGATTTAGGCTTTGCATTGATGAATCAATAATTATGTCAGTCGGGATAGGGACATTTCTCTGTATATTTATTTATTTATATACTCTTTATTGTACATAATAAGTACACCGGTAAGAAACAAAAGGAACACAAAGATTTACACAATATGTACAATGGGCGGTCTTATCGCACAAGGCGATCTCTTCCAGACAACCTTAGGATGGACTGGAAGAACGGAAATAGATATCGGGCAGTCTAGGTGTACAAGTAGGTACGTATCGTACATAATATTACTTAGATATAATAATCATAAAATACATAGGTATCAATTATTACACAAATGTATAAAATAGAAAGAAAAACGTAATACATATAAATTAAACAAACTAATAAATAAATATATTATAAATAAGAAAGTAGATGAAATGTGAGCGACAATCAAGAAATAGCAAATTAAAGTGACAAGTAATGTTACTTCACTAACTTTTTAAAAATTGGCAGTGATTGTGCACGTCTTACATTGAGGGGTAATGCATTCCACAATCGAGCAGCTTGAACAGTATAAGAATATAATATATTATAAATCATTGTTTTGGGTCCTATTGCGTTAATAAAGACTAAAAATAATAGTTTTTCTCAAATATCTTCTCAAATGTCTTCCAGACAGCGATCAGTTACACTTTTATTATATGTATATAGATTTAATAGGGAATTTGTGCCTTTACAATAATGCTCGGAAATGATATTCGGACCAAAAATCTGTGTAGTCGGCCTTATCAATCGCCTGTCTTGTCATAACGTCCCGTATCTGGCAAGAAACGATGATTTAGTTACGACTTGCGAGTGCAGTGTACGGAAAGAGCTATCAAAGCTCCCAAGTCATCTGTAAAGTGGTATAAAATGGGACGTAATATGTGTGTCATGTCAGATTAGATATCCCTTATAACATAACATAATCAGTCCATTACTGTCCCACTGCTGGGCACGGGCCTCTTCTCAGAATGAGAAGGTTTTAGGTCCTAGTCCACCACGCTGGCCTGGTGCGGGTTGGCAGACTAAACACACCATTGAGAACTTTATGGAGCCCTCTCAGGTGTGCAGGTTTCCTCACGATGTTTTTCCTTCGCCATTAACGCAAGTGATTATCACATTCTGATCCGAACATGAATTCGAAAGTCAGAGGTACGGGCCGGAATCGAATTCAGACCATCCTGCATGGAAGGCAAGTGTTCAACCGCTAGGCTATCGCTGCTTATCCCTCATAATGGATCATTATTCATAGAATGGCAACACAAGAGCGACTAGAGCGACGCTCTTCGATTCACAGATAACTTTGTCCTAATGTAGATTCGATTTTTTTGAAATAATGTTAAGTCAGAATCCCAATTAGTTCTCGTTTTATGGAGACGCGGTGCTAAGTGCGGCGCCCGTAAAATACTCGCATACATAAACTCACGCCTTTTTCCCATGGGGGTAGGCAGAAACAATAGAAAGCCACATACTACGATCATAACATACTCCTTTCGCTTCATCCACATTCATACATCTTGTCATACACGCACGCCGGTTGAGAGTACATACGCACCTGGTCTTTGTGAAGGACATCATCAGTAACATCGATGTATTTCCTTCTAGGGTGTCCTTTACCGGTCTTTCCACTGATATCCGCCTTAAAATGTTCTCACGCGACAAAAAGCGAACTGAAGAATCTCGCTTCGCTTCGATGAATGTTCGTATAAAATATTCTTTTTATAAGTATTTAAACTTCAACTAGTATATAACTTAACTCAAATTGAAGGTTCCTGAATAAAATAAAATAAATAAATGGACCATTTTCTGTTTCGTTTACTACTCTCATCACGTAAAAAGTTAAACTAATTTGTATTATACTGTAAAAGTAACCGATAATCGATTCATTAGTTTAGTGACAAGCGCGACTGCTGATCGTGTGGTCCTGGGTTCGATCCCCAGTTCAGGCAGTGTTATTGAGTTTTTCCGTGTGGAATTCCTCAATAGCAGTCCGGAGTTTGGATTCGTGCCCGGTTGATGGCAATAGGCTTGCCGCTTGTTACATGTGACTTAAACATAACAGCGAAATGAGGGTGTTACTATACACCTCTGACTATCCCTTCGGGGAATACTGGCGTGATGTTATGTTTTGTTTAGTGGTAACAATTTCATAGAACCTTAAGGCACAAAATAGATAGGCACAGAAGTCAATCTACATACAAGTGCGCTCGAGCAACGCACACATAGACACTGCTCACGGACACGATATCTCGGACCGTTTGGGACCAAAGTGCGAGTGAGTGCAAGCGCGAGTGCCATGCGCTTGAGCGAGATAGATATATAGATAGAGCGACCGCCGAGCGTAGGTATGAAAAGTGAAGTACTTATGTACAGAAGTCAATCACATGTGCCTATCTGTTTTGTGCTTAAGATCCCACGGTTTCGAATCCCAGGTCGGGTAAAAGGAAGAAATAATTAATATAGACTTTATAAGAATACGCATCCAATTGATAACCTCCTCCATTTCGAAGTCGGTTCAAAAAGTCTTTGGAATAACTGGGGATTCTTAAGTCCCAAATCTACTAACAAGATTTATTTCGCAAGTTGTTATTTGCAACCAACTTTGAAATTAGACACACCTTGCTTAGTTTTACAAACTAAGCACTAACTAAACACTTGCTGCAATTACTTGCACGATAGAACTTGCTACTGGATTTGTCAATTAATCATAAAAGTCTGATGAGTAAAAGTCATGATAAGGTTATACACCTTAAGTTCTATTTTTGCTTGCACAGTGCAAAAAACAAACTATTTTACCGACTACGTATTGCCAGCATTATTATAGAAATGGAAAATACAAGTATTTTTCGACAGGATATTAAAAATCTAGTAGGTAATGTCAGTTTATTTAATCATCGAATTGATTGATGACATGGTTTTTACAACAAAACTTCTTAAATCAAATAAAAGACACTACATGGCACTACTACGTCATATGGAGACAAAATGCAATTTTGATCTTTGCCACCAAATAATTGAAAATAATTTTCCACGCATTGGTCTGTTCCATTCAACAGTTTGAAAAGGTAACATGTGCCCGCGATGTGGGAAAGGAATGAATTTAAAAACTGACAAACCTTTTCATTTCTCTATTGTATTTTAAGCTAACCTTTCGATAAAGGGTCACAAGAGATAGTTACGATTTTTCATTAAAAAGTTACAAATAAAATAATATAATTCGTGTTTAAAATTATCACTCATTATCATTTTACTAATTTATCTATCACTTTCAATTAGACGTAGTTAAGCGAAAAGGATCCAACCCACAAAATTATAGAAAATAAGTTATTTATATCAAAATACTCCTTAAACTTCTTAAGCCAAACTACACATAATAATATTTTAACAAGTAAAATATTATAATTTTTTTCCTTAATTACAATAAAACCAAGAAATTTAAATCAAAGAACCAATCAAGAAATACAGTCTAAACTTAAAAATTTAACATCTCATAACTGTGTGGGTTGGAACCTTTTCACTTAACTACGTCCAATTAAAAGTGCAAAGGTGACGAAATAATTGTCGCCTCTTCTAATCAACTTCAGATTCATCCAATTAATGCTCACATAAATTACAAGTTAGATCTAAGTTTAAAACATTTAAGTAACAGTATTAGATATTCAATATGGCTGATTTTCTTGGCATGTCTGGGACCTTAGCATGAAGTTGTCGAAAGTTCTTGGCTACTCAAGAATAGGATAAATTGCATCAAAAAGTTATAGCAACCCGAGTAAATTAGATCATACGAGGCGGGAAAAACTAACATACTGATTCGTAAACTTAGATCACTAAGGTAGACGCGGGTGAAGTCGACAGTGTCCCAACACTCGTCAATTGGTATAAAAATGTGTATATTTTTTTCTACGGAACATATAATTAGCAGACTTTTATGGCAATAGGTACATTTATGGTACCATATTGCACAATTAAAATGATGATGCACTGAGACGAAAAAGTGCTGGCGCTGGAAATACGTTTGTTATCAATTGTGCTTTATATAAAACTAGCGGACCCAGCAGACGACGTCCTGCCCGGAAAAGCAGCGCCATCTACCGGGTCCAATTGTGAATCTAAACCATCCAGGGCGCCACCCAAACGCATACAAAAAATTCATTTAAATCGGTCCAGCCGTTTAGGAATTCAGTGACATACACACGTACAGTAGAATTATACAAGGTTAGTCGGAAAGGGGGTACTAAGCCGAAAGGGTGTTAAAGTACCCATAACAAGGGATAACTTTTGTTCTACAACTTTCCCCAAAACTCGATAGTTTAAGAGAAATAGCTTTTCAAAGATTTCGTAAAAATATGCTAAAATCTATCTACCCATAGCTATGATCAGCTGTTTTTACAATTTAGGTCATATTTGGGATCACTGATTAGAAACAACATTTTCTGAATTCATAACTAAAGCAGGAAGGTATGTTTTTTTTATGAAAAAACTAAAATAAAAATCTTTTTCCATGCAAAAAAAAAATATCGAATTTTGAAATTTTAACACTTGCTTTAAAATAGTCATCAGTGATACTTTAAGTGGCCCGCGGCTTAGTACCCCCTTTCCGACTAATCTTGTATATATGAAGATAAGAAAATGTATCAAGTTTGACTACTAAATCTGGAACTCAGTTCGAAGTTTTGTGTTTTGACCTATGCAGCTCCAGTGGGATTTACGGAGTTTGATTTTTTGATAAAATAGTTAAATAAATTTACTAACGATATAACCTATAACTTCTAATACTTTCGTCATAAAAGTATTATTTTTCGCATGTGACATTTATTGGTACCTAAAAAGTCCTACTTGACCCAGAACTCGTCATAATTAATACTTTTATGACGATTACTGGGACACTAAAAAAGTTGCATTTGAATTCGTCATCTTGTAGAAATATTTGTGTTTTATGCCCCTAAATGTAAATGAAAGCTCATCAGCATCAGCACCGCTAAATAAATAATTATCTATTGATCAGAAAAAATAAAATCGTTTCGTACTATATGTGATGACAACACTGAGTTATTCTAAAGCTGTTTCTTAAGGGTATTTATTACTCTATTGACGACTTCTGGGTCATGTAAGTCTTTGTCAATCCAACGGATTTTTATATGGTTTTGGATTAGAAACCCTATTGAACAAGACACAAACATCAGTTTCCTTTACATCATAATTATTTATAAAACCTTTTTAATTGTTTCTGTCATTCTGAATTCAACTTAGATATGTTCATGTTAGTAAAGTTGATATTTGTATATGCAATAACGTCAATTCTGTTGGATTGACATCGAAAATGATGAAACTGAAGAAATCGCGTATCTTAGTATCGCTTGTGAGGATGACGCGTAGGGTATAAGCAAAGTTTTTTTTCGACGCTTGCCGTATCGGATTTGCTAATTGATAGGAAAATATTAAAAAAGTTATATATATTGTTTAAAAAAAATTGCGATTGCATGAACATTTTTTTTGCAGAAAACTATATCCGTGAAAAGGTATAAGCAAGAGGATATGTTGAAAGCCATGGAGGTTGTGTATCAAGGGGCCTCAACGTCGGCTGCAGCTAGAGAATTTAACGTGCCACGGACGATATTGCTAGATAAAATTAAAGGCCGTAGTACGATCGGCTGCCCTAAAGGACCAATAACTGTTTTAACGAAAGAAGAAGAAAATCATTTAAAGAGTTGGTCAATTTTCATGGCAGATAGTGGATTCCCTGGTACTAAAGGGCAGTTGTTAGATAGTGTTTGTTTACTAGTAAATAAACTTTAGCGCAATAAGGTCGACATTGGTTCGAGGCGTTCATAAAGCGCCACCCAGAAGTGGGTCAAAGAGTTCCCCAAAATTTGACATAAGCACGTGCTTTAGTCAAGAAAGATAATATACGTACCTGGCTTAAAGAAGTTGAGGACTATTTTGCTATGGACCACCTATGGCCAGCTTCTGAAGACCCGCGCAGCATTTTTAACTCTGACGAGAGTGCCTTATTTTGTATCAACTGATAACAGGGTCTTAGCAAAACGTGGCTCCAAATATGTATATAATGTCATACCTAGTGGCGAAAAAGAGTGTCTAACACTTCTTATAACAGCAAATGCAGCAGGTGATTTGGCACCGCCAATGATGCTTTTTAACTGCACCCAATGAATGAGGATTAGGGCACACACAAAAGGGCTGGATGACAGGAGAAGCATTTTATGAATAGATATACTTATAACAAACTTTTTCTTCCCTTGGATTGAAAGAAGTGGCATCCCACTGCCTGTAATATTTTTCTTAGATGGCCATTGCTCTCACACAACGCTGCCACTGAGTAATTTTTGCCGAGAATGTGTGCCTTAATCCCCATTCATTGGGTGCAGATTTGGAAATTTTATGCGGTATTGACTTAAGTTTAAAAAGCATCATTGGCGGTGCCAAATCACCTGCTGCATTTGCTGTTATTAGAACTGTTAGACACTTTTTTTCTCCACTAGGTATGACATTATATACAAGAGACCATGTTATCAGTTGGAGACAAAAAAAGGCACTCTCGTCACAGTTAAAAATGCTGCGCAGGACTTCAAAAGCTGGCCATAGGTGGTCCATAGCAAAATAGTCTTTAACTTCTATAAATCAGGTACGTATATTATCTTGCTTGACTAAAGCACGTGCTTGTGTCAAATTTTGGGATACTCTTTGACCCACTTCAGGGTGGTGCTTTATGGGGCACGCCGCAATTGCGGCGGTAAGACCCGTAATGGAGGAGTGGCTGAAGAGGCGGCATGGCGCCCTCAGCTTCCGGCTGACGCAGGTGCTCTCGGAACATGGTTGTTTCGGGAAGTACCTGTGTCGCATAGGCCGGGAGCAGATGCCCGGTTGTCACCACTGCGACTGCCCCGAGGACACGGCGCTGCACACTTTGCAGGCGTGTCCAGCTTGGGGGTCGCAGCGCCGCGAATTAGTCGCGGCGGTCGGCGGTGACCTCTCGCTTCCGGCTGTGGTTCTGTCCATGGTCGGAAGCGAGACTGCGTGGGAAGCCATCGCCTCCTTTTGTGAGGGGGTGATGGCAACCAAAGAGGAAGCGGAGAGGGAGAGGGAGCGGTGTGCTCTTCTCCCTTCCCGCGCCAGACGCACCGGGCGCCGGAGGGCGCGTGTACGCGATGATCTCCAGCCACCCTAGTGTGTGGCCTGCGGGCGGCGGGTTTGGGGACTCGCCGCCCGACCAGTAACAGGCCCGATAAGGTGGCGCGCCGTGTTCCGTGCGCGCTTCTCAGGAGGACGTGGGGCAAGGCCCCACAGAGGAGAGGTCCGCTATGGGTTGGCGGACCGGGACCTGCCGAGGTTGCGGTGCATGCTTTTGCGAATCCCGCGACCCTGGCCGTACGGTCAGGAGAAGGAACACCGTTGGTTTTTAGCCGGTAAGAGTCCGGCAGACCCCCTCGCCTTCCCCGGGCGAGGGACATCCATGAGGATTTTCCAACGAGAAAAAAAAAAAGGGTGGCGCTTTATGAATGCCTCGAACCAATGTCGACCTGGTCTATTATTTATAAATATGTTATTACGCTTAATTTTTTTTACTAGTAAACAAACACTATCTAACAATAGCTCTTTACTAACAGGGAACCCACTATCTGCCATGAAAATTAACCAACTCGTTAAATTATTTTCTTCTTCTTTCGTTAAAACAGTAATTGGTCCTTTAGGGCAGCCGATCGTACTACGGCCTTTAATTTTATCTAGCATTTTTTTTTCTATTCGACAGCTTGTAGATGATCTTGCGGACCGTTTCTACGTAATCGGGCAGTTATTGGCGAGACCTGAAGGGTCTCCAACCAATGGGGATGAGAGTAAAATACTTAACCTAAGCTAACTACTACTACTACTACTACTAACATTATGACTAGCTAGCAACAACAGCACTAAGGGCGACCCCTAATGGGACTCGGACCTCGGCTTAGGGCGTTGCTTGCGTGAGGACTGGGAGGGAGACAGCTTGATGAGGGCTGAATTTTACGGTGTGACTGCGGAGTCGGAAAAGACGACCGGCTCCGCGGCTGCGGCGGGTGAGCACGGTGGATTATGGACTGCGGCGGCAGTGGGACGTCGCGAGGACGGTATGCTGGGCGGCGGCGGGCTTTGTGTAGTGTGCTGGTCGATTTACTCGCCTCCTGGAGGAGGGTAATATCGTCGTCAGGCTCTATAGCGTATGCCTGGGACGGCGTACTATGCTAATTTGAGAGGGTTTATAATTGGCCGCGGCGGCCACGAGCGGGTTCCGGTGCCTCGGGGCATTATCAAAATAACGCTTGGAAATGCATTTAAGGTATTGCCTAATGGTCGGCATTTTTAAATCTAGATGAAGCTGTTCGTTGCGCATGTTACCACGGACCGGCCGCGGCCCTGCGCAAGATGTGAGTTTGGAGGATTTGAAAAGATTTAAATCGGGAGGGCTTAACGTGTGGGAACACGACGCTAGCGTAAGTTAAAATGGGGTGATGTGTTTACTAGTGGACATTCACGGTCTCATATGAAGATGATGATAAAGTCTCCGTTTCACGGGAAATTACATTTTCGCTTTTATTTTCCGTTGCTATAAGAATATAGCAATTTAAAGGAAATAATAAAAATACCTAACTGTTTATTTTTAAAGATACCTTGGTATTCGAACATTTTATAAATTCCTGGTATTGTGACCTCGTTTATAATGTAGATATTATTTTGTTAATTAATGAAGATTATTAAAATCAGATATCACCGTTAGTCGGAAAGGGGGTACTAAGCCGCGGGCCACTTAAAGTATTACTGATGACTATTTTAAAGCAAGTGTTAAAATTTCAAAATTCGATAATTTTTATTTGCATGCAAAAAGATTTTTATTTTAGTTTTTTCAAAAAATAACCGTACCTGCTTTAGTTATGAATTCAGAATATTAATTTTCTAATCCGTGACCCCAAATATAACCTAAATAGTAAACACAGGTGATCATAGCTATGGACAGATAGATTTTAGCATATTTTTTACGAAATCTTTAAAAAGCTATTTCTTTGAAACTATCGAGTTTTGGGGAAAGTTGTAGAACAAAAGTTATGCCCTTATTATACTTACGTACTTTAACACCCTTTCGGCTTAGTACCTCCTTTCTGACTAACCTTGTATTTGTATTAAAATGTATTAAAATCAGATATCACTATATATCAGATATTTATTCAAAAGTCTTTAACAACAAGGTCCACTTGCGCAATACCTATCATTTAGCTCAGGGCTAAAGCGATAGCCCAGTGAAGTTTGTATGGCTGTAACAGGGATTTATTTGGTTAACCATGGATTAAGAATGTGGCACAAGTAGGCTTTAATTTGCTGCCTGCAGGCGGCGGGTTAGGGGACTCGCCGCCCAACCAGTAACAGGCCCGAGAAGGCGGCGCGCTGTGTTCCGTGTGCGCTTCTCAGGAGGACGTGGGGCAAGGCCTCTCTACAGGAGAGGTCCGCCATCGGTTGGCGGACCGGGATCTGCCGGGGTTGCGGTGCATGCTTTTGCGAATCCCGCGACCCCGGCCAAACTGTCAGGAGGAGGAACACCGTTGGTTTTTAGCCGGTAAGAGTCCAGCAGACCCACTCGCCTTCTCCGGGCGAGGGACATGCACGAGGATGTTCCAACGACAAAAAAAAGTCTTAAATTGTAGCTGTAAACACTGATTGATTAACACCGAGGCTTGTTCTGCCCAGCTTTTTCCCAACTATGTTGGGGTCAGCTTCCAATCTAACCAGATGCGGCTTAATACCAGTATTTTACACGGAGCGACTGCCATCAGACCTCCGCAACCCAGTTACTGGGCAATGTTGATATCCTAAGTTTAGACTGGTTGTCAAACTTTCAGGCTTCTGACTACCCGTAACGACTATCATAGGTATTCGTATGACACCCGGGACCGACGGTTTAACGTGCTCTCTGAGGCACGGAGGGGTCCCGATGTGTAAAGAATGGTCACCCATCCACGGACTGACCGCATCTAGCGCAGCGTAACCTCGCAAATCGTATGATTCATTAGCCACGAGCCCCTTCTAAAAGAACTTATTGAAAATACAAAAGCTACCTACTGATAGTACCTACCGATCCAGTAATGAGTCTGTGATACTAGATGTATCCACGTCTCGTCGCTATGTAGTTATGCTATATAATATGATATATGGCGCTGACACTGAAATGTGAAATTCACGTTTACTTTGTGGTGAATCCAGAGATAGATGCATTTATTTTACTAGACAACGAAAGTAAAAGGTTTTTGAAGATGAAAAATCTGTATTTTTAGCGCTGTCGCTATGATAATGTTTTGAGAATAGGCCACGCTCACCGGCCACTCGCCACATATACAAGTGGACAGCCACAATCTGTTTCTATACGTTGGTGCAGTGGCTGAGCGATTGGCTTCTGCGCTGCGGGTCGTGGGTTCGATTCCCGCACGGAAAAAATATTTGTATGGCCTACAGATAGTTGTTCCGGGTGTTTATGTATGTGATGATTTTCATCTGTACACCCACCCACGATACAGGAGAAACCACAGCGTGGCGCAAAGTTAAAAAAAAAGATAAAAAAATAACAAGTAGCTGTCACCGGCTACACGTGTGTGATAAGTCCCTGAAAAATGTATGGAAAACATGTCGCGGCTTATGGCGAGTAGCCCGTGTGGACCCTTACCCTTGCCAAATATTAATAACTAGCGCAAATTTTTCCTGTTTTTGCAACATTTTTCATTTATGCTACGCTCCTATTGGTCGTAGCGTGATGTTATATAGCCTTCCTGGCCTTCCTCGATAACTGGACTATCCAACACAAAAAGATTTTTCAATTCCAACCAGTAGTTCCTGAGATTAGCGCGTTCAAACAAACAAACAAACTCTTCAGATTTATAATATTAGTATTGATAATAATGAGCCGAGTACTGTCCCACTGCTGTGCACAGGCCTCTTCTCAGAAAGAGAAGGGTTTAGGCCTTAGAAATAGATCGATTCCCGAACTAAATATATCTTTTTCTAAGTAGTGTGGTTTAAGAAGAGACTGATTTTCAAAGTAAATATTCAAGGCCAAATATTTTAACTTTCGGTAGGTGTTCGTAGTTCTTTTCGTGTGGTTAGTTACTAACCTGGTGTCAGAGTTTATGCCGCCTATGGACCTCTGACTTGGCTTCACATGTCAAGTCAAGTCAAAGTTTTTTATTTCAAATAGACCAGATTTCAGGCACTTTTAAAACGTCACGACTAGGTGCACGGTTCTAAAAGGTAGGTTCTATGGAGAAGAGCCGGCAAGAAACTCCATGAATACTCTTTTTAAAATAGTAGTTCATTACAATTCCATTACAGTAGTGTGAGAAATAGAATGAGAATAATGCAGGTTAATGTAACAAATAAACTCACATAAGAGTAACAAATAGAAAAATATGCCTTCTATGATTGCTATAGCAGTTAAGAGCTGACCAGTCCCGACAGACGGCACCCGTTCACGAGCATGACGTGCACATCCGCATCGGTCAGCTCAACCATAATATAGGGAACTCAACGACATGCCGTCGAGAAATATCTCTCAAGCATGTCGGTTTCCTCACGATGTTTTCCTTCACCGTTTTTAAGCAAGTGATAATTATACAATACGCACATGAATCCGAAAAGTCAGAGGTGCGTGCCTTGGGTTCGGACTCGAAACCTATGAGTTGGCAGTCCGACGGTCACACCACTAGGCTATCAGTGCTTGTTCGTAGGGTGCTCTCCATTTCACCTATGGATGAGTCGTATGTGGGACTGGTATTAATAATACTAGTCCCACGTACGACTCATCCATACTGTATTATCCACTCATACATTTCCAAAATGAACCAGATTAACTACTTACAATCCCTAAAATTTTCCAAGGCTCATTTTATGAAAATATTTACAAGTACTTTATACGAAGAAGTGACGTTTAAATTAGTAAAAACATGAAGTCTGTTTGCTTAGGACCCGACCCTTTGTGACAACAAAAAGTTCTTTCAAAAGGGTTTGTAATACAAGTGGTCAAGTTTCGGGGACACTTTTTGTTTCTATAAGATTCTGAATAATTGTATCAATTATCAAAATGAATTCGGTGTTGGAACTAGAATGAATGTGAATGGGTAAGTGGTAACACTGTTTCTCTTAAGCTTTTTTTGAGAGTGAGTGTTGACAACCGCACCGATCATACGATTTACGAGCTTGCCGCGGTCAGTCTGTGAATAGGTGACCATTCGTTACCTACACACTGGGACCCGTCCGTGCCTCGGAGATCACGTTAAACCGTCGGTCCCGGGTGTCTTAGAAACACCTATTACGGTCATTAATCAGAAGCCCGAAAGTCTGACAACCGGTCTAAACTTAAGATATCGGCATTGCCCAGGAACTGGGTTGCGTAGGTTTGATGGCAGTCGCCCCGCGTAAATGTCATACGAATACCTATGACAGTCGTTACGGGTAGTCAGAAGCCGAAAGTCTGACAAGCGGTCTACCTTAGGATATCGGCATTGCCCAGTAACTGGGTCGCTGGGTGAAATACTGGTATCCAGCCGCATCTGTTTAGACTGGAAGCTGACCCCAAGATTATTGCGAAAAGGCTAGGAGTAAGAATAATAATAAATATTAGAATTTAATTTATCACTCGTGTTAACGAAAGCATACATAGGCTTGCTCGAGACACAGCTGATTTCTATTTGTTTGTCCATGTGCAGTCAACCTTATAACCTTATCAAAGAACCATGCCAGGGCTTGTCAAATAAGTAAGTACAATATAAAAAATATTTTTGTCTTCTTTACATAGTATAAAACAAAATCGCTTCCGCTGTCTGTCTGTCCCTATGTATGCTTAGATCTTTAAAACCACGCAACGGATTTTGACGCGGTTTTTTTAATAGATATAGTAATTCAAGAGGAAGGTTTATATGCCCCACATTAGTATCTACATTGCACCCGTGCGAAGCCGGGGCGGATCGCTAGTTTAAATTATACCCAAGTTACGACCTTAGTTCAAATGTGTTTAACATCAAAAAACAAAAACAAACATTGTTAATCTTAGTTTATATATCAATTAATAAAATGATAGTGTGGTTGATAGCGATTCGTACAGCTTAAACAAGCGATGGATGGCGGCATGCGGACTTACATTAATGACATTAACGTCCTGTAGTGATGTGCTGCGGTGTTGGGTTTATCGATGTTTTTTTTTTGTTGTTTTTTCTGCACAAAACATAAACATACACTTTTTGTTCAAATTGCGAAATTTCAATAAGCGTCTCGTTGGTCCTATGGTTGTAAGGGTTGATTTTGTGCGTAAGGTCCTGGGGTTAATATTCAAGTGGGACAACATGAGTTTTTCTGTTTACAAAATTCGAGGCAGTGTTAGCACTGTAACCTAAAGGTAAGTGAGGGTAAACCTAAGTTTACCCTCTTTCATATGCGACCAAATATTGATACCAGTGAACTGTAGTAGACGTGGGTATGATAGTACAATCTGCTTTCGGTAGCGGTCTTCGGGAGATACCTATTCAACTGTGACGTGCTGTACTTGTAATTGCAATGCCGTCATTTTAGTGGAAGCTATCATAAATTTCAAACACTCAATGAAAATGAAGATATAGTATCTAATATTTGATTTGGAAATCTTTACGTTTTACGACGAAAGAAAATTTAATGTTAACAGTTTCGCTGTCCACGAATTAGACACAATTAGTTAAACAATCGAGATGTTCATATATGATTCACTGGAGAGGAAACCTGTTAATCATAATAATACAAATCAAATCTTTAATACTAAAGTTTAACATTTTAAAAATCCACAATTCAGTATCATGTTTAAAGCTACCTGTTGTCGGTGAATGGCGATAGCTGTCTGCAAATATGTTTGTATAATATACAAAAACAAATCTAAAAATAAAATCTTTCACCAACCGTCGATGTTAGTATTTAGATGATTTCTTATTTTCGTTTATGTTTCAATATAAAATTGTTATTTTAAACGTATGGTACATTTCATTTATCTTATGTTTCTGACTTTCCATTTGTTTGAATCGAATCGACAGTAAAATAAAGATTTTCTTTTATAGTTTTTCTTGTAAATGATCGATCCATGGATTGAAATCCAATCGTGAACGGTTATTGAAGTTTTTACCATGAAAAAGAATAAACCAAAGTATATAATATGCAATATCTTATTTTGCTGAGTTCTTTGGTTTAAACTTATTAAATAATCGCTAATTTGGTCGAGTGTATAACATTTAATTGCATGTATTCTTCATCCTGGTCCTTGCTGCAAACAGCCAAACTGTGGATACAGAATATATGTATTTTGTGAGATTTAATCAGAAATTAAAATTCTTGGTTTAATTTACACAGCTACACAATCAAGTTATTTAAAGATTTTATATACCTACCTATTCATTGAAATTCCGATTTTAGAAATAAATAAATAATAGTAAAATCGTATACATACTTTGCATCAAATAATAAAGCACATAAAAAGAAAACATCGATATAATAAGATAATATAGACAATGGGCCCATCCCTACCGGCGAGCCCTCTTTGAAAATTCGATTAACGTGGTGTACACTTACAATATTGTCGGCCCAGTGTCCCGTTGGGCTAAACGACACATAGACAACCGTGTTAAACTTGTTCTGTGCGTGGATAATTTATTATGAATTTGTAAACCGAATTAGAAGCTAAATGGTAAGTTCTTTTTCTATTTTTGAATTTAAAAAGTTTATATAGGTTTAAAAAAATATTAAAATCTTGTTCACTCAAGAGTCCTCGTGACCTTTTTAGCAGTCTGGTTTGATTTGCAAAAATGTTTTGTGTTGCCCCTAACAAAGTACAAGTATTGTACAATAAGCCCATTACTGTCCCACTGCTGGGCACTTGCCTCTTCTCAGAATGAGAAGGATTTAGGCCTTTTGACAAACTACGCACACCATTGTTTTTTTTTGGAGCCTACTCTGTTGTGCAATTTTCCTCACGATGTTTTCCTTCACCTTTAGCGCCAGTTACATCATCATAAAATCCTATCGCAGTCCACAGCTGAACATAGGCTTCTCCCAAGTTCAGCTAAAGCACTCGGTCCTCTTACTTCTACGTCCAGGCTCAAATTCCACCAGAGTTTCTAACGGCGTGGTCACTTACTTCTTCTTCTCTCGTGTTTGCACGACCTTTATGAGAATAGCTTATTCCGTGGTAAAAACATTATCCAGTCAGCAAGGTTGTTAGCGGGGCTGACTGACTGACTGTCCTGGGTGCACCGGGTGTACTTCTTCTGTTCGTGTGATTAGTGACTAAGCTGATACCAGAGTTTATGCCGCCCATGGGCCTCTGACTTGGCTCCACATGCCGTCGAGAAACATGCCGGTTTCCCCAAAATCTTTTCTTTTTAAGCAAGTGATAGTTATACAATACGCATATGAATACGAAACGTCAGAGGTGCGTGCCTTGGGTTCGAGCTCGAGACCTATGACTTGGCAGTTCGACGGTCACACTACTAGGCTATCACTGCTGTTACCGTCATGCTACGTCCGTATCACCGGACGTACTTAAGTACCATCACCCGTGGTGGCTTTTTTTCCATGATCCACCGTGCTCACCCGCCGCAGCCGCGGAGCCGGTCGTCTTTTCTGACTCCGCAGTCACACCGTTAACTCAGCCCTCATCAAGCTGTCTCCCTCCCAGTCCTCTCGCAAGCAACGCCCTAAGCCGAGGTCCGAGTCCCATTAGGGGTCGCCCTTAGTGCTGTTGTTGCTAGCTAGTCACGATGTTAGTAGTAGTAATATGTAGTAGTTAGCTTAGGTTAAGTATTTTACTCTCGACCCCATTGGTTGGAGACCTTTCAGGTCTCGCCAATAACTGCTCGGTTACGTAGAAACGGTCTGCATGACCATCTACAAGCAGTCGAATAGAAAAAAAAAGAGGAGGCTTTTTTAATGCACCTAATCTCGTTCGCTCTCATTACAAGAAAAATACTCCTCAGCAATGAGTTTCTCGATTTAATTCTGCAGGAATAAAATACGATAGGCTCAGTTCATTGATGGATTGAAGCCTTTTAAATAAGGCCCTCAGGTGCAGGCAGACGCGACTACGCATCTCGCTAATGCAATTAATCCCTCTTAACAGCTTCGATGGGGAGATAATTAGCATACATAATAGAGTTTGATATGCTGTTCCCCCTTTTAAGCTTAGTTAGCTAAACTATGTTTTTTATTATAGTCGAGTGACGAGTCATTTATATAACAAAATGTGTGGTGTGAGTCAAGAAAAAAATGTTAAGTAGATTATTTACATAACATAACATCACGCCTGTATTCGCCGAAGGGTTGGGCAGAGGTGTATTGTAACACCATCATTTCGCCGTTATGTTTAAGTCCCATGTAATAGGGGGCGAGCCTATTGCCATCAATCGGGCACAAATCCAAACACCGAGCTGCTACTGAGGAATTCCATACGGAAAAACCCAACAACAACTTGTCCGACCTGGGGATTGAACCTAGGATCTCACGATTAGCAGTCGCGCTTGCTACCAGTAGGCCAACAAGACAGATTAAATTTATTTTTAATCTTTGCTAAGAATATGTAATAAGACACTCTTGGAAATAAAATAAACACTGCTTGACTAAATGTTAAGTACAAAATAAGCAATTTTTTATTAAAATACTAGCGACCCGCCCCGGCTTCGCACGGGTGTAATGTAGATCCTAGTAATGTGTTGCATATGTAAACCTTCCTCTTGAATCACTATTTATTGCTGAAAACTGCATTAAAATCCGTTGCGTAGTTTAAAAGATCTTACCGTACAGACAGTGGGAGCGACTTTGTTTTATACTATGTAAAGAAGTCGTAATTTTGTTGTTTCAAAGGTAGGTACTCAATAGCTAAATACTCAAACGTTTCTCTATTTTAGGTTGCTGTTAAATCTCGTGCTGTCACTGTCTCTTTAAGGCGAAGTGACAGAGACAGCACGAATTTTACGGCAACTTAAAATTGAGTAGCGTTTGAGTATTTGGCCATAAATCTAATAATACATAAAATGTTTTTTTTTATCTTAAATGAGGAACACATTTACAATCATACGTTTATGCTTTATTCTCTAAGTTAGTCGGAAAGAAGGTACTAAGCCGCGGGCCACCTAAAGTATCACTGATGGCTATTTTAAAGCAAGTGTTAAAATTTCAAAATTCGATCATTTTTATTTGCATGTAAAAAGATTTTTATTTTAGTTTTTTCAAAAAATAAAACATAACCGCTACAGTTATGAATTCAGAATTTTTTTTTAATCCGTGACCCCATATATGACCTAAATTGTAAAAAAAGCTGATCATAGCTATGGACAGATTGATTTTAGCATATTTTTTACGAAATCTTTGAAAAGCTATTTTTCTCTTAAACTATCGAGTTTCGGGGAAAGTTGTAGAACAAAAGTTATCCCTTATTATAGGTACTTTAACACCCTTTCGGCTTAGTACCCTCTTTCCGACTAACCTTGTAAGTATAGATATTTGTTTCGAATATAATAATATGCTAATTTAATTTGATGACGCGAAAAAACCGCGGTAGGAAAGCTTAAATCGGAGGACATGGTGAGACGGAGGTGTGGGACTTACGGGCTCTGATTAGGTTACCTTTTTTCTTTTACACTTATCTTTCGTCTTATCGTCATATATTACTTACTCGTACATACTGAAAAGATAAACATTCTGTTGTTTACTAGCGCTACAAAACGAGGGGCTTGTGGCTTTTTAATGACCGCGCGGATCATACGATTTACAAGGTTAAGCTACACTTGCCGCGGTCAGTCCGTGGATGGGTGACCGTTCGTCGAGACACACACATCGAGACCCCTTCGTGCCTCGGAGAACATATTAAACCGTCGGTTCTGGGTGTCATATGAATACCTATGACAGTCGTTATGGGAAATCAGAAGCCCGAAAATCGGATAACCGGTGTAACCTTAGGATGTCAGCATTGCCCAGTAACTGGGTTGCGGAGGTTTGATGGCAGTCGCTCCGTGTAAAATACTGGTATTCAGCCGCATCTTGTTAGACTGGAAGCTGACCCCAAGATAATTGGGAAAAGGCTGGGAGGATAATGTAATCAAAATAATCCCGAACCTTTTAAAAACAAATCGATGGCAGCAAAGTAGATACGGACATCTACATTTTTGCGAAAATGCTTTTATTACAAAAATGAGCCTATATCAACCCAATCTACAAGTCTGTATTAAAATAATTTCAAATTTCGAAATAATGATGAATATCTCGCACGTAAATGAAGACATCTATACTCGATTTTTAAAAAACATCGCAGCAAAATTGCCACTGTTTTTTACTAAATATGCTCTCCTGTAAAATTGCGATTTTGTAGGTGTCTTCTTTTACTTTGCTGCCATCAAAATGATCTTGTGAACACCAAATCTATTGCCAATCGTCGCTGAAGTTCTAACACCGCGTAACTCAAAATAGTTATCTTTACAGGAGAGCAAAAAATTGAAATTTTTCTACTTATCATATAACTGTTTTTAATCTACAATATTCTATTTTATTTTGGTTTTTTCGACAGAGCACTTTCGCGACACGATCCAGTATGGAACTCACCTGACTTACACGCTGTTTTAGCTGTTTACATAGCTTGATGGAAAAAATATTACATACCTACGCGGTGGATTTTATTTTTGAAATAACGCGTTGCTATTGGATCTAATCATTGATTGTGATTGGTCAAACGATGCGTTTTTCGATTCCCTATCGAATGACGTGCGTTACTCAAAACTACTATTTTTCGAGTTACGAGGTGTTAGAACTTCAGCGACGCAATGTCAGCCATATTGTCCAGACAATATTTTACGTCAATTTACGCAATTGGAGTTCATAACCCTTATCCCTATGGACTGAGTTATCCAACCCTTGTAATATTTGTGCATTCATTATATTAGAGTGTTGCAAACGAGGCGTCCTCAGGGGTATTTTGGACAGTTTGTTTTTGTAAATAATATTATATATATTTGCAGTTCATAAAGTATTAATTTGTAGCATGAGGGGAGCTTAAAGTACTGTGCATTATTTATTGTAAGTAGGTTATGCTTTATTTACTAGATCCGCGTTTAAAATAACGTTTAAAACTGGTTTAGTAGTTTAACCGTGAAGAGATAACAAACAGACACACTGACAGATTTATTTTCGTATTTTCAATTAGGTATACCTTGGCTAAAGAGCATAGGTTAATAGGTCTTACTTCCATAGACACGCAAAGCGAATTAAAGACAAGAAAAAATAGATTTAAAAAAACAAAAAATAGCGTGGGCGTTGATAAAGACCGTGAGTCATTCAGTCATTAAGCTTTTATTTTTTTACTTAAGACATAAGGTTTCTATGTTAATAAAATATTAATAGTAAACAAGTACTACATTAATTAGTAAAATACCAGTAGCTGGGTTGCGGAAGTCTGATGGCAGTCTCTCCGTGTAAAATACTGGTATTCAGCCGCATCTGGTTAGACTGGAAGCTGACCTCAACAGAGTTGGGAAAAGGCTAGGCAGACAGAACAAGCACTATTTTAATATATTAATGGCATTAGTTATTACAAAAAGAATTTGTGAAATAATACAAATATTCTTCTATCTGCACAACACTAGTGCTAATCCTAAGTTCATTAATTATGTGAAGTACGATTTGTTCGTTCAATAAGACGGACTCTGACAATAGAATGGAAAATCGATAATGAGGAAGAAGTTGAATAGCATTTAGGGCTGACCGAACACGGGAAACGTTGTCTCCGCGCACGGGACACTTTGTGTCTGGAGACAGACATATTCCACTCGCAAAGACAAAGTGTCCCATTAAGTGTACAGAAGTACTTACTCCTCTGTGCTACCTTTCTAGGAAACAGGCGTAATAGTTGATAGAAGGTTTTTAATTAAAAAAAATAATAGCTTATCGGTCTTACTTGCTTACCTGCTTCATTGGTCAAAAGAGTGTTCATAAGAAACCGGTTTAGTTTCCAGGTGGTCTTGCTATGTTGGGATTACAGGCTGCAAAACCGGTTTTACTTTTAGATTTTAAATAGTAGAACCCGTTTTTTGGTTAAAAACCGGTTTTAGAGTTTAAAGGAATTGGTTATGAAAGTTACATAATAATATTTTCACGTTATTTAAATAAATGTAGAAAAATGTATTTACTAGGGATGGTCCACGTAAATGGCAAATGTTTGCCTTCTTTTCGTGGGACCTTATACTGAAGCTGCACCATCTACTTATTACTGCACCTTCGCCAAATCTTTGGGGAATACAAGCGTGACGTCATTTTATAAACTAGTTTTTGTTAAAAATGCTCTTGTTCTCTAGATAAATTAATTATAGTAAGTATTAAACTTATATGAACTGCATGTTTACGTTTATATAGCTACGTCATCGAAATTTTATTATAGAGACGTTTTATAGGTACCTATTCTGGGAGTTCTGTTTGCGTTATGTATTATTCTCATTTGAGAAATAAAATTTATCAGTCATATTTTTATGTTTTTCGATGTGTTGTAATAAACTATTGTACCGATTTTGAATAACAGTGCTTCAATAGAACTGTCCACTGATTTGCTATTCAAAATAATGTTTCGGTAAACTTTTCTTTACAAGCAGCAGTGTTAGAAAATTGCAGGCCTTAGAGCCCGTTTACACAGCAGATCCGTTTGAACGGATCCGTCAGTACTGGATCTGTTGTTCACATCTGTACCGATGGATCAGTTAATCAAATGGCAACTGCGTCGCATCTGGCAGGCAGTATACGATAAGAATAACGGATCCAGTATTTTTATTTACTGTATTCGGAATTCTGTTGTGTATGTGAACTCGCTCATACAACTAAATACAGGCGCCAACACCACAATAAAAACGGATCCTGTAAACAGTTTCTGTGTGAACTAGCTTTGTTAGGAAAGAATTTATAACCTTTTTGGCAGACTTAATTAAATAGCTATATTAAAACCAGCGCTGTGGCTCCGTCTCGCACGTGAGACACAGCATTATGCTGAGCGATGGCCGTTTTGCGCGGATGTGACGCATATTTTTGACAATAGTTTCTTTTTGGTTTTGTTTTATACTTTTATTTTATTTTTGTGCGTCATGTTGGTGCGCATAAACAACTTTTCTTTCTTCCTTTCTAAATTATAGTAAACTAATGAACTTTTATGAAACTGATACTCAATTGATTTAGATGAGCATTTCGATTCAGTTTTTTCCTCATAAAATTCTGGAAAAAAAAACTGTCATCTTTACAAATTAATATCAAAATCAAATCATAACACATAGTTACATAAATGTTCATTAAAAAAACATTCTTCAATTAAATCTTAAAGCAAGATCACTTGAACCCACTTCCTTTAAACACGTTTCACATTTGGAAATGAGCCCACCATGGTGATTTATGTATTTGAATTATAAATCATTGAATATTTATTACTTCGGTTACCCACACTAGAGATGTAACTATAACGTAAACCGTAACTACGACATGGAGGTTAAAATTAGATATTATTTGGATTTTGATACGTCATACAGCTGGTTGGCTCATAGTGTATTTTGATAGAGCTGTGATTGCGCGATAGTTGTACAATTAGCCCTCGTTCGCACGAACGCTTTTTTAACGAAAGCGTTGAAAAAGCGACCAACGCGCGCAATAGATAAGCTGCGTTAAAAAAACTTTTTTACCAAAAATTTAAACCGACTTCAAAAAAGAATAAAATAATTACCATATAAAATTAACAGTTTCAGAAGTCGGTGCTGATCCACGCTGATGTAATTATTTTATTCTTTTTTGAAGTCGGTTTAAATTTTTTGTAAATAAGCTTTATTTTTTTCATTTTAGTGGCCTTAATTAAACCTTGGTTGGACCTACTAAAGACGCTGCTCGTAACATAATCACATCATCACAATATGCGTACTGTTCGTCATGGAGGACTTCCATTGTCTATCTCCGAAGTTCTTCATCAGATCTTCACCAAAATTAAATGGGACCAACTTCGAAGTATACCCTATCTATTAAAAAAGAATCATTAAAATCGGTTCACAATTGGCGAAAATATCGATGAACATACCCAAAAAAAAAAAAAAAACATACATACAGACGAACATATGTGTGTACTGTGATTTAATTGGTATAATATCACGCCTGTATTCCCCGAAGGGTTAGGCAGAGGTATATAGTAATACCCTCATTTCGCCAGTTATGTTTTAGGTCCATGTAATAGGGGGCGAGCCTATTGCCATCAACCCGGCACAAATCCAAACTCTGGGCTTCTACTGAGTAATTCCACACGGAAAAATCGAATAACACTTAATAAATAGTAATAATTTAATTAAAAGTATTTTCGTGAAGATTCGTATTTGTTGTTAACATTATCTAAAAAGTTGTCACGCTGCAATCAATCACATTTACTTGATAGAAGCGTAATTTTTTCTACATAAATATCATTTGGATGATTCTCTAAAAATGGTACCTAAGAAGATGTAAATAATTCAAGCATATTACATAAACCTAACAATAGGTGTTGTATATTACACAGGAACTACAAAGAATGCAAGTGATAGCCAGCTGTTATACCTAAAATTGTAGCCAAAGATGTAGAGAAAATACTGGAAATTCATCAGAATGTTAATGAAGAATTAACTGCACTATTGCCAACCCTATTTGCGTAAAACGATGACGGGAAGCAGCGTCATGACTATTGATGAGTCAATATGCCCAAAATGACTAATCAAATTACTATGGATATCTTCATCCGGATTGGCGGCAACCTTATTATACTGTTTTTTTTCGCCTAGTGCGATAAGACCGCCCATTGTACATGTCTATTTTTATAGTTATGTTTCTCGTTTGTTTTGTGTACAATAAAGAGTATTGTATTGTATTTTGTTCGTTTGACAATATAACAGACAATAGTAGATGTAGCTTGTCGCAGTCCGTTGCTGGACACCTTTCCGTAAAAGGAAGTTATTCTAGTAGTCACCAAGTCAGACTAGTAAGTGTCTCACCACAGATCCAGCCCTCTTGCACTGATGACGCGAATGCCGATTACAGGCATGGTACTAGCATGTTGAGTAGTTAATGTACCATTTGACGATGCATGACGCAATTTCAATATCATTACTGCCTAGCTTTTTTCCAACTATATTGGAGTCAGCTTCCAGTCTAATTAGACGCGGTTGAATACCAGTAGTTATTTTACACGGAGCGACTCCCATCAGATACAATTTTAATAATATATGCTGGATTAATTCCAGGGGAATAGATGACAAATTTAAAAAAATGCCCCACACTAGTTTTTCTCCTGTATCGTGGGTGCGTTTACAGATACAAATCTTCGCATGCACAAACATTCAGACCCGGGACAACTATCTGTAGTCTGTAGGCCATACAAATATTTGTTCCGTGCGAAAATCGTACCCACGACCTGTAGCACAGAATCCATTCGCTCAGCCACTGCACCAAACGTGTCGTTAACTTGTATTGACTTGTATTTGTAATGTAATGTTTTTAGGATGCTGTTGCGACTGCCTCGTTTTTGCAGTGCCTTAGAAATGTTCGCGGTAACCCATACAGATGGAATTCATGCCATCATCCCCAAAAAAACGGCCTCACTCCTGAGTAGGATAAGAGGCAGCCACAATAGCATCCTGAAGGCGGTGGCAACAGATGCTGCCGCCGTTATAATAAGGCGATTTGTGCGAAGACTTGTTCCATAGTTTCTGGGTGTCTAGCTGTTGGGTGGTCTTCGCATTCGTCTTTAGTTTAAGTTATTAACAATAGTATTTTAAGTGCAAAACTGTTACTAACAATTTATGGATCTCGTAGTTGGCCGAAATAAAATGATTTTATTTATTTCGAACACCGAGTATCTATGTACGCTCATAATAGTCACTTCTAGAGATTGTATGTCCTTGTCTGTCGATCGCGCCGTTTAGCACAGTCCCCTTTGATCCAGACATTAGGTGTTGCGTATTTGTTTATAATTTAAAAATGTATGGCCCCTGATACTTGGCTCGAGACGGATAATTTATAGTTCTAGATATCCCTATGATGCAGCTTAAATATTTCGCATAACGATTTCCTAGACGGTTGTTCAGTTGATTAATTAATTGAAGTTGTTAATAGATTAACAGGTTTGAAGTGATTGTAAGAGTTGTGTGATGATTAAATGGGTTTTGAATGATGATGGATTAACATGCAAAATTGTACACTACTGTCGTAATGGAAATTATTTATCATTGGTACATTTCAACAAAGATATTTATAACACCTTTGTTAGTTATTTTACACACTCAAATTCAAATTCATCATTTATTCATTTTGTGAACATAGGGTAACAAAATATACAGATGTTATATAAATAAATGTTGGTCCATACTATGTCTCGTCGAAAGGCATACAAAATATTGTCACTGGTAAAATCAAAAATTAAATCTATACTAATACTAATCTATACTAATATTATAAAGAGGAAAGATTTGTATTTTTGGATTTTTGTATGTAACGAATAAACTTAAAAACTACTGGACCGATTTCAAAAATTCTTTTGCCGTTAGTAAGCTACATTATCCCTGAGTAACATAGGCTACAGGCGGAGCCGTGAGGACACAGCTAGTTAATTATAAAACTACACTGTGTCTAATCTAATTTTCTTGTCTTCAAAATAAAGATTCTTATCGCAGCTCTGCTGGAAGAAATTTCTTGAAGAAATAAGCAGTGGATTAGTACTGTTCATTCCTATGTAATCTTTTTGTATTTCTGTGTGTAAAAACTAGAAAATTAAAAAGTAGTTTCCGAATCTTTTCAAAAATAACCAACATGTGAAGTTTGTTGCATTGCATTACAGCAGTTATTCTTCAAAGCCAACAAACATTAATTCACAAATCCAGTCTTATTTAAAAATAGAATACTGATCGCAACGCAACTATATTCTCCATTTAGTTTGGTACCATCCGCGAAGCGTTTAGCAGCGTTCAAAAGTGCGAAGCAACCTGGAAGCAGCACTATTTGAGTATAAACATGTCAGCAACAATTAGTGATGTGATTGAGTGAACGATTAATGTGTGATTTAATCGATTGCAGCGAGTTTCGGAATCGGTTGTTTGGATTGAGGTTCCGCGTTCTTGTGTTCGATGTTTGAATTTAAGATTTGGTTTTTTCAATAGTTTAATTCGGTTATTTGAAAATAGAACGTGTTGTTGTTTTTTTGAAGCTGTTTTGATTATTTATAATTAAAAAGTGAATTGAATTAAAAGATGAAATTACTTCTTTTGCACAAAACACATTTATTATAATTACAAAGATATTTATAGATACAAATTAGAGTATAATATATTTCTATGAAGAGAAAATTTTATCAAGTATCAAATGTAATGATTGCTAATTACCCTTTTAATTACATTACAATTTTAAGTTAATATTTCAGAAATAATTATAACCAGCCTTCTGTAACAAAACCCAGGTATAACCACAATTTTTAGTAAAAGATGATCAACTACCTCAATATACCTGCGTTATGAGTGTAAAAAGTGATAACTTATGTCAGAACGAATGAGTGAGTAATAGATAATGGGTTAAGTGACTATAGTGACTGAACAATGAGCAAAATGAAAAAGCGAAAAAAAGACAGCGAGGTTCGCGTCAGGTTCAACATTACCAATGTGGTGAGTTTAAAAACGCGTTTATGTTGTTTCGATTCCCAGCTCATACGTAATTAGCCCATTACTGTCCCACCGCTGGGCACGGGCCTCTTCTCAGAATGAGAAGGGTTTAAGCCTTAGTATACCACGCTGGCCTGGTGCGGGTTGGCAGACTACACACACCATCGAGAAGTTTATGGAGCCCTCTCAGGTTTCCTCACAATGTTTTTCATTCACCGTTAACGCAAGTTATAATCAAATTCTGATCCGCACATGATTTCGAAAAGTCAGAGGTACGGGCCGGGATCGAACTCAGACCCTCCTGCATGGAAGGCAAGGGTTCAACCGCTAGGCTATCACTGCTCTCGTTAACTAACTCTCGCAAAAATAATGTATAATGCAATGTTTCTTATATTGAAAAATAAAATGAAGTCAGTAGATAAGATTGCTATTTTGAATAATTAAAATACTTTCGCTGCCTGACCACGTGTTTTGGGATATCCGGTAGACTTGTATTTAACGAAGACGTGTGAATAGAAATAAATCAGAAGCACGAAAAAGCGCCATCGGTTCATGGTTGATATACCAAAAACCCGAACGAAGCGTTTTGATTCCACTTTCATTGTGAAAACCGCCAAACAGTGGAATGCGCTTCCCGAGTGGGTGTTCCCCGACAGTTACAATCTGGGTGTCTTCAAGTCACGAGTGAATCGGTTCCTTCTGGGCAAGCGTGCTCCATCGTAGACCGCATCATCGCTTAACATCAGGCGAGATGGCGGCCAAAGGCAGGCCCAGTCACAAAAAAAAATATCTTTGTAGTTTGTTCCTTTGTTTGTTTTAAATAAACATGATGCTGACATGTTGATTAAAACAAAAAAGAAGGGTCATTCCCGGTTTAGTGCCTGTAAATGATAAATTACTTTTATTTCTGTAAATAAATCTGTTACAGACACTTTTACAAGTCAATGTAATGTTTTTTTTTAAGACTATACCCTGAATCCCTAATTCAGATAATTTGTGTAAACAAAGGAGATAACAGATCAAAAAAATGTCTTATTAATGGTAATTCACTAAAAATGGCGTAAAAAAAAGCTAGATTTTCTTTTAAGTACTGATGTTAGAAATAATTATTATAAAATTATTACGCCGTGATTATTTTTATAAATTTTCGGTTTTAAACAAAGTTATTAAAAAAGGAGGTTTCTGTTATAAAATATTTTATGATACTGGTAGCACTGCAGGAGTTCCAAACATTTTCAAATTTCGTTTGATAGTACCTATGTCAAAGTCGCGTTATTTCAATTAATTCGTTTACTTTTCCACTTTGCCACCTCGTATTTTTGCCATAACGCGTGTTGAAGTACCCTTTGCGGCGGTCGTACGCCTAAACTATTGATTTTATGAAAAAAGGTATTGATATACATTGTAGGTAATTGTCTCTAGTTTTATTTTGTACATAACTCTTTTATCGTAAAATGAGTCGGAAAGGAGATATTGTCAAAAAACTGATTTTAGGCGGCATTTTTTCAATATGGCGGCGCGAGCGGCCGACTTCTTCGACTTTGCCACCCGAAAATACGAGGTGGCAAAGTCGAAATTCGGAAAGAGCACATCAAAATCTATACAATTACCAATTTTCAAAACTCCCGGAAAACTTTCCAGGCAAAACTACAAAATGACTGGACTATAGATGGCGCCGGCATTTCCTACCTGACTAACTCTGAGAAGAAAAGCCGAAACAAAACTTTTTTTATTTAACTTTTATTTACTCGAATCTTCTTCGACAATTCGTGAAATTCCGTATTTCTTCGTTGCCCAATCACGTGGGCTAAATAAAATAAAACCTATCAAAACAAACTGTTCCGTGTACAATAAATCGTATTCACTTGTAGACTGTTCGTGGCATTATTTGTTTAAATTACTTTATAATTGTAGTGCTAAAATGTGGTACGCAGTGCAGTAGTGATTTTGTTACAGAAGTGAGTACTTGACTTTTCGTTTAGTTAAAACTTTAGGCTGTGAAGTGAGTTGAGAATTTTGTTTTATGGATATTGGGGGACAGTATTTTCAAGCGACCAGATAGCTGGATTCGCTAGGAAACAAAATGTTCCCCAACACGGCGTGCATAGTTGTTCCTATTTGATGTAAAAGAAAGGACAGAGATAGCGGCGAGAGTGTACCGCCGGGTTAAGAAAATAACTAGTCAAGTGTGAGTAAGCGTTCCGTGCCATTTTGTAACCGTAAAGTAACTTATTTATTAACTGCCTCATTGATCTAGTGGTGGCAAGCGCGACTGCTGATTGTGAGGTTTTGGGTTCGATTGCCAGGTCGGGCAAAGTGTTATTGGGTTTTCCGTATGGAATTCCTCAGTAGCAGCCCGGAGTTTGGGTTTGTGTCCAGTTGATGGCAATAGGCTCGCCCCCTATTACGTGGGACTTAAACATAACGTCGAAATGAGGGTGTTACTATACACCTCTGCCCAACCCTTCGGGGAATATAGGTACAGGCGTGATGTTGTGTAATATTACGATGGGTAGTCAGAGTGGTCACAATAAACAATACACTTGCACTGTAACACGTATATTAAGATAGTTAAATACTCACGGTACGACTGGTTCTCTCTGGTGCTTTCGTTACGTCGCTCGAACGAAGGTTGTTGCTCAAAATCAGCGCTGTTGGCGTTAGGTTCGTCCGAAGCCTCAGCATAATGCTGAGCAATGACCTAAATTTTCACGCACCATGCGACGCACAAATTCAACATGTTTTTATGTTTGTATTGTTTGTATTTGCTTATTGTCACTTAGTTTTATGATGTATGAGGATTTATGGTTATGGTAGCCCGTGCACCATAGACTAAATAATAGTAACCATAGATTATTTTATTTTTTTTGTGTGTTTGGGTTACCGTGTTGTTTAATATAATAGGTTTAAATATAAGTGTTAATTTTTAAGAAACATTATATTTTTAATTTTAAGGATCCGTATGCGTCCGCGTGGGCGGAAAATAAATACTTTTTCTTTCTTTCTTTCTTCTTTCTATATTTGGTAACGAATCGGACAGAGCTTCCCCTTACAATTAATGCTCTTGGTGATGTTACAAAACAACTGCCTCTATCTACCCGACACACCGGCATTTGTAGATTTGAGTGATATTTTAAATATGAGATATAATTACTTAATAAACTGTGTAACATTAAATATTAATTATTAACAATGATATTGACGATTAGTCATTAACAATCACAAACTTATAGTTCCTTTAAGTGAATATTCGATGCGCTGGAAGCTGACAAGCGGAAGGCGTCAGAAGTGTTTGTTAATAAATTATAATTATTTAAAATCACTAAATATTAAATAAGGCAGTTAAATTAATAATTACCTAAATTACAATTAGGTTAATAAAATGCTTAACTTCGATTACGATGTTTACTTAGTATATGTAGGTCCGGGAATTGGTAACAGTAACTTAAGTATTACGTGAGAAACTTCATTTCGCAGCTTTTTATTCACATACAAAACCGCTAGATGCCTAGCTTTTTCCCAACTGTGTTGGGGTCAGCTTCCAGTCTAACCAGATGCGGTTGAATACCAGTATTTTACACGGAGCGACTGCCATAAGGCCTCCACAACCCTAACTGGGTAATGCCGATATCCTAAGGTTAGACCGGTTGCCAAACTTTCGGGCTTCTGACTTCCCGTAACGACTGTCATACGTATTCGTATGACACTCGGTACCGACTGTTTAACGTGGTCTCTGAGGGACAGACGGATCTCGATGTGTAACGAATGGTCACCCATCCGCAGACTGACCGCGGCAAGCGCAGCTTAACCTGGCAAATCGTATGAGCCATCCCCCCATTATTATAATTATACTAGCTGTGTCCTCACGGCACCGCCCGCGTAAGAAGTTTTATTCCAGTAATAAATATAGCCTATATTACCTACTGTGATAATGTAGCAGTCTAACGGCAAAAGAATTTTTAAATCGGTCCAGTAGTTTTTAAGTTTGTTCGTTACATACAAAAATACAAATATTTCCTCTTTATAATATTATAGTATACTAGCTGTGTCCTCACGGCTCCGCCCGTAGCCTATGTTACTCAATGATAATGTAGCTTTCTAACGGCAAAAGAATTTTTGAAATCGGTCCAGTAGTTTTTAAGTTTATTCGTTACATACAAAAATAAAAAAATCCAAAAATACTAATCTTTCCTCTTTATAATATTACTAAAGAAATATAGATGTAGAATTATATATTAAATTATATTTTGAATATTTTTCAAGTAATCATGATACTCCATGATTTGATGCGTCATTTTCACGAACAAGAGTATCAAAGGTAGGTACATTGTATGAATAGCTATGAATCGCAAGTACACAAATAATATCCACAATGAATCATATAAGATGGACGCTTGTTTTATCGGTAGCTTATCTAAAATAACAAGGGCTATATATCTATAGGCCATCGTTCTATTTTTTAGAAATCCTTGAGCTTTCATATTTCGGGAAGTAGTAAATACAAGGATTTTTTTACTTATAACCGTGCGATCACACAGCGGATCCGTTTTAACAGATCCGTCGGTACTGGATGTGTTGTTCACATTACCAACGGATCAGTTAAAGAAATGGCAGTTGCGAGCGAGGCATCTGGCAGGCAGGTTACGATAAAAATAAAGTATCCAGTATTTTTTACTGGATTCGGAATGTCGTGTATGTGAACTCGCTCATACAACTACAGGCGCCATCACCAAAATAAAAACGGATCCTGTATACAGTTTCTGTGTGAACTAGCTGTAACATAACATCACCCCTGTATTCCCCGAAGGGTTGGGCAGAGGTGTATAGTAACACCGTCATTTCGCCGTTATGTTTAAGTCCCATGTAATACGGGGCTATTACCATCAAACAAGGCACAAATTCAAAGTCCGGGCTGCTACTGAGGAATTCCACCCGGAAAACTCAACAACACTCTCCGACCTGGAAATCGAACCCAGGACCTTACTAGAGTTTGCCACAACTAGACCAACGAGGTAGTTTTTTTTCTTATAACTTTTATAAGATATCTTTTTTAAGATTCCGTAGTAAAACTAAGAACGCTTATAGTTTCGCCATGTCTGTCTCTCTGTCTGTATGTCATAGCCATTTTAGTCGCAGACTATTAATTCTAAAATTAAGCATGACAATTTTTTTATGGTTGAAGGCTTATTGATGCTAATAAGTATGTTTAGTCCCTAACAGGCGATATTACACCATGAACTTTCAAATCATTATTTTTATAGGTAACTGTATAACTCGAAAACTAAGATTCTTTTAAAATACGGTGTGACGTCATGCCCCTAAATTCTGGTTACCGGAATATTACGACACTTAAATACAGGGTTAGTGGGAAAGGGAAGCCTAAGCCGAAAGGGTGTTAAAGTAACCATAATAATGGATAACTTTTGTTCTACAACGTTACCCAATAGCTGTTCAAATATTTCATAAAAAATACACTAAATTCTATCTATCGTCAGTTATGATCAGTTGTGTTTACATTTTACGTCATATTTGAGGTCACGGATTAGAAACTCCATTTTTTGAATTCATAACTAAAGCAGGGATGAAGCATTTTTGAAAAAACTAAAATACAATTAATTTTTCATGGAAAAAAAATTAATCACGTTTTTAAATTCTAACACTTTCTTTATAACAATCATCAGTGATACATTAAGTGGCCTGCGGCTTAGTACCCCTTTCCAGCTAACCTTGTATAATTCGGTACCGAGAAGTAGCGTCTGAAAATGCGAAACGGTACCTATATTTCGGTACCGGTACCCATCTAAAACTTTATAAATAAGGGTTTTCTTTGATAGCCCGCATCACCATTCTGCCCTTTTGATGAGGTTTCAGATAGCATGAATGTTTCATTCCTTTTCTTCTTTTCATGTGGTTTGTGACTAGCCTGGTGTCAGAGTTTATGCCGCCCATGGGCCTCTGACTTAGCTTCACGTGCCGTCGAAAAACATCTCTCAGGCATGTTCCCTTACGATGTTTTCCTTCACCGTTTTTAAGCAAGTGATAATTAAACAATACCTACCCATATGAATCTGAAAAGTCAGAGATGCGTACCTTGGGTTCGAACTCGAGACATGACTTAGCAGTCCGACGGTCACACCACTATGCTATCACTGCTACTATTTCATTCATATGATTCCATCATCACGCGATGTTTTTCGGTACCGAAATCGTAAAAAGATTAACTAAAGATATGGCCTAAGGCCTAACCTTTATAAGAGAACGGTATCGTTATAGAGGGTGTAAAGGAAATCATGTAATTCCTTCAAACCTCGTGATGTACTGCTGACATAGACTAACCCTAAACGAGATACTTTGGATTCAATAAAAAAAATATCAAGGTAAACATGTGTGTTCTTAACGTGAGGCATTCTAGCGCCCCGAGTTAGATGACAGCGCGGCGAGCGATAGCCGCGCAATTCACTCGGGGCGCTAAAATGCTTCACGTTGAGAACACCATGTTTTTTTTTATTGTATCCAAACGTGTCCCGTGAATGGTTAATCTATGTCAGCAGTACATCACGAGGTTTGAAGGAATTACATGATTTCGTTTACAACCTGTATTTTAAAGATATCGTTGGTAACCTTGTACCGTGACATCTTTTAGTACCAGCTTTAAATTAATCTATACTAATATTATAAAGAGGAAAGATTTGTATTTTTGTATGTAACGAATAAACTTAAAAACTACTGGACCGATTTCAAAAATTATTTTGCCGTTAGTAAGCTACATTATCACTGAGTAACATAGGCTACGGGCGGAGCCGTGAGGACACAGCTAGTTATTTATAAATTGCTTGATGTTATAATTATTATCAGTGGTATAATTTGGATGTTAATTTGTACTAACAAGTCCGTAAAGTGTGAGTTTTATACGATCTCGTGACGGTGGGCTTGTGTTTACCCCCGCGGGAATAGAACGGCGTGAGTTTATGGTTCTCGGCTATCAATGTCGTTTTTCGATAAAATAGGGAGACAATAGATTTATGATAACGTTACAATTGTATTGTAGTTTGTAGTGCGAAGTTAAGTTGCGCTTGCAACTGCGAGGTCAGTTTGTAGATGGGTGACCATTCTTTACACTTCGAGACCCGTCCATACCTCGAAGAACACGTTAAACCGTCGGTCCTGAAGATATACGAATATCAACGACAGTCGTTACGGAAAGTCAGAGACCCGAAAGTCTGACAACCAGTCCAACTATAGGATATCGGCATTGCCCAATAACTGGGTTGTGGAGGTCTGATGACAGTCACTCCGTGTAAAATACTAGTATTCGGTCCCGAAGACATACGAATATCAACGACAGTGGTTGCGGGTAGCTCGAAAGACTGACAACTTGTCCAACCTGAGTTGAAGTCGAGACGGAACTGACGTAGGTATGCCCAAATACTCAATGCTACTTAAATTTAAGTTGCCGTTAATTTCGTGCTGTCTCTGTCATTTCGCCTTAGAGTGACAGTGTCAGCACGAGACTTAACGGCAGCTTAAAATTTAGTAGCGTTTGAGTATTTGGACATTAGCAGCGTAACAAATAGGATCTTTGCTCCTACTAAACGGCAAATACAGTAGGTCAATTCGTGTTATCTACGTAACTGTATACAAGGTTAGTCGGAAAGGGGGTACTAAGCCGAAAGGGTGTTAAAGTACCCATAATAATCGATAACTTTTGTTCTACAACATTCCCCAAAAGTCAAGAAGAGAAATAGCTGTTCAAAGATTTCATAAAAAATACGCTAAATTCTATCCTACCCCAGCTATGATCAGACGTGTTTACATTTTACGTAAAATTTGGGGTCACGGATTAGAAACTCCATTTTCTGAATCCATAACTAAAGCAAGGATGAAGAATTTTTGAAAAAACTAAAACAAATCATTTTTAATGGAAAAAAATTAACTTATTAAATTTTAACACTTTATACAATACTAATTGTGTCCTCACGGCTCTGCCCGTAGCCTATGTTACTCAGTGATAATGTAGCTTTCTAACGGCAAAAGAATTTTTGAAATCGGTCCAGTAGTTTATTCGTTACATACAAAAACCCAAAAATACAAATCTTTCCTCTTTGTAATATTAAGTATAGAAGTGGCCCGCGGCTTAGTATCCCCTTTCCGACTGACCTTGTATATATCACACATACGTGATTGTTCTGCCTAGCCTTTTCCCAACGATGGTGGGGTCAGCTTCCAGTCTAATCAGATGCGGCTGATTACCAATATTTTACACGAAGCGACTGCCATCAGACCTCCGCAACCCAGTTACTGGGCAATGCTGATATCTTAGGTTAGATCGGTTATCAGAATTTCGGGCTTCTGACTACCTTCTGTCATAGATATTCGTATGACACCCGGGACCGATGTTTTAACCTGCTCTCCGAGGCACGCAGGGGTCTCGATGTGAAATGAATGGTCACCCATCCACGGACTAACCGGGGCAAGCGCAGCTTAACCTTGTAATCCCTCAAGGATCTCCTACTAGTCTTACCAGGATTTTGTATAAAAACAAGTATCCTAACTTGTTTTCGGTGCTCACAGCCATAATTCAGCCCCCATCAAGCTGTCTTCCTCCCAGTCCTCCCGCCAGCAACGCCCTAAGTCGAGGTCCAAGTCCCATTAGGGGTCGCCCTTAGTGCTGTTGTTGCTGGCAGTCATGATGTTAGTAGTAGTAGTAATTAGCTTAGGTTAATTATTTTACTCGTCCCCATTGGTTGCAGACCCTTCAGGTTTCGCCAATAACTGCCCGGTTACGTAGAAACGATCCGCAAGACCATCTACAAGCAGTCGAATAGGAAAAAAAGAAACGAAAAAAAAGACGAATGTTTTCGGTGTAAACAAAGGGTAAGGGAGGGACGAGGAAAGGTAATAAATCATGCAGAAAAAGTGACAATATGCTAACTAATAACTCACAGGGCGACTCGCGACTCCATTAAGGCACTCCCAATCGCCTTAGAACTAGCAGGCTATAGGTAGATGCATTTCCTTTTTAATTTCCATCAAAGTATAAAGTGCATAAACAGACAATGAAATGGGTAGGTACGTACTCGAGTAGTGTGGACACGTTTGTTTAGTAAAAACACATATTTTATAATCCCTAAGGTCATGTTCAAACATGAAGGTATAGCTAAAAATGGACACCACATCACCACACAATGAACACCTACAGAAAGTCGAAAGATTTGGGCTCGCATATTTACTTTCGTGGTCTATCTCTTTCTAAATACCCCAATTAGAAAGAGATAGATTTCCATACTAAATATTCTATCTTTTTCTAAATAGGGTATTTAGAAAGAGATACACCACCAAAGTAAATTCCAGTTGGACAATGCCGATATCCTAAGGTAAGACCGGTTGTCAGACTTTTCGGGCTTCTGACTTCCCGTAACGATTGTTATAGGTATTCATATGACACCCGGGACTGACAGTTTAACGTGCTCTCCAAGGCACGGTGGAGTCTCGATGTGTAACGAACGGTCACCCATCCACGGACTGACCGCGGTAAGCGCAGCTTAACCTCGCGCCAGACCACCAAAGTAAATATTCAAGGCCAAACGTTTCGATTTCCAGTAGGTGTTTCTAGTCTGGTCTCCATTTTGATCTATACCTGCATGTGTTTGTAGGGGAATGAAGTGTTCCTCCTACGAAAAGGGAGGATCCTCCTACCAGGCGGGTCTTATCCCTGGCGGGCTACTGCCCAACGGTTGATGTTGGGAAGTTGTATATATACTAACTCCGTGTCAGATGTTGATATCGCGATGCAGGATTTGTGACATTTCCTTTTGACAGCTGTCATTGTTGTCGCTGTAGTCTGCTATACATTCGTCATGCTGCGTAGTTCTCATGTGGCGTGTTAGATACCACCACATGTTCAAACGACGTTCGTTATTCCTAGTACTTTATTCAAGATCGAATAGAACTACCTCGTTGGTCTAGTAGTGGCAAGTGCGACTGCTGACCGTGAAATCCGGGTTCGATCCCCAGGTCGGGCAAAGTATTATGGGGTTTCCGTGTGGAATTCCTCAGTAGCACTCCGGAGTTTGGATTTGTGCCCGGTTGATGGCAATAGGCTCACCCCCTATTACATGGGACTTAAACATAACAGCGAAATGAGGGTGTCTATTCACCTCTGGCCAATCCTTCGGGGAATACAGGCGTGATGTCGTGTGTGTGTGAATAGAAAATTTTATACCAAAAAATGTACAGTGAAAATTGCAGGGAGATATTTACACAAAGGCCACTGGGGTGCATTAAAACAGCCTCTACGAGTGACGATACTTAAGTACGTCCGGCCAGTGGCTTAACTATGGGGTGGCAAGGCTGGCAAAATGCCACGGGCCCCCGGCCCAAGGGGGCCCTCGGCCCAAGAGGCTGCGAGCTCAGAAGAAACATTGTTTTTTTTATCCTTGGTGAATCGTCATGAATAGCCCTCGCCCGGGGAAGGCGAGGGGGGTCTGCCGGCCTCTTACAGGCTAAAAACTACCGGTGTCCCTCCTTCTGACCTAAGGCCGGAGTCACGGGATTCGCTATTGCATGCACCGGAACCCCGGCAGGTGTCGGCTTCTTCTGGTGGACCTCTCCAGTGGTGGGGCAATTTCTCCCCTGCCCCACTTCCTTCTGAGAGGCACGCGCGGAACACGGCGCTCCATCCTCTCGGGAACTCAGAAGTAACCTAAATTTTTTAACAAAACTAAGCAAAAATTATAAATTTGTAATTCTGTTGGGTAACTACTTCAGTGATTTATTAAAATTTAATTACAACGTGAAGATTTTTACTGGGGCCCCATCCAATGAATTTGCCACGGGCCTCTGAAGGTATAGTTACGCCACTGCATCTGGCGCACCCTGGGCAGTCAGCTCCGCTACCAACCGTGCTGACTGGATAATCTTTACACCACGACATGAGCTGTTCTGGTATAGCTCATTCTGATATGTTAGAAGACAAAGACCACGCATGAAAACTGAAATTCAGGAACAATCCCGAACTTTGTCATGGACGTATTCAAAACTTATAAACAAGTTCAACGCCATTTTCTTTTTATTAAACGGTTTTGATTAGCTTTGCTTTGTATATTTGTTTGCTTGATTCAAATCTTGCGACAGATTTTTCAACTACTTCTGTTTAACCGATTCTCCTGAACTTCGCACACGAATTAAATTCCTATGACAATACATTATAATAATTTCAACCTTCAATCTTTAAATCATGATACTGCAGGGGTACTGCAAGATAAAATAGTTTAAGTTAAAAGGTTTCTACCCGAGTGCCAAGGAGGGTTATATTTTTCACGCGTCTATTGTTTTTGTAAATTTCTTTATTACCTCGTATCTTCCAAACGCCTGGATAGATTTCGACAGTTAAGGTATCGTTACATTCGTCTTAAAAATTCAAGTGACATAAGATAGGTGTTTGAAAAAAAACAAAATGGCGGATTTTTGGCTCGTTATAGATTATACGTTAATAAAAAAATAATTACCAAACTTATCGTGTAGGGTATCAAAATAAAGGAAATTAAAAGGGGATCACAAAAATATATATGTTATATTTTTTAAAAATAAATTAGGAATATGAAATTGGTTTAAAAAGTTTTTGATAGCGTAAAAATGGGCCATGTTTGTGTCGGACTTCGTACTATCACGGGACACTAAAAAGACCAAAATAAAATAAATAATTTAAAAATTAAAATACCCGACAGCAATGAAATTATTTAAAAGCAATGCACTAAAAAGACCGAAACAAGATTGAGAATAGAAAACAAAATTAAAATAAACTATAAACGAAGTAAACTCTACTTCGGTTTAACAGTCTAATTATGAGCTGAAAGCGTAAGTTAAATACCCGCATTAAGTTTAGTAACAGGTGGGAACCCAATTGCAAATTATAAACCAAAAAATAAATTATGGGTTCCGGGCTACTAAACTGACGACACGCGCCCGCTAAGCGCACGCCACGCGCGTCAACACCCGCGTCTAACTCGCTTTTGAAATTTTTAACCGACTTCCAAAAAAGAAGGAGGTTCTCAATTCGTCTGTATGTTTTTTTGTTTTTTTTTAATGTTTATTACCTCATAACTCCGCCATTTATAAACCGATTTAGATTTTTTTTTTTATTTGAAAGGATATACTTCCAGATTGGTCCCATTTAAATTTGGTGAAGATCATCATCTGATGAAGAACTTCGGAGATAGACAATGGAACTCCTCAATGACGAACAGTACGCATAATGTGATGATGTGATTATGTTACGAGCAGCGTCTTTAGTAGGTCCCACCATATTTTATAATTGCATCTGATTATCCGATCTCTGGTCATAAGACTCAAATTATGTACAAAAAATTTCAAAGCGAGTTAGACGCGGGTGTTGACGCGCGTGGCGTGCGCTTAGCGGGTGCATGTCGTCTGAACGCAGCCTTATCAATTCCCTTGTTTCTTCTTTCACGGTACAAAAATCATATTTCATGTTTACTAGAACTTTTCCCGCATTCATTTATTATTTTCTCAACTTCCTGCCTAATTACGAGTTTCTGGTAAAAATTAAAACATTTCCCAAAAACATTTATTTGGTTTGTTTGCATTTTATGAAAAGCTGAAATATTTGTATATATGTATTACTTAACTGAACAATCAAAAGTTACATTTCTACTTTTTTATACTTTTGTGTGCCACACACAAAGGCGTATTGTCCGTACTTTTACATCCATTATATCATTCATATTATTTTGTAAGAAGTCAGTTTTATTAGTATATTTTTTGCACGATTTGGGAGTCAAACTTAAGAACCTACACAGGTTAAATCCATCATTAATTAGCAATGCTCATATTTACACTCTAGGAAGTGTCGATTAAAATACGCGTCAAATTGAGAAACGCCGGTATTTTTTGTCAAAGTCGGTTAAAAATTTCAACTTTCTCAAATCTCGTCAACATGAAACATACAAATATGATACATACACATACATTATACTCACGCCTATCATCCCCGAAGGGGTCAGCAGAGGTGTTTTCACACCCACGTTTGGCCTGGTATTAAGACCGTAGTGGAGAGGTCCACCAGCAATTGGTGGACCAAGACCTGGGTGGGTTGCGGTGCATGCAATAGCGAATCCCGCGACCCCGGCCTTAGGTCAGAAGGAGGGACACCGTGGTGGTTTTAGCCGGTAAGAGTCCGGCACACCCCTCCGTCTTCCCCAGACGGGGGATAGTCCATGAGGATTTCACCAAGATAAAAAAAAAAAAAAAAAAGGTCGCGAGCCTATTTCCAATAATACAAGGTGTAAACGAAATCATGTAATTCCTTCAAACCTCGTGATGTATGATTAACCCTGCACGGGGTACTTATGGATTCAATAAAAAAGAAATTAGTTGAAGTAAGCATGTGTTCCTGATGTTAGGCATTTTAGCGCCTCGAGCGAATTGCGCGGCTATCACTCGCCGTGCGGTCATTTAACTCGGGGCGCTAAAATGCCTCACGTTAAGAGCACATGTTTACTTCTTGTAATATTTTTTTATTGAATCCAAATATAATCTCGTGCAGGGTTAATTCATGTCAGCGGTACATCACGATGTTTGAAGGAGTTACATGATTTCGTTTACACCCTGTAGAGGCACCCACGCTTTTTTCTGCCACCAGAGCGGTGCCAGTTTGAACCGAGGTAAGAAAATAACAAAACTGTAACATTCCATGCGATTTGCCGCTTTAATAAAATAACAAATTACATAACATCACCCTGTGTTGCGAAGGGTTGTGCAGAGGTGTATAGTAACACCCTCATTTCGCCGTTATGTTAAAGTCCCATGTAATTCGCACTAAGCACTTCCAAACATCCTTCATAATGCGCACTGCAAAAGAGTGGAACTCACTACCTGCGTCTGTGTTCCCGAACGCATTCAACCTGAATCTCTTCAAAGTTAGAGTTAACACGCTTCTTCTGGGTAAGCTCACTCCATCGTAGACTTTGTCTCTGTCTTCTCTGACCTAGAATAGAGTCAAGAGCGAACACATTTCAAATAAAAAATAAATAAAAAAAATCTACAGTTCTGTCATTCTCTACGGTCTAACCTTAGGATATCGGCACTGCCCCTATATCTGAGTTGCGAAGGTCTGATGGCAGTCGCTCCGTGTATAATACTGGTATTCAGCCCCATCTGGTTAGACTGGAAGCTGACCCCAACATAGTTGGGAAAAACGCTAGGAGAAAGAAAGGTTCTATCATTTTTTTAAATCGGTCTAATATGACACATTTTAATTGCGCATTTTTGGGCCATTACATAATATCACGCATGTATTCCCCGAAGGGTTAGGCAGAGGTGTATAGTAACACCCTCATTTTACCGTTATATTTAAGTCCCATGTGATACGGCGCGCCTATTGCCATCAACAACTGGGCACAAATGCAAACTCCGGGCTGCTACTGAGAAATTCCTAATAGAAAAGCCCAATAATATTTTGCCCGATCTAGGGATCAAACCCAGGACCTCACGAACAGCAGTTGCACTTGCCACCACTAGACCAACGAGGCACTTTTTGCACCATTACGTGAAACAGAATACCTATAAGTACCAACCATAGCAACCGCCTACCAAAATATGGCCGCTACACAATATTTGTTTATCATTCTGTTTGTTAGTCCACTCTGTTGACATTGGTAAGTTAGGAGGGGTCACAATCACCTTTTAGTGAGCTTTGAACTTCCGAACAAGTTAGTCAAGTTAACTGTTGTGTTACTAAACTGAGGTTAAATCATTTTTCATCAATTTTTCTGGACATACTTACGATTTGATCGTAATACCATCCGTCGAATGTAGTGATGTTTTTATCGTCACACGTAAATAGTTAATTGTGATCTATGGAGGACGTTAATGTGAAGAAGTGGACGTGTACGGCCTGTACTGTATGTATCTTTACCTTTATGGTCGAAATTCGACCATTACCCTTTACCTGGCATCATACACACACATGTTTTTTTTGTATACATCTATGTCACAGTACCTTTCTAATGATATTTGTCATTCCCCTGCTATTATAATAAATACAAAAAAAGTAAGATAATTTTCAATGTACCCACATACGACAATGTCCAGTATAAGCTGACCTCTCATTGTAAGGAAATTCCGTATAATTAAAGGTCAGCATAAACTGAAAATTTATAGCTTGATATTTCGTCGTAGGTACACGTTTTAATAATTATAATGATTTTGCTTTAATTAGCAGTGACAGCCTAGTGGTGTGACCGTCGGACTGCCAAGTCATAGGTCTCGAGTTCGAACCCAAAGCACGCACCTCTGACTTTTCGGATTCATATGCGTATTATTTATTTATTTATTTATACTTCTATGCACTATTGTGGTACATAAGGCGGACTTAATGCCATAAGGCATTCTCTACCAGTCAACCTTAGGGTTAAAAAGAAAAGCATCAAAATACGTAGGTACAGTACAGTTCAGTACAGTTTCGCGCGGTACCTAGTGGCGCATAATATATTTCTGTGCCAGTTATTTTATTTTTATAAAAAGCTATGTTATGTGCGTCACTCTCACGTGAATAAACGGTTTTTCTTTCTTTACAGGAAAAATATGAGTTGACAATTTTGGACTGAATATATCAGGAAATCAAAAGTTAAATATAAATTACATATAATACATATATACAAATAATAAAATATATAGATATTATAATATATATATATATCAATTACAAAACATTATGAAAAACTTAATGCAATTATGACGAAGACTAAATTAGATGATTAGGAGTGCAGCGACTTCAAGTAGTGTTTCCTAACTTTGCGTTTGAAGGAGAATTTATATTATATAATTATTACTTACTTAAAAACGGTGAAGGAAAACATCGTGAGGAAACCGGCATGCCAGAGAGATATTTCTCGACGGCATGTGAACCCAAGTCAGAGGCCCATGGGTGGCATAAACACTGACACCGGGTTAGTCACTAACCACACGAAAAAGAAGAAGAAAACTTTGAATAATTTATAACTAGTCTTTCTTATTACACTGAGGTGCATTAAAAGAGGTATGGTTAAGTAGGTACGTCCGGCACACCCTGGGCAGTCAGACCCTCCACTGTCTGGCTAATCTTTTCACCACAGCATCAGCTGCACGAGAACAGCTCCAATCGAAAACGAGAGTCGAATCCTAAGGGATGATTTCCACCAAACGGCTCACATCGCATCGGATCGGAACGGATTTTACAATCTTTAAACGATATTAAATCGTGTACACAGTATTTAAAGTCTATATTACCAAGCCGCGCACAGCAGCTTGACCGCGGGCGTCTTCCACGACACGCGAGCGTAGCTGAAAGTATGCTGCGACGCGCGAATGGCTCCGTTCGCCTATCGTCGTATCCGATCGGATCTTTTCAAAAATTTGAACACGTCAACATAGTAGGAATGAAACTAATAGACTAGGCGCAGAAACGGATACGTTCGCAAGCAACTGTACGGAGCCGATCGTATGCGTCGACATCCTGCCGGACGCAATCGGCTGTCGCCGCATCCGTTCGTATCCTTTCCGATCCGATGCGATGCGAGACGTTTGGTGGAAATCATCCTTTAGTCGTTGTTCTAACCAGTAAACCTAGCATGAATGAGACGTTAGAATCAAACCACGTTAGAATGTAAATGTAACATTAACGTAAGTGAATTTTGAATTAAAACTGCCTCGTTGGTCTAGTGGTGGCAAGCGCGACTGCTGATCGTGAGGTCCTGGGTTCGATCCCCAGGTCGGGCAAAGTATTATTAGGTTTTTCCATTAGTAGTTTCTCAGTAGTAGCTCGGAGTCTGGGTTTGTACCCGGGTAATGATAACAGGGTAAGCCCCTACTACGGAAACGAGGGTGTACTATGCGTGCCAAATAATAATAAGATCGCGCTTGCTGCAACTTCACACGATAACTGTCAAATTAGAACAGGCAGCAAAAAAAAATGTGAAAATAAATGTTATATTTTTTTATTCATAGATTTAATTATTATTTATATTCATTTTTATAAAATGTTATTTCTTGAATTCCATAAATAGATAATTATGGATAAATTAATAATATTTGAAAACATTATTCATTAAAGAAATGAACCAAAATATATATATAGTTAACTTCACGAAATGCTACTGGTCATCCTAATATGTCGCCTTAATAATAATATAATTACTGTGTAATTAATTTGGCGTAAAATGATTAGAAATACCAAAAAAGTGAACTAAAAATAATTAAACTGAGTATAATTTCTTTGTTTATTTTTTTGCACACCTTACGTTTTGGTAATGAAGTTCACGAGTATTGCAGAACAAAATGGCGTCTTGACAGTACTATTCTCAGTTGGCACGTATAGTACTAAAAACACACCTACCGAACCCTTCGGGGAATACAAGGCGAAAAGTTTGAATCGGAAAACTCGTTTCGCACATAGGTACTATTTAATTAAATTGAAAACTTTATTCATATCTATGTATGACACAAATTGTGCAAGTCACAAAAAAATTACCAAAATGTTATAGGACAGTTGTATTTTCGATTCAAAATTAGCTTACATTAGCGATACGTTGACGATACTATACGTCAAACGTTTGTGCTAGGCTTACTTACTGTTGTAACAAAGGCGTTTAATCTAAATAACAATTAGGCACAAAACAGACAGGTACAGAAGTCAATCACAAACATGTATGTACTTCACTTTTCATACCTACGCTCGGCGGTCGCTCTATCTATATATCTATCTCTCTCAAGCGCATGGCACTCACGCTCGCACTCACTCGCACTCTAGTCCCAAACAGTCCGAGATATCGTGTCCGTGAGCAATGTCTATGTGTGCGTTGCTCGAGCGCGCTTGTATGTAGATTGACTTCTGTACCTATCTGTTTTGTGATTTAGGTTTGTACTGCAACAAAACATATCATACATAAACTCACGCCTTTTTCCCATGAGGGTAGGCAGAAACTATAGAACGACATATGCTACGATCCTTACATACTCCTTTCGCTTCATCCACATTCAAACATCCTGCCATACACGCCGGTTGAGAGTACTACGCACCTGTCCTTGATGAAGAACATCACCAATAACATCGATGTACCTATGTCCTTCTAGGGTGTCCTCTACCGGCGTGTCCACTGACATCCGCTTATAAATTCCTTTTGTTAATCGCCGTTCACTCATTCTCTCAACACGACCAAACCTGCCCACCTAAACTTTACCTGCAACATATCAATTAATATTATTCTCAATATTTTAACAAACTATATAAATTATCTTTACTACAAAGTTAATATTAACAAATAAACGCTATAACTGTCGTTTAAAACGTACATCTACTTAAATAGGCTATTAGTTATATTAAACTAAATAACGGAAGGCATAAATATAGTTTAACTAAACGATTGCTGAAACCACTATCGGTAGGTACCAATAAAACTGTTTGGGTTAACAGACTTATGATGTGTTTCCTATTAACGTTTATAACTAAGATCCGTATTACAGAACGAAACTCAAGCATTCATCTCGGTTTAAAACTAGTTTTGAGTTGACTTTTAATTTTAGAACATTCCTCAACATTCATTGATCATAGTTCAGCTGAGTTAGGCTATATTCTAGATCGTTACTCAGTTCGTAGATTCGACCCCAAGCAGTGATTTGATCTGTAATCAACCAATCGATCGGCTCGATTTGAGTCTCGTTTCATCTGAGTATAGATTGATTGCCGTTCTGAAATAAGACCGTTCCTCAAGTACTGATTCTATACTTAAACAGTGATCAACTGATTAAAGATCAAACTGGACTTGAGGAATGTTCTGTAATACGGACCTTAGTAACAACATCACGCCTGTATTCCCCGAAGGGTTCGTCAGAGATGTATAGTAACACACTCATTTCGCCGTTATGTTTAAGTCCCATGTAATAAAGTGCGAGCCTATTGCGATCAACCGGACAGAAATCCAAACTGCCTCGTTGGTCTAGTGGTGGCAAGCACGACTGCTGATCGTGAGGTTCTGGGTTCGATCCCCGGGTCGGGCAAAGTGTTATTGAGTTTTTCCGTGTGGAATTCCTCAGTAGCAGCCCGGGGTTTAAAACTAAGTGTTTCGTTATTGAACTAGTTCTCTTCATTATTTTGTAATATTATTGGAAACTAGCTGTGTCCTCACGGCTCTACCCGGGTAAGAAGTTTTATTCCAGTAATAAATATAGCCTCTGTTACTCAGTGATAATGTGGCTTTATAACGGCAAAAATAAGATTTTTTGAAATCGGTCCAGTCGTTTTTAAGTTTATTCGTTACATACAAAAATACAAATCTCTCCTCTTTATAATATTAGTATAGATATAGATAATATTGTTTATGTATGTTATAAAAGCAGTGATTGCCTAGCGGTTGAACGCTTGCCTTCCATGCAGGAGGGTCTGAGTTCATCCCGACGCGCACCTCTAACATTTCGAAGTCATGGGCGGATTATAATTTGATTATCACTTGCGTTAACGGTGAAGGATAACATCTTTAGGAAACCTGCACACCTTAGAAGGCTCCATAAAGGTTTCGGTAGTATGTGTAGTCCGCCAACCCGCACCAGGTCACCGTGGCCTGCAGTGTTGCAGTAATAGGCTGATTATGTTATGTTATAATTAACTAAATAACTGAATTTGAACTATTAGACTTATGATGGGTGCACACTATAATAGTAGATATTTTTATTTTATCTGGAATTCGATTCTAGAATTTAAAAATTTTGTCTGACTGTGGCTGAACGATTGGCTTCTACGCTACGGATCGTGGGTTTGACCCCCGCACGGGTTAAATATTTTTAAGGCCTACGAATAGTTGTTCTGGGTCTGGGCGTTTTTGCATGTGAAGATTTGTGTCTGTAAACGCACCCACGATACAAGAGAAATCCCAGTGTGAGACAAAGTTCTTTTTTTTAAAAAAAGGTACCTTTTTACTGGGTAGGTAATACCGATAACCTAAGTTTGGACCGGTTGTCAAACTTTCGAGTTTCTGACTACCCGTAACGACTGTCATAGGTATGACACCCAGGACGAATGGGTAACGTGCTCCGAGGCACAGAAAACTCTCCAAGGACCAGCTTCCATCAATATAACCCACATTCTTGTTCCAGACCGGCATGAACCGTGGCTCCAGAGAGGAGCTGCTGGGCAGTTCCCAGGAGGCCCTGAGGAACAGCCAGTATGACATCCGTCAGGTCTACGAGAGACCGCTCACCAAAGAAGAAAAGACCTTCCTCCTTCATGCTGATAGAGGAGACTATGTTACTGTTAAGAGGTTAGACCAGAATTTATCTCATTGACGAGCAATTCTACTCGCAGAAACTTTCATTCAGACATTTTTCATCAAAATCTGTCAAATTGTTTGACAAAAAAAAATTGTCAAACATTTTGACAGTTTAACTGTCTCGTTGGTCTAGTGGTGGTAAGCGTAACTGCTGATCATCAGATCCTGGTTTCGATCCCCAGGTCGGGCAAAGTTTTATTGGGGTTTTCCATGTGGCGTTCCTCAGTAGCAGCCTGGAGTTTGGATTTTTGTCCGGTTGTTGGCAATAGGCTCGCCCCGTATTACATGAAGCTTAAACATAACGGCGAAATGAGGGTGTTACTATACACCTCTGCCCAATCCTTTGGGGAATACACGCGTGATGTTATGTAATTTTGACAGTTTCCGTGAATGTAAAGACACGGTTGTGTGGTTTGGCAAAATTTTGTTTGTAAAAATTTATGAGCTCCTGCAAGGTTACTCCTGAAATTAGATAACTCCTATCGATCGACATTGGAATGAGTTGTACTTTTGTAAAATAGTGATAGCCTAGCGCTTGCCTTCCATACAGGATGATCTGTGTTCGAACCCGGCCCACATCTCTAACTTTCCAAATTAATGTGCGATCAGAATTATTTGATTATCAGTTACTTAGTAGGAAAAAATCGTGAGTACACCTGCACATCTGAGAGAGCTCCAAAAAGGCTAACCCCTTTTAAGTACCATTTGGGGTCTCGCTCTCTCTTCCTTAACCCGTATCCAACCAATGTAGGTCTCCTCCGTTGCACGCAATCCCACCGGCCTTGGGCCCTCCGCATCTAACAATTCCCCGTTATCTTGACGACCTGCGTCAGTCCACATCGCGCGTGACCTGTCCACGTTCCTACGACCAGGTTAGTGTCTCCACTCCATTACCTTTCACCCCAATCTTTGTCGGATCTTCGGCATAATATGTGGTAATTTAGGATGTTGCTGCAGTTTTTCTAACCAGCCCTTCGATTCAGAACCATTTTGATAAACAATTGTCGACCGATTCGTTCCGATTCCTTTCGTCTACGATTCTCATAAAAAGAGCAAAACAGATAACAAATCGAATCGTTCATCAACTGACTTATCGAATTGTGCCAAATCAACCCCAGCATAAAACAGTACGCGATAACGTCGCCCGTAGCTCCAAATACCTAGATACATAGAAATATAGCAACAATTCCTAGGCAGACACATATATTTCGTACTCCACATAACACACAAGCCAAGTGACCTCAAAAACTAAAAGTATCAATCTGCAATATATTTAGGACGCCGCCCGCGCCGCCCGCGCCGCCCGCGCCGCCGCCAGGCTAATAAATAGGATTACTCAAGTCAAAGCCAGCGCTTGTGGTGTTTCTCTATAATCGACTACTTACGAACTAACTGAATTGGCTTTGTACCGATTTCTGCAATTTTGAAGGTTTTTAAGGTTAATACAATGATTGTTAAAAGTCCATATTTAGGAATATCGGATTTCTTGTCCGTCCAAAGACTGTGTCCAGATAAGGCGATTAAAGCGCGTTAGGTGACGCGCGTATACACGCGTTTGTTGCGTCCACATAATGCGTTATATCCTGTTACTTTTTTTTTAAAACACTAGGACCTCTCGCTGCTACTATCGCGCGTGTACTCGACTGTGTATCTTGACTCACGCGTAAAACGCGCGCCGTTCGCGCGGGTCGAGATCAGCTAAAAGCGCTACTGCATGTGGACTGTAGTATCTCACAATCGCGCGATAGGCTACGCGCGATTCGACTCGCGCGTAAAACGCCACATCTGGACAAGCTCTAAGGTTGCCTGGTATAATACAAATCGCAGATCACGACACATCATTTTCTGTCTCTGTATTCGTATCCGGTGTACAATAAAGTATACCATACAGAGTTCGTTTTTGAGATAGGACTGCAGGAATTAGGTATAGAAAAAACAGTTGGAGATTTTGGAAGAAGCAAAAGCTATTTTTTTTGTTTTTTTATTAATTCTGTTGCTTTCTCCGGAAGTCGAACCTAATGTATTTATCAAATAATACCACCTGGTGTTATTGCACCAATTGATAATGTGATTGATAATGGTCAAACCCTGCAAAGGAATGTTATGTGATAAGGAAACAGCCATTTTTTTAAATTTTCCTTTGTTTTTATACACTTGGAAGCAATGAATCCGGATCACCAACATAAATATTAATATCTCGGAAAATATATACAATATAAAACTAAACTACAAACATACAAATCTAAAGTCAAAACTAACTATCAATATACAAAATTATTAAATACAAATTATTCAAAAATATCACTTAGGCGTCAAAATATTCCTCCTCATCACCGTCATCCGGAAGCGTGCCCAGAAGACTGGCAGCGTTGCCACGCTGGATGGCAACGCTTATTCTTTGGCCAAAGTCTAAGCCAGCCCTCTGGTCACGCGAAGCGTCGACCAACCTTTGGGAAATTTCTTTAAAGAAAAGATGTGTACTCGGACCCCATGGCCCGAGCGTTTCGACCCCAAACGGCTCAAAGTCATAGCAACCAATGAGGTTACTATATTTGCGCCGTTTGAGGGCCTCCGCGGCCGCAGCGGCAGCGCCAGCACAGCCCGCCGAACTAGGAAGATGGGATGGAGCAAGGGTGTCGACACAAGTTACGTTGAAAATATTGTTAAACATTGTTTTATTTATGTTGGCGACCCGGATTCATTGCTCCCGAATGTACATTCATCTACAAAATGGTCACTATATATAGACAGGAGGACGCTCATTCCCGTCCTCTTAGCTTGATCCTTTAACCGTCTTTTACGACACTCATGGTTGAAGAGGGGTTGGCCTATACTCTTCCGGGAATAACACGATGAAGGCTGTTATCTAGCCTCCGATAAACTTCTATACATAGGTACTAAAGCTCAAATGGCTACCAATTCGCCTTCGCCGGAATGCCCATATTCTTTCCCTACTTTATAATGTGCTCTTTAACCCTTCTACCCCGTTTTATCTAAAAGAACGCTTCGCGTTCCTCTGTGACTCTAATTCTAGGTTCTTGAGATCATCAGAAAATCTTAAATTAAAAATACAACAGCACTCCACCTCTTTTTATGACAAGTCCTTTACGATCCAAGTTGCTCGTCTGTGGAATGCTTTGCCACTTAATGTGAGACGTGCACAATCACTGCCAGTTTTTAAAAAGTCAGTGAAGGAGCATTACATGTCGCTTTAATCTGCTATTTATTTTATTCCTCTCCTCCGTTCTTATACATATATTTATTAGTTTATTATTATATTATTTATGTTTTCTTTTCATATTTATGTAATTATTTTGCCATGTATTTTATATTATTAAATTTAAGTAATATTATGTAGGTACGTAGTGTACTTGTACACCTAGATTGCTCGATTTTCTCTTTCCATTCTCCCAGTCCATCCAAAGGTTGTCTGGAAGAGATCGCCTTGCGCGATAAGACCGCCCATTGTGCATTTTTGTATTTAAATAGTTTTTTGTGTTATATTAACCTGGTGTACAATAAAGAGTATATAAATAAATAAATAAAGTTTCCTTATTTTCACAGATTGATAGAACAGTATTCATCTCAGCCAGATATTCTGGACATCAACTGCGTGGATCCCCTCAACCGATCAGCGCTGATAGCCGCCATCGAGAACGAGAACATTGAGCTGATCAAACTATTGCTCCTCTCCGGCATCAAGGTCAAGGTTAGTTGGAAGCCACGGTTTATTTTGCTTTTAACTTGAGTCATTCGTATTTAGGACTTTTCTTTATAAAATTGATACTCGAATTTCTTATCATCCAATCGTGATGAAATTCTATAGATAGGTACAGTAGAGAAATGAAAACGTTCGTCAGTTTTTAAATTCATTCCTTTCCTACATCGAGGGCACATGTTACCTTTTCACACTGTTGAACGGAACAGGCCAATGCGTCGAAAATTATGTTTAATTATTTGGTAGCAAAAATCAAAATTACCTTTTGCCTCTATATGACGTATGTAATGTCTTTGATTTGATTTAAGGAGTTTTGTCAATCAATTATTTTGATGATTAAAAAAATTAAATAAATTGGCATTACTAGTGTCTGTCAATATGTCACCAATATAATTTTTAATATTCTGTCAAAAAATACTTGCATTTTCATTTCTATAATGTTGACAATATGATTGTAGTCCCTAAAATAATTTGTTTCTTGCTCTGTGCAAGCAAAAATAGATGTTAAGGTGTACAACCTTTTCATTCCCCTACTGTATTCTGTATTCTACTGTATACTGTATTCTTCTGATCTACGAAAGAAATTAACAACTTCGGTTTGTCTTTTTTATTATCCTCGATTTAGTTGAATTAAACCTTTTTTTTCTAGTGCATTATAGATAAAAACGAGTTTAAATTGAGGTTCACTTCGTTACATTCGATTACCACTTTCTAAAATCGCGTTTAAAAAAATTTCGGAATATCCCGTCCCGTTACAATTTTTTACTAATTCTGCCTTTTTGGCTTCCCAAGAATTTAAGATTTGATCCCTCAGTTCATATCGTCAGTGGAATGTTAATAAGACTAAAGCGCCAGTATACCTATTTTACAGTAGAGAGATTCAAAGTATTTTTTTAAGCAAATAAACATAGTTATTTTTCTTAGAGTATACATATTTAATAGATAATTAAATTATCTATTTAATATGTATACTCTAAAAGGCTTTTAAATCTGTGATGTAGGTGTAGTAAGAGTATACATATGTAATAGATAATTAAGTTATCTGTTTAATATGTACACTCTAAGAAAAATACATATTTAATAGATATAATTAAATTATCTATATAATATGTCATGTATACTCTAAAAAAAAAACTATGTTTATTTTCTTTAAAAAATACTTTGAATCTCTCTACTGTAAAGTAGGTATATTGGCGCTTCAGTCTTTTTACCTTTCCACTGAGGGTATGAAGTTGTTATAACTCTTATAACCAGCTAAATCGTTTTGTATACGGAAAATCCGGTATCTCAGAATAATCGACCTTATCTTATTATTACGAAATCATTTATTATAAATTGCTTTACAAACTTCACCAACTTACCTCGCAAAATGTGAAAATATTCAACAAAATGTAACACCCACATCACAGATTTAAAAGCCTTTTATTTCTCAGAAAATACAAGTAACTCTTTACATAAATAACTTTGCCAAAGAATCTATTGTTTCGAAAAAAATCTATGAAAAAGAATACGATGAAATGATACTTCAGCGCCCCTGGGAAATCATGCCTTCAATAGTTTGCATGATCACATCGACCGTATATTTTCATAACGGGGTATTTTGAGGTAAGATGTACCAAATAGTAATGGCGAAGTTGGAGGTATAGGTTATAGGCTAATGGAGGTAGTGTCAAGGTAAGTTCGGACTTTGCATAACATAAGCATAATAAATAATAGTACAGTCAGCCAAAGAGATAAGTATGTTCGTTCTGCCTAGCCTTTTTCCCAACTATGTTGGGGTCAGCTTCCAGTCTAACCAGATGCGGCTGAATACCAGTATTTAGCAACCCAGTTACTGGGCAATGCCGATATCCTAAGGTTAGACCGGTTGCCAGACTTTCGGGCTTCTGATAACCCGTAACGACTGTCATAGGTATTCGTATGACATCCGGGAGCGACGGTTTAAAGTACTCTCCGAGACACGGAGGGTCTCTCGTAGTGTAACGAGCGGTCACGCATCCACAGATTGACCGCGGTAAGCGCAGCTTAACCTCCTAATCGTATAATCTGCACGGTTGTTAATTAGCCACGAGCCCCTGTAAGCACCTAATTACATTCTATTTAAAGAGTATGCGTGTGTTGAGTAGCCACGTCTTTGCCATCGCTTATCTGAGCATGTCTGGCGTATAAAAATCCGCACACACTTACAATGACAGTTGACTGCATTGTGCAGTGATATCCGTTGTATGCCTGTATACCAAACTCTTTTATTGACTGTACTACATACGGAAATGTCTGTACGATGAAATTAAGCTTTAGTTGTTAGACGAGAGGGCTCAAACTCCGATGTGCGCTCACAGGCCTGTTTTAAGTTTGAAAAATACATAGGTTGGTTATTTGTAATTTCTGGTATGTTGTTTCTTGAGCTACATTACAGTCTCGTTGAAGTCAACAGCTGAACATGACAATAGGAGCTTCTACCACTATAAGTTGACGATTTGGATTAGGCGATACCGTGGCTAATAGCCGATTCCTACATGAAGCAAAGACCTCATAGCTTTGGATAGTAGACCTTTCCATATGGAAGTAGCTATATCAGGTTAAATTAGGTTACTAGTCTATTTATATGCAATTTAGCAATAAAAAATGCTACCTACTGTTAGTAAGCAAAGCGATTCGGTTTTGTTTATAGAAACCGTGCATAAGAGAGCACGTTCAATCGTAAAATATCTCGACGGTCCCTACGATACTATCGAAACTACAAAATCTCCGTTTTTATTTTATAGATAGATAGATAGATAATTATACTTTATTGTACACTAAAAGAAATGAAAACAGAAGCAAAACACGTTATTAAGAACAGTAGAAATGGCGGTCTTATCGCTTAAAGCAATTTCTTCCAGACAACCTTTGGATGGAAAGAATTGTCAAGAAAAATATATATCTATCAAATAAATCTATCTACCTAAATATATACTTTTTTTTCTGCTTAAAATGTGTGAAATTATGTTATCTTAAAGGTTATGAAATATTTTTTTTATGGGACCAAATGACAACTATTCCGCATCAAACTAAAGAAGAATCACGTAAATTGGATCATAAATCTCAGCGTAATCGGTGTACACACATATTAAAATAAAAACTGAGATTTTGTAGTTTCGATAGTATACGTAGGGACCGTCGATCTAATAAAACGTCGTTACGAGCTGTCAGAACCCCGAAAAGTCTAATGGTGCGTCCAGACCTGACGAACGCGCCGCGAATGCGCCGCTCACGCGCAGCTCGCGCGCCGCTCGCGAGCCGCTCGCGAGCTGCGCGCGTGCATTTCATGTTCGTACAAAGCTCTGCGCGCCGTTCGCGCGCAGTTCGCGAGCGGCTCGCGAGCGGCGCGCGAGCTGCGCGTGAGCGGCGCATTCGCGGCGCGTTCGTCAGGTCTGGACGCACCATAACAACTGGTTTAACCTTAGGATGTCGGTATTGCCCAGTAAGTGGGATGTTGGAGTTCGTTGCACAAAACAGATAGGTACAGAAGTCAATCACATGTATGTACTTCACTTTTCATACCTACGCTCGGCGGTCGCACTATCTATATATCTATCTCTCTCAAGCGCATGGCACTCGCGCTCGCACTCACTCGCACTCTAGCCCCAAACAGTCCGAGATATCGTGTCCGTGAGCAGTGTCTATGTGTGCGTTGCTCGAGCGCACTTGTATGTAGATTGACTTCTGTACCTATCTGTTTTGTGGTTCGTTGGCAGTCGGTTCTTGTAAAAACGAAAGACAAAGAAAAGATCTTTTGGTAGTTTCCAGAACGCTACCCACCCAAAAATAATACTTGCTTCCAAATATAATAATCATCTATGAGTTTTGGGAGATAATGACGCCTTTTCCACTGTTTTTCAAAAATACACCAAAGTAGGTACTTCGTTGAAATAATGGGTCAGGGATCAAAGCTTTGGAAATGTTTTACGATTATGGGTAATAAAAAATAAAATCCATTGGTGGCTTAAAACGTACATTTTATTAGCTTTTTATGGATAGTAGTACTAGTAAAAACAATAGCTAAGTACCTAAGTTATTCAGATTTGAAAACTATGAAAATGGATACGAGATCTCGCTGGTCAAACGGATGGCGCATTTTATAAAAAATAATTTGCTAGGTATGTGGTTATTGGATAAAAGAAGTGGCGACCGTTTTATCGGAAGATCAGCTCCGGTTCCTTGAAAGAAACTAGGCAATAGGTCGGAAAATAAAGAGAAGAAGAGACTTACCAGAAGAAACTTTATCAACCCGTTACACCTCCTGTTCTGCCTAACCTTTTTCCCAACTATGTTGGGGTCAGCTTCCAGTCTAACCAGATGCGGCTGAATACCAATATTTCACACAGAGCGAGTGCCATCAGACCTCCGTAACCCAGTAACTGGGCAATGCACTTTCACCCCCGATTAGGGGTAAATAAAAAAATATGTATAAATTACTTTTTGGAGAGTATTTATGATAATTTTCAAGTTTTATAACTTGGGAGAAGGATTTTTCATATAAACTTTAACACCCCTTTTCATCTCCATAGGTGGGGTTGATTTTCGAAATAACCATAAATACCCATGTTCGTTATAAAATACAACTAGGTACTCTCCGAATTTCAAGTCTCTACTTTCAGCTTTACGAGCGATCTTTTATAACATAACATCACGCCTGTATTCCCCGAAGGGTTGGGCAGAGCTGTACAGTAACGCCCTCATTTCGCCTTTATGTTTAAGTCCCATATAATAGGAGGCGAGCCTATTGCCATCAACCGGGCACAAATCCAAACTCCGAGCTGCTACTTAGGAATTCCACACGGAAAAACCCAATAACACTTTGCCCGACCTGGGGGTCGAATCCAGGACCCCGATCAGCAGTCGCGCTTGCCACCACTAGACCAACGAGGCAGTCAATAAAAAGTCAAAGTTATTTTATAATATCCTATTATTAACCCTAAAACGAGTTAGTTTAACGGGGTATTTAAAAAACCTTGCTTATTTTATGTATGAAGGACAAGAGACATTTTACCCGGGTGGCAAGTTAACAGGGTTAACAAAGTTAGGTGGCTGGGTCGCCCGCACATAATTTTATTTCTTACTTGGCGTAGTATGTGAAGGTAGAAATTGTATAAACTTTATCATTTAGTTGTTGTTTTTTATATAAGGTACTAACTGTGTCCTCACGGCTCCGCCCGCGTAAGAAGTTTTATTCCAGTAATAAATATAGCCTATGTTACTCAGTGATAATGTAGGTTTCTAACGGTAAAAGAATTTTTGAAATCGGTCCAGTAGTTTTTAAGTTTATTCGTTACATACAAAAATACAAATCTTTGCTCTTTATAATATTAATATATAAGTATAGATAGTACAGATAAAAGCGAAAATACAACTGTCCTATAACATTTTGGTTATTTTTTTGCGACATGCACAATTTGTATCATACATAGATATGAATAAAGTTTTGAATTTAATTAAATATAGGTAGTATGTACAAAACAAGTATTTCTGATTCAAAATTCACTAATATTAACGTTACATTTATGTTAGCAACTCGACAGCACTCGTACTAGCCCTACAAATCTATATATAGTAAGGTATGGTGTAGCCATCAGTTATTGTTGTAGGAAAACCAAAATCTTAAAAAATCTGAGTATTTTAGAAATAACATATAAGACGGTATGGTACGCTACAGAAAGAGTAGAGTGAATAGGCGATAGGCACACACAATTATAACACTTGGATAAATCGACGGTCCCTACGTATACTATCGAAACTACAAAATCTCAGTTTTTATTTTATCTGCTTAAAATGTGTGAAATTATGTTATCTTAAATTTTATAAAATAATATTTTTTTATGGGACCAAATGGCAACTATTCCGCATCAAACTAAAGAAGAATCACGTAAATCGGATCATAAATCTCAGCGTAATCGGTGTATATACCTACATAATAAAATAAAAACTGAGATTTTGTAGTTTCGATAGTATACGTAGGGAAGGGACCGTCGAAATAATTATTATATTTACAGTATACAAGGTTAGTCAGAAAGGGGCCCGTACTAAGCCGCGGGCCACTTAAAGTATCACCGATGACTATTTTAAAGCAAGTGTTAAAATTTCAAAATTCGATAATAAATATTGCCTGCCTCAAGATTTTTATTTTAGATTAGTTATTTATTTAGTTATGAATTCTGAAAATTAAGTTTCTAATCCGTGACCCCAAATATGACCTAAATAGTAAACAAGCTGATCATAGCTATGGACAGATAGATTTTAGCATATTTTTTACGAAATCAAAAGTACGAAAAAAAAATACGAAAGTATTGTTAGTCATAGTTAAAATAAAAAGAATTAAACATTTTAAAGCTCCGCGTCAATGTAAAGAAACCGAAAATCTAAATTTTCAGGACATATTGATTTCATAAGTACAGCATAATAAATAACTTTGTAAAAGTAACTCTATTATGATAAGACGCTTGCATTCCAGTTAAAGAAATCAAAACCGCCCCGGATTTTTTACATCATATATCTAATTAATATTAGAAACTAAGTATCAATATCCCATAAAATAATAAAAACAACGGGTTATCGAATTATGTCCAGGTTTAGCTAATTTGATGCGCCTAGATATGGGATGCACTATACAAGTGACGACGTCTGGCTTCAGCTTTACTGGCATTTAATTTTGTTCTGTAAAAGGCGTTTGAAGACAAAAAGTAGTTTCTGCCGAAACCCGGGATTGAACCGGGGACCTTTAGATCTTCAGTCTAACGCTCTCCCAACTGAGCTATTTCGGCTGTGAGAATAGGTGTAAAATTATCAATCTAGAATAATAAACACATTTAGTACTGAGTTTCTTTAATATTTCTTTTTTGTATAAAATAATTTTAATTAGCTTCACTTCGTATTTATGTTTGTTTGATTCAAATCTTGAGACAGATTTTTCAACTACTTCTGCTTAACTGATTCTCCTGAAACTTCGCACACAAATTTAATTCCCATGACAATACAACATTATAATAATTACAACCTTCAATCCTCAAATCCTGATGCTGCAGGGGTACTGCAAGATAAAACCGTTTAACTTAAAAGTTTTTCTTTCCAGATCAAATCAGTATTTTTTTATATTTATTTCGTTCCACCCGACTTGGGACTAACACGACACCTGTCACCGTGTCACGATTACCACAATTTCATAGGTTTTGTCTACAGCTCACACTCCTAATGTGGTCATTATTATACAGGGTGTCCACTAAATAGTCCGACATACTGCGGGGGTGATGGCTTGGGTCAATAAGTACCAAAATAGCACAAAATATTTTTCGCAAATGTTACGATTTGCAAGTTATACAAAATTTTCCTAAATACAGAAAAATCTTCTTGTAATATAAAAATCCTTATCTCGTATTTTTTACATCAGATTACTCGTGAATAGTTACACTACTCATTGATAAGTATTTTTTATAGCATGAAGAAAGTGTTCAACAAAAAAAAAACTAAGATTGTTCAATATTTAGGAAAAAATTGTATAACTTGTAAACAGTAACATTTTGCGAAACATGTAATGTGCTATTTTGGTAGGCATTTTTTTTTTTTTTTTTAAATACGTTGCCCCACACTAGGATTTCTCCTGTATCGTGGGTGCGTTTACAAACACAAATCTTCACACGCACAAACATCCAGACCCGCATCAACTATCTGTAGGCCATACAAATATTTGTTCCGTGCGGGAATCGAACCCACAACCCGTAGCGCAGAAGCCATTGACGCAAGCTATCACTCCCCACAGTATGTCGTACTATTTACTGGACACTCTGTATAGGTACAAGGTTAGCCGGAACGAGGGTACTAAGCCGCGGGCCACTTAATGTATCACTGATGCTTGTTTTAAAGAAAGTGTTAAAATTTAAAAATTCGTATAATTTTTTTTCCATGAAAAATCATTTTTATTTTAGTTTTTTCAAACATTCTTTATCCCTGCTTTAGTTATGAATTCAGAAAATGGAGTTTCTAATCTGTGACCCCAAATATTACGTAAAATGTAAACACGTCTGATCATAGCTGAGGATAGATTGTATTTAGCGATTTTTTTTATGAAATCTTTGAACAGCTATTTCTCTTGAACTATTGACTTTTGGGGAAAGTTGTAGAGCAAAGGTTATCCATTATTATAGGTACTTTAACACACTTTCCGCTTAGTACCCCCTTTCTGACTAATCTTGTATTAGTCGACGAATGCGGTCATGTAATAACATAAAAAAAATCATAGAAACCGCACATTCCGAAAGTAATATCAATCGGCTGGATATCCACGCAGACAGCTTTACGACGCAAAAACACAGGTTATTGCTACACCTAAATCATTCACGTCATCGCGGTACAGACACAGAAATAGAGGTAAACATTTAGAAATTAGGCATTTTGAAAGATTAGGAAATATTTTAGGAAGGTTTGGAAGTTTTAAGTAAACTTCTAATAGTTTTTTTTGGTAGTATGTTGAAAGATTAATATCTCAGGCCGGTGATAGGCAAATGCGTCATACAAATCAAATCAAATCATTTATTTATTTGTTAAACATAGGTGAAACATGTGAAGATCTTAAATAATTACGTAGGTACTAATCATTGGTGCAATTGCTTTGCGGTCACTGACCTACTTATAGAGCTCATCATTCTTCAAAGCAGAACTGCCTCGTTGATCTAGTAGTGACAAGTGCGAGAGCTGATCGTGAGGTGCTGGGTTTGATTCCCAGGTCGGGCAAAGTGTTATTGGGTTTTCCGTGTGGAATTCCTCAATAGCAGCCCGGAGTCTGGATTTGTACCCGGTTGGTGGCAATAGGCTCGCCCCCTATTACATAGGACTTAAACATAACGGCGAAATGAGGCTGTTACTATACACTCCTGCCCAACCCTTCGAGGAAAACAAGAGTGATGTTATGTTATTTAGAAATTAGGCGTTTTGAAAGATTAGGAAATTTTAAGTAAACTTCTAATAGATTTTTTTGGCAATATGTTGAAAGATTAATATCTCAGGTCGGTGAGAGGCAAATGCGTCATTGCTGCGATTGCTTTGTGGTCACTGACCTACTTATAGAGCTCATAATTCTTCAAATTGATGTTAAAGAATAAAAATAGATAAATGATACTTTTGCTTGATGGTAGGATCTATACGGTCCGTCTGGCTAGCAGTGGCGAAGGCTCCATACAACTCGATTCCTATCGGCTTCCCTTTCGAAATATGGCAAATACTAATATTTGTTATTTTCAATTATCATTTAAACAAATAATTATTTACGAAGTTACATTGCAGGTATAACATTTGCTTATGAAGGTAACAATCAAAGAAACAAGTTATAATATATTTTGAGTTTGGTCCGGCTTCCCTTTTAAGAAAATTCACCCTTCGCCACTGCTGGCTAGCTACCACCCTCATAAAGTCCGGCAAAGGAGTTTACTGTGTACCGTCGTGTCTATGTGAGAGCCAGAGGGGCATAGGGGAATCTCTCTATATCTCTGTTACTTGGATTCGGTTGCTTCATTTTAGACCCTGTCTGCGCTCACCATCAAATGCGGCCAAGTCAGAATAGGTATCTTTTCGAGTTATGTGTATCTAAAATTATTGACATTCCTTATATTTCTAAGTTCTATAGAAAAATATTAAGAGTCGTCCTATCTAAAAAATGGTACAAGTGCTTCTAGGTTTCATTCAGTTTCTGCCCGCTAGTAATAAACTTCTCGTAAAAACACCGTGAGTCTGAAGTACCTGAAAGAGTCACACCGATAATTCAGCCGTCATCAAGCTGTCTCCCTCCCAGTCCTCCCGCCAGCAACGCCCTAAGCCAAGGTCCGAGTTCCACTAGGGGTCGCCCTTAGTGCTGTTGTTGCTAGTAGTCATGATGTTAGTAGTAGTAGTTAGCTTAAGTTAAGTATTTTACTCATCCCCATTGGTTGCAGACCCTTCAGGTTTCGCCAATAACTGCCCGGTTATGTAGAAACGGTCTGCAAGACCATCTACAAGCCGTCGAATAGAAAAAGAAAAAAATGTACACGAAAGATTTTAACCATCGATTCCAATGCCTACATGGAGAAGAAAAAGTAGTAATATAGTATCTATAATTATGGAAATTCACAAGTCGAAAAATCTCTAGGGTAACAAACCCTTTGAACGCGACGTTACGAGTTATACGCGGAAGCGGAAACTGCAAGCTACCGGCCAGTTACTCGTAGTTCCTTGTCATCTTTTTTTCCTTCAAGTGAGAAGTTTTCTTAAGCACTCAAACGATAATTAAAACATTGCCAGCTCGACCTAAGGTATAGTTTACAAGAACGTACTAAAGATAATTGATTTGTTTTGTTCTGAAAATAAAAATAGTTACTTTGGACTTGTGTGGCTATAACATTATTGACTCATAATACCATTAGAAAGGCGTACCCAAAATATTTCTTGTACATTTTTTTCTTTTTCTATTCGACTGCTTGTAGATGGTCTTGCGGACCGTTTCTACGTAACCGGGCAGTTATTGGCGAGACCTGAAGGGTCTCCAACCAATGGGGACGAGAGTAAAATACTTAACCTAAGCTAACTACTACTACTACTAACATCATGACTAGCTAGCAACAACAGCACTAAGGGCGACCCCTAATGGGACTCGGATCTCGGCTTAGGGCGTTGCTTGCGAGAGGACTGGGAGGAAGACAGCTTGATGAGGGCTGAATTAACGGTGTGAATTTCGAATATTTCGGGCCCATGGTGTATACCACCCATAGGTATGTATACCCATAGGTATAGTCACCGGTGCGCACCTTAGCAAGGTTTTGGCGTAGTGGGAGTAAGTTCGCGCATGTCGCGCAAAATTGTCACTTTTAGGTATTGTTTGTCATTCATCGCCACAATCATCAACCTATAATGTTCCCACTGCTGGGACACAGGCCTCCTCCCTGTGAGAGGGAATGGGCCGTAATCCACCACGTGGGCCCAGTGCGGGTTGGTAGATGTCACATGTCTTCAAATTTTTGGTTCTAGGACATGCCGGTTTTCTCACGATGTTTTTCTTCACCGTTTTGAGAGCAGTGGTAATGAAATAAATTACACAAACTAATGCGCCTGGCTGGGTTCGAACCCACGACATACAACTCGTAAGTCGGGGCCGTTACCACTGGGCCACCACTGCTCTCTACTTATTACTTGTCATTATTCTATGGTTATTGCCATAATTTATTTTTAAACATTACTGTTAAGAAGAAAGAAAGGAAAGGAATTCCCTTCTCTAATCTTACCAAGTTATGTGTCACCGACGATACCTGATTTTCTATTTCAGCTTTTAAATACATACGATTTCCAAAACTACTTACCCGTTTCACAATAAATTCTTACACGTGTATTCTTGAAATGGATTGCAATTGGAATGGTAGACGAGTACCTATTTCTAAATCCAATTTCAATTTCTGAGGCCAACCAAGTATCGAACATTGGACATGGGGACGTCGGCATTCATATGGCCGCGTGACCTAATAACGGCTTCGACGAACTGTGGATGCATGACTCTGCTTACCTCTTGTTCTGCGAATCTCTGCGAGTAATAAGTACGGAAGCACAAAATAGATAGGTACAGAAGTCAATCTACATACAAATGCGCTCGAGCAACGCACACATAGACACTGATCACGGACACGATATCTCGGAATGTTTGGGACTAGAGTGCGAGTGAGTGCGCGTGCGAGTGCCATGCGTTTGAGAGAGATAGATATATAGATAGAGCGACCGGCGAGCGTAGGTATGAAAAGTGAAGTACATACATGTGATTGACTTCTGTAGGTACCTATCTGTTTTGTGACGGAAGTTTGTAAGTCAATTATGCCGCAAAGACATTTGGATGTTTGATATAGATGTGCAATGCCCTAAAATTTAAAGCTTTTCTTGCTATCCTAGCCGATCACGGATAGTAAGTACACATGTCACAGCCACAAAAGTGATAAATGTTCTTTCACAAGCGTCAGCAAGCTTACGCATGCTGTCGCAGCTGAAATCACACGGTTTCATAGGAAATGCGGTAAGTGTGTTTAAACCATTCAACTTTTTCCAAATTGATGCTGATAACGCCAGCGCGGGACTGGGACCTGAAATCGGCCCGGGCATTTGAGAGACGGTTGGCCAGTGATGGCAAAAAAAAAAAATTCCCAAGCGATTACACGGACGACGTATTTTTTTTTTTAGACGCTCCCCACTCTTTTTCTCTTGGGTGCATTTACAAACACAAACAATTTGCGGCGTATTTTTCAAGCGATAGGCGTTGGACGACCTTTTTTTTTGACATTCTCCTCACTCTTTCGATTTCTCAGACTGTGTGACCGGCCCAGGCATCCGGCCCATCGGGCGTTTGCCCGATTTGACCGTATGGCCAGTTCAGGCCTGGTAAACGCTCCTGAGAGCGGTAGTGAAGCACTCTAATTAACAATATGTGGCCGGACCCGGGGCGGACTGTACTAAAAATACTGGACACACTGTTTTTTCATCTACACAATATCACATTACTTACCTGAGCCGCGTGCGCAACCTTGTCTTCTTCGTCTCTGCCTTGTCCTGAAAAAGGTTACAAAATTATAACATAACTAGCGGCCCGTCCTGGCTTCGCACGAGTGGACATTTTTCCCGTTTTTGCAACATGTTTCATTTATGCTCCACTCCTAGTGGTCGTAGCGTAATGTTATATAGCCTGTAACCTTCCTTGATAAATGGACTATCCAACACAAAAATATTTTTTCAATTCCAACTAGTAGTTCCTGAGATGAACGCGTTCAAACAAACAAACTAACAAACTATTCAGCTTTATAATATTTGTATAGATTTTAGTACCTACAAAATTAAATGATTATGAAGAAATAAAACTTACCTTTTTAATGTAATTACATACAGATGCTAAATAGTGTTATTAGTCCCTAAAAGTACCTACCTATCTGTATTATTTTCTGTCTAAGATAATAGGCCTAAAAGGTTTTCAAAGATACAGCTTTACTAAGTAGGATAAGATCTAATTACTGACTTGTTTTTTTTTATATTTACTTTTTTTGTACTCAGGACGCGCTGCTCCACGCTATCAAAGAAGAGTACGTGGAAGCTGTAGAACTCCTTCTGCAATGGGAAGAAGACAATCACGTTCCAGGAGAGCCTTACGTAAGTTTAAACTATTTTTATCTTCTGTGTGACATTATTAAACTGTGTCATATTTCGTTCCTGGGTTCGATCCTCAGGTCTTCTTCTTTTCGTGTGGTTAGTGACTAACCTGGTGTCAGAGTTTATGTCGCCCATGGGCCTCTGACTTGGCTTCACATGCCGTCGAGAAATATCTCTCGGGCATGCCGGTTTCCTCTCGATGTTTTCCTTCACTGTTTTAAGCAAGTGATATCTAATTATACAACACGCACATGAATCCGAAAAGTCAGAGGTGCGTGCCTTCTTATCCTTCCTTGCTATCCTCAGGTCGGGTAGTGTTGTCGGGTTTTTCGTGTGGAATTCCTCAGTAGCTCTGTGGAGTTTGGATTTTTGCCTGGTTGATGGCAATAGGCTCGGCGAAATGAGGGTGTAACACCTCTGGCCAATCCTTCGGGGAATATAGGCGTGATGTTATGTTGTATTTTTCATCTGTTAAAGTCAAAATAAACTTCTTCGTATCTCTGGTTGACACTTTGTGGCGGCATCCATCACGCCACATGCGAACTACGCAGTACGAAGATTGTGTAGCAGACTACAGCGACAACAATGACAGCTGTCAAATGGAATGTCACAAATCCTGAATCGCGATATCAAGATTTGACACGCAGATAGTATACAGGGTCAGTCGGAAACGGGGTACTAAGCCGCGGGCCACCTATAGTATCACTGATGACTATTTTAAAGCAAATGTTAAAATTTCAAAATTGGATAGTTTTTGTTTGCATGCAAAAAAAAGTTTTAGTTTTAAAAAAAAAAAGTCATACCAGCTTTAGTTATGAATTCAGAAAATTAATTTTCTAAACCGTGACCCCAAATATGCCCTAAATTGTAAAAACAGCTGATCATAGCTATGGACAGATAGATTTTGGCATATTTTTTACGAAATCTTTTAAAAGCTATTTCTCTTAAACTATCGAGTTTTAGGGAAACTTGTAGAACAAAAGTTATCCCTTATTATGGGTACTTTAACAACCTTTCGGCTTAGTATCCCCTTTCCGACTAACCTTGTATACAACTTCCCAACATCAACCGTTGGGCAGTGGCCCGCCAGGCATAAGACCCGCCTGGTAGGAGGATCCTCCCTTTTCGTTGGTGGAACACCATACCTCATTCCCCTACAACTTCATCCATCAACTCAACCTATCGAGGTCCTAAGTTGGTTCACGGCAAAAAAGACTACAGTACTCATTGCCGTCCTGAGATTATCGAAAAAACACTAAGGGAATAGGCAATTGCTCCGTCCCTTGCAATATTCCCTCATGACCACCATTATCATGGTCACAACCATTGTCACAATCACCCCTCCTTCCCTCCTAGAGCCTTTTTCCCGGGTACCAGTGTATTCGTTTCCTACTATAGACAAAACCATTAGTTTTTCTAAGCGTAAGCGACAATGATATATTCTTACACATGATATTGATGATACCACGACGTAAAATTAATGGTACCCCATCCGATTGTCATCTCACTTGCCGGAACAATATCCGACTAAGAACATTTACATAATGTATGTAATATAAGACACATTATAGGTCAATGAACTTCAATGGACTGCCTCGTTGGCAAGCGCGACTGCTGATCGTGAGGTCCTGGGTTCAATCCCCAGATCGGGTAGTATTATTGGGTTTTGCCGTATGAAATTCCTCAGTAGCAGCCCGGAGTTTGGATAAGTTAGGCTCGCCTCCTATTACATGCGACTTAAACATAACGGTGACATGAGGGTGTTACTATACACCTCTGCCCATCCCTTCGGAGAATACAGGCGTGATGTTATGTGTGAGTTTCAATTGACTATGTAACAGAAGACCTAGCATGAATTCTGTCGAGTTATCATCATCATCATCATCAGCCTATAATGTTCCCACTGCTGGGACACAGGCCTCCTCTCTGTGAGAGGGAATGGGCCGTAATCCACCACGCGGGCCCAGTGCGGGTTGGTATAACCAGTGTCGACTTATAACGTAAACGTAATGTTTATGTAAGTGGACTTTGAATCGGAAATACTCGTTTCTCACATACTATTTAATTAAATTGAGAACTTTATTCATATCTATGTATGATACAAATTGTGCATGTCGCAAAAAAAGAACCGAAATGTTATAGGACAGTTGTATTTTTAACCGACTTCCAAAAAAGGAGGACGTTCTCAATTCGTCTGTATGTTTTTTTTAATGTTTGTTACCTCATAACTCCGCCATTTATAAATCGATTTAGATAAAAAAAAAAATTAAAGTATATACTTCCAGATTGGTCCCATTTCAATTTGGTGAAGATCTGATGAAGAACTTCGGAGATAGACAATAGAACTCCTCAATGACGGACAGTACGCATAATGTGATGATGTGATTATATTACGAGCGGCGTCTTTAGTAGGTCCAACCATATTTTAATTAAGGCCACTAAAACGAAAAAAATAAAAAACCGACTTCAAAAAAACGACGAAAAGAATAATATAATTACCATATTATAAAATTAACAGTTTTAGAAGTCGGTGCTAATCCACGCTGAACCAAATTGAAGGCACCTACTTCTGAAACTGTTAATTTTATAATGTGGTAATTATTTTATTCTTTTCATCGTTTTTTTGAAGTCGGTTTTTTTTTCGGTTCAAAAATCGATTAATTTAGCGATACGTTAACGATACTGTACGTTCGGGCTAGACCTACAGTAGTCAAAGCAACCCTTTTGATTTCGGGGCCAAGTGTAAAGTCTAGGTTCCCAATCTAACATAACATCACGCTTGTATTCCCCGAAAGGTTGGGCAGAGGTATATACACGAATTTTTTAACTGTTTGGCGGATTTGGGATTTTTTTTGTGACCTACGCAAATGTCCGGCTGATTGGTAGCGTCGTGCGGCAGTCGGGTTGTTGAGCTCCCTAAAATAAGGTTTGGGCTACGCGATGACTGATGCATGCGTGCCGTCAGTTAGGACAGGTCAACTCAAACCTGCTATGGCACTTTCCTAAAAAGGCCATTCCAGACGTTGCCCTACATTGTTACACTCACATAGTTTTTATACCACAATGTCTGGACTTTAAAAGAGACCTTGATCTCTGAGTTTGCTTCGGCTTTTCTTCTCAGAGCTAGTCAGATAGGAAATGCCGGCGCCATATAGTATTAAAAAAAAACATTACATTGACTTGTAAAAGTGTCTGTAACAGATTTATTTACAGAAATAAAAATCATTTATCATTTATAAAAGTACTTAGTAACACCCTCATTTCGCCGTTATGTTTAAATCCCATGTAATAGGGGGCGAGCCTATTGCAATCAACTCGACACAAATTTTAACTCCGAACTGCTACCGAGGATTTCCACACGGAAAAATCCAATAACACTTTACTCAACCTGGGGATAGAACCCAGGCCCTTTCGGTTAGAAGTCGCGCTTGCCACCACTGCACCAACGAGACAGTTAAGAATCTACGTCTTCTCAAACTGTTAATGGAATTTTCTGTCTTTATTCTAACGGTCTGGGATAAGGACCTGTGTCTATTACATTATACTCATAATAAGCACTTATAGCACAGCGGTTGAGCTCTTGCCTTCCATGCAGGACAGTATGAGTTCGATCCCGGCCCACAACTGTAAAATTTCATGTTCACGTGCGGATTATAATTTGATTAATCACTTGCGTTAACGGTGAAGGAAAACACGTGTGTGTAGTCCGCTCACCTGCACCAGGCCAGTGTGATGGATTAAGGCGTGAACCCTTTTCATTCTAAGAAGAGGTCCATGCCCAGCATAGAGACAATAATGGTCTTATTATGCTATGCAACAGCATGGCATCTTAAGCGCAATTTACATCTGTTGAACCACGTGGCGCTGATGTTAGGCCATTCCAAATAGGATTGCTTAACAACTGTTGCTTTCTTTGGAAGGGGTTGATTGGGAGTGTCACTGATTTCTCTGTTGTGGCGGGAATCCGTGCCGGTGCAATTGTGTTCCCTGATGTTTTTTTTTTATGTATATGATTTTTTTATTTAATGTTTTTCTTAAGTACCTGTACTAAAATAGGTCGCAAATAATCGCGGAATAGAGAATAAAAAAAAAAATGTACTTGGCCTCAAATGCACCATGGAACCTTCTTCCTTCACCACTTCCACTCTATGTGAAATCCCACTAATATACTATACCACTACCACTTATATACCATAGTCTCTAATTCGATCTACCTTATCCACATTATGTCATCTTCCACCAGAGCTGGGAGTCCGTAGACCCATCGTCAGCAACTTTCACACCAGACATCACGCCACTCATCCTAGCAGCACACAGGAATCACTACGAGATCCTCAAGATCCTGCTGGATAGGGGCGCCACGCTGCCAGTGCCACACGACGTCAAGTAGGTAGAGTACTACATCTAATTATTTTATACTTCATGAGGATAAAGATTTTCTGTCTAAAATCTTGTATACAGGGTGTAAACGAAATCATGATTGTAATTCCTTCAAACCTCGTGATGTACTGCTAACGTAGATTAACCCTGCATGGGATACTTTTGAGATCAATCAAAAAAATACAAGAAGTAAACATGTGTTCTTAACGAGAGGCATTTGAGCACCCCGGGCGAATTGCGCGGTATCCATCGCGAATTGCGCAGCACTAAAATGCCTCACGTATGTACATTATGAGTACATCACAAGGTTTGAAGGAATTACATGACTTCGTATACACCGTTTATATCTATATAAAAGGAGGAACTGACTGATCTATCAACGCACAGCTCTATAAGCCACTGGGATAAAAAACTTGAAATTTTGACAGTAGGTACCTTTTATAACGCAGGCACCCAGTAAGGAAGGATTTTTTTCAAATTCCTCCCCTAAGGTTCTGCCTACCTTTTCCCAACTATGTTGGGGTCAGCTTCCAGTTTAATCAGATGCGGCTGAACACCAGTATTTTACACAGAGCTATTGCCATCAGACCTCCACAACCCAATTATAGGCAATGCTTGGCAATGGATCATCGCCTTCGTTAAACACATTACTGCACATCCTCAATCAGCACAAAAAGTTATACTTTGAATTTTTTTGTCACCAAAACAGAACAAACCCAAATTGACTCCAATTGTTCACCCTAGATGCGGTTGTGACGAGTGCGTGAAGTCTTCCCAAGAGGACTCTCTCCGGCACTCTCAGGCTCGCATCAACGCGTACAGAGCGCTCTCCTCCCCTTCACTCATCGCCCTCTCTTCAGCCGACCCTCTTCTGACAGCTTTCCAGCTGTCCTGGGAGCTGGGTAGGCTGAGCAGGATGGAGACGGAGTTCAGAGTTGAATATAAGGTGAGTTGGTTTGCTGGTAGAAAGTAATTTGGTTGGAGACCCTTCAGGTCTCGCCAATAACTACCAGGATACGTAGAAACAGTCCAAAACACCGTGTACAAGAAGTCGAAGAGAAAAAAATATGTAGAATGTATTGAGTGAAAATTAGAGGTCCTGGGTTATTTTAACTGTTTTCCAATTACCCTGGACGATGGGAAGACTAAAATTATATAGAATGGATTACGGTGTTCGGATTGAGTTTAGGATGAGGTGGTGTGATGGTAAAGAGGATTGAGTGGAGCTCTGAGACCATAGGTTCGACTATGAGGTAAGATAATAAAATTCACGGTAAGAAATAAGGCAGGTTTACATCTTGGATTAATATCAGGTTACGACCCGGGGAAAATAACCGATAAAAGTTTTAAGGAGCAAAGCCTCCCGAAATGGTATTAAAGTGTCTTCTTCTTCTTCCTGCCCTTATTCCACACTAGGTGGCACAACATGTATTTCATAAATCCATGTTGTTAGAGGTTTTGGCCTATTGTTTTATGATCAGCCGCCTGCCTGACATCAACCCTTCTTGGGAATTTGGGAATACTCGATACGCCATCGCGCGGGTGACCCAATGTGCTTGCTTATATTATGCACTGGCTCCCAAAATGATATGCTTGTCAATCTTATTGCCGACAACTAAGCAGACTATGTTCTTGTTGATGGAGTATACTTGAAGTTCCTCGACCCACTCATTCAGTTCAGTTCGTTCTACAACTTTTCACAAAAGTCAATAATTATAGAGAAATAGTTGTTCAAAGATAGTATAGAATTACTCTAAAATCTATCTACCACCAGTTAGCATCAGTGGTGATAAGAATGTTCTTACCAGGTCCCAACCCCACCTAGTCAAATGTTAATTATTACATAATTGTTTGTCCTCATCCTAGGCATTACGCCAACAATGCCAAGAGTTCGCGACCTCCTTACTGGACCACACGAGGACCTCCAAAGAGCTGGAGATCATGCTGAACTACAACCCTTGGGACGTGGACTGCTGGGAGCCAGGGGAACGACAGACCCTCGGCAGACTGAAGCTAGCCATCAAGTATAAGCAGAAAATGGTAAGATTTTTCTAGAAGAAATGTATATTGTACGTACCACTTCTTTTCTAATATTTTTTTGGCCTGGGTGGTTTTCTTGGAGTCAGATCCCGTTCGCACAGCGGATCCGTTTTAACGGATCCGTCGGTACTGGACGTGTTGTTAAACAAATGGCAGCTGCGTCGCATCTGGCAGGTAGGATACGATAAAAGTAACGGATCAAGACTTTTTTACTGGATTTGGAATACTGTCCTGTATGCACTCGCTCATATAGGTGCCATCAACAAAATAAAAACGGATCCGCTAAAACGGGTCCTGTAAATAGTTTCTGTGTGAACTAGCTATTACTTGTATATTTTTAGGAAAGTTAGCCTTACATCGATTTACTATAACAAAGGATATAAAGTAATTAATGTTTTTTTTTTCTACAAAAAATCAATGATGGCCTAGGGGTTGAAGGCTTACCTTCCATGCAGAAGAGTCTGAGTTCGATCCCGGCGCGTACCTCTGACTTTTCGAACTCATGTACGTATCAGAATTTGATTATCACTTGCTTTAACAGTGAAGGAAAACCATTGTGAGGAAACCTGCACACCTGCGAGGGCTCCATAAAATTCTCGATAGTGTGTGTAGTCTGCCAACCCGCTGCAGGCCAGCGTGGACGATGAGGCCTAAACTCTTCTCATTCTGAGAAGATGCCCGTGCCCAGCAGTAAAACAGTAATGAGCTTATTATGTTATCTGTACAATATAGTTAGTTAGTTTAGCTGAGGTTTATCCTTTAACGCAATACGTCAAGTGGTCAGACTATTTTAATTTTTGCGGTTATTTCCGGGCGGAAAATTAGAGTAAACCATAATTTTACGAGTCATTGGGCTTGAAACTTATTATTGAAGGGTCAAACGCGTACTACTGAGGCCACGGTCACGGTTGCGGGGTTATAGGGGTATAAGGGCCGGCTGGGGTTGCGGTGCATGCAATAACGAATCCCGTGACCCCGGCCATAGGTTAAAAGCGTTGGTTTTTTTAGCCGATAGGAGTCTGGCAGACCCTCTCGCTTTCCCCGGGCGAGGGACATCCATGAGGATATTCCAACGATTAAAAAAGAGGTATAAGGCCACGCACACATCAACCAAATTTAGCAAACGTCAACGTTACCATGCGGTGTACCCAGCCGTTGATTAATAATCCTTGAGCCGCACTATCACGCGATCATTCGCGGCGTGTTCTCGCGAAGACGAACATTCGTCGAATCTCCCGAAACTACTAAACGTGATGTGACGAATTGCTTAGCCAGACATGTCAAGATAACGCAAACAAATGAACATTCGTTGAATCCCACCATATGGCCCCAAGGTAAGGCTTGACGACTGACAGATGCTGTCTTGCTGAGATAACTTTTCACCTTACAGCTAGTTCACACAGGAACTGTTTACAGGACCCACTTTAGCGGATCTGTTTTTATTTTGGTGATGGCGTCGGTAGTGGTATGAGCGAGTTCACGTACACGACAGTATTCCGAATCCAGTAAAAAATACTGGATGCTTTATTTTTATCGTATCCTGCCTGCCAGATGCGACGCCAGCGATGCAGCTCCCATTTGTTTAACTGATCCGTCGGTACAGATGTGAGCACGTATGTGTGATGGATCCGCTGTGTGAAGGGGCTTTTATCAGTTCAAAAATCCAATTTACTTTTCATATGTGTTGCTGCATTTTATGATATCAAATTAACAAAAAAAAAGAACCTAAAAGTCTAGCTTTTTGGTACTAAAACCTGAATTTATAATCTTAGGTATACATAAAAACACGCGAACATAAAAAAACACATAAATACACACGTTTTACGTCCACCTCTTAACATGTTCAAGTCGCAAGTTTGTACGTAACGTACACATCAACCTGCCCCACCAGTCTCGTCACTTCTCGTTTTACTGGCAACCTCAGGCGTGTAAGGACAGCTCCACATTATGGGCCACACGACTGCTTAAACGTAAGATATCGTCGCGTGCAATTGCGGTGTATGAATTATCGTTTCTAGGATTGAGACATTTATGAGTTAATGTGGCGCAATCATGAGGCTCACATAGTCCTTATTCTATTTATTTTTTAATTCTTTTGTGACAATATTTTTATTGTTTTTGATTTATTTTGTGTCTTGTATTGCAGCCAATAAATGTTTTTACTTTCTTTCTTTCCACATGGAAATAAAAGATCATTTGTCAGGGTAGGTACTGGATGCAGATGACCTTCTAACGGGTGTAATTTTTTAATTATCGAAATTCTTGTTAAAATTGCTATACCTAAAGGAATTCAGAAAAAAATACTTGGAAATACGAAATGTTAGAGATGAACATCGTTTATTCAAAAAAAAACAAGGGTATTGTATTAATATTATGTAAATATGGACTTCTATTTATATTTCCATTGTAGACTCGCAAAAAATATTAGGCTAGCATTTAGCCGCGAGGGATTTTATGTTTAAAGAAAGAAATGAACAATGAATAGGAGTTCAACTGATTGTTATATTAAAAGCTAGTTTTCGAGACTTCGTTTGTTTTGCCATTTTAATTCTGTTGTATAATAATTTTCTAGATTGTATTACACCCTGGGAAAATTTGGTAAAATACAATTAAACCTTTCGTCTCCTACCTACTATACTTAACAGTAATGCAACATTTACGTCAGTCATTAAAATCGTATAATTAGAACCTTCTTCTTCTTCTTCCTGCCCTTATCCCACACTAAGTAGGGTCGGTACAACGTGTACCTATTTCAAAAGTCGCCGGTCATAAAACAATAAGCCAAAACCTCTAACAACATGGATTTATGAAATACATGTTGTGCCGACCCCACCTAGTGTGGGATAAGGGCAGAAAGAAGAAGAAGATTGTACCATTATAATATGTAACGGTTTTTGTTCCTAATAAAATAAAAATAAAACATAATTATTATCAGTGTCATAGTCAGATGTTCAACAACTGACTCGGCTATATGTGTCATTGTGTCGATTAGCGTAGAATATTGAAAGGACATGAAAATTACCTTTAGTACATACATAACATCATGCCTGTATTCCCCGAAGGGTTGGGCAGATTTAGTACACCCTCATTTCCCGTTAAGTTAAAGTCCCATTGTAGTATGGGGCGAGCCTATCGCCACTAACCGGGCACAAATCCAAACTCCGGGCTGCTACTGAGGAATTCCACACGGAAAACCCATTAATAGTTTGCCCGACCTGGGGATTGAATCCAGGACCTCACAATCAACAGTCGCGCTTGCCACCACTAGACCAACGAGGCAGTTACCTTTAGTATAATAATTTATGTTTTTTTTTTCTCGTATTTTTTTTGGTTTTGTCATTAAGGACAAGTAAGAATAAAAATAAAGTTTCAAAACGTTGAGCAAAAACTTATCAAGCTGTCGTATCCCTCCCAGTCCTCTCGCATTCAACACCCTAAGAGGTTCGAGTCCCCTCTGAGGGACGCCCTTAGAGGTGTTGCTGCTATAATAGTCATGATGTTACAGTAGTTAGCGTAGTTAGCTAGGTAGTTAGTTTTAGATATTGGTTCGGAGACCCCTCTGGTCTCGCCAATAATAGCCCGGTTACGTAGAAAAGGTCCGTAAGACCATCTACAAGAGTCGAATAGGAAAAAAAAAAACGTTGAGCAAAAAAACCGTTATGTGTCTCTACCATTACAGTTTCTAGCGAATGATCATTTGTACCTATTTGGTGCAAAATAACATCTCTACGTTCGCTCTTTACGTGTAAAAATAGATACAAAACAAAAATAATATATCTCAACAAAAACACGAGCATAACTGATGGTCTGCTTAGCTTGTAATGGATAGGAATGATGCACATTTCCCATGCAATAAGAGATAACTTATACATTTTGTGGTGCTGAAGACATTTAAATCTTCTTCTTTTCGTGTGGTTAGTGACTAACTTGGTGTCAGAATTTATGCCGACCATGGGCCTCTGACTTGGCTTCACATGCCGTCGAGAAATATCTCTCAGGCATGCCGGTTTCCTCACGATGTTTTCCTTCACCGTTTTAAGCAAGTGATAATTATACAATACGCACATGAATCTGAGAAGTCAGGAGTGCGTGCCTTGGGTTCGAACTCGAGACCTATGACTTGGCAGTCCGACGGTCACACTACTAGCCAATCACTGCTATTAATGGTTTAGTTAAAAGGTGTCTTACCACAAAATCTACTTCTTTCGTGTTGATTGATCGACCAGCTTCAGCTTAGTTCGTACGCGTATACTAATTTTAACAGTCTACAGAAGTTCGCAACGCATATTTACCTGTAGAGCGAAACATGGTTTAAACACGAGTTTTATGTGTGGAAAATAAAGTTAGATACGGTTCTAACAAGTGCCAATTCTTTTTAAATAAGATCGTAACAATCCACAGTAAATGTATCGCCGTAACCAAAGAACTTGGCTTTTGGCACAACTATGCCATGAGCTCGTATCGTTATACCTAATCTATACTAATATTATAAAGCTGAAGAGTTTGTTTGTTTGTTTGAACGCGCTAATCTGAGGAACTACTGCTTGGAATTGAAAAATTATTTTTGTGTTGGATAGTCCATTTATCGAGCAAGGTTATAGACTATATAAAATCATGCTACAACCAATAGGAGCGGAGCATAAATGAAAAATGTTGCAAAAACGGGAAAAATGTCCACCCGTGCGAAGCCGGGACTGGCCGCTAGTACCTTAATAAAAACACAAGTAATGATAGCTTCCGATGACTGCCTCGTTAGTCTAGTGATGGCAAGCGCGACTGCTAATCGTGAGGTCCTGGATTCGATCCCCAAAACGGGCAAAGTGTTATTGGGTTTTTCCGTGTGGAATTCCTCAGTAGCAGCCCGGTGTTTGAATTTGTGCCTGGTTGATAGCAATAGGCCCGTATTACATGTGACTTAAACGTAACGGTGAAATGAGGGTGTTACTATGTTACTATACACCTCTGCCAAGCCCTTCGGGGAATACAGGCGTGATGTTATATTATATTTGTAATGATAATTTCAGATTGACTTTCATACATACATGCATAATACTCACTTCTGTAATCCCAATGGGGTGAGCAGAAGTGTTTCACTTCTGGTATTTCAAAATAAAAAAAAAACACATAAACCAATACAAGTGCTTATGAAAAGTCGAATTTAGATGCACGGTTCAAATTAGTCGTTTCCTATGGAGAAGCGACTCCATGGTTACTCTTTTAAAAATAATATCTTTAACAATTAAGTCCCATGTAACAGTTACGTGTAGTAGGTGGCGAGACTATTGCCATTTTTCGGGTACTTATGGTGCCAGATTCATCACCTATCACGACTCGCTTGTTAGGTCTTCTTCTTTTCGTGTGGGTAGTGACTAACCTGGTGTCAGAGTTTATGCCGCCCACGGGCCTCTGACTTGACTCCACATGCCATCGAGAAATATCTCTCAGGCATGTTTCCTCACGATCTTTTCCTTCACCATTTATTTTTTAAGCAAGTACATGAATCCGAAAAGTCAGAGGTACGTGCCTTGAGTTCGAACTTTAGACCTATGACTTGGCAGTTTGACGGTCACACCACTAGGCTATCACTGCTAGGCTTCGGTGACATAGAACAATTGTGTTCTTAATTCGTCCCCCCATGGACTTTGACTGATGGACTGACGGGGATTGTGTTGAATAATAGAGGTTTTGTGTTAGAGAAATGGACGGGACTCCCGACTGTTGGGAGTTCCCAGGATTGGAATCGCCGATAATGGGTAAGCTTACCCTTTACCCGTCTTTGGTCAATTGAGCTCTGTCTAACCTTTTGAGGGTAACAGGTGCTACTGTTAAGTACCTCATCTGTTTCTATCATGTATTAAGTACAGTAGGCAAAACTGTATTGTGTGCAGGCAACTAACTATCATAATGCAATACATAAGAACTAACAGGAACGGTGAGGAACATCACGGGTGGCGGTTTAGACCTTTTTGACTTTCTGCGGAAATGATCGCGGGACCGATGCATTTTGTTTTTCTGTTGTGCTGCTTGTATATGATCTTGTGGACCATTTCTACTTAACCAGGCAGTTATTGGTGAGACCTAAAAGGTCTCCAACCAATGGTGACGAGTAAAATACTTAACCTAAGCTAACTATTACTACTAACATCATGACTACTAGCAACAATAGAACTAAGGGCGAACCCTAATGGGACTCGGACCTCGGCAGCTCGACAGCTTGATGAGGGCTGAATTATCGGTGTGAGCGGGATCGATTCCTAAACGGGACAAGTTTTTGTATGACCTAGTTTCAGGTCTAACTGTTTGTGGAAGTGAGATTTGTGTCTTTAAACGCACCTACAGGAAAATTCAAAGTGTGGAGCAACGTTTGAAAAACCTGTCTGTAATTGTGTGCGTAATACGTTCTTATCGATGCAAAGGTCGTCTGGAAGATATCGTTATTAGCGAAAAGGCCGCCACTCTTGTATTAAAGAGTTTCTGGTTTTTGCTATGGTGTCCAATAAAGCATAAAATATTCTATCTATTTATCTATGACATGCCTAGGCGAGTGACGAAGAAGACGACCTAACACCCACACAATTTTTGTTAAAATAGCAGATGTCGTTAGTGGTCTACGTACCTATCATTTTCGCCGACTGTACTATCGAATGCCAAATCCCATTTCTACATTTTCAACTGACGCATAATATTATTTATGAAAGCTAAACAATCAAATATTTTAAATGCAAATGAATGTGAAAATAATATTTTTCCGAGAAATCATAAGAATTCTTGCGAATCACTGCCAATACGTTGGCCTAATTTATGGATGACGTCATTCATATCTTCATAAGATGATAGACTCATTACATTAATAACATTTATATTATATTTTTTATGTGAGTGTAACATGGATGCAACAGAAGAGCTCGTGACTATTTTGCGAAGTTAAGCTGCGCTTTCTGCGGCCAGTTTGTGGATGGGTGACCGTTCTTTACACATTGAGACCCCTCCGAGCCTTAGAGAGCACGTTAAACAGTCAGTCCCGGGTGTCATAAGAATACTTATGACAGTCGTTACGGGAAGTCAGAAGCCCGAAACTCTGACAACCGGTCTAACCTTAAGATATTGGCATTGTCCAGTAACTGGGTTGCGGAGGTTTGATGGCAGTCGCTCCGTGTAAAATACTGGTATTCAGCCGCATCTGGTTAGACTGGAAGCTGACCCCAACATAGTTGGGAAAAGGCTAGGCAGAACAACATGAATGAAAGAGAAGAGATTTTTTTCTGTTTCGACAAGTTGTTTGGTATTTCCGTGAGGGATTTTTCAGTAGCAGCCCGGAGTTTGGATTTGTGCCCGGTTGATGGCAATAGGCTCGCCCCGTATTACATGGGACTTAAACATAACGGCGAAATGACGGTGTTACTATACACATCTGCCCAACCCTTCGGGGAATACAGTTTATTGTAGTTCTAAAGCTTTAAATTATAACATTAATATTTTTTTAAAATAATCTACATAATCTATACTTACCTAATATTATAAAGCTGAAGAGTTTGTTTGTTTGAACGCGCTAATCTCAGGAACTACTGGTTGGAATTGATAAATTATTTTAGTGTTGGATAGTTCATTTATCTAGGAATGTTATAGGCTATATAACATCACGCTACGACCAATAGGAGCGGAGCATAAATTAAAAATGTTGCAAAAACGGGAAAAATGTGCACCCATGCGAAGCCGGGACGGGCCACTAGTACCTACCGAAATATTTCGATTACTGCTAAGTTATTTCTGCCGGTTGGTTTCCTTTCACCTGTTATTTTAACATATTTTTCATTTACATCACACTGTGACCACTTAGCTCGGTTCCGTTTCCAAGTAAAAATATAAAATCAAACGCATTACTGTTTTAAATATAACTGGCGTCGTCATGACGTTGTTTTAGTATGAGAATATTTTTGGATGCACCAAATTTTGGTGTCAATATCTTTTTAAAATGAATTTATAAATTCTTGAAGTGTTAATTTTAAGCCGCATCTGGTTAGACTGGAAGCCGAACTCAACAAAGATGCAAACTAACATGAGGTGAAAGAAAATAGGCTTATTACATGCGATATCATTATTGTGCTTAATACACTTGGGAGCAATGAATCCGGGTCACCAACATAAACAAAACAATGTTCAAAATGTTAAACAATGTTTATGTAAATTATAATTTAATATTATTACTTATTTCGTAATTTATAGTAATGTTATACTGCGACAGTTATTATAGTATAATAAACTTATTTAATAATAAATTCCGTCCCGTAAAATTGTTAATTTAATATTGCATGTCATAATAATATAATTCAATTAAATAAACTCAAACTTTAATATTCGTAAGCATTCTATGGCATTCCCCTATTACATGGAACTTTAACATAATGGCGAAATAAGGGTGTTACTATACACCTCTGCCCAACCTTTCGGGGAATACAGGCGTGATGTTATGTTATGTTCTCTATGGCATATCATGTATCACCTAACTATATTGACAATAGAATAGAATAGAACTTTATTTAACATCATTGCATGTTTGTAATCTACTCATGTTAATGCAAATAAATTTATTTTTATCTTTAACTAGCTTTTGCCCGCAGCTTCGCTTGCGTGATTTTTTTTCACCCCCTTAGGGTTGAATTTCGAGAAATCCCTTCTTAGTGGATGTTTACGTCACAAAATGAACCTACTGTCAAAATTTCAAGTTTCTAACCCCAGCCGTTTAGGCTGTGCGTTGATAGATCAGTCAGTCAGTCAGCTTCTCCTTTTATATCTTTAATAATTGTTGGTGACCCGGATTCATTGCTCCCGAGTGTAGAATGGTTACATAGGTCAATAATTAAGTCGCATATGATATCAAAAACCATACATTTAATTAAAGGATAAGTTTCTTAAATAAGTTATCCCATTTTTAGGTCGAGAAAACATTAGAATGTTCGACACTGTAGGTACTAGGCAATAGTACATTAATAGTAGGTACATTATTATTGTAATTGCACCGTATTAGAGTATGCTAATGGTCTAAATCCACCGTGGAACAACACACTAACACTACGTTTAATTGCGCAAAAAATCCTGTTTGAGACAATCATCGTTAGAACTAAGAACTAAACGAGTGAATTAACGGTTTATTTACACTTTTTCTTTTATCTTCCACCTGTGCAGTAGTCTAAACAAATTAGATCGGGTCTGAACAATTTTAGTGTTAACTATACGATTGCACATCGACAACGGAAGGTTAAACAATGTTTTTTACGATGCTCTTTAAAGTTAAGAAAAAACAACAATGCGTTTTTTATAGGAGTTTGGATAAAGGACATGTTATATTTTTGTATGGAAGCTGGGCTTTGGCTGTGAACAGAGAAGAGATATTTTTTTATGAAAGTACATAAAATATGGAGCTTTCCTATATATTTTTTATTTTTTTTAAAAGCACCCTTCTATTGTTTTTTTTTTTTATTTAAATAATTAGAATTAAAAAATAAAGTTGCAACCCACAGTTGTTAACCCATAATTATTAATTCTGGCAACACTTCTATTGGATGACATTTATTGTCATTGTCAACGTCAGTCATTGTCAAAAAGTCAAATTCAATTCAACTTATTCAACTGTTGTCTGTTATTGTGACTGTGGTTCCTGTGTTTTTGACTATGTACCATTGTTTTGAGTTTTTTTTTATTTGACCTGGCTTTTAACAACAATAGATAGCGCTTTTGTGTGACAACTTTGACATGATTAGACATTGATGACATTACTGACAATGACAAGTGACAGCCTTGCTGACATACAGTAAATATTTTCTTTTATTCTATTGAGACAAGGGAATCAATGCCATACATCCAAACCATTAAGTTAATTCATTAATTTTATTTTAATTTAAGCCGTTTAATATTATTTTAATATTAGGATAAATATTATGCTTTCAAAAATGATATATATCATTTTTATTTCTAAGTTTTTTATCAGTTTATTAGTTTTTTAACAAAAAAATATCAGGATTTTAAATGTTTTATAATTAAATAATGGTGCTTTTTAAAAAAAATGTTTTTGTAAGCACGTCCTAGACAGTTTTCCCTATCAGAAAAACCGCACATGTAAGCGGTTCAAAAATAAAATTATTTTAAGCCCATTTCATAACATGTCCTTTAAATAGACTCGATAATGCAAGAAGTAGCTACAGGTGGCTTTATTAACATAGGTAGGTACCTAACTTTTAGGGCTATTCGACGGTCCCTACGTATAGGTAGGTACTATCGAAACTACAAAACCTCAGTTTTTATTTTATTATGTATGTACACCGATTACGCTGAGATTTATGATCCGATTTACGTGATTCTTCTTTAGTTTGATGCGGAATAGTTGCCATTTGGTCCCATAAAAATGTATTATTTTATAACCTTTAAGATAACATAATTTCACACATTTTAAGCAGATAAAATAAAAACTGAGATTTTGTAGTTTCGATAGTATAGGTACGTAGGGACCGTCGTATTATGCACTGTCGACCGGTCGCCAGCAACTTGGTCTCTCGGCGACCAAAATATAGGTTAAATTCAGTCGCTCGGCTTGGTCGCCCAGTTTCGTTGCCTATATTTTGGTCGCCGAGAGACTAACTTGCGATCGGTCGACAGTGCGTAACAGTTCTTAGAGGCGACTATTATTGCTAAAAATTGCTTTTTACCGCTCGACGCCATTTTTTGTTGTGCCCGATATCGCCGACGTAAAATTTTATAAGCATGCACACAAACATTTTACGCTAGTGTTCACTAAAATTAATTCTCTGACTACCGTTTGCCTTAATCTCTATGTTTTGGCTAAACGACTGTTTTATCAGATGGTGAAAACCAGCCTTAATCCAGTAGGCAATTCAGTATAGTTCTTTAGCAACTCACCTACCTATTCCAGTCCCAAGCTTGGATACGAAATTGTACCCAAATGTAATCATATTACAATTTTAAGGTTCGAAGTTAAAACCTGATAAGATTGCACGCCATCAACTGGTTACCCAAATTACCTATAACGGAAATCGAACGGCTGACATTTTTACGTAAAACCAATAAACTCGTATTTTTTTCTACACTCCGATTGGCACTTATTTTTAGACAGGAAGTTTCTATAAAACTTTATGAATCCTGTAATAAGGAACATAATACTTTTGATGTTTTTAAAAGGTCGTTTTAATTAGTAAAGTTCATAGTAATATTAATTAACTAGCGGCCAGTCCCGGCTTCGCACGGGTGGACATTTTTCCCGTTTTTGCAACATTTTTCATTTATGCTCCGCTCCTATTGGTCGTAGCGTGATGTTATATAGCCTATAACCTTCCTCGATAAATGGACTATCCAACACAAAACATTTTTTTCAATTCCATCCAGTAGTTCCTGAGATTAGCGCGTTCAAACAAACAAACAAACTCTTCAGCTTTATAATATTAGTATAGGTATAGATAGGTAGGTACCAGTCCGTTGTCGCTGCAAGACAAAGGCCTTATTCAGAGAAAATCGTGTTTGGTGAAATATTGGTGTTGTGGAGGACCGAGGTACGGTGTTCCTCCAACGAAAAGGGAGGATCTTCCAACCAGGCGAGTCTTATATCTGGCGGGATACAGCCCAATGGTTGATGTTGGAAAATTGTATATACAAGGTTAGTCAGAAAAGGGGTACTAAGCCGAAAGGGTGTTAAAGTACCTATAATAAGAGATAACTTTTGTTCTACAACTTCCCCCAAAACTCGATAGTTTAAGAGAAATAGCTTTTCAAAATTTTGTAAAACATATGCTAAAATCTATCTGTTTATAGCTATGATCAGCTGTTTTTTACAATTTAGGATTTGAAAATTAATTTTCTAAATTCATAACTAAAGCAGTAATGTTTTTTTTTTGAAAAAACTATAATAAAAGTCTTTTTTCATGCAAATAAAAATTACCGAATCTTGAAATTTTAACACTTGTTTTAAAATAGTCATCAGTGATACTTTAGGTGGCCCGCGGCTTAGTACCCCCTTCCGACTAATCTTGTATATTATCTGCGTATCAAATCTTGTTATCGCGATGCAGAATTCTGTGACGTCATATTTGAGATTTGTCATTATTGTTGCTGGAGTAACATCATCTCGACTATATTTCCCGAAGAGTTGGGCAGAGGTGTATTAACACCCTCATTTCGCCGATATGTTTAAGTCCCATATAATAGGTTGCGAGCCTATTGCCATCAACCGGGCACAAATCCAAACTCCGGGCTGCTACTGAGGAATTCCACACAGAAAAACCCAATAACACGTGTCCGACCTGGGGATCGAACCCAAAATCTCACGATCAGCAGTCGCGCTTGCCACCACTAGAGCAACGTGGCAGTTATTATATTTATTTTTTGATTATTTTTGTTCACAGTTCGTAGCGCATCCAAACGTCCAGCAGTTACTAGGAGCCATATGGTACGAAGGTCTACCAGGATTCAAGAGAAAAAACATCGTTGGACAATGTATACAGGTATTTTGCTAGCCGGTAGTTTCATAATCTATACATTTATATACTTAACTAGCGGCCCGTCCCGGCTTCGCACGGCTGGACATTTTTCCCGTTTTTGCAACATTTTTAATTTATTCTCCGCTCCTATTGGTTGTAGCGTGATGTTATATAACCTATAACCTTCCTCGATAAATGGACTATCCAACACAAAAAGATTTTTTCAATTCCAACCAGTAGTTCCTGAGATTAGCGCGTTCGAACAAACAAAAAGACCTACTCTTCAGCTTTATAATATTAGTATAGATTCCTGACTGACTGACTGATTCATCAACGCAGAGCCTAAACCGCTGGGGCCACAAACTTGAAATTTGGACAGTAGGCTCCTTTCATGACGTAGGCATCCACTAAGAAACAATTTTTGGAAATTCTACCCCTTCTTCTTCTTCTTCCTGCCCTTATCCCAAACTGGGTAGGGTCGGCCCGGCACAACATGTATTTCATAAATCCATGTTGTTAGAGGTTTTGGCTTATTGTTTTATGACCGGCCGCCTGCCTGACATCAACCCTCCTTGGGAATACTCGTCGAGCGTTCGCGTGGGTGACCCAATGTGCTTTCTGATATTATGCACTGGGCCCCAAAATGATATGCTTGTCAATCTTATTGTCGACAACTAAATAGACTATGTTCTTCTTGGTGGGGTATACTTGAAGTTCCTCGACCCACTTATTCAATTTTCCTAGGGACTTTGGTTCGGACATATCGTAAACTAATATAGCACCGTGAGCATCTCTGTAAAATCTTGAAACTTCTCGTACTCTGTATTCGACATCGTTTACAATAAAAATAAACGGCGAATGTACTAACAAAATCTAAAAAAAATTAAAATACTCGCAAAATAAATTTTAAAAAATATAAATTAGATGAAATGGAAATTCTACCCCTAAGGGGGTAAAATAGGGGATTGAAGTTTGTATGAAAAATCACGCGGACTAAGTCGCGGGCTAAGCACTAGTCTTTTTATACTATGTCTGCCGAATACATTAACGACACTTGATATTATTGTGACATTAAAGTTTTTAGTGTTATTTTAAAACAATATTCTGAAAAGTTCTTTTTAGAGGATTTAGTGAAAATGGATCTCTTTCATTTTTAACCGACTTCCAAAAAGGAAGAGGTTCTCAATTCGACTGTATGTTTTTTTTTGTATGTTTGTTTCGCTATATCTTTGCTAATTGTGAACCGATTTTAATGATTCTTTTGATATCTGAAAGAGTATTCTTTCGAAGTGGTCCCATTTATATTTGGTGAAGATCTGATAAAGAACTTCGGAGATAGACAATTTGAAGTCGGTTTTTTTTTGTTAAAAAGTTAATTATATCTGATTAATGAGTTTTTGGCCAAAGTTTAGCTGATTTTCTAAGGGTCATACAGACTCCGTCGTTACATCAATTTAAGTTGTTTTAACAGTCTATACAGCAAATTCGAAAGGGGAATATTTCTATTTTCGTTGTCAGATTTAGGGCCTCTTCGCTATCTAAATGTTTGGTTTATATTCCAATACTAGATGACCCGGTGAACTTTGTGCGACCTAAACCTTTTGATTTAGAATTTTTCCTAATTTTCTTTTTTCCTAAACCATCCCCGTACTGAGGGAAATAAAACAAAAAAAAATTGAAATCGGTCGAGCCATTTTCGAGTTATTGCGAGACTAACGCACGGCAATTGATATTTTTAAACATAATAGGTATTAGATTATCTCAATACTTACAAACCAATGTCTATTTAACATTTTGTATGATATTTAGAGATCGGATAATCGGAAGCATATTTACCTAAAGTTAATTTTTCACTACGAAAGTATGGAAAAGGCTTCTGAAAATAATTTATTAGAAAAAAAACCCGATATCACGGGATTGCATAACTAATCGAATGCATATGATTAGGTACTTGATTTTAATTTATAAACCCCTGATGCAAATATGTGTGTATGTAGGGTGAGGGGTGCATGTCTGTGTTAGTTAAAAAAAAGGTACAAATTTATGTACGTAAATAAATAAACATGCATCCAATTCTAAGTAAATATGATTCTATTCTACGGAACACTAAATTTGACGATCCCGGAATCGCAGGATTTTTTCGATACAAAAGTGCATTCCATGTTAGCCAACACCTGAACTTTAGGTAAATATGCATTCGATTATCCGATCTCTGATGATATTACAAAAAAATTTTTTGTTCATAGGTGGCAAAACTAGGCGTGATGTTCCCAGTATACTGCTCGATATACATGTTGGCTCCCAACTCGGAGTACGGCAGGTTCATGAAGAAACCATTCGTCAAGTTCATCTGTCACAGCTCTTCCTACATGCTGTTTCTAAGTAAGTATTAAAGCTCACCACAGATAGGACACTTGTCTGACAACCGGTGTAACCTTAGGATATCGGCATTGCCCAGTTACTGGGTTGCAGAGATCTGATGGCAGTCGCTCCGTGTAAAATACTGATATATAGCCGCATCTGGTTAGACTGGAATCTGACCCCAAAGATAGTTGGGAAAAGGCTAGGAGGAAGAGTTTACCGGGAGGGTCTACCGCCACCCTTGAGGTTGGAAATCCAAAAGGAATAATATTACCGGTCTTTGATTGACGATTCTAGACACAAATTTTACATGCAATGACACACAAGCTCGAAACAGCAACCAAGGCCATACAAATAATTATTCCGTGCGGGCAATCGACCCCGCTAACCGAAGCACAGAAGCCAGTCGCTCAGCTCAGAGCCGTTGTACGACTTTAGGGGAGTGATATTATTATGAAGATTCGAATGACGTTATTGCGACGCACGCTATTTCGAAAAACTTTACGAGTGGTTTTACGAGTGGTACGCCAGTGTAAAACAAATGTTTCACCAACAATAGAGGGGATCTGGAGCTCGCCGCAACACGCTCGCTTCTCTCGCTCGTTCGATTCTGGCGTACCACTCGTAAAGTTTTTCGAATTAGCGTGCGTCGCAATAACGTCGTTCGATAGAGCGGTTTTCAACTCAATGAGCTTTCGAACTGGCGTACCACTCGGAAAGTTTTTCTAAATAGCGTGCGTCGCAATAACGTCATTCGAATCTTCATATCACTTCTGACTTTAGACGCTTCTATCCTAAATCCAAGAAATAATACGGTTAAAAAAATCGGTGAGAAATATTTAATAAAGGTTCAAACTACACGGGGCAAAAAGGTTACATATTGACAAGATTGCTGACAAAAGGTGATTACCTTCATTCTTAAGGCAAAGGTGTCCGAGAATGCAGAAAGAACCTAAAATTTTGATTTTGTGACATAAGACGTTTCTGGTTTAGGAAGTTAGGGTACGTACCCATACTACGTGACCCATTTTATACTATTTTTTACCCCCCCCCCCCCGGTGACCACCCGTAGTATATGCCAATACCCCCCTCCCCCTCTAGTTTTCATGTAGTAATATATAGATATGGTTTTAAATCATTTTTTCCAAAAAACTCGAGATTTCCCCCCGCCCCTGTGACCAAGCGTGGTATTTTGAAGACCCCCCTCCCCCCCCCGGAATGGGTCAAGTAGTATGGGTACGTTCCCTTATTATGGTTAAGTACAGTAGCTGAATGAAAATGTTATACACCTTAAGGTCTATTTTTGCTTGCACAGTGCAAGAAATGAACTATTTTACCGACTACGTATTGTCAACATTATAGAAATGAAAATACAAGTATTTTTTGACAAGATATTGTGGTAACATGGTGACAGACAAGTAATGTCAATTTATTTACTTATCGATTTAATTATTGTCATGGTTTTTAGAACTCCTTAAATCAAATCAAAAACTCTACTACGTCATATAGAGGCAAAAGGCAATTTTGATCTTTGCTTATTCCTGCCCTTATCCCACACTAGGTGGGGTCGGCACAACATGTATTTTATAAATCCATGTTGTTAGAGGTTTTGGCTTATTATTTTACGACCGGCCTGAATACTCGTTGAGCTGTTGAGATGGGAATGAATACTCGTTGAGCGTTCGCGCGGGTGATCCAATGTGCTTGCTGCTTGCTGTGCACTGAGTACCAAAATGATACTTGTCAATCTTACTGCCGGCAACTAAGCAGACTATGTTCTTCATGGTGGAGTATACTTGAAGTTCCTCGACCCACTCATTTAATTTTGCTAGAGACTTTAGGTACTGACACATCGTAAACTAATGTAGCACCGTGAGCATCTCTGTAAAACTTGAAACTTTTTGTACTCCGTATTCGACATCGTTATCGTTCGATCTTTACTATCAAATAATTAAATATAATTTTCCATGCATTGGTCTGTTCCGTTCAACAGTTTGAAAAAGTAACATGTGCCCGCGATGTGGGTAAGGAATGAATTTGAAAACTGACGAACCTTTTCGTTTCTCTACTGTACATACTAGACGATGTTTAAAATCGGTTTTTTATAGAAGATATAGGTACTAAGCCGTGGGCAATTTATAGTACCTATCATAGATGACTGTTTTACATAAAGTGTTGAAATAACAAATTTTACAGTGGAGAAATAAAAAAAAGTTTATTTTTATTCCCATTAAAAGAATATTTTTGTTAAAATAAAAAAAAAACTACAACCCTTTAGATATGAATTCAGAAAATGGAGCTAATAATCCGTGACCCCTTTATATGACCTAATTTTTATTTGTTTCTACCAGGCGGACCATGTTTTTTGATTTTTGTACCCAGAAATCTGGTATTGCACCACAATTCTTTAAAGTATTGCTAAACAGGCTAAAATAGTACAACACAATTTAGAAGTCGCATTGGCATATTTGATCGAAAGCAAATTTGGGCGCTTATTATTGCGCCATTCAAACTCACGCACTCAGCTCGGAAGTGATTGGTTTTACGAAGTTATGCTGATGCGACATCTTAGTTGTGTCGTTACGCAAAATGTATGAAGGAATAAAAAAAAACCTTATTACGATTTTACATTTCTCATATTTTCTAACAAAGCAATAACTAAATGCGAAATGATAATAATTTCACATTTCTTCAACAATTCCATTAGTCAGATGAAACTCTATTTACTATAAATAATACAAATTCTTCGCCAAAGTGAAGTTGTTAACGGATGGTAAACATATTGTAATATTTCCTTGTTGCTCTATTACATCTCGTGTTTCTGAACGAATAGGTGTTAAACCTACATAGACTATAAATTTAATACCTATAACATAACAGTGATAGCCTAGGGATGTGACTGTTGGACTGCCAAGTTATTAGATCTAATGTTGCCGAACAATTGATAGTTTAAATTGAAAATCAGCTACTTCTCCGATAGCATGGTTCACGTCAATACTATTGACATGCATCAATAGTATCGATAATATCGATACTATCGAAACAACTAAAGATAATACTATCAATCGTATCGATACAATCGATAGTATTGCTTTGGAAGCTTGAATAGTACCTATATTATCGATACAATCGACAGTTATACAGAATTGATAGTGGCTTGTATTTCGATAGTATCGATAGTATTGCTTTTCAGAACTTCAATACTATCGATAGTAATGCACTTTGACAGCACTATTGCCATCTTCTTAGCTATCGATAGTATCGATGCTACCGATAGCATCGATAGTATAATCGATAGTCATACTTACTATCGTTGAACTATCGATAGACTATCGTACTGCTATCAATATTCGCCTATTGATCGGCAACATTAGATCTCGAGTTCGAACCCAAGGCACGCACCTCTGACTTTTCGGATCCATGTGCGTATTGTATGATTATCACTTGCTTAAAAACGGTGAAGGAAAACATCGTGAGGAAACCGGCTACCTGAGATATTTCTCGACGGCATGTGAAGCCAAGTCAGAGGCGGCATAAACTCTGACACCATGTTAGTCACTAACCACACGAAAAGTAGAAGAGTATCTATAATATAACATAATTAGCCCATAACTGTTCACGGGCACGGGCCTCTTCTCAGAATGAGAAGGGTTCAGGCCTTAGTCCACCACGCTGACCTGGTGCAGATTAGCAGACTACACACACCATCGAGAACTTTATGGAGCCCTCTCAGGTGTGCAAGTTTCCTCACGATGTTTTTCCTTCACCGTTAACGCAAGTGATAATCAAATTCTGATACGTACATGAATTCGAAAAGTCAGTGGTACGCGCCGGGATCGAACACAGACTCCTGCATGGAAGACAAGCGTTCAACCGTTGAGCTATCACTGCGTAAATTAGTATCTATATACTCTAACACCCATATTCTAAGACGTTCCTCCAAAATTTACTCGACTCGACTTCACCTTGACTCAGCCTTTCTCACTACCATCGGTAGTTATAGCTGACATAAATGTCCTCGACTCGAGCTTTTTCCTCATTCGAGGTAAGGAATCATCTGTCAAACTCAAGGTACCTCGGAACCTACCTTAAGGAAGGAATTGTCAAAGTTCGTATGTAACAAAAATGAATTTTGAAGACTTTATCGAATATGCTTACGATAGCCCTTACAAATATTTATCGCGACGTTAATTGCGCGATGCAGATAAACAAAATTATGACGTAATGACTCCACTCTACCTCGACTCATATGAGGACCCCTCAGTCGAGGAACCTCAAAGTTCACTCGAATTGCGACTAAGAATACAATTTTGAAGGTGTTTTTGAGGCCGTCCTGAGTCGAGTATGAGTCCAGTAAGTTTTGGAGGAACGTCTTAGAATATGAGTGTAAGTATTTAAAATAACATTTAAAAATAAGACCCATTATAGCTAAGAAATTTATGGAAATAAGCAACGTTTGCTTTTAGCAGGGATTCAACACAGTATTATGCTTTTATGAACCTTCGGTTACTAAGGATGACTCGATAGTTTAAGAGAATAACTTTTCAAAATTTCGTAAAAAATATGCTAAAATCTATCTGTCCATAGCTATGATCAGCTGTGTTTACTATTTAGGTCACATTTGAGGTCACGGATTAGAAACAAAATTTTCTGAATTCATAAGTAAATCAGGCATGTTTTTTTTTTAATTAAATTAAAACAAAAATCTTTTTGCATGAAAATAAAAATTATCGAATTTTGAAATTTTAACACTTGCTTTAAAATAGTCATCAGTGATAGTTTAAGTGGCCCGCGGCTTAGTACCCCCTTTCCGAGAGTAACACCCTCATTTTGCCGTTATGTTTTAAGTCCCATGTAGGTAGTAGGTGGTGAGCCTATTGTCATGAACCAGGCACAAATCCAAACCCCGGGCTGCTACTGAGGAATTCCACACGAAACAACCTAATAACACTTTGCCCGACCTAGGGATCGAACCCAGGACCTCACGATCAGCAGTCGCGCTTGCCACCACTAGACCAACGAGGCAGTCAAAAATGATTAATTAAGTAATTAATTAGTGTATGACAAGATGCATGAATGTGGATAAAGAGAAAGAAGTATGAAGGGATCATAGCATGTGGCATAGATAATATACTATATACTGGTAGCATGTGGCGTTCTATAGTTTCTGCCTACCCCCATTGGAAAAAGGCGTAAAATTAGCTTACAAGTTTATTTGTATGCCCAGTTTGAAAATTAAAAATGCTACCACTAGTAAACAAAACGATTCGTTTCTGGCTATTGGAACCGGGCGTTTTAGTGGGCTACTTTTAACTATTGTTATATTAAATAGAATATAGTTGAGTTGAGTTACCATTAAACATTCTCTATATCCAATCTCCTATACCGTGGATGCGTTTACAGACACAAATATCCACGTACACAAACGCTCTGACCCGAAACAAATATCGATAGGCCATACAAATATTTGTTCCGTGCGGGAACTGAACCCACAACCCGTAGCGCAGAAAGCCACTTAACCACTGCACCAAACGTATCGTCAATTACCTATTACACAGAAAAGCAACTATCACAAAACAGAGACGTTCTCAAGATTAATGTTGACACCAGGATCTGCTTATCTTAGGGGATAAACGGGGGAGTGGGACACACGTGCACATTTAGACGAGGATGTAACATTCCCCTGATTAAGGTAACATTGCCGGGGTAAGATTGGGATCAGAGGTCGATCCCGATGTTTTAGGTCGAATAAACGAGAAAAGAATTCGATACATTTAAAAACATCGTTTGTAGCATGGTAAATAATACGATGGTCTGAGTCACGATCAGTGTTATTATTGATTAACATCTTCAATTACAATTAAGATTTTTAATTCATCTTCTTTTTATTTTTTTTACATAGTACTAGCGAACCTGGCAGACGTCGTCCTGCCCTAAAATTTGGTGACATACCGACAGCAGCGCCACCTACCAGGTCCAATTGTGAATCTAAACCATCCAGGGCGCCACCCAAACGCATACAAAAAAAATCATTCAAATCGGTCCAGCCGTTTAGGAGGAGTTCAGTGACATACACACGTACAGTCGAATTATATATATAAAGAAGATAAAACAAAGTCACTCCCGCTGTCTGTACGCTTAGATCTTTTAAACTACGCAACGGATTTTAATGCAGTTTTCAGCAATAGATAGAGTGTTTCAAGAGGAAGGTTTATATGCCCCACATTAGTATCTACATTGCACCCGTGCGAAGCCGGAGCGGGTCGCTAGTAATGAATCTATACTAATATTATAAAGAGGAAAAATTTGTATTTTTGTATCTAACGAATAAACTTAAAAACTACTGGACCGATTTCAAAAAATCTTTTGCCGTTAGAAAGCTACTTTATCACTGAATTACATAGGCTACGGGCGGAGCCGTGAGGACACTGCTAGTATAAAATCAATTGCTAACTAACTTAACTATTTGCTATCTCGTGTTATTGGTTTATTTAGTTAAAATGGTAAATTGTTTAAACTTTTAGTTCAAAATAAAATATACTACTCGTATCACCACTGCGTTACTCGCTATGCATCTAATGCCGCCACAGCATAGAAATGATAATAATCTGAAAATAGCTTCAAACAAAGAATTCCTACCTAAACAGATGATACGGACTACAACATAAATAACTGTTAAATCTTGAATATTTCTTAGGATTTTTATTATAGTTTGCTTTTAATAAAACGGCTGTACGAATGATCCGTACTGGGGTGTGGGGTTCGATTACTGTGGTCCTAAATTAAGATTATACTCTGCCTAGCCTTTTACTATGTTGGGGTCAGCTTCCAGTCTAACCAGATGCGGCTGAATACCAGTATTTTACACGGAGCGACTGCCATCAGACCTCCGCAACCCAGTTACTGGGCAATGCTGATATCCTAAGGTTAGACCGGTTGTCAGACTTTCGTGATTCTAACTTCCCGTAGCGACTGTCATAGGTAGTCGTATGACCCCGGGAACGACTGTTTAATATTCTCTCCGAAGCACGGAGGGGTCTCGATGTGTAAAGAATGGTTACCCATCCACTGATTGGCCGCGGCAAGCGCAGCTTAACCTCGCAAATCGTATCATCCGCGCGGTTGGTATTTAGCCAGGAGCCCTAGATTAAGAATATGGCTCCAGATTACTGTAGTTAAAATTTCCACTTGTCAATTAAGCCACAGTATTTAATTATGTTCTTCACTTCCAGCTCTTCTATCCCTAGCATCTCAACGTGCTGACTACCTAGTCCTGGAATGGTCAGGGATCACCTGGCTCCAAGAGCTGGTGGACTACTGGAAGGAACACGAGCGAGGCTCCCTGCCCAGCATCATCGAATTCAGCGTCATCATCTACATAGCAAGTAAATTTGCGCTTGTTGGCATGCTTTTCAATATTTTACATAACATCACGCCTGTATTCCACGAAGGGTTAGGCAGAGGTGTATAGTAACACCCTCATTTCACCGTTATGTTTAAGTCCCATGTAATAGGGGGCGAGCCTATTGCCACCAACCGGGCACAAATCCAAACTCGAGGCTGCTTCTGATAAATTCCACACGGATAAATCCAATAACACTTTGCCCGACCTGGGGATCGAATCCAGGACCTCACGATCAGCAGTCGTGCTTGCCACCACTAGACCAACGAAGCAGTCAATATTTTACTGTGTGTGAAAACTAAACAAGTAAACCTTCGTTGTCGATTGTTGCACAAACATTTAGATGCATCTGACCTCGATTATAATGACGTCATAGATACACCCTCAGGGTACATCACACACGTATTGCAAGCAAAAATGGTTATATTCTAAATATATTACTTTTTTTTCTGATATACCAAGTTACATCTTTATTTTGATTCTAATTTTAAAATTCTTTCTAAAAAAAATGGAATCTTTTATTCATACAAACTTAATATTCGAATCACGTTTTACAAATTATACGTATTTATCATTTAAAAAATCATATAAAGAGACGTTACTAAAGCGTTTGTTTTTTCTTCTTCTTCGTAATGCCGGATTCACACTAGAGTTACCGTGCGTTCACACAGCGGACCTGTTGTAACAGATCCGTCGGCACTGGATGTGTTGTTCACATCTGTATCGACGGATAAGATAATAATGACGGATGCAGTATTTTTTTACTGGATTCGGAATACTGTCATGTACTTGGATGTGAACTTGCTCATACAACTACAGGCACCATCACCATAATAATAAAAAAAACTACGTTTAAAAAACCGACTTCTGAAACTGTTAATTTTATATTAAGTTATTTTATACATTTTAGTTTTAGATATTGGTTTTTTTAAACGTAGTTTTTTTTATTTTAGTTTTTAGTGTCTGTAATAGGTTGTTCTGTAAACTACAGTAGGTTTTTTCTAGATTACATCAGGTAGAATAATTACATTGTCCACGTAAACTAAAATGTTCATAAAAAAATTAAAATGTTCATAAAATGAAAACTACTGGGCCAAACTATGTTAAATTTTTATGGGACCAAATGGCAACTATTCCGCATCAAACTAAAGAATAATTACGTAAATCGGATCCTACATTTCAGCGTAATCGGTGTACATACAAAAAAAAACCCAAAAGAGAACAGAGAACCTCCTCCTTTTTGAAGTCGGTTAAAATGGATCCGCTAAAACGGATCCTGTAAACAGTTTCTGGGTGAACTAGCTGTTTCGTGTTACGTCCTACGCGTGACACGACACGTAAGTCCAGTGTGAATCCGGATAAGATATCGAAGGTGAATTTTACGTGTTTAATAAATTATTATGAACAAAATGGAACCTTACTAGTGGTGACAGCTTGCATTAATTATATCGTCAGTGGAAAGGTAAAAAGACTAAACCGCCAATATACCTACTTTACAGCAGAGAGATACAAAGTATTTTTTAAGAAAATAAACGTACTTATTTTTCTTAGAGTATACATATTAAATAGATAGTTTAATTATCTATTTAATATGTATACTCTAAGAAAAATAACTATGTTTATTTTCTTAAAAAAATACTTTGAATCTCTCTACTGTATGTATACGGTATATTGACGCTTTAGTCTTTTTACCTTTCCACGGTCGATATATCGCACCCTTAGTAATGTAACAACTCGAAATATCGAGTTTTTGAGTTTCTGTGTTAGATGGTCTCAATATCAACTGTTCTACCACTTGGCTTTCACAGAAAAAGAAAAAAGACAATATTAAAGCAAATACTGTAATTATACTGAACAAAATACCGTGAAAACATAGGGTTCCCTGAATCTTTAAACACGTTTTCCCAAAAATTAATATTTTTGAGTTGTGCCCTTACATTACTAAGGGTGCGACCGTGCGATATATACCTCTTTAACATGAAACACCGCACTGATCGTTACTATAATTCCAAAAAACACAGACAGCACATAGTTTTTCAGATCACACCTAATTTTTCTCTACTATATACCAAAAAAATATGTTTTTCTACCAACAACATGAAACTGACAACATAATTGTTACAGGTTTAGTCTGGGCAGAAATAAGATCGCTCTGGACAGGCGGCATCACGGAGTACATCAGTGATCACTGGAATATAGTGGACTTCATCACAAACGTGTTTTATATAGCTTGGATCAGCTTACGATTCTCGTCCTGGTATATCGTATCGGTATGTACATATTTTTGATTCTAAAGTCACAACTCATAACCGGTCAAAACTAATTTTGACTGCGAAAATCTGTCAAAATTAGTTTGGACTAAGAACGACGGCCAAAACTATTTTTGAATGATATTTCAGTTTAGTGATTTTGACTAACACTCATGGTCAAAACCACGTTTAACCGATTTTATTTAGTCAAAATCGCTATGGCCCAATATTTTTCAGTCAAAACTAGTTTTGACAGACGTCTTCAGTCGAAACTAGTTGTAGCTGACTTTCGCAATCAAAACTAGTTTTGACCGGTTATGAGTTTTAACTGTAACATATAACAAGAATAAAAACAAAACAAAACGTATCGTTAATGTAAGCGAATTTTGAATCGAAAATACAGCTGTCCTATAGCATTTTGGTTTATTATTTTGCGACATGCACAATTTTTAATATACATGGATATGAACAAAGTTTTCAATTTAATTTAATAGTATGTGCGAAACATACCCCGGACATACGCAATAGGTGGGACCAACAGATAGCCGTGCAAGTCGAATTCGCGTAAGTCGGGGTTCAACCTTGCATATAAATACGTATAAAGTTTGTGTCATAAACCGAATTTGCACTGCGTACGTAATGGTTTACGGAATTGGAATTGTTATTCCACACGGAACACGTTCGAACTTGTAAACCGAACACGCCAATGCACGCGATGATAAAAAAGAAAAACCGCGTATCTTCGAATTATCGTAAAACGGGGTAGCGTAAGTCGGGGTATTACTGTATTTCCAATTCGAAATTCACTTACATTAACGTTACTAATATCACATATATTATTAGAACGGTTACCTCTCTTAATCCCGAATTTTAATATTCCGAATATCATAATCCCGAAAACGTTTGGACATTTTTTCATAATCCCGTTTTTTAAAATTCCGAAGTTTTGTTTGTCATATACCTAATCGCAACTCCGAATTTCATTTGTCCATTTATTCATTTGTACGACGTTTTAGAATCGAGACGAATGAGTTCCAGACACACGAAATCTAAATGCACAAAATCCAGATGACCGTAATCCATATGCACGAAAGCCAGATTTTTAAAACACAAATTTTTGAAATACAGTTAATTGATATCCAGACAAACAATATCCAGATTTTTAAAATTATTTCCATAAGCTATTGGAAGAATTACAAGGTACTTAACCTTAACCTATCTGTAATGGGCAAGTAAAACAGAAGCGATTCGGTTCTGGCACTCGCCGGCCGCTGCCGCGGCACGCTCGCTTCGCTCGCTCGGCTCGTGCAGGGGGTCGCAGTTCTAACCTAACCTAACCTACTGAGTCGAATTTGACACTTAAACCTATCTGTAATGGGCAAATAATATGATTGTATGGGAACCAAATAAAAAGATTATGAAAATTTGGTAATAGTTTATTTGGAAAATGGTACGATGGGAAACAAAAAAAAGTATTCTGAGAATCTGGTATAACTATATCTGGATTATGAGAATATGGGAAACAAAAAAATACTTTTTGGAAATTTGGTTTTAGTGCACCTGGAAATTGATTCATCTGGGAAATTAAAAAAGGAATTTTAAAAAGTTGTCATTCATTACATACCAACCGTTTTCGGGGTTTTAAGATTCGGGTAACAGAAATTCGAGATTTCAAGATTCGGGTAACAGAAATTCGAGATTTCAATAGGTTACCTATTAGAACTCGTTGTATGTTTTAATTGCTCCAATTGTAGGTGTTCAACTAGTTTATGTGCATTGTGTATGTAATAACCAGTAATGTTCCGACATTCAGAACATACATTCCGAAAAAAAAAATTGTCGTAAGGAAGTCTCCACTTTTCGTTTCTGTTCCTTGAACTTTAGGCACATTAGCTCTACCTATTCCGATCACTGGTAATAACACTCATGATGCATGAAATCCTATGAGTGTGAAGCGAGAAAATTGATTCGACATGGTCTTAAAAAGTTTCAAAACGAATCAAAGCTTGACTTGCCCGTTTTATAGCGTAAGAGCCTATGCACACGACATCTTTTCTACGCGCAGACGATGCACGTTTATTTAAAACTCCATACATAAAAAACGTTACACTTGTTTTTTAAATCTGAAGTTTGACGCTAACGCGCGTCGTCTGCGTGTAGGAAAAACGTCGTGTGTGTAGGCCTTAAAAGCCCGTCCACACAGCGGATCCGTCGGTAATGGATGAATTGTTGCCGACGGATCAGTTAAAAAAATGGCAGCTGCGTCGCATCTGGCAGGCAGGATACGATAAAAATAACGGATCCAGTATTTTTTACTGAATTCGTAATACTATCGTGTATGCTCGCTCGTACAACTACAGGCGTCATCACCAAAATAAAAACGGATCCGCTAAAACGGGTCCTGTAAACAGTTTCTGTGTGAACTAGCTGTAAGATTCTATAAATATCGGATGTAAGGGACGTGCGGCGAACCGTAAACTATCGTACTTAGCGAACACAACATATTAAATTGAACCGAAAATAAATAGGAATTTTCTCGGAATTTTCCCAATATTCCGACAAAAAGAAAAAAAACATTTGCAATATGTTGCGAGGTATCCTAATATAAGTTATTTTTACATCTATAAAATGTAATATTAGGTACCTATTGAAAAAACAAAACGGAAATGTAGGTAAATTCCGAGAAAAAATTCCAAGTAGGTACGTAATTTCAATTACGAATAATATCCTAAGTTTTCGGTAAGTAGGTACACCGTCCCTTACACCCGGTATATTATTTTTATAACGCTTATAAATGTAATACAAAATACGATATCCAAAGGTGCCAGTATTTTAAATAGTTATGTCTAGGCTCATGCTAAAAGAAGACGACCTTATAATAATAATATCCCTTGTATTAATTAATTAAATTATCATTATTATACCATACTAGCGGCCCGTCCCGGCTTCGCACGGGTGGACATTTTTCCCGTTTTTGCAACATTTTTCAGTTATGCTCCGCTCCTATTGGTCGTAGCGTGATGTTATATAACCTATAACCTTCCTCGATAAATGAACTATTCAACACACAAAGATTTTTTCAATTCCAACCAGTAGTTCCTGAGATTAGCGCGTTCAAACAAACAAACTCTTCAGCTTTATAATATTAGTATACATAGATTGTTCCTACTCTGAACAACCTTATCCTATGGGTTAGCATGGGTTTTGTACAAAATAACACGTACTATGCCAATAATACCATATCACTGTGTTTATGGCATATTTGCTTCGAATATGTTCTCGGTCCCAGGTAGGGTTAGGGCTCGTTGACACGGCACCGCCGCCGCGCCGCCACCGCTCCGCCGCCGTGCCTCTGCGCTGTGTATACGAGACTCGTAAAGCCCTGGTATGGTTTCAAACGGTGGCGGCGCGGTGGCGGTCTCGTATACACAGCGCAGAGGCGCGGCGGCGGAGCAGTGGCGGCGCGGCGGCGCGGCGGTGCCGTGTACCCGAGCGCTTACGATTTCAAAATGGAGGAATGTCTGTCGAGAGTGCTTAAATGCCTGGTTTTACAGAAAAATGCCTGTAGATCTCTCTCATGTTTCAAAAGATTAGGCAGTTAGCAAGGTTCGTAGCGGGGCTGACGACACAGTCTACTCTGCACGTACCTACTTAAGTATAGTCACTCATAGACGCGTTTTGAATGCACCCTTAGGGCGCTTTCAATTTAGACGTTTCGTGTCGGACTGCTGCGGTGCCGAAGCGGTGCGTTTGTCGTAATGCGCACGGACGGTCGTTTGTTTTCATACAGAGAACGCGGTGCGGCAACAGTGCGTGTTGTCGAGCGTTCGCGGTACCAACGCCGCACTGCAGCCGCACCGCGTGCATTGTATGAAAACAAACAACCGTCCGTGCGCAATACGACAAACGCACCTTTTCGGCACCGCAACGGTCCGACACGAAACGTCTAAATTGAAAGCGCCCTTAATCCTAACTCAGACTAATGCCGGCCAGACGCTTGTCTAACCCTTAAAATACCTGTCAAATGCGACAAATGCCTATCGTATGGTTACCCTAGTCCTGGGTGTCATATGAATACCTACCTATGATAGTTGTTACGAGAAGTCTGAAGCCCGAAAGTCTGATAACCGGTCTAACAGGATATCGGCATTGCCCTGTAACTGGGTTGCGGAGGTCTCATGCCAGTCGCTCCGTGTAAAATACTGGTTTTCAGCCGCATCTGGTTAGACTGGAACCTGACCCTAACATGGTCGGGAAAAGGCTAGGCAGAAGATGTGATGACATGTGATGTTCAGGGTAACCTGGACCCTTCGCCCCTTTGAACTGTATGAATTGGGTCATGATAATAAGCTTATCGCCTATTACTCTATAAGAACTCTTACCAGCTCAATTTTTTTTTTATACTTTGTCCCATTCTATGTTCTCTTCTGTATCGTGGGTGCTTTTACAGACACAAATACTCACATGCATAAACGCTCAGACCCGGAACAACTATCTGTAGGCCTTACAAATATTTGTTCCGTGTGGGAATCGAATCCACGACCCGTAGTGCAGAAGCCATCGCTCAGCCACTGCACCAAACGCGTCGTCAATAAGTGCATAATATACAAGGTTAGTCGGAAAAGAGGTACTAAGCCAAAAGGCTGTTAAAATAACCATAATAAGGGATAACTTTTGTTCTATAACTTTCCCTAAAACCCGATAGTTTAAGAGAAATAGCTTTTCAAAGATTTCGTAAAAAATATGCTAAAATCTATCTGTCCATAACTATGATCAGCTGCGTTTGCAATTTAGGTCATATTTGGGGTCACGTATTAGAAACTTAATATTCTGAATTCACAACTAAACCAGGTATGATAATTTTTTGAAAAATCTAAAATAAAAATCTTTTTGCATGCAGCAAATAAAAATTATCGAAATTAGAAATTTTAACACTTGCTTTAAAATGGTCATCACCATCTACATATACTAATATTATAAGGAGGAAAGATTTGTATTTTTTTTATTTTCGGATTTTTGTATTTCTGTATGTAACAAATAAACCTAAAAGCTACTGGACCGATTTCAAAAAATCTTTTGCCGTTAGAAAGCTACATTATCACTGAGTAACATAGGCTACGGGCGGAGCCGTGAGGACACAGCTAGTCAGTGATACTTTAAGTGGCCCGCGGCTTAGAACCCCCTTTCCAACTAACCTTGTATACATATATATTTAACTGCATAATAGTGCGTTCAGCGTTTGGCATTCGTCATTCATTGTTAATTTGACGAAATTTTGTACACCATAGACTCCGGTTTCATTTATAAATGTAAGCTGTAACAAACTCCATTCGTTGGCGTTCGTTGACCTGGTGTGTCCGTATCTTTAAACAATATTATTATTAACTTTTTACCAATTATTATTTTCATAACATATCATCAGACCTCTATTCCCTGAAAGTTTGGGCAGAGGTGTATAGTAACACCCTCATTTCGCCGTTATGTTTAAGCCCCATGTAATAGGGGGCGAGGGCGAATATTCGAAAAATATTAACAAAATTTGAGAACGTCATTAGCATCATCCCAAAGTTAAGAATGCAGATGTTTAATACTATAGTTATGATAACAAAAACTGAAACTATACCGCTGTCGTCAAGCATAAGACAAGAACAAAAACAATCTGACAATACTATAACGTTAACAACCCGGGAGAAGAATGATTTGTTAAAATAATGTTAAAAAATTTCGAATATTCACCCGCGAACCTATTGCCGTCGACCGGGCACAAATCCAAACACTGGGCTGCTACTGAGGAATCCCATACGGAAAAACCCAATAACACTTTGCCCAACCTGGGGATCGAACCCAGGACCTCCCGATCAGCAGGTTGGGCCTGCCACCACTACACCAACGAGGCAGTTCGGTGACCACGTTGTCTTATGTTAGGTGACCATAGTTATAATCTTGTATCAAGAAAGGAGCCTATTTTACAAAATAAATGTGCAACGGCTTACTTCAAATCAAATAAAAACACAAATTGCATAACTCTCTTTTTTTAGCGTGACGACAACAGTGGCGTAGACCCCTGGTACCCTCGAGAGAGATGGGACTCCTACGACCCCATGCTCCTATCAGAAGGGGCCTTCGCAGCCGGCATGATATTCTCCTTTCTAAAGCTGGTCCATATCTTCTCCATCAACCCATACCTTGGACCTCTGCAAGTGTCTCTAGGAAGAATGATCCTGGATATCCTGAAGTTCTTCTTTGTTTATATGCTGGTGCTCTTCGCTTTTGGATGTGGTGAGTTAAAAATTATAACCATCAATCTTTTGAAAAACTGACTCCAATTGGTTAACGCACTGTCGTGTATGATGTTCACAAATTTGTGTATCTAGATGACATCATCATTCTCGTCAGGATTTTGGTTTTTTGACAATAGGGTATTTGACTGCTATAAAAAATGTACAACAATTTAGTATTATTTTAAAGAAAGTATAGGAAGAACATGGTATTTGAAAAAATAAATAAAATCTATGAAAAAATAGAGGAACTACACGCTTTAGATGTTTGTGAAGGAGGCATGTTCTATTCTCGTCGCGCGAAGCAGATATTGTACGGAATGATGTCAAGTTACTATGAAGTTTTTAAAGTATGACGTCATTATGGTAGTAATGTTTTCCCTGTCTAGTCAACAATTTTTAATCGTTTATAACTTGGGCATTTCATTAAATATTTCATTGGTTATTTCACTGTTGCTTATCATTTTTGAAATAGTTTCAATATTTTTAATAAATAAATAATAGTCAATACTCTATTACTGAATGGATCTAATAATAAAAAAAAAAAAAACTTTGGAACCAAATCTAATACTGCTCAAATCGTTTCAATTGGTTGACGCAGTTTCGAGTAATTAATGTATGAAAGACGTAAAACTAAAGTAAGATAAACTTGCTCGATTTAACTGTTTTGTTTGATGTAGGTTTAAACCAACTGATGTGGTACTACGCTGAACTGGAGAAGAATAAGTGTTATCATCTTCCGAACGGCATCCCGGACTTTGATGGTCAAGAACGAGCGTGCACAATTTGGAGACGATATGCAAAGTGAGCCTCTAATTACTGCAGATTTTTCTGTTGATAAAGATAAACTTCAGATTGATAATTTTTTTTTAAATTTTACAACAATAAATGACATGAACGGATGAACCCAGAAATATTAATAAGAAATTCTTAATTGTGCGTGTATGACAAGATGTATGAATGTGGATGAAGCGAAAGGAGTATGTAAGGATCGTAGCATGTGGCGTTCTATAGTTTCTGCTAACCCCCATGGGAAAAAGGCGTGAGTTTATGTATGTGTATGCATGTTATTAATATTTCTCGTTCAATCTTGCTTACGCATCATCTTTTCTAATATTATATTTCTTTCAGCCTATTCGAAACATCCCAGTCCCTTTTCTGGGCGTCTTTCGGTCTAGTAGACTTAACCACCTTCGAGCTTACCGGCATCAAGAGCTTCACCAGATTCTGGGCGCTCCTGACCTTCGGTTCCTACTCGGTGATCAATATCATCGTCCTCCTGAATATGCTGATCGCTATGATGTCCAACTCCTATCAGATTATTTCCGTAAGTAATAATTTTATGAAGAGACTTTTCGATTTGTCGTTTCATTGAACTAAATCAAGGCCAACCCATTTTTGGATGGGCCAAAATGCTGCTACATTTTGGCAGGCCACTGCTCTTATAGTTAACTTACCATTCTTATAAGATAAATGATAACATCCAACACATGGGCTTATACAGAGTGGATAGTGAGATGGGGCACTAAGGACAGCTACCTAACAGTTGTGGCTACAGGAAAACATTCTTAAGAGACTATCCATCATTTTAGAAAGATGTTGAACTGCGTTCACTCATTTTGGAATTCCCTTCGCGGGTAAATTGAAGTGAGTTGGCGGGCCAGTCTGTGGCCCGCGGGACTGAGGTTGGCCTACCTTGAACTAAATATTAATAAATTGGCATAATTTATTTATTAGCTACCACGAGCATGAACTCTTTTTATATTCACAGATACGTTCAAAGCTTTCTATGCATTCTAGAATTTGTTTATATAGTAAAATATCGTACAAAAATGCAACTTCATTCAGTGGGTGTTGAATGAAGTTTGATTAATTATTTCATGATGGGGGTATTTGTGTAAAGTATATCGATTACACATAAAATTCCTGAGATCGTGTATTGTGCATATCAAGGAAGAGATAAAGTTAACAGGATGGAAAACAGAGTCATCTTGTCTACTAATAACAATAAACTGATAAGAGTGATCAAGGTATCCCATAAATTATATCTTTCTCAGGAACGAGCAGATACTGAGTGGAAGTTCGCCCGCAGCAACCTGTGGATGTCTTATTTCGAGGATGGGGACACAGTGCCTCCTCCCTTCAACATCATTCCCACGCCCAAGCACTTCATGTGCTGGATTAAACAGTTCATCACTAACAAGGATCGGGGGTCTATTATTGTAAGATACACTTTTTTTTTAAACTTTGCTCCAAACTAGGATTTCTCCTGTATCGTGGGTGCGTTTACAGACACAAATCTTCACACGCACAAACATCCAGGCCCGGAACAACTATCTGTAGGCCATACAAATCTTTGTTCCGTGCGAGAATCGAACCCACAACCCGTAGCGCAGAAGCCGATTGCTCAGCCACTGCACCAAACGTGTCGTCAACTTTTTATTTTACTTTTGTGTCAAGCCTAAGTAGTGATAGCCTAGCGGTTGAATGCTTGCCTTTCATGCAGGAGTGTCTGAGTTTGATCCTGGCTCGTACCTCTGACTTCAAATTCATGTGCGGATCAGAATTTGATATTTACTTGCTTTAACGGTGAAGGAAAAACATCGTGAGGAAACTTGCACACCTGAGAGGGCTCTATAAAGTTCTCGATTGTGTGTGTAGTCTGCCAACCCGCACCAAGCCAGCGTGGTGGACTAAGACCTAAACCCTTCTCATTCTGAGAAGAGGCCCGTGCCCAGCAGTGGGACAGTAATGGGCCCGTGCCCAGCAGTGGGACAGTAATGGGCAAGTTGCTAGTAATGTATATCGATAATTAAGTTTTAGGTACCTATTATTTTTGAGTTTATTTAATTATATAAAGTTAGATAACCTAATAGTCGGAACGGAGAAAAATCTGACCACTTTAGTTTCGTTAACGATATGAATAAAGCGATTAATACCATGATGTCAAAATCTGTAGATGAATAAAATGAGACTCGCATAGGTCTTGACAAATTCTAAAAGTTCAAAGATAATAATATTACTGATCATATCGATGGCAGCAAAGTATAAGAAGACATCTACAAAATCGCAACTTTACAGGAGAGCACATTTAGTAAATAGTGTCCATTTTGAGAGTTATGGACCGATTAACATGAAATTTTCTATGACGCATTAAAATAACGTTCTTCATTGATTTTATAACAGTTTTTATCGCTATATTATTGTTTTACTGTAATAATGTAGATGTATTTTTTACTCTGAAAAAACTTCGACGTAGAAGAAGACATCTGCCTGATATCCGTTTATACGTTATCATAAAAAAGCGCCCATTCCATTTAAAATGTCTAATAAACTAAGATAATAATTTACAGTAATACTTTTAAGGATATTTAAAGAAAATCTAAGCAACATGCAAACATTATTTTCCTTTTTTGGGCAAATTTTGTAAATATCTTTATTTACTTTGCATTTAACATTTTAAATGAGTTATCTACCACTAAACTTCATCTATGTCTATCAGTTAAACTAATTTATTTAGTTCCCAACCCACGCAAAATATATTTTTTTAAATAGAAATACATTACATTACTATGTTTTATTTATTCACAATAGGTCTTTCTTATAGAAAATAACTATGAAATGTATTTTTTTAAGTATTACAAACATATTACAATTACAAAAATATTATCAAAATATAATTTAAAGGCACCATTGGCAAATAGGTACACATCAGAATGATATAAAATTAAAAAGAAACATAAAAACAAAACAATACTTTAAACTTAACAATAATCAGCACTGTCTTCTTACTACTTCTAATAGAAAAAGTTCAATGTCCGTTTCTACTGCGATGTTTTTTAAAAATCGAGTGTAGATGTCTTCATTTACGTGCCAGATTTTCTTTATTATTTTGAAATTTGAAATTATTTTAATACATACTTGTAGATAGGGTTGATATAAGCTCATTTTTGTAAAAAAAAGCAGTTCAGAAAAAATGTAGATGTCCGTGTCTACTTTGCTGCCATCGATATTTTGTTTCGTGCCGGTTTCAAACAATTTTCTCTATTTGACGCCCTGGAGTAATAAACGTAAAAAAATCTAAGCATAGTAGACGATGAATGTAAACCACGGCCAGGTCTGAATGTACTATTAGATGCACTGGAAACTTCTGGAGACACTATTAAAACCTCTCTTCCACAGAACAAATCTCGCGAAAAAGCCCGTCAAGAACACGAAGCTGTGATGAGAGTGTTGGTACGAAGATACGTCACAGCCGAACAGAGGGCCAGAGACGAGACCGGAGTCACCGAGGATGACGTCATGGAGATCAGACAAGACATATCTACGTTAAGATACGAATTGATAGATATACTACATAACAATGGAATGAAGACACCGAGAATTACTATGCAGGATGCTACTGGTAAGATTTTGTTGACTTGTTTTGAGACGAATGAGATATTTAATGACCTGGCTGTAGAGATAGTTTCCAGTTTTTGTTTGACTCTTTGAATTTGAATAACAACCGCGCCGATCGTAAGATTTGCGAGGTTAAGCTGCGCTTGCCGCGGTCTGTCCGTGGATGGGCGACCATTTGTTACACATCGAGACCCCTCCGTGCCTCGGAGAGTACGTTAAGCCGTCGGACCCGGGTGTCATACGAATACCTATGACAGTCGTTATGGGTAGTCAGAAGCCCGAAAGTCTGACAAACGGTTTAACCTTAGGATATCGGCATTGCCCAGTTACTGGGTTGCGGAGGTCTGATGGCAGTCGCTCCATGTAAAATACTGGTATTCAGCCGCATCTGGTTAGACTGGAAGCTGACCCCAAGATAATTGGGAAAAGGCTAAGAGGAAGTTTGACTCTTTGAATTTATACCTTGAGCAGAGCAATGTTTACAATTGTGCAACTACTTCTATTTCCTTCTGATTAATTCCTGTTCTAGGTCATTCTTGGCAAATCCTTCCTTTCGCGTCTTCTTAGCTTATGTTACTAAAGTCCCGTCACGCCTTTTCCGTCCTTTCTTACCTTTTTTAGTTACTAATATTTGCTTCTATCTTTCTTGCTTTTCCTTTTTTTATCATTTGTTTCCAAAATTTATAATATCTATACTAATATTATAAAGAGAAAAGATTTGTATTTTTGTATGTAACGAATAAACTTAAAAACTACTGGACCGATTTCAAAAATTCTTTAGCCGTTAGAAAGCTACATTATCACTGAGTAACATAGGCTATATTTATTACTGGAATAAAACTTCTTACGCGAGCGGAGCCGTGAGGACACAGTTAGTCCACAATAAAATTACAAACTGAATTGGTTTACCCCATAAAAAAATGTGTGCTAATAAGCGAGAATGAAGTAATGTGACTTCTGAATACGGAATAATATCTACCTTCCTTGTTGCAGTCGCTGGTAAAAAAGGCAAAGTGATGGAGAGGAGGATTCTAAAGGATTTCCACATTGGCATAGTGGAAGGGATAATAAAAGACGTGATATCTAAAGAAAACAAACCTAAGGATGTGTTTAGCCAAATCGCTAAGGCTATTGTCAGGAGAGGAAGCACTGATAGGTAAGAATAACGTTTTATCAATTACGTCATTGGTCTTATGGTTGTAAGCGTGGCAGCTGAGCCTGAGGTCCTGAGATTGATTCACAAGTTACCAAAATGTTATAGTTGTTTTTTTGTTACAATTTTTTCAGTAGTACTTTTAGATTTGAAATTGAGCCCAAAAAATAGCAATAGAATGCCTATTATTACATGGGACTAAATAGTTATCAGCAAAATGTGGATGTACAAGACTGCACCAATGTCTACCTTGTGATTAATGTATAATTAAAAAATATTGGAATAAATTTAAGTAGTTTTCATGCTGACGGGCCCATCCTATTTTTAGGCTGTTCATTGACCCATACAATTGCAACAGATGCGTCTATTACAATTTTTATGGACGGATGAACTAAAAGCTATAGCTTTATCAATGTTTCAGTTAAAATATTATGACATGGTGTTCCTAGAATCTATCTATCACCTTATTAGTCACTGTCTAATACATGATAATGATATAATTTTTATATCAATTCTGTTTTGAGCTCATACTGATCCATTTTAAAGGTATTATTTATTATTTAATTTGATTAATACTACTTACCATTGGAATTCAGAAATAAACATTTATGTAGATAAATAACTTGGAAATCAACGACCTGATTAAGTTTGTCATACCATAGAAAATTACCAGCATGAACATCTATGGCTTCTCCAAATCATTTATTAAATTATGATTATAATTACAATTTTCTAGCAAAAAACGCGACTGGAACGCCCTGGTCCGAACTAACACGGCTCGTAAGGATCCTATAGGGACCACAGCTGAGGCAGAGACGAAGACAAGAAGTCGGCAGTCCCTCAGGGCCCACATTCTGGAGAATATGGCCTCCAGGACTATAGACCCGCAGAAACTATTAGGTATGGTACATTTTAGGGATCTAGAAATTCTTGTTTGTGTTTGTAGGGGAACAAAGTGTGGTGTTCCACCTACGAAAAGGGAGGATCCTCCTACCAGGCGGGTCTTATGCCGGGCGGACCACTGCCCAACGGTTGATGTTGGGAAGTTGTATAGTATTTGTGACATTTCATCTGACAGGTGTCATTGTTTTGTCGCTGTAGTCTGCTAGACATTCGTCGTGCTGGGTAGTTCCCATGTGGCGTGATAGATGGCGCCACATGTCCACTTTTATTTGTATGTTAGTCTAGCCAGAATTGCAGTACCAATCCGTTCAAAAGAATTTCGTTGTGAAAATCAGAAATGTCATATTTTTTCTATACAGGGTGTAAACGAAATCATGTAATTCCTTCGAACCTCGTGATGTACTTGCAGACATAGATTAACCCTGCACGGTAAACATTTGGATTCAATTTTAAAAAAACATACAAGACGTAAACATTTGTTCTTAATGTGAGGCATTTTAGCGCCCCGAGTTAAATAACCGCGCGGCGAGCCATAGCCGCGCAATTCGCTCAGGGCGCTAAAATGCCTCACGTTAAGAACACAAGTTTACTTCTTGTTTTGTTTTTACTTTATTGAATCCAATTGTATCCCGTGCATAGTAAATCTATGTCAGCAGTACATCACGAGGTTTGAAGGAATTAAATGATTTCGTTTACACCCTGTAGAAGAATTGTTTGGTCTCGTATCCTCTTTTATCGATATTCTAATTTACCATTTTATACAGTCGTAAAACGATACTAAAATATTTATCCACTTTTCTATATTCATTAACCAGCTTCTTCTTCTTTTCGTGTGCTTAGTGACTAACCTGGTGTCAGAATGTATGCCGCCAATGGGCCTCTGACTTGGCTTCACATGCCATCAAACAAATATCTCTCAGGCATGCCGATTTCCTCACGATGTTTTCCTTTACAGTTCTTAAGGAAGTGATAATTATTCAATATGCACATGAATCCGAAAAGTCCTAAGTGCGTGCTTTGGGTTCGAACTCGAGACCTATTACTTGGCAGTCCGACGGTCACAACACTAGGTTATCACTGCTATAACTTAACCAGCTGATCTCCTGCGACTGTGCCCGCGTAAATAACTTGACTACAGCGCCACCTATCGGATCCTAGCATAGCCATGAATCATTGGGTCGATAAAACAAATATATTCTGTAAATATGACCTCGTGCTCGGGGTTCGTGGCTAATTACCAACCGCGCAGATCATACGATTTGCGAGGTTAAGCTGCGCTTTCTGCGGTCAGTCCGTGGATGGGTGATTGTTCTTTACACATCGAGACCCCTCCATATCTCGGAGAGCACGTTAAACAGTCGGTTCCGGGTGCCATACGAATACCTACGACAGTCGTTATGGGAAGTAAGAAGCCCGAAAGTCTGACAACTAGTGTAACCTTAGGATATTAGCATTACCCAGTAACTGTCTTGCGAAAATCTGATCGCAGTCGCTCCGTGTAAAACACTGGTTTTCAGCCGTATCTGGTTAGACTGGAAGCTGACCCCAGTATAGTTGGGGAAAAAGCTAGACAAAAAAATAAGACCTCAATTGGTCAAGTGGTTTAGGATATTAGATACACGGTGACTATCAGACGCACCAACGATTATATCGGGTGTAAAAATACCCTTATCTAAGCCGAGAGCCACGTATTCTTCCCATCATTACGAAGATTTTTTGGTATTGGGCCAAACGTGGGAACCGACTGGTTATGGAGATATTGAAGGTCAGAGTCACCATAATTTTGAACGATTTTCACGAAAACTAAGTTTAAATGTTATTACCAAACATTCTTCTATACAAACATTATCAACATTTTCGAAATGTAGGCACATTGCTCGCTATAATTAAAAGCTGTTTTTAATACCAAAAAATAAACGTCGTTTCCCAGCAATTATTTTTGCTGTATACTTAGTTTGATGTACAGTATGCGTAGACTTCGGCTTCGTTAAGGCTATTTTTACACCCAGTATAATATTGTTACTATAATAACTTTCTTCTTTTCAGAATACAACCCCCAACTAGCCGCAGTGTCTCCATGCACGAGGGTAGCGTACGCCAAGTTTATGAGGAGCAAGATCCGGTCGGACTTCAACGAGAGGGAGAAGAGCCGGAGACCTTCAGCGGATTTCAGCTTAGAAGACGAGGTCTTTGAGGTTTCGAAGAAACGAGACAGTTGTAGGAGATGTAGCGGTGAGTGGAGAATTCCTAATTTCGGCCCATGTTCAGCAAGGGACGTTTGGGGCTCGTGGCTAATTGACACCGCGCAGATCATAAGATTTGCGAGGTTAAGCTGCGCTGGCCGCGGTCACTCAGTGGATGGGTGACCGTTCGTTACACATCGAGACCCCTCCGTGTCTCGGAGACCACTTTAAGCTGTCGGTTCCGGGTGTCATACGAATTCCTATTACAGCCGTTTCGGGTAGTCAGAAGCCTGAAAGTCTGACAACTGGTCTAACCTTAGAATGTCGGCATTGCCCAGTAACTGGGTTGCGGATGTCTGATGGCAGTCGTTCCGTGTAAAATACTGGTATTCAGCCTCATTTAGTTAGACTGGAACCTTATCCCAAACATAGTTGGGAAAAAGCTAGGCAGAAGAAGTTAAGTAATTAAGTAAGTTCAGTTCTGTTTTGTTCAAATCAAACGGGTCCTGTTTGCTTTGAACACGTCACTACACGTGTGGTTTGAACACGTCGCTACACGTGTGGTTTGAACACGCCGCTACACGTGTGGTTTGAACACGTCGCTACACGTGTGGTTTGAACACGTCACTACACGTGTGGTTTGAACACGTCGCTACACGTGTGGTTTGAACACGTTGCTACAGTTGCAGTAACTGATCGGAACTGTGCATGCAACTGCGATCGCGAGCTGAACGCTTGGGTTTAAGGGCTTGTACACAACCCTGCGATGCGACGTCGCATCGCAAGAACTTACGAATTGATTCGCGTAATTGATTTTTCCTATATCTTCTTATCAGTAACAGCAGTGCGCAAATCTTTTTATGCAAATTTATTCTACCTAGTATAAAATACGTTCAATACGGTTGACAATCGTCAAAGGATTGGTCATCCGAACCTTAGAAGGAAGACGCCTTACCGCACGAAATCGCATCGCAGCAATTTGTGTCGCAGTTTTCTGCGTTGCGAATTCGCATCGCGCCGATTCGCAGTTTTGTGTACAAGCCCTAAGCGTACCTTTAATCAGTGACAAGAATAAAACTCGTTGGTCTCCATAATTATCAAGAGTATGCTCTTTTTTACAGGTCGATCATTCCGTAGCAGAACACCGATCCCTGAAACTTCAGACGACGAAGGGCTGGACGAAAACGAAATACAAGTGGAAGCCGACATTGAAGACAAAGGTTACATGACATTTTAACTGTATACGGAAATACAAATGTGTGATTTGCTGTGCCTGCGGTTCTGCCCAGGTGGAACTAGTTTGTAATTTTCAAACCTGGGGATCGAACCCAGGACCTCACGATCAGCAGTTACACTTGCCACCACTAGACCAGCGAGGCAGTTAATCGAGATAGTTTTTTATTTTTATTTAAACATTTGTTAGACAACCTACAGACCAATGAAATGTATTCAACCATATTATAACTAAGTTGCTATTATTTTTGCCTTTTTTGTTGCCTTAAATAAGCACACCATAGGTTATTTATCTAAACTAATATTATAAAGAGAAAAAAATTGTATTTTTGTATGTAACGTATAAACTTAAAAACTACTGGACCGATGTCAAAAATTCTTTTGCCATTAGAAAGCTACATTATCACTGAGTAACATAGGCTATATTTATTACTGAAATAAAACTTGTTAGGCGGGCGGAGCCGTGAGGACACAGCTAGTACCAGATAACTTACAACTTATAATTACAGCTTGAAAGAGCAAATCGTGAAATCACCAAGACTTGAAAGTCGCAGCTAAAGCAGAGATTTTGGTAAATTCCTAGTGATTTAGCTAACCTGAACTAAATCTACTAACGGTGACTAACTCACTGCTAAAAATACTAACACGGGAGTCGTTTTTAGCTTACTTCTTCTTTTCGTGTGGTTAGTGACTAACCTGGTGTCAGAGTTTATGCCGCCTATGGGCCTCTGACTTGGCTTCACATGCCGTCGAGAAATATCTCTCAGACATGCCGGTTTCCTCACGATGTTTTCCTTCATCGTTTTTAAGCAAATGATAATTATTAAATACGCACATGAATCCGAAAAGTCAGAGGTGCGTGCCTTGGGTTCGAACTCGAGACCTATGACATAAGACAATATGCGAGGGTGTCCACTGTTAGATGCTAATTTATGTACGTTAGTTTGTGATGTGTTTAATTGATCGCCATAACCATTTACTCAAATAATTATTAATAATTTTATCCACGAATTGTATATCTTTGAATTTAATTTTTGTATTGTATGTTATTTGAATGCTTATTTTATTTTAATATTTATAATTCTATGTTAATTAATGTAATTGGACCTGTGCCGTTTTAATTAACTATAAATAAATAAATAAAAAAATAAAAAAATAAATGACTTGGCAGTCCAACGGTCACACCACTAGGCTATCACAGCTAACTAATAAGTTTACTAATAAGTTTTAACTTAACAAACGAATGGTCTGGCTACACGCTCAATTTTACATACACATACATAACATCGCGTCTGTATTCCCCGAAGGGTTCGGCAGAGGTGTATAGTAACACCCTCATTTCGCCGCTATGTTTAAGTCCCATGTAATAGGGGAGCGAGCCTATTGCCATAAACAATCCACGTGATTGCTATTTGTCAGCGAACTGCTCAAGCTGGCTACCGAATTTCAGCTTCATAATCAGCCCATTACTGTCCCACGACTGGGCACGGGCCTCTTCTCAAAATGAGAAACGTTTACGCCTTAGTTCACCACGCTGGCCTGGTGCGGGTTGGCGGACACTTATCATATTCATAGCATCACGCCTGTATTCCCCAAAGGGTTGGGCAGAGGTGTATAGTAACACCCTCATTTCGCCGCTATGTTTAAGTCCCATGTAATAGGAGGGCGAGTCTATTGCCATTAATCAGGCATAATCCAGACTCCGGGCTGCTACTGAGGAATTCCACACGGAAAAACCCAATAATACTTTGCCCGACCCCACCAATCAGCAGTCGCGCTTGCCACCACTAGACCAACGAGGTATTTAATACAACATGTAACGTAATTAACGCACACCCTCAAACACCCCAATTAGAATATTATGTTATAATCATAATACATACACTGAAATTTTAGTTTAACATGTACCTATATGCATTGTTATTTACTAAATTAACGTTCTTGAAATAAGGTTTATTTTTCTTTATTTTGTATTGAATGACGGAATTTGTATTAATACATATAAAAATGCACTTTTATAAGTCTTTTTCCCTTGATTTACGGTCCGTTTCAGTTTGTTTTAACTGTACAGGGGTAAAGTGACTAATTTCCGTAATTTTAATTATTTTTGGGATAAAAAATTACTTATATTAAAAATGATAGAAATCGATTCAGTAAACGATTCTGAACAAACTACTTTCAGGATGTGCGTTAATTATGTTACATATTGTATAATATAAATAATCTATCATTTTAATTAATAAGTTCCAAAAGCGATAACTTTTCAATTACCGTAACGTAGAAATTCACAATGACGAAGTTTATTAACAAACATTGTTATTCCAACAAATGATTCCATCATTAGATATTCATAATGTTATTACTGCTTTTAATCAAAGGGTCTGTGACCTTAGAAAGTTAATAAATAAGATGAAGACGCTTCCGGTTAGAATAAGATATTATTTATTTAATATCGCGCAATCGACGGACGAATAAATTAAGGGCGAATGCGAATGTTGGAAGTTATTTAATTTTCAGTAAACCGCCAATATTACTGCAGCAAGTGCTCGCTTCCCGGTTCCTAAAAACAAAAACGAGTCGTTTTGATAACCAATGGTAGCGTTTTTAATTGCCAAACTGTGCATTATCGACTCGTAAGCTAACTTTACCTGTGGTAGCTACTTCCATATGGGAGGGTCTACTATGCTAATCTATGGGGTCTTTGCTTCATTATTGGTCAAAATAAAAGAGTTTTAACTATAACCAGTAACGCTCCGTAAATTATAGATATTGGCCATTTTTTTGCTGTGAATGTGGATGGAGCCGACTTGCTGTGGATGTGTCCACAGCTTGTGCAAGTTAATTTCCGCAATTTTACTTGCAAGAGAATTTGGCGCGTACGACACCGGTTTTCATACATTTTTGAGCAGAAATCATGTCTCCGGCTCTAAAATGCATAAGAACCACTATCGTATAGTCTATTAACTTAACATTATTAACTTATGCATTCTATGAGTATAACAGAAAAAAATTTAGTAAAAATAGACTAATGATTTGACTAAAAATAATTGCATGTGGTCTGACTGCACCTTCTACACTGTCTAGATCTTAACTTTCAGCGTATCTATGCCAAAGACTTAACCTCATAATATTCTTCCGAAAATTGTTATAGCACAGCTTTTTCAGACCTTTATCTTTATTTTAAATTATTAATACTCTCTAGGTTCCGAAGGAGGATCAGAACAAACTCGCCCTCTGAAATCATCGTCCCAAGAGCCATCAGAACCGAGCACTCCAGCCTTTGACCCAGCAGACGGCAGCCGACTGCCCCCACCAGCGGAATTCCAGACCACAGACCACGTCATCACCATAGAACCGGATACCCCGACAAAAACCTTATACATCACTCAGGAAGAGGACTCCAACCTTCAAAAGCCTATCACTCCGACTCCAAGTATCCATTCGCAGTCCGAACAGATCTTATCAGCTTCGAATTTAGAATCTCAGTACCAGCAAATGACATCAGAGCCTCCAACTGTCATAGTGACTCCAGATGTCAGTGAATCTGAACGGTCTCCCGCTAGACCTTCGCTTAGTACTCCAAGGTCTGCGAGGGTCAGTCCATCGGCTTCACCAAGTTATGGGAGGGATAAGGGCAAGTCGACAGTGACCGGCAAAATTGTTTCTGGATGGCTCTGAGCTTAATTTAGGCCTAATATTAGAAATGGATGCAGTCCACATAGATAGAAAATAATTATTTAAGAAGAACAGTCCTGTGGTTCCTTTTCTCTCTCTTGTAGCCACGAGCTTATACGAAATAGCTCATGCTGTGGTGAAAAGGTTACCCAGTCAGCAAGGCTGGTAGTGGGGCTGACTGCCCAGGGTGCGCCGAACGTACTTAAAGACCAAGCCACATCTGACGGAAGATACGTCCACGATCTTCCGTTGCGTAATTTTCTCGGGGAATTTTAATAAAGCAATTTCGGTCAAATGCGTGTGGCGGCATCTACATGACATGAGAACTACGCAGCACGATGATTGTCTAGCAGGCTACAGCGACAACAATGACAGCTGTCAAATGGAATGTCACAAATCCTGCATCGCGATATCAAGATTTGACACGCAGATAGTATAATACAACTTCCCAACATCAACCGTTGGGCAGTAGCCCGTCAGGCATAAGACCCGCCTGGTAGGAGGATCCTCCCTTTTCGTAGGAGGAACACCACACCTCATTCCTCCAAATGTGTACGGTGTGAGATGTTTATCAGGAATTATGTGTACCTGTGGAAGATGGGCGACGTATCTTCCGTTAGATGTGGCTCGGCCCTAAGTATCGTCACTAGTGGAGGCTCTTTTAATGCACCCCAAAATATCCTAGTCATCACGATTAATAAATTGTGGGCTGAATCATATTTCCAAATCGACGTATTAGTGAGATATCCTATTGTTAGAGCAATAACTAGATTATTATCAATATATTGTCATAGATTTACTGAGACCATCGAGGTTACGAATTCTAGTTCCAAAAATTAAAAAAAAAATGGTATGCCTTTTTTTCTATAGATATTCGACGCTTGTGATCTCGTCTTGCGGACCGTTACTACGAAACCGGGCAGTTATTGGCGAGACCTGTAGGGTCTCCAAAATTGGTTAGGCGAGCTCTTTGCTACATATCATGCATTACATATCGTATTAAGGTTTTCGCACGTTACAGATAACTTTTATTGAGACACAATTAATCCTAGCATTTTTTTTTATTTACTGTCCGTAAATTATAGAAACTGTTATAATATGTGAATTTATCTAATTCTATAAATGAGGAGGTCAGGAACAAATAGTGTCATTTACACTTTTGGCTCGAAGCTTTCTTTTTTTTCTCATTGGACTCAAAGCATTAGATTTTATCGATTTCTTAAGAGACTTTTGGTTCAAAAAGTGCCATACTGAAGAGAAAATAGCGTCTCGCAAGACGCATTCTGATCAAAAAGTGACACTTCCAAGACTAACAGACCGAATCGTGAAAAAATATTCTCGATTTTTGAACAAAAATGAAAAGTGTAAATGACATTTTTTGTTCCTGAGCTCCTCAAATGGTGTCGATTCTTTTGTTCACCAACTTAACCAAAATTAGAGTATTGCTATCCTTTACTAACAGACAGCGAGAGAAAAGGACGGTGATAGATAAGAACTAAATTAGAAATATCAAACTAGTTTACGCCTTAAACTTCACCGTGCTTCTAGTCAACACGTTCTTTTAGTTCAACTAAATTTGACAGCTCTCCGTCTCTTTCTTATTATATCAGAGGGAAAAAGATGGCATTAGCCAAAATTGGCCTAAATGAACGGCAACAATATTGTGAAATCAGTCTTCTTTACATAGTATAAAACAAAGTCGCTCCCGCTGTCTGTATGTCCCTATGTATGCTTAGATCTTAAACTACGCAACAGATTTTGATGCGGTTTTTTTTAATAGATAAAGTGATTTAAGAGGAATAATAACTAAAGCCCAACACAGACGACGGAGAGTCATCGGCGTAGTTTTTGTCCAACGTGTTATATTTTGTCTGTCGTATGCGTTATGCAATGCAGTACTTATTTTACGGACTAAAAAAAGTACGCCAAGTACTGATTTCGTCTGCGCTGGCCTTATTGTTCTTTTTGCGTTCAGTGTCTTTAAATCCGTATATATCTTATTTTATATAATGACTAGAATTCGTGGCCTTAAGTAACGAGTAAGTAGTACGTTACCGAATGAACTAGTACTTACAATCACTGCACGCGCCAAATAACCCCTCATAAGTGGAGAGTGATTTGTCATTCAGTCATTGCATGACCGTTCTATGTCTGTTATGCATTAGTAATTATTAGCCAATGTAAGAAAATTATCATTTTTACATGAAAGTGTTCAATTTCACATGAAAGCGATCAATTTCACAGGAAAGTGATCAATTTCACAGGAAAGTTAGAAAAGTGATCAATTTCGAAAGTGATTAATTACACACGAAAGTGTTCAATTTCACATGAAAGTGATCAATTTCACACGAAAGTGATCAATTTCACACAAAAGTGATCAATTTTGGCGCCCGATCGCAGCAAGGGCGCCTAGTAATTTGAGTGGAAATAGATACTTATTTTGTAAGCGTAGTCTCAAGTTGTATGACCTAGTTATTTTGCCATTTTGGCCATTACCATATCAAGCCATACATCAACATGTAAGCTCTATGGGCGTAGTCAGGAGTCGATAATTTAGCAAACACTGTTAGATTTATAGTAGATAATTATAGTGTCTAATTTAAATTTAAATCGTGTGGCCTCTATTTGGGCCCCCAATTGAATGGGTCAAATATTTATAATTACTTTATAATGTTATCTGAAATTTAAATTTACTGACTTTGTATTATTGTAAAAAAAAACAGTTTTAATCCCAAAAAAATTGGGAATTATTTATTGTATTCAAATATTGGAGCATACAAAATGCAAAAAAAAATTAACGATCTTTGAATATTGTAAGTTGAAGTTATTACATAAACTCACGCCTGTAATTCCCGAAGGTGTAAGCAGAAGTGTTCTCTGATTACTAGAGTCTGTAAACTCACGTTTCGCTGTAATAGGTGGCGAGCCTATTGCCATTTTTCGGGCACAATTATGGCACCAGTTTCATCGCTACTTACAACTCGCATTCTCGGCAACGGAGGAGAATTACACTCTTAAGGGCTTGTACACAAAACTGCACACTACAGAAAACTGCGACGCAAATTGCTGCGATGCGATTTCGTGCGGCAAGGCGTCTTTAAGTAAAATAAATTAGCGTAAAAAGATTTGCGCACTGCTGTTACTGATAAGAAGATTTAGGAAAAATCAATAACGCGAATCAATTCGTAAGTTTTTGCGTCGTGCGAGCTCGTATTTTTCTACGATGCGAGGTCGCATCGCAGTTTTGTGTACAAGCCCTAACCCGTCCCGCCATGTTGTTATTTCAATAATCGATGTTAAAATGTAACATTTTGTATTACAAAAGCGCCGTAATAACATGACACATTGTAAAATCGACAATAATATAGGTATCCTTATTTTTTTATGCCATAAACCCAAACATGGGCCATTGTACACATCATTACGAACAAGTTTTACAATGGGATCAACCCATTTTTTTTTTTTTTCTCGTTGGAAAATCCTCATGGATGTCCCTCGCCCGGGGAAGGCGAGGGGGTCTGCCGGACTCTTACCGGCTAAAAACCAACGGTGTTCCTTCTCCTGACCGTACGGCCAGGGTCGCGGGATTCACAAAAGCATGCACCGCAACCCCGGCAGGAATGGGATCAACCCTGAAATTGCGTAAAACAATCGGCTGTTCCATAATTATATTTTATTGAGTTATTACCTCGTTCGTCTAGTGGTGGCAAGCGCTACTGCTGATCGCGAGGTCTTGGGTTCGATCCCCAGGTCGGGCAAAGTGTTATTCGGTTTTTCCGTGCGGAATTCCTCATTAGCAGCGAGTTTGGATTTGTGCCCGGTTGATAGTAATAGGCTCGCCCCCTATTACATGGGACTTAAACATAATGACGAAATGAGGGTGTTACTATACACCTCTACCCAACTCTTTGAGGAATAGAGGCGTGATGTTATGTTATGTGAACATAAATGTATGGAACAGCGATTTTAGGGTTGGTCCTATGGGGCCATTCAAGTATTACGTAATAAGCACGAAAGAGGGGTGAGGGGGTCTTTGCTTAGCTTACTTTTGATGATAAGGGGGATGGGGGTGTCTAGATGATGATTACGTCAGCAATTTTTATTTATTTACTTATTTTTCTAGACATAAAAACTGCTGCTCATGAATGACAGAAAAGAAATCAGATCAGTTTAAAAAAAATACCAATGATTACGTAAGCATAGGAGGGGGGGGGGGGTAAAGGTTTTGCTTACTTTTGCTGACATAAGGGAGGGGTGGGTCAAAGGTTACTGAAATTCTGCTTACGTAATACTTGAATGGCCCCTATAGTAAAAATTGTTCATAATGATAAGTACAATGACCCGCTTTCGCGTTATGGTAGGTATACAAAAAAATTAAGTCGTATAACATGTAATAAGCACACAAATTGAATTACAAGATGCCTTTACAAGACCAGATTGTAATATTACCTAACTGTAGTTTGTTAACGTAGTGTTAAGCGAATGTTTAGTAAATATAAAGAAATAAAACGTTTGTTTTACGTTTGCCACTATTTTATTAAGAACACACATGACCTTTCTTTGTGAGACAGAACAAGGTAGGCAATGAGAGATCAAATTAAATCTTCTGAGGTTTTATGGAGTGAGCGGTCGGCGATTTTATTTACTTTCGGGGACCTCAAAATTAAATGTTGCAGAGAAAATAAACTAACTTCTTCGTACGTCGTGAGGAAACCTGCACATCTGAGAGGGTTTCAATAAGTTTTAGATAGTATATGCACAAAACAGATAGGTACAGAAGTCAATCTATATACAAGAGTGCGCTCGAGCAACGCACACATAGACACTACTCACGGACACGATATCTCGGACTGTTTCGGACTAGATTGCGAGTGAGTGCGAGCGCGAGTGCCATGCGCTTAAGAGAGATAGATATATAGATAGAGCGACCGCCGAGCGTAGGTATGAAAAGTGAAGTACATACATGTGATTGACTTCTGTACCTATCTGTTTTGTGGTACATGTGTGTAACCCGCCAATCACGCCTGGGTTGTGGACTCTTAAACCCTCTTCATTCAAAAGAGACTCGTGCCCAGTAGAGGGCATGGGCTGATTATGCTGTAGGGGAACGAGATATCGTGTTCCGCCTACGAAAAGGAGGATCCTCCTACCAGGCGGAGTCTTGTGCCTGGCGGGCCACTGCCCAACGGTTGATGTTGGGAACTTGTATATATACTATCTGCGTGTCAAACTCTGATATCGCGATGCAGGATAGTTCGCATGTGGCGTGATAGATGCCGCCACAATGCTATGCTATACGTATAAATTGAATGCAAAGACTGCCTCGTTGGTCTAGTGGTGGCAAGCGCGACTGCTGAGCATAGGGTCTTGGGTTCGATCCCCAGGTCGGGCAAAGTGTTATTGGATTTTTCTATTAGGAATTTTTCAGTAGCAGCCCGGAGTCTGGATTTGTGCCCGGTTGATGGCAATAGGCTTGCCCCCTATTACATGGGACTTAAACATAACGGCAAAATTGAGGGTGTTACTATACACCTCTGCCATACCCTTCGGGGAATACAGCCGTGATGTAATGTTATGTATGCCAAGAAGCTCCTATAAAAGCCATGCGTCGTCTGGCCGAGAACACAAAACACATAATCTGTAAAAAATTCAACGAACTGCCAGTAAAGGTTATCGAGATATACCCTTGTAACAGACGGACAGACAGCGTGTCACACTTTAAGGAGTCAACCCTCAACAAGCATGTGCACGTAAAATTTAGCAGGCGTGTACTTACGGGAGGATAAAGAATAACACTTGTAACCGTACACTATATATATTTTAATAAGAATTACAAAGAGAACAACAGGGCGTGGTTCGTACAATGCGAGGAGTCCAGGGTCTTCTTATGCAGGTGTAGTACTTAACTTGGTAACTGCAGCGGCGCGGGAGAGCCGATCTTTTTTTTTCTATTCGACTGCTTGTATATGGTCTTGCGGACCGTTTCTACGTAACCGGGCAACTTATTGGTGAGACTTGAAGGGTCTCCAACCAATGTGGACAAGAGTGGGGCCGATCTGCAGCGTGCCCGACTTTTTACAAGCCTGTACCTCCGCCAGTCCCACCACCCGTTACAAGCGTAGTATGCTCAGGGTCATCTCTTTCTGGGGGTGCCGAGGCATAAGGGGTGCTGACTTCTGAAGGTATGCTGAGGCTATGAGAGTACCGAGGTCCGACAAATTATTTTACTCAGCAATCAGCTCAAACTTGCACAGGGCCACAATAACGGCTGCTACAGACGAGGGGAGGGGGTGGCATGCTAATAAAAACTGCTGTAATATATTCTTCTTTACATGTGGTTAGTGACTAACCTGGTGTCAGAGTATATGCCGCCCATGGGCCTCTGACTTGGCTTCACATGCCGTCGAGAAATATCTCTCGGGCATGTCGGTTTCCTCACGATGTTTTCCTTCACCGTTTTTATGCAAGTGATAATTATACAATACGCACATGAATCCGAAAAGTCAGAGGTGCGTGCCTTGGGATCGGACTCGAGAACTATGACTTGGCAGTCCGACGGTCACACCACTAGGCTATCACTGCTGTTTGCTGTATGTAATATGCTTTTATATTATGAAAGTTAAAAGATACAAACTATTTGACCTCCTTCCTCTAAATAATGTGAGACGGTAATGGTCTTCCTTAAAGTTTATTATGTAAAACAAGTTTTGCGTAACTTTAATGAACGGGATTCTTTAGTTAAAAGCCTGTAGTTAAGATTCTGTGATCTAGGTTTTATAAATTATGAACAAGAACATGATAAAAACAAGGTTGGTGTCTTTGAACCCAAACTTAAACAGGTTTATTGAGGTCCAAGTCTGCTGTTACCCGAAAATTAATAACAAAGGATAATTACTCACTTGGGGGCAAAATATCGCGAGACATTTGTCGCAAAATTATCAATAAGGTAAAAAAATATCATGTAGGAAGTATCCCGTCGTAGATGTCACAGTATAACTACATAGGAATAGTTTCATCATTATTGCTCGAAAAGCAATCTTAAATAATCGCAGCTGAGTTATAGGTCAACCAGAATCTCTTGGCATTAAAAATTAATAACAAACAGTGGTTTTCATATGGCAATGTCAACATGTCACTTGTCAAAACGAGTATGACTGTAGTTGATACATTTTCCAGTTCTGATTAATGTTTTCTTGTTCAAACATTTTTAATAAACATACTTATTTTAACAAGGTTTCCTTTTCCATTACAATAAAATTGCAAAAAACCATATATCAGCATATCATTTTGGGACCCAGTGCATAATATCAGCAAGCACATTGGGTCACATAAAACAATAAGCCAAAACCTCTAACAACATGGATTTATGAAATACATGTTGTGCCGACCCCATCTAATGTGGGATAAGGGCAGGAAGAAGATCAAGAATAAATTAAAGAAAAAAATTACAATTATCAAGACTTTTTATTCAAATTACCCTTGTGTTACCCACAAAAACATTTAATTTCCCTATTTGCCATCAGATTCTGGTAGACCTATAGTTGTATGTACCAGGGAAACATAATCACGTCATTATGTTTAACACCTGTATCAAAACACCATTATTTTATGGTTGCCTGGTACAACGATAGTATTGAGATTAAGTTTTTCTTTATTACTTCCGACAAGACAGTGATAACAACGGAACAACGTCAGTGGTATGACTTTGTGTACCAGGAAAACATAAATCAAAACGTGTTATTTTATGATTCCATAATAGTTAGATAGTGGGTAGTACGAGAAGCATTTTTAATCATGACGGAGTACTAGGATCGCATAAACGTCAAAAGTCAACCTGTCAATGCATTAATATATATGCTAACACCACCGCGTCTCGCCGTGCACTTATGCTTGCCTAGTACAAATAATTTTTTGAAGAGAACAGTCTGTTCCGGGGATGTAGTTAAATTAAGATTAATGCAGTCAATTAATTAGTTTCATATTTTCCTGATACTAATGAGAATGACAGTTAACTAATGTTAATGGTTAAAAAAACTGTGTCTTATAACATCATCATCATCCTCCTGCCCTTATCCCAACTTATTTGGCGTCGGCGCAGTTTGTCTCATATCATAATGCACAAATGTTTCGGCTATATTTTATGACCGGCCGCCTGCCTGACCTCAACCCTACTTGGGAATGCTTTTGCTGGTGGCAAGCACCACCTACGATCTTATTCCATCTCGGGCTTGCGGGTGCTGCATGCTTGTCAATCTTACTGCCGACAACTAAGCAGACTATGTTCTTCTTGTTGGAGTATACTTGATGTCCATATTCTGTATCGCTCCTGTCCCGCTCGTAATCCGTATTCGACATCGTTTACAATAATTCACAATTAAACAAATCAAAATTTAAAATACGTGAAAAGAATTTTCTTAAGTGTCATCTTGATATTTAAGTTGCCAAATAGTTGTCTTATAACATGTTACGTATTTATGAGCTCCTGATACTATATCCTCCGTACAACATTGAAGTAACAACTAGATTAAATCATAAATGTTTTTTATACCGTTTTTCCTTCGATCAATACAATATTCTTTAATAATCGTTGGTGTCTGTTAGTGATCGTGTAACTTCTAAACGACTTGAGGTTATATTTTACAAAATATATTGGTTTTGTGGAGACCATTGTTCATAGCTATGCTAGGATCCGATAGATGGCGCTATAGTCGAGTTATTTACGCGAGCTCAGCTAGTATATAAATATAAAAATATTCTGTATAGTCTTTTCCCAACTATGTTAGGGTCAGCTTCCAATCTATCCAGATACAGCTGAATACCAGTATTTTCCACGGAGCAACTGCCATCACACCTCCACAACCCAGTTACAGGGCAATGCTGATATCCTAAGGTTAAACCGGTTGTTAGACTTTCGGGCTTCTGACTTTCCGTAACGACTGTCGTAGGTATTCATATGACACCTGGAACCGACTGTTCATCGTGCTCTCCGAGGCACGGAGGGGTTTCAATGTGTAACGAACGGTCACCCATCCACAGACTGACCCCGTCAAGCGCAGCTTAACCTCACAAATCGTATAATCCTCGCAGTTGGTAATTAATTAGCCCTCGTAAATATAAAAATATAGTACAAAATAACATAACATCTCTCCTGTATTCCCCAAAGGGTTGGGCAGAGGTGTATAGTAACATCTCATTTTGCCGTTATGTTTAAGTCCCCATATAATAGGGGGCGAGCCTATTGCTATCAACCCGGTACAAATCCAAACTCCGGACTGCTACTGAGACATTCAACACGGAAAAACCCATTAACACTTTGCCCGACCTGGGGATCGAACCCAGGACCTCACGATGAGCAGTCGCGCTTGCCACCACGAGACTAACGAGGCAGTCCAAAAAATAAATTAAATTAAATCTACAAGAATTTCAACAAGGTTGCATCGGCCATTTTTGTTTCCAGTTCCCGCTATCAACGGCACCACACCCCATGCCCCTGGGCCCGAGCAATCGTCAGTCTCGTTTTAAGGGGAAATTCTTCCTTTGACATACACACCACATTGCCGTAAGGCGATGTCTCATATTAATTTAGTTGCAATGGGGAGATCACTTTCTATTTCTTTTTTTTTTGTTTGAGTATGGAGTTCTTATATGAAAGAGATTGAGCAAATTGTTTGATATAACTAAAGTAAAAGTAATATTATGTAGGTACGTGGTTTTTTTACCTGTAATATATTAGGTCCCCACCTATGAAATCAGCGTTTTGTATGGAGAATTTTAAAGAAGTTGCATTTTTCATACTAACATTTTCTTAATTTATTTAACAACTATGAACACTAATGTTTTAAAACTATTATGCACTAATGTTTAAAAACTAAGACAACGTATGCCACTTAGATTATGCGACAAAAATAAGTTTTGACTAAGTTAAAACAAAAATAGTGGTTATTTCTGCTAACAAAAAGAGGAGTCATTTTTAAGGTATTTTTTATGTTGAGAAAACTATAACTAATAAGGTTTTTTTACTATTGGTAGTTGGCTATGATGGTCATTATTCGATATAATAAATATCAAGCAATTGATGAATATTTTAAATCATAGCAGTGACGAGGTTCTCTATTTGTGAGAAAAAAACGCCAATTTCATAGGTGGGGACCTAATATATACCCAAATTTGGGTCGAGGAACTTCAAGTATCTATACTCCGCCAAGAAGAACATTGCTTGTCGGCAATAAGATTGACAAGCATATCATTTTGGGACGCAGTGGCAAATATCAGCAAGCACATTGGGTCACCCGCGCGACGGCGACGGCGCAACGAGTATTCCCAAGGAGGGTTGATGTCAGGCAGGCGGCCGGTCATAAAACAATAAGCCAAAACCTCTAACAACATGGATTTATGAAATATATGTTTTACCGACTCCACCTAGTGTGGGATAAGGGGAGAAAGAAGAAGAAGATATACTTAAATTGATTACTTGACATACGTTCTAAGTTATTCATCTTTTTAATATCATAATTACATGCCTGATCATCATCAGTCCATTACCATTGTCCATTACATGTCCCACTGCTGGGCACGGCTGCGGGTTAACGGACTACACACACCATGGAGACCTTTTGGGAGCCCTCTCAGGTTATATTCTGATTTGCACATGGACTCGAAGAGTCAGAGGTGCGGGCCGGGATCGAACTCAGACCCTCCTGCATGGAAGGCAAGCGTTCAACGGCTAGGCTATACAGGGTGTAAACGAAATCATATAATTCCTTCAAACCTCGTGATCTACTGCTGACATAGATTAACCCTGCACGGAATACTTTTAAACAGGATAAAAAAAATTACAGGAAGTAAACATGTGTTTTAACCCGAGGCATTTTAGCGCTCCGAGTTAAATGACCGCGCGGCGAGCGATAGCCGCGCAATTCGGTCGGGGCGCTAAAATGCCTCACGTTAAGAACACATGTTTGCTTCTTGTAATTTTTTTTATTGTATCCAAATGTATCCCGTGTATTTCATCCACGTCAGCAGTACATCACGAGGTTTGAAGGAATTACATGATTTCGTAGGCTATAGATTAATAGCCTACGAACATCTGTACCTACTAATATTATAAAGAGGAAAGATTTGTGTTTTTGTATTTTTATATTTTTGTATGTAACAAATAAACTTAAAAACTACTGGACCGATTTCAAAAATTATTTTGCCGTTAGAAAGCTACATTATCACTGAGTAACATAGGCTACGGGCGGAGCCGTGAGGACACAGCTGGTTAAAAATAAAACAAAAACATCACAATGATTATATTTATTCTCGTATTACAATTCGGTACAAAACATTCGACAATTTTCATTTTCTCTTATATACGGTACTTCGAAATTAAATTGTGAATATACAACATATAATAAAAAAACACCAAATATTTCTGGAATTAAAAATAAATTTATTTATAAGGAAATATAGAGAAGTTGTTTTCTTCTTAAATATTACAATTTCCATAATAAAATAAAGTTAATATTGAAAATTTGGTTTGGATATTACTAATCTTTACATAGTATAAAACAAAGTCGCTCCCGCTGTCTGTACGCTTAGGTCTTTTAAAATACGCAACGGATTTTAATGCAGTTTTCAGCAATAGATAGAGTGATTCAAGAGGAAGGTTTATATGTCCCACATTAGTATCTATTGCACCCGTGCGAAGCCGGGGCGGGTCACTAGTTTATTTTATAAAACTTAAAAGTATAACAGACTGTGAAAGGTTGGCTATAGTCCAAATCTTCGGTCAATTTTGAATTTGAATCTTTTAGTTTTATCTAAGTATTATACAAGTTGGAAATTCGTGAGTATTTTTAATACCAATTCTATGAACTAATTAAGTCAACTCCATTAAGAAATGTGAAGACTTACTTAAAAAAAATCGTCTTTCATTTTTCGTGAGCAAATAAAATATCAACACAAATGGCAGACTTTCAAAGTAATAAATAATTAACAGGTAATTATTCAAAACTAAAAATATAAAAATTCATAAAAAATAAGCAATAAAAATAGTAAAAGATAAAAAAACAGGACCATCAATTTTTCAATACTTATCTGTCGAAGATAATATTTTAAATCATTATCATTTATATTTTTTCAATACTTATCTGTCGAAGATAATATTTTAAATCATTATCATTTATATTTTTCCCGAATGCGTAGGTTTCCAGTCGATAAAGATTCTTCCTGAAGATCAGTATTTTACTAAAGATATTTTAGAACAAAAAGCAGGTAGAACACAAGACACCAAATCAATAAAGAATCGTATAACGTAGGGACGATCGTGGTCTATCAGACATTCATATTAGTCATGAATTTGACGCTCTGAAACTACACGCGAGCTCTCGCTACGAAAATATACGAGAAGCTATTGATTGTGGTGTACCTGGTATAAAAGATAAAGGAATAATAGATATAAGGTTCTTATAATTATTAAATAAAATAAGAAAAATAATTGTCTTTTAAAAACAAGCACTCTATTTTTGCTCGATAATATTTTTGTGAAATTATTTTTAAGATATAAACCTATAGTGCAACAGAAAATTCAAACATTAAAAAAAGAATTCGTATTAAAAATTGCAAAGATACCGATTAATTTAAATAATTATTTATTATTTTATCTTTTTATTACACATGGACGGCACATCATTATTTTACTACATACACCTGCCAACCAACCCTTACCACAAAATATAGACTTTTAAATTAAATTCAAGCTTAGGTAGAATTTAAAACAAAAATTACATTATATTAACTCATTCAATTCCATTAACGTCGTTTTTAATATTTCCTGGACTGAGACAAATTTAATTGACCGTTTATGGAAATATTCCTGGAATGGTTAAGCAAAGGTGATGATGATGGAAGCCAATGGCTAATCCAGTGGCAACTCTAAGTTTCCTAACAGAAAAAAAACAACAACAGTACCCAACCTGTAGGTTTAGCACGAAAGTTTGAGGTATACACCCATATTCTAAGACGTTCCTCCAAAACTTACTCGACTCGACTCCACCTCGACTTGACATAAACGTCCTCGACTCGAGATTTTTCCTCAGTCGAGGTAAGGAATCATCTGTCAAACTCAAGGTACCTCGGAAACTACCTTAAGGAAGGAACTGTCAAAGTTCGTATGTAACAAAAATGAATTTTGAAGACTTTATCGAATATGCTTACGATAATCTTTACAACTATTTATCGCGGCGTTATTTTCGCGATGCAGACTGTTCAAATTATGACGTAAAGACTTCTCGAGGAACCTCGAAGTTCACTCGAAATTGCGACTTAGAATACAATTTTGAAGGTGTTTTCGAGGCCGTCCTGAGTCGAGTATGAGTCGAGTAAGTTTTGGAGGAACGTATTAGAATATGGGTGTTAGTATCGTAAACGTATCGTTAATGTAAGCGAATTTTGAATTGAAAATACAGGGTGTAAACGAAATCGTGTCTTCTTCCTCTTAGCCTTTTCCCAATTATCTTGGGGTCAACTTCCAGTCTAACCAGATGCGGCTGAATACCAGTATTTTACACGGAGCGACTGCCATCAGACCTCCGCAACCCAGTAACTGGGCAATGCCGATATCCTAAGGTTAAACCGTGTGTCAGACTTTCGGGCTTCTGACTACCCGTAACGACTGTCATAGGTATTCGTATGACACCCGGGACCGACGGCTTAACGTGCTCTCCGAGGCACGGAGGGGTCTCGATGTGTAACAAATAGTCACCCATCCACGGACTGCCCGCGGCAAGCGCAGCTTAACCTCGCAAATCGTACGATCGGCGCGGTTGTTATTTAGCGACGAGCCCCTCTGTAAACGAAATCGTGTAATTTCTTCAAACCTCGTGATGTACTGCTGACATAGACCAACTCTGCACTGGATACTATTAGATGAAAAGTAAAATACAAAAAATAAACATTGTGTATTTAACGTGAAGTATTTTAGCGCCCCGAGGGAATTGCGCTGCTATCGGTCGCCACGCGGTCATTTAACTCGGGACGCTAAAATGCCTCACGTAATTTTTACTTCTTGTATTTTTTTTTATTGAAATCAAATGTATCCCGTGCAGGGTTAATCTATGTCAGCAGTACATCACAAGGTTTAATTCAAACTTCGCACTTGTTTGATTCAAATCTTGCGACAGATTTTTCAACTACTTCTGCTTAACCGATTCTCCCGAAACTTCACAACCTTCACAACTTCCCGAAACGCACACAAATTCAATTCCCATGATAATATAACTTTATAATAATTTCAACCTTCAGTCTTCAAATCCTGATGATGCAGGGGTACTGCAAGATAAAACTGTGTAACTTAAAAGTTTTTTTACTTTTAATATACAAGGTTAGTCGAAAAGGGGGTACTAAGCCGCGGGCCACTTATTGTATCACTGATGATTGTTTTTAAGAAAGTGTTAAAATTTAAAAATTCGGTAATTTTATTTCCATGTTTTTTTTTTTATTTTAGTTTTTTCAATAATTCTTCATTCCTGCTTTAGTTACGAATTCAAAAATGGTGTTTCTAATCCGTGACCCCAAATATGACCTAAAATGTAAATACAGCTGATCATAGCTATGGACAGATAGATTTGAGCATATTTTTTACGAAATCTTTGAAAAGCTATTTCTCTTAAACTATCGAGTTTTGGGGAAAGTTGTAGAACAAAATGTATCCCTTATTATGGGTACTTTAACCCCCTTTCGGTTTAGTACCCCCTTTCCGACTAACCTTGTATAAGATCTTTTTAGAGTCCATCTTTGTTTGAATGAGTTAATAATAATATACACAAGGACTTATATTTCCAAGGCAGTGTCTAAAGCCAACCGGTCTTCTGCTGTCGCTTGATAGTCTTAACTTCATCCAGCTTCTGGATCGGACGGAGTGGCTCCGGTGATGGTGGTGGTATTAACTGCTCCGTGCTGGAGGTGGAAGTGAGCCGCTTTGGAGGAGACGGAGGCGTTGATGATGGCTGGTGATGTAGGAGAAGATGTGATATGAGTTTATGTTGTTTTGTCAGTGCCATCTCGCGGTGTAATGACTCTATTTCAGTAGAACTAATAATTAACTAATTAATTAAACTAATTTTAAAAGCAGTGATAGGCTAGTGGTGTGACCGTCGAACTGCCAAGTTATACGTCTCGAGTTCGAACCCAAGGCACGCACCTCTGACTTTTCGGAATCATGTGCGTATTGTATAATTATCACTTTCTTAAAAACGATGAAGGAACACATCGCGAGGAAACCGGCATGCCTGAGAGATATTTTTGAGGCCAAATCAGAGGTCCATGGGCGGCATAAACTCTAACACCAGGTTAGTCACTAACCACATAAAAAGAACAAGTAGAACTAACTACACTATTTGCGGTGTAGCATGGTGCGGGAGACATTAGACGAAATTTACAATCATGACTTAATATATCAGTTGCACCTTAAATATCACAGTCGTAAAATACGGAATCAGTAATAACTGTAGTAAATTAAATAAATGTGTGTACCCTGCCAAAATGTTATTGTCTACAAATAAAATACTGACAGCTGTCACCCGCACCATGCTACACCGCAAAGTAAGGTCAAAATTTTGAAAATGAACAATAACATCACCCGTATTATTACAAATGCGAAGGTACCTGTCTGTCTGTCTGTTACCTCATCACGACTAAACTACTGACCTGATTTTGATGAAACTTGGTACAGAGATAGTCTGGTACTTGGAGGAGGACCTACACCCGTATTCTAAGACGTTCCTCCAAAACTTACTCGACTCGACTCCACTTCGACTTGACATAAACGTCCTTGACTCGAGATTTTTCCTCAGTCGAGGTAAGGAACCATCTGTCAAACTCAAGGTACCTCGGAACCTACCCTAAGGAAGGAAGTGTCAAATTTCGTATGTAATAAAAATTTAATTTGAAGACTTTGTCGAATATGCTTACGATTATCCTTACATTTTTTTATCGCGGCGTTATTTGCGCGATGCATATAATTCAAATTATGATGTAATGACTCCGTCGAGGAACCTCAAAGTTCACTCGAAATTGCGATTACGATTTTGAAGGTGGTTTCGAGGCCGTTCTGAGTCGAGTATGAGTCGAGTAAGATTTGGAGGAACGTCTAAGAATATGGGTGATAGGCTACCGAAGCCGCGGTCGACCTCTAGTTTTTATATACTCTCGTAAAGCTGTTCGATGACTTTGTATGGGTTTATTGTTTTCTTATATTCAAAAGTTTGACATGTTTTTTCTAGTTAGCGTTTAGAACTACTCGTTTTGCCTAGCCTAATTAAGAAAATACCACGTTACACCCACCCACGTCAGATATGATAAAATTAAACCAATTTCTGAAGAAACCTATCATTATTGAGGCCTATAAAATTAGAGGCAGCTAAATCCAAGTCTGTCAAATATTCAGGAAGCTACAAAAACTGATATTTTTGTCAAGGTAGCCAATGCCACAATATCGGTTTTTGTTGGAGTTAATTTCTAAGGGAATTAGCTGCATTTGTTAGTAAAATGAATACACCAAAGCCTGTCCAATTAACTAAACTAGATGGCGCCATAATTAACTAATGTAACGACTTTAAGGCGTTTAGCTGCCTTTGATTTTATAGGTCTCTATTATATTTCATAACATCATGATACTCACGGCTACTGCAGCAGAAGTGGAAGGTTGTGGAGACGCGACTCTTGGAGGTGGAGGGGCGGCCTTGGGGGGGGATGGCGGCTTGCTGGGCGCTTCAGGAGGTGATGGGGCGTGGACGGGTGGAGTGCTGGGTGTTACCTCCATTGTTGGTGCTGCTGGGGCCTGTAGGGAGGAATTGGAGGTTTTCAACAAGATAAGTTTTTGATTCAAACTTGTTGGAAAAAAAACATTTTGGGAAAGCCGTTTTACGTTGACAGTCAGTTAATAACGCTGATCTGGACAATGGTAGAAGAGTTTAAAGTTTCTCTGCGGGTAAAGTATAAGAAGACAAACTGAAATTAACTAAAGACTGAGATGACGTAACTGCTGTTTTGAATATCATACAATATAACCGTTTGCATCAGCTTTTTTTAAAGTCATCCCAAATCTGGTACCGTCTTTGATCGAGTGTTCTCCACCTCGTGTGGGTATTGTTTGATGAGAATAATGAAAAGGTTTTAAAGAATTTTATGGAAAAAGTCTAAAAATCTACACCCCGTGTTTTTCTGCTTCCTTGTTGAGTCTTACCTTAGGCTTTACTGGTGGTGGTGGAGGAGGTATTGCTCCTTCTGAAGGTTTGATCTCAGGAACCACTGGTCTTGCTACGGCTATGTCTTCTGCAGGCTTAGCGTCGGCCTCTTCAGGCTTTTCTGGTGCCTGTATCAGAAAGAAATCTTGTATTATACCTGCTTCGAGATTACTCAACAATACTTGATTCTTGTCTCTGATGATTTGATCAACGTAGTGGTTGAGCGCTTGATTGTCTTCGCTACGGATCAATGGTTCGGTTTTCACTAAGAACAAATTATAGTTGTTCCGGGTCTGGGTACACGTGCAAATTGTCTGGAAATACATCTACGTTACAGGAGAAATCCTAACCAGTGCGGGGCAACGTTTAACAAAAAACACATGAATAAAGCCGGGTCTGCTGTGATAACAAAACATGTTTAGTGGACACTCGGATCAAGTACAACACAGTAAAGAGTTAACCCCAATTTTGTTAGAAAAACATGTAATTGGCATTTGTAACAAAAATATGGTCGCAGCAAACCTCAAGAGAAATAAGTGCGGTGTTTAGTTAGTTTTTTTTTTTACTTGACCGCGTTTGACCCTTGTCTCACCTGATGGTAAGCGCAGACAGGGTCTAAGATGGCGTACACGATCCAAGGAACAGAGCTATAGAGGGATTCCTCTATACCCCTCTGGCTCTCACATACACACGACGGAACGTAAACTGCTTGGCGCCGAACTTTAATGTTAGGGTGGTAGCTAGCCAAGTGGACCATATAGATGCTACCACCAAGCGTGCTGGGTTTTGTTGAATCTTACAATACGCATCTATTCCCAGCATGCGATGAGGAAGTTTTATATCCTAATTCATCCGTTACAGGAGTACCATAGTTATTCTTGTTACCTTTTCTTCATCAGTCGGTGTTGGGGGTCCCGGTGACTTCCTCTTGATCACTTTCGGCGGTGATTCTCCTGGAACACGCTTTGACTTCAGCGGGCTTGGGTCTATGTAAAACGAACATTTAGGCAACCACGTTATTATCGTTATTAAAAGTAGGCACTTAAACACACAAAAAAAAATGATATTGCAGTGTAACTATTCCGTTGACATACATATCCATTCTAATGAAGAGTTATTTTTTTCAGAATTCTATAGATCGTTTATGGCAACTTTACTGCATAGTTGGATACTGCTGGTAACCTTTTCACCGTCAACGTACACAGAACGCGATGCCTCGCCAGCGCGAAGCTATAAATGTATAACGAAATATATAGTAAACAGTAGTGATGAGCTGATGACCTGTTAAATACCTACAGCAAACTTATTTTTATAACATAGTTAAAACGAAGAGCTTCTAATGAAGTAGTGGCGCTGGAAGCATGAAAATCTGGAACTTCTATTGAAATCCGTGGCGGTAAAAAGGTTAATAGTAACATTATTAATAGCAATGGACTGGGTTTTCAATACGCCGCAATTAAGCCACTAATCATCACGTAGTACTACACAAAAGTGAGATAAATATGACTGAATATAATGCGTTACCTGGTTGTGGTGAAGTGGTTCCTTCACCAGTTGGACTGACGGCTGGCGGCACCGGACTGGTGACCCCCGACGTGGGCACTGGCGATGGACTCTTGAGCGGACTCTGGACAAAGATTTACGATGCTATTACAAAAGCAATGTCATTGTAGCAATTCAGCATGACCTGATAGATCCAGGGTAACCAATGCTGTCATGGTCAAGTTTTGGATACATGACTGAGATGATGTACAAATCGAGAGTTCGAGAGTCCGCATCGTGTAGTTTGTTATACATACTACACAAAATGTTACACATAGTTGTTATAACAGCGTTACACAAAATTGTCAGAAGCCTAAAAGTCTGACAGCTGATTCATTATCAAATATTGGCCAAATACTTAATTTTAAGTTGCCGCTAAATCTCGTGTTGTCACTGAGATTTTAAGGCAAAGTAACAGTGATAGTACGAAATTAACAGCAAACTTAAAATTTTATAGAATTTGAGTATTTGGATTCATAAACGATTTAGTAAGGAAGCCGAAACAAAGAGGCCAGAACTCTTCAAAAACGACTCAGATGATGATGACGACCTAGGAAATGATGAGCTCGTACATAATTCACCATGACCATGAGCGTCCAATAAGTAAACAATTCTGCTCGTCGTCCTTCGCAAAAACAGGAAAATGTATTGCATGTATGTTTCATTAATTAACAAAGTAATTGGAACTGGCGCGAACTTCAATCCTTATGAAAGTTTCTACTGCGATGCATTTCAAATAATTAAGTTCTGTGTACGTGTTACTGTCTGTGGGAGTAACTGTGGTGTCAGAGAAAAAACGAATTATGAAGGATTTTTATTTATATCCCCAGGAGGGTGACGAGTAATTGAGTTGTGGAGGTCAGAACGCAATCGCTCCGAGTAGAACACTGATATTTCACCGCATATGGTAAAACTGGAAGGTGTCCTTGCCTAACCTAGTAGAGAAAGGCGAAGCAGGTGATCCAGGTCGCTGGAATGAGAGGGCTGACACTACAATCACCAATTTGCCTGCCCAGGGGCCAGGGTGTTGACATTTGTGGAAGAGGTTGATATCCAGCAAAGCCAAATCAATTGTCGATCGATTCGGTTTGTATGCGAGAAAAACGAAATAACACATCGAATCGGTCCACAAAAGACTTATGGAAAATGTTCTGAATCGGAAGGTAGTAACCGAGTGACAGCGTCATTGTCACCAATACATCCAAAAGTAAACTTGGTAGGTTATTGATAAGTAACATAACATCACGCCAGTATTCCTCGAAGGGTTGCGCAGAGGCGTATAGTAACACCCTCATTTCGCCGTTATCTTTAAATCCCATGTAATAGGGGGCGAACCTTTTACCATCACCCGTGCACCAATCCAATCCCCAAGCTGCTACTGAGAAATGTCACAGAAAAACCTAATAACACTTTGCCCGGTCTGGGGATCGCACGCAGGACCTCACGATCAGCAGTCGCGCGTGCCACCAATAGGCCAACGAGGTAGTTACTGATGAGTATCCTAAAAATAATCAGCGTACCTTAACAGGAGCCGGTGACGGTACCAGTGTTGTTGCAGGAGCAGGAGTAGGAGTGGGTGCAGCAGGCTTAGGAGACACCGGTCTACTGTGGGCATCGACAGCTGATAGTAACGCTCCTGCTGCCACACCAGCAGCTCCTTCTTCTCCTACATTAACATAGATGTCTTTTAGCAACTTGCCGCGCAATAACATTCCTTTCGATTAACCGCGAACATACCTGCATAACATCACGCCTGTATTCCCCGAAGGGTTGGACAGAGGTGTTTAGTAATACCCTTATTTCGCCGTTATGTTTAAGTCCCAGGTAATAAGGGGGCGAGCCTATTGCCATCAACTGGGCATATCCAAACTGCTATTGAGGGATTCCACACGGAAAAACCCAATAACACTCTGCCTGACCTGACCAGCAGTCGCGCTTGCCACCACTAGACCAACGAGGCAGTAAAATTTATTATAGGTTCAATATTTTTTTCTAATTTAAGGATATTCTTCTCCTCTCGTATCAGCATGAGCTATATGAGAACAGCTCCATGCCGTGGTGAAAATATTACCCAGTCAACAAGGTTGGTAGTGGAGCTGACTGCCCAGGATACGCTGGATGTACTTAAGCATCGTCACTCGTGGTGGCTCTTTGCACCCCTAAAGATATTTATGAGTACAGAAGTCATTTCCCATGTGTCGAAAAGTTCCAACTCACCAGGTGGTTTCCAAGGTGACTTCGGAGGCGACGTGCTGGTCTCCGCCTCGGTCTCGGCGACCTCCGTGGATATGTCCTTGATCAGCTCCAACAGCGTGTGTCCCGGACTGATGGGCATTTCAATAGGAGACCCCACTCTTGAACCTTCTAACCAAAAAGGTACATTTGTATCTTCGATCAAGAAACTTAATTTATCGGAGTAACTATCTACCAGCGAATCTTCGGCTGCTTTGGTCGACAATCTTGAAAAGCTATTGTTGTGGGCAAGGTCGATAACGATCTCGAAGCCAGTCCACCTACAGGATAGCCTTACAGCTGAAGATCGTTCGAAATGGAAAGAACTAGTAACAATGTCCCAAAAGCATTTAAGATGGACATGGCCTCCAGTAATGAAGTATACGACAGAAACGGACTGCTGGACATGGGTCTCTCTTAAGTTGCACAGTAAAGGAAGAGTGCTTGAGTGCGGAAACTGCAAATCGGTAAACGTAACATAGGACACGATGCCGATGGTCCGGTTACGTGTCGAAGGTAGCTGAAGTGGGCGTAAGGCGGAGAAGTGATTTAAGAGAAACAATTATGCGTATGTGTCTTAGCAAATTAAAACAAAAAACAGAAACATAACATTACGTCTGTATTTCCCCAAGGGTTGGGCAGAGATGTATAGTAACACCCTCATTTCGCCGTTATGTTTAAGTCTCATGTCATAGAGGGCGAGCCTATTGCCATCACCGGACACAAATCCAAACTTCGGGCTGTTACTAAGGAAATTCTACGCGTAAAAACCCAATAACACTTTTGCCAACTCTTTATAAAACTTTTTTTTAAATACATTTTTTATTAAATGTTGGTGCTTTGAAAGTTATTGAAGAAGTTAAAAGTATAAACACCAATTACTCCTGGAACAAAGCATTACATAAGAGATTTTTAAAAGAAACACAACCTCTAAACAAAGTTAATATTAATTCAGTGCCATTTCAAGATTTTGGCAGCCGCACTCGACTTTGTGGCACCGATTTCAAGAACTTTTATATTTCTTTAATTTACGCTATTTTAGTAGATTTATTATGCAATATTCTTATTTGGCTAGATTTCGGAAAGCCATTAGGTTCTCACTGAATCTAGTAATCTAGTAATCTTAGATAATTCATAAGTTGTAATTTTATAACTATTGTTATCATCATTAATTTGAATCAAATTTTCTTTAACTGCGACATTATTATGTCTAATGTATAAATTAAAAGAGTTTTGCTTTCCAAATGGTTTTTTATTTCTAACAGCATTATGTTAACGCTCTTTAGGCCTGTATTACCTAATAATAGGTTCTTATTTGAGACTGTTCAAGTAGAAGCTTTTGTATTTTTTTATTCATGTCTTGGTCGTTTTTGGCCCTAGTCTCAACTGATGGTAAGCGCAAACAGGGTCTAAGATGGTGCACACGAATCCAAGGAAACGAGAGAGAGAGAGAGAAATAGAGAGATTCCACTCTAGCTCTTTCATATACACGACGGAACACAGTAAACTGCTTGGCGCCGAACTTTAATGTGAGGGTGGTAGCTAGCCAGGCGGACCGTATACATCCTACCACCAAGCGTGATGGGTTTTGTTGAATATTACAACACGCGTCTATTCTCAGCGTGTGGTGAGGTAGTTTTATATTCTAAACCGTCCCCACACGGGGTAAAAACTACCGTAAAGTAGAAATCCATAAGGATAACTTTATTTTTCTAATACTTTCATTGTCATTTTACACTTAAGAGAGATTACACGAACGAGAGCTGTTTATTAATATGGGCTTAAACCCAACTTAAACGCTACTCAATTTTGAGTTGCCGTTATTTCGTAATTTTGTGCTGTCGCTTTCACTTCACCTTAGAGTGACAGTGAAAGCACGAGACTTAACGACAACTTCAAATTGAGTAGCATTTGAGTATTTCGCCATTAAACTGGCTGTTGATAAATTTATTTATATTATTTATTTATTTAATGTTTATTTCAGATCGACAATCCATATTTTTTTTTTTATTTAAAAACGTTGCTCCACACTAGGATTTCTCCTGTATCGTGTGTGCGTTTACAGACACAAATCTTCACACGCACAAACATCCAGACCCGGAACAACTATCTGTAGGCCATACAAATATTTGATCCGTACGGGATCGAACCCATGACCCGCAGCGCAGAAGCCAATCACTTAGCCACTGCACCAAACGTGTCGTCGTTTTGTTAGTAATACTTAGAAATATGTTAGTAAACAATAATGATACATCTAATTTATTATTTGACATGCATCTGTACACACTGGCACAATATTGGACAGTCAGTTCGGCTAGCCACAACGCTAAGATTGCCATTGCTACTGCCTCGGACCTGACTCAGCAACGATACAGCACTCCTTCTGACTTAGTAATGGCGCCACCACCTTTGGAAAACTATTTTGTTCGGAACTTTGTCGTTGGTGGAACCTCACCTGGCAGAGGTGACCGTAGCACCAACTTCCTAGCTTCCTCCATAGCTCTCTGCAAGTTCTGTTGATTCTTGAACGACTCTCTACTGCGACAGCGACCGATCTGAGACCTGGTGAAAACATTGCGGTTCAGCACACATTTGAACTAGATACCTATTTATTAACTTCGAGGAAATCGTGTCTTATTAACGACCACGTGGATTATTCGATTTGAAAGGTTAAGCATCGCTGGCCGCGATCAGTCCGTGGAATGGTGACCACTCCTTACATATCGAGACCCCTCCGTGCCTCGAAGAGCACGTTAAATAGTCGGTTCCGGTTGTCATACGAATACCTATGACAGTTATTACGGGTAGTCAGAAGTACACAGAAGCCCGAAAGTCAGACAACCGGTGTAACCTTTGGATAACGACATTGTCCAGTAACTGGGATGCGGAGGTCTGATGGCAGTCACTCCGTGTAAAATATTGGTAGTCAGCCGCATCTGGTTAGACTGGAAGTTGACCCCAACATAGTTGGGAAAATGCTAGGCAGAACGAACTTCGTATATTTATTTGATTCAAATCTTGCGACACATTTTTCAACTACTTCTGCTTAACCGATTCTCCTGAAGCTTCACACACGAGTTCAGTTCCCATGACAATACAACTTTATAATAATTTCAACCTTCAATTCTCAAATTCTGATGCTGCAGGGGTACTGCAAGATAAAACTGTTTAACTTAAAAGTTTTTTTAGGGGATTATCAAAGCTACGAGCCGTTTCGTATCGTTTAGTGACGTCATGTCCATCCGTATGTCACAGGCGAAATGTATTGTCCCTCCCCCCCCCCCATTTTTTAATATAACATGACATCACGCCTGTATTCCCCGAAGGGTTGGGCAGAGGTGTACAGTAACACCCTCATTTCGCCGTTAAGTTTAAGTCCCATGTAATAGCGGACGAACCTACTGCCACCCACCGGGTACAAATCCAAACTCCGGGCTGCTACTGAGGAATTTCATACCGAAAAACTTCATAAAACTTCGCCGGACCTGGGAATCGAATCCAGGATCTCAAGATCAGCAGTCGCGCTTGCCACCACTAGACGTACGTGGCTATACTGTTTTATAAATATCCTCATAGACGAAGAATAAAGATGCTACACTAAAATTACCCTTAAAATCATAGTAATAAAGAATACTCACGAAATTCCAGTAACCGCAAGTGTCTGGTCCCACTTAGCATTAGTGGTGCTGGCGACCGCCAGCTTAGCGATCCTCCTGAACCGAGACAGTCCATCCTCGTCTGCCGGCTTCTCTTCATCCAAGGCCACTGGGGCTACGTGGAAGTCCTTCATCAGACGACGCTCCCACACCTTCATGCGTTTTCCGAGAACCACTGTGTTTGAAAAAAGTGAGGTTCGCTTTAACGTTAAACGTTCAAAATCAAAATCTGATTTCTATCTCAATTTAGAGGTAAGAGACATAACATAACATCACGCCTGTATTCCTTTAAGGGTCGGGCAGAAGTGTATAGGAAAACCTTCGTTCCGCCAGTCATGTTTAAGTGCCATGTAATAGGAGGTCGAGCCTATTGCCATTAACTAGGCACAATCCAAACTCCGGGCTGCTACTGAGGAATACCACACGGAACAATCCAATATCACGTTGCCCGACCTAGGGATCGAACCCAGGACCTCACGATCAGCAGTTGCGCTTGCCACCACTAGACCAAAGAGGCAGTCTTAGAATAATAATTATTAGATATTATACTTAATAGATTATTTTGAATATGTTCTGGGTTGCGGAGGTCTGATGGCAGTCGCTCCGTGTAAAATACTGGTATTCAGCCGCATCTGGATAGACTGGAAGCTTACCTGAACTTAGTTGGAAAGGCTAAGTAGAACGTGTTAGTTCTATCGCCACACAATAGTAAGATGTCTACATGCGCACACTAATCTCTACATACATAGTATTAAACAAAGTCGCTCTCGCTGTCTGTACGCTTAGATCTTTTAAACTACGCAACGGATTCTAATGCAATTTTCAGCAATAGATAGAGTGGATCAAGAGGAAGGTTTATATGCCCCACATTAGTATCTACATTGCACCCATGCGACGCCGGGACGGGTCGCTAGTATAAGATATAATAAGAGATATAGGTATGCATACGCACCACGCAGTTACCTCACACAAAAGAAGTGGGGCGCATCTTCATGGATTGAACGCACTGAAATTATTTACTCGAATTTCAACACTCACTCTTCTCCTTCCTGTCGGTAAAGCTGACATCCATGCCGTTCTTCTCGAAGACTTCCAGCAGTTCGTATCTCAATGCTGACACGTCTCCCTTCAGCTCGTTGATGTCGTCTTCTGTGACCGGCTCATCGTCCATCTTCCTGTGCATCGCGGACACATATCTCCAGACTAAAGCTCTCATGACTGCTGTGTAGCGGACGTCATGTTCTTTCTCTTTCTGCTCCTGTGGTATGGAAAGAGTCAAGTTACCTTGAGACTTGGTGAACAGTGTTAACCACTGACGAGTCTTGGTGTAAGAAGTCATGATAGTCTTCTTATTCTTCTCTCGATGGGCTATACGAGAATAGATCATACGTCGCCGGTGTCGAGTTGTTGGGGTCGAGTTATCGGGGTCGAGTTGTCACAAGGTCAAGTTGTCACAAGGTCAAGTTGTCATGGGGGGAGTTGTCTAGGTTGAGTTGTCATAGATTTGAGATAAGTTCTTACTCGGATAAATACTCGAGGTCAAGTAAATAATCATAGACATACACCCATATTCTAAGACGTTCCTCCAAAACTTACTCGACTCAGAACGGCCTCGAAAACACCTTCAAAATTGTATTCTTAGTCGCAATTTCGAGTGAACTTTGCGGTTCCTCGACGGAGTCATTACGTCATAATTTGAATTATCTGCATCGCATAAATAACGCCGCGATAAATAATTGTAAGGATTATCGTAAGCATAGTCAATAAAGTCTTCAAGATTCATTTTTATTGCATACTAACTTTGACATTTCCTTCCTTAACTTAGTGTAGAACAAAATCTCAATTTTCTAAATAATTTCGTAGGCAATTTTCGACTGAAGTTATCTAGTAGCAAAAACGTGTTTTCACATATTAAACAATATATCATTTTAAAATATTAAACTCAGCGTGTGTCTTCACCTTAATATCCAGTGAAATTTAAACAAAGGTATTATAATCTTTTGCTTTACACCCTTAATTAAAAGAACCGGATCATTTTAATGAAACTTTACTTATTAAGTACCTACCTACCTAAACAATTTTCTTTTTAAGATTATGAAAGTTGTAATGAACAAATATTAGCCCAATATTTAAAGAAATGTCTAAGAATAATGCTATAAACTGGGTATTTCTTATCGTAGGTATATCTAGAAAGGTCAGTTTAACCTTTTAAGTTTCAAGTAACAACTTTATACAATAATAAGGCTAATCTGCAAGCTAACATGGCTTATAGAAAGATTTATGAGCAAACAGTTTATACTCGATAAACAATAAAAAGTGAGTACATACTTGTTTTCACTCTATCACCCATATTCTAAGATGTTCCTCCAAAACTAACTCGACTCGCCTCGACCTCGACTTGACATAAGCGTCCTCGACTCGAGATTTTTCCTCAGTCGAGGTAAGGAATCATCTGTGAAACTAAAGGTACCTCGGAACCTACCTTATTTGGTAGATATTCATAATAACCAAAAAAAAAGATTCCTAGAGTCTATGCAGACATGTGCATTTTGACTGTAAGCCATACTGTGCACATCCAGATGGTCACAGTAGCTGCAAGGCGCCAACTTTAGAGGGAACTACTGTAGATCATGCAGTTATTTATCTTGGCTCCAAATTGTTTGCTGCAGGTCAAGCTTACGTAGCTTTAAGTCGAGTTAGATCTTTAGCGGGTCTTCAAATCGAAGAATTAGATTTCTCCAAGTTGACTTCGAAAATCCTTGTAATGTTGATGCAATAACCGAAATGGATAGAATGAGCAACATTAGAAATACTTAATGAATGACATACTATATTGCCGTAATAAATCCCGAATCATAAAATTAAATACACCTACTAAAAAGTTAAAAATGACGAAAAAAAATTTTTTTTAATAACAAACTTTTATTACTTTTAGTGTTCTTGCTGTCAAAATGTAACACGTTTTTATGTAAAAATATGGGATATAATGTACCTATAAAATGGTATATTTCTTATCACTATAAAACTTGATTGCATCAAACTTTTCCTAATGCTAAATATAATGTTAGTGTCAAATCAACTGTCAAATCCTATAGAAAAGACCATTTTTAACACTAATATCAGCAGTAGCACAAGCAAGTCGATACCTCCCACGCAAAAAGTCGTAACACGTTTTTTTGGTAAAATGAGATTTTAGTACTACAGTTCATTATTATAGAAATACTACACATCGTTGAAAACAATATTTTCATATTTACATTAAATACCAAGATTCTTACCCGCTAATAGTCTTATTATGTTTAAATTCCCGCGCATATGGTCGTGCCAACAGTTGCGACGATTTACGTTGAACTATTGGACCGCGCACCGGCTAATCACGGCACAGTACCGACGTCGTAAGATGTAAACAGTACAAAATATTACTTAGGAGTTTGAAAATCTAAAAAAACAAGAAACTGTGTGTGTTTTGTACTTTACTGTTTTGTTTTTATTAGATACTAGTACTATGAGTAATGTAAGGTCATCAAAGATTTAAAATTAGCTTTAAATAACCAAAATGATTAGAACGTGAAAATAACGGCTAATGAACGTTGACAAAATGGTAAATTTATTTCTTACTTTAATTTACTATCATGATTTGCATGTTTATCCTAATCGTGTTAGTAAATTGTTTTTAAGTACATAATGATTTTCATCACTATTTTCGTAAGTTAATAATTTGAAATACGTCCGACACAAAACGTTACATGAAAGTTGCGATTTTATGCGCGGTCGATATTATCGTATTTAAAAAATCTGTACGCAGCATAAAGTCTTATGTCTGACATACGACCTTATTCGTGCTGTATTCATTGTGTTTTTTATAGTATAAGATCGTAACAACAAGAATAAGGTCGTAAGTTTTTATTTTTGCCTATTTTTACGAAAATATGAGTTTTTAATTCAATCAAAAGACCTCATTATCCCCTTTAAGCTTCAATCATTGCTATATCCTAAAATTAATCCCACACTATCGTTTGCGGCTGATCAAGACAAAGATGAAGTTAAGAATCTCTCTCCTGAAAAATCACAAATTTGGACATACGACCTAATGCGCGGGAGGTGTCGAAGTGCTTGGTGCAACTAAGTTACATACATTACATACTCATACAATATTAAATTATTTAGAACTTTTTAGTTCTTTTTACTCCCCAGTAATAAAAGCTTGTTTTTAAAAATGTTTTCTTTTCTTTATTTTTTTTAAACTATTTCAGTGCTACAAGTCAGACACATCCTTCACTATTTTTTGTAACATGTCTATACAAGGTTAGTCGGAAAGGGGGTACTAAGCCGCGGGCCACTTAAAGTATCACTGTTGACTATTTTAAAGCAAGTGTTAAAATTTCAAAATTCGATAATTTTTATTTGCATGCATAAAGATCTTTATTTTTGATTTTTCAAAAAAATATCATACCTGCTTTAGTTATGAATTCAGAATATTAAGTTTCTAATCCGTGACCCCAAATATGACCTAAATTGCAAACACAGCTGATCATAGCTATGAGCAGATAGGTTTTAGCATATTTTTTACGAAATCTTTGAAAAGCTATTTCTCTTAAACTATCGAGTTTTGGGGAAAGTTGTAGAACAAAAGTTATCCCTTATTATGGTTACTTTAACACCCTTTCGGCTTAGTACCCCCTTTCTGACTAACCTTGTAGGTATAATATATAAAAATCAATTGCCGTGCGTTAGTCTCGCAACAACTCGAAAATAGCTCGACCGATTTTTTTTTGTTTTGTTCACCTCAATTCTGGGTTGGTTTAGGAATAAAGAAAATAAAGAAAAATTTAAAAAAATAATTATAGGTGGTACGAAGTTCACCGAGCAGCTGGTTTTTCATAAAACTGAAAAGTATTTCGGCGACTTTTTCTAACAAATAAGGAAACATGTCTGAAACCGTAATCCTACGACATTTAGAATGAAGTTAAGAAATTCACAACAACAACGGATGAATATACACTGGCCTGCAAAAATAAGTATCACACTTTTAAAATTTCAATTTTTTCTAAACTATAGAAGTTAGAGATTTAAAATAAAAAACGTTTTATAGCAATTTTTATCAGCTTTCTTTGAAACTATAGTAGCAAAGTTAAACTCTTTTTTGAGTCCTTTTTGCTTCGAAAATATATCATGTGTACTTAAAAAGTTATTGCAATTTTAAAAGTGTGATACTTATTTTTGCAGGCCAGTATAGATGAGTTTTCTTCTTCTTTTCGTGTGGTTAGTGACTAAACTGGTGTCAGAGTTCAAGCCGCCCATGGCCCTCTGACTTGGCTTCACATGCCGTCGAGAAATATCTCTCAGGCATGCCGGTTTCCTCACGATGTTTTCCTTCACCGTTTTTAAGCAAGTGATAATTATACAATACGCACATGAATCCGAAAATTCAGAGGTGCGTGCCTTGGGTTCGAACACGAGACCTATGACTTGGCAGTCCGACGGTCACACCACTAGGCTATCACTGCGACAATATAGGTAAGTAATTCTATTTCAAGTTTCAATCATTTATTTCGCTCTGAATGTTTTTAGATTTCAATCTATTATGTTTCGGAACTATTAATGGGCTATGAATATTTTAAGGAAGACAACGGACAATTACGATATTTTGCGGAATTGGAATAAACTATACAGGGTGTAAAGGAAGTCATGTAATTCCTTCAAACCTCGTGATGTATTGCTGACATAGATTAACCCTGCAAGGGATAATTTTGGACTCAATAAAAAAAAATACAAAAAATAAACATGTGTTCTTAACGTGAGTCATTCCAGCGCCCCGAACGAATTGCGTGGCTATCGCTCGCCGCGCGTTCATTTCACTCGGGGCGCTAAAATGCCTCACGTTAAGAACATATTATGTTTACAGCTTGTAATATTTTTATTGAAACCAGAATTATCCCGTTCAGGGTTAATCTATGTCAGCAGTACATTACGAGGTTTGAAGGAATTACATGATGTCATTTACACCCTGTAGGTATACATTCTAAATGTGAGTTGATAAATAGTCTGGGTAGTACTTTGGTACTAGAAAATTTGCTACATTTATTAAAACCGTGTCGTACGTGAAACTCCATATATAAAAATTTGCTACATTTATTAAAACCGTGTCGTACGTGAAACTCCATATATAAAAATTTGCTACATTTATTAAAACCGTGTCGTACGTGAAACTCCATATATAAAAATTTGCTACATTTATTAAAACCGTGTCGTACGTGAAACTCCATATATAAAAATTTGCTACATTTATTAAAACCGTGTCGTACGTGAAACTCCATATATAAAAATTTGCTACATTTATTAAAACCGTGTCGTACGTGAAACTCCATATATAAAAATTTGCTACATTTATTAAAACCGTGTCGTGCGTGAAACTCCATATATAAAAATGTGTTCTAAAGCCCCGTTTAGTCTAAACAACTGTTAATCACGATTTTCTGGTAAGGCTAAACTCCTCCTCTCTCGTGTCGGCACAAGATGGCTCATAACGTGGTGAAAATATTATCCAGTCAACAAGGTTGATAACGAGGCTGACTGCCCAGGGTGCGCCGTACGTGCTTGAGTATCATCACTTCTTTTGTTGCACCCCAAAAAAGCCAAAGCTGAGAAGCAGATTTCACAGGAGAACAATTACTGTACGTCTGACGCACCCTGGGCAGTCAGCCTCGCTACCAATCTTGCTGACTAGCTAATCTTTTCACCATAGAGTAACCAGCGTAAGCTATACGAGAACAACTCGAAAGAAGAATAGCTAAGCACATAGATTAAATATTTCTATGGCTAAACTAGGAGAGAATTTTATACAGGACAGGGTTGCATACTCACGGCTATACCAGCTGTTGAAAAAATAAACTCTAAGATTTTTTTGGGGTTACTAGGTACCGGAAATTCAACAACAATTGTAGAACAATTTTTCCAAACTAGCGTATTTTTTTATTACTATCCATACAAATAAAAAAATAATTTTCATTTGCTTTGTCATGGAAAGTATTATAAAAAATATACGCTAATTTCGAAAAGTTGTTCCATTTCCGATACCGAGTAACTCCACAAAATTCTTAGAGTTAATTTTGTAACACCCTATATAACCCACGTATGCCTCACGTGAAGTTTCAACAGAATCCAGGAATTGAATTGGACTCTCTACAGCTGTACCATTTTCTCCTCATTCGTACCTAAATGTCTGCGTACGTACCTTCATCTTCATCTTCCTCACTTTATCCTTCTTCCTCAGCCCGAGCATCTTGAGAAAAAGCTTTGGCGTTGGAAGAATGTTGAAAGGAGGTGGTAGAGTAGCACTCTCTTCAAAATAGCTCATCCAGAGCCGAGTGCGAGCAAACTTCCACTCTACGTCGGAGTGTTCCTAGGAAAAAAATGTATTATTGGACGTACGGAATTAATACAATTGGGTAGTTGACGATATTTATTTTATTAATTACCTCGAAACTTTTACAAAAAACATAGGCAACAATAAAAAAACCAATGAAATATCGTCGCTGGGCAGTGAAAACCTCGTATAGCACAAACTTATTTTTAGTTTTTGTTATTCATTTGTTAGGTAAAAAACCTTGTAATGCATATTTAGAACGAGCGTGCACAGCTCTAAGATGAAATAGATTGATGAATAGATAATAAAACAGAAGAACATTACATCTACACTACATACTTTTTTTTAACAGGCTGTTATTATCTCCTGTAAAATTACGTTCATTGCAATTACGAGGTTTTCACTGCCCAGCGACGATATACAGCATGGCCGGTTAGTCTGTTTTCACCCCATAACCATGAATTCTGCTTATCTTTACAACTTTTACTATAGCAGAAACTCTGAATTCGTGAAAAAAAATCTGCTTTTCCATACATTTTGTTAAGCAACAATGATTATTTTGTATGGAACAGCTGATAAGTATTTTTTTCATGAATTCAGAGTGTGTCCTATAGTAAAAGTTGTACAGAAACATGAGCAGAATTCATGGTTTTCGGATGTAAAACAACTAACCAGCCATGCTGTATAATAAAATGTTTCAAGTTATAATCGATTTAAAATTGTTAATAGACGCAGACCGCACTATTGCACGATGACGTCATTGTTCAAAAACTTTATAGTAACTTGTCATTACTCTGTACTATGCGTGCCAAATAAGAATAGGATCGCGCTTGCTACAACTTCACACGATAGCTGTCAAATTGGTACTGCCAGCAAAAAAATACTATGAAAAAAAAAATGTTATATTTTTTTATTCATAAATTTCGTTATTATTTACATTCATTTTCACAAAATGTTATTTATTGAATTCCATAAATAGATAATTTTGGATAATTTAATAATATTTGAAAACAGTATTCATTAAAGAAATGAACCAATATATATATATATATAGTTAACTTCACGAAATGCTACTGGTCACCCTAATATGTCGCCATAATAATAATATAATTTCTGTGTAATTAATTTGGCGTAAAATTGATAAGAAATACCAAAAAAGTGAACAAAAATAATTAAACTGAATATAATTTCTTTATTTACTTTTTGCACACTTTACACTTTGGTAATGAAGTTCACGAGTATTGCGGAACAAAATGGCGTCTTGACAGTGCTATTCTTATTGGGCACGCATAGTACAATGGCCGTTTCGTGCGACAAGGACAGAAAATGGGCCATCCAACAACTTAAAAAACGTGTACCATCTCCTCTATTTTTTTACATTGATTTTTTCAATACTCGTTTTCTTTCTCTATACCTCTTTTTTGATAATTATAATCTTTACATAGTATAAAACAAAGTCGCTCCCGCTGTCTGTACGTTTAGATCTTTTAAACTACGCAACGGGTTTTAATGCAGTTTTCAGCAATAGAGTGATTCAAGAGGAAGGTTTATATGCACCACATTAGTATCTACATTGTACCCGTGCGAAGCCGGGGCGGGTCGCTAGTAAAAAATAAATTAAATTCGTCCTAATTATTTAAATCAGTCAACTACCTAATTACGAGTAACAAGGCCGTACTTTTAGAGCTCACGACACGACATACTGAGGTCACGACTCCGACTGCCATATAGGTATTTCTATGAACCGGTTACTTACGAAACTATACGACTACCTACTAGGCACGTTTTTCGTATCGTGAGCCGGAAGAAGGTATTCGACACGCTTGGTGCAGTAGCTCAGCGATTAGCTGCTGCGCTACGGGTCGTGGGTTCAATTCTCGCACAGAACAAACACCCGCATGGAAAAAACGTTGGCCTACAGATAGTTCTTCCGGGTCTGTGCCGGTGAAAATTTGTGTCTGTAGACGCTCTCACGATACAGGTGAAATTCTAGGTTGGGGAGGGGTAAAGTATTAAAAGCAACCCTCTGCGTGCCACAACATTTAAGAAAATAGGTATCTTTCTTTTAATAACCAACAATGTGGTCCACCGCCTCGTTGGTCCAGTGGTGGCAAGCGCGACTGCTGATCGTGAGGTCCTGGGTTCGACTCCCAGGTCGGGCAAAGGTTATTGGGTTTTTCCGTGCGGAATTCCTCAGTAGCAGCCGGCGTTCGGATTTGTGCCCGGTTGATGGCAATTGGCTCGCCTCCCATTACATGGGACTTAAACATAACGGTGAAATGAGGGTGTTACTATTCACCTCTGCCCAACCCTTCGGGGAATACAGGCGTTATGTTATGTGAAATTTTTTTCCTGTCTTTTCAATTGCCATGTTACTTTAATAACCTACATACTATGTATCGTATACTATATAATACCACAGTATAAAGAAGTACAGTAGTACGACGCCTTTGATCTCGTAGTAAAAGCCAAAAACATGCGCGCGACAACCCCTAAAAACATGTCCCGAGCTACCAACAAAATGGCGTGTGTAACTCGGGCTCGCTCTTCCCGCGTCTCGCCCCTTGCCCCCCGCACGATTGACCTGTCTAGACGTCTTCGTCGAACGACTGTATAGATTATTAGACTGTGATAATACTAAATTGAGCGTGAATCATGTGACTAAATGAAATTCTGATGACACGTTTGGTGCAGTGGCTGAGCGATTGGCTTCTGCGCTACGGGTCGTGGGTTCGATTCCCACACGGAAAAAATATTTGTATGGCCTATTGATAGTTGTTCCAAGTCTGGGCGTTTGTGCATGTGAAGATTTGTGTCTGTAAACGCACCCATGAACCACACCACGGAATTCACACACTTTTTCGTTACCACACATAAAAGCGCCTGTTACCGATATAATAGCAACGTATCCCCAGTACACACTCAGTTATAACCTATAAATAACAGCAAGGTCACAAATGCTAACTGTAATGATTTGACAAACCGATAAATAAATTGACGTAGCCATTTTCGACGTTCTCTACGTATACTATCGAAACTATAAAATCTCAGTATTTATTTTATCTGCTTAATATGTGTGAAATTATGTTATCTTAAAGGTTATAAAATAATACATTTTTATGGGACCAAATGGCAACTATTCCGCATCAAACTAAAGAAGAATCGCGAAAATCGGATCATAAATCTCAGCGTAATCGGTATACATACATAATAAAATAAAAACAGATTTTGTAGTTTCGATACGTAGGGACCGTCGTTTTATCATAGTAGGTACCTAATTATAATCTGATATTGTACTAATGTTAAGTCTACTTACATCGAAATAATAACATTACCTACACCTAGTCTTTACGTCCAATGGCTTAATAACCAAGAGCCTCGACCAACATCTGATGAGGCTCTTGTTGGGCGGCTGGGTCAAGGCCTGATACAGAAAGCGGTACTCCTGGACACGGCGCGTATTGTTAGGAAGTTCCTCTCTCTGAGGCCCTGACCACTGGTAGCTTGGACCCTATTCCCGATGCCGGTGGGCTACTATTTTTTATATTTTTAATTTATTTTAATGGGAATATTTAAAAAAGTAATTAAGTAGGTATGTATTGTAAATGAATAAAGGAAATAACAATATCTCCATCTGCCTACATATTTAACTTGTATAATGTCAAAAGAATATAATTTATCAATAGTAAACATTGAAATACCTAAAGATAAAATTTATTATCAACAATTTATAAGTAGTTATTGGGTATTAAACAAGATTACAGATAAGGATTGATAATTTCGTCCACTTTCTCACAGCCGAAATAGCTCAGTTGGGAGAGCGTTAGACTGAAGATCTAAAGGTCCCCGGTTCAATCCCGGGTTTCGGCAGAAACCACTTTTTGTTAAAAATTCTTACAGTAAGAGAGCATCATGTATTTTTTACCCGACTATTACCGTAAAGACAAGAGTTATGATTGTTTTTTAAACGGTTTTAATTAACTTCACCACGTACTTATTTGTTTGATTCAAATCTTACGGCAGATTTTTCAACTACTTCTGTTTAACCGATTCTCATGAAACTTCGCACAAAATTTCAATTCCCGTGACAATACAATATTATAATAATTTCAACCTTCAATCCTCAAATCCTGATGCTGCAGGGGTACTGCAAGATAAAACCGTTTAACTTTAAAGATTTTTCTAAGGGATTATTTTTTCTGTTGTTTTTTAGTGTTTATGAAGATTTCATTATTTGAAGTACTGATGGTCCTTATTTATTTATTCCTGGCTCATCTTTCCAGTGATAAATAATCTTACACGTAATATTGTTTTTAATACTTTTTTTAAAAATCAAAACTGAGATGACTGCTGATACATCTCACATGAATGTAGATGGCGGTAACACTATTTTTTCCTAATTTATCACGTTCTGGGTTAATCTATTTCAGCAGTACATCGCGAGGTTTAAAGGAATTACTATGCGTGCCAAATAAGAATAGCACTGTCAAGACGCCATTTTGTTCCGCAATACTCGTGAACTTCATTACCAAAGTGTAAGGTGTGCAAAAAAGTAAATAAAGAAATTATATTCAGTTTAATTATTTTTGTTTTCTTTTTTGGTATTTCTTATCAATTTTACGCCAAATTAATTACACAGTAATTATATTATTATTATGGCGACATATTAGGGTGAACAGTAGCATTTCGTGAAGTTAACTATATATATATATATTGGTTCATTTCTTTAATAAATACTGTTTTCAAATATTATTAAATTATCCAAAATTATCTATTTATTTATTTTATTTTTTATTTATTTATTTATTTCGAGCAACAAGACTCATAGTGTTAGTAACAATTGAACATAACAATGGAATTCAATAAATAACATTTTATAAAAATGAATGTAAATAATAATGAAATCTATGAATAAAAAAATATAACTTTTTTTTTTCATAGTATTATTTTGCTGGCAGTACCAATTTGACAGCTATCGTGTGAAGTTGTAGCAAGCGCGATCCTATTCTTATTTGGCACGCATAGTACATGATGTCGTTGACACCCTGTGTAGTAGGTATTATTTCTATTCCATACAATTATTATTTACGAAGTGAACCTTCTTTATATACCTACATATTTGATGCTCGAGTTCATGTCAGCTAACGTTCCTTGACTGAGCCAGTTAAGCAGTTCTAATTGAATCGCAGTAAAATTAGAATAAACGCGACGTTTTCTACGATGTTAACGTAATAGGTAGTATTTCTTGTTGTGAAACTTTATTTACGAGATAAAGGCGAAATCTTAGCTAGTTAATTAAAACATCACATAATATCACGCCTGTATTCCCCTAAGGGTTGGTCAGAGGTGTATGGTAACACCCTTATTTCGCCATTATGTTTAAGTCCCACGTAATAGGGGCGAGCTTATTGCCATCAACTGAGCACAAATCCAAACTTGTTGTTGTCTTTTTAGGTATATAACACCAGTTAGGTAGTACTACGTACAGTACAGTTAGGTAGTACGATTCGTTTTTGTTTATAGAAACCGGGGAAGCGTGAAGTATCTACAGATAGCTTTATAACAGTTTGGAGTTTTGGACGACACGTTACGGGTCGTGGGTTCGATTCCCGCACGGAACAAATATTTTTAGGGCCTACAGATAGTTGTTCCGGGTCTGGATGTTTGTGCGTGTGAAGATTTGTGTTTGTAAACGCACCAACGACACAGGAGAAATCCTAGTGTGGTGCAACGTTTAAAAAAAAAAAAAAAAAAAGAAAGAAACAAAAAGTTTCATCCCTGGAGGCTATTGATATAAATCAACAAAATATTTTATCTCAAAAAAATCCTAACAGATATAATTTTCAGCTTGGGAGAATTCCTTCCTTATTGCAAGTTATAGTCTGCGATTTATTTCAATATCTATGTATAAACCTTATCAGACTTCACAGGTACCTATTATGAGCACGTGCCAGGTTAGATACTAAGCGCAATTAGTCCCTTCGTTACTTTTAATAATCATAGTTAGTAAGCTCGTTTCTTAAGGTAGCCACTGACGAGCCTTCCGGATGGACGCCGTTACAATGGATTCATCCAAATGGACGGCGTCCAATTATTTAGCACACTGACGACCAATCCATTGCATACGTCATTTTATCGACGGATACGTTCGTTCTCAGAATGAGTCTGATAAGTAGGCAGGTAAATGTGTTGTTCTATGACGGCTGCGTATTGCAAAAAAAACGTAAGTTTGCACATTCACGGAGGGTTTGGATTGCGTCCAGATGGCGTGGTGCACGTTTCTAGCATTGACGGTCACTTCAAAGTCGCTACGTCGATACGTCCAAATGGAGTGACGTACTGGATTTCAATCCAACTGGAAATCCACGGTCGGGACGCCGTTTTAAAAACAGTATATGTTTTCGACCTTCACGGTCAGATAGTGCAATGCAGCCACGCCATTTGGACTGTTGGAAGGTTCGTCAGTTGATACCACTGGGACCTTTAGATAAATGTAGACTTCACTCTGTAATTTGTCTAGTTAGAAGTTGAGTTTTTTAACCCAATACTGCAAAACTCTTGTAACTGCAGAAAATAGTCCCTGCAGCACAAGGTGCATTTTTATTCAGTTCATAAGAACATCCTTATCCGACAAGCACTTAAGTTGGTACTATCCTTTGTTTTTACTAACATCTGAGAAAAAATACTTGGAAATATCAGTCAACAACATAACATAACAACACGCCTGTATTCCCCGACTGGGCGGAGATGTATAGTAACACGCTCATTTCGCCGTTATGTTTAAGTCCCATGTAATAGGGGGCGAGCCTATTGCCATCAACCGGGCATAAGTTATTTTAATATTGTATTGTATGTGTTTATATGGGCCTTGATGCCTGAAATAAATAAATAATAATAATAAGTCAAAAATCCGGGCTGCTACTGAAGAATTCCACACGGAAAAACCCAATAACACTGCCCGACCAGGGGATCGTACGCAAGACCTCACGATCAGCAGTCGCGCTTGCCACCACTAGACTAATGAGGTAGTTAACCTAATAAATTTTAAGAATTAAAACTTTTTTGATCAATTTTGTTAGCTTCCATGGTATCCAAATAATTATCTATCTACAAGGTTAGTCGGAAAGGGGGTTATAAGCCGTGGGCCACTTAATGTATCACTGATGATTGTATTAAAAAAGTGTTAAAATTTAAAAATTCGATTTTTTTATATTTTTTTTTAATTTTAGTTTTTTCAAGAATTCTTCATTCCTGCTTTAGTTATGAATTCAGAAAATGTAGTTTCTAATCCGTGACCCCAAATGTTACGTAAAATGTATATCATAGCTGAGGATAGATAGAATTTAGCGTATTTTTTATGAAATCTTTGAACAGCTATTTCTCTTGAACTGACTTTTGGGGAAACTTGTAGAACAAAAGTTATCCATTATTATGGGTACTTTAACACCCTTCCGGCTTAGTACCCCCTTTCCGACTAACCTTGTATAAATAAACTTAGTGGTCGCAAGCGCGACTGCTAAGCATGGAATGTATCACATTCATATAATTACTTACGTACTAGATGCGCTATTTAGAAGAATGGTATCAACGAGTTGTGGTTCCGGAACCACAGTGCCATAGAACTTGGCAGCTGTCTAGGGGTAGTTTGAACCTTATTGCGTCAATGCATTTGGCGCATGTTGCCTATACATTTTCTTTTTCTAATGTACTGCTTATAGATGGTCCTTGCAGACCGTTTTTATGGAACCAGGCAGTTATTAGCGAGACCAGTTCTGTTGCGGTCCGAGGGCGGGTTCGTAGGGGTCATGACCCCCCCTAAAATCGTACACATCAAGTTGACAAACTTCCTAATAATGTGCCTTAAATTCTAATTTCTATTCTAATTCTAATGTGATCAACTTGTTTTACTATTAATATGAACGCCCCCCCCAACCCCCCAATCTTTGGCTGCGACCGCACCTGGGCGAGACCTGGATGGTCTCCAGCCAATGACGTTGTCTACACGAGATAGCGTGTCTATTTATTTCAACATCATCACTGTATTTTGTAGAATATTGCATGAGAACTTTAACAAAATTCATGTCACATATCTTGTTACAACAGTCATTGCTAGGCCGCATGCGTCCTTTTACGGGGGAGCCCGCCTAATTCCGGATTCAACCGGAGCCCAAACTACGCTATTCACGCGTCAAACTAACAAGGAAACTATTAATATCAAGATATTCCTGCAATATACACGCGAGGAATCCGTAAACATTGAAACACGAATGACAAAAGTAATTATACTAATCATAACAAAGTCAGTCTGTAGATGGATGACCATTCGTTACACATCGAGACCCCTCCGTGCCTCGAAGAGCACCTTAAATCGTCGATCCCGGTTGCCATACGAATACCTATGACGAAGTCAGAAGCCCGAAAGTCTGACAACCAGTCTAACCTTAGGATATCGGCAGTATCCAGTAACTGGGTTGCGGAGCTCTGATGGCAGTCGCTCCGTGTAAAATACTGGTATTTAGCCCCATCTAGTTAACACTGGAACATAGTTGAAAAAAAGGCTAGGCAAAACGATGTCAATCATTACAAAAAAAACAGAAGAGTACTCACATCGATCATCGCATAAGAGTTGGACATCATAGCGATAAGGAGATTGAGCAGCACAATGACGTTGATGACGGAGTATGACCCGAACATCAGCAGCCCCCAGAATCTCGTGTAACTCTTGATGCCGGCAAGTTCGAAGTTTTCAAGACCAACCATGCCGAAGGAGGCCCAGAATAGAGATTGTGAAGCTTCGAAGACGCTGATGGAAAAATATTTGGGTAAATTGCAATAGTCTTGAATTTATCACATCGGTTAAGCCGCCACGTTGATCTGGTCGTAGCATATATGGCTTCCAGGCTTGAGATCATTTTTTTCCGTAATCTGGGATTTGATTTGCTGCTCCTAAAGGTACGCTGAAACCAAGGTGCTCAATTCGCGTCCACGGTGACAGCCACAGTGGCGATCAGTTACTGCGATGATACTTGACTATTAACGCAGATTGCACACCTTGGTTTGACCTTTAATGTGCAGTCTCCGCTCAGTAACTATGGTAACAACAATGAAGTGGCAGTTAAGGACTTGATTTTTAGGGTTCCGTACCCAAACGGTGCCAAACGGCACCTTATTACTAAGGCCTTGTTCAGGGAGACGCGAGGTGTTGCGCGTTTTCTCGGTTTACGGAGAAGCAGCATGTGAAGCGGCAGGCGGGGCCCGCGGCATTGCACGCACAAATACAAACATATGATAATGTGTAGTTCCATTTATGCAGACGCGGGGCGTTGTGCAGCGCGTAGTACGGTACGTGGGGAAAGACGGTGACCGCGGGGTACGCGGCGGAGGACGCGACGGCCACCGCCGCATGCTCTGCTGTGAGTAACGCTCAATATCAAACAAAATGCGCGTGATCACGCTTCTACATGAACGCTCTCATAAATTACCACAATGTTTGATTAGACCGCGAGACGCGACGCCAGACGCGACGCGCAACGGCCGCGTCTCCCTAAACGAGGCCTAAGCCTACGTCGTCTGTCCGACCGTCTGTCGGTCACAGAGCTGTATCTTTTTAACCGTAACAGGTAGCCAGTTGAAATTTTGACAAAATAAATATATTGTGTTAATATGGCTGCTATCATGATTAATATTAAAAAAAGTATAATATAAATCCAAACGGAGTCACCATACAAGAAACCTAGAAAAAATGCATTTTTTTTAACGTTTTTTGTCACCAATTTCAGAGACATGTGTGATGGCACGGAACCCCTTGAGTGCGCGAGTCCGGTTCGCACTTGACCGGTTTTGTTTCTTAGTTTTATATTTAAAAGTAAAATTACAGTCATTAGGAGTAGACGAATCTATTGACTTCGTATGATAAATGTAGTTTCTTAAAAAGCCTTTAATTTGTTTAATAGATGAATGCAAAAATGTAAATGTAACTTTACAAATTAAGTAGGGAAATATTCTTCTCATTAATAAAATAAATAAATGATCACCAATTTATGGACAATCAATTTATTGAATAACCAATACAAGAAATAATCTAGCTAAACTACATAATACGACAATAAATATTTAAAAAAAAACTACTACAACAGGATTTCGAAACGTTAGCAATATAAAACAACCATACACAAGCTCACACACATTATTAACAGCATTAGAAGAATATTGTAGTGATCAATTTAAAATCAAACAAGTGTCTAATAGCAATAGGTCTCGAAGTAGAGGGAATGTAGAATTTAAAGTGCCCAGATATAACAATTACTTTGGGCAAAGATGTAAAAAATATTTGGTACCAAGCATATTCAACAGCCTACCATTTGAAACGTGTTTAACAAAAAGAACATTTAAAAACAATCTTGAATCATATATTCTGTCTAATTTTAGTGAAAATCTTATCTCAGCAATTTTGGGTAATTTAAATGTAATAATACTAACAGTTTAACATGTTTTTGTAAAAGTAAGTATTTTGGATTAATTTAGTTTTCAGTTGTGATCAGATTCCTTTATTGTAATTTTTATTATTTAAATGGAAAATTGAACGTACATACTTAAATCTTGTGATTATAGTGGGAGCTACGTCTGCCAACAAACTGCTCTGTAGTTTGGCAGAAGTAACAGAAAATGTAAACAACTTAATGTTCCAATTAAACACTTTATCATTAAAAAAAAACATCTTAGAATATACAATGCGGTGTTTTTACGCATATTTATTAAACCCTCTGAATTTCCCTTTTAAGAGTCCCCCTACAAATCGCCCAACGATTTTAAGATAGTATAATTTTTCAATGCCAGGGAATTTTTGTTGACACAAAAGTTATTGATACAAACAAAATATTGCCTGATTTTATTCTAAAAGCACTATTTTTGGACGCAGTATCATGCTAACCACGCCTGCCTAAACTTGAAATGAACGCGTTCATCAATGCCATATTAAACTGAACTCATGTAGTTATGTTAGCAGCTGCATTAGCCCACAATCAATCTAACCAACATCTTAATACGAGTGATAGTCCATGGTCTGCCGCAGGGTCATGCAGTCTACCTCATCAATCTTCAGAGTGTTCAGCTTCACGTTAATATCCTCTTCCAACTGGATCTGCGTCTGCAGTAAGTAGCGCAGGGAAGAGGTTGCCTCGTGCAGCATTTGTTGTAGCTGCTCCGTACTGTGTCGTAACATCTCGCATTCGTAGAACAGTGCCTGTCCTGGCGGGTCCCTTACCAGTTCAGCTCCCACTCTTTGAGCCCGTTTTCCGAGCCTCGTGTGCGCCAAAGCTATGTTACCTTCTTTATCGCTCAGGGCTTTTTGTAATTGCAAAATATTGTACTGCATATCATTGATCTTTTGCGTGGTCTCCCGATGCATGTCCTCAAGTTTCGCTGTAGCTTTCTTTGTGTGGTCAATCCGCTCATTAAAGGCGTGGTTACATTTTTTGAAAGCGTTCCACAGGTCGTCTATCACTTGTTTCAAAAGTGTATCAACGTACATTCGAATGGGACGGGCGCTGGTCACCTCCCTCGCAGCCATTTGTATGTTTTGCGCCGAATAAGCGTTGTACTCGTCGGCAGAAATGTTTGCTGGGTCTAGGCTGGAGTAACCTTCGTACACAGAGAGACACAAGTCAGTGGATTTAAGGGAAAGGTTATCTTTGTCTAAATCAATAGCTGCTTGCTTGTATTGCAGGTCGCGGTCGAGAAGGTATCGCGTGGAACGGAGACGCCGCATCTGTTCATTCAGCTGTTCCAACACCCGATTTAAAAGGCTTTGTGCCCCGAGGATGGTGGTAATCTCCTGCTGCAGAGCATCTTCGACCTCGTCGACGACCAAGTCGATGCCAATACGGCCGTCTCTAAGCATGAGGCATTTGCGGCATATTGTTAATGCGTTAGCTTGGAGGTTTGCGAGACAGTCCAAGAGACGAACTTTATACACTCCAAGGCTTTCTAATTCCAAACATATCTGCGTACGTTGTATTTGCAGCTCGTTCTTGTTGAACTCGATGTCACCGATACGTTCTTCGATACGTCTGTCGGTGGTGGCCTTCAGGATTTCTGAGCGTTCGGCAGTCTCATCTCGGACTCGTTCGGACTCGCCGAGGACCCTGTCTGCTAGTTGTTGCTGATCTTCCGTGTTCCTGCATCTCTGGTCGTTGCTCAACTTCCACTCCGCTAGAGTGAATTTGGATGATTTTGGCGGCATACATACTATGGCTTGCTCCGATAGCCTAGTGGTCGCTACAGGAGCCCCGATCACATGACGCACCCCAAACTGTGCCTCACCCATTATTTCAAATGAAGAACTAAATAATTTTAAAAAATAAACACTCTTCAAAAGTGGATGACGCAGTCCCACACAGAAATTGACAAAACTGTTTCGTTGCCTTGGTAACGTAATGATGTAAATTTGGAATTAAAACAAAGATTTTAATCGAACTCTTTAAATTAAAGGGAACTAATATAAGGGAATACGATTTTAGTATAAAATAATACTTTCATTCCTTGGCACGAGTATATTAAATATACCACAAAAAGTAACATTTCTTAATTAATTACGTAAGTAATCTTATTACTTTACCAACAAGGTAAAAATAATCTGACCTTTATCGTTATTAGTGATAATTTTTAGAAAATAAATGCAGAAATCTGTCTTTACGATCCGATACTACTGCCTACTCCGAAAAACGACCATCGAGCTTTCGAACCGAAACGAAAAAACGACGAGCATTGAACTTATAAATAAATATGTGATCAAAGTATTGTCAAACAACGAACTACTAGATATAATTCCCATTTGCAAAAGCTCATAGCCTAAAAGTTATTCTATAATTCCCATTTGCAAAAGCTCATAGCCTAAAAGTTATTCTATAATTCCCATTTGCAAAAGCTCATAGCCTAAAAGTTATTCTATAATTCCCATTAGCAAAAGCTCATAGCCTAAAAGTTATTCTATAATTCCCATTTGCAAAAGCTCATAGCCTAAAAGTTATTCTATAATTTTTCAATAGATAGACTCCACAATTTAGATTCTTGTAGGCCATTCTTTATAAAATACTAATTATTGAAATTTCTGTGCTTATATATTTATGAGGTAGCTGTATTTGTTAAGACGAATCCAGACATGTTTAACAGAATATCATTTTATAACATACGAACTCGACCACAGAATAATAACTTGTGTGTAAAAAGGTCCCGCACTGCATTGATGCATAAAGGTGTTTTTTGTATGGCAGCAATCATTTACAACCACATACCTATTTCAATTAAAGAATTAAACATACCTACTCTTATTTAAGAAAAGGCTTAAATCTTTGTTGGTAAATAAAGCATATTACAGCATTTCGGAATTTTTGACAGATAAAATGTAATTACTACTTTGACCTTAGTTATTCTTAGTTCTCATTGACCTAGTATGTTGTTGGGTTTAGTTCCATTAATTTAACATTGCACGTGACATTTTTGTACTATTTTAATTATTATTATTGACAATAGATACTTTTCCTTTTTGACATTTATATAATTATTTTTTCTTTGTTTTTTTTTTTACTTTTTGTCAATATTAATTAATACTATACGCATTCCATTAATGTAGTTATGTTATCAATTTTAATGTCAATGCCCGCTGTATATTTCGGGTATAACATAGCGCGCTTGTAATTTTTTTATAACATCTATTCATTTGTTAACACAGGTACAATAAATATTGTACCTGTGTTAACAAATGAATAAATGACTTATGACTTTATGCTGGCACCACTCTCACATACAAGCCATTGAGGTTCTATTACTTTCATTAGTTACGACATTAAAAAAAATACAAACACTATAAAAAGAAACCGTTATGCCACTATAGATTTCATGGCTTCAACCCAAAACGTTCAGAATCTAGCACATAATAATCTCTAGCACACAATAACTTAGGAGCTAGCACTACTAGGTGTCTCATGAGGACTGACTTCCCGAAACTCCTCCATTTCATACAAGAGTCCCCCGCGTTGTCCCAGTCAGGTAGACCGCCAGGCAACACGTAGCATTTGCGTTTCTCCAGATCCGCGAAGTACCACAGCAGTTGGTTTAGACCTAGGTTTCACATTGCAATGGACGATGGATGTTTAAAATAAACATTGATAGAGGAAAAAACCTTAGTATGTTAACATAAAATATATAACGTTAATAATAAAATATTCTGAAGAGAAGGATAAAGAAATTAAGTATCAAGACTTGTCACACGAAGTTGTCGACATGTGGGAGGTTGACTCAGCAGTTGTTGTGCCGATAGTCGTTACGGTCAATGGCTTAATAGCCAAGAGCCTCGACCAACATCTGATGAGACTCTCGTTGGGCGGCTGCGTCAAGGGCCTGATACAGAAAGCGGTACTTTTGGACGCGGCTCGTATTGTTAGGAAGTTTCTCTCCCTGAGGCCCTGACCATTGGTGGCTTGAACCAAATGCCAGTGCGCTACTATTTTTAATATTTTTAAATGTAAATGTCGTTCTTTATTTTTTTTATATATTTGAATGAAAAAAGGCAATATTGTAGAAAGCGTGTTACATCTAGACACACGAGGTTATGCCAGCCAAGATTTAAAAATTAAAACTTACCACAAGCGAAAGCGAAGAGCACCAAACTATAGATGAAGAAGAACTTGACGATATCGATGACCATGCGGCCGAGGGAGATCTGGAGCGGCCCCAGGTGAGGATTGATGGAGAATAAGTGCACCAACTTCAGGGCACTAGCACAAAAAGAAAATGGTCAGTATGTTACGTCACGCTCTATTGTGGAGGAGTTAGTGGAATTTACAACATTCACCGTGAAAGCGGTTAAATATAAAACAAAGTGGACAAAAGACCGATGCCGACCATCTTATTTCTGGGTATAAGAAACTGGGTTCAAAGTTAAACATAACATCACGCCTGTATTCCCCGAAGGGTTAGGCAGAGGTGTATAGTAACATCTTCATTTCGCCGCAATGTTTAAGTCCCATGTAACAGGGGGCGAGCCTATTGCAGTCACTCAGGTACAAATCCAAACTCCGGGCTGCTACTCAGAAATTCCACAGGGAAAATCCCAATTACACTTTGCCTGATCTGGGGATTGAACCCAGGACACACCGATCGGCAGTCACGCTTGCCACCGCTAGACCAACGAGACAGTTAAGTTATTCTTGAAGTCACAATGGATTCGTGAGTTTAAAACAGTTGGAAGTTGCAGTATAATCCAGAAATACCAAATTTTCAACAAAACCTTTCAAAAGAAACAATAATCTGGAAATAGAAATATTTTTGATCCCCGAAATACATACCTAAATATATTAGCCGCAGCAAAAAGTCCTTCAGCAATCAACTGTGGATCGAACGCATCCCAATTCTCCCTAGCTATGAACTTAGTTTGAGGGTCTCTTCTGATTTCAGTAATCTGCTGAATATAGGCTGCGAACCTCAGGACAACTACCGCCACATAGAGGGAGTTTCTCGTGAAGTCAATGAAGTTCCACATGTTGCGGAGGTAGGAGCGAATGCCTTCTATGTAGATCTCTTGCGTCTCCTCCCATATGAAACCTTAAGACAAAGAGTGAGTCTATCATGCGAGTGTTAGTGCTTGGTTTTTGGAACGATAGCATCTTCATCAATGGCAAGATTGCCGGTAGAAAAAGATTACCAAGTTAAGCCTTACGCTAGAGCGTAAGATCAAAAATGTGGAAGTATTTCATGTAGTTGTTTGCTTTAAAAGAAGAAAATGCAAAGATGAATGTGCAGATTTGTCCTACCCCTCCCCCTACTCATAAGTCACAGCGTCTCTTTGCTTCAATAACGTGACAAGTCCGAACGATCCTTATTTGTTTTCTTTTATAATTAAAACCGTCGTGTCCGATATTTTTTTTTCAAAACACGTGCTATCTTTTACGCTTATAATAGAGAAACTACGTTTTTTGATAATTAATGATATGATAATTAATCATGATCACGGAGTACATCGTGATAAAATAAATGAACTTATTGCCTAGCAGCAAAGCATACTTACCCATAACATAAACCACAACGACTAATTCCAAATACGTAGGTCCATTCCCTCTCTGCTTGAGGAGTTCCTTCTCCAATTCCTTCACCATCCACTCTGGACCAAACAGCTGTATCGCTTGCACCTCCGCTCTTTGTGACACTAGGATTAGAATCACTGTGGACAATCAAAATGATTAGAATAGTAGCATTGGTACAAGACAGTATTTAGTGTAATAGAAGACTAAGAAGACATACATGCAGAAGTCAAGACTCTTATGAATGTCCAATTTGAAAACATAAAGGATTAAAATGTATTTATATAATGCAATAAAAAAATGAGTATGAGGGGCTTGCGGCTAATTAGAACCGCGCCGATCGTTAAGCTGCGCTTGCCGCGATCAGTTCGTTGATACGCGCACCCTTAGTAATGTAAGGGCACAACTCGAAATATTGAGTTTTTGAGTTTCTGTGTTAGATGGTCTCAATATCAACTGTTCTACCACTTGGCTTTCACAGAAAGAGAAAAAAGACAATATTAAAGCAAATACTGTAATTATACTGAACAAAATACCGTGAAAACATCGTGTTCCCTGAATCTTTTAACACGTTTTCCCAAAAGTTGATATTTTTGAAATAGGCCTTTACTTTATTAAGGGTGCGACGTGACCTTTCGCTACACATTGAGACCCCCCCATGCCTCGGAGGGCACGATAAACCGTCGGTCTCGCGTGTCATAAAAATTCCTATGGCGGTCGTTACTGGCAGTCAGAAGCCCGAATGTCTGACAACCGGTTTAACCTTAGAATATCGGCATTGCCCAATTACTGGGTTGCGGAGGTCTGATGGCAGTCGCTCCGTGTAAAATACTGGTTTTCAGCCGCATCTGGTTAGACTGGAAGCTGACCTCAACATAGTTGGGAAAAGGCTAGGCAGAACAATAAAGAATCGAGTATTGAGGATAATTTAACAAAGGTTTATCAGACTTTAAGAACAGTCCATCATAAAGTCTAAAATAAAATTCAGTTAAAATAGTACTAAAAATTGTTTTTGCACAATATTTTGGCATAGATTTGTAGTACAAAGAAGACTTATTTCTTAACACTATTTATGCAAAGATACAGAAAGACAAGTTACAATCTATAAATGCAAAGATACAAAAAAACAACTTACATAAAAAGAACAAATAACTAGACGCGTGTATCAAGAACTTCATGAAAGGTTTCCTCATGAGCTTGCCGGTGGCACAGTTGGGAGCAATCATGTACAAGGTGCAGTAGAACGGGAACAGCAAGGCGACGCGGCAAATGATCATGATCTTCTCCATCGCAGTCTTGCGACGGAAGCCGGGGACGCCTTCGTACCAGATGGAGGCGAGGAGCTGTTGGATGTTTGGGTGGGCCACGAACTGGACAGAAAGACAAAAGAACATGGTTATTTTGGTACTATTTTCTTGTAATTCAGATATAACCAAAGCGAAGACCATTTGGATCATCAACCATTAGGCGATCATCGCAATCATCAATTATGTGGAAGTGTTTTAATTGAATTCATTTATTTTTTATGTTGGTTTCCTCAAGATGTTCTCCTTCACCGTTAACATAACATAACATCACGCCTTGTATTCCGCGAAGGGTTCGGCAGAGGTATTTTAGTAACACACTCGTTTCGCCAGTTATGTTTAAGTCCCATGTAATAGGGGGCGAGCTTATTGCCATTAAACGGGCGCAAATCCAGACTCCGGGCTGCTACTGAGAAATTTCTAATGGAGAAACCCAACATCACTTTGCCCGACCTGGGGATCGAACCCAGGACCCTATGCCCAACAGTCGTGCTTGCGACCACTAGACCAACAAGGCATTCACTGTTAACGGAAGCGTTAATCAAGTTTTGAGTCGCACAAGAATTTGAAAAGTCAGAGGTGTGATCGGGTTCTCATTCAGACCCTTCTGCATGGAAGGCAGGCGTTACACCTCTAGGCTATTATCATTTAACCAACTTGCATGATAGCCTAGTGGTGTGACCCCGGCACCGCCAAGTCATAGTTCTCGACTTCGAACCCCAGGGAACGCACCTCTGACTTTTTAGATTCATGTGCGTATTGTATAATTATCACTTGCTTAAAAACGGTGAAGGAAAACATCGTGAGGAAATGCCCGAGAGATATTTCTGGACGGCATGTGAATCCAAGTCAAAAGCCCATGGGCGTCGTCTGACACCAGATTGGACACTAACCACACGAAAAGAAGAAAGAAGAAGACCAACTTGCAAGGCTATGACCAAATCACACAATCTATACTAATATTATAAAGCTGAAGAGTCTGTTTGTTTGTTTGTTTGAACGCGCTAATCTCAGGAACTACTGATTGGAATTAAAAAAATATTTTTGTGTTGGATAGTCCATTTATCGAGGAAGGTTATATGCTATATAACATCACGCTACGACCAGTAGGAGCGGCGGAGCATAAATGAAAAATGTTGCAAAAACGGGGAAAATGTCCACTCGTGCGAAGCCGGAACGGGCCGCTAGTGTTAAATCGAAATTATTAAACTTTTGTTCTTAACACATTTCTATTATATACAAAGCATGTTTTACTCACTAAAAACATCAAGAATCGATTATTATTTTACCTTCTTCTGCTTAAAATCGATAGCGAGTTCCAACCTCGCCAGCTTCATGTGTTCTCCAACTACGAAGGCTGGTTCATCAGGGTCGTGGTTCAGAATGATGGCCAGCTCCTGAGAGCTTCGTGACTGGTCCAGCAGGTCTACAGCGAACAGTTGCGATTGGCGACGAAGCTCCAGGTATTCGGATTTACTTTCCTGGTAGTAGAGATTTGGTGATTTCGTTAAGTTTATATTTTTATGAATATCATCTACTAGAAAGTAATTTTCTCCTTTTGAAATTATTAGATACAATAACTGGCTAGAATTTGTCCTACGATTACCTATGACAGTCGTTACAACGGATAGTCAGAAGCCCAAAAGTCTGCCAACCGGTCTAACCTGAGGATATCGGCATTACCCAGTTACTAGGCTGCGTAGGTCCTTGGTAGTCGCTCCGTGTAAAATACTGGTATTCAGCCGCATCTGGTTGGATTGGAAGCTGACGCCTACGTAGTTGAGAAAAGGCTAGGAGGAAGAAGAACTAGCTAGAATCTTAGCAGTTCCCTTTGTATCTACAAATTACTAGTAACTTTTTATTTAGAATGCCAAATGCAAGTTCTAACTTGTAGGTAAGATTCCCTTTTGGAGACTGGTGTTAAAACAATGCAAAGTAGACGAGATTTCGTATATCACTTTAGTTCCTCAGTAGATTCTAGACTTACCGCCCGTTCACACAGCGGATCCGATTTATCGGATCCGTGTGTCGTACACATCTGTGCCGACGGATCAGTTAAACAAATGGCAGCTGCGTCGCATCTGGCAGACAGGATACGATAAAAATAACGGATCCAGTATTTTTACTGGATTCGGAATACTGTCGTGTATGTGAACTCGCTCATTCAACTACAGGCGCAATCACCAAAATAAAAACGGATAAACTAAAACGGATCCTGTAAACAGTTTCTGTGTGAACTAGCTGTTACCTGTTCAGCAAAAGCCAAGTTCCTCAATTCCCAGGAGAGCTGGAAAGCTGTAAGGATAGGGTCGGTTGAAGACAAGGCTATGAGTGACGGTGATGCCAAAGCTCTGTACTCGTTGAGACGAGCCAATGAATGTCGGAGGGAGTCCTCCGACGACTCACGGATGCACTCCTCACAACCACACCTAGAAGAAAATAAATCTGTTCTTTCAAACTCATTATACAGCTATTCTATAAACTTAATAGGGAGTATAACTAGTGAACTAATGGCGCCACCACTCTAAGCAATTCCATTGATTAAAACGTCTTTGACAATATTGATGATAACAATTTCACTGGTTCTGATTGGTTGTGATGAGGTCTTACGATGGTGCTGCCATCGGACTGAGTGTCTACATTACTACAATATTTTTAACCACAACAAACTGAATACATAATGGCCGATTTCTATGATTTACGAAGCAGTATTGGTTAAAACTAAGACCCTTGTATTTTTACGAAGGATGAAGTAAAGACCCCATAGCTTTGCATAGTAGACCTTTCCATACGTTAGTAGTTATCACATGTAAAATTAGCTGTAGAGTCTATTTATATATATGTCCAGTTTGGCAACAAAATAATCTACCAGTGGTAATCAAAACGCTTAGATTTGGCCATAGGAACCAACTTAATTAACAAAAATAATGTTCAGAAAATTTTGGTAACACTCTGTTACTGGCCTGTCGGCGATGAGGTCCCAATTCAGAGCATTCCGTGTTATATATTTTCCAAATTCTGTTATACCTAATTTTAATTGTCTAAATTACACTTGCGTACTGCGAAAATCTGTGAGAGTTGTCAAAGGTAGCCACAATTCCGAATAGTCTAAGCCTTTGGCCAGACTGCAAACGCGGGCGCGGGGCGGGCGCGGTGCGGCGAGTTCAAACAGAAGAACTTCATTTGAGTGTCCATAGTTGGCACGCGGGCGCGGGAAGCGGCGCGGACTACTTTGCGCAGGGAGCGCGCGGGTAGCTCACGCCATAGCTCGTTCATACAAGTGGCCGCAGTGAGAGCGCGGGCGGCAAGCGACAACCCGCGCGGGAGCGGGGGATCTCAAACTAGTTCGAGCTGACCACGCGCGTTGTTGTGATGGCGTCTTCAAAATTAAATGTTGAAGAATTAATAAGTGCTATTCAAGCACGATCTGCACTGTGGATGTCGAAACATCGTTTTTTAGTAAGAATTTTCCAGTAAAAATAAGTCTTTTCATCCATATTATATTTTGACAAACACTGGACACGACAACGCTCAGAACGAAGCCGCCCTCGACTGCGGACAGGTAAATCGCGCGCGTTCCCGCACCCGCGCCGCTCCCCGCACCGCGCTGCCAGTCTGGCCAAACACTAACAATCAGCCTTACTTAATCAACCGATATCCCAAATGGATTCCTAATGCCAGATAGCAATCGCCTGGTGTAAAATACTGCGACTTGACTGATGCACTACCGTGCCTCAAGATACTTAAACAAATCAGTTTGGGTCGGGAACCGTCCCCAGCATACTTCTTACTTTACGTCATGAGGGTTGGGCAGCGTGGCTCCGCGATCGAGCAGTATTTTAATGATCTCGTAGTTGTTCTTGTGAGCGGCCAGCATTAATGGCGTTATGTCTGGTGTAAACATAGCAGTATTGGGATCCACTTTCTGCCAACTCTGCATGAGAAATAAAAAGCTTTCATAAAAAAGGTATTAAAAATAAAATTACGTGTTTTATTTACCTATCACTAGGAATATGAATCGGGAATAAATACGTAAAGGCAAGGGCTCGTTTGCTCGCAAGGGCAAGTAAAGAGGGGCTGCTCGTAGCTAATTATCAGCCGCGCGGATCATACGATTTGCGAGGTTAGGCTGCGCTTGCCGCGGTCAGTCCGTGGATGGGTGACCGTTCGTTACACATCGAGGCCCCTCCGTGCCTCGGAGAGCACGTTAAGTTGGTTCCGACTGTCATACGAATACCTACGACAGTCATTACGGGTAGTCAGAAGCCCGAAAGTCTGACAGCTGATCTAACTTTAGGATATCGGCATTACTCAGTAATTGGGTTGCGGAGATATGATGGCTATCGCTCCATCTAAAATACTGGTATTCAGCCGCATCTGGTTAGACTGGAAGCTGACCCCAATATAGTTGGAAAAAGGCTAGGCAGAATAGAATAATCTCAAACAATGGAATTCAACACATTGGAATAGTTCAACAAAAAAAAATACATACGACCTGTGTATATTTTAACATGTCTGGTAAACGGCCGTGTAAAATGAATATAAAAAAACGCAATGTGGCAAAATATGAGACTATTAAATTTATTTTTTAATGATACATTGAGGAATGATGTGACAAGACATACCTGGCTACGGTTTAAAATATGATAATTATAGTGAAATTGAATGGAGTATACTATGGTGGTTTGATCATGTCGAGAAAATGAGTGAACGGCGATTAACAAGAGGAATTTATAAGCAGATGTCAGTGGAAACGCCGGTAGAGGACGCCCTAGAAGGACATACATCGATGTTATTGCTGATGTTCTTCACAAAAGACAGGTGCGTAGTACTCACAACCGGGGTGTATGACAAGATGTATGAATGTGGATGAAGCGAAAGGAATATGTAGGGATCGTGTGGCGTTCTATAGTTTCTGCCTACCCTCATGGGAAAAATTTACTGACTGACTGAATTACTCACGTAGGGCTCCCCCTCCTTATGGATTAACTCTTCGTGCTCCAGTAACAGTTCCACAGCTTCCACAAACTCAGCGTTAATGGCCTGCAGCAGAGCATCCTTGGTGTCCACCTCCATGATGACTAGCAACTCCACCATCTCCAGGTTCTCTCCATCGATGGCCAAGGTCAAGGCACCGCGGCCCAACGAGTCCACGCAGTTGACTTCTATGTGTTTCTTGCGGTGGGCTTTTTGGAGAATTCTGCAGGGATGCAGGTAATATAAAACGGATGGAGAGCCCAGGAAAAGTCTGGCCTATTGGCCTAGCGCGAACGTTTGACGTAAAGTATCGTAAACGTATCACCACAAATCAGATAGGTACAGAAGTCAATCACATGTATGTACTTCACTTTTCATACCTACGCTCGGCGTCGCTCTATCTACAATATGTAACATAATTAATGCACATCCTGAAAGTACCTTGTTCAGAATCGTTTACTGAATCGACTTCAGCCATTTTTAATGTGTATTTTTTTATAAACGTTTTTTTTAATAATTAGTCTTTTAATTGGCATAACGAAAATTGAGCCTTATGTCAAGGGCATAAGACTGAATTTTAAATGAAGTTAACAATGAAAAAGAAATACTATTTTCTTGAATAAACAATATTTAAGCACATAAAAATAAAATTTCAGTGTATGTATTATGATTATAACATAATATTCTAATTGGGGTGTTTGAGGGTGTGCGTTAATTACGTTACATGTTGTATATCTATCTCTCTCAAGCGCATGGCACTCGCGCTCGCACTCACTCGCACTCTAGTCCCAAACAGTCCGAGATATCGTGTCCGTGAGCAGTGTCTATGTGTGCGTTGCTCGAGCGCACTTGTATGTAGATTGACTTCTGTACCTATCTATTTTGTGGTATCACTAATGTAAGCAAATGAATCGTAAATACAACTGTCCCATAACATTTATTGGTTTATTTTTTTGTGACATGCACAATTTGTATCATACATAGATATGAATACATAACATAACTAGCCCATTACTGTCCCACTGCTGGGCATGGGCCTCTTCTCAGAATGAGAAGGGTTTAGGCCTTAGTCCTCGCCGGCCTGGTGCGGGTTAGCAGACTACACCCTCGAGAACTTTATGTAGCCCTCTTAGGTGTGCAGTGTTCCTATGTTTTTCCTTCACCGTTAACGCAAGTGATAGGGCGATGCCTCATTAGTGCGTTGCGTTGCGTCGTCGCAACGGATCAACGCATTGTATGCCACACCTGCGTTGCGACGACGCACGACGTCGTAATAAAATAATGAATTAAATAGTACGCGCGAAACGAGTATTTTTGAAAATTCACTTACACTAACGTTAGGTACCTATGTTTACGTTAATATCTCGACAGCATACAGTCCCTGCTCCAGCAACGTAAAACAAGTGATAAAAAATATCTCCCAAAAAGCTACGTCGACCTAAAAAATTCTAGTTCAACATTCAATTTTTGTAACAAACATTCAAATGCCGGGAATATCAAATCCTACCCATTCAGTGCGCAGTGCTTCAATTGGAGCATTCATAGTATTTCATAGGATATGTTCGACTAATACCTGGCGACGTAATCCGATTACAAAAGAAACAATAATATAATTAAGCTAGTTAGCGTAGGCTTCAAACAATATTCTCTATGGTGTGTGTAGTGCGCTAACCCGTACTAAGCCATCATGGTGGACTAAAGGCTTAAACCTTCTCGTTCTGAGGTGAGGCCCGTGCCCAGCAGTGAGATTTTTTTATATTACCTACTACATAACATAACGCCATAACATCACGCCTTCTACTCCCCACAGGGTGCGGCAGAGGAGTTTCAGTACACCCTCGTTTCGCCAGTGTAATAGGGAGCGAGCCTATTGCCATTAACCGGGCACAAATCCAGACACCGGGCTGCTACTAGGGTTCCCAACCCTCCCGGATTGCCCGGGAGACTCCGGTAATAATGGCTGACCTCCCGACCTCCCGGGGTACAATAATTTCTCCGGTTTTTCATATATTATGCGCATCCGTCGTCGCTAGCAAGCCATGCTGCACGCGCACTAAACCGCCAGCGAGCACCCCCCCCCTAACTTTCTTAAGTTCTCCCGGGTTGGTCCTTTCGAGAGTTGGCAACCCTAGCTGCAACTGAGTATTTCGTAATGGAAAAACCCAATAACACTTTGTCCGACCTGGGGATCGAACCCAAGACCCCATGCTCAGCAGCCGCACTTGCAAATCCATAAAACAAACGTACATTTATTAATCGATGCTCAAAACAAAACAATTCCACATCTTTGCTTGACATTACATTTGTAAATCAAAGACGAGTTATTTTCCACAAAAAAGTTAAATTCATTTTTGTCCAATCATTCCTTATTTACTTTGGCTTTTAAATATAATTGAACGTTAAGTGAATTTTGTGAAACAAACAAAAAATATGGATAAAACATTAGAAAGGTGGGCGCGTTTTTTAAGTTAGTAAACAAAAATTGTAATTTTATTAAAGAGTACCTACATTATTACTTCTATGGGAGCCACTTGTTGATTTAAAAATAAGTTTTGTTGAAAAGGTTTCGAATATTGAGGTCCCGAATCATCCGACTATACGACAACTTTTTTAAATTTATAGAACGTCTTTGATGGAATCTTTGCCCGTTTTATCCTTCTTTTTTTTCTATAGTACCTGTGATAGTACTATATGCCCTCTACAAGGTTAGTCGGAAAGGGGGTACTAAGCCGCGGGCCACCTAAAGTATCACTGGTGACTATTTTAAAGCAAGTGTTAAAATTTCAAAATTCGAAAAATATTATTTCATGCTAAAATATTTTTATATTAGTTTTTTTTTAAAAAAAACATACCTGCTTTAGTTATGAATTCAGAAAATAAATTTTCTAATCCGTGACCCCAAATATGACCTAAATTGAAAAACAGCTGATCATAGCTATGGACAGATAGATTTAAGCATATTTTTTACGAAATATTTGAAAAGCTATTTCTCTTAAACTATCGAGTTTTAGGGAAAGTTGTAGAACAAAAGTTATCCCTTATTATGGTTACTTTAACACCCTTTCGGCTTAATACCCCCTTTCCGACTAACCTTGTATAACCTATTTTTTGTCATTAGAAAATCCTCATGGATGTCCCTCACCCGGGGAAGTTGAGGGGGTCTACCGGACTCTTACCGGCTAAAAACCAATGGCCGTGGTCTCTGGATTTGCTATAGTATGCACCGCAACCCTGGCAAATGCTCTATACCCTAAGCCGAAACATGGTACCTAAGTAACTTTAAAAATTAAATATCTTTTTACAAATTTTATGACTGTCTCTAATAAAATAAGATTAGAATACTTTGGAATAATAAATAGATCATTATTTAGTGTTATATTAGTGTCTAAGTAGATCATATACTATAATTGTCCGTTCACGTGAATATAGAAAAAATATGTTAAGAAAACTTGGCTCACCGTCTAACATTGCCCATATCCCCTCGCTCGACCGCGAGAAGATACTTCTTCTCTTCTAGGGTCAGCGGCTTGGGCAGGGTTGGCAGATCCATCGGCTTCTGAATACATTCTAGCTCGGGGTCACCCTGTACAAGTTACAGTAATGGTTACAACAAAGTTACACTGTAATTTATCATTGGTACAGGAATAAACGGGGTCAAGGTGGCTGGCTACTGCAATACCATAATTTTCCTGGTTTTATAAATTCATTCTGATGTATCTATGCGTCGTCACTTTACTGTGGGTTTGCACCAAAAAACATTAAACATGCAATATCTCCAAACTTGTCTTATAAAACAAATCTCACAACTTGTTTTGTTGATTTTACGTTCACACTCCAGGAAACTGGGTAAGTTCTTTAATTTCAAGATTTGTCGTTGGCAGTGTCTGCACTGATTAAAAACTTATTCTCTAACCGGGTGAATATTCGAATTTTTTTAACATTATTTTAACAAATCATTCTTCTCCCAGGTTGTCAACGATAAAGTATTGTCAGATTGTTTTTATTCTTGTCTTATTGCTTGACGGCAACGGTATAGTTTGAGTTTTCATCATCATAATTATAGTATTAAACATCTGCATTCTTAACTTTGGGATGATGCTAATGACGTTCTCAATTTTTGTTAATACCTATTTTTCGAATATTCGCCCAAGCACGGACTAGTAAACGTTCGCACCGTTGCTTATTTATATCTCGCAACTTGTCTAAATCTTGTTTTTAATTATTTCCATTTAAGTGATGTGTATTTGTGATGCTCAGTCAAAACAAATCTTTCAATACATTTCTTGATTAATCAAGACACATTTTAATCACGTTTCGCCATTGCAAACTTTCAGTTAGAATAGTAACACAGTCAATGCCATGCTGAGATGCATTGAATCCTTAACAAGGAGACAAGTTTATCTGTAATAATATTTTTATTTGGCCAATAACGTATGTTAAGCCAACGATTTATTAGATTTTTAACAAATAGTCTGTAAATCAATCTTATAAATCCCGCCAAGTAAATATGAACTGTCAAATAACGTTCGGATTTTCATTTTATTGTAAATTATTTTAATGGCATCGCAAAGATTTTCGATTTGAAATTGGAACTATACGAATTCTCGGGTGAAAAACAAACAACCGTAAACAACTATGTTATTTCGTAAGGGATATCATGAGTCTAAGCAGAGTCCCTTTGTTTTATTTTTAACATAACATCACGCCATTATTCCCCAAAGGGTTGGGCAGAGGTGTATAGTAACACCCTCATTTCGCCGTTATGTTTAAGCCCCATGTAATAGGGGGCGAGCCTAGAGCTAGTTTTATTTTTACTAAAAATGGAATAGAAGTATGAAACATACCACACCATACTTTAGCTGTAAGTAATTTTTACCTGCCAGTAATTATAAGGCAATAATTATTAAATAATATTATTTTCAACTTTGCAAAGAATGCATGTCGTAAAGCTGATATTGATGTTCTCCCAGTAACTTTAACTTTGCATAATTCTGGGCTCTATGACAAATAATCGCTGATGTACTCACAGACTCCAGGTCCTTCTTCTCAGACATATTGGCGGTTTACCCCACGGCGCTCCGAAGCGGCGTCCGCCCCCGCTGGCAGACTGTTTATCTACAAACTGGAAACGGGGTTAAAATTAAAAACGTATCACCAAAACATCATTAACCAATCTTTTTTTTTAATCGTGCCCCACACTTTGATTTCTCCTGTACCGTGGGTGCGTTTCAAACATAAATCTTCACATGCACAAACGCCCAGACCCGGAACAACTATTTGTAGGCCATACAAATAAATGATTCGTGCGGGAATTGAACCCACGACCCGTAGTGCAGAAGCTCAGCCACTGCACCAAAAGTGTCGTCTATCAAATTAGTTTTGGCCAGACTTCAACAATCAAATATTATTTTCCGCTTCGTTATCTTCTTAAACAGCTCTTGCAACCATGTTTTTGTAAGAAATCGCCCCTGACCAATGTTTCTAACAAAATTCTGTATTCCCCGAAGGATTAGGGAGAGATGTATAGATAAAGGGCGAGCCTATTGCCATTAACCGGGCACAAATCCAAACTCCGGGCTGCAACTGAGGAATTCCACACGGAAAAGCTCAATAACACTGCCTACCTGGGGATCGAACTCAAGACCTCACGATCAGCAGTCGCGCTTGCCACCACTAGACCAACGTACTGTGTTATAATTGGCCCGAGTGTTTATTAAACATGTTTTGTTAGATTTTTATTGCAGGAGTACCAGCTTAAGAATTTATTTCACCCACCACTATACTTCAATAGTCATATATACAATGCTCGCGTAATTGTCCATATCTAAGGCCACTCGGACGCACGAAGCCCCACAAGTACCTACTCCAATACTGAAGATAATCTGCTTTGACATGACGATTACGACCGTCACCTACTTACCAGCTGACATAACCTTACAATATAAAGTAATTTAATTGATAATCATGTCCTAGATCGGAGGGGAAATGGGTTAGAAACTCTATGTGGCAAGCGCGACTGATGGTCGTGTGGTCTTGGGATCCCCAGGTCGGGCAAAGCGTTATTGGGCTTTTCCGTATGGAGTTCGGAGTTTGGATTTGTGTCCGGTTGATGGCAATAGGCTCGCCCCCTATTACATAGGACTTAAATATAATGGCGAAATGGGGGTGTTACTATACACCTCTGCCCAACCCTTCGGAGAATACAGGCGTGATGTTATGTTATTGCCGGTATCAAAGGGCCGGCTTGGAGCTTCATGAGATGTGGCTGAATATCAATATTTTAATAGAGGGCGAGTCTATTGCCATCAACCGGGCACAAATCCAAACTACGGGCTGCTCCTAAGGAATTCCACACGAAAAAACCCAATAACACTGCCCGACCTGTGGATCGAACCCAGGACCTCACGATCAGCAGTCGCGCTCGCCACTACTAAACCAACTAGGCAGTTGGTACCGATTGATACCGGTTATACCAACAAATAAGGACTAGTAATGGACAGGTGTTGATTTCGCCACCCGTTGCATTTAAAACGTGCATCCATTCGGGGACACTTTTTGGGCAACCCAAATAAAGGTGGTTCTCTACTGTTGCTACCTAATATTAGTAATAGAATCGTACTATAATGCAAAGTTCTTCTTCTCCCTGCCCTTATCCCACACTAGGTGGGGTCGGCACAACATGTATTTCATAAATCCATGTTGTTAGAGGTTTTGGCTTATTGTTTTATGACCGGCTGCCTGCCTGATATCAACCCTCCTTGGGAATACTCGTTGCGCCCGTCGCGCGGGTGACCCAATGTACTTGCTGATATTATGCACTGGGTCCCAAAATGATATGCATGTCAATCTTATTGCCGACAACTAAACAGACTATGTGCTTCTTGGTGGAGTATACTTGAGTGTATAATCGTACTATAATGCAAACTTATTTTGTAAATACAAATTGGCCAAAAACCTAGCTACATCTTTACGTTCTGGACACTTAGAGAACGTACCCATACTACGTGACCCATTTTTGTCAATTTTTACCCCTCTCCCCCCCTCTCGGTGACCACTCGTAGTATATGACCAAGTGCCCCTGTGACCAAGCGTGTTTTGATGACCCCCCCCCCCCCTGAACGGGTCACGTAATACCTATGGGTACGTTCCCTTACAGTTTACAATATACTCATTACTCAATTTCTTTATTGCGTTCCAAAATGTTCAATAGTTTACACTGGTTGGTGGGGTTTGGACCCAGTCGGGCAGAGAGGAGGAATGTTATGTGGAGGAATATTATGTGACTTACACCAGTGAAACCACCTTTTTAATGGGGCACTATAGGTGCTGAAGGTAGAGAGACGCCAGCTCTTTTTAATAACTGCTGCTCGACCCTACTCCAGTCATTTACAAATAGCATTTGTTTAAACACCTAAAAAACCTCATCCTTATAAACATTAATTACTGGAGAAATTACAGAATGGCGTTGATAACAAAGTCTTCGCTGAGCCAGGAAGATCTCGGATCTTAATTAAGACGGAATAACAAGACATGACCAACGTACTTGTTAACTACGTAAACATCTATCTAATTGTGAAATTGCACTACATAGTACGTATAGACTGGCTATTATAATTTAGTTTATAAGGTAAACAAACATTTGATCGTGAAACATTCATTTTGCTTTACGAATCCGTTAACAATTTGGAATAGAACGCAAAACGCAAGCAGATGGCAGCACCACCGCAAGACCCCATTAGGTACAACCAATGTACCTACGAATCTCGTTCATAAACAATTTTTAGATCTGGGCTGGTCACGTCTGCCGCATGTCGGACGAGCTGTGGGCAAAACTCATCACTGAGTGGAGCCCACACTACGTCAGACGACGTCGCAGCAGGCCCAGAAGGAGATGGCGGGACGAACTAGACACTTATTGGAAGGACTGGCCGCAGAAAACCTTAAACCGAGAGGAGTAGAAGGAGGGCTGCCCTGCAGTGGGATGATCATGGCTGAATAATAAGAATTAAAAAAAACAATTTTTATTTTTTATCTGTGGACCGCAGCGATAGTCCGGTCATAATATTCTGTGATGCGATTTGCCCAGACACACCTTTTTTATTATAAACTAGCTGTATCCTCACGGCTCCGGCCGTAGCCTATGTTACTTTGTGATAATGTAGCTTTCTAACGGCAAAAGATTTTTTGAAATCGGTCCAGTACTTTTTATGTTTATACGTTACATACAAAAATCCAAAAATATAAACCTTTCCTCTTTATAATATTAGTATAGAGTAGACATAGACGTAGAATAGATATAGACTAGCTGTGTCCTCACGGCTCCGCCCGTAGTCTATGTTACTCTGTGATAATGCAGCTTTCTAACGGCAAAAGAATTTTTGAAATCGGTCCAGTAGTTTTTAAGTTTATTCGTTACATACAAAAATCCAAAAATACAAAAAAATACAAATCTTTCCTCTTTATAATATTAGTATAGATATAGATTATAATGTGCTACTAACAGAAATACAGTCCACTTATTTAATGTTTAGCGTGTTTCATTGTGCCCGACCGCTGAACAATCATATCGGGGCCGTAAAATTATCGTACATGTATAAAATTTATTTTTCGTTTTTTTACATTGATATAATTTGTGAATTATTTTATCGGTGAGTGCGGTGTGGGTAAATCCTAGCGTTCACAACGGAGACTACAATCCATCATTCTCAGCTACAATCGGAGTTGACTACAAATGTAAAGTCATGGACGTGAACGGTGAACCAAAGTCCCTAGCAAAACTGAATGAGTGGGTCGTGGAACTGACCCAGTGCATAATATCAGCAAGCACATTGGATCACCCGCACGACGGCACAACGAGTATTCCCAAGCAGGGTTGACGTCAGGAAGGCGGCCGGTCATAAAACAATAAGCCAAAACCTCTAACAACATGGATTTATGAAATACATGTTGTGCCGACCCCACTTACTGTGGTATATGGGCAGGAAGAAGAAGAAGTATCAAAAATGACACAAATTATCGTACCCCGCGTCAGTGTTGTCAATTCCCCACTTCTTCTTTATCTAGGACACTATGACCACTATACAGTCGCAGAGTGACGGGAAAGTCAAAAATAAGGTCGTCTATCAGTGTACTGAAATGATCGTACTTTCTGCGTACGATAGTAGTATACTATCGTACATCGTACGTAGCTATGAAATTATCGTACGGTTGGGAACACTGAGTGAAATTGTCATTGAAATTACTTGTGGTACCAACCAATGAAATTACTTGTGGTAGTGACGCCATTAGTTATCTAATTTTTTTTTAAATCCTTCATTTCTATTCTGTCATCATTTAAAAATGTGATTTTTTTTACGATTCTTAAAGCAAAACATTAGTTTTACAAAAAAAGATTGTGTAAGTACCTTTTATACATTTTTTTAATAACCAGTCTACAGCAAGGTAACTATTCCTTTTTTTTTCGTTGGAAAATCCTCATGGATGTCCCTCGCCCGGGGAAGGCGAGGGGGTCTGCCAGACCCTTACCAGCTAAAAGCCAACGGTGTCCCTCCTACTGATCTAAGGCCGGGGTCACGAGATTCGATATTGCATGCACCGCAACCCCGACAGATAATAAGGTATTCCTTAATTAAGATTATAGCGTTTTGAAAAACCAAATTGCATTGTCTATGGTTTCTACTTCATTCTTAAAGTTTAGACTTTTTTTTGTCGACAGTACTATGATTTTTCGGCTCAGTAAGTGGCCACATTGACCGCGGCGACCGTGGCGTTTATAGGTCTGCTAAAATGCAAGTGTATGGACACTTGGAATACTCTAGCAAGTGTGATGTGATCTGAACATGAACACCGCAGTCACACGGGATGTGGAGCAGTTCTATTTGTTAAATTATTGTTTGATTAACCTTCAAAACATAACATCACGCCTTATATTCCCCGAAGGGTTCGGCAGAGGTGCTTTTAGTACACCCTCGTATCGCCAGTTAATAGGGGACGAGCCTATTGCCACTAACCGGGCACAAATCCAGACAACGGGCTGCTACTGAGAAATTCCTCATGGAAAAACCCAATAACACTTTGCCTGACCTGGATCGAACCCAGGACCCCATGCTCAGCAGTCGTTATTGCTATCACTAGACCAACAAGGCAGTCAAATTGATTAATTGACCTAATTAACCGACTTCCAAAAAAGGAGGAGGTTCTCAATTCGACTGTATCTCTTTTTTTTGTATGTTTGTTCCGCGATATCTTTGCTAATTGTGAACCGATTTTAATGATTATTTTTTTGTTTGAAAGGGTATTTTTTCGAAGTGGTTTCATTTAAATTTGGTGAAGATCTGATGAAGAACTTCGGAGATAGACAATTTGAAGTCATTTTCATTTTAATCTCACGTCCCACATATCTAAGTACCGATTTATTTATTTATATGGCACATCAACAATATAAATACAAAATGGACGTGTCGGAGAATAAATCATTTAGAAAATAAAGGAGGGTAGTCGTCAAGATGAATCAACGTACCCGACGTTATAAAAACAGTTGTCATTCGACGAAGCGGGGGCGGGATTGGCTGGAGACCCTTCAGGCACAAAACAGATAGGTACAGAAGTCAATCACATGTATGTACTTCACTTTTCATACCTACGCTCGGCGGTCGCTCTATCTATATATCTATCTCTCTCAAGCACATGGCACTCGCGCTCGCACTCGCTCGCTCTCTGGTCCCAAACGGTCCGAGATATCGTGTCCGTGAGCAGTGTCTATGTGTGCGTTGCTCGAGCGCACTTGTATGTAGATTGACTTTGTACCTATCTGTTTTGTGCTTCAGGTCTCACCAATAACTGCCCGGTTACGAAGAAACAGTCCGCAAGACCATCTACAAGCAGTCGAATAGGAAAAAATAAAACGGAGCGGGGTATTCCATATCGAACAGCCGAAGAAGTCTGACCTTTTATATCTGACTAACTTGTCCTTATTTTCTGATCTTGTGTAAATTATTATACTGTGAACTAGCTTCTGTAACTAACCACTAACTAAACTAAGTACTGTCAATACTGCCCTCGTAATAGCAAATGCAGTAATCGACATTTTTACGATTTTGTGTTTGTCAAAAATGGCAAGTGGAGACTTTAAGCTATAAGTAGTTTTTTGTTTTAGTTTTTTTGTATGGCTGGAACATGCTTAAATAATAAGGAGAAATGCAGCATTTGGTGTAAAATTATCTGGTATTGTTAGTATGAATGCAGCAATGATCATACACCAGATTAAAAAGCAGTAATCACGTATTTAGTACCAAGTTAGAATGCAGTATTCACCTAAATACTAGTACCAATCGCAGTACTCTCATTTTGGCTGCGTTTTAATTTTGTACATTCGTATATTTGTTAATTACTATGTTGTCTAAGGTAAAATGCAGTAAGCGAAAGCGAATGATCTCGTTTATTTAAAGTTACTAAATTACGTGTAATTAACATGATGATAATTAATAATTGGTATTTCTAAACAGACATTTTAACCCGCCAATTGTGTGGTGAATTTGACTTACACCTGTAGTGACGCCGGTCCCACGTACGGACCGGGTTTTTCAACCTAAGATTTTCCTAATAAGCAATACTCCATCCTACTTTTACTTGGTCAAATATTAAGAAGACATGTTTTTTTAACAATGTACTATTATAGTGGAACGTCTATGTTGGTTTTATTTACGAAATACCCGCTTTACCTTCTGATAAGCAGACACTGGTCTAAACTGTAATGCTATACTCAATTCTATCAAATTCTATTTACGGTGTGTCTGCGAAAGACGTATGTATAACATTACAGTGATCGAGAGCTAGTGTTTACGTCAGTAATACCTACAGACCTGCACAATGTTCTACCTAGCCTTTTCCCAACTATATGGGTTAGACTCCAGTCTAACCAGATGCGGCAGAATACCAGTATTTTACACGGAGCGACTGCCATCAGACCTCCGCAACCCAGTTACAGGGCAATGCCGATATCCTAAGATTAGACCGGTTATCAGACTTTCGGGCTTCTGATTTCCCGTAACGACTTTCATAGGTATTCGTATGATACCCGTGACTGAATGTTCAACATGCTCTCCGAGACACGGACAGGCTTCGATGTGTAGGTAACGAATGGTCACCCACCCACACACTGACCGCGGCAAGCGCAGCTTAACCTCGCAAATCATACGATCTGCGCGGTTGGTAATTAGCCATGAGCCCCTGACAGTCATGCGCAATACTATGCAATAAAAAAATGCATAATTAACACCACAATGACATAATAATGTGACCACATGGGTTATCTATATTATTAGATACCTATCAATTATAACTGTGCTCCATATTAGCAATAGAAGATAAACCACAAAACCCTTGGTTGGGAACCCTTCAAGTCTCGCTAATAAATGCCCGATTACGTAGAAACGGTCCACAGGACAATATAAAAGCAGCCGAAAAGAAAAAAAAACTACAAAATCATTTTTTTATTCCAATTTTGGTCGCATTTGACCCTAGTCTCACCGGATGGTAAGCGCAAACAGTGTCTAAGATGGAGCACACAAAACCAAGGAACAGAGATTTAGAAGGATTCCCCTATAACCCTCTGGCTAAATAATAAAACAACTCAAGGTTTTGAATGAAATTCTCATAAAAACACTCCACAAAAAATGTTAATTAACAAATGAAAAGCGGACAAAATACGACAGTTTTTGAATCATGCGACAGTTTGCAACAGTGCACGGGAACTTTTTTTTAAAACTAAGCCAACTGCGTAGCCGGATCATTCGAGTTTTTGTAGCGGAAAATATACAAAATTAGTTTTGAAATAGCTATTAAAACTTTAACGGTAAAAGCAAGGCTTGTTTTGTTGACAAACTAATAGATTGATCATCGAAGTAAAATCTATAAGAGCTGTGTTTTCTACATAAAAAATATAGGTACCTAGTAGGTATTTTTAATGAAGATTTATTATTAAAGAAAGTACCGTCATTCCGAAATTTAGAATGCAGTCGTTTAGTATTCCGATTACAAATAATTATGAAAACCCAAACTATACAGGGTGTAAATAAAATCATGTCATTCCTTCAAACCTCGTGATGTCCCTACTGCTGACATAGATTAACCATGCAAACGATAATTCTGGATTCAATACAAAAAAAACATAGGATGTAAACATGTATTCTTAACGTGAGGCATTTTAGTGCCCTTAGTTAAATGACCGCGCGGTGAACGATAGCCACGCAATTCGCTCGGGGCGCTAAAATGCCTCACGTTAAGAACACATGTTTACTTGTTCTTTTTTTTATTGATTCCAAATATATTCTGTGTAGGGTTAATCTATATCAGCAGCACATCACGAGGTTTGGAGGAATTACATGATTTCGTTTACGTCCTGTATACTACTGTCATCGACCAGATATAAAAATAAAAAACAATCGGAAAATGACTATCCTTACTTAACCTATTCACGGAACGAAAAAATAAAATGTATACAACATTTGACTACGAGATATTTTCTGTAAAATCAATAAAAAATTCGAAACTTACTTGAATAAGAAGTATTTCAAATATATTAACATAACACAAATTCTTTTTGTTAGAAATTAATGTTATAAAATATTTTACAGAAAATATCTCTATTATTAGTCAAATGTTGTATACATTTTATTTTTTCGTTCCGTGAGTAGGGTAGGTATAGGTATACAGGTATAGGTAAGTCCGCGCCATGAAATAAATCTGTTTGGAGCTATGTTAGCACCAGTGTTTTCATTATAAAAAAACTGCCCGAAGCAATGTAAAATCAATAGTGCCAACATTATAAAGTCAAAAACATGACTTTAAAAAAATATGTTAAGGTTTTCTTTCATAGCCACTCGGCCGGGTAAAACTTAAAAAAAGAGGCTAATGCCCAACAGAAGACTACGGTAAACTTAATAGTTCGTCTGATTAATATAATTATCAAAGTAATAACATTTCTATTAATACTTGTCGTATCGATTGTATAGATGGATCCAACTCAATAGTACAGCAGTATTTTATAAGCATAAAACAATTGTAGACGTCGAAATTCACACAAACATCGAAGGACACAAGTTGGTATTCTTCGTGTAGCTACCTTTTCTACGTGTCGAATCGATCATTGTATAGATTGATCCAATTTTATATTACAGCATTTCATAAGCATAAAAACAATGTGGCTGTCGAAATTCACACAAGCATCGAAGCACACAAGTAGACCTATTCTTCCTATCCCCAGTCCGCAAGTTTTCGTAGCGGCCTAGCGGCGCGGGCGCTCTCTGCCTAGAGTGTGCCGCTTTTAGTTTGTTTCGTCTCTCGTGTAAGATCTCTCACAACCCAGTTCATTTAAGTGTACGCTAGCGACATAATCCTTTTCTTCTGTTACCTACGCGCTAATACTTTTCACCTTCACCTACTTACAACAACATCCAGTTAAAGCCTTTTAAATGCGTGTAAATACACACAATCCTTCTGTCATAAGTAACACTCATTTGGAATTTAAATGTAGGCATTGAAAAAAAAACTTGGTTCTCACTTCTGCTGACGCATAAAGGTGTCAAAGTTAAAAATGAGTGCTAATGACGTGATAAGACGTTGCAATTCAAAATAATACTTTTATAAGTGTACTCTCGCTATCTGCCGGGTTTGCGGTGCATGCTTTTGCGATTCCCACGATCTCGGCCGAACGGTCAGGAGGAACACAGTTGGTTTTTAGCCGGTAAGAGTCCGGCAGACCCCCTCGCCTTCCCCGGTTCGTTTTTCACGTTTTTGCTTAATATATATTTTTGTAAAAAATATCTACTTACATTTTGTGGTTCAGATAGTACTTGAAGATACTTATTTCACTTTTTTTTTATAATTTTGTAAAATCTTTAGCTTGACATCTGGCTGACTTTTTTTGTATGTGTGGCGGTCATTCCGAAATTAGTAAATAATAAAAAAAAAACATAAATAGTACTTACGAGAGTAAACGAACGCCGTGGCTGACGCGACGCCACTCCTGCGCGGCGGCCCTCCCCCGCGCTTTTATACCACCCCCGTGATCCAATTACCAGTGTCACCTGCCGGATGGACCCGGTTCGATGCCGTTCCGACCCCACGTGGTTGTTTGTACACAACTTTTTAATTTTCAAGGTCAAACGTCTAGAGGTGGTATTTAGTACGATTGATTTGTGTAACTACCCCGTTTAGCAAACGGATTTATTACGTACCCACTCAAGACTGGCGCTAGGTCCCTGTTTTAACAATCCTTTGGGCTTCAGCCAGTAGGGAACTGCGTCTGGTCTGGTTTGTGATACGTAACGAATCCCATTTTTCGAGATATTTGGAGTTTAACAGCCTCGTTGATGTGGTAGCGAGCGCGACTGCTGATCGTGAGGTTCGATCCCCAGGTCGAGCAAAAATATGTTATTGGATTTTTCCGTGTGGAATTCCTCAGTAGCGGCCCGGAGTTTGGATTTGTGCCCGGTTGATCGCAATAGGCACGCCCCATTTTACATGGGGCGAAATGAGGGTGTTACTATGTACACATCTGCGCAACACTTCGGGGAATACAGGCGTGATGTTATGATATGTTATTTAGAATGTTTAGTAGATAGGTAAGAAGAAAAAACATCAAATAAATTAATCAGTTGATCTCTACTACAGTCATACTTCCATGCTGTGAAAACTTATTTTGCAGGGTTAAGAAATTCAGGCTGTGGATCGATATTATTATAGGTAAATTCCAAAGTAGGTTGTGAGTTTATCTGTCCGTTTGTTCACGACTTAGCTACTGAAACAATTTTCATGAAATTTGGAACAGGAATAGCCTGAAACTCGGAGAAGGACAAGAATACTTTTCATCTCCATACCACGTGAGCGAAGCCGCGGGCCTCAACTAATTTGTTGTATTTGCATCAAGCAACTTATATTCACAGGATCAATCACACAGTCGCATGTCGTTTTGGGACCCAGAGCATAATATCAGCAAGCACATTGGGTCACCCGCACGATGCAACAAGTATTCCCAAGTAGGGTTGATGTCAGGCAGGCGGCCGGTCATAAAAATAAGCCAAAACCTCTAACAACATGGATTTACGAAATACATGTTGTGCCGACCCCACGTAGTGTGGGATAAGGGCAGGGAGATGATGATGAATAACTCAGTCGCTTTTTAATCCCATAACGCCAAATTAAATAATTTTTAAAACATTCACAACGAGTGGTCGTAATAAAACAATGAAAATGTTTTTATTTCGTGCTTTAACGATGCTGATGGCCGTTAGAAAATAGATGGGTGTCACCAGACATTGACATTTCCGGGACATTTGAATAGTTGTAAAGAAAGAAAGAAAGAAATTTATTTATTTTGGACTCACACAGGCAGTTACAGAAACAAAAACAATATTAAAAAAAAAAGAAAGAATAAGAATTTAGACTACCTGCACGAGGCCAAAAAGGGCTCCTATCTCAGCATAATGTTGCGACATTTAGAAAAAAAACAAAATGTCGCAACACTGGTTTTCAGATAGGACCATAGTGATGCCACGGGCAATAACGACACAAATAAATAAATAAACATGTTACGTACCTACATACAATATTAAATGGGCGATATTAATTAATATTATATTATATTATTAAAGTTGTAGGGGCATTCTACGAAAAATATTAACAAAAATTGAGAACGTCATTAGCATCATCCCAAAGTTAAGAATGCAGATGTTTAATAGATAGATAGATAGATAGATATACTTTATTGTACACTAAAAGAAATAAAACAGAAGGAGTACACATTATTGAGAACAGTACAAATGGCGGTCTTATCGCTTAAAGCAATTTCTTCCAGACAACCTTTGGATGGAAAGAATTGTCAAGAAAACTATATATAGGGCAGTTTGCAGCATACAAACGTATAATCTATTAAAAATCGATAATCAACTAAATCACTAAGTATATTATAATAATAATATAAGTTAATAAATAAGTAACTAAATAAAATAAATATAATATAATATATATACACATTTTAAATATATATATGTATATATAAATATAATATATACATACACTCAAATAAAGAACATACATATTTAATTATAAATATCCATATTTTAGAAACGACTATATGACAAGATAATGTTCCTTTACCATTCTCTTGAACGAAACCAACGACTGAGCACGCCTCACAGACACAGGTAATGCATTCCACAAGCGTACGGCCTGAACAGTAAACGAATGGACAAAGAATCTTGTGGAATGCATAGGCATCTTCAGTTTCAAGTTTTCCGATGATCTCAAGGAGCGTGAGTTTGAATCACGCATGAACTCAAAACGTTCTTTAAGATAGGGAGGGGTGGTGGGATTGAACAGAATACTGTATAATAGGGAAAGAATATGAGCATTCCGACGAAGGCGTATAGGAAGCCACTTGAGTTTAGCACGAAATTCTGACACATGATCATATTTGCGTAAACCAAATATGAATCTTATACAAAAATTTTGAAGTCGCTCAAGTTTATTAAACTGGTCCTCGGTGAGATCGAGATAGCTGGCATCGGCATAGTCAAGGATGGGAAGAAGAAGAGATTGTGCAAGCGCAGTTTTAGTGGCAGTGGGTAAAAAGTTACGAAGCCTTCTCAAGGATCCGGCTGACGCAAACATCCTGCGGCTGGTCTCTTGCAGTTGAGGATCCCATGAAAAGTTCTTGTCCATATATAATTAATACTATAATTATGATAATGAAAACTCAAACTATACCGTTGCCGTCAAGCAATAAGACAAGAATAAAAACAATCTGACAATACTATAACGTTAACAACCCGGGAGAAGAATGATTTGTTAAAATATGTTAAAAAATTTCGAATATTCACCCTGTAACTTTTATGGTATGATCTCCTTGAATAACAGTTAACACGATTTAGCTAACAACAAACATAACATATAGGTATAATAAACATAATAAAATAATTAGCCCATTACTGCCCCACTACTGGGCAAGGGCCACGGGTCACCGCTGGCGTGATGCGGGTTGGCAGACTACACACACCATCGAGAACTTTATGGGAGTCCTCTCAGGTGTGCAATATTCCTCACAATGTTTTTCCTTCACCGTTAACGCAGTGATAATCAAATTCTGATCCGCACATGGATTCGAAAAGTTAGAGGTACGGGCCGGAATCGAACTCCACCCTCCTGCATAGAAGGCAAGCGTTCAACCGTTAGGCTGCTCACAATAACAAGAGGCATTTTTTTGTGTTTACTTTTCAACTCTTGATAGGGTTTTCAGGAGATAACAGAGTATAATATTTTCGCGCTTACACAATTTAAGTTCAAAAGGATGGCTATTGAATCTTTAAAGTAGCTATCTAATACCTATTATCTCTAAATCACACTTGAGTACTTAACTTATTTTCAGTAATATTAATGCACGCATTTAACTATTCTTTAATCATTATTTTGCGGATATTGGTGTGGGTTACACGTTTATTTAGTTTAAAACTTATTCTATCATACCTTGTGTAATGTGTAACTGTTAAATATCCCAATAAAGTAAAATAAAATAATATAAATTCCTCTCTCAACAAGCAATAAGCGAAAAAACATTTGGGTGACGATCAAACTTCTACCTGTATTAGATGGGTCGTTAGTCGTTGTAAGTCCATTTCCTTGAGTAAATTTCGATAAGACGTTATCTATACTAATATTATAAAGAGGAAAGATTTGTATTTTTGGATTTTTGTATGTAACGAATAAACTTGAAAACTACTGGACCGATTTCAAAAAATCTTTTGCCGTTAGAAAGCTACGTTATCACTGAGTAACATAGGCTACGGGCGGAGCCGTGAGGACACAGCTAGTACGAAATAAAGCTACTAAATCCAGATTTGTATTTTATATAAATCGGCAACTCAACAAAACCCCACTACTCAGTTTACGGCGATGTAAAATAACAGCATTCTTATTAATAAAGTTTATGGTTTTATTGGCATATTAAATAACATTGCCTAAATACATAATTCTCTATAAATATTTTCCGTTATAAGTGTTAAAAATATACCTACCTAAGTAGTACTTTCTTGACAAGTGTTAATTACATAACATCACGCCTGTATTCCCCGAAGAGTTGGGCAGAAGTGTTTTAGTACACCCTCGCTTCTCCAGTTATGTTTAAGTTCTATGTAATAGGGGACCACGAGGCTATTGCCATCAACTGGGCACGAATCCAAACTCCGGGCTGCTACTGAAGAATTCTATACGGAAAATCCCAATAACACTTTGCCTGACCTTGGGATCGAACCTAGGACCCCATCCTCAGCAGTCGCGCTTCCGACCAATAGACTAAGGAACGTACCCATACTACGTGACACATTTTTTACAATTTTTACCCCTCTCCTCCCCCTCGGTGACCACCCGTAGTATATGCCTATACCTCCCCCCCTCCCCCTCTAATTTTCACGTAGTAATTCATAAATATGGTTTTAAATCATTTTTTGCAAACGAAAGATAAAAAAATGTTGCCACCTGTGAGTTTAAAAAGAGCTAAACGCTGCGCGCCATATTTCAATACAGCTCGAAAAAGCGCGAGATTCAACATGTGACGATAACCTAAGCCCTCCCCCCGCCCCTGTGACCAAGCGTGGTATTTTGAAGACTCCCCCCCCCCTCCCCGAACACGTAATGTTCCCTAACAAGGCTGTGAAATAAAATAACAATGTAAAAATGTAAAACTTTATTACATCTCATTCAACATAAGGTACTGTACACACCGGACTACTTACAACTCGACTAGTGCAATTCCAGATATGTCACGATATTACCTACACAACATACAGCTACACAATTCATTTTATTATTCTATAGTACAAAAATATAATCAGGGAAATAGTTCTATAGCAAGTATTTGTCAAAACCATGCCTTTTAAAAAAAACGTTGCCCAACACTAGGATTTCTCCTGTATCGTGGGTACGCACCCACCAATCACCTTTGTCAAACTTGGTAATTATGGCAAAGCTCTCGAAGAACCGTTCATAGTACCGCCATCCCTTCACCACTTACTCGAAACCTACTTACTTATTTTTTATTTATTTTTAATAAAACGTTGCCCCACACTAGGATTTCTCCTGTATCGTGGGTGCGTTTACAGACACAAATCTTCACATATACACAAGCCCAGACACGGAATAACTATCTGTAGGCCATACAAATTTGTTCCGTGCGGGTATCGAACCCTCGACCCGTAGCGCAGAAGCCAATTGCTCAGCCACTGCACCAAATGTGTCTTTGTAACATACCTATAGGTATTTTTTAGCATTTGTAAACCTTATCACTGCAGTTGATCACGTTCAAAAATGGTTATCATTAAAGTTAAGCCAATGAAACATTTTCATTCATATATTTCTTTTTACGTTTCTCGCTGAGTAGAATTTCCGGAGAATATTCGAATGTCGTATAAAATCGAAAAAATTGTTCATAAAAATGCTCTATTTTTGCATGATTTTACCAAATATCTACCAAGTATAACAAATAAAATAAGTAATTGCATTTTATAAAGAGAAACAATAATCGCTGTAAATACTATTAGAGGTTGGAGAACTGTAACAATTACAGATTCACTTACTTCTTCCTCATAATAGTAATAAAGTAAAGAATAATTTCCCTGATTATAAAAAAGCTACGCGTATTAAAATTCTACTATATTATTGCTCATATAATTTATCTAATTATATGATATTTACAATATCAACTTTTACAACCAAGTCAAAATAAGCTTAAAATACAGCAATATCAAAACGAACATTAGCCACAAAATTAATTGCAACTTAGCCATCAGCGACCATGCAGTTGGCGACCCAATAACGACCAATTAACTTAACCTACCAACCTACCAAAAATATATTATGTAAACGCCGTTGTACCCTAATAATATTAATTGATTAATAATAAATGTAACACAAGCGTGAGGAATTTTATTTTTACGTTTTTACGATCAACAACATCCGTCGTCTTCCATCAACCGGAAAAAATACTTTAATAATGTAAACATTTTTATTTTAGTGTAATTTATACACTCAAAAATCCCGCTTTCGCCGATTTCGCTGCATTTTTTCTCATTAAACTTAATAAAATGTAAATTGTAATACTTAACACTGAACATTTCAAACCTGTTGTAGTTTTATATAAACGGGATCCAAGTGCTTTTTTTTTGCATAGATGTGTTTAAACGTACTGAACACTATGTAAAAGTTTGTCCAGGTATTTTGGTTGGACCTTATACAAGGTTAGTCGGAAAGGAGGTTAAAGTACCCATAATATTAGATGACTTTTGTTCTACAACTTTCCCCAAAAGTTAAAGTTTAAGAGAAATAGCTGTTCAAAGATTTCATAAAAAATACGCTAAATTCTATCTATCCTCAGCTATGATCAACTGTGTTTGCATTTTAGGTCATATTTGGGGTCACAGATTAGAAACTCCATTTTCTGAATTCGTAACTAAATAAGCGATGAAGAATTTTTGAAAAAACTTAAATAAAAATCATTTAGCATTTTTTTTGTCGAATTTTGAAATTTTAACACATTCTTTATAACAATCATCAGTGATACATTAAGTGGCCCGCTGCTTAGTACCCCCTTTACGACTAACCTTGTAGGTATATCTAAATTATTAAATAAATGAAAATACAATAATTATCAGAATGAACCAAGAGTTATTTAAGTCGAGAAAATCAACGACACGAAGATCCTAATTATCCTAACCTTGATCGATATAACTTCTGACTGTTCTATAGAAAATTAATTAATATTTAATTCTGTTTTACCCTACAAGTATAATTAATAAGGCTCAATTGAATATCATTATTCAGCGTCGACTTCACTCCTATAAAACGGTTTCATGATGAACAATGAAAGGACTCACGACCGATATCACTCTGTTTCCAGACTCCACCAAAGCGGAGATGTGCGCAGAGGAGAGGAGATGTGTTGTAAACAACCAATAAGATTTTGTTATTTACACATCTCCTCTAAATAACGAAATCCTATTGGTTGTTTACGACACATCTCCTCTCCTCTCCGCACATCTCCGCTTTGCTGGAGTCCGGCCCTAACACAAAAGCTGATACAAATATAAATTGGAAGGTACTTACATTATAATGTAAGGGGCTAAATACATATATCGGTATCCATTCACATTTCACGCAAATGAAATGAGCAATATGTATAAACATGCGTACGCGCATTTCACATTTTTGCATCGATTCAGCTTTTACGCATTTGTAACCACACGATCTAAATCTAATTACCAGATTTTTGCGAATAATTGTTGATTAATGTAGTTAGTACTTAAATTGGCGAAATACTCTGATGATACAACAGATTTTTGTTTCAAACAGGATCCCGAGTCAAGTCTCATGTTAAAATACATCGAAATAAAGAATTAAACTAATCTATGAGTACTAAAATATCCATCAATGTAATAATTAAAACCTTTTTTACGTTTTTCTACAGTGGAACATTTGAATAACATACTTTTTAGGAATAAACAAATTATATAGCTTTTTTTTCTGACAGCTTACGAGTTAAGGGCAAATGACGCCTTTATACCTCTTCAGCACCATAGAGTTAAATGCTTGAAAAATTTGCAGAAAATTTATGTCCAGTGCAAGAAAAGAAATGCAACAATAATAAAAATTAAATAAGTTCATAAAACTTCGACTAAATTGCAAATAAAAGTTTAATAAAAGCTAAGTATTTAGTATCACAGGATAAAGGATTGACCAGCAATATTTTGATTATACCATACATCCATATTATACATATATTTTATTTACATTCATGATACCAAATATAAAAATACATAATAAACAATTTTGAACTAGAAACTTAATACTGACAAACACATTATTTTTTATAATTAAAATAAAATCCAAAATAATTAATAAAGATAATGAAAATACTTCAATCTTATGTGTTGTCTACTGAATTATAAATATAGTGGTGTGTCCACTCATTTGTAACATGCAATGCAAAAAACTTAACTGAAAAGCACCTTTAATAACACAAGTGTGGGCCAACCCTAAGGAACTAGTAGGTATGAAGGATATGAACAAAATAATATCAATTGCCAACGACATTAAACCTTATAGTCCCATTATACAAAGTTCAGTTTCCATTGCAACTAACAACAAAAATAGTCTTATTAACTTTCCAATAGTTTTTGCCTTCCTAAAATCAACTTAGTATACATACACTTATAGTTGATATTTGTCTAAATAGCAATGCCGTTGTCAATTGCATTGTTTGGACCACAGATATTGAGTTAAAAAGATACCGCAACCTTGTCAAATTGTATGAAAACAAGCGTGTAAATTTTTTTGTTTCAACTACCCACATAACGACTGCAATTTATTGCTGGGAAGTAAACATTGCGCACGCCTCGCGCGCATCTTCGCAGTGAAAGGTCGCACACTGCATCCATTCGCACTTGCGATAATGGTAACGGTCGAGAAAGAACTGACTTAGCAGCGTTAACAAGTAGGAGCATTGCTCCTAATGGCACCTAAAGTAGGTTGACTTGGAATATATATTTAACTCTATATCTGTGGTTTCGATCCTCTACAGTAGCTATGATTGAAACTACGACATAAATAAATAGCTTTGAAATCAATTTAACATTAAAACAAGTAATATTTAACTAAATAAAAGTTAAACTACATTTGTGTAAATATGGCGAAATAATAATAATAATAAATTGTGATAGTGTAAAAATATTAAAATATTTGATCTTCAAAATAATTTTCTTTTCTTATAAATAGAAATAATTATAAAATAGGTATGGTGCTATAGGGTAATTACGAATATGGGAGTATTCCGAAAATTACGAATGAATACTAAACCAGGCAATATTTGTTGCTCTGGCAACATTACATTACACATTCTAGCATTATTACGTTGCCAGAGCAAAAAATGTTGCCTGGTTTAGTAGAAATTCGTAATTTTCGGAATATTCCCATATTCGCAATTACCCTAAAGCACTATAATTATGTGTCAACAGTATAAAATAACAACATTTTCCAATTAAATATTGACTTTGAATAACGATTGTGTAGGGACATCATCATGGCACTTTCTCTGCCAACACCCAAAATATTTATATAAGATATTCTATTAATATCATGAGTAAATAATTTTCTTCGTCAAGAAACCTCCGTAATGAGCTATGATTATAATAACATTGGACATGTTACGATTCCAAGCCTCGCAATGACTTCGAAATATCGGATAACTTTAAAAAAATTAGAAAGAACATCACTAACAGCTGAAACCAAAAACCGATCTCAATCCAAAATCTCTGAATTCAAGTAGGTTTTTAACATTATTTCTATTGAATATCTGTCAAAAACTTACATTTAGGATTGAATTCGATTCTTACACCAATATTCTAAGACGTTCTTCCAAAACTTACTCGACTCGACTCCACCTCGACTCAGCCTTTCTCACTACCATCGGTAGTTATAGTTGACATAAACGTCCTCGACTCGATATTTTTCCTCAGTCGAGGTAAGGAATCATCTGTCAAACTCAAGGTACCTCGGAACCTACCTTAGGGCATCCTTAAGGAAGAAAGTATCAAAGTTCGTATGTAACAAAAAATAATTTTGAAGACTTATCGAATATGCTTACGATAATCCTTACAACTATTTATCGTGGCGATATTTGCGCGATGCAGATAAACAAAATTATGACGTAATGACTCCACTCTACCTCGACTCAGTCGAGGAACCTCAAAGTTCGCTCGAAATTGAAAAAGAAAGAAAGAAAGAAAATTATTTATTTTGGACTTACACAGGCAGTTACAGAAACAAAAACAATATTAAAAAAAAGAAAGAATAACAATTTAGACTACCTGCACGAGGCCAAAAAGGGCTCCTATCTCAGCATAATGTTGCGACATTTAGAAAAAAAACAAAATGTCGCAACGCTGGTTTTCAGATAGGACCAGTGATGCCACGGGCAATAACGACACAAATAAATAAATAAACATGTTACGTACATACAATATTAAATTTGAATACTACCAAATATAAACTTATGTGTTACGTGTTGTCTAATAAATTGCGACTAAGAATACAATATTGAAGATGTTTTCGAGGCCGTCCTGAGTCGAGTAAGTTTTGGAGGAACGTCTTAGAATATGGGTGTTAGTTTCGGCCGTTTACCTTGTGCGTTTCAATCAGAACCAAAACGACTTATAGTACGACAAAACTAAGAAGTCGCATCGCCCAACTTCGTAAAACCGATCACCTCCGAACTGAGTGCGACTTCCAAACCACGTATGTTTATTAGTACTGCAATGAAACAAGATCTTTACGCTGACGCAATAATTGTGAGTGGCGCGAAAACTAGCGATTGCAATGGAGTAGCAGACTGGGGAACTAATGGCGCCACCATCGACTGTACCAAAGCAATTTCATTGATTAAAGTTTGTTTGACATTATTGCTAAAGTTAATTTAACCCGTTCTGATTGGTTGTAATTGGTAAAAACAGAGCTGCTGCCATCTGCTTTCGTTTTGCGTGTGCCTTCCCATTGGTTGTTCGATCAAGTTTGCCGATGCGACTTCTTAGCTATGTCGTACTGTACATTCATTTTTTCGGCATACAATACTCAACCTTAACCCATTGACGATAGAGTTCAACACCGCTAACCTATCTATGTACACACATTTACAGTACAATTAATTAATACGATAGTTTCACTTTAGGTCCTCCTCTTCATCTTCTACGTACAATAGATCTTCCATCTTAGTCATGAACTTGCTATTTAGTTCTTGTTCTACTGGAAGAGGTGTGTTCTGGAAAGGTTTCGAAAAAAAAGTACGTAAATACCCGTTTTAAATCATCTTTAGGGCTGCACAAAGCCTTTTCAGTGTCGTGACCCAAATTATCTAAATCGCTCGCTAACGGAACCCCATTCAAAACTTTTCGATAAATCAATTGTTGGCCGATTCGGTTTATTATCATGAAAAAAACAATTACTTAACGAAACGTTCTGAATTTCTGAATCAGTGGTGTTCAGAGTGTGACAATATAGCTTTTGCCGCGAACCTGATACCATGGACACAGTATTCGCTAAGGGTTAGTATACAGCGTCATGCTAATATTGCGTCCATGGGATAAGTGCTGGAGCAAAATTATACTCACTTGAAATCATCCGATTGCGAGTAAGTTACATAATCGCCCTAAAGCATCGACTTGTCCCAACATCGAACTCATAGTGCCATACACAAAGGCGCGCCCCACTCTTCGTCTAAATCGCGTGTTCTCTCTCACTCTTCATATTAGAGTGAGAGAGAACACGCGATTTAGGTGAAGAATGGGTCGGGCCTTCGTGGATTGCACTATCTGCACAATTAATGAGCTATCTGTTAATTATTTCCAACAATAAGTTATAAAATACATGAAATTGAAGTACTCCATTTTCTTTCCAGAAAAAACAAAAGATTACATATGCTTCGTTGAAATGGACAGTAAACTCTATTAGAATTTAATAAAGTTTTCGCCTCACAATAATTGAACTTACATAAATTACAAAATTAATCTATTGGACCTAATTTTTCTGAAGAATTCCATTCCCGGTCCTTAACCTTTTGAACACATCGACGGCCATAGACGTCAAATGAAAATGTGCTCGGGCCGCCAACGACGTCTATAGCCGTCTAAAAAGTACGACGAATTTGTAGCGTGGCATGGAGGGAAGTTCTCATGTAACTATAGCGTCGCGTTCAACAGGTTAAATAGGCTTCCACGTTAAAATCACAGTCACAAGTACAACAGGTAGCTACGAAACGAAAAATAAATAAAAACGTCACATGCTTTCCAATGAGTTTATTAAGCAACACATAGTGAGGGCACAAACAATCGGCAGTGTTAACAAAAATGTATATTAAAATATATTTAATGTCATTTGACAATATTTCAAGGTTAGGCGCAGCGAGCGTATCTTCACCTCAATGTTTAATGATGATGATGAAAAATTAAAAATATTTTAATGAATGAAACTTTGATTTTTACGTAAAAAGTAAAAACAATAAAAACCTATGTTCGTCAATACATTTTTTTATCAACTGGTATAAAAATACTCATTCTATAAAACTTTTCTAAGGACAAATTGAAAAACAACGAATCGAAATCGCCTTGGAATATTGTCAAATATTTCATAAATATAAGCAAAATTTTAAAAACTATACATGTATTTTACATGTAAGGAAATATAAAGCTTTATTTACTCGAAAGGAAGTACTCGTGAATATTAAATAGATTTGTTACAAACATCGTCGTTCTGCATTAAAATACCAGAAAACATATCATGCAGTTATGAATAATATCCCATGCGTTAGGTATAATAAAAAAAAACATGCATAATTTGACATGCAAAGAAATACCAATTAAAAAATAGGTTTTATATTCTTTAGCAATAAAGGAAGGCTGAAATTATTTTAATAACACGAGCGTTTAATACAACAAACGAAGACAAACACATTTTAAAACATGATTTCAACACGCAAAACAAAAGAATGTGTTTTAAAATAGAAAACGAACACACAGACTTTAAAAGCTATTTGTTACTATAAAAGTTAAGTAAAAAATACAGCCACGTCGCCAAACATTTGGCAACACTGAAAAACGTGTTACCAGTACACAAAAAATGGTAATGGTAAGAACATTCAATGTTTGCCAGTTTCAACATTTTAATTCAGAATAATTGTGATAACATGTTTAAAAAATATGGCATTTTAAATAAAAAATATGGAAAATATTAGTTAGCGTAATTTTATCAAGCAAAACCAGTACCTTTAATGGAAATATAGCACATTGTGGCTAGACTATTGTTCTTTAACCTATATTATCATAGCTGACACGAATATAGAAAAAAAAATACTCGCAAACATTTTGAATTAATAAATATATTTCATTTGGTTAAAAACTGTTAATTTACATTAAGAATTAACGAACAATTATATTAAACCTAAAGCCGCATTATGGTTTTGACCCGCATGATTTTGTTATTCAAAGAAATCAATTCAAGCGAACGCACTAGCGGTTTTAAAATGCGCTAAATGGCAAAGAAAATTCAACCGCGGCGGTTAACCGTAGTGTGGCCTTAGGCTAACGCTCGTTTTACTTATAGGGGTGATTATAAATCCACTGGTCACACCAATACTAAATTTAGATGACAAGTTAAGAACTCGCATATTTATAGAAGGCGTTTACTACTTCCGTTATTGCTTGCACCGTTCGAAGCAATTTAACTACCTGTTGCACGTATAAAATTACCGCAATAATATTTTTTCATCGTCGATACATTTTATACATAGTGCAACTTTTTTTATTGCAGTTATTGCATATGGCAATTAAATTGATTCATTGGCGATTAGGAATAATCAATATTTCGGCGCGTTCACAAAACACGCGTGAAGTACTTGTCATCGAAATTTCGCAAGAGTATGGCAACACTGAAAGCCACATATAACTGATTCGTTGTATATTCTCTTTGATGGCACACATCAGTCTTACAAGTCGTTAAAATCAACGCTTGCATAACACACTTAACAATTTAAATTCATAAAATCACAGTAACATTACGCAAATATTTATAGCTATAACTTGGTTGTTTTTTATATGATAAAAATTCAAAAATCTACGCTTTTTAGTCGTTAAAGTATTTAACTTTGGCATTAATACCATGCAGGATGTTTAAAACTGTAAAAAAAAAACAATAAAATTTAAGTCAGGTAACACTTTTGTTCTATCTTATAAAATGCCTATACACCGTGGGTCAGAACTACCCAAAAATGTTAACCATTTATTTCGATGCCTAAGGCCCAGTATCCACCAAAGCGGAGAGGAGAGGAGACGTCTCGTAAACAACCAATAGTATTTCGTTTTGAGTTGAAGCTAAGCGGAGAGATGTGAAAATAACTCGATCCTATTGGTTGTTCGAGACATCTCCTCTCCTCTCTGCTTCGGTGGATACCTGGCCTAATTAGAGAAAAAAAAAGTAGGGTATTATAATTTGTCGAATAAAACTGAATTTTCGAGATATTCATTATTTAAGGAAATTCACAAGTCGAAAAATCTCTAGGGTAGCACCCTATGAACGCGATATTGCGAGTAATACAAGGAAGCGGAAACTACAAGCTTACAGGTCAGTTTCTTGTCATCGTTTCTTCCTTGAAGTGAGTTTTCTTATTCACTCACACGATAATTTAAACGTTGCCAGCTCGACCTAAGGTATTGTGTACAAGAGAGTACTAAAGTAAATTGATTTATTTTGTACCGACAGTTTTTTTTTAATTGAGAGAATTGGGCTTATGTTGACATAACATTATTGACTCATAATACCGTTAGAAAGAAGTGGTTAAAATCCTCCTCCTAAATCAGGCCCACGGTGTATATCTTAATATAGATTGACGTGACGTAAACGAAATGTGATAAAAACACTTTAAATTCCATAACAAACATCATTAATTAGTGTTATATCCTCAACGAGATAAAATTCTAAATATCATTGAAAACATCTGCAAAGGTTTTTCTTATCTACAATAATAATCTTTGGCATCTGCAGTTTCATAGCTTCATAGATTATTATGCTAACGAGAACATGTTTTTAATACTATTTTTACGACACAATAATCGCCAAATCTGCCTTCAAGATGACCTAACAAAATAATAACAATAAAAATATCGATATAGCTCTATAAAAACAACCAAGTTACAGACTTGGGGACACGGATCACAGTAGGAGAGACACACTAGAAGTATTAAAGCTTGTGCAAGGGGGTGGGGGGAGTGGTTAAAGTTAAGAGAACCGCCGCGACGGGGTCAAGGTCCAGTACTTGTTTGGACGGGTCGGATCGAGGCACTTGAACGCGGACTGTGGAATAAATATATGGTTTACTATGACCATGTGACTATGAAGCCAGGGAATAGTAAATTAACATGGAGTGCTAATAAGAATTTAACTAAAGTCGACATCACTCAATTTGTGTGGTTTGCGGAAAAGACGAAACGTTACGAAATCTTCTTCTTTCTTCTCCCTGCCCTTATCCTACACTAGGTGGGGTCGGCAAAACATATAATTCGTAAATCCATGTTGTTAAAGGTTTTGGCTTATTGTTTTATGACCGGCCGCCTGCCTGACATCAACCTTCCTTGGGAATACCCGTTGCGCCGTCGCGCGGGTGACCCAATGACCTCGTTGATATTATGCACTGGGTTCCAAAATGTTACGAAATAAAAATATCATTTATCCAAAAAAGACTTGAAACAATAAGTACTTTTAAAATGTCGAATAATGAAGGACAGCCCCCCCGCCTTTACCGTATCGACCTTTAAATCAGATGACCACCTTGCGCATATTAGCACTCTATATGTTTACTGCTCCGTGGCTATAACCATTTTATTTTTATATGAGTATGATATGATGAATTACGATGATATTATGACGAGGTAGTATGATATGATGGCTTGCAAATACCCAGTCTTGAACGTTAAACGATGCCTATCAAAATTAATTCAGAATTTATCCACGCTGTCGTGCGTTCGATGTGAATCATCATACGGTACGACTTTATTTTACTTTTTACCATTTAATTAATATAATAAAAATAATTAACAGCTCAATATTCTTCTTCAACATTAATAAATTATAAGGACATGCATTTTAACAAACATGCACACATGCAACAAAATATTATATAGGGCAAAATATTATATAGGGCAAAATATTATATAGGGCAAAATATTATATAGGGCAAAATATTATATAGGGCAAAATATTATATAGGGCAAAATATTATATAGGGCAAAATATTATATAGGGCAAAATATTATATAGGGCAAAATATTATATAGGGCAAAATATTATATAGGGCAAAATATTATATAGGGCAAAATATTATATAGGGCAAAATATTATATAGGGCAAAATATTATATAGGGCAAAATATTATATAGGGCAAAATATTATATAGGGCAAAATATTATATAGGGCAAAATATTATATAGGGCAAAATATTATATAGGGCAAAATATTATATAGGGCAAAATATTATATAGGGCAAAATATTATATAGGGCAAAATATTATATAGGGCAAAATATTATATAGGGCAAAATCAAAGATATGCTGCTCCGAGACAAAGCTAAAAATAGAAATTGACATGACATACAAGCATAGACTATTTCTGCGAGAACGTTGTTTCCAACCCGAAAGAGCGTACACTGCACGTCAAATAACAAGAACCAAGATGGCGTCGACTGCGTAATCTATGTGAGGTTCGGGTCATATGATTCGTTTTGATGAGTCTGTGGAGGTACGAGGTATCGTGTTCCTCCAACGAAAAGGGAGGATCCTCCTACCAGGCGGGTCTTATTACTGGCGGGCCACGGGAACTTGTATATATACTATCTGCGTGTCAAACTTTGATACCGCGATGCAGGATAGTTCGCATGTGGCGCGATAGATGCCAACACAAGTCAAATAGATTGCACTTGGTGTTCAGGGTCTGATGATCGAGCTAGGAGGTTGATAGTAGAACTCTTCAGTGGTTAAAACCCCTAAAGTATGGCAGTCGACGCCATCTTGGTTCGAGTTATTTGACGAGTATTGTACTGGGGCCGTATTATGACGTGTCAAAACCATCACTGTTCCGGTGAGAGAAAGTGACGCGGCTATGCAAGTCGTAAAGCGCCGTCACATTCTCACAACGGAACAATTGTGGTTTTAGCACGTCATGATACGCCATCTGTACAGCTACCAAAAACTGTTTTACTTTATAATTTTGAATGATTAAATATGTCTCCAAAATCAAATAGGTACTCAAAACATGACTTTACTTCTTGAAGACACATCAACACTGTTCAAAAGATAATAAAAATAATATACAAGGTTAGTTGGAAAGGAGGTACTAAGCCGCGGGCCACCTAATGTATCACTGATGAATGTTTTAAAGAGTGTTAAAATTTCAAATTTCGGTATAAAAAAAACATGCAAAATGATTTTTATTTTAGTTTTATCAAAAATTCTTCATCTCTGCTTTAGTTACGAATTCAGAAAATGGAGCTTCTAATCCGTGGCCCCAAATATAACCTAAAATGTTAACACAGCTGATCATAGCTAAGGATAGATAGAATTTAGCGTATCTTTTATGAAACCTTTGACCAGCTATTTCTGGGATCCCTTTTTTTCTCATAATGGTTTTTGTTCTAATTTAAATTGTCATAATAAGTTAGGCATAATTTTCTTTGTCATAATAATAGTGTGCCATAATTGCTTTTAGCATATTGTGTTATTAAGTATAAATATTGTATATCCTATTGTTTATATTCATAACTTTGATATGCATAAAGTTGTAAAGCATATTGTTTATTTGTCTAATAGTTATTTGTGATAATGATCAAAAAGTATAAAGGAAACGTACTTTACGAATATTTATGTATTTATATTAGGTTAGGTTTATGTTATTTTATGCTTATAATAGTTACGGTTATGCGTCGTTATGCTTAAGTAAACTTATGCTTTTGGATAGTATGCTTATTAAATATTATGCTTATAGTAAATAGGATTAAAAAATTATGATTAAAAAGTTATGGCAAATGAGTATTATGCGTAACTAATGTTAGGACTAGTAACATTATGCAATGTTAAATTATGACATAAAATCGTAGGAATTAAAATAGGGAACCGCTATTTCTCTTACACTAATTATTTTTGGGGAAAGTCGTAGAACAAAAATTATACATTATTATGGGTACTTTAACACCCTTTCGGCTTATTACCCCCCCCTTTCCGACTAACCTTGTTTAAAATAAGTTTCAACTTCGTTCGGTCAGAAAACCGTCTCATAAGGTTAATACTGTACTGCCTCGAGGCATATAGAACTACGAGGCATTACAGCTGTGTGCCTCGAGGCGTTAAAATACTTACTGCAGGATCAATACGCGGGAACGGCGCGAGGCAGATGAGCAACACCGTCATATTGTCGCAACCTAAGCCTCCCGTGGCACAGTTGGGCGCGAGGCAGCGGTGCATTAGCGCCTCGCAGACCGCCGCCGGCTCCCACCCGCTTAGGAGACGGACGCGGCAGAATGAGACCACCTCCTGAATAGTGACGTCATTGTGTTAGTAAAGAAATAATCTGGAGTGAGCTGTGTGAATCTAGTGGTGGCAAGCGCGACTGCTGATCTTGAGGATTCGTTCCCCAGGTCGGGTAGTGATATTGGGGTTTTTCCGTGTGCAATTCCTCAGTAGCAGCCCGGAGTTGATGGCAATAGGCTCGCCCCCTATTACATGGGACTTAAACATAACGGCGAAATGAGGATATTACTATACACCTCTGCCCAACCCTTCGGGCAATACAAGCGTGATGTTTTATAATTAACCATTGGTTTACCTCGTTGGATAACACCTCCCAGATGCCGTCACACGCGATCACTATGAACTCCCAGTCGTCGTTTAGCTGCCTCACTTGAACATCTGGAAATGCTGCAAACGAAAGACAACAATTATCACTGATGCCTGTGGTTCCTGGAGAAGAAAAGGCCACTTCTCCACCTTTGGGTGCCGTAGAAGATGTATAAGGGATTATCCCAAGATAATGGAGACCAACTTCCTCCTTTGCAGTAATACTGCGATCACAGCTCGCGTTTCCCAAGAGTGGTGCTTATGGAAATATTCCTTAGCAACCGTTCTTTATTTAGCTATAAACTTAATCCTCGTTAATCCAAACTGCAGCAGTGATACCCTAGCGGTTGAACGCTTGCCTTCCATGCAAGAGGGTCTGAGTTCTATCCCGGCCCGTACCTCTGACTTTTCGAATTCATTTGCGGATCAGAATTTGATTATAACTTGCGTTAACGGTGAAGGAAAAACATTGTGAGGAAACCTGCTCACCTGAGAGGGCACCATAAAATTCTCGATGGTGTGTGTAGTCTACCAACCCGCACCAGGGCAGCATAGTGGACTAAAGCCTAAACCCTTCTCATTCTGAGAAGAGGCCCGTGCCCAGCAGTGGGACAGTAATGGGCTAATTATGTTTATATTATGTATTGTTGTATGCAAACTGTTACAATTTGTTCCTCGGGACAAAGCCTATATTTTTCTTGAAGTGTGTGTGTTAGGACTCAAAACTAACTGCGTCACTCCGGACTGTCTACAGACAGTCCGGACTCCGGAGTGACCATACCCTGTTCAGCTACATCCAATCTGTCTACCGAATAATAGTTTATCATACCTGTGACGATCTGTTCCTGTGGTGACAGTCTGTAGTTCCTCTTGAACACATAGTCTCCGAGCGCTCTGGAGAGTGCCAGGTTACCATTGACCCTGTTCAGCTGTACCCAACCCCCTCCCGCCGTGATCCTGCGAAGTTCCTCCTCGTTGTTGGGCTTGTGGTCGTATGACAGCACCTCCACCTGGACACGAGGATACAACGTTCAACTCAGCACGTTCGAGGAAAGTGGAGTATCTGGATACATCTCTTGACGTCACTCACCGCGCCTCTTACACAGGCGACCGCCCTAGAGTCGCCGACGTTGGCGCAGTACAGAGTATTATCCTTGACAAGCACCGCGACAGCCGTGCTACCGGCCACCTTCTTCTGCAGCATGTCCTCTTCCAACATCGCCTGGTCCAGGTCTAAGAAACCCTAGGAACAATTTATTTACGGTCATCATCATGTTTCTAGGCATAGAATAGGCCAACGCGTCTCTTAGCGTGGGTGTCGGAAAACGCTATAAGGGGCCATTTAAGTATTACGTAAGCAGGATTTTAGTAATTTTTGACCCACCCCTCCCCCTCGTCAGCAATAGTATGCTTACGTAAACACGTATATATTTTATTAAAACTGATCAGGTTTCTTTATTATTATTCATGAGCAGCAGTTTTTAAGTCTAGAAAAATAAATAAATAAAAATTGCTGACGTAATCATCATCTAGACACCCCCGTCCCCCATGTCATCAAAAATAAGCTAAGCAAAGACCCCCTCACCCCCCTTTCGTGCTTACGTAATACTTGAGTGGCCCCTAATGTCAAGAAGATGAGCTGTAGCATCCTCTTTGCGTACTTTTGGCCGATACCGTCCTGATTGATGTAGGTTTTTGACAGAAATTCAATAGAAGTAAATGTGGAAAACCAGAAATTTTCAATCAATCCAGAGATTTTGGATTGAGATCGGTTACTGGTTTATGCCGTTGTCACGATGCCCTGTAAATTCCAATGTTCACGACCTTTTTAACCGACTTCCAAAAAAAGAAGGAGGTTCTCAATTCGACTGTATGTTTTTTCTTTGTATGTTTGTGCCGCGATATCTTTGCTAATTGTGAACCGATTTTAATGATTATTTTTTTGTTTGAAAGAGTATTCTTTCGAAGTGGTCCCATTAAAATTTTGTGGAGATCTGATGAAGAACTTCGGAGATAGACCATTTGAAGTCGGTTTTATTTTTGTTAAAAAGTTTTTATTATATTTTAACAGTAATGAGGAAAGTCAGCAGTGCCATATCAATTTTACAGACTCCTTTGTATTGTTAAAAACGATAACGGTGATGATATGAAACGAAAGCCTTAAATAGCTAGGCACAATAGCATTTAAAACCGCGGAAAATAACACTCAATAACCGACTCGTTAAAACGAACCGCTATTATTATAAAACACCACCTAACCTATCCTTAACTATGACATAAATAAATATCATGTTACTAAACAAACACTAAAACACCCACTAAAAGTTTCAGACGTCATGCCGTAGGGGTGGCACGACTTAAAAATAAATAATATGTTATTTGATCAGAATCCAGATGTTAGCAGTTGGCAGATTCGCGACAGGGCCATTCTTCGAAAAATATTAACAAAAATTGAGAACGTCATTACCATCATCCCAAAGTTAAGAATGCAGATGAATTATGATAATGAAAACTGAAACTATACCGCTGCCGTCATGCAGTAAGACAAGAATAAAAACAATCTGACAATACTATAACGTTAACAACCCGGGAGAAGAATGATTTGTTAAAATAATGTTAAATAATTTCGAATATTCACCCGACAACCTATCCGATTGCCATAAGTCTGCGGATACGAAATTAGCAGCGGCCTAGCGATGGCGACAGCGGAACGGCGCGGCGCGGCGCGGCAACGATGTAAACAAAAGTAAGGATGGGCCGAATATTCGTTTTTTGTTCGGTATTCGGCAGGTTTACCGAACATTCGTATTAAAAAGGCTTAGTAATAGCTGGCTCTAGACTTCTGTCTGTCAATCGATTTTGTTCTTTTATGTAACTTTATTATTTTATACTTTTCGCACTGTTAAGCAATGTGTCCATTGTATTTAAAATGCCGTTGATATTGCCATGTAAAAATACCAATAATAACTACTGCTTTAAGCGTTTTACTAGTAACAAAACTATTGGCAACCCTAACTATATTTTAATCATTTCTCGTGCAAGGTTGTGCGTAATGAGGTTTTTATAGAAAATGAATCACAAACTAACATGCGATGAATATGCACATGTATTTAATAAGGTCACATTCAGAATTATATGCTAAAAATATAAGTTGTAATATTTGAAAAACTAGGTAATATTCGTACTTTGAATGATGATACATTTACGCTAATTTTCGCATGATAACGCCATTTTTATTATGCACTATTTTTTACAATGGCTGCCCTTGTTAGATTTTCAGCAAAACTAGCAGAAATAACCGTCGTAATAATACGGAAATCAATGAATCGGAGTGTTCTTAATACACTTAATACTTAAGGGTTGACCCACATCTTTCAGCACGGTATCGCGTTTTTTCATGCTCCATCCTTTTCTATCGCTCAGCGACGTCATTTAATAGAGTGAGAAAGACAGCGTGAGTGCTATCGCGTGCGGTCTCGTGTTATCGCATGCGGTCTTGTGCTAACGCGTGCGGTCTCGTGCTATCGCGTGCGGTCTCGTGCTATCGCGTGCGGTCTCGTGCTATCGTGTGCGGTCTCGTGCTATCGCGTGCGATCCCACGATGTCTTTCTTGCTCTATTAAATGATATTCCTGAGCGACAGGAAAGGATAGAGCACGAAAAGACGCGATTCCACGCTGACAGATATGGATCAAAACTTATATGCCTCCACAAGTACGTCCGGCGCACGCCGGTTATACAGCCTCGCTACCAACCTTGCTGACTGGCTAAGCTCTACACCACAACATGAGCTATATTTGAACAGCTAGTTCACGAGAAGAATAAATTAAATGAACTGCCATAAAGTTTGGTTTTTCTGCTAGACAATTTTCAGTATAATACTATATGGTTCCAGAAAAAACAAAAAAAAATTCGTCGTTGGGGGGGACGGATTAAGAATAAAATTCCACTCCGTCGCCGGGCAAAAGAGTCGTAAGAAGCGACGAACCTGACGCTATAAATTATGCCCGGAAAATGCCCATAGGCTCGCCACCTATTAAAATGGACTAAATACAAGAGGCGAAACGTGGATGTACGGACTCCTGTAATAGGAGAACACCTCTGCTTACCCCTCCGGAGATTATAGGCGAGTATACAACGAGTAACAGAAGTTCGAAATAATACTTTAAGAGCTCATTGTTGTACTCATCATTATGAACAACTTTTACTAAGGACCGATCCCGAAATCGCGAAAACAAATCAGCTGTTGCCCACATTTTGTCGAGTTATGCGAACATAAATGTATGGAGCAGCAGTTTCTTTTTTCGCGATTTCAGGGTTGGTGCCTAGTAAAAGTTGTTCATAATGATGAGTACAATGAAGGCTTAAAGCATTATTTCGGACTTCTGTTATACGTTGTACCGTAGTAAATAAACACAAAATCAACAAACAATTAAATAACTACGCAATTAGAATAGCTACCTGTTTCAACGCCTCCTCAATGTTGCCGAGGTGGTACTCCGGTCTGGCTGTTATAAACTTGTGCAGGTGCTTACCAGCATACTCTGCTATATTAGACCCTGAAAACATAGTTGGTGCTGTAATAACTGAGAATACAGCAAATAAGCCGAAGACTGTCAGGGGTAATGTTGGACTACTAGTGCCTTCAACCACAGCCACACAAGCTTATTTAGAGCCTGCACAGACGAGGGACAGTGGCGGACAAAAAGGCCGCGGTGCGCTCTTATTAGTACTGCAATAAGATCGCACCGCGGACTTTTTCCTCATTTCGACATGAGGTATTGCGCGGACAAAGTGATACCTTATTGCAGTACTAATAATAGCGCACCGCGGACTTTTTGTCCGCCATTGTCCCTCGTCTGCGCAGGCCCTTATTGGTACAAGTCTCCTCGTAAACTATAATGCAGCTACAAGCAGTGATAGCCTACTGGTGTGACCGTCAGACTGCCAATTCATAGGTCTGGATTTCGAACCCAAGGCACGCACCACTGACTTTTCGGATTCATGTGCGTATTGTATAACAATCACTTGCTTAAAACCGGTGAAGGAAAACATCGTGAGGAAACCGGCATGCCTGAGAGATATTTCTCGACGGCATGTGAAGCCAAGTCAGAGGTCCATGGACGGCATAAACTCTGACACCAGGTTAATCACTAACCACACGAAAAGAAGGAGATAATGCAGCTGTATAACCATGTTCTTGGATACAAATTTATAAATACAACATGTGCCCTCGTGTGGAAGAGGCTTGTCATGGAGAGTTTCCGATTCAAAACGACATGAACGCAGCCGTACACTACCAGGTAATAAATAACTCGTAAGACGCTGGTGTTCATCTACCAGATAAATGTGTATAGTCACCGGCACGTAAATTGGAAAGAGTAGAGAAGAGAATTCCTCTCCTTTTTTTTTCTTTCACACCGATAATTCAGCCCTTATCAAGCTATCTTCCTCCCAGTCCTCCCGCCTGCAACGCCCTAAGCCGAGGTTCGAGTCCCATTAGGGGTCGCCCTTGGTGCTTTTGTTGCTAGTAGTCATGATATTAGAGCGATAGTAGTTAGCTTAGGTTAAGTATTTTACTGGCCCCCATCGGTTGGAGACCCTTCAGGTCTCGCCAATAACTGCCCGGTTACGTAGAAACGGTCCGCAAGACCATCTACAAGCAGTCGAATAGGAAAAAAACTATCTTTCTTACAATAATAACAAGCAATAAAAGTGACCATTTTTTGTTGCACTAAGTGTGCTTGCGCGAACTTCCTCCCTCGCACTACGCCAAAACCTTGCCAAGTTACGTGCGACTATACAGGAAGTGAAGAGGCGTTTTATACGACACCTACAAGAAAATCAGAAATGGACGGAAGATAGAATACTTTGTTGGATATCACAGCTTACCATAACTTTCCACATACTAAATCAAATTCTAAGGGATGATTTCCACCAAACGGCTCGCATCGCATCGGATCGGAAAGAATACGAACGGATGCGGCGACAGCTGATCGCGACCGGCAGGATGTCGACGCATACAATCGGCTTCGTACCGTCGCTTGCGAACGTATCCGTTTCTGCGCCTAGTCAAATAGTTTCATTCCTACCGTGTTGACGTGTACAAATTTTTGAAAGGATCCGATCAGATACGACTACAGGCGTACGGAGCAGGTCGCGCGTCGCAACATACTTTCGGCTAAGTTCGCGTGTCGCGGAAGACGTCCGCGGTCACGCTGCTGTGCGCGTCTTGGTAATATAGACTTTAAATACTGTGTACACGATTTAATATCGTTTAAAGATTGTAAAATCCGTTCCGATCCGATGCGATGCGAGCCATTTAGTGGAAATCATCCTTAAGAAAGCCACTTACCACCATGCCCGTCGTAGACTGCAAAGTATGCAGTCCCCGGATCTTCAGGTAGGGATAGTATGTGTGTGTGAGAGTCGTCCATGGAGACTCGCCAGCCTTGCATGCAGGATGACCCAACGAGGTAGCGGTTGTCCTGACATGTTGACGATTGCTTCTCTGTCACCGGCTCTGATAGGGTCTGACCCATTACTCTGAAAATAATTGAAATAATATAAACATAACATAACATGACGCCTGTATTGCCTGAAGGGTTGGGTAGAGGTGTATAGTAACAACCTAATTTCGCCGTTATATTTAAGTCCCATGTAATAGAGGGTGAGCCTATTTGGCATCAAATCCAATCTCCGGGTTGTTACTGAGGAATTCCTCATGGAAAAACCCAATAACACTTTTCCCGACGTGGGGATCTAACCCATAGTAATCCTAACAATGGCAATAAAAAGCCATGATTTACTTAGATAGAATTCTCCAAGAATTGTGAGGTCACCTCGAATCTGAACAGAAAAATGTAATGGAATCTATAACCTGATGGCCACGCAATGATGCACAACCATTCAGCATAGAATCTATGAGAAGGCTTCTGTTTATTAGTTAGTTGCAGTTGAATACAATAGGTCTATTTGTAGTCGAGAATGTCAGTATCCAACTTCTTTACATCTGTTTCTTTATATATTCAAGTATTACGTAAGCAGAATTTCAGTAATTTTTGACCTACCCCTCCCCCTTGTCAGCAAAAGTAAGCAAAGCTTTTACCCCCCCCCCCCTCTATGCTTACGTAAACATGGGTATATATACTTTTTTAAACTGATCAGGTTTCTTTATTGTTATTCATGAGCAGCAGTTTTTAAGTCTAGAAAAATAAGTAAATAAATAAAAATTGCTGACGTAATCATCATCTAGATACCCCCGTCCCCCATGTCATCAAAAATAAGCTAAAAAGTCCCCTCATCCCCCTTTCGTGCTTACGTAATACTTGAATGGTCCCATAGTATAAAACAAATTCGCTCCAGCTGTCTGTACGCTTAGATCTTATAAACTACGCAACGAATTTTAATGCAGTTTTCAGCAATAGATAGTGATTCAAGAGGAAGGTTTATATGCCCCACATTAGTATCTACATTGCACCCGTGCGAAGCCGGGGCGGGTCGCTAGTTTATTAACTTCATATAACTGCCTTGTTGGTCTAGTGGTGACAAGCGCGACTGCTGATCGTGAGCTCCTAGGTTCGATCCCCAGGTCGGGCAATGTTATTGGGTTTTTCCGTGTGGAATTCTTCAGTAGCAGCTCGGAGTTTGGACTTGTGCCCGGTTGATTGCAATAGGCTCGCCCCCTATTACATGGGACTTTAAACGTAACTGCGAAATGAGGGTATTACTATACACCTCTGCCTAACCCTTCGGGGAATACAGGCGTGATGTTATTATTTATGTAACTTCACATTCATCCGTGACAGGTGAAATGTGAAATGACAAGGTGATAAAAATAGTAGTTTTATTTTAAATTAGCGGCCCGTCCCGGCTTCACACGGGTGGACGTTTTTCCCGTTTTTGCAACATTTTTAATTTATGCTCCGCTCCTATTGGTCGTAGAGTGATATTATATAGCCTATAACCTTCCTCGATAAATGGACTATCCAACACAAAAATAATGTTTCAATTCCAACCGGTAGTTCCTGAGATTAGCGCGTTCAAACAAACAAACAAATAAACTCTTCAGCTTTATAATATTAGTGATAGTGGAATCATAAGTGTATTCCCTTTCCAATTAAGACAATCCTGAGAGAACAAAGATGCTTGGCATCAGAGTGTTATTTTTCGTACAGAAGGTAACAACGGCATGCCTCTTAACTAAAGTCAATAGTTTGCTTCCTTTATAACTAGTAAGTACCAATATCAGATATCTTTGTCACCCACTTAAGGCCGTTTTCAATAATCTAACTAACAGTACTTTGCCCTACTTGAGATAAAAATTTGACTTAAAATAACATCACACCTGTATTACCCGAAGGATTGGGCAGACGTATAGTACCACCCCCATTTCGCCGTTATGTTTAAATCCCAAGTAATAGGGGACGAGCCTAAACTCCGGGCTGCTACTAAGGAATTCCAGACGGAAAAAGCCAGTAACACTTTGCCCAACCTGGGGATCAAACCGAGGAGCTCACAATTTGCAGTAGCACTTGCCACTAGACCAACGAGGCAGTTGTATCTCTAGTAGGACAAACCATTGATAGATAGGGTACCGAAAATGGCCGTCAATGGATGTTGCTAATAACCTAAGACAGGGCTGTCCAAATCCTGGTCTGCGGGCAACATACCCAACTCATTTGTACAGCCTGTCAAGCAATTATTAATTATCGGCCGTTATGTCGCGATTATCAATCTGATAGCAACGCATGTATTCAAGAATTTTAACAGTATAATTATAAGGAAATCCAGCAATGTCATATCAATTTAACAGACTCCTTTGTATTGTTAAAAACGATAACATTGATGACCTGTCGACGGCAGTGATAGCCTAGTGGTGTGACCGTCGGACTGCCAAGTCATAGGTTTCGAGTTTGAGCCCATGGCACGCACCACAGACTTTTCGGATTCATGCGCGTATTGTAAAATGATCACTTGCTTAAAAACGGTGAAGGAAAACATTGTGAGGAAACCGACATGCCTGAGAGATCTTTTTGACAGCATGTAAAGCCAAGTCAGAGGCCCGTGGTTGACATAAACTCTGACACCAGGTTGGTCACTAACCACACGAAAAAAAGAAGTATTGTAGATAATGGATTTATTATTTTCCTTTAATTGAAGATAAGATAATATTTAACTTTAGTTTCTACAGGCCACCAGTTCCTTATGTTACTTGTGGTGACCCGTAAATGTCTCCCGCCTGGACGGCACCCTAAGGTAAGACCAATTGTTTATGTATAGTACCATTGTCAATTTATCCATACTAACTATTATGTGAAAATAAGTTTTTCTGTTTGTAACATCTTAACAACAAAACTACTGAATAAATTTTTATGATATGTGGCACACAGATAGAGAGAAACAAAAGACATAGTTTAGTTTGGCACACCACATAAACAAAGTTATGTCATAAACTAAAGAGTCTCCACAATGACAATAGAATTAAAACTACTTTTCTTAGCATTAGTAGACGTTATTAAGTACTTACCCATAAAAGCCAAATACTTTACTGCCAAAAAAAATATTATTACTGGATCTAAAAAACTATATTGATGTAACATTCTTCTTGTTACCTCTCAAATTTCAATTCACTCTCTACCAATATCACAATGACTATTTACACATGATGAATTTCAATATGAAAATAAATTGAGTCATATTAACGCAAGAGAGAGTCGTAAACCGTGACGGGTTCGTCGGAAATCGTTAACTGACTGTCTCATAACCGCCAGTATCGATAGAACATCCAGATATGACTAACTACTGATGTCATAAACGGTTTTACAAAAATCACCCTTGACAAGACTTTTTCTTAGTAACAGTACAATAATACTGCACTCAATAAACACAGAGATTGTTTGTACAACATATTTATCTCTCACCAAGCACAGAATAAACTGTAATTATCAAATTTATAACAACAAAAATTGATAAGATAAACCCTTACTTATATTACGATGTTATTCTTCACACATAGAACAAATCATACAAATAAATACACTCACGGTTATGTCGAACACTAGAAAATCGTCTATTGTTCACTATTGTTTTATTTTGTTACAAATCAAGGCTTATTCTTTATTAAATTCGCGAAAATGCGTAGGTAAATAATATCAGAGATTGAGAAACGTCAAAGTGACAATATAGTGCCTGCCAGTGTATTCAGTGTTGCCAAGTTCTGATGTTTAATTTTAAAATCGCAGAGACTTCAACTCAAAAGAAATAAATATTAATTTCATTTCATTTTTGTTCTTATTTTTTTAAATACGAATGTAATGGATTTTTATGTCTTTAACCAATCGACTTGTCTACTCGTCTTTAGGGGGCGCGGGCGTTGAGACTAGGCGTTACGGGCAGGGCTATTCAGATAGATAATTTTGATTCAGCAAAAAAAAAATTTATTCGCTGTTATATTTATATAGTAAGTACCTACCCTTTATTCATTAAAGAGTATACAATAATATTGAATACATACACCACTGGTTAACAAAAACAAGGAATACAGTGATTCAAGATAATGATAATGAACGGTCTTTAGGCTCAAGGCGATCACATACTATAATAAAAACTTTTTATCCAAAGAGTATAATATAATCACTTACGTTTACCTTACCTAGGTACTTATTTTTTAATATTTTTCTTTTATTTAAATGGCTTTTTTAATTTTTTGTTTGTTTATGCTTAAAGATGAATAAACGAATTTAACTAGGTACTAATGATAACAGAAAACCAATTTATATTTACCAAAGTTAGGTTTGCGAGTTTTTAGTTTGCCTAACTAGATGACGCTGCTGACGAGATTAATAAAAATACGGTTTTGTCCACCTTTTTCTCTTCGGTCTATTCTTTAAATAACACACACATATTAATATTTTTCAGTTTAGTATAAAATCTTAATAAAATACGATACTAGCGTAGTCCATACTTCTGTCGTATTTATTCACGGAGCACTAAGTATGGAGGCATTACCCGTATTTCTCCATAGAACCACACCCCCTGGATCTTGGTGGTACGTGGAGGTGTCCGAAGGTGTGGAACCGCTGACAATCGCCAACGTACCTCCCAGGCACGTATACAGACTTTTAATTTGGGGGGGGGGACATTCATTAAAACTAGTAAGAAAGTAGTCAAATCACTATAATCATGGTACTATATTAAGATTATACTACATAAGTATTTTCCTGTTGATCGCTCGACCGACGCCGTAGAAACGAGAAGGGTGGCCAAAATATAGATTAACTTGCTGAAGGTCAGAAAGAAGATGGGGTCACATGCATCCAGAATCTGCATAATTTCAACTGGTTTCTTTCTATATTCTTCAACTTGGCACACCACACTTTACTCCATCTTTATTAATGAGTCTCCAATACTATCGTCCCAATCAATTTGTATATTTTCCAGTTCGCATATTTTTCCCTCGTCTAAGCATTATGCCAGATTTCGGGGGGGGGATAAATCCCAACTATCCCCCCCCCCCCCCCCGAATACGTGCTTGGTCCCTCCGTAAAATAACATATAATACTTAGGTACTACCTCCTACATAAATTAAGATTCTGTTAAGTATTTTAATTTTCATGAGTAGGGGAGAAAGGGGTAGTCAGCATCAGCAGATAATGGTAGACAAGTATATAATACCAAAACTAAAAGACGTTGACTATTATTGAATATTGGCGAAAACTGTCACTCACGCTTACCTACATCACGATTGCAGGAGAAGGCAAAAATGTCTCCCCGCGCTTTTGGTGTAATTTTACGAGTACACAAAAGAAAAGGTGAATAAGTAGATAATTTGAATAAATTTAATTTATTTTATCCGTTCAATCCTTAAAAATCTTTGTATGGAACATTTGGAGTGAATTGTGTAATAATTTATTTATTATGGCTTTTTTTGTCCATTTCCTATTTTCGGATAATAGGAGTCAGGACAGGAGATGAAGGCAAGAAGCGTCAAACGCAGAAAAAGGTTGTAGACAAGGTCAAAAGACGTATTCTTTAAGATGGGAACTCTTCCTCAGATTCAGATATTATGTCTCACTGACATGTTCTATGAAGATAGATGATGATGCAGAAGATGCGAATTTGACCGGAGCACTTCGTGTGGACTTTGGATACATACAGACTGCACCGGGTGGAATTCCAGAATGCTACGTGTACGTCAGTCTGAAGATGGGTTAATTCAGGGTTGACGCTCATTGCCTACATGGCAGGACAATGATGGTCAAAATAAGAAACGTTTTTTCAAATATATAATATATCCAAAATAAAATTCCAAAACCAAGATAACTGTTTCAGACTGATAGGTCATTGACCATAAATACCTAGTATCAAGAAAATTACTAAGTCTAGATAAATATCTTTAGATTTTTATTGATTCGTGCTAAGTGACCCCCATTGCCCCCGTCTCACTTATGTACCTAAGTACATTACGTTAGAGCTATTTTATCAACTGTAAATTACCTTTTGGATCCTGGATGTTTCACGATTCACGAGATAGTATCGATTTTTTTACTACAGGAAATAAAACAAACTTTTTAAAAATAAATTATTTTTTTATATTTTGTTTGTGCTTTTACCTAGCAACATTGGCAATTCTATTTTCCCTTGTAATGGGTTCCTAAGAGGTCAATAAAACTTTAAAAAAACAATTGCAATATGATTGCGATTTTAAATTTATTTATTTATCTATAATCACCCTTACAACTATCATAACAGGATTAACCTAATGCGATAGTGTGGTAGGTATTTATATATTAACAATATTAAATTAACCTACGGAACTTCTATAACATACTACCTAACCTAAATTATATAAATCTCTAACATAACAAAAACACAGAACAACTATTATATAACATTTAGTACTTAATACTACACATTTATATACAATACAAAAACATATTTTGCCTAACCTATCACAACTTATGTGTAGGTAACATAATATATAATACCTAGTGCCCTTGCGAGTTCACTCCTAGTATGTACATGTAAATACGTCAATTCGTACGTGAATTTTATTGATAGTGTGTATAAGTGTATTGCTCGGGTTATAGGTGTTTTTGCCAGTAAATTGGTCCTCACTGGTGGTACCAGCAACAGTGGCGGGCGCCGCGCCGCCGCCTCCACACGTAGCGGTCCGGTACACAAATACTAAACCGCTATAGTACTCCCGGATTATTTTGTATTTCGCGGAGTAGTTTAATTAGATATTCAACAAGAGTGAATTTCCGTCGTACACTCAGCTGATTGTACCCTACCATACCCAATACGAATAGTGTAGGGTACATCAGTGGGTAGAAAGGATATAGGTACTCCATATAATTTAAAATACACGTGTCTCAAGAATTTATTTTGAATCCGTTCCATCATGTCGCTGTATTTCAATTCATGTGGAGCCCAAATGACTGCACTGTGCTCGAGGTGACTCCTTACCAGCGCATCATTTATAACACCTTTATACCTAGTTGTTATATTTGTGAACCTCTGTGTTTGTCTTAGGACAAAACCTAAGTTTCTGTATGCCTTTTTGCATACTTTAACAATATGCTCGCGAAATGTTAGGTCCGGAGTTAGATGAAATCCTAAATCTCTTATCTGCGTCACTCGTTGCATCCGTGTCGTTCCTATTTTGTTACCTAGTAACATTGACCTTCTGGGCTAGTATTGTTTTTCAGTCACTAAAAACCCTTCCCTTAGGTGGCCGGCTTCATTACCACGAAGAGCTCCGAGAATTTAAAGAAACGCTCCAATAATCTACCTACTTACACACGTCCTACCTATCTACTTAATTAAAAATTGTTGAACTCGTTATGTTGTTCGTTATTGACCACAAATAAACTGATTATTAACAATATCGTTGTGAAATATAAAATAATATATTCCTTGCTACTTAGTACCTAGGTACACACGACGATAAATCAAGCTATACATTTCTAGTTTATGGTGGCTGGAATTTCGTAGCTTGATTTGCCATAGCGTGTACAGTACGCGCGCAAACTGAATGCAGAGCTGAGGAACGCATGTGGGAATGCGCTAGAACTATTAGATGACAAGGACAGCACTACATTTGCGGGCATGTGAGGCGGGGCGAGCGGCTGGAGGAGCTTCACCTCAGGCCCCAAATGCATTTAGTTCGCGCGCATACTGTATTGCTGCAAATAACTGTATTTCGCCGACTAATTTAAAGAGCCTAAATTAAAACGTCAATTGATGATATTCCAAGTGTTCAAAGACACAACAAGGCGGTCCATCTTGCCGTAATGTACCTATCTAATCTATTTCTGCTCCCCGACGCACAAAGAGGGGCGTTATAAGTTTAAACCATGAAGATATAGGTAAGAAGTCAAAACATTTGGCCTTGAATATTTAATAGGGTAGGCTCTTTCTAAATAGGGTATTTAGAAAGAGACAGAATTCCCAAGTAAATTTCCAAGGCCAAACGTTTCGATTTTCAGTAGATGCACATAACAGATAGGTTCAGAAGTTAATCACATGTATGTACTTCACTTTTCATACCTACGCTCGGCGGTCGCTCTATCTATATATCTAATTATCTATCTCTCTCAAGCGCACGGCACTCGCGCTCGCACTCACTCGCACTCTGGTCCCAAACGGTCCGAGATATCGTGTCCGTGAGCAGTGTCTATGTGTGCGTTGCTCAAGCACACTTGTATGTAGATTGACTTCTGTACCTATCTATTTTTTGGTAGATGTTCGTAGTGTGGTCTCCTTCTTTAGCTACACCTTCGTGGTTTGAATCCTTTGTCTTTCTGTGTGTCTGTCTGTGGCCATAGACGTATTCAGGGTGGGGCAGATGGGGCGCTTACCCCACCCTGGCACAGGAAAGAATAGGTAAATGGTCTAGATTCAGTCAACTCGCCACCCATGTCCATAGAACAATTACCCAAAATAGGCAGATCAGTGCTCGACTCCGTCTATACTTATTTGGACCTCAAAAATAAGGTTATGGGGCATAATTGGCCTAAAACAAGAGTTTTAAAGATCTACAACTTAAAGTATGCAACAGCAATTATTTTTTCGAAAAAATTCTCCGATAGGTTATGTAAGTAACGTGTTTGAAACCTAGGTGTAAACGAGCAGTAACAGGTACCTAATTGAAGACGAGCATTTACCTAAACAGATGTATTTATATTTGCATGGACACTTTTAGCAGTCACATAATGTAGACTCTAGCAAAAACAAGATAAATCGAATAGAAATACTGGCGCACTCTGCTAAGTACCTACTTAGCAAGAAAAATAAACTAAATTAAAAAGTACTTGCCTCATTATTTTCGACGCTCCAAACATCATTTTGCTATTAAATATCAAAAAATGCCGTTTGAAGATGTTTTTATACCACAATATGTAAATTTGTCACGTCAAAGTTTAATTCATAAATAAAATACTTATTGACAGATGAACTGGTTGTCAATCTTTTTTTTTCTACCACTAATTTAGCTATAGGTACCTACCTATAAAGAGGTTTCTAATAACATTAAAACAGGGATACCCCCGACCCACCGTGCTCACCCGCCGCAGTCGCGGAGCCGGTCGTCCCTCCTGACTCCGGAGTCACACCGATAATTCAGCCCTCATCAAGCTGTCTCCCTCCCAGCCCTCTCGCACACAACGCCCTAAGCCATGGTTTGAGTCCCCCCTAGGGGACGCCCTTAGAGGTGTTGCTGTTAAGTAGTCATGATGTTAGTACGTGTTAATTAGTAATTAGCATAGGGAATTGGTTGTAGACCCTTCAGGTCTCACCAATAACTGCCTGGTTTCGTAGAAAAGGTCCGCAAGACCATTTACAAGCAGTCGAATAAAGAAAAAATTAAAAAAGGGACTGAATAACCCGAAAGTTAAGATACCTTTAAAAATGGTATGACGTCATACCCGTAAATTCCGGTTACCGGAATATTTTGCTACTCAAATATATTTCGGTACCGTAAACCAAACAATTCAAAATTTTTGATCAATTTCATAATTGAAATGTACCTACCTATTTTTCTCTTGAAATATGAAAGCAAAAAAAAAATGCAAATATCAATTTTGTTTATGATAACTACTTCTTGAATAAAATTATAATTTCTCTTATTACTTTTTGAGAAAAAAAAGTTGGTATTATAATTATGTTAAACTTTGATACCTCCCTTTTTTTCTAAGGAATTCGAAAGTAACCCCAATAAGGAATAAATCATTAAGGTCAATGTGGGCTAATCCGTCTGCGGGGCAATTCCGTACACATGCATTTGTATTCATTCCAGAATAGTTACGCTGTTGTCGACTCGGTCTATACATCAGGATCACTTTTTAGTTAATAACTATAATATGCAAATATAGCTAAATTGTCTAAAAGAAAAATAAATTGCGTTTGAAGTTTAGTTGTATTCTGAACTCGACACTCAAATGTAGAGTGCTGCCGTTTCTTAAAAGGTAAATATAAAATTTTACATGTTACGACTTTGTGTGTGCACACTATGTAGTTTAATATGTGTTTCAACGGATTTTTCTATTTGTTGTGAATAAAAACTAGTTGATACAGAATTATTTGCTGTGAAAATATGTAATCTCAAAATGGACAAGTTGGAAAATCCGTGTCATATCAAAGAGGCTAAATCGTCATATGCCGGAATCACCCCATTGCAGATATTGTAAACCTTTTTCATCTATCCTCTTTTTAGTTTTTGCTTAAGATTATTATAACAAGAAAGATGTGTTGTGTGTGTTATTATTTTTCTCCACAACTTTTGATCAGATTTTGAGGCATACGTTTTTAAAGTCACTTGGTAACTAACACTAGCTAGTAATAGCACTTAAACAGTATATTTTCATGTTTTTTTACCCGTTTAACAAAGACAAGTTGCATGCAGCTGTACTGGCAGCCCAAAATGGTACTTTAACTGGCAGTGCAATTGGCAATAAAGCAGCGCAGCTTTACCAAATTCCACGGACCACCAAAATGGACCATGTCCACAAAAGTTCTTTAAGTACACTAGGGAGAAAAACACTGCGTACCTAAGGATAAAAACGTGATATTTTTGACTCTGCTCCGTTGATTGTATGAGGCATTTTTTATAAGTATTAATAATAATTATGCCAATAAGAATAAAATCATTTATTTTCGTAAACAGATTTTGATTTAAGTAATTATGTAGTATAAAAAAAAACATCCTTTTTGAAAAAGTTCATAATCCCTGGTTATAAAAATATTAGATTTAGAGCCGGCTTAATCCCAAAAAAAGAGTTTTGGCCATAAAACGTAAATTCAACGTAATATTTATGATGTTACAGAACATTTGTCTTTAACGTCTACATTAACTTGTTTACAATTTACATACTTTTGAAATAACGGCCTAATTCTAGGAAAATTAGCTGCAAGACGGATTTGCCCCAATCCTCGGGAAAATCCGCCTAACGACCGATGTTTAAAGAATCATTTTTAGTTTAATATGGAAGGCAGTTCTTTAGTTTAGAAGAATAGATCTATATTATGTATAAAAGACAACAAAATTCTTAGTCGCCTACAACCATCACATTTATATTAAAGTAGTTAAAAGTACCAGTTATAGTCAACCAAAGTCAACTTACAAAAAAATATGACGGATTTGCCCACATTGACCTTACACAAAACTAATACTGACATATTTTTAATAATTTTTCATCAACCGGCAAGGATCCACCCACTGCGATTATTCACACGCTATAGTGACGTTTAATGCTGCCAATCGTAAAAAAAATATAGGAATAATGCGTTCAGAATTCGTACAATTTGAGTTTTATAACAAAAGGATTTTTTTATCAATGTTAAACCAGGGTTCAAACTAACCTCGGTTTACCGGTACCGAAAAGTAGAGCTTAAAAATGCAAAACGGTATATTTTGATATCGGTACCGAAACCTTTATAAATAAGGGTTTTCTTTGTTGAACCGCCGCGCCACCGTGTCCTTCGCTATGAGGCCCCAGATAGCATGAATGTTTCAATAGTATGATTCATTCATCACTCCATGGTTTTCGGTACCGAAATCGTAGAAAGGTTAAATAAAGGTATTGCGGTATCTTTATATTTTAAAGGTATCGTACCTCATACCGTAACCGCTTTCAGTCCTTTCCTTAAAATTATATTAAACTATCGGACCCAGCAGACGACGTCCTGCCCGGAAAAGCAGCGCCACCTACCGGGTCTAATTGTGAATCTAAACCATCCAGGGCGCCACCCAAACATATACAAAATAAATCATTCAAATTGGTCCAGCCGTTTAGGAGGAGTTCAGTGACATAAACACGTACAGTCGAATTATATGTATACATATAAGGTTTAACCAAAATACCTGGACAAACGTTTACACAGTGTTCAATACGTTTAACTAATCACATCTATGTAAAAAAAAACGAGACCCAAGTGTTTTTTCTAACAAAAAAAAAAAATGTTTTAAATTGCCTGTACTCTCTAAGAATAAACTCATCCATTTCTTACGCATCGACCGCCATTGGGGTGTGTGCTAATTCCGTGCCGCGTTTTACCTACACAGCGAAGTAAAAAATGTAAAAAAAAAAATTAAAGTAAAATAGAAGTTGAAAAAAAAAATTTGGTTAGAAAAAAAACACTTGGATCTCTTTTTTTTGCATAGATATATTCAGTTACACTTACTGAACACTGTGTAAAAGTTTGTCCAAGTATTTTGGTTGGACCTTATATATATAAAGATTAGAGGCATCGTTCGTTCTGCCTAGCCTTTTACTAACGAATATAAAATAATGTAATAATGTGCCTAATTAATATTAACAAAGCAAGACTGTAAATTTTATTATGGCTATGAGTGTATGACGTTGATGTAATTTCATGGTGGTTTTTTATGATTGTTTTATTGATTATGCATGTACATACTAGAAATATTTGCACGACTGATAAGTCGAATATAGTGAAGATCGTTTTACCATGTTATTATGTACCTACTGGATGTAAAAATAGCCTTAACAAAGCCGAAGTCTACGCATACTGTACATCAAACTAAGTAACATATAGCAAAAATAATTGCTGGGAAACGACTTTTATTTTTTGGTAGGTATTAAAAAACAGCTTTTAATTGTAGCGCGCAATGGAAGCGCGCGCGCAGCCGACTGTGCCTACATTTCGCCAATGTTTGTATAGAAGAATGTTTAGTAAGAACATTTAAACTTGATTTTCGTGAAAACATTCTAAAATAATGGTGACTTTGACCTTTAATATCTCCATAAACCAGTCGATTTCCAGGTATAGCCCAATACCAAAAAATCTTCGTAATGTTGGGAAGAATACGTGGCTTTCGGCTTCGTTAAGGGTATTTTTACACCCCATAATTTTTTGGCAAATAAATAAATTTCATTTCATTTCAACTATGTTGGGGTTAGCTTCCAGTCTAACTAGATGCGGCAGAATACCAGTATTTTACACGGAACGACTGCCATCGGACCTCCTCAAATCCGCAACCCAGTTACTGGGCAATGCCGATATCCTAAAATTAGACCGGTTGTCAGACTTTCGGGCTTTTGACAACCCGTAATGGCTATCATAAGTATTCTTATGATACCCGGGACCGACTGTTTAACGTGCTCTCTGAGGCACGGAGGGGTCTCAATGCGAAACGAACGGTCACCCATCCACATACTGACCGCAGCAAGCGCAGCTTAACCTCGCAAATCGTATGATAAGCGCGTTTGGTAAATTACAGGCATCGATGTTAACTTAGGGTTGCGATCCGTCCGGCTTTCCCCGGATTTGTCCTAGTTTAGAAGGCATCCGGGGAGCGTCCGGGCGGGGCTTCATTTGCAGCCCGGGTTTAAAAATTTAAAGACTTGGACCGCCCACGACACATTTGTGTGTCGTGATTTTTATTACACTGACTATGTTTAAAAAAACCTGTTGACATGTCCGGTTTGGCTCCAAAATCCGGGATTTTCACGCATCTTGTCCTGGGTGCCAAATTTTAGAGATGGCAACTCTAGTTAACTAAATAATTTTCCGAAATAGTCACATAACGCATTTGTTTTTTCAATACCTAGCCAGGCTTGTTATGCTAGACTGCTACAACCATATTATTAATATTTACATTACACAAATTACGTCGTTAAGGCGTAAATAATGGCTTTCGTCACATTCTTTGGCTTGCTAATACGTAATCATAATACTATAAAATAATATTATAGCTGATTCCAATAGAACTGGCTGTGTCATCAGAATTCGGCTGAGGCAATTCAAGTGGTAATTTGCGAATACTTATAACGCTGTGCCAATATTATGTTTGTTTGCCTATGATAAGAAACAGGAGCGCGAAAAGAGTTAAGATTAGATATTGCAAGTGAGGGGGTCGTGGCTAATTACCAACCGCGCGGATCATACGATTTGCGAGGTTAAGCTACGCTTGCCGCGGTCAGTCTGTGGATGGGTGACCATTCGTTACACATCGAGACCCCTCCGTGCCTCGGAGAGCACGTTAAACAGTCGGTCCCGGGTGTCATACGAATACCTATGGCAGTCGTTACGGGAACTCAGAAACCCAAAAAGTCTGATAACCAATCTAACCTAAGGATGTCGGCATTGCCCAGTATCTGGGTTGCGGAGGTCTGATGGCAGTCGCTTCGTGTAAAATACTGGTATTCAGCCGCATCTAGTTAGACTTGAAGCTGACCTCAACATAGTTGGGAAAAGGCTAGGCAGAACATTAGATATTGCAAGTTTAGAAACAGTTACCTACCAGTCCTACCACTATGACGGGTGTTGGGCCGAAAAAAGCCGTCTAGAGTTCGCGCCACGACTAAAGTCTCTAGGGCGCTATGTTGGCACCACTGATTTGTCACTATTTCGGGCGCTTTTTAACCGACTTCAAAAAGGAGGAGGTTCTCAATTCTATTGGTATTTTGTTTTTATATTTGTACACCGATTACGCTGAGATTTATGATCCGATTTACGTGATTCTTCTTTAGTTTGATGCGAAATAGTTGTCGTTTGGTCCCATAAAAATGTAATATAGTTTGGCCCAGTAGTTTTTATTTTATGAACATTTTGAACATTTTTAGTTTACGTGGACGATGTAATTATTCTACCTGATGTAATCTAGAAAAATCCTACTGTAGTTTACGGAACAACCTATTACAGACACTAAAAAGTAAAAATAAAAAAAACTACGTTTAAAAACACCGACTTCAAAAACTAAAAACTATAAAATAACTTAATAAAGATTTAATTTAATACACCTCTTATGTAAACCTTTACCATAATAATAATATAAAATTAACAGTTCAGCGTGGATTAGCACCGAATTCTGAAACTGTTAATTTTATATTATGGTAAAGGTACTAGGTTTGCATAAGAAGTGTATTAAATTAAATCTTTGTTAAGTTATTTTATACTTTTTAGTTATTGAAGTCGGTTTTTTTAAACGTAGTTTTTTTTTGCAATGAGAAATCAGTAGTGCCAACATAGTCTAGCAGTGATTAAACACAGATTATATTATAGCGCTGTTCACATTAGGTATATGTTGGATTGTTATATTACAAGCTGTCATTTTTCCTGTATCGTGAGTGCGTTTATACAGAGTACAGACACAAATCTTCACATGCACAAACGCCCAGACCCGGAACAACTATCTGTAGGCCATACAAATATTTGTTCCGTGCAGAAATCCAATCGCTCAGCCACTACGCCAAACTTGTCGTCATACTGGCACCTTTCCTTTTGGCGTTACCGGATAACTCTAGTGTTCGGCTTACCTCGAGAATGATTTTGAGTGACACATTGTATATTGCCTCGTTCGTTTAGTGATGGCAAACGTGACTGCTGATCGTGAGGTCCTGGGTTCGAGCCCGAGGTCGGGCAGTGTTATTGGGTTTTTCCGTGTAGAATTCCTCAGTAACAACCTGGAGTTTGGATTTATGCCCGGTTGATGGTAATAGACTCGCCCCCTATTACATGGGACTTAAAATGGGGGTACTATACACCTCTGCCTAACCCTTCGGGGAATACAGGCGTAATGTTATGTTGTTATTTATTGTCAATCGAAGGCGATACCTCTTTACACATTCTACCAAGGTAGGTATATGGAATTCTTGATACCTAACACATACATACATTTCTCTGTCGGAAGGTATCTAATAGCGGGTTCACACGGTTCGATTTTAGTTAATCAACAAAAGTTGAAACGTTTTGTTCCTTCAAATTGATTCAATTTGATTGAAAGTCTGTTCAGACGGTTCAAATCGCATGCGATTTGGCAGTTGATTAACCAGAATCGAATCGTGTGAACCTGGCCCGTAAGTATCTAAAAAGATCTCGTTTGAGAAATGTTCAACAGCAGATAACGTAAAGTAGAATTCCATACATACATAAACTCAAGCGTTTTTCTCATGGAGGTAGACAGAAACTATAGAACGCCACATACGACGATCCTTACATACTTCTTTCGCTTCATCCACATTCATACATCTTGTCATTAGTTGTCATACACGCGCGCCGGTTAAGAGTACTACGCACCTGTCCTTTGTGAAGAACATCATCAATAACATCGATGTACTTCCTTCTAGGACGTCCTCTACCGGTGTTTACAATGACATCCGCCCTATAAATTCCTTTTGTTAATTGCCGTTTACTTACACCCATATTCTAAGACGTTCCTCCAAAACTTACTCGACTCGACTCCACCTCGACTCAGCCTTTTTCACTACCATCGGTAGTTATAGTTGACATAAACGTCCTCGACTCGAGATTTTTCCTCAGTCGAGGTAAGGAATCATCTGTCAAACTCAAGGTACCTCGGAACCTACCTTAAGCAAGGAAGTGTCAACGTTCGTATGTAACAAAAATTAATTTTGAAGACTTTATTGAATATGCTTACGATAATCCTTACAATTATTATCGCGGCGTTATTCGCGCGATGCTGATAATAATTCAAATTATGACGTAATGACTCTATCGAGGAACCTCAAATTTCACTCGAAATTGCGACTAAGAATACAATTTTGAAGGTGTTTTCGAGGCCGTTCTGAGTCGAGTATGAGTCGAGTAAGTTTTGGAGGAACGTCTTAGAATATGGGTGTTATTCTCTCAACATGACCAAACCACCTAAGCATACTCCTTTAAATTTTTGTCACTAATCATCTTTCATCTTTCAATTCCATACATTTGACAACGTATTTTTTTTCATATCATTATACCTGTCAAGTCATGTTAGAACTACTTACACTTCAAGGGGATATCTCAAAAGAAGCTATTTATTAATACGGACCTAAGTAATAATCATGGCTAGCCTTTTCCCAGAAAGTACGGGGTTGGGCTGGAAGTGTTGCCAGATGCGTCTGAATATTACCAACTAATACGAAATGACTGCGACTATTTACGAGTGGGGTTATTGGCAGGTAAGTAGTTTATTTCGGGCTTCTCACTGCCCGTGACGAGAACGGGACCGAGCGACAGCGACGGTTCAATTTGGGGTATCTCATAAATGATTATTGTCACGTGCAGGAAGGAAGCACGTTGTACAGAAACATTTCCCACGTTAAAGCTATCCAAATAGCTGACGCAGCGCCACATTGGATTAACTTAGCCATCGGACAATCGATATCAAATAGTTTTAAGTTACATTATCAGTAACAAGTGACGAAATCGAAGCCAATGTGCACTCAGTATCGAATCGCCGCGCGCCGCGAAAGCGCGTCATTCTCGCGCGTTCCTATTTCAGTTTCTTGAGTTAAAAAAAAAGAAGAAAAACATTATTTTTGAAAATGGCGTGTCCAATGAGGTAAGCTTTTGTTTTGATTACATTTGAAATTTAATTTAATTGACGTTTAAAATTTAAAACTTATTATATTAATATTTTTTAATCTGCTCTCTATTTTAATGATTTCCGTCTTAATATCAACAATTTAATACTTTTTAAGCAATAAAAATACACTCAATTGATATTTTTCTTGAAGACCACATGAAAAATAATTGACATAATCTTAACAAGATCATTATAAACATTGTTCATTTAATTACGAATTTAATAAGGTAATAGACTTATAGACTACCCACTTCTAGATAATTAAAATAATTAAGTATCTTTATTTATCTACTTGTAGTTACTGTGAAAAAAGTTAATAATATCAAAAGGAACCTAACGGACTTTTATAAAATCCCCAACTTACCGTTTTGTAGTGTTTCGTATAAAAGTAACCCCACCTGACCTACCACTAAGAATAAAATGAAGTTTTTATTCATAAGAATGTTGCTTGATTTAAATTTCATCATGCCTACCCTACCGTAAATAAAAGTGGCGCGATAGTCATTATTCTGAGGGCGCGATTATATAATAACCATAAAGTTAACAGTGTTTTCTTTTTAATAATTAAAACGGACGCTAAGTTGGCATTATAACCTTAAAGGTCACTTAAGTACGGAGTGGAATATAAATTTAAAAAAACATTATTAGCTGTTAGTTAAGTTCAGAGAAAATAATAAATAAATAAAAACGCCTATGGATGGCGTGTGCCGAGAGCATGAGTTTAGATTAAATGTGCGTTAAGGTTTAACGACTCTTTAATTAAGTACCTACTTTAAATAAGTACTGTATACAATATTTAATGTCGTCTATAATCTATTGCAGTAATTTTCGTGATCAACAAATAATGAATAGATATCGACGCTCGGCAGTGAAAACCTCGTAAATAAAATTTTCTTCAAAAGCGTTTTATTTGTTTTTTAGATTGATAATCTCGTCATACACGTACTAGTTCAACAAACCTTCAATTCAAATACTTCTAAGCAATGATATTATAAGTAAAAAGGCCAACTATAAGTAAAACCTTTTTACTTATAATATCATTGCTTCTAAGCTATCTATGACGTACGATGACAAACTTGTATTAACATTTGATTGGCCAGTTTTGTTGCAGGAGACAGTTATTTCTATCTCTTTCAAAAATATGTATTTTACATATACGTGGTTTTCACTGCCGACCGGCGATTTAGTACTTAATTGTCATCTATGTATTAAAGTCTATTGAAAAGCGTGTATAGGTAGGTACTTATCACAGACCTTTGACACAAAGTTAATACCTAACATGTTTGTTTCTAAAAACAAAGTAAACGAGGGCAAAGATTTCCACATTAATCTGCAGGTTAAAGAACAGGATTAAAATACTTTCGCGCCATTTTATAATTATCTAATTAATAGACACATTAATAGTAACTAGCTACTTTGTTTACATTAACCCTACTTAAGTAGGTAATTTATAAACTACTGCTTATCAAAATGCCTTTAGATTATTTTTAAAAAGGTTACTTAAGTACTACCTACACATGTTTTAGATTTATGAGGTCGCGATGACATAGTTTTTTTTTGCAACATTACGAATTTTATTTTTTGTCGAGACATTTGAAATTGGAATCACTACACTTGTTAGCAATAAAAAGTGAATAATACTTATACAAGAACAAGTTGGGTGAATCTTCGAAATTTTTTAACATTATTTTAACAAATCATTCTTCTCCCGGGTTGTTAACGTTATAGTATTGTCAGATTGTTTTTATTCTTGTCTTATTGCTTGACGGTAGCGGTATAGTTTGAGTTTTCATTATCATAATTATAGTATAAAACATCTGCATTCTTAACTTTGGGATGATGCTAATGACGTTCTCAATTTTTGTTAATATTTTTCGAAGAATGCCCCACTTACAGGTTGTAAACCAAATCATGTAATTACTTCAAACCACTTCAAAACTCGTGATGTATTGCTATTTGCTGACATAGATTAACCCAGAGCGGGATACTTTTGGCTTCAATAAAAAATACTACTAGAAGTAAACATGTATTCTTAACGTGAGGCAGTTTAGCGCCCCGGGTTAAATGACCGCGCGGAAAGCGATACCACGCAATTCGCTCGGGGCGCTAAAATGCCTCATGTTAAGAACACATGTTAACTTTTTGTATTTTTTTTTATTGAATCCATAAGTATCCCGTGCAGGGTTAATCTATGTCAGCAGTACATCAAGAGGTTTGAAGGAATTACATGATTTCATTTACACCGTGTATAGTGAATGCATGTAATTTTATTTTGATAATAACTTTTTAATAAAAATAAAACCGACTTCAAATTGTCTATCTCCGAAGTTCTTCATCAGATCTTCACCAAATTTAAATGGGACCACTTTGAAAGAATACTCTTTCAAACAAAAAAAGAATCATTAAAATCGGTTCACAATTAGCAAAGATATCGCGGAAAAAACACAAAAAAGAACATACAGTCGAATTGAGAACCTCCTCCTTTTTTGAAAGTCGGTTAAAAAAGGCATGTTTCGCCCCCTCTTGCCGAATTCAGGCAGGTCTATGAGGGGTGCTAGGGAACTGGTTGGCTGTCACCAGCCAGTATTCTGCCCAAGGTGGGAAGTACTTGCATTACCGCTTTTTTATTTAATCTACAGGTATTGTAGTAATCTCTGCCATGGCCATTTTCGTGCCTCGGAGAGCACGTTAAACATTCGGTCCTGGGTGTCATAAAAATACCTACAGTCGTTACTAGAAGGCAGAAGCCCATAATTCTGCCAACTGGTCTAACCTTAGGATATCGGCGTTGCCTATTAACTGGGTTGCGGAGGTCTGATGGCAGTCGCTCCGTGTAAAATACAGGTATTCAGCCGCATCTGGTTAGACTGGAAGTTGACCCCAACATAGTTGGGAAAGGCTAGGCAGAACACTTATAGCGAATGTATGTAATGGTCTATGAGAGGTACCGTGAAACTAGCCAACTTTGCCAATTAAGGTATCTTTGCCCTAAACGCAATTTAGAAGCAAATCTGCTATAAGAAAATATTTTCGTTTTATGGCATCATTAATAATAAATGTTGCCATAAAACTAAAACATTTTCTCATGTTAACAGATTTGCATATAAATTGCGTTTAGGGCAAAGATTCCTTAATTAGCAAAGTTGGCTAGTTTCACGTTACTAGATAACTGCCTTGCTGTCACCACCATTTTGCCAAAGGTGGGAAGAACTTGCAATAACGGTATTTTAATTACGTCAATATTGTTGGAATCTTTGCCAAGACCACATCGTCTCCAGTCTTAATCTCTAATATTTTCTGTAAAATATTTACATAACACAATATTTCTAACAAAAAGAAATTGGTGATGTTAATCTATTTGAAACACTGCATAATCAAGTAAGTTTCGAATTTTTCATCGATTTTATAGAAAATATCTCTATTTCTAGTAGTCAAATGTTGTTTACATTTTATTTTTTCGTTCCGTGAAATGGTTATAAATAAAGCTTATAAAAAAAAACTCGATCATAATCAGTAGATAAGCAAAACAGTGACGAACAGTTTAAAACTTAATTTAAGTAAAAATAAATGCAAATTAAATAAAACTTGTTTAATTATTAGAAAAATGTTTTGATCAATATTTGTATACAGCATGTTTTATTTTATTTAAAGCAGTTTGAATATGGTTTTAGAATAAGCCGGCAATGTTGCCATAAATACTTCATTTCTTTCTAATCTTCAGAGTCGAATATGAATATTTTGCAGCACAATTATAATTAATTCTGCCTAGCCTTTCCGAATTAGCCGGCAATGTTGCCATAAATACTTCATTTCTTTCTAATCTTCAGAGTCGAATATGAATATTTTGCAGCACAATTATAATTCATTCTGCCTAGCCTTTCCGAATTAGCCGGCAATGTTGCCATAAATACTTCATTTCTTTCTAATCTTCTGAGTCGAATATGAATATTTTGCAGCACAATTATAATTCATTCTGCCTAGCCTTTCCCAACTATGTTGGGGTCAGCTTCCAGTGTAACCAGATGCGGCTGAATACCAGTATTTTACACGGAGCGACTGCCATCAGACTTCCGCAACCCAGTTACGGGGCAATGCCGATATCCTAAGGTTAGACCGGTAGTCAGACACACAGGCTTCTGACTTTCCGTAACGACTGTTGTAAGACTACCGGGACTGACTGTTTAACGTGCTCTCCGAAAACGGAGGGGTCTCGATGTGTAACGAATGGTCACCCATCCACAGACTGACCGCGGTAAGCGCAGCTTAACTTCACAAATCGTATGAACCGCGCGGTTGTTAATTAACCACGAGCCCCTCCTATATCAAAATAATAATTATCACAGATAACATACATAACATAATTAGCCCATTACTGTCCCACTGCTGGGCACGGGCCTCTTCTCAGAATGAAAAGAGTTTAGGCCTTAGTTCACCACGCTGGCCTGGTGTGGGTTGGCGGACTACACACACCATCGAGAACTTTATGGAGCCCTCTCAGGTGTGCAGGTTTCCTCACCATTTTTTTCCTTCAGCGTTAACGCAAGTGATAATCAAATTCTGATCTGCAAATGAATCGAAAAGTCAGAGGTACAGGCCGTAATCAAACTCAAAGCCTCCTGCATGGAAGGCAAGCGTTCAACCGCTAGGGTATCATTGCTTATTTCACAGATATACATTCATATTTTGGGTTAATACAAGGTGTAAAAAGACCCTTCACCAATCCGTCAACCATGCATTCAGTACATCCAACTAAGTAACCCTACGCAAAAATTGTTGCTGGGAAACGACTTTATTTTTTTTGGGTGTAACATTTGGTTTTCCTGTAAAGCTAATTGTAAATTTGTAACGCACTCAAAACACTGTGCTGATAGATGCAATGAGTAGTAAACGGGTAATGGAGGTATTTCAAGTACATTTGCAACCTTCAAAACTAGTATTTTAAAAAAAAGTTGTGAAAAAGTTGGAATTCTAACCTCAAATATCTCCGTAACTAGAAGGTTCCCAGGCATAGTCCAGAATAAAAAAATGATCGCAATGACGTGGAGAAGAAGTGCCTTTCGGGTTCGTTAAGGGTATTTTTACACCGTTTATACTTACACAAATATTTTAATATCCAGTCGTCATAATTTATTAAACTGTTAATCTTTGAATTTTGTGTAAATAATGATAACATACAGTAAATAATGATTTGTCAAAATATGGTTTCAAATAGGTACCTATAGTTTTTTATCTGCTTATTACTATTCATTTCCTTGCTAATATGGATCTTATTTGTATACGTAACATAACATCGCGTCTGTATTCCCCGAAGGATTCGGCAGAGGTGTATAGTAACACCCTCATTTCGCCGTTATGTTTAAGTCCCATGTAATAGGGGGTGAGCCAATTGCCATCAACCGGGCACAAATCCAAACCCCGGGCTGGCATTAAGGAATTCCACACGGAGAAACCCAACAACACTTCGCCCGACCTGGGGACTTCACGATCAGCAGTCGCGCTTGCTACCACTAGACCAAAGAGGCAGTCAATACATTGCCTTGCTAAACTAGGTCTTATTTGTATAATTTTATATCAAACAGAGTAGCTAAAATTTGAGAGAGATTTTTGAGATTTTATTTATTTATTTTATTTTTAGAGATTTTTGCAGTGCTTACGTACCTACGTTATTATTTCTTCGAGACATACGTGTTGTCGGTAGCTGGTAACACTGGATAATGTTGATAATGGAGAGTAGTCGTCAAGATGAACAGTGCTGCCAATAAAAAATTCTCGATTCCCCCCGTCAGTGTTGTCGATTCCCCGAAATTCCCCGCTTTTCTTCTTTTTCATTCGGACGACCTTTTTTTTCTTTTCTTAGGCGGTCCCCTCTCATTTTGCTGGTGCAGGTGCGACCTCGATAAATGTACCACTTCTTTTTCCTCCAGCCATAATTGGACGAGTTTTTTTTTAGGAGCTCCCTTTTAGCGCTCTCGTGTCTTGGCAGCATTTGCGAACACAAAACCTGAAATATTGGAACTGCTACCAATTCCCCAAAATTCCCCGATTTTGTTCATTCCCCGCACGGACCCCCCATTCCCCGCAATTGGCAGCACTGAAGATGAATTAACGTACCCGACGTTATAAAAACAGTGGTCATTCGACGGAGCCGGTTTATATGTCGAATCGCCGAAGAAGTCTGATCTTTTATGTCTGATTTGCTTGTCCTTATTTTCTGATCTTGTGAATTATTATATTGTGAACAAATAATAATTCACATTCTGTAACTAACCACTAACCCAAATATAAGTACTCTCAGTGGTGGAGAGTATGTTGGTTTCCTTTACTTTATTTACCATGCTCCCAATCCTGATATACCGATATTAGCTATAACTGTAAGTAATGATAGATTCACCCCTACACGTTTCTGTTTATGTTTTTTACGTAAGGAACCCGGTATATGAAACACCCACACTCGCTGGTAGTTCTTTTTTTAAAACACCCAAAATAACTTACATTTATGGACCCACTAAACAAGCTTTTGACATGCGTAGGTAACTTTTTTTGTGTACTGATGGACAGGTATTTCAAGTTCAACTCGACTCTCAGCTTGCTAATTATAGTCCAAAATGAAAACTGGGAACTACCAGCTACAATATGTCAGCCTAATTATCGATAAAAAGTATTTTTATTACATTATAGAACGCTTAAGTTAAAAAAAGTCATTATGTCATGATCTGAGTACCTCGTAATGTCATAAGGAGGAACCTCGCCTATCGGTGCGCTTACGCAGGACCCAAGACGAGGCCGCTTAAAGAATTTCAATCTAAAACTGGTTGGGACAGTAATACTATAAAAAATACAATAACTCCCTCGTTGGTCTAGTGGTGGCAAGCGCGACTGCTGATCGTGGAGTCCTGGGTTCGATCCCCAGGTTGGGCAAAGTGTTATTGGGTTTTTGCGTGTGGAATGCCTCAGTAACTACCCGGAGTTTGGATTTGTACCCGGTTGATGGCAATAGGCTCGCCCCCTATTACATTGGACTTAAACATAATGGCGAAATGAGGGTCTTACTATACATCTCTGCCCAAACCTTCGGGGAATACAGGCGTGACGTTATGTAGAACGCTTATGTTAAAAAAATTGACATTATGTCTTAATCTGGGTACCTCATAATGTCATATGGAGGAATCTCGCCTATCGGTGCGCTCACGCAGGATCCAAAGCGTGGCCATTAAAAGAATTTAAATTTATAATTAGTTGGGACACTAATACTATAAAAATACAATAACGGATTGTCCCATAAACTATAAAAATCGTTGATCCCTGTTCACACATCGAGACTCCATTCTATCTCCGTGACCCCTAGCCTAGAGTCCAGACCAGAGATCCCGAAACATTTTTAGTCTCATAGACCACTTGCCATGTTTTTCGGTTTTGGGTAGACCCCCGGTGCGTAGGTCATATTGCATTTTTGCAAATTCATCGACTTCAAATGTGTTTTTGACTGATTTCTAACTGTAGTGAGGTGTAGAGTGAAAAAACAATACAGGAACACACGTTAAGTTTTATACATTAAGCCATACCTACAGTATTACTATCGTCGTCGGTCTGTATGTTACGTTTTCAGGTAAAAACTAAGCAACAAATCAGTCAAAACCTGCTTAAATGAGATCCAGTATCGTGGACCCCTATTTACAGCTCACGGACCCCCAATAAATTTTTCGACCCACGTGGACCCCTTTTAGGTCACCGTCGACCCCTGAGGGTCGATATAAGGTTCCCTGAGGGTCTTTGGGTATCACTGGTCTAGACAGTTGCAATTCTACCATTGCTAATGAATAGTTTCTAATAGTAATTTATTTGTTAGCAGCAGTAGTAGTAGACAAAAATGTCCAGTTAGTTTTGGATCTGCAGCCTAATTGCGTAACACACTCGCAATCACTTTCAAGCCCCGGCAGACGAAAGGTCTGTGACGTACTTTTTTGCTGAACAGACGAAAGACAAAATGCGGCGGATTTTATTGTCCACGAAAATTAACAGTATTGGAATCCTATGCATTGAAACACTCTTAGGGCGCTTTCAATTTAGACGTTTCGTGTCGGACCGCTGCGGTGCCGAAGCAGTGCGTTTGTCGTAATGCGCACGGACGGTCGTTTGTTTTCATACAGAGAATACGAGCGTTCGCGGTACCGACGCCGCACTGCTGCCGCACACCGCGTGCTTTGTATGAAAACAAACAACTGTTCGTGCGCAATACTACAAACGCACCTTTTCGGCACCGTAACGGGCAACAGTGCGTGTTGTCGAGCGTTCGCGGTACCGACGCCGCACTGCTGCCGCACACCGCGTGCTTTGTATGAAAACAAACAACTGTTCGTGCGCAATACTACAAACGCACCTTTTCGGCACCGTAACGGTCCGACTTCTGTCTATTTTCGTACTTTTTATTTTCGAAAGTCCGCTAGGGATTGGCCGTCGTCTGCAATAACCCTTATTTTGACAGTTCAAAGGTTATTACGATTGCTAGTCTGTTACACGATCCTTCTTGTGAGATTTTGAACTTTTCTACGGAACTGCTTCAATTTTTTCTCACTTCAAATCTCAAAAATCGTGCGATATTGACGTAAATGATGAGAAAAACTTTCCCTTAAAGTTACGAGACCATAATTACCAGATTTTTGATTTATTCCTCTATGTATAATTAACGAGTTCAACTGATGACTACCAAAATATAAATTATAATAATAAATGTTGTGTAATATGGTCAATTAGCGATTTAAATAACTGGTTTCACCACATTATAAATAAGCTGTCTAAAAGAAGTTTTGTGTTCCAACTCGAAACGAATAAACATGGAAGGCATAAGAAACCCGAATAGACTTGGTAGGATATTGATAGGAGCGTGAAAGAAAACTCTACGTAGTGGATTCGGGTATTGGTAGATCCTTCTTCCGGCGTTAGAGTTGTGTTGCTAGAGAGTCTATTGCTGCATTTTAGCGTTCCGTACCCAAAGGGTAAAACGGGACCCTATTACTAAGACTCCGCTGTCCGTCCGTCCGTCCATCTGTCACCAGGCTGTATCCCATGAACCGTGATAGTTAGACAGTTGAAATTTTCACAGATGATGTATTTCTGTTGCCGCTATAACAACGAATACTAAAAAACAGAATAAAATAAATATTTAAGGGCGCTCCCATACAACAAACGTGATTTTTTGTTCGTTTTCATAGATAATGGTACGGGTACGGAACCCTTCGTGCGCGAGTCCGACTCGCACTTGGCCGGTTTTTTCTTAGCTTAAACTCTAGAGGAAAGGGTGAACCGCCAGCGTTTTTAGGGGCTTTCCAAAGTCTGTCTGTTTGTCTCTGTCCTTCAAAAACACTAATTGATTCTAGTCTAATTTTAATAAATATTTTTTGATTTTGACAGAAGCGGTTTCCGATACAAAATATTGTTTTTAATTTCTATTCGACTGCTCGTAGATGGTCTTGCGGACCGTTTTACGTAACCGGGCAGTTATTGGCGATACCTGAAGGGTCTCCAACCAATGGGAACGAGAGTAAAATACTTAACCTAAGCTAACTTCTATTACTACTACTAACATCATGACTAGCTAGCAACAACGGCACCTCGGCTTAGGGCGTTGCTTGCGAGAGGACTGGGAGGGAGACAGCTTGACGAGGGCTGAATTAACGGTGTGACTGCGGAGTCAGAAAAGACGACCGGCTCCGCGGCTGCGGCGGGCGAGCACGGTGGATCAGGGAACACAATATTGTGCAAGCTTACGCCCACATACTGGGCACAATTCCAAACTTCGGGCTGCTATTAGGTACAGAATACTTCAAAAGCATTGCTCGGCTTGGGAATGAATCCCACCTAGAACATCACACGAAACAGCAGTGCTTGTGACCAATAGCCCAACAATATTTACGATTTACCCACGTGCTTTTTTTCTCGGCGCAAGTTCAGCTCATGATTCTCGGGACCCAGTTTGGATCCGAATCTAGTCGGGCAATCCCGAAAAAATTATCGTACACAATCATGAATACGACACGACGACACGACACGTGTGGCTGAGCGATTGGCTTCTGCGCTACGGGTCGTGGGTTGAAATCCCGCACGGAACAAATATTTAGTATGGCCTACAGATAGTTGTTCCGTGTTTGGACATTTGTGCATGTGAAGATTTGTGTCTGTAATCGCACCAATGATACAGGAGAAAGGAAGTTCGGAGCAAAATTTTATCAAAAAAAGAAGAATGTCTCACGCAAATTATAATAGAAAACTAAAACTAAAAATATTCTTGACTAGCGTCCCGCCCCGGCATCGCACGGGTGCAATGTAGATACTAATGTGGGGCATATAAACCTTCCTCTTGAATTAGGTACTCTATCTATTGCTGAAAACTTAAAATCCGTTGCGTAGTTTAAAAGATCTAAGCGTACAGACAGCGGGAGCGACTTTGTTTTATACTATGTAAATATTACACAGTCATATTATATTGTTCTCAGGTCAATGATGGACGAGAGCATGGCCCAGGAGGGTGACCACCTGGGTAACGAAGCCGGCATGCTGTATGGAGAATATCTGATGCTGGACAAGCTCCTGTCGGCACAGAGGATGCTCAGCGCCGAGTCATCCAAACCGGTGCACGACGAGCATCTGTTTATCGTCACTCATCAGGGTAAGAGTTATTTAAATTACTAGTGTCAGCCCGTACACATCCACTGTGAGGGATGATTTCCACCAAACGGCTCGCATCACATCGGATCGGAAAGGATACGAACGGATGCGGCGACAGCCGATCGCGTCCGGCAGGATGTCGACGCATACGATAGGCTCCGTACCGTCGCTTGCAAACGTATTCGTTTATGCACCTAGTCAAATAGTTTCATTCCTACCTAAAGGATCCGATCGGATACGACAACAGGCGAATGGAGCCGATCCCGCGTCGCAGCATACTTTCGACTACGACCGCGTATTGCGGAAGACGCCCACGGTGTAGCTGCTGTGCCCGGCTTGGTAATATAGACTTTAAATACTGTGTATACGATTTCATATCGTTTAAAGATTGTAAAATCCGTTCCGATCCGATGCGATGCGAGCCGTTTGGTGGAAATCATCCTTTAGGCGGTCTCCCACAGTGACGCAAGTCGAAGCGACACGCGTCGGAACGATTTCAACCCTTCTTTTCCTAATCGACTGCGTATACAGGGTGTAAACGACATCATGTACCTAATTCCTTCAAACCTCGTGATGTACTGCTGACATAGATTAACCCTGGACGGTATACTTTTGGATTCAATAAAACAGAAATTACAGGAACTAAACATGTGTTCTTAACGCGAGGCATGTTAGCGCCCCGAGCGAATTGCGTGGCTATCGCTCGCCGTGCGGTCATTTAACTCGCGGCGCTAAAATGCCTCACGTTAAAAACGCATCATGTTTACTTCTTATATTTTTTGTTTGGTATCCAAAATTATCCCATGCAGGGTTAATCTATGTCAGCAGTACACCACGAGATTTGAAGGGATTACATGATTTCGTTTAGACCCTGTAGATGGTCTTGCGGACCGTTTCTCCAATGGGGACGAGTAAAATACTTAACCTAAGCTAGCTACTACTACTAACATCATGACTACTAGCAACAACAGCACTAAGGGCGACCCCTAATGAGACTCGGTCCTCGGCTTAGGGCGTTGCTGGCGGGAATACTGGGAGGGAGACAGCTTGATGAGGGCTGAATTATCGGTGTGACTGCGGAGTTAGAAACGAACGATTTTAGCATCACACTGGATTGTGTGGAGTCGCACATAGCTGTCGCACGTTTGTCGCACGGCTGTCGCATAGACGCACGTCTCTGTGTATGCACGCGATTGTTGTCGCTCCGACTTGCGTCACCGCAAGGCAACCGCCTTAAAAATGGCCCGCTAGAATTTCTACTATATACAATGTATCGTTTACATACATACATAACATCACGCCTTTATTCCTCGCTGAGTTGCGCAGAGGTGTATAGTAACACCCTCATTTCGCCGTAATGTTTAAGTCCCATGTAATAAAGGGCGAGGCTATTGCCATCAACCAGGTACAAATTCAAACTCAGAGCTGCTATTGAGGAATTCCACACGGCAAAACCTTGTAATACTCAGCCCGACCTGGGGATCGAAACCAGGACCTCACGATCAGCAGTCGCGCTCACCACCAGTAGACCAACTAGGCATCGTTAAACAGACACAAATTCTCACAAGCAAAATTACTCAGACCCGGAAAAACTACCTATCTGTAGGCCATAAAAATACAAGCTGTAAACGAAATCATGTAATTTCTTCAAACCTCGTGATGTACTGCTGACATAGATTAACACAGCAAGGGATACATTGGGACTCAATAAAAAAAAATTACAAGAAGTTAACGTGAATTATTTTAGTGCCTCGAGGCGATTTGCGCGGCTAGTCGCTCGCAGCGCGGTCATTTAACCCGGGGCGCTAAAATGCCTCACGTTAAGAACACATGTTTACTTCTTGTAATATTTTTTTTATTGAATCCAAAAGTATCTCCTGCAGGGTTAATCTATGTCATCACGAGGTTTGATGGAATTACATGATTTCTTTTACACCCTGTATATGTTTCGTGCGAGAATTAAACCATAAAGTCACCCACTGCACCAATCCAGCTGTCATTCGCCCTAAAAAAACAAATGGACGTACACGTTTTTCTTCAATTCACGACATGATCAATAAGCATGAGCATGCCCTGACCTATTATACAGCGTGTTTATCAAGAGTGTGATACGGAGTCTGCAACGATATTATCTTTGGGCAGGCGCCGGATGTAACCCCGTACACTTGAACTGTCTCAAATGTATTTACTTCAATAAACAAGCAACGTGTTAAAATAAAAAAAAACAAAACCCGACCCCGACTGCACAATTGAACTCAATTTTTTTTATGTCATTATATTCCACCACAATTGCCATGGTACAGTCAACGAAGAAATTAGGTTAACACTGTTACTTTTACATAACATAAGACACAAAATTATTCGATACACTGCTTTTCAGAATTTCATATCGGGTGTAAAAATACCCTTAACGAAGCCGAGAGCCACGTATTCTTCCCATCATTACGAAGGTTTTTTTTGGATTGGGCCATACCTGGGAACTGACTGGTTATGGAGATATTGAAGGTCAAAGTCACCATATTTTTGTAAGTTTTTCACAAAAACTAAGTTTAAATGTAATTACTAAACATTCGTCTATACAAACATAATCAACATTTTTGATATGTAGGCGCAGAGTACGGCGCGCGCGCTTTCATTGCATACTACAATTAAAAGCGGTTTTTATATACCAAAAAATAAAAGTCGTTTCCCAGCTATTATTTTTGCTGTATGTTACTTAGTTTCATGTAGGTACAGTATGCGTAGACTTCAGCTTCGTTAAGGCTATTTTTACACCCAGTATTATTATAGTCAACAGTTTGTGTTATTTTATTGTTTCATGTGTTCCGATTACGTTTGAATATTATTATGTTCAGTTATGATTTAAAAAACTGAAGTGTTAACACAGTTTTGTTGCTGACTGTACCTATACTCTTAATAATAACATAGGTACTAGTAGGTAGTCAGGCTAAGCTAATTCTGCACTAAAGCCTGCGCCTCCAGGCGGCGGCTTGACAAAGGATGTTTTAAGCTCAAATAATTTTATACCTTATGTTAACAGCATTAGCACTCATATTTGCTTAGCATATCTCGGGATGCTTCGTCGTACCGCGGCATCCCGAAGCATCCCGCGGTATGGTAAATACGAGTCCTAAAGGGTATATTACAATAAGGTTTAAAATTATCGACACTTTCCATTGCAAAGTTAGCTCTGCCGGGTTAGGTATGGATATGGCAAAACCAACTCTGATTGGAATAATGACGACATTGCAAAGATTTTGACAGTACCTAACTGTTTGCAGTGTTGCCATACATAATTCCTCTGCAGAGTTAGCTTGGAATTACTCTATGAACAATCTGATCGTGGACATTTTGACATATTCCACCATGTACATGTAGGCAAAACGTGGGTGTAAAGAGATTACAGGCGTGAGTCATGTATGTTCCACTACTCGTGCATGGTATATTACCTACGTCTAACATTCTATCATTCCTACTATTGACATCAAATGCATGTATTTGCATTCCATGTGTGGCAGAATATGTTGAATCAACATTTCTGTAACATTCATTGTACCATATTGGAGCAAATAAATAATTTCATCGTGTGGCTCATATATTATTCAGCAACCTCTGTTAATGACAGTGGAGGGCTCGTGGTTAATTACAAACTGTGCAGATCATACGATTTGCGAGGTTAAGCTGCGCATGCCGCGGTCAGTCCGTGGATGGGTGACCGTTCGTTAATCGAGAGCCCTCCGTGCCTCGGAGAGCACGTTAAACAGTCGGTCCCGGGTGTCATACGAATACCTATGACAGTCGTTACGGGAAGTCAGAAGCCTGAAAGCCTGACAACCGATCTAACCTTAGGATATCGGAATTGCCCAGTAACAGGGTTGCGGAGGTCTAATGGCAGTCGCTCCGTGTAAAATACTGGTTAGACTGGAAGCTGACCCCAACATAGTTGTGGAAAGGAGTAGGCCGAACGCCTGTTATGACAGTTTAGAGCTCAAGGTAGTCTCCATACCCTTAAAAACAACAGCATACTTATCTATTGCTTCCTGATAAAAGTTTTAGACAACTCTCACGTAACAAAGGGTGAATTTTTGGCGGCTATTATGAGCAGCCTCTAAGGTCCGTATTACAGAACATTCCTCAAGTCCAGTTTGATCTTTAATCAGTTGATCACTGTTTAAGTATAGAATCAGTACTTGAGGAAAGGTCTTATTCCAGAACGGCAATCAATCTATACTCAGATGAAACGAGACTCAAATCGAGCTAATTGATTGGTTGATTACAGATCAAATCACTGCTTGAGGTCGAATCTACGAACTGAGTAACGATCTAGAATAAAGCCAAACTCAGCTGAACTATAGTCAATGAATCTATGCTTGAGGAATGTTCTAAAGTTTTAAATTCGACTCAAAACTAGTTTTAAACACAGATTAATGCTTGAGTTTCGTTCTGTAATACGGACCTAAGTGTCCCACTGCAGGGTAAATGCCTCATGCAGGGAAGGATCGAGCATTGATCGCCATGCTTGCTCACTGTGAGTTGGTTTTTGTCTTAAATCGACTTCAGTTTTTGGCAGTAATTGTAAAAAATCTGCGAAGACAACGAACTACTTATTCTCGTCGTGGGAATCAGGTCTTCTAGTTACAGGTCCTTACGATTGACAGCCGAAGCAACTTAGATCAATAAGATGGCTATTAAGAATACAAATATTATGTTAAAGTTAAAATATGTGAATACTAATGAAGACTCATTGCGTCATTTAAACAAATAATATTTGGTTAAACGTCTCGACGTCATAAGCATACGTTGACGTCGAAAAATAGTAGATCGAATAGTATCATAATATGAAACTGTTAACAAAAATATCATTGAGGCTATTGTATTATTTATGTCGGAACATTAAGTACCTACCTAACTCAATCGACGATGTGTAGATACTGACATAACAACATTACCTACATTCCTTGTTTTTTTAAAAGAAGTTCGAATATCGGTCCGGCAAACTGCTATTGGGTTTTTCTGTGTGGAATTCCTCAGTAGCAGCCCGGTGTTTAGATTTGTGCCCGGTTGATGGCAATAACCTCGCCCCTATTACATAGGACTTAAACATAACTGACGAAGCGAGGGTGTACTAAAAACACCTCTGCCGAACCCTTCGGGGAATACAGGCGTGATGTTATGTATGTTATGTTTTTAAAAACGAATTCCAAATAGTACCAACTGCATTTTACCAGGTACAATCCACAATATGGCTGGGTCTGCATTGCATATTTCTTGAAAAATATTCCACATACTCACGCCTTTTTACCATGGGGGTAGGCAGAAACTATAGAACGCAACGTGCTACGATCCTTACATACTCCTTTCGCTTCATGCACATATATCTTGTCATACACGCACTCCGGTTGAGAGTACTACGCACCTGTCCTTTGTGAAGAACATCACCAATAACATCGATGTATGTCCTTCTAGGGCGTCCTCTATATTCCACTTGTCCTTTCACAAAGTAAGCAGCCAAAAGAGGTTTCAAAGACTGAAAGTCAAACTTGGAAAAAACTACAGACCTCCACCATTTCTGGTACTAGCTACTTTCGCCAGATTAACATGATAAAAATTTTGTTTACAGCATACGAGCTGTGGTTCAAGCAGATAATCTTCGAAGTGGACTCGGTCCGGTCACTGTTGGACGTGGAAGGTCTGGATGAGAGCCACACCATGGAGATACTGAAGAGGCTCAACAGGATTGTGCTTATATTAAAGGTAGACCTTCACTTTACTCTGTTTCTCAAATTTGATGAGTTCTCGTTCTCTGTGGACCGCCGTGTTCGAAATCAAAGCTTTAAAACACAATTAAGTATAGTATGCAGAGTACGCGTCAATGTTCTAGATCGCTCTGAAGAAACATTATTATTTAATACACATCAAATAATTTATAATAATATTAAATTGCTACTTAGCCCTCTCCCTCTCTCCTAATTTTGCTGTGCCCGACAGGGTCCATATTGATCTTTTACTTGTTATACCATCAATGTAATACATAATGGAATGCAATAAAGTATTGAGTATTGAAGTTCGGCGAGTTTTTGCGCGGTATAGTCGCCGGCACGTAACTTGGCAAGGTTTTGGTGCAGTGGGTGTAAGTTTGCGCATTTACACTAAGTGCCCATATGGAGACTCGTGGCCCTTAGGTACTTGCTGGAGAAATAATAGTTTGGAAAAAAAAACTCTATCTCTCTATTAAAAATTTTACTAAATATAATATTGGTTAGAGACCCGAGGGTGCAGTTTATTTACTGCTCCGGCGCCCTTTCCCACATAGCTACACTACTGCTGTCGTTTCTCGAAAAAAACCAGCCAATTAACATCAAGAATGCCGAAATGTACTAAGTTAACAGGAAAAATTGTCGTATTCACGCGTGGTTCCATACGTAATTTGAGTCGTCATACACACAGAGAGATGTTTATGTTACCCTATCATTACGCATAATAGCTCCGATAGTGAGGAACCCTGACTTTTGACCTGCATCGGCATCCATACGTAATTTTTATCATCAAACTGGCTCGCACCAGTAAAGTGATATCATTACGCCCTTAAAAATAAAATAAGTTGCTAGCAAATGTTCCTCGGAAGGGAAGATGTTTCCACAGAAATCTAAATAATTACTGCAGAACCAAAAAGGAGATAGTAAGATAAAGCATACTATTTCTATATTCCCTAAGCAAAAAAAATTGGTCTAACTAAACCCCTATCACAAATTAGATAGGTACAGAAGTCATTCTACATATGCGCTCGACCAACGCACACATAGACACTGCTCGCGGACACGATATCTCGGACCGTTTGGGACCAGAGTGCGAGTGAGTGCGAGCGCGAGTGCCATGCGCTTGAGAGACATAGATATACACAGTTAAATTTTGATCGTTTTAATCCCGTGGAGGGTCGATCCGGTGCATGAAACACTATCGATTTGTAAAGATAAAATTAAAAAATAAAGTACTTTTTTTTTAAAAACTCGAATTAATTTTCGCATGAGTGAATAAATTATGCGAACCATTAGTAGGCACCATTCGGTTCTAGCAACAATGACGCGTACGCACAGTCAACGTGGACTCACAAAAATTAGCCAATCCTAGACCAAACCCCGCCCCCAAACCCTATTTGATTGGCAATGCAATAGGCGCGCGCCCCGCGCACCCCGCGCGCCAAGGGCAGCACAGGAGTACATGACCACGTCATGTAAATAATTCGGTTTATCTAAGACGTCATCGGTGTGTTGTTGTTAAGATTATCCTTGTCGCGCGAAAGTAATGACGTCTCGTAATTACGCGTACTCCAACCTGGAGTTCCTTGCCATGGTGCAATTTTACGCAATCGCGGGTTTTGATGCGCAGGCGGCTCGGTGTCTACAGCGAAGCGAGCATAATGTACGTAATCACCTAATTTCCGTGTTTGGAGATCACTGGATTGGACGGGTTGGTCCAGTTGTTTGGCCAGCAAGGAGCCCGGACGTTACCCCGCTGAATTTTTATTTGTGGAGTGAAGTGAAGCCATCTTTTGTACAGAAACGAGCATCAAACTCGTGTAAAAATGAAAAGTGCGATAGTAAACGCGTTCGATGTTTTATAAAGTGACAGAGACATTACATATTGAAATTAAAAGACAATTTAATTAAACGTGCAAGATTATGTTTCGAAAGGAATGATTTGCACTTTGAACAATTATTAAGCTATCGTGAAGTATTAGCCAGTGATGATTCAGGGGTGATTAATTATAAGGTTTATAACAGAATTATTTTTTAATCATTTGATTAGGTACACGTTTTTATGAACAATTATTACGTGTCGCTTAGTGTTAAATAAATCAAAGGTGATTTAGGTATGTAACAGAACTTTTTTTAAATCGTGTAAAAAATTAGAACTTTTTTCTTTTTTAAATCATTGTAAATAATTTTGATTCCACATTATTTAATACGCCATAACTAGCAGGCCTGTAGGGATTTATTTTTACATGTATGTACCTACCGCTTTTAGCATAATTCTTTTAATATTATTAGGTATGGCCCGAAACCTAGGCACAAAGCAATTATGACGGTCCTAAGCCCGTAAAAGTATAAAGGGAAATTTGAAATCATCTAATTTGTTTACGTGAATATCAGCTGAGTGCGAGTCAATAACCTTAACTTGATCGGGCGGAGTTAGGTAGTTAGGTACGCAACGACCGACGCCGACGTAGGTAACTAACTCGTGGCGCTACTGCTGGTTTCATGCATTTTGCGAGTATTATGTTATCACTTGCTATTTTCTTTGTTTTATGAGTTACAATGCTGTGCAAGCTTTTGATGAATAGTATTTTGTAAGTTAAACCACCAGTCCAAGGGATTAAAACGATCAAAATGTAAGCGTGTATAGATAGAGCGACCGCCGAGCGTAGGTATGAAAAGTGAAGTACATACATGTGATTGACTTCTGTACCTATCTGTTTTGTGCCCCTATTGTCATTCTACTCTCATTGTAACTAAATACAATTTGAGATTTATGACGTTTATCAAAATACATATAAAAAAAACCTGATTGTAGTCTCCAACAGATTAGTTATTTGAGAATATGACTTTCTTTGATCGTAAACAAAGATAGAACAGCCAATTATATGTGTAGGGTTTACATTGTCAGACAGCTAGATCACGTGACCGACACGTCATAGTTACTGATGAACCAAAATACTTCGGCTTCAGTTTTCAAACTTTGTTGTTGTTGGCGGGAAAATATCACAAATTCTGACGTAGATGCGTACATCGCGGAAAGAGAATACCTTAAAGGTATGATTTCGCGGGACGCGGCAGACGGCAGACGGCTGCGGCACTCGGCCGACAGCAAATGTTGTCGGGCTTCAATTGCCGTCGTAAAGATTCTGAAGCCGGCAGCAGGCACTGAAGTTACGTCGCGGCATTACTAACTTGGGGTTGTGTCTTCTGTCAACTCTCTGTCTTCTACTTCAACGGCAGTACTGTGTTTCTGCGGCAGTGCCGTCTGCCGCTACGCGTCAAAACAACTCACGACCTGTTGCGCGGCAGTTGCAGTCGTATGTCGGAATCGGTAGCATACAAATTAATACTGCAAAGTAATGCCGTCTACCGTCGCGGTACTTGCTGTACCGTCTTTCGCTGCCGTCTGCCGTCTGCCGTGTCCCGCGAAATCGCACCTTTAGGATCGCAATGTTTTATGCGTATTCGTGTAATTTCTTCAATCCTCGTCGTCTACTAGTGACACAGATTGACCTGACCCTGCAAGAGGATTTTTTTAATAAAATTCAGCAGAAAATAATAATAAGAAAAACATTTTGTTCTGAATCTGAGTCAGTTTAGCGCCGATGTAACTGACTACGCGGAGCGATAATGTGCCAGTCGTGCCCGCCAGCTCTTCTTCTGCTTCTTCCTGCCCTTACCCCACACTAGGTGGGGTCGGCACAACATGACTATTTCATAAATCCATGTTGTTAGAGGTTTTGGTTTATTGTTTTATGACCGGCCGCCTGCCCGATATCAACCCTCCTTAGGAATACTCGCGCGGGTGACACAATGTGCTTGCTGATATTGTGCACTGGTTTCCAATAATATGCTCGTGCCCGCGAGCTGTCTATCACATAATATATTTTTGTTCCGTTTTTTTTCTTTACTTATTTAAACTTTGTCCGCTTGTCTATACAAGGTTAGTCGGAAAGGGGGTACTAAGCCGCGGGCCACTTAAAGTATCACTGATGACTATTTTAAAGCAAGTGGTAAAATTTCAAAATTTGATAATTTTTATTTGCATGCTAAAATATTTTTATTTCATTTTTTTCAAAAAAAAATCATACTTGCTTTATTTATGAATTCAGAAAATTAAGTTTCTAATTTGTGACCCCAAATATGACCTAAATAGTAAACACAGCTGATCATAGCAGATAGAGTTTAGCCAATTTTTTACGCAATTTTTTTAAGGCTATTTCTCTTAAACTATCGAGTTTTGGGGAAATTTGTAGAACAAAAGTTATCCCTTATTATAGGTACTTTAACACCCTTTCGGCTTAGTACCCCCTTTCCGACTAACCTTGTATACGTTTACTTACCAGTGACGCAAGATAAAAAAGGAAAAAAAAATCAAGCAAAATCACCATCAGTAACCAGTAATTGATCATGATTGCGGTTTTATGAAATTACATTCGTTTACATCCTGTATTATTAAATATCATGGTGTGACCAAGTGACTTTTCGATCTGTAAATGTAAATCAAAATAGACTTTAAACTCGTCTTGTTTATAATTATATAATATCCGCAAAACAACCTGTCTATTAAAAATCTGCTACAAACTTGATTCTTCCTATCTTATTATTAGCGGTAGAACTATTAATTATTTACTTGTTTAGATCGGTCTGCAGTAGATATTTTTAATAGATAATTATGTGAACTTGCATAACTATTATGTGATGTAATAAGATACACTGTGACCGTATTGATAAAGTATCAATACATTATTATTGTATTGGTATGCAGAATCAACAAAACTATCGCTTTTATTATTATTTTATCATTTCAGAATGATGAAGCGAAATAGTAAATATACCTACTTATAAATGGGTTGATAATCTCGTTGGTGCAGTGGTGGCAAGCGCTACTGCTGATCGTGAGCTCCTGAGTTCGATCCTCAGGTCGGGCATTAGTGTTTCTTGGTTTTTCCGTCTGGAATTCCTCAGTAGCAGCTCGGAGTTTGGATTGGGCCCGGTTGATGGCAATAGGCTCGCCCCCTATTACGTGGGACTTAAACATAATGGTGCGTCCAGACCTGACGAACGCGCCGCGAATGCGCCGCTCGCGCGCAGCTCGCGAGCTGCGCGCGTGCATTTCATGTTCGTACAAAGCTCTGCGCGCCGCTCGCGCGCATATCGCGAGCGGCCCGCGAGCGGCGCGCGAGCTGCGCGCGAGCGGCGCATTTGCGGCGCGTTCGTCAGGTCTGGACGCACCATAACGGCGAAATGAGGATGTTATTATACATCTCTGCCCAACCCTTCGGGAAATACAGGCGTGATGTTATGCACAGGACAATTTTGGATTCAATAAAAAAAATACAAAATCTAAACATGTGTTCATAACATAAGGCTTTTAGCGCGACAAGTTAAATGACCGCGCGGCGAGCGACAGCCGCGCAATTCGCTCGGGTCGCTAAAATGCCTCACTAGTTGTAAGTCCTATATCACAAAACAGATAGGTACAGAAGTCAATCTACATACAAGTGCGCTCGAGCAACGCACACATAGACACTGCTCACGGACACGATATCTCGGACTGTTTGGGACTAGAGTGCGAGTGAGTGCGAGCGCGAGTGCCATGCGCTTGAGAGAGATAGATATACAGATAGAGCGACCGCCGAGCGTAGGTATGAAAAGTGAAGTACATACATGTGATTGACTTCTGTACCTATATTTATGTGTTTTGTGCCTATATTTTACCGGTAACCACATAGGTAGCTACATATTTTTTGCGGTTATTTAGTTATAAGTAGACATCGTTTGAATTTGCATATTATGTAAACACCTCTTATAACGTAATTGCATATAACATTCAGTCTGACACCTACTTTGTCGTCAATTGTGTATGTCGTCAGTGGAAAGGTAAAAAGACTAAAGCGCTAATACACCTTTACAGTAGAGAGATTCAAAGTATTTTTTTAAGAAAATAAACATAGTTATTTTTCTTAATACATATTAAATATACAAGGTTAGTCGGAAAGGGGGTACTCAGCTGAAAGGGTGTTAAAGTACCTATAATAAGGGATCAATTTTATTCTACAACTTTTCGAGAAATAGCTTATCAAAGATTTCGTAATAAATATGCTAAAATCTATCTGTCCATAGCTATGATCAGCTGTTTTTACTATTTAGGTCATATTTGGGGTCACGGATTAGAAAATTAATTTTCTGAATTCATAACTAAAGCAGGTATGATGTTTTTATGAAAAATCTAAAATAAAAATCTTTTTTCATGCAAATAAAAATAATCGAATTTTGAAGTTTTAACACTTGCTTTAAAATAGTCATCAGTGATACTTTAGGTGGCCCGCGGCTTAGTACCCCCTTTCCGACTAACCTTGTATAATTAAATTACCTATCTATTTAATATACATACTCTAAGAAAAATAACTACTTACCTATGTTTATTTTCTTAACAAAAAAACATTTTAACAAAAATAAAACCGACTTCAACAAAACGAAAAAGTAATAAAATAATTACCATATTATAAAAGTAACAGATTCAGAAGCCGGTGCTAATCCACGCTGAACCAAATTAAAGGCACCGACTTCTGAATCTGTTACTTTTATAATATGGTACCTAATTATTTTATTACTTTTTCATTTTGTTGAAGTCGGTTTTATTTTTGTTAAAATGTTTTTTATTTCATTCATTTTAGTGACCTTAATTAAAATATGGTTGGACCTGCTAAAGACGCTGCTCGTACACATAATCACATCATCACATTATGCGTACTGTTCGTCATTGAGGAGTTCCATTGTTTATCTCCGAAGTTCTTTATCAGATCTTCACCAAATTTAAATGGGACCATTTCGTAAGAATACTCTTTCAAACAAAAGAAGAATTTTTCAAATCGGTTCATAAATGAGGGTGTACTGCGGTAACAAATATTAAAAAAAAAAAAACATACAGACGAATTGAGAACCTCCTCCTTTTTTTGGAAGTCGGTTAAAAATACTTTGAATCTCTCTACTGTAAAGTAGGTATATTGGCGCTTTAGTCTTTTTAGTGTTGACCTTTCCAATGACGATATTGTCTTAAAAGTCTAATTCATGCGGGACCCTATCTCCGGGCATGGCGTCAAACTTCGTCGCTTTCGCCAATTTCTGGCTTATAACATAACATCACGCCTCTATTCCCCGAAGGTTTGGGCAGAGGTGTATAATAACACCCTCATTTCGCCGTTATGTTTAAGTCCCATGTAATAGGGGGCGAGCTATTGCCACCAACCGGGCACAAATCCAAACTCAGGCTGCTACTGAGGAATGCCACACGGAAAAACCCGACACTTGCCCGACCTGGGGATCGAGAACCCAGGAACTCGCGATCAGTAGTCGCGTTTGCCACCACTAGACCAACGAGGCAGTTGGTAAATTAAAATAAATGTCACTTAATTTAGAAAAATACATAATTGTTACAAGGATTATGATTGTTTTTTTTTTATGTGAATAATAAACTATACTTAGATCCAAAAAAACTGTTGTTTCTGATAATGTATATTTTCATATTTTGTGCTTTATTCGACCTTTAGTTTTTACTACATACAAGGTGTAAAAAGACCCTTTACCAATCCGTCAACCATGCATTCAGTACATCAAACTAAGTAACCCTACGCAAAAATTGTCGCTGGGAAACGACTTTTTTTTTGGGTGTAAAATTTCGTTTTAATGTAAAGCTAATTGTAACGCACTCAAAACACTGTGCTGATAGATGCAATGAGTAGTAAACGGGTAATGGAGGTATTTCAAGTACATTTGCAACCTTCAAAACTATTTTTTTTTTAATTATGATAAAGTTGGAACTTTGACCTCCAATATCTACATAACTAGAAGGCTCCCAGGCATAGTCCAGAACAAAAAAATGATCGCAATGACGTGGAGAATAAGTGCCTTTCGGCTTCGTTAAGGGTCTTTTTACACCGTTTATTTTTGAATTTTACATATTTCATACATAAATTCACGCCTTGGTCCCATGGGGGTAGACAGAAACTATACAACGCCACATGCTACGATCCTTACATACTCCTTTCGCTTTATCCACATTTATACATTTAGTGCATTTAAGCCGCTGTCTAGCCATAATATAGGTAAGGTACCTAGGTTCGTTGGTCTACTGGTGTCAAGCGCGACTGCTGATCATGGAGTCCTGGGTTCGATCCCCAGGTCGGTCAAAATGTTATTGTATTTTTCCGTGTGGAATTCCAAAGTAACAGCCCGAAGTTTGGATTCGTACCCGGCTGATGGCAATAGGCTCGCCCCCTATTACATGGGACTTAAACATAACGGCGAAATAAGGGTGTTACTATACACCTCTGCCCAAACCTTCCGGGAATACAAGCATGATGTTATGTTATTAATAGGTAACCACCAACACAACGTTGTGGCTATTTCATTATCATCAGATGTATCGGATATCAACTTTCCCTGGCACTTGGTTACTTTCACCATGTTCGCCAATGTTATGTATTACAATGTGGGTTCTTACTACTTACCTACCTTGGATACTTAAGACTGTTTACTTAGAAACAGATATTATCTATTTCCTTAAAATTTCCACGAATTCGGAGGTGGACAATAATAATTATCTAAGTGGGGTTAGATAATAGATGATTCTTAGAAACAGGGCTCGTGGCTAATTACTAACTGCGCAGATCATACGATTTGCGAGGTTAAGCTGCGCTTGCCGCGGTCAGTCCGTGGATAGGTGACCGTTCGTTACACATCGGGACCCCTCCGTGCCACGCTACCAATCAGCCGGACATATACCTACAGGTCTCCTGATTAGAGTTCCAAGGTGTCCGGCTTTTTACAGTCGTGTCCGGCCAAATAAGCCCGACCTGTCCGGCTATTGTTAGAGTTTTGGTCAACCCCACCCCCCCAAAAAATGCCGAACGAAAGCGCGTGAGCGACTCACGCGGAGACGTATGACTCACGCATCAAATTTTTCTTTTCTTTTGAAAAGCAGTGTGTCTGGTTTTCTGGACACTCAGGAGGACGTGGGGCAAGACCCCACAGAGGCTAGGTCCGCCGAGGGTTGGCGGACCGGGACCTGCCGGGATTGGGGTGCATGCTTTTGCGAATACCGCGACCCCGGCCGAACGGTCAGGAGAAGGAACACCGTTGGTTTTTAGCCGGTAAGAGTGCGGCAGACTCACTCGCCTTCCCGGGCGAGGGACATCGATGAGGATTTTCCAACGATAAAAAAAAGACTTTCTGGGCAAAATGTCCGTTTAAATTTGAATTTGTGTCTGGTTTTTCTGTTTTTGGGCCTAGCAAACCTACTCCTGATTAAAGCTGTTACTCAAATGTTTAATTCAGATTTCTACAACTCGACGTGGTGGTTTAATCTCCTACCCACCTGGTACCGTATTATGAATTGCTATGTTATTAACTATTAATTGGATACCAAGAAATGTAAAATTGTTATAAAGTAATTACTACGTAAGATCGTGCAGAAGGAAAATTACAAAGTACACGGCTAATTACCATCGATTGTGAAGTATGGGAAATTCTCCACGCAGTGGCGTAACTAAACCATCAGAGGCCCGTGGCAAATTCATTGGATGGAGCCCCAGTAAAAACCATCACGTTGTAATCAAGCGATTGTTGGGCGACCTTTTTTTTATACATTCCCCTCACTCTTCGATTTCTCCTGTAACTTGGGTGCATTTACAAACACAAAAAATCTGCCGCCCTAGGGTCCAGCCTACTCAGCCTGCTGTTAAATCCGCCACTGGCCGGGGGCCCCATAGGGCCATGGGCACGTGGCATTTTGCCAGCCCTGCCACCCTATAGTAACGCCACTGCCTCCACGACAGGTTTCCCTTGCCTCCAAAGACAGCACAAAGAAGACGGGCGGCATCCGAAATTTTGAGGATATTTTCGAAGCCTTGTTGGTCTAGTGGTCGGAAGCACGACTGCTGCATGGGTGAGCATGGGGCCCTGGGTTCGATCCCCAGGTAAGGCAGATTTTCCATTAGGAATTTCTCAGTAGCAGCCTGGAGTTTGGATTCGTGCCCCGTTAATGGCAATAGGCTCCCTATTACAACGTAACTGGCGAAACGAGGGTGTACTAAAAACACCTCTGTCGAACCCTTCGGGGAATAGAAGGCGTGATGTTATGTTATTTTCGAAGAATATTTACAAAATATATTTTTCTGTTTGCAGTTACTGGTGGACCAAGTGATGATCTTGGAGACGATGACTCCATTGGACTTTATGGACTTCAGACACTACTTAAAACCGGCCTCCGGATTCCAGAGCTTACAGTTCCGCCTGCTAGAAAACAAGGTCATCTTTAATTTTTATCTTAGCATGCAAAACAAGAATGGTTTAAAAGTGAGCGTACAGCCTTACAGCTAGTTCACACAGAAACTGTTTACAGAATCCGTTTTAGCGGATCCGTTTTTATTTTGGTGATGGCGCTTGTAGTTGTATGAGCGAGTTCACATACACGACAGTATTCAGAATCCAGTAAAAATACTGGATCCGTTTGATTTCGTGGATTTTTATCACATCCTGTCTGCCAGATGCAACGCAGCTGCCGTTTGTTTAACTGATCCGGCGGTACAGATGTGAACAATACGTCCAGTACCGACGGAGCCCTTAAAACGGATCCACTGTGTGAACGGGCTTTTACCTGCACGGAGTCCAGCTACTGTCGTACGGGCTCTATCATTCATTAACAACTAATTAGGTATCTATAAAATAACTTAATATATTCTTTTAAACTCTCGTCTTCGTACACATTATAAAATACTGACTCAAGTCTTTAGCGTAGAGTATAAAAGTATAACCCGCGCCAATAAAGAAACGAATCTAAAATGGCGGTTCGTACTTGTAATGACAGATCGTACCGTCAGCAAAACTATTGCCGGATAGGTGATATTTTTTCATTATAGTCTTTTGTTGTTTGAAAAGTAGTAAGTTAGTAAGCAAGATATTAAAAAAGCCGATCAAGAACGAATCGGACTCACAAACCGCGGGTTCCGTACTTTCCTAGAACGTATAAAACCTAACACCTAAGTCTGAGTACCTACAAAATTAAAATAGAATAATATATTGAATAGTTGTTGAAATCCTTTGCGTGATGCCGACTCACACTTGTCGTCAAATGGATTATATCATTCAAGATTATTTTCTGCTTGAAAGTATTTTATAACATTATATGCGATTTCACTCGCATCACTTCTAAGAATCTTTCCTTGTACACGCGAGCTCAGTTTTTTTTAACGTAACCACCAATTATGTTAACAATAAACAACAACGACCGTCAATACCAACGAAAAAATGTAACAGAAAATAAAAAATAGTTACATTGATTTAGAAAGAACCGAGACTTATTTATTTTTTTGCGGGCTGTACCGACGTGTGTGACTAAAGACAGGAATAATGTGCGAGTGAGAGGAAATGATAAGTGCCGCCATTTTAGATTCGTTTCTTTATTGGCGTGGGTTAGGTATAGGTACAATATTTTGATGTGGAACATCTAATGCGGCGGTAAAGGTGTAAGAGCGGCTGTTGCGAAGCGACGCTCGCGATGACAGACACACAACGGCAGACCTTCGTAACCCGTGGGCTCTCTTCGGTTGGATTCGGCCATCTGCTGTCCCGCGACGGCTTCATTTTTTTCTTCCTGACATTTCGTCCTAGTAACGCCGGCCGTAGTCACGGGTAGACTAAAGCGGTGAAGCAGTTGTCATCTTCACAAAGCAAGGTTATCTTCATCTACCCTCACTTGGCCTTAATTTTTAATTCGGTTGTAATGTCGGGATAATAAATGTATGGCGTCTTTAAACATTCTCTGCGACTAGACCCAACTTAGTACCGTAGAAACTGGCAACTTTGCCCTTGAGCTTCGACTTTGCACAGTTGTGTATTTTTTGATAAACTCGATACATAGCAAATTTGTCTATAGTTAGAAGTATTCTTTTGGCTGACGTAGAAAACATCATTTTTCTGGCAATTATAAGTGACGTAATGTCACCGATGTTACTTCCGTTGGCTGTCAGGAACTTGTAAAGTGGATAGTATTTGTCGCGGGCAAAAACCAGTACAAAAACTTTACCAAAAAGTGATACATAGTTGCATTTACAGTAGGTAAGTAATTTTTTTGAAAAATGAATATTATAGACTGATATTTCACGCAAAACGTCTCATAAAAATCGTAATATATATTGATAGGCAAAATCACATGCATGTTTTTTGAACATTGTTGACGACATTGCCCATTAATTTTTCTCCCGTAGGGTTGTCACCAATACATTTTAAATTTATTATAATTTTATGGGGTACCTATGCAGAATCTAACAGAACGCTGAAGAAGAAAAACTTGTAAATGTTCTGGTGGCTGCTGGTGAATATGGTTGTGCAACGACCAAGTTAGACTTGAAAACGCTAGTTTTTAATTATTTAGAAAAAAAACCTGCTGTTACATATTTAATGAAAAAAATCCCGGCAATACATGGGTAGAATTATTTTTGTATAGGTATTCATCGAAATTGTCAGTTCGAACAGTATCTGCAGCTGGTGACTGTCTTCCGACATATTATGTAGATGTCTAGTCACCTATTAGGACTTTTGGCGGCCCTATAGTTAGTAATATACTGTAGCAATATAACTTAACTGGCAATATGTTCTTGTTATTATCTCAATAGAAATATTCCACATTAAAAAGTTTTTCATTAAGTATTTAAATATAGCATTTATTCAATGGTCACAGCCCTTGGACATTGATCATTATGGTAAGAAAAATTTACTAGGTGGCTTTATGACTTTGCCCACTCAATTTTGAAGGACAACGAATATGTTTATTCATCTCATAATTTGATACTATACTACATTGCCCTGTATTTATATTCAGCCGTTTTTGAAATAATGATACTGTTTATAATATCGGAAATATTTTAAGATGGCAAAGTTACCAAAAACCTATGATATTTTGCCCAACACATATAATAGTTATTTTTACAAACACAAATTCATTTGTCTGGATATTTTCGGTAATAAATATCGAGATATGAACATATAGTATTGTGTGGTACAAAAATAATGATAATAAATACAAAAATATTCTGATTTTTTGGGCAAAGTTGCCAGATTTTACGGTATATATCAGTTTATTTTTAACATAACATCACACCTGTATTCCCCGAAGGGTTGGGCTGTGTATAGTAACACCTTCATTTCGCCGTTATGTTTAAATCCCATGTAATAGGAGGCGAGCCATTGCCATCAACCGGTCACAAATCCAAACTCCGAGCTGCTACTGAGGAATTCCACACGGCAAAACCCAATAACACTGCCCGACATAGGGATCGAACCCAGGACTCCACGATCAGCAGTCGCGCATGCCACCACTAGACCAACGAGACCGTTTATTTTCATGAATGAATTGTACAACATTGAGTGACAAAGACTTTCTTTGTTTGTTCAATTGTCTTTATTTGACTTAAATAAAAATGGGTTTGTATTCTCATATTGATCTAAGAGAAAACAAATTCATCAAATATCATTCGATAATATTGTTTCTATTTAATGAAACTGTTTTGCGATGTCGTCATAACAACATTATTAAAAGCAGCTGTATCAACAAATTGATTTCAAACAATATGGCATTGACATTGACACTTATGGTCTCTGTAGTAATTTTCAATTACGTAAGCAGAGGATCACAGGTCTTGCATCTGTTCTCATGAGACAGCAATATAAAACTAAAAAGATAGTATCCTCCTATCGTAGAGCATACAATACACACTAAACACTTAACGAATGAAGTCCATTTCTCATAAATGCAAGAAAACATGGAAACCGACGTTCTGTGACAGTGTGTTGGCTAATTGGCTAACATTAAAAAGTTCGCCATCAAGCGAAAAAATGGCACGTCATATGAGACAGAAGATACGATGCTTTGTCTCAGTTTTCTTACTTATTTTGTATATATGCTTCTCACTTCCACACTTCCCACTGTAGTCATGGCTACATCTAGAGTTATACCTATATAATCCAAGGTTCCGAAGAATCAAATGCGAGATAGTATGTCCTTAAACCAGGTGCAGTTCTTAGCCACAAAAAGCCAGTGAAGGTTATAAATACATGTGTGTGTGTACTCTGGACAATAATTTATCTTGAAAATAATTACTGTTGTATGTCGTGGATGTCGTCTAGCATTTAAATGTGCCTAAACCAACGGGTTAGAATATAAACTTCCTCACCGCACGCTGGGAATAGACAAGTGTTGTAAGATTCAACAAATCCAGCACGCTTTGTGGTCAGATCTATATGGTCCGCCTGGCTAGCTACCACCCTTACACTAAAGTCTGGCAATCGGTTTACTGTGTTCCGTCGTGTATATGTGAAAGCCAGAGGGATATAGAGGAATCCCTCGATATCTCTGTTCCGTGGATTCGTGTGCTCCATCTTAGACCCTCTCCGCGCTTACCTTCAGGTGAGAGTAGGGCCAAATGCGACAAAAAAAGAATAAAAAAAATAAGAACCATATTCATTAACAATAAACTCCTTTGTTTTTATTTCCAGCTGGGTCTGAAGCAAGCGTTACGCGTCAAGTACAATCAAAGCTACCAGACGGTGTTCGGAGACGACCCTGAAGCTATGGACACACTACAAAAGTAAGTAGTAAGTCCTAACCACTTGATGGATGCGTCTCGTCGCCGCTACATCCTAAAACCTGGTCCTCTCTCAATACTATTAGTTTTGAATCAATGCTTTTTTTATTATTTCTCGAACACCCGGTTCCTATAAACCTTGTTCCTTACAAATGGTAGCATTTTTCATTGCCAAACTAGCTACATACACTCGTAAGCAAATTTTACCCGTGATAACTACTTCCATATGGAAGGGTCTACTATGCAAAGCCGAGATCTTTGCTTCATTATTGGTAAAGATACAAGAGTCTGAATTTTAACCAATAACGCTCCGTAAATTATAGGAATCGGCCATAAGTGGTTTTTCTTTCTTGCTGTATATGGTGTAAAGACAAACTCTTGTAGTGAAAAAGATCAGCAAGTTTGGTAGGAGGACTACCTGCCTAGGGTGCGCCGGACTTTCAGTGCTCCCCAACTCCAATCAAAAATGTTTTCTCCAAGGATCCATATATTTGTTCCAGGTCAGAACAGGAACCAGCCCTCCTGGCGCTGATCGAGCGCTGGCTGGAGCGCACACCAGGCCTCACTACCCATGGGTTTAACTTCTGGGGCAAGTTCCAGGCCGCTGTCAACACGCAGATCAAGGAAGACATCGAAGCTGCTTCTGTAAGTAGAAAGCAGTTTAACCGATATACGATATGCTCTACTCCACCTTCGCGACTTCTGGTGACCAGGAGTTAATATTGATCCTAAATCCTATAAAACGATTCAACTGCCGAAGAAACGAACATAAACGTAAACATGGGCAGTATGAAAAATCAGTTTCTTCTTAGCAAATAGTGTTTTATTATGCACTAACCCTCTACTCTATTCTGCACCTAGACTTTAACAAAGGATACACTGGGTACTGCATCTATCCTTTGCAATTTCTGAATAAAAACGAAGTTCCGTTCTGTATTGCTTTTTCCCAATAGTGTTGGGGTCAGCTTCCAGTCTAACCAGATGCGGCTGAATAACAGTATTTTATACGCAGCGACTGCCATCAATCCTCCACAAGCCAGTTAATGGGCAATGCCGATATCCTAAAGTTAGACCAGTTGTCAGACTTTCGGGCTTCTGGCTACCCGTAACTACTGTCATAGATATTCGTATGACACCCGGCACCGACGGTTTAACGTGCTCTCCGACACGGAGGGGTCTCGATGTGTTACGAATGGTTACCCATCCACGGACTGGCCGCGGCAAACGTTAATAAGCACGAGATCTAAAAACGAAGTACTCATACTTATAATTAAAACATTTAATTTTAGCGCGAGACCAATGAGACGGTTCGTCGTCACCGTCTACAGGACGCTGAGAACCGCCGAGAGATATACCGGTCTATTTTTGACCCTGCTGTCCATGACGCGCTCCGGTCCAGAGGAGAAAGGAGGTCTGTATCAACTACGGCTTCAATATTACATAACATAACATCACGCCTGTATTCCCCAAAGGGTTTGGCAGAGGTGTATAGTTACACCCTCATTTCACCGTTATGTTTAAGTCCCATATAATAGGGGGCAATAGTGCCAACAAAGGGGCACAAATCCAAACTTCGGGCTGCTACTGAGGAATTACACACGGAAAAACCCAGTAACACTTTGCCCGACCTAGGAATTGAACCCAGGACCTCACGATCAGCAGTCGCCCTTGCCACCAATAGACTAACGTGGCAGTTTAAAGATATTAGTACCATTTATAATGGTATTTTAGTATCCCAGCAGATATTTCTATATTCTCAATGCCTATAACACTCTCGTTACGATAATCATAGACAAAACGAGATGAACCGAATCGGTCGACAAACTAATTTATCGACGTCTTCTGTATCACGAGTGATCGACTCTGTTAACCAGCAGAACTCCTCGCGCCGTGTTCCTCATTACCAAGGGTCGTGATTCCCCCATAGAATCATTTTTTCTCTAACAACCTTGCGCCACCTGTGCCTGTCTTTGGCGATGTGGAATGCCTCGTGGAGTTTGGTGTCCAGAGATTTGCGGATCTGGTCAGACCAGGCGAAGGTAGGCGTTACGTGCTCAGCTGGTTGGCGTTGCTGGTTGCAAAGGTCTTGGGTATGACCCAGATCATCATGTTACTGTGTTTTTGTTAGTAAATTCACTATAGCTCGCCAAAAAATATGCCCGGTAAATGCTTGGACCCATCCACTATCACAGCATTTGATATCTGTAACGGCACACTGCTGGTTTTGGGTAGTCTACGATAGTTTCGCCCCTTTCACTTTCTGGGAACAAAGACAAAGGTTACTTCATATTTTTCAGGTTATCTCACAAGGCCTTGCAGGGCGCCATCATGATCACGTTCTACAGGGACGAGCCTCGGTTCTCGCAGCCGCACCAGCTCCTCACTCTACTCATGGACATGGACAGCCTCATCACTAAGTGGCGATGTAAGTACCATCATCGTATCAGAGTCTATGGCAGAATATAAAGTACAAAAAAGAAAGTAATTTTCTTTGACAAATTACTTTCATCAACTATAGTTTGCTTAGTCGGGTAGGAAACTGGGGAACTAATGGCGCCACCATCTTGCTGCCTTCTGCTTCCATTTGACATTCTCTTTACTATTGTATAATGGAATACCAATATCCTAAGGTTAGATTGGGCTTCTGACTGCCCCTAAAGATTCTCATAGGAGTTACACGACAACCGGAACCGACAGCTGACGTGCACTCGGTGAATGCAAATCCGCGACACCGGCCATAACTCCTTGGAGGTACACCCTGATGATATATAGTTGATATGCGTCCGACATAATCCTCTGCCATCCCCAAGGTGGTAGGTATCCATGGGAACTCTTCATGTTAAATGAGGGGAGCACAGAGCCGGAGGAGTAAAGAGAAGCCACACATATATAGGTAGTGTAAACCCAGAGTCTTCGCAAATAATTTGATTCTTCTTTGTCGCTTTCTGCGTCGCTTGATCTCGCAAATCAAACAATCCACCTAAAAACATTGAGCCATGAGCCCCACACAATGATGAATAAACAAGCATGTATAAATTTCAGACAACCACGTGATCATGGTGCAGCGCATGATAGGGTCCCAGCAGCTCGGCACCGGCGGGTCTTCTGGCTACCAGTACCTGCGCTCTACGCTTAGGTAACACTTCATATCAGTAAACCGAGATATAGACTTCGTGGACCTTTAGACTGCTCTAATATGTATTATACCCCCAAAAGTTGGAGAACGTTCACGATAAAAGAGTTGAGCCTTAAAAAAGCAAAGACATCAAGGTCTGCTATGTACAAAATTTAGTTCAGATCAAGACTTGATTTAGCCAAAAGTTTCAACTTGTTTTTGACGTGACAACGTCTAATAAAACTAACGCAAGAAGGATGCACGAAAAAGCGTGACTCATTGTCACGTTCCGTCTGAGGCGAGCGTGCGAGCGAGAGCGAGGAAAAAGCGATAGAGAGGCACGATGTTTTGTTATGACGTTGTCACGTTAGACTATCGTCCGTAAACAGACTTTACAGACAACCAATTTTTTTTTTAAATTGTTCCCTAGATGTATGGAAAATGCCGACCTCGTCCTCGGAATATGTTAAGAGCTATTCAAACACGGTATTTTGCAATATTTATGAAAGGAATAATGCCCTTAATTAAATCATTATTTACAAGTTAAGTAAGTAATCATAAGATTCTTTTTCTAGTGACCGTTACAAAGTGTTCCTGGATCTATTCAACCTGTCAACGTTCCTGCTGCCGCGCTCCCTGATCCCCCCATTAGACGACGGGATGAAGAAGAGCCTTAACCTGACATGGGGAGACACGATCAAGGAAAATGGGGAGATCAGCAAAAATGGTCAGATCGGTCAAAATGGGGAGAGTGGCCAAAATGGTGCAAATGGCCTCGAATCATCATTATAGGGTTAAATATCATTTTAGATTGTAATTTTCCAGTGCTAAGCGCAGGCCACACCGCCAGCTGGGGCGAGCTGGCTGTTTCATACTTCGGTTCACATCGTTCGAGTCGCTGAAGTAGCTAGGCTCGGTGAAACGTTGCTCGCCCGCCCGCCCGCCAGCTGGCGGTGTGGCCTGCGCTTTAAGTGGCGTTTAAAGATATAAATTGATGGATTAATAAGTAAAACAATATAGGTATTTGTTTTTTTTTTACTTACGTATAGAAACCACAGACTTCCTACAGTCTGAGATATACACCGATTAGGTACCACCTTGTTAAAAATCTTCCTTCCTTAGTTAACCTAATATCATATTATTGTTAATTATAATGCCCGTTTGAATAAAACAATGCATTTAACTCGAATAATTATATATTTTAACCATGACATGTATTTTAATTCAGCAAATTCTCAATCAAATGTCAGTTAATTTAATTAGGTATTAGTTTTATTTTGTCAACTTTTGTGTTAAGTCTTATTTTCTGATATCATTTAAATTAAATAAAACAATATTAATAGTAACATGTATTTTTATTTTTAAAAGGAAATCTTTTATGTTCAATTATTAGCTACCAAATGCCTCCTTGATTTGCACTATTTTATAGGTTATTGTACATAACAATAAAAACATGAATATATAATATAAAAACTACAAGGTTAGTTGGAAAGGGTGTACTAAGCCGAAAGTGTGTTAAAGTACCCATAATAATGGATAACTTTTGTTCTACAACTTTCCCCCAAAGTCGTTAGTTTAAGAGAAATAGCTGTTCAAAGATTTCATAAAAAATCAGTTTAATTCTATCTATCCTTAGCTATGATCTGTGTTTACATTTTATGTCATATTTGGCGTAACGGATTAGAGGCTCCATTTTCTGAATTAGTAACTAAAGCAGGGATAAAGAATTTTTGAAAAAACTAGTATAAAAAATATTTTGTATGGTTTTTATATCACCGAATTTTGAAATTTTAACACTTTCTTTAAAACAATCATCAGTGATACATTCAGTGGCCCGCGGCTTAGTACCCCTTTCCGACTAACCTTGTATACAATATGTAAAATAATTAACGCACATCCTGAAAGTAGTTTGTTCAGAATCGTTTACTGAATCGATTTCTATCATTTTTAATATAGGTATTTTTTTATCCCTCAAATAATTAAAACTACGAATATCAGTCGCATTACCCCTGTACAGTCAAAACAAACTGAAACGGACCGTAAATCAAGGCAAAAAGACTTATAAAAGTGCATTTTTATATGTATTAATTCAAATTCCGTCATTCAATACAAAATAAAGAAAAATAAACCTTATATCAAGAACGTTAATTTAGTAAATAACAATGCATATAGGTACATATTAAACTAAAATTTCAGTGTATGTATTATGATTATAACATAATATTCTAATTGAGGTGTTTGAGGGTGTGCGTTAATTACGTTACATGTTGTGTATGGCAACTTGTAAAAAGGAAAAAAAAATGATAGAATGTGTTGTCTTCCTAAGCTGACTTGACTGTCGGCCCTTCCACCAATTTCTCCGACCTATACACCCCAAACTTATACACCGCGCGGTGTTTATACACGTCTCCTGGAACCAAGATCACGCTGGGGAAGTTGGTATGATGCACCGCATCTGGGAACTTCTGTGTCTCGAGACAGAAGGCCCCGTGGCGACGGTAACCGACTCCACCCTTGCCGACCAGGGCGGATTCTGTTGGCGCCGGGAGGGAGTTGCTAGTGTACAATTGGACTCCCGGTTGGTCGCTGTACACTTCTAGGAAGCGACCTGAAGATGGGTGGCCTACCCTGGAGATGAAGGTTAAGATCTGAAATAAAATGGTTCTTATTAGTTGCCAATCTAAGGAACAATCACTATTAGGTAAGTGGGCTGGACACCAAACATTTGGAATTAAAACGTTGAGGACCTTGTTGAGGACTGGACTGAAAAGCTGGCCTTCACAGCAACAGCTCATCGCTGACCTGGTGTTTGATGTACCGGAGAATTGGGTGCAATTATGTATACAAAAAGAAGTAGATATGTTATTAACGCGCCAAAAATGAGGATTCAAAAACAACATCAATATGGAAAGTTGCAGATACCTAGCTATCTATTTCACTGTCGTACTTCTTCCGTATCTTCGTCTTACTTATAAGAGATATTGGTGAAAATAATACAGGATCAGATTTTAAACGCTATGTTATATGAACGAGAGTGCTTATTTCAACATTTACTTGTCGGTCGGCAGAGCCTCGTTAGGGTAAGCTTTTCGTCTGGAGAACCTGACTGTCGTGACTCTTTACACACCTGACTGACTTAACCAATTGTAAATCACCTTTTTGGGATTTCGTAGTTCCATATGAATTCCTATGACAGTCGTTACGGGAAATCACAAGTCTGGCAGTCGCTCTGTGTAAAATACTGGTATTCAGCCGCATCTGGTTAAACTGAAAACCAGTGGCGTGCATTGGTTTTCGGACTAGGTAGGCAGGCACTAGCGATGTCGCCTTTCAATTGTACGCTTAAGTCCATTTCAACAAGATTCTGACCAAAAGAAAGCATAGCCATACACGCTTATTTTATTTATAGTAATATTTAAAGATGGAGTAGTTCATTAAATATTATGAGGTATGCACTGCTTAATTGCCTATATGCAATGCACGCCACTGCTGGAAGCTGACCCCAATATAGTTGGGAAAAAACTAAAAAGTATAAAATAACTTAATATAAAATTAACAGTTTCAGAAGTCGGTGCTAATCCACGCTGAACCAAATTGAAGGCACCGACTTCTGAAACTGTTAATTTTATATTAAGTCATTTTATACTTTTTAGTTTTTGAAGTCGGTTTTTTTAAACGTAGGTAGTTTTTTAATTTTTTACTTTTTAGTGTCTGTAATAGGTTGTTCTGTAAACTACAGTAGGATTTTTCTAGATTACATCAGGTAGAATAATTACATCGTCCACGTAAACTAAAATTTCATAAAAAAATAAAAATGTTCATAAAATGAAAACTACTGGGCCAAACTATGTTAAATTTTTATGGGACCAAATGGCAGCTATTCCGCATCAAACTAAAGAAGAATTCCGTAAATCGGATCATAAATCTCAGCGTAATCGGTGTACATACATAAAAAACCAATCGAGAGAGAGAATTCAATAGAGAACCTCCTCCTTTTTGAAGTCTGTTAAAAAGGCTAGGCAGAACACAATGACGTCATACCTATTACATCATCCCAATAATAAAGCAGTTCTCACCTGACTTCCATAGGTGTCAACACAGTAGTTATCATCGAACCGGTTGTCGCCGGTAGACATCGCTTCGCCCAGGTTCTTTTCCAATGTGAAGTCGAAGGCAGTGTTTTCCACGTTGGAGAATGCACCGGTGGGTATCGAATCAGAGTCAGTCTTGGTGATTCTGGAAACAAAATAGATTAAAACTCCATATTGTAAACCATCAAGAATGTCATACGAACACCTACCTATGACATTCCTTAGGGTACCTACACACATAAGCGGGCCGGCATAGTCTGTTCGGCAGTATTTGTCGATCAACAAAGCAGACCCGAATTTATTACTAAATATATTCGGCTTGTGCCGATTGGCTAATTCGTTCGGGTCGACACATCATTCGATTCGGCAGTACTTGTGGAACGAAAAAGCCGACCCGTAGTAACTACTACATACGTTCGGCTCCAATAATAATAATTCTTAGCTGAACTAAAATTTAAGCCGAGTGGGTTGTGATTCCCGAACATTCAACTACATATATTCGGTTTTACCGCCCGGCTTTGCCGATTGACTGCCGGCCCGCTGATGCTGCCCGCCTAGTGAAAGCCCAGCGGCCTTTTCTCGAACATTTATCTTCATATATTCGACTTTACCGCCCGGCTGTGCCGACGAATGCCGGCCCGCTTATGTGTATAGCTACCCTTCTGGGTAATCAGAAATCCGAAAGTCTGACCACCGTTCTAACCTTAGGATATCGGCATTGCCCAGTATCTGGGTTGCGGAGGTCTGATGGGATTCATGCTGTATAAAATACTGGTATTGAGCCCCGCATTTGGTTAGACCGGAAGTTGACCCCAACATAGTTGGGAAAAGGCTAGGCAGAACGATTGTGAACCAACAAGAAAACGCCGTCAAATAATAATAAAATTGCCTCACGCTTTCCAAAGTGTGATATTTATTGTTATTTTGCTTATAGGAGCAAAATAAACATAGGTGACATCGCGCCTGTATTCCCCAAAAGATTGGGCAGAGGTGTATAGTAACACTGTCCCATGTAATAGGGGGCGAGCCTATTGCCATCAACCGGGCACAAATCCAAACTCCGGGCTGGTACTGAGGAATTCCACACAGAAAAACCCAATAACACTTTGCCCGACCCGATCGAACCTAGGACATCACGATCAGCAGTCGCGCTTGCCACCACTAGACCAAAGAGACAGTTAGGAGTGTCCGTTTCGACTGCTCGGACACAGTGTCGTAGAAGAAAAACGACTACGTCAACATTACGAAGGAATTTGTAAAACGCTAACAATGAAAGTCGCAAATTCGTAGATCCAACATTCAGAAAGTTATAAAGGTTTAACCATGGCCGCGCGGTCGACACGTGGAGGACCGCGCGACCACGCAGTTCTCTTAAACGGAGCTTAGTAGAGGTCCCATTATTTTTGCCAATAATGCTATAAAAAACTAACAATACGAAAAGGAACCAAAACTAGGTGCAACCGTTTCTGTTTTACTGATTACTATAATGATCATGCGCACTTATACTCAAAAATCCTTTAACTTAGGTGGCTGATTATTCTATAGTGTGAAAGAGAGAGCTTCTATACGACTTTCTTCTATCTTCGTCCTTGTCTTTTCCTTACATTCAAGCAGTGGCGTGCCTATAGGGCAAGCCCGATATTTTTTTGGTACTTATTTTGATGTGCAAGGTAAATTATGACAATATATTTTATGCTTATCATTAATAAACCATAATTCGATCTTAAGATCTCCAATTGGACGTAGTTTAGCGAAAAGGATCCAACCCACACAGTTATGAGATATTCAATTATTAAGTTTAGACTGTATTTCTTCATTGGTTCTTTGATTTAAATTTCTTGGTTTTATTGTAATTAAGGGACAAATATATAATATTTTACTTGTTAAAATGTTATTATGTGCAGTTTGGCTTAAGAAGTTTAAGGAGTATTTTGATATAAATAACTAATTTTCGATAATTTTGTGGGCAGGATCCTTTTCGCTTAACTACGTCCAATTACCTATAAATATCAAAATAAGTACCAAAAAAATATCGGGCTTGCCCTATAGGCACGCCACTGCATTCAAGAAATTGAAATCATCCACTGAAATTGTTAAAGGTATTATTTTTAAAAGAGTAACCATGGAGTTTCTTGCCGGCTCTTCTCCATAGGAAACGACTAATTGGAACCGTGCATCTAAATTCGACTTTTCATAAGTACCTGTATTGGTTTATGTGAAATATTTTTTTTTAATTTGATTTGGAGAGTACTCACCGATCAGCATTGACGATGATGCGATGGTTATACAACTCCTGCGCACCAGCGTCGTGTCCCGCCAAGTTGAAATAAGAGTGGTTGGTCAAGTTAACCACGGTCTTCTTCGTGGTTGTTGATATGTAATCCACGTAGAAACTGTTATCGTCCTTGACTTCGTAGGTTACGTTGGTGACCAGATCTCCGGGGTACCCCTCCTCCATGTCCTTGGAAAGGTAGCTGAAGACCACTTTGCTGCCCACCACTGTATAATCCCATACCACCTGGAATTTAATTTAGGAGTGGTATAAGCATTCATCACCCAAACCGTTCGTGTACGTTACGCTATACAAGGTTAGTAGGAAAGGGGGTACTAAGCCGAAAGGGTGTTTAAGTACTCATGATAATGGGTAAGTTTTGTGCTACAACTTTCCCCATAAGTAAGTAGTTTAAGAGAAATAGCTTGTGACGGGTGGTGGCTGACGGGCGGGGGTCCGGGGCTATAAAAGGTCGGGCGCACTGCAGATCGCCCTCTCGCGCCGCTGCAGTTGCCCAGTTAAGTGCCACACCTGCTGAAGAAGACCTGGACTCCTCGCATTGTACGAACCACGCCCTGTTGTTCTCTTTGTACTCTTTGTAAATTCATAATTAAATATATATAGCGTGTACGATTACAAGTGTTATTCTTTATCCTCCCGTAAGTACACGCCTGCTAAATTTTATGTGCACATGCTAGTCGAGGGTTGACTCCTAAAGCCACCCTAAAGTGTTACAAGCTATTCAAAGACTTCATAAAAAATACGCAAAATTCTATCTGTCCTCAGCTATGATCAGCTATGTTTATATTTTAGGTCATATTTGGGGTCACGGATTAGAATCTCCATTTTCTGAATTCATTTCTAAAGCAGGGTGAAGAATTTTTAAAAAACTAAAATTACGTTTAAAAAAACTGACATCAAAAACTAAAAAGTATAAAATAACTTAATAAAGATTTACTTTCATACACCGCTTATGCAAACCTTAATACCTTTACAGTTTCAGAAGTCGGTGCTAATCCACGCTGAACCAAATTGAAGGCAAAAACCCGAGCCTAGAGCTCGCTTAGAGGCAGTTCTCACCAAACGGAAAAATCCTCGAGCACATTTTTGATGTCATTGTATAGAGAACTGTATCAGTCTTGCCTTTAAGTATAAAGTCACACATCAAGCGTTTCCTTGTGCATGTCCGAGCATACCTGAGCGTCGGATTTTATACTTAAGGAAACGGGGGCTGCATAATATTTGAGGAATAGTTTTTTAAGGGATCTATTTCCTTCCCACCCCACCCGCAAACCTTCCCAATTGAGCGCAAAAGGCAACTGCATCTCGGACTGATTCCTCCTGTGCAATATTAGCGAAATCGTACCTTTGTTTTTACCCTGTTTCCTTCTTCAAATCTGGACCGTTTTTTTTATGTAATAATTATTTGAAAGACTTTAGTTACCTATGTCTGTATGTTTTTCTTTTATTTTTTATGCTCGTCAAATCTGTTTGATAGCTGTTTGAAAACGGTGGTAAAACCGGTAGATTTTTGTAAAATTTAATTTAATTTATTTATTTTATTTTAAAGAAGGCTTACAGACTAACAAATAAATGACAAAGAATGTGATTTAAAAAAATTGCTAATAAGAAGCCTTCATATTATATTAATTTAATAATTAATTTACTGACAAAAACAAAACAGGGACATAGTGGTGGTAGATATACAAGGTTAGTCGGAAAGGGGGTACTAAGTCGCGAGCTACTTAATATATCTCTGATGACTGCTTTAAAGAAAGTGTTAAAATTTTAAAATTCGATAAAAAAAAACTATGTTAAATGATTTTTATTTTAGTTTTTTCAAAAGTTCTTGTTCCCTGCTTTAGTTACGACTTCAGAAAATGGAGCTATTAATCCGTGAACCCAAATATGACCGAAAATGTATACACAGCTGATCATAACTGGGGATAGATAGAATTTAGCAATTTTTTTTTTAAATCTTTGAACGTCTATTTCTCTTAAACTAATGACTTTTGGTGAAAGTTGTAGAACAAAAGTTATCCATTATTATGGGTACTTTAACACCCTTTCGGCTTAGTACCCCCTTTCCGACTAACCTTGTATATCATATGGTAAAAAATATTTGCTCTAGTGACATTATCCAAGGAGGAAACTGCGGAATACGTTTGTATGGACTAAATGCCGACCGCATTTCCTCTCAAAGGCAATACTGGTACTGTTTTTTATTCGGTAACATCAAAAAAGTGTGCAAGGATTTCTCCGTTTGGGAACTGAACCTTACAGTACCTTATCAAATCCCACGATGCCTCCATGCAAGTGGTCTTTTCCATTATTCTTGGCCAGATGATAAGTACGGCCATCAATTTCGAAGGACGCGTTGGCAATGCGGTTGGCGCACCTTCCGACGGTTGCTCCAAAGTAGGGCGTGTTTCTATTCACGTAACCATCGAGGTCGTCGAATCCTAGGATCACGTCTTTTGAGACCCCAAACCTGTCCGGGACCTGTAAGTTGAGGATGGTTTTAAAACAAGGTGCCGTGTTTTTTTATGTACCTAAGGTTATGTATATTAGGTACCTATACTACCTATATCACCTGTTCTGCCTAGTCTTTTCCCAATTATGTTGGGGTCGGCTTCCAGTCTAACCAGATGCGGCTGAATACCAGTATTTTACACGGAGCGACTGCCATCAGACCTCCGCAACCCAGTTACAGGGCAATACCGATACCCTAAAGTTAGACCGGTTGTCAGACTTTCGGACTTCTGACTTCCCGTAACGACTGTTTATAGGTATTCGTATAACACCCGGGATCGACTGTTTAACGTGCTCTCCGACACGGAGGGGTCTCGATGTGTAAGGAACGGTCACCCATCCACGGACTGACCGCAGCAAGCGCAGCTTAACTTCACAAGCCACTCAAATTTCATATCAAATGTCTTACCTTAATAGACTGAACAATAGCGCCATAGGAAATCACTGATACGGCCATTCCACCAGTCGTCGTCCATGTGAATCGCTGCACCTTCTTCTTCTTGTATTCCCCAAAGTCTTCGATAACCAGCGACACCATTGCTGCAACTACATTATCACATAACATCACGCCTGTATTCCCCAAAGGGTTGGGCAGAGGTGTATTAACACCCTCATTTCGCCGTTATGTTTAAGTCCTATTTAATAGGGGCCGAGCCGATTGCCATCAATCGGACACAAATCCAAATTCCGGGCTGCTACCGAGGAATTCCACATGGAAAAACCCAATAACACTTTGCCCGACCTGGGGATCGAAACCTGGACTTCACGATCAGCAGTAGAGCTGGCCACCACTAGATCAACGAGGCAGTGTAATTATCATGCAATAGTTATTTGTGCAACAAGAGAGCAAAGTCGTTTTTAATATACTAGGTTTAAATTTAAGTGTTAATTTTTAAGAAACATTATATTTTTAATTTTAAGTATCCGTATGCGTCCGCGTGGGCGGAAAATAAATACTTTTTCTTTCTTTCTTTTTTGCTGCGAGTGCTGATTTTGAATCCTGAGCAAGCGAAGGATTTAGCGAGTGATTCTAAAGTTGAATCCTGAGTGTGGCGAGGGATTCAAAGGCACAAGGTGCAAAAAACTTTGCTCTCTTGTAACACACATAACTTTTCACTTCAGCAGCGAGAACACTTTAGGAGATAAAATAATAAACAGAAATATATTGAAATAACTATTTATTGTGAATCAAAATAATGTAAAAATTTAAAATCTAATTTAAATTAATATTTTCTATTTTTTTGACATTTTAATAGTTTTGCGTATGTTTCATAGCACGTTTTGTTTTGTTTTTAAAGTAGCTTTCAACATTGAGTAAATACTCCACATTGTAGATGATCGCCTCGTCTGTGATAAATCTAAAAAATAAGATGGTGTCACCGTCTCCGAAAAACTGCTTGCGCCCTTTGTAAGTCTCCATTCATTGAAGACATGGTATGCTTTCAAATATTTCTCGCGAGACTTCTCAGGTACGAAACTCAATTCTGCATTAATAACTTGTTGTTTTAACTCTTCCGGTGTTAAAATACTATTCTCGACGCTAGTTTCACTCATATTTTACGATTATTTTAATATTTTTTAACTTATTCAACTCTTTACGCCAGCCACGAAATTTTATTCCCGCTCTTTTATTTAAATTAAGGCGTGTTCGTAAATAGCACCCATGATATTTTACTAATCAAAATATATTACGTAACATTATTGAAACTAGAAATAAATATTTACAGGTTAAATATCAGTTTTATTTGCAGTAAATACTTATTTTCGTTTAAATACAACAATAAGTTAAAAATTCAATAAATTACATTAAAAGACAATTATCTTTTTGCAAAATTTCTTTAGTTAGTACGAAATTCCGAACGTGTTTGTCTTTGAGGTCGAATTCAAAATCGGAACTTCGAAAGGGGTGGTCTTTGTCTCTCTCTTTCTAATGGCGGGAAAGAGATAAAGTGTGAATGTTTCGAATGGCTGAATAAGATATTCGCGGCTTTCTGAAAAAAAAATTAAAAAGTTACTTGGTCTCACTCAGTGAGCAAAATCGCATTTTGCTCACTGATTTCAGGCAGCAAAACCTTTTTTTTTTTCTCGTTGGAAAATCCTCATGGATGTCCCTCGCCCGGGGAAGGCGAGGGGGTCTGCCGGACTCTTACCGGCTAAAAACCAACGGTGTTCCTTCTCCTGACCGTACGGCCAGGGTCGCGGGATTCCCAAAAGCATGCACCGCAACCCCGGCAGGTCCCGGTCCGCCAACCCATGGCGGACCTCTCCTCTGTGGGGCCTTGCCCCACGTCCTCCTGAGAAGCGCGCACGGAACACGGCGCGCCGCCTTCTAGGGCCTGTTACTGGTCGGGCGGCGAGTCCCCAAACCCGCCGCCCGCAGGCCACACACTAGGGTGGCTGGAGATCATCGCGTACACGCGCCCTCCGGCGCCCGGTGAGTCTGGCGCGGGAAGGGAGAAGAGCACACCGCTCCCTCTCCCTCTCCGCTTCCTCTTTGATTGCCATCACCCCCTCACAAAAGGAGGCGATGGCTTCCCACGCAGTCTCGCTCCCGACCATGGACAGAACCACAGCCGGAAGCGAGAGGTCACCGCCGACCGCCGCGACTAATTCGCGGCGCTGCGACCCCCAAGCTGGACACGCCTGCAAAGTGTGCAGCGCCGTGTCCTCGGGGCAGTCGCAGTGGTGACAACCGGGCATCTGCTCCCGGCCTATGCGACACAGGTACTTCCCGAAACAACCATGTTCCGAGAGCACCTGCGTCAGCCGGAAGCTGAGGGCGCCATGCCGCCTCTCCAGCCACTCCTCCATCACGGGTCTTACCGCCGCAATTGCGGCGTGCCCCGCGCTGGGTTGCGCAAGTCGTTCTCTCCACTCGGCTACTAGGATCTGGCGGAGCTTACTCCGCCCAGGCGCCTCCTCGCGCTGACAATATCTCAGCGCGAGGGCTCTCGCCTCCAAATCCCAGGGCACGGATCCGGCTAAGAGGCTCGCCGCCTCGAAGGAGATCGTACGGTACCCCCTTATCACCCTGACGGCCATCGCCCGCTGCGGTCTCCGCAGGATAGCGACATTGCGGGCCGTCAGGGTGTCCGCCCAAACAGGCGACCCGTAAAGGGCCATGGACCGTACGATCCCCGCATATAGCCTCCGGCAGGAGGTATTGGGCCCCCCTAGATTGGGCAGCAGACGCGACAGGGAAGCCGCGGCGCCCATCAACTTCGGCGCGAGCTGCCGAAAGTGAGGCCCAAAGTTCCACCGGCTGTCGAGGACGAGTCCTAGGTACTTCATCGTCGACTCGACACCGATGCGAACCCCTCCCACCACGATGTGGGATCCCGAGGGTGGTCCACTCCGGGGCCCGTGGAAACACAGGGCCCCGGATTTCTGCAGAGCCACCTCGAGACCCAGCCGCCGGATCCTTTCGACGACTTAGGCAGCAAAACCTACATGTTTGAGCTACTGAAGTGAAAAATATATTATTACCACCGGTCAACTTATTTGGAGCGAATGACCGCTACGCTGCCGTCCGATATGTAAAAGATCGTTAAGTTACATTTTGTCTTTGAGTTTTATACAAGGTTAGTCGAAAGGAGGTACTAAGCCGAAAAGGTGTTAAATAACCCATAATAATGGATAACTTTTGTTTTACAACTTTCCCTAATAGTCATTAGTTTAAGAGAAATCGCTGCTCAAAGATTTCATATAAAATACGCTAAATTCTATCTATCCTCAGCTATGATCAGTTGTATTTACATTTCAGGTCATATTTGGGGTCACGGATTAGAAGGTCCATTTTCTGCATTCGTAACTAAAGCAGGGATGAATAGTTTTTGAAAAAACTAAAATAAAAATCATTTTGCAAGATTTTTATTTCACCGAATTTTTAATTTTTATGACAGTTTATGACTTTAAAACAACACAACCACAAGTGATAGGTACATTAAGTGGCCCGGGAGTTAGTATCCCCTTTCCGACTAACCTTATATCGTGGGCGTAGGTAACTAAATAACTGACAAATTCAAAGTTCCGAGAAAATCGCGATTTTGAAACATTAAAATTCACAACTTTACTTGTAATAACAATTTTCTTGTAGCTGTTTTTATATGTTGTATATCTTTATCATTTTCATCTTTTGAGATATTTTTTCAAACGTTAACTATAACCGTCAATAAGAAAAAAAAAAAAAAGTTTTCCAATTTTCCCTCTACTTACCTTTCGGAATATAATGTAATTAGTTATTTATTCCCGTCAGTTGTTTACTTCTCCCACGTATGAAATCAATTATTTAATACAACAAATTGAAAGTGCAGAAATGAATAAGTACACTTACTAATTTCTGCCTTAACTTTATTGCCGTGGTCGTGCCACATTATTTTAACAAATCATTCTTCTCCCGGTTTGTTAACGTTATAGTATTGTCAGATTATTTTGATTCTTGTCTTATTGCTTGACGGCAGCGGTATAGTTTGAGTTTTCATTATCATAATTATAGTATTAAACATCTGCATTCTTAACTTTGGGATGATGCTAATGACGTTCTCAATTTTTGTTAATATTTTTCGAAGAATGCGCCAGTGGCAAAATTAAACAAGATACTTTGTTCAATTGTTTCGTTACTCAAGTAAAGATAACTTACGAGTTATTGATTTATTTCTCGAGTTATTTATTTTTGCTTCTCCTATTCAACATGAATATAACGATATACCTATACATTTTTACCTGGGTTCATTAAATTAGAATATTGTTTTATTGACTTAAGATATTTAAACGTGATTAAGACTAAAAGGTGCGGGAATTTTTTGGCTACAAGAAAATTCAAAAAAGTCAATTTCGACAAAAGTGTTAGTTATTTAGTTCTCTACCTTTTTTTTGCGTGGGGAAATCCTCATGGACTGTCCCCCGTCTGGGGAAGACGGGGGGGTGTGCCGGACTTTTACCGGCTAAAACCCCATGGTCTCCCTCCTTCTGACCTAGGGCCGGGGTCACGGGATTCGCTGTTGCATGCACCGCGACCCCGGCAGGTCTCGGTCCACCAGCTTCTTCTGGTGGACCTCTCCTGTGGTGGGGCAGTTGCTCCCCTGCCCCACATCCTTCCGAGAGGCGCGCGCGGAACTCGGCGCGCCATCCTCCCTGGGCCCGTTACTGGTCGGGCGACGGGTTCCCCAACCCGCCGCCCGCAGGACACTCACTAGGGTGGCCGGAGATCGTCACGCGCCCTCCAGCGCCCGGTGCGTCTAGCTTGAGAAGGGAGAGAAGAAGCGGCCTCCCTCTCCCTCTCCGCTACCTCCTTGGTCGCCATCACCTCCTCGCAAAAAGAGGCGATGGCTTCCCACGCAGTCTCGCTCCCGACCATGGACAGAACCACGGCCGGAAGCGAGAGGTCACCGCCGATCGCCGCGACTAGTTCGCGGCGCTGCGACCCCCATGCTGGACACACCTGCAAAGTGTGCAGCGCCGTGTCCTCGGGGCAGTCGCAGTGGTGACAACCGGGCGATTTAGTTCTCTACCTACGCCGACGATATACATGAAAGCGCAACTTTTTCTAACTATCAGTCTGGTTCATATTTTTCCATCCGTTGTCAGTTACGAGATACACGTTTTTTAATATTGTAGGTACTTTTAAATACAGAAATGGCTAATTGGAGCCTAACTTAAGCGAATAAATTAGAATCGATCACGAAATATTCTTGATACAAACCTGTGGCTTCGTGAGTTTGGGCTTGGCAACAACAAAGGTACAGTGTTGAACACCCACATTTTGCCGAAGAGGATATTAAATCCCATAAACCGAGCTTATTGCTATTTACCGACATTATCAAACCCCGCACCGTTACTGACAATTTCCTAATACATAAACCTGATTACACTGCCCAACCGAGATATCAAACCGACGACTGTGGGCTAAATCACTCGTGACCACTACACCATTGAAGCCTAAGAAGAATAGTTTCAAGAAGTGTACCAAAAGAAGCAGAAACTCTGCTTAACTCGATAACTCGTCTGCGCGCGCGTTATGGTACCAACGAGACTTGTCAAGACGAGTGATGACAAATTATATAAAACTACCTACGGTAGGTATACAAACAGATATAAATTACTTCCGATATAGACCAGCTATTCACACTGAAAACTCTTATCAAACAAACAATTCCAAGTGCCATTATTACCACTCTATTTTCCAATTACAAAACTTATCTTTCGCATAATAACAAAATAAAGTACAATTTATCGTTTATTATTATCATTAACAATTACCACATAAAGTGGTGCGATAGCATAACCATAAAATAATAAAGTTATTAAATATAACATACCGAGAGATAAGCGGTAGATACGTCTGCGCTGCGCGGCGGCCGGTCTCCAAATGATGTGAAGTTCTTTATTTGAATTGATGTTGGGATACCTACTTGTGAAGTTCGTGCGAATAAAAAGTAGGTACCACAATGCACGGTCCATTGCTTACTAGTAAACAGAAGGTGCATTATGAACAAATTTATCTGACATTGGATTTTGAAGTGCTAGCATTGTTACATAAACTCACGCCTTTTTCCCAGGGGGGTAGGCAGAAACTTTAGAACGCCACATGCTACGATCCTTACATACCCCTTTCGCTTCATCCACATTCATACATCTTGTCATACACGCACGCCAGTTGAGAGTATTACGCACCTGTCCTTTGTGAAGAACATTGTTAATTTATGTAATAAGTTTATCGTCGCGCCCCCGTTTCGTATAAAAATAACCAAATTACAAATGTACATAATGAATTCTAATTGCATATGTTTAATAAAATTTGCCAAGTGCGAGTCGGTAAAGAAAAAACGGAAAAAGATTTTCTAAAAAAATGTTTTTGCGGTCTGTTACTATGGTCGTACATTCGATTCCCACATCCGGTCAAATATCGATTACAGACAGATGCCTACATATTTTGACTGGAAACCTAAGCATTTATTTATGACCGTTTAATGAAGCGTCATACTGTTAGTGCTGAATAATGGACCTCCTCATCTTATCATCATTTACTCCATAATTATCCTGCTGAACATGGGCTTCCCAATTACCGGTCATACTACCATAATCAGCACACTTGGAGGACGCTGCTGCCCATCCACATAACACAACATCACGCCAGTATTCTTCAAAGGGTTGGGCAGAGGTGTATAGTAACACCCTCATTTCGCCGTTATGTTTAAGTCCCCTGTAATAGGCCTATTACCATCGACCGGGTACAAATCCAAACTCCGGGCTGCCACTGAGAAATTCCACACGCAAAAACCCAATAACACATTGCTCGACCTGGGGGTCGAACCCAGGACCTCATGATCAGCAGTCGCGCTTGCCACCACTAGACCAACGAGGCAGTCTTGGTATAGTAGGTAAGGGTGCGTACATACATCCAGTTGGGCGATAGTTGGACGATTTCATTTTTGTTTAGGAATAGAGCCGAGCTAGTTGTAGACCATTAAGAAAGAAAAAAAGAAAAAGTACCTATTTATTTTTTCGCCCAAGCGGACGCATGCTTAAAAATTAAAAATATAAAAATTCTTAAAATTAAAAACTTAAAATTACAACAAAAATGTGTACTTAAATTTAAACATATTATTATAATTACCTGGTAACCCAAACACAAAATAGTTAAAAAAATACGAGCTACTAATTTATAGTCTGTGGTGCACGGGTTACCTAGGCATCCTAAATCTACTAACAATACAAACAAACATTTAAACATGCTGAATTTGTGCGTCTGAATTTGATTAACGCAAGTGATAATCAAATTCTGATCCGCACATGAATTCGAAAAGTCAAAGGGTACGGGTCGGTTTCGAACTCGGACCATCCGGCATGGGAGCCAAGCGTTCTACCGCTTGGCTATCACTGTTTAACTCATATCGTCGGCCTACCTAATTACCAAAATTCGTAACTCCAAAAAATACGATATTTGTTTTTTGATGCCATCTAGTCCATATTTTTCCAACTAATATGATGGAATAGTTCTTTTGTCCCGCAAAATAACACGAATGTTGCGATTGATGAATTATAAGAATAAGTAAGTCCACGCCGCCATTTATTTATTTAGAAAAGAAACAGTTTTTGGTCCCCCCTGTAAAATTTGCCCAAACGGAGTTACGAATTTTGATAATTAGGCCGACGATATAATTTTAAATGGAGGGGCTCGTGCCTAATTACCAACCGCGCGGATCATACGATTTGCGAGGTAAAGCTGCGCTTATCGCGGTCAGTCCGTGGATGGGTGACCGTTCGTTACTCATCGAGGCCCCTCCGCGCCTCGCAGTGCACGTTAAACAGTCGGTCCCGGGTGTCATACGAATACCTATGACAGTCGTTACGGGAAGTCAGAAACCCGAAAAGTCTGACAACTGGTCTAACCTTAGGATATCGGCATTGCCCAGTAACTGGGTTGTGGAGGTCAGATGGCAGTCGCTCCGTGTAAAACATTGGTGTTCAGCCGCATCTGGTTAGACTGGAAGCTGACCCCAACATAGTTGAGAAAAGGCCAGGCAGAACATAATTTTAAATAATAATTTATTAATATTAAACTTTAAGAAGTTATAGGTAGGTATATGCTAAGGCATATACCTACCTATAACACATTCATTTCTTAAAATGATAAGATCTTTATAAACATAACATGTGTTTTTATTAATAAAAACTTACCTAATTAACATAATGACAGTAAAATTAATTTAACACGCTGAAATGTGCAAATATCCACCTTTCATATTTTAATTATTACAGGAAAAATGAGACTATAAGTACAAAAAATAATTTAGTATTATTTTTAAAACCTATTTAAAAATGTAAATAGTATACAAGGTTAGTCGGAAAGGGGGTACTAAGCCGAAAGGGTGTTAAAGTACCCATAATAAGGGACAACTGTTGTTCTACAACTTTCCCCAAAACTCGATAGTTTAAGAGAAATAGCTTTTCAAATATTTCGTAAAAAATATGCTAAAATCTATCTGTCCATAGATATGATCAGCTGTTTTTACAATTTAGGTCATATTTGGGGTCACGGATTAGAAAATTAATTTTCTGAATTCACAACTAAAGCAGGTGTTTTTTTTTTTTAAACCAATATAAAAATATTAATTTGTTTTATTATTATTAAAAATATTTTTGCATGCAAATAAAAATTATCGAATTTTGAAATTTTAACACTTGCTTTAAATATCAAATATTAAAGTATCAGTGATACTTTAGGTGGCCCGCGGCTTAGTACCCCCTTTCCGACTAACCTTGTATAAAAAAAACGCAGCATAATAATAAGTTTAATACGTGCATAATTATAGTCGTTACGGCCAATGGCTAAATAGCCAAGAGCCTCGACCAACATCTGACGAGGCTCTCGTTGGGCGGCTGGGTCAAGGGCCTGATACAGAAAACGGTACTTCTGAACACGGCGCATATTGTTAGGAAGTTCCTCTCTCTGAGGCCCTGACCACCGGTAGCTTGGACCCTGTTCCCGATGCCGGTGGGCTACTATTTTTTCTATTTTTAAATGTATTATTGTTTTAAATAAAATATTTTAAAATGTAATCATGTATGTATATAAATAAATAAAGGAAATAATAAAGTGTAATACTCGATGTGTGGACCCAAATAAATTGAGTATTAAGCCATCGGCCGTAACGACTACCTATCGGCACAACGATTGCTGAGTCAACCTCCCACATGTCGACAACCTCATGTGCCAAGAATTGTCGATGTATGGACCCAAATAAAATTACGAGACGCTATGTAATTTCGGCCTGGATTGTAGCGGATAGCTTAAAAAAAAACCCGACAGCAAAAATATATATTTAAAAGTAATGCACTAAAAAGACCGAAACAAGATTGAGAACAGAAAACAAAATTAAAAAACTATAAAAGAAGTTAACTCTACTTCGGTTTAACATACTATATTATGAGCTGAAACCCTAAGTTAAATACCCGCATTAAGTTTAGTAGCAAACGGAACCCATTAATTTTCTTTCGGTTTATAATTTGCAATTTAACCCTTCCTTAGCAGTCGGGTAAAATGCATTGCAGACGTAAGCATAGTAAACAAGTTCGACCGCGTCATATCGGTATGATGTGTCGCTTCGCTACTCGCTACAATAATGCCGGCGCCAGACACGTGAGCAAAGTTTGGGCACAAATTTTCAAAACATAATAGCAGACATTCCAGACTTGTTTTATAAATATACCTATGCACTCACATATCAGCGGCGCACGCGTTACCAAATTTTGCAATAATTGTGGCAGGCCGCCGAAACCGACACTGGACGGCAAAGTGCAAATCGTCGCTTAAGTTCTAACACCGCGTAACTCGAAATAATTAACTTTTCATGAGAGCAAAAAATTGTATAATTATTCTACTTATCATATACTTAATTGTTTTTAATTTACAATATTCTATTTTATTTTCTTTTTATTGACGGAGCACTTTCGCGACACGATCCAGTATGGAACTCACCTGACTTACACGCTGTTTTAGCTGTTTACATAGCTTGATGGAAAAAATATTACATACGCGATGGATTTTGTTTTTGAAATAATGCGTTGCTATTGGATCTAACCATTGACTGTGATTGGTTAATGCGTTTTTCGATTCCCTATCGAATGACGTGCGTAACTCGAAACTACTATTTTTCGAGTTACGCGGTGTTAGAACTTAAGCGACGAAATGTGTGCTCAAACTTCGCACGCATACGCAAATACCCATGCCACACTTCGCGACTCTGTAAGTACAGTAGGGGAATGAAAATGTTACACACCTTAAGTTCTATTTTTGCTTGCACAGTGCTAAAAACAAACTATTTTACCGACTATGTATTGCCAACATTATAGAAATGAAAACTGCGGCAAGGTTATTTTACGCGTACTGTATTTGCGTATAGTCAAGCACGTAACTTGGCAAGGTTTTGGCGTATTGGGAGTAAGTTTGTGCATGTACACTTAGTGCAACAAAAAAATGGTCACTTTTATTGCTTGTTTTATTCTCTGCTTACTGCCATAATTTATTTTTAAACATGTCTGTTTAGAAGAAAGAAAGAAAGGAAAGGAATTCTCTTCTCTACTCTTACCAAGTTACGTGCCGGCGACTATATTTGAAGCTAAATCTGGCGCGGGCTTGATACGCAATAGTTTTCAAGCAACTTCTATTAAGGTGACCTCGTCAGCAATACCGCAAACGTTTTCACCGATGGCGATCTTCACATATCCTTGTTCTCCAAAGTCCACGCCGTGAGAGTTCCGAAGTATATAGTACGGGGTACTAGAGTCATTGTCGTTCCCGTACCCGTGGTAACCGACAATCTGGATCACGTGGTTGGAGAAACCGTTTCTGTGGGAGTAAAATTAAACACCCATGATATAACAATAGGTACAGGTAGTCTCTTCCCGTGGCAGCTAGATCAGGTGACAGTTTTTCAACATACATTAGTGAAAACCAACCAAATCGGTTAAGCCGTTTCTGACATTAGCGCTGCCAAACGCATAGACAAACCGACAAACAGACAACAATTGTAAAAATCAATGTTTTGGGTTCTATTGCGTTAATAAAGACCCCCAATAATAGATTTTCTCAAATATCTTCCATGTACAGGACACTGATCAGCTACACTTTTATTATATCGGGTGTAAAAACCCTTAACGAAGCCGGGAGCCACGTATTCTTCCCATCATTACGAATATTTTTTGGTATTGGGCCATACCTGGGAGCCGACTGGTTATGGAGATATTGAAGGTCAAAGTCACCATATTTTTGAACGTTTTTTACGAAAACTAAGTTTAAAGGTGAACGCACACTTATTAGAGCCGAAGGAAGCGAAGGAGCCGAAAGGATCGAATTTTAGAATTACTTGCATGAAATCCTATGAAACCTCGCACACTTATCCGCTCCGAATCGTCCGAATCGAACGAGCGGATAAGTGTGCGTGGTTTCATAGGAAGGTGAACCTTAAATGTTATTCTTATTACCAAACATTCTTCTATACAAACATTATCAACATTTTAGAAATGTAGTCATAGTCTGATGCGCGCGCGCTTACATTGCGCGCTACAATTAAAAGCTGTTCTTTAATACCAAAAAATAAGAGTCGTTTCCCAGCAATTATTTTTGCTGTATGTTACTTAGTTTGATGTACAGTATGCGTAGACTTCGGCTTCGTTAAGGCTATTTTTACACCCAGTATGTATAGATTTGTGTTTATGAATGAACCCATGATACAGAAGTATACCCAGTGTTTGACAACGTAGTTTATAAGAAAAATTAAAGATAAAATGTAACGGTTTTCGTGGGAAGTTGTGGTCAGTGCTTCGTTGCAGTGCTAAAAGGTTCTTATCAACTATGCTAAGGTACGTAACCGATAACACACTATTATTACGATAAGGACGTTGACCCATCGTCCTATACGCCAGGCGGTCGCGCGATCGTGCGATGCGATGGTGCGAATGCTCAATCAAATAACTTAAAGTATAAGATAACATGGTGTATTTACGATTTTGAATTGAACAATGTGGCTCTAAAAAGCTATCGTAAAAGTTTAAATTAGAAAATATTACTATCATTAAGATATTTGATTAAACATTCTTATGATCGCATCGCATCGTTGCGCGATCGCATGCCAGTTAGGACGACGCCTGACAGTGGAGGTTTACGGGCTCATAATCTTACTCTGCGTGCCAACTAAGAATAGTACTGTCAAGACGCCATTGTGTTCCGCAATACTCGTGCACTTCATTACCAAAGCGTAAGGTGTGCAAAAAAATAAATAAAGAAATTATACTCAGTTTAATTATTTTTAGTTCACTTTTTTGGTATTTCTAATCAATTTACGCCAAATTAATTACACAGTAATTATATTATTATTATGGCGACATATTAGGGTGACCAGTAGCATTTCGTGAAGTTAACTATATATTTTGGTACATTTCTTTAATGAATACTGTTTTCAAATATTATTAGTTTATCCAAAATAATCTATTTATGGAATTCAAGAAATAATATTTTATAAAAATGAATATAAATAATAATGAAATCTGTGAACTTAATTTTTTATTTTTATTTCACAGTTTTTTTGCTGGCCGTACTAATTTGACAGTTATCGTGTGAAGTTGTAGCAAGCGTGATCCTATTCTTAGTTGGCACGCATAGTAGATTCAAAGATATTTATTTTGCCAACTAAGTGTACATATAAGGTGTCCTTTTTCAGGCGTTGCAAAAAGGTTTTTATTTAAACTTTTATAAAATAAGTAAACAGCTGTTCTTCTCACATAAACATTTAAAAATAAAAATGGGCATAACTGTAGATCGTCGTACTGACTTTTTTATAAGCAATTTATTTATTTATCAACCCTAAACAAAAACAACTAACGCATAATAATTATTGGTTTCTTATCCTCCGTTCATCTTTTTTAATCTATTCGACTGCTTGTAGATGGTCTTGCGGACCGTTTCTACGTAACCGGGCAGTTATTGGCGAGACCTGAAGGGTCTCCAACCAATGGAGACGAGAGTATAAGACTTAACCTAAGCTAACTACTACTACTAACATCATGACTACTAGCAACAACAGCACTAAGGGCGACACCCTAATAGGACTCGGACCTCGGCTTAGGGCGTTGCTGGCGAGAGGACTGGTAGGGAGACAGCTTGATGAGAGCTGAATTAACGGTGTGAAATCTTCCATTCTTATTACTTCAAGGTTTTATAGCATTTTTATAGTAGGGGCCATTTGAGTATTACGTAAGCAGAATTTTAGTAATTTTTGACCCACCCCTCCCCCTTGTCAGCAAAAGTAAGCAAAGCTTTTACCCCCTCCTATGCTTACGTAAACATTGGTATATTTTTTTTTAATATGATCAGATTTCTTTATTATTATTCATGAGCAGCAGTTTTTAAATCCAGAACAATAAGTAAATAAATAAAAATTACTGACGTAATCATCATCTAGACACCCCCATCCCCCATGTTATCAAAAATAAGCTAAGCAAAGACCCCCTCACCACCCTTTTGTGTTTACGTAATACTTGAATGGCCCCGTAGTAGTAGAGCTCCTTGGGAAAGACCTCGTCCGGAAGAGTACTACCACCATACTATTTCTGCCGCCGAGCAGCATTGCTGTATTCCGGTTGAATGGTATGGGTGCCGGTGAAGATAAGGTGCGATTCCTCGGGACGCGGCAGACCACAGACGACAGTGGCAGTCGGCCGAAAGCAAATGCAGTCGGGCTTCAGTTGCCGTCGTATAGATTGCGAAGCCAGCAGCAGGCACTGCAGTTACGTCGCGGTATCTTTACATAGTATAAAACGAAGTCCCCCCCGCTGTCTGTCTGTCCCTATGTACCTATACTTAGATCTTTAAAACTAGGTACGCTACGGATTTTGGTGTGGTATTTTTTAACAGATAGAGTGATTCAAGAGGAAGATTTATATGCCCCACATTAGTATCTACATTGCACCCGTGCGAAGCTGGGGCGGGTCGCTTGTTACTTATAATTTGCGATTGTGTCTTCTGTCAACACGTCTATAATGTCGAGTTTCAACGGCAGTACTGTTTATGCGGGAGTGCCGTCTGCCGCTACGCGTCAAAACAAGTCACGATCTGTCGCGCGGCAGTTGCAGGCGTATGTCGGAAGCGGTCTCATACAAATTAATACTGCAATGTAATGCTGTCTGCCGTCGCGGCACATGCTGTCGCCGTCTGTCGCTGTCATCTGCCGCGTCCCGCGAAATCACACCTTTAGGCTGAGCATCCACCAGAGCTGTGCTAAGCTGCGTAGCGAGGAATGTGTTTTGTAAGCACCAATAGAATCACTTCATTTACCTAGCTTCGCTCTGCGCAGCTCTGGTGGATATGGGTCTAGCAGTGCGAGGTTTTTGTTCATACAAAACAAGCGAGAAATGTGTTGCGAGGAATGTGTTGTGTGGAATGTGTTGCGAGGAATGTGTTGCTAGGAATGTGTTGCGAGGAATGTGTTACGAGGAATGTGTACCGCTCCCGCCACACCACCCTATTCGATAAGAGTCCGCTACCTATCCTCGCACGGTTCATTTGTACACATTAACACATTACGCATTACACATTACCCATTCCTCGCACAGCTCTGGTGGAAAGGGTCACACCGTTACACATCCTCGCTACAAATTTTCGCAGCGCACATTTTCCTCGCACAGCTCTGGTGGATGCCCAGCCTTATAGGCACATGAGATTTCATAACTTTATTTCTAAGATTGGCAGCGCATCAGAACCCTCTTGGTGTTGTAGGTGTATGTAGTAATCATTTTCCATCAAGTGGGTCGTCGCGCGTCGGCTTATTTGCCAATCTATAACCTACATAACATAACATACTGTCCCACTGCTGGGCACGGGCCTCTTCTCGGAATGAGAAGGGTTTAGGCCTAAGTGCACCACGCTGGCCTGGTGCGGGTTGGCAGACTACACACACCATCGAGAACTTTATGGAGCCTTCTCAGGTGTGCAGGTTTCCTCACGATGTTTTTCTTTCACGGTTAACGCAAGAGTAATCAAATTCTGATCCGCACATGATTTCGAAAAGTCAGTGGTACGGGCGGGGATCGAAATCAGACCCTCCTGCATGGAAGGCAAGTGTTTAAACACTAGGTTATACAAGGTTAGTCGGAAAGGGGGTACTAAGCCGAAAGGGCGTTAAAGTACCCATAATAATGGATAACTTTTGTTCTACAACTTTCCCCAAAAGTCAACAGTTCAAGAGAAATAGCTGTTCAAAGATTTCATAAAAAGTACGCTAAATTCTATCTATCCTCAGCTATGATCAGACGTGTTTACATTTTACGTCATATTTGGGGTCACGGATTAGAAACTCCATTTTCTGAATTCATAACTAAAGCAGGGATGAAGAATTTTTGAAAAGAGTAAAATAAAAATAATTTTTCATAGAAAAAAAATTAATCAAATTTTAACACATTCTTTAAAACAATTATCAGTACCTAATACATTAAGTGGCCTGCGGCTTAGTACCCCCTTTCCGACTAATCTTGTAGAAGGTCCATCCAAAATACCTGGACAAACTTTTACACAGTGTTCAGTAAGTGTAACTGAACATATTATCTATCCAAAAAAAAAACGAAATCAAAGTGTTTTTTTTTTCTAACCAAAAATAAAAACGAAATCAAAGTGCTTTTTTTTCTAACCAAAAATAAAAATGAAATCAAAGTGTTTTTTTTTTTCTAACCAAAAATAAAAATGAAATCAAAGTGTTTTTTTTTCTAACCAAATTTTTTTTTTCATCTTTAATTTTACTTTTATTATAATTTTTTACATTTTTCACTTCGCTGTTTAGGTAAAATACGGCACGGAATTAGCGCGCGCCCCAATGGCGGTCGATGCATAAGAAATGGATGAGTTTATTCTTAGAGAGTAGGTATGTACATACAATTTAAAACATTATTATTTTTTGGTTAGAAAAAAAACATTTGGATCTCGTTTTTTTTTACATATATGTGATTAGTTAAACGTATTGGAAACTGTGTAAAAGTTTGTCCAGGTATTTTGGTTGGACCTTATACAATGTTAGTCGGAAAGGGGGTACTAAGCCGAAAGGGTGTTAAAGTACCCATAATAAGGGATAACTTTTGTTCTACAACTTTCTCCAAAACTCGATAATTTAAGAGAAATAGCTTTTCAAAGATTTCGTAAAAAATATGCTAAAATCTATCTGTCCATAGCTATGATCAGCTGTGTTTACAATTTAGGTCATATTTGGGGTCACGGATTAGAAACTTAATTTTCTGAATTCATAACTAAAGTAGGTATGTTTTTTTTAAAAAAAACTGAAATAAAAATATTTTTGCATGCAAATAAAAATTATCGAATTTTGAAATTTTAACACTTGCTTTAAAATAGTCATCAGTGACACTTTAGGGAGGCCCGCGGCTTAGTAGTAAACAAAAACTTACGAGCAAGCCCGTTGAATGACTCCGCTGATGTAGTTCTGCCAGTTAGAAGCGTCGACTGCAGCGATCAGCGGACCATGACTATACACCTGATGCACTATGGTATTTTCATCTAAGTTGCTGTAACATTAAGGGGGTTACTCGGATCAGTGAGTATAACTTTATTTATTTATTTATTAATCACCAACTTGCACTAACAGTGGTAAGACACCAAACATACAAGTTATAGGCTAATACAGACATGAAATTAAAATAAGACAAAACTAAATATAGACGCAATAATACAAAACTAAATGGAATTATACAAAATTAAATAGGATTATACAAATAAAATAGAATTATACAAAATTAAATAGGATTATACAAATAAAATAGAATTATACAAAATTAAATAGGATTATACAAATAAAATAGAATTATACAAAATTAAATAAAATGATAGTAGAATTATTAATAGTATTCAATTAAAATTAGTATACAAATATCAATATCAACAAATATCAATATACCTATATAGCAGCTATGGTTAACCTAATGCGATGGTGCTAGGTGCGGCTATGGACTCCAGGTATCGTGCAGCAGTAGTCAGGAATCTCAGCTCAGTACTAGCGAAAACATCTAAAGACTCGTCATATAGTAAAATGTTGTTTATATGCGTGAGGGCTACATACAACGAACTTGTTTTAAAGGTCGCGGACCTGATTTGAGGAATTGAAAAAAGGGGATAAACTGATTAACACAGGGCCGCATTTAGGACCCCTATACAGTGTGTAAACGAAATAATTACTTCAAACCTCGTGATGTACTGCTGACATAGATTAACGAGATACGTTTGGACTCAATAAAAAAAAATCAAGAAGTAAACATCTGTTCTTAAAGTGAGGCATTTTAGCGCCCCGATTGAATTGCGCGGCTAACGCTCGCCACGCGATCATTTAACTCGGGGCAAATCAAATCAAATAAAAAAAAAATATTTCACATAAACCAATACAGGTGCTTATGAAAAGTCGAATTTAGATGCACGGTTCCAATTAGTCGTTTCCTATGGAGAAGAGCCGGCAAGAAACTCCATGGTTACTCTTTTAAAAATAATATCTTTAACAATTACAGAGTACAATGATTTAGGATAGTGACAGAACAAAGGAGTCCTGACCACAAATGAGTAATGTAGTACAAAAATTAAGAAATAAAATAAAAACGGCGCTAAAATGCCACCTTAAGAACGCAATGTTTACTCTTCTTGTTTTTTTTATTGAATCCAAAAGTATCCCGTGCCGGGTTAATCTATGTCAGCAGTACATCACGAGGTTTGAAGGAATTACATGATTTCGTTTACATTCTGTAGAGGGGTTTGTGGCTAATTACTAACCGCGCGGATCGTACGATTTGCGAGGTTAAGCTGCACTTGTCGCGGTCTGTCCGTGGATGGGGTGACTGTTCGTTACACATCGAGACCCCTCCGTGCCTCGGAGAGCACGATAAATAGTCGATCCGGGTATCATACGAATACCTATGACCGTGGTTACAGTTGCCCGAAAGTCTGACAACCGGTCTAACTTTAGGATATCGGCTGTGCCCATTAACTGGATTGCGGAAGTCTGATGGCAGTCGCTCTGTGTAAAATACTGGTATTCAGCCGCATCTGGTTAGACTGGAAGCTGACCCCAACTTAGTTGGGAAAAGATTAGGCAGAACAGACCCCTAGGGTAGCTTGTGTTGCGATCTCTACTAATCGGGAGGTGAGGGTTAAATGGGCCGTGTTATTCAATAATGTGTCAACCCACGAAAATATTAATTTTGATTTAACGTCATCTAGTTGTTGTGGTAGGTCTACTCAACACCTTGAATAAATGTCCAGAACTGTAGTAAATTAAATAAAGCGTCTCTACCAAAAAAATCGTAATGCAGTTCGCGTTTTTTCAAGCATTGAGTAGATCTACCACAAGAACTAGATGGCGTCAACACAGAATACATATTTTTGTGGGTTGACACATTATTGCATAACACAGCTCAAATTATCCTGCAAAATTAGTTTGTAGAGGAATTTTATAATTCAAAGGCTATCCGCAGTCAGCAAGGTTGGTAGCGGGGCTGACTGCCCAGGGTCCACCCGACGTACTTGAATATCGTCACTCTTGAAGGGGTGTGGAACGATACTTTTTCTTCTCGTGTTGTTAGTGATTATTCAATTCAATTCTTTCTTACAACATCGATAATTAAATTAATAAATTAAAAATAAATCTTTGTTGCAAAAACTTGTAAAATTGTAACAATAGGTACTGGAAGAAGTCACTGACTCCTGAAACACAGGTAACTTAACCTAGCTCTGGAGTCAGGGTTTCATCATTATTTGTAACAGTTTTTGTCCATAAATTATTAAATATTATTAAGTGACTAGCCTGTTGTCAGAGTTTATGCCGCCCATGGGCCTCTGACTTGGCTTCACATGCCGTCGAGAAGTATCTTTCAAGCATACCGGTTTCCTCACGATGTTTTCCTTCACCGTTTTTAAGCAAGTGATAATTATACAATACGCACATGAATCCGAAAACTCGGAAGTGCGTGCCTTGGGTTCGAACTCGAGGCCTGTTGGCAGTCTGACGGTCACACCCCTAAGCTATCACTGTTGCTAGGCCCGATACTTACCATACAAATCCTAGTGAGGACCAATGGCTTTTTTTTAAGAAACTGAAGAAGATAACTTTTTAACAAAAATAAAACCGACTTCAAATTGTCTATCTCCGAAGTTCTTCATCAGATCTTCACCAAATTTAAATGGGACCACTTCGAAAGAATACTCTTTCAACAAAAAAATAATCACTAAAATCGGTTCACAATTATCGCGGAACAAACATACAAAAAAAAACATACAGTGGAATTGAGAACCTCCTTCTTTTTTGGAAGTCGGTTAAAAAGAGCTGTTATGCTTACCATCGGTACGCAAACCCCTTAAGCATCCTCCCGTTGTTTGGCTCCCTGCAGATTCCATTTACAAGGGTCAAGGGATACTTGTCTTCCGTAGTGATATTCAAATGCGTATTGCAGAGGTAATCCATGGCCATGTTCACACTACCACCGTTGCAACCATTGTTGTATGTTGAACAGTCAAGCAGTTCCTGGTGATGGAGAGAAATATGGAATTTATTAAAATTCTGAACGAATACCTGCCTCGTCGGGACGGTGGTGGCAAGCGCGACCGCTGATCGTGACGTCTTGTGTTCGATCCTCAGATCGGGCAATGTTATTGGGTGTTTCCGTGTGGAATTCCTCAGTAGCAGCTCAGAGTTTGGATTTGTGCCCGGTTAATGGCAATAGACTCGCCTCCTTTTACATGGGACTTTAAACAGAAGGGCGAAATGAGGGTGTCAATATCATGCCTGTATTCCCCGAAGGATTGGCAGATTTGTATAGTACCACCCCCATTTCGCCGTTATATTTAAGTCCCATGTCATAGGGGGCGAGCTTATTGCCATCAAACGGGCACAAATCCAAACGTCGAGCTGCTACTGAGGAATTCCACACGGTAACACACAATATCACTGTCTGACCTGGGGATCGAACCCAGGACCTCAAGATCAACAGTCGCGCTTGCCACCACTAGACCAACGAGGCTTTTATGCACCTTAACGGTTGATCAAGATGAGCTGAAACTCTACTTGAAGAAATGGTTCAAAAGATATTCGCGACTTAGTGGAACACTTTTATCTACTGCTCTGTCTAGGTTTTTCCCAACTGTCTTGGGGTCAGCTTCCAATCTAACCAGATAAGGCTAAACACCAGTATTTTACACGGAGCGACTGCCATCAGATCTCCACAACCCAGTTCCTGGGTTCTTCAGTTTTATCTACTGTTATATCTAATGAAGTTAATTTATTTCTAAGCTGAAATACTAGCAGTGATAGCCTAGTGGTGTGACCTTTGGACTGCCAAGTCATAGGCCTCGAGTTCAAACCTAAGGCCTCTGACTTTTCGGATTCATGTGCGTATTGTATAATTATCACTTGTTTAAAAACGGCGAAGGAAAACATCGTGAGGAAACCGGCATGCCTGAGAGATATTTCTCGACGGCATGTGAAGCCAAGTCAGAGGCCCATGGGCGGCATAAATTCTGACACCAGGTTAGTTACTAACAACACGAAAGGAAGAAGAAGCTGTAATAGGTACCTGTATGCTCCGATCCTCGTGATCAAGACCACGGATCGCCGCCATAGACTCCATTACTCCTACGATACTGAAGGCCCAGCACCCCGAACATAGCTTTTGATCCAGGACCGGCTTGACGACGCCTTTCGTACGCCTGCAAGAGCAGTTCAGTCAATCAGTCATTTTCAATACCATAGATGCACCAGGCCAGCGTGGTGAACTATGACCTAAACCCAAAGCAATGTCCAGGGGAGGGTTAAGGGGTACATCTGTGACGGGTGGTGGCGGACTGGCGTGGATTCGGGCCTATAAAAGGTCGGGCACGCTGCAGATCGGCTCTCGCGCCGCTGCAGTTGCCAAGTTAAGTGCTACACCTGCTTACGAAGACCCTGGACTCCTCGCATTGCTACGAACTACGCCCTGTTGATCTATTGGTAATTCTTATTAAAATAAATATAGTGTACGGTTAGAAGTGTTATATTCTTTTTCCTCCCGTAAGTACACGTCTGCTAATGTGCACATGCTTATCGAGGGTTGTGGTTGTCTCTTAAAGCCACCATAAAATGCCCCCCCCCCCCCCCCGAAACCTCAGACAATTAAATTACTTTCAAAATGTTTACACTCGTAATTGATTTTCTTGTTCAGTGCTCAACCCAAATTCCTGGCTACGGTCTCGCCTAAACCCTTCTCATTATGAGAAGAAGTCCGTGCCCAGCAATAGGACTGTAATGGGCTGATTATGCTTAGGTGAACCGGGCTGGACTGGGACCTCGGCAAGAAATCTTCGGCCCGGGCATTTGAGAGACGGTCGGCCCAAGCGATTAAACGGATGACGTTTTTTTTTAGGCGCTCCCCTCACTCTTTCTCCTGTATCTTGGGTGCATTTACAAACACAAACAATTTGCGGCTTCTTTTTCAAGCGATAGGCGATAGTTGGACGACCTTTTTTTTGACATTCCCCTCACTCTTTCGATTTCTCCGACTGTGTGACCGGCCCATCGGGCCCTTGCCCGAATTGCCCGTATGGCCAGTCCGGGTCTGAGGTATACCATACACTGAAAACCACCTTTCCATCCATTGTCGTAAAGACGGCTATGGGATTACGTTAGGAAGATGGACATTAGCGTATTCCGCTGTTAATAAAAAACCCCACCGTAACCACAGACAAAAAAAATACTTTTACTCAAAAATGCTTGTAATGTTGCCATTATTTTGACAACCTTCTTTGAGCAAATTCGACGTTCCTGCGCTACTTGAATAGGCGCCAGCAAAGTTGTATGGGATTTCATTGCTGGTGAGTTTTAGCCACCAGCAATTTCCTTTGAAAATCCATTATTGTCGAGTTTTGTTTCAAAAATAGTCTGGTGCAAAGTTTTTATTCAGAAATTGGCTGTATAGGTACAGGCAGCACAATCATTAAAGACTCGTAAAAAAAACTAAGGACCAGAGAAGAAACAAATCGTTACTCTAAATAAATTCTTACTATACTAATCTGGTTTTATTTAAATTACTCGCATTGTTTGAGTAAAGCACTATACAAGCCTAGGTCCGCAATGACTGCGCTGCTGGCCACGCTATGATGGCCTCGAGCTTAGTTTAGCTACGCTCTCGGCTTTCAAGCTGGTCATCATTGCAGCCCTTGCTGTCCGCGCTATAAAGGCCTCGATCTTCGGTCTCGGCCTTTGTGAGAGCTGCAATGCTGACCGCGCTGTGATGGCCTGGAGCTGCGCTACGCTGCGCTCTCGGCCATCATCAGTGCTGCCAGCAACACAGTCATTACATAACGCGGCAGTAATGTACTATTAAAATGTATACACTCGTTATTGTAATTAATTTTCTTCAAGTTCGGGGTTTAAACCACCACTAATCCCCCCACCCTCGAAAAAAAATTCCTAGCTACGGCCTTCTAGAAATAGGTAAATACATACCAATCAAATGATGAAGGTAGGTCGTCTCCATATCTGGTCGTTGATACGTCAAGATCGTGCACCTCGCAAGACCTTACCCTGGACTGGCAAGAACTTATGGTGCCTGGTTTTAACAGCATACGCTCGGCAAATTCTTGCTTCGACATGTCGGAAAACTTTGTTAAACCAAACACTGTGTTTCCTTCCAACTGGTTCAACTTCGCTATATCCTTCAGAGAAGCCTGAAATTTAACAAAATATTCATGGTTTTTTATGTAGTAAGTTGGGACTCAGGCTGGTGACAGCACACCTGGAGTTAAGTGGATAAGTACCTACCTAAGGAATAACATAACATCACGCTTGTATTCCCCGAAAGGTTCGGCAGAGGTGTTTTAGTACACCCTCGTTTCGCCATTATGTTTAAGTCCCATGTAATAGGGGGCGAGCCTATTGCCATTAACCGGGCACAAATCCAGATTCCGGGTTGCAACTGAGAAATTTCTAATGGAAAATCACAATAACACTTTGCCCGGCCTGGGGATCGAAGCCAGTACCCCATGCTCAGCAGTTGCGCTTGCGACCACTAGATCAACAAGGCAGTATCTAAGGAATCTTCATACGAAATAACTGTCCTACCCCAAACTCGCGTTAAGTAGTTGTTTAGAGTTAAACACGACTTGCGCACGGTTTAAATGTACCAAAAGCATAATTAGACACAGTCTGAACTACTTAGGCTGGGGTTCACCAACATTAAATCTCTGGTTAAACAACGATTTACTTTAAAAAAACCAGGCCATAATTTAAGGTAAACGGTTGTTTGACTAGTGAATTAATGATAAATGATTTTTATTTCTGTAAATCAATCTGTTACAGACACCATACAAGGTTAGTCGGAAAGGGGGTACTAAGCCGCGGGCCACTTAATGTATCACTGATGATTGTTTTATAGAAAGTATTAAAATTACGAAATTTGATAAAAAAAATATCCATTAAAAAATATTTTAATATTAGTTTAGTAGTCCCTGCTTTAGTTACGAATTCAGAAAATGGAGCTTCTAATCCGTGACCCTAAATATGACCTAAAATGTAAATATCTGATCATAGCTGAGGATATATAGAAATTAGCGTATTTTTTATGAAATCTTTGAACAGCTATTTCTCTTAAATTAATGACTTTTGGGGAAAGTTGTTGAACAAAAGTTATCCATTATTATAGGTACTTTAACACCTTTTCAGCTTAGTACCCCCTTTCCGACTAACCTTGTATAATGTTTTTTTAAGACTAGATGGCGCCGGCATTTCCTCTCTGACTAGCTCTGAGAAGAAAAGCCGAAACAAACTCAGAGATCAAGGTCTCTTTTAAAGTCTAAACATTGTGGTATAAAAACTATGAGAGTGTAACAATGTAGGGCTACGTCTGGAATAGCCTTTTGAGGAAAGTGCCATAGCAGGTTTGAGTTGACCTGTCCTAACTGACGGCACGCATGCATCAGCCATCGTGTAGCTCAAACCTTATTGGTGTGGTGAACACCAGCCTCAAGATGTTCTTAACCTTCAAAGAATAGGTATGTAGTAGGTACACCAAAAAAGTAACTTACCTTAAAATTCTCGAACCTTCTCCCATACTCCTCACCGTAGTAACGTTTATTAAAATCTTGTAAATAACTATTAAATTTCAACTGGTACACATCTAACACCTCTGGTTTTTGATTATACATCAATACTCTGTTAGTTACTTTGTTATATATGTTTAAAATGAACAACATTTCTACGGATATATACACTATTAAAAGTAAAACCAACCCCAATAATATAGGATAATACATATTTCTTATTTTTTTAGTTTACTAATATAAATATTTGTACAAGCGTTATGTTGGTTCGGTAGTAGCTACTGTTAGTACGTAATTTTCCTGTAGAATATTTCCAGTGTGTATGTATACAATTGATTATGAGGTTAATATTATTTTTATCCTTGTGGTATGTATGTAACTATTACTGTGACTCAGTATGGCATTGTTTAGCAATTATTTTTATCGCGTTATCGAAGTTGATAGACGCGTACACACATCAAAAAAAGTTTGCGATCACTAGCATAAGCTGATATAATTTTTTAAATTGAACTTTATCAAGAAAAATTCTTTGTTGTGTGTTTTCTTTAAATAGAAATACCCAGTTTGAAATTAAAAAATAAAACTTTCTTATTTTTTATAAAAAAAATTGAGTAATTAATCATAATGTAATTGTAACAGAAATTTGATAGAAAGAAAAAGACTAACCAAACTTAAACAACAATTTATTAATAAAAGGTTTATGTTCAATATAATATAACTCCTCCCCTGGCTCGAACACATGCGAAGATCCTCCTGGGCATGCTGAGAATCAAGTTATCCAGCATTTCTTGGGGTAACCTGTCCCATTCTTGAATAGCGGCTTCCCTGAGCTCTGGCACTGTCTGGGGACGTGACTGACGGTTCCAAACAGCTCGCTTAAGAGCATCCCACGCGTACTCTATTGGGTTTAAGTGAGGCGAGCCAGCAGGCCAGTCTAACCTTGTGATGTCGTATTCTCGGAGAGCAGCATTGACTCGTTGAGCTCGATGGGCGGGCGCATTATTATCGACCAGTACAAATTGGTGCTCATGGTTTACTCGGAATTCCATCAATAGCAACTGCTCTGTACATGTCTGCTGTCATGAAGCCTCGATACGGGATCAAAGGCGTTCTAGCTCCAATCATAATATCACCCCAAAAGGACACCGATTTCCCGCCTAGCTGAACTGTTCCAGTCGCAGTTCTTTGCCTTTCACGGTCTCCTGGTCTTCTCCAGACACGGACACGTCGGTTATCTGGATGAGTACTGATTCGCGATTCGTCAACGAAGAGACAGTTTTGCCAAATGTTTTCTTCTTCATTTTGCCGAAGCCTAGCCCACTGTAATCTCCGTCGTTGATGTTGCCGGGAATTCAGAGGAGCTCGCCAAGACCTCCGTGCTCGTAATCCAGCCTGGTGCAAGCAATTACGAATGGTTTCAGTGCTAACTTCAAGCCCAAAGGCGGCCCGAACTTCTGCTTTTATTTTAGTGGCGTTGATTGTTGGGTCACGGGCTGCCAGCAATCTAATATAGCGCTTTTGGGCAGCAGTCAAAACAGTTGGGCGACCACTGCGGGGTCGGTCAGCTAAATTACCCATCCCGTGGTACGCCTGCAACGTGGTCACGACACAGGATTGGGATATAGCAACTCTGCGTGCTATTTCTCTCGTGGTGTATCCTTCTTCCCTCAAAGTTACTATTCTTGCTCGTAAAACTTCTGATAATCCTCTTGGCATTTTTCTATCACAACTTTCCGCAAAATCTATTTTAAATCCGTTAAAATTGACTAAATCAGATGTCTGAATGAGCGTAAGCTAGGACTAGCCTTTTTATATGGAAAAACAATTAAACTGTTTTATGTTTTAAATCTATATTTTTAAATAAAGAATCTAAAAGAAGAAGAAATCATAATACACTCTTTTGCAAAAAAAACGGGCACCTAACCAAAGAACCAATTTTTTTGTTACTATTAGTTTGTTTGATAATTTTAGGTAGTTTTATTCTCAGAATTTTGTAAATTAATTAGCGAGGCATGGTTATCGTCAGTTTTATCGTAACATTTTGGTTAAATTATTGAGAAATAATGTTTTTTTTTTTTTTTTTTCTTTGTTTAAGAGCTTAGTCAAACAAGACTATGTCGCTCCATTGGACCTACACTTACTTTAAAATACAACATATTATAAAAATATAAAATATACATATCACTGAGACCGTCGTCGCATACCCACTTCAACAATATTGTATAATAACTTTGCCAATTCAGACAGTGGAAATGCTAAAATACTGTTACAACCTCCAATATTTTTAAAATCTGTAACTTTTCTCAATATAACATATCTTACGTCCTCGTTCCGGACACACTCCACCATAATATGCAAGACATCCTCTACTATTCCACATTCCGAACAAAGCAGAGATGGTACTTTTTTCATTAAGAAAGCAAACTTATTAAGTGGAATGTGACCAGATCGAAGTGTAAAGGCTGGTGTTAAGGTATTTCTATTTAAAGTGCATTTTTCAAACCACGGGGACTTCCAGGGTTCATTTTGTAATGTTCTGTACCATACCTATACCTTTCTCCACCGATCGCTCATCAAAGTGCACTTTCCACAGTTCAAAACAGTGTTCTTTAACTAAGTGAATAAAATCAGTGAAGAAAGGCAACATATTAATAGCTACGCCATCGCAAGAAGCTTGTCTTGCTAATGTATCCACTCTCTCATTCCCTGTCAAACCAATATGTGAAGGGATCCATTGTAGGATGACTTCTTTTGAATTGGCCTTCAGCTCAAATATTGTTTTGATGATACTGTAGGCGATCGGAGTGCCTCTTAAACAAGAGGTGCATCGAGCCAAGTGTTGTAGGAAACTTTTCGAGTCGGATAAGATAACAAATTTATTATAATCTATTGATTTAATGTAAGATAATGCCTCAGAGATAGCAATTAATTCCAGATACATGATGGACATATTGTTGTAAAATTTAAATTTCATAAATTTGTCTATTTGAGGGTCAAAGAATGCAACCCCCATAGACCCATGATGGATACTAACTTTGTCTTTAGACCCGTCGGTAAAAACTTTGTAATGTGATGAATACTGATTTTCCAGATATAAAGAACAAGTGTATCTGAGATTAGTCATGTGATATTTTCTTTTAGCCTGATTTATGCCTTCAATTATATGTATAACTATATTGCTCAATTCGTACCAATTAATCCAATAATCCAATGTGTACATATCCAGATATTCCGCAGAATGTAAGTTGATATTTTTAAATTTTAAAAACATTTGAATTATAATCGGAATCTGTTTACACCTCCAGTATCTACAAGAAGTAAGCGAGTTTAATTCACTTACAACATTTATTGTAACGTTATTAGATGATGACATTGATCTCAACAAAAATTTTCCAGCAAGAAATATTCGACGAATTCGTAAAGACTGTAAACAAAGTTCGCTCTCCATCACATGGATGGGCGTGCTTTTAACAAAACCACCGATAATACGCATGGTTTGATTCTGTAGTTTGTCTAATTTAAATAAATTTGAGTGGCAGCTACTATCATATAAAAAACTACCAAAGTCCAATCGACTTCTGATAATCGAAATGTAAAGTCTTCTTAAATGTTTAGGGTGAATACCCCATCCAGACCCGGCCAACACTTTAAAAATATTTAAGAACTTATGTGATTTCTCAAACAATTCGTTAATATGTTTGGTCCATCTCAACGAACGATCTAACCACATGCCTAATTACCTCACATTAGCTACTTCTATACTCTATCGTGATTCTAATATTATTTCTGTTAGTACTCTTTTTAAATACACATAATTTGCTTTTTGTAGAAGATGCATTTAGACCTAAATTTTCTAATAACCTTTCTAAAATGTCTAATGAACCTTGGAGGGAAGTAAGAGCATTTTCTACATTTTTATCAGAAACATACAAAACAAAATCATCGGCGTACTGGGAAACAAACACACTATGTATAGCATTGCAAACATTATAAGTTGCAACATTAAATAATAATGGCGACAATGGGTCGCCCTGTGCTAAACCTAGACCAGTATATCGACTGATGAAACCTTGCTCATGCCTAATTTTTAAGTTTCTTACGATTAGGAAGTTCCACAAGTAATTGCATATTTTCAGGCCAACACCAACTTTATCTAAAATTCCAAGTAATGAACATATATTAATATTTATAAATATACAATAAAATATTTAGTGTTAATTCCGCGAAAAAACAGTTGATCAAGCCTGAATGCAGTATGCAGCACCGCCCTCCCGCCCGCAAATATATGCAAATGCAGAAGGTGCGATTAATAACATGCAACACACAAGCAAAACAAACCGATACGACACGTGTTTCGCCCCTCCACGGGGCATCCTCAGGTGATGTTGACTCGTCGACCGCTTGGACGCGTGATTCTTTTCAAGTGAGATGGTAGGCATTGATAACGCCTATAACAATATTAATATATATATATATATATTAATATTGTTATAGGCGTTATCAATATCCAAGAAACACGCTAGAGTTACCAAATCTTTGGAGAAACCTACTTGGATCCTTGTAACCAGTCTAGCCAAACTGTCTAAACAAGATTTAGATTTTCTAAAGCCTACCATCTCACTTGAAAAGAATCTATTGTTTTCAAAATACCACTCCAGCCTCCTGTTAATAACCGAATGGAATATTTTGCAAACACAGGACATTAAACTAATTGGACGAAGAGACGAAACTAGCGAGGGATCACGACCAGGCTTAGGGATTGGTATTACGCAAATGTCTCGCCATTGTATAGGTATGAAACCTGTAGATAGAAAAATATTAAATAATGAGAGTAAAACACTTTTGCCATTTTTAGGTAAGTGTTTTATCATGGAAAATGATATGTTATCGCATCCAGGCGCTGTGTCGCTAGCCTTAATGCAGGTCTCTAATTCATTTGTGGTGATGGGAGATCCTAATTTAAAATTACAAGAGTTAAAAATTGGTTTAGAAGGACAAACATACGGGGGACATAAACTAATTAATAACGATTCACATTTGTTTTTATCTATAAAAGAATCTTGAAATTTATTTCCTTTTAACCATTTCATCTTCCTCCACATTTCACTAGCAGATGAAACCTCGTCCAAAGAGTTACAAAATTTGTGCCAACTATCGGATGATGCTCTTCCATGATGAACTATCGGATGATGAGAGTCCCAAAAGCTAATTGCTTTTGGGACTCTCTAATACATTCCTTAAGGGTTTTCAGGTTTAAGGGGGTAGGATTTTTCCTGAATTTTGACAGTGCCAATCTTCTTTTAGCGACTGAATGAGATAGGCTGGGAGTCCACCAGGGTTTTGGGATAAACTTGTTAGAAGGGTTTAAATTAATCTTTATGAAAGGTATGTGGTCACCTGCAGCTTTATTGATGTGATTGACAAAATTATAATAAATAAGTTGAGGCTCTCCAATTAAGGCGAAATTTGAAAAGGTATTTTTAAGATAGGTTTCATAGGCGTTCCAGTCGGCTAATTTAAAGTTACGTTTCTTAGAAAATTTTGGATTATATAAAATAGAAGAAGAGATATTAGTTACAAGATGGTCGCTCCCTAGGGATTCATTGGTCACCTGCCAGTTAAAGAAACATGCTATATCAGAAGTGGAGAAAGATATATCAGGGGAACTTTGTTGTAAGTTACCTGCTACCAAATTGATACGAGTATGACTGCCGTCGTTTAGAGAGACTAAGTTGCAATCAATTATAGAATTGTATATCTGAGAGCCTCGAACGTCAGTTTTATAAGACCACACAAAATGATGCGCATTAAAATCCCCTAAAAATAAGGTTTTGCTATTAAACTCAGAAAACCAAAATGTCCCAATCAGTTCGACGAGTATGTACTCATTGCGGACAGTAAATAGCAATTACGTTGTCAATACGCCTACAGTTAAAAATCTTGACGTGTAGTATCTGTATATCTTCGTTGGGATGTACTATAGCGCATAACTGAGCTTTAATAGATTTATATGTACAAATGCAAACACCCCCATAATTGTCTTCTCGGTCATTCCTAAACATATTATAATTGTTCATTTTAAGTCGGCTTTCAGGTTCCAACCAGGTTTCACTTATCACAGCTATATGAATTTTATTTTGATTTAACAATTGTTCAAATACTAATCGTTTTGGTCTTAAACTCTGCGCATTCCACTGACATACGTTTATGACGACAGTCCCATTATCATTATTACTGTTAGCCATTTTGTGAATTAAAAGTTATATCAAATATCTTCTTAAATATTGAAAAATCATTAAAGTTTTCCATAATAGCTGATACACACCATTCTACAGTTATACTTATAATTTTTTTTATTTTTTGGGAAAAGCTACATCTCTCTGAAATGATTATTTGTTTGATTTTGTTAATTAGTGATTCAAACGACTTATTACTAGAACACGACTCTGCATTTGATTGTTTGGTGCATTCATGTGTTTCGGAAATATTATTGATAAGAGTGTCATTTGTACTCCCAACTCCGCGGCGGCGGCGACGACTGTCCTCAGTGCTTGTGTGTATACCGGCGAGCGTACACCTCTCATTAACCGCTATGTGTGTCTCCGACGACGATGACTCATTGTCTTCATACACATAAAAGTTGTGGCCTCACAATTAGGGTGGTTCTTACCGCATTTGGGACAAATTATTTTAAGAGATGGACATAATTTTATCGTGTGTCCAAAGCGCCAACACCGAGAACATTGTGTTACCGGAAAAACATATGGCTCCACTGTAACTCTCACATTAAATATCTTAATAAATGAGGGAGGGAACTTCCCTTAAAACATATACGAACGGTTTCGCTTTGTAGCCACTCTGACTCAGAATTTCTACGATTAAGTCTTTTAACAGATAGAATCTCAGACTCATTACAGCTTTTAACGCAGTTCAACAGCTCAGTTTCAGATAAATCCACATCTATATCTCTTATGATGCCATACGATGAATTAACTTCCCACGTCTTCTGAATTCTCCAATCTTTTTCTTTAAGATTATGACATGAAATTAACTTCTCTGCACTAATTTCGTCATCAAAGCTGACAATAACTTTAAAAGCGTTAATGTATTTCACACCACTAATTCCGAGTATGTTTTCCGAATCAAAAAGTTTGGCCAGTGCAAACTGTTTTGGTAACTTATCCATACTTGAAATACATATATCTATCTTTTCAATTTTCCTTCTTTTGTCTCTTGTAACTAATGTCCAATTCTCGTCCTCAATCAAACCACGTTCTCCTGTATTGTGTAAGTTCTCTTCATTGTTAAACTGTTGTATATCAACTCCTGTTATGTCTTCTTCATCCATATTATGTTCTTCCATACTAATATTATCAACAACGTCCCTGTCATCCTCAAGTGCACTTTCACTCATATTACATACGGCTCAGTATCGTAAGACACGATAACATCGACTGCGAGCGAACTCACCGTCGATAACCGGTTGCTATGTAGTAAACAATTATCAGATGTAATTAATAATTTACTAAACACGTCCTAATCACCCGGAGAGAGAATGGACACTGAGAGAAATAATGTTAAAGTTCCAAGCGCTAGTACCTGCACGCTAAGTAAAAATTAAACACGTTTCTTTTTTTTGTTTTTTCTTTAATAAAGTAAAAGAAGATAAAAGTTTAGTATGGAGTGTGACCTCCTCTTGCTGAAATCACAGCTTGCTTTCGTCTGGGCATGCTAGCGAGTATGTCTCTTATAGTTTCTTAAGGAATACGTTGCCACTCTGCGGTAATCACATTCTTTAGCTCTCTGATGATCTGCGGAGCCGGCTGCACTGATCTCACTCGTCGCTTCAGAACGTCCTAGACATGCTCTATGGGATTGAGGTCAGGGCTTCGAGCTGGCCAATCCAAACGACGAATACCGACCTCTAGCATATACGCTTCCACATTGCCAGACCGGTGGGCGCGAGCGTTGTCGTCCATAAAAATTGGTTTTTCGCCGAGAGCGGCCAATGCGGGTTGTGCATGAGGAATTAGAAATTCCGTTATGTATCGGTGTGCAGTCAGTGTGCCGTTTTCGATAAAGGCTAACTCCGTACGATTCAACGAATTTATTCATGCCCAAAACATAACAGAACCCCCACCATAAGGTGTGATTTCTTCAAAACATGCCTCTGCAAAGCGTTTTCTTCGTTTTCGTAGCACTCGCCGACGTCGGTCTTCACCGTACAGAGATATCCTGGCTTCATCGGAGAACAATATCCTATCCCAGTCGTCTTAAGTCCATGACACACAATTTCGAGCGAAGCTAAGCCTAGCAACTCGGTGCTCACGGAGTAATTTAGGGCCGTGGGCCGGGCGACGACCGCGTATATTGGCAGCGAGAAGCCTCCTCCTGACCGTCCATAGACTAATTTGCACATTTCTTACTTCTTCGAGGTTGTTTTTGAGGTCCACATACGAAGATTTGCGATTTCTCAACGCTTGACTCGCCAGAAAACGATCATCCGGTGGTTCGGTACATGGCTTTCTTCCAGGACCAGACCTTTTCTTGACGGAACCGGTCTCTTGATACCGCTTCCAGGTCCTTTGGACTGACGAGCGACACACATTTAGCCTCTGAGCCACGAAGCATTGGCTGCAACCTTCATCAAGCAGCGCAATTTTTTTGCTGGCTTTTATCACTTTATCCACCATTTTCGAGACCACTCAACAGCAATAACAATACTTCAAAATGTCAAGGAAATTAAAAAACTCAATAAACATTGAGTTAAAGTTATTTAGAGTCGATATTAACTTTCGGGAATTCGCGCCACAAAATGTAGTAAAAAGTTGTTTTCTTTAAAAACCAGCCTCAGTCAAAAAATTGAATTTGGAACGTTCTGTTTTAAACACCAAGGTACTTTTATGACCATCCAGTCACATGTTCAAATGATTAAAACCTTTTACGTATTGTATTTTTTCCAGGCAGGAAAAAATTCAAAGCCGCCCGTTTTTTTTGCAAATGAGTGTATAATCTACAGTAACAAAAAAAAATTTTTCAAAGTCATCGCAAACTTTTTTTGATGTGTGTACGCAGACCCTCTTCTTATTTACAGAAACCGACAAAAAAACGTTAATAAATAACATTTTAAAAGTTAAAAATAATAATCTTCTTTACATAGTAAAAAACAAAGTCGCTCCCGCTGTCTGTACGCTTACTATGCGTGCCAAATAAGAATAGCTCTGTCAAGACGCCATTTTGTTCCGCAATACTCGTGAACTTCATTAGCAAAGTGTAAGGTGTGCAAAAAAAAAATTAAGAAATTATACTCAGTTTAATTATTTTTAGTTCACTTTTATGGTATTTCTAATCAATTAGGGAAAGGGGGATTTAAGAGTCGTAGCATGTGGCGTTCTATAGTTTTTGCCTACCCCCATGGGAAAAAGGCGTGAGTTTATATTTGTATGTATGTCTAATCAATTAACGTCAAATTAATTACACAGATATGGCGACATATTAGGGTGACCAGTAGCATTTTGTGAAGTTAACTATATATATTGGTTCATTTCTTTAATGAATACTGTTTTCAAATATTATTAAGTTATCCAAAATTATCTATTTATGGAATTCAATAAATAACATTTTATAAAAATGAATGTAAATAATAATGAAATCTATGAATAAAAAGATATAACATTTTTTTTTCATAGTATTTTTTTGCTGGCGGTACTAATTTGACAGCTATCGTGTGAAGTTGTAGCAAGCGCGATCCTATTCTTATTTGGTACGCATAGTAGATCTTTTAAACTACGCAACGGATTTTAATGCAGTTTTCTGCAATAGATAGTGATTCAAGAGGAAGGTTTATATGCCCCACATTAGTATCTACATTGCACCTGTGCGAAGCCGGGGCGGGTCGCGAGTTACTTAATAATTTCAAAGATTTTATTCTTCTTCTTCTTTTCGTGTGGTTAGGCTCGATTTTACCAACGTCGGATAGCGTTTATCCAAGGAATAAGACAGACGTGTTGACAGAATTTCTATACGAAAGCTGTCAAAACGTCAAATTTATTCCTCGATTAAAGTTATTCGACGTTGGTGAAATCGAGCTTTATTAGTGACAAACCTGGTGTCCGAGTTTATGCCGCCCATGGGCCTCTGACTTGGCTTCACATGCCGTCGAGAAATATCTCTCAGGCATGCCGGTTTCCTCACGATGTTTTCCTTCACCATTTAAAAGCAAGTGATAATTATACAATACGCAGATAAATCCGAAAAGTCAGAGGTGCGTGCCTTGGGTTCTAACTCAAGATCTCTTGGCAGTCCGACGGTCACACCACTAAGTTATCACTGCTAGTTGTTATTCATAATAGTGAAAATAAAAGATAAATAATGGAATCAGGCGTTAGTTTGCAGAAATCAATGACATACAAATATACAAACCAATATGACATGTTGTATCGGGTTGGGTTGTTTGTTGCATTTTATTAATCGCACCTTCTGCAATTGCATACACAAGGTTAGTCGGAAAGGGGGTACTAAGCCGCGGGCCACTTAATGTATCACTGATGATTGTTTTAAAGAAAGTGATAAAATTATAAAATTCGATAAAAAAAAAATACCAAGAAAGAATATTTTTATTTTAGTTTTTTCAAAAATTCTTCATCCCTGCGTTAGTAATTAATTCAGAAAATGGGGTTTCTAATCTGTGACCCCAAATATGACGTAAAATGTAAACACGTCCGATCATAGCTGAGGATAGATAGAATTTCGCGTATTTTTTATGAAATCTTTGAACAGCTATTTCTCTTGAACTATTGACTTTTGGGGAAAGTTGTAGAACAAAAGTTATCCATTATTATGGGTACTTTAACACACTTTCGGCTTAGTACCCCCTTTGCGACTAACCTTGTATTTGCGTGCTGGGGGGCGGTGCTGTATATGCATCCAACCTTGATCAACTATTCTGGCGGAATTAACACTAAATATTGTAATTGTATACAGCGCCAACCCGAAGACCTTGATTAGGGTAGAACGAGATTGTCTTCAACGCCGTCGACGCTTTCGCATCACATAAATTGTATTTCAGATTGTTTATTAGATAAAAATTACCAACTTTTACAAAAATCTACTTTTGACGCCTCTTGCCTCCAGGCGCCTAGAGCGAGCGCTCCTCTCGCTCTACCCAGGGCCGACTGGTGGTATATTTCTATTCATAATAGTGAAAAAAAAAACCAAAAACAAAAACCCCGTATTTTGTTCTCTTTTTCTAATCGGAAAAAGCATACGAAAGTAGTTTTTTTTCCTCTTTTCAGTATTTGTAATAATTATGTGCTCTTAGGGCAGCAGTCGGCAACACGCGGCCCGCGGGCCAAGTGCGGCCCGTGGACATCTTACCTGCGGCCCGTGAATGTTTTGTAAATCTATACAAATATTATAAAGAGGAAAGATTTGTATTTTTGTATGTAACTAATAAACTTAAAAACTACTGGACCGATTTCAAAAATTCTTTCACCGTTAGAAAGCTACATTATCACTGAGTAATATAGGCTACGGGCGGAGCCGTGAGGACACAGCTAGTAAGTTATAAACATCAAAATAAATGCATGAGCGAACCGCGATCGACCGTATAGTGTGAATCCAGCCTTAAGAACGCGCTTCGCTCTGCCCCCTTTAGTTTATTTTGCCACCTTGTGGCCCTTGCCAGCCAAAAGGTTGCCGACCGCTGTCTTAGGGTAATTATCTATAAAAAAAAAGTCATTGTATATAAAACAACCTCTTTATATATTTAAAATATAAACATATTTTTTAAGGCACTTGGTTTGGAGGGCTATATAATATGTTGTATACATAATGGCATCCATTCTGTTGAGTATCAACTAAAAGTAACTAAAAATATTCCTATCTTTTACTTACTAGAAAAAGATGGCATTAATTAGAACTGTCAATCTGCCTGACCTAAAATTTCCAAAAAGAGTTTATAAAAGTCCCTAGCAAAACTGAATGAGTGGGTCGAGGAACTTCAAGTATACCTAGTCTATCTATAGTATACATAGTCCACCAAGAAGAACATAGTCTGCTTAGTTGTCGGCAATAAGATTGACAAGCATATAATTTTGGAACCCAGTGGATAATATCAGCAAGGACACTGGGTCACCCGCGCGACAGCGCAACAAGTATTCCCAAGGAGGGTTGATGTCAGGCAGGCGGCCGGTCATAAAACAATAAGCCAAAACCTCTAACAACATGGATTTATGAAATACATGTTGTGCCGACCCCACCTAGTGGGATAGGATAAGGGCAGGAAGAAGAAGAAGAAGATTTAATAAAAATCCGGTGAAGTGCCACTCTAACTCGCGCATAATAAAAAGAGAAAAACTCATTGGCGCTTATTACAAAAAGTGGTTTAAACCAAGACTAAGGTAAACCCAGATTTATAATATACCCATCACTTGCTAACGTCATATAACAAAAAGAGATGGAGCTATTTTAAAACCGAGGTTTTTCTTAGTCCATCTCTTGTAATAAGGGGGTTTTTATTTGTGTAATATGAACTATTATAAAGTCAAATTTGAAAGTCTTGTCATATATTATTATTTTTGAAATAAAGCCTGAACCTAAATCGTAAAAAATTGCCATATTTTAGTGAACTCTTGTCTAGGAACTCCTCTAGGGATTTGTTTTTTTGTATTTTAAATTATTTACCAAGATTTACGTCACAACAAAACATAGTTTGTTAAACTTTCAACTGGCTTCCTCTTAGTGTTCGGCCAGAATGGCAGCGCGGTGCGAGGAGCGGCGCGGTGCGGGGAGCGGCGCGGGTGCGGGAACGCGCGCGATTTGCCTGTCCGCAGTGGAGCGTGGCTTCGTTCTGAGCGTTGTCGTGTCCAGTGTTTGTCAAAATATAATATGGATGAAGAAGACTTATTTTTACTGGAAAATTCTTACTAAAAAACGATGTTTCGACATCCACAGTGCTTGAATAGCACTTATTAATTCTTCAACATTTAATTTTAAAGACGCCATCACAACAACGCGCGTGGTCAGCTTGAACTACACTGGCCTGCAAAAATAAGTATCACACTTTAAAAGTAAATATCATTAAAAGTGTAGTACTTATTTTTGCAGGCCAGTATAGTTTGAGATCCCCCGCTCCCGCGCGGGTTGTCGCTTACCGCCCGCGCTCTCACTGCGGCCACTTGTATGACCGACCTATGGCGTGAGCTACCCGCGCGCTCCCCGCGCCCGCGTGCCCGCGCCGCTTCCCGCGCCCGCGTGCCCACTATGGACACTCAAATGAAATTCTTCTGTTTGTTCCGCGCCCGCCCCGCGCCCGCGTTTGCAGTCTGGCCAAAGGCTTACTGTTGCCGAGACATTCCCTTACCTACACACGGACTGTCCCGTTGGCACACAGTACAAAACTCTAAAAATCTCATCATTTTCTTGTTTCAATTATTAATAAGAGATAGCAATATTTTTAAGTTAACAGAAACCCAACACAATCGGTGCCAATATCAATTTATTATGAGTATTATTTATATTAAAACTAAACAATTTATTACTATAAGATTTAAGTTCCTGTAACATAACATCACGTCTGTATTGCCCGAAGGGTTGGGCAGAGGTGTATAGTAACACCCTCATTTCGCCGTTATGTTTAAGTCCCATGTAATAGGGGGCGAACCTATTACCATCAAGCGGGCACAAATCCAAACTCCGGGCTGCTACTCAGTAATTCCACACGGAAAAACCCAATAACACTGACCGACCTGGGTATCGAACCCAGGACCTCACGAACAGCAGTCGCGGTTGCCACTACTCGACCAATGAGGCAGTAAATTAAGTTCCTGTACTTATTTTAAAATGTACCACTTAACAACAGTTGCCATAATCTATAATATCATTATCACAAACCACAATAACAGGGAAATACAGCGACCACTCGTAGTATATGCCAATACCCCCCACCCTCCCTCTATAGTTTTCACGTAGTAATCATAAATCTTCCTCTTAGCCTTTTCCCAATTATCTTGGGGTCACGTAGTTTGGGTACGTTCCCTTATTATGATTTCGGTACCGAAAACCATCGAGTGATGAATGAATCATGCTATTGAAACATTGATGCTATCTGGGGCCTCATAGCGTAGGACAGGGTGGGGCGGCGGTTCAACAAATAAAACCCTTATTTATAAAGGTAACGTTACTGAAATATACAGTTTTGCATCTTCAAAGTCTACTTTTCGGTACCGAAATATATTTAAGTAGCGAAATGTTCCGGTAACCGGGATTTACGGGTATGACGTCATATCTTATTTGAAAGTAATCTTAATTTTAGGGTTATTCAGTCCCTATTTTCAACAGTGCATTGCCTGCCAGATATTTCGGATATAAAAAATATAACATAGTATTCACATGATTTTTCAATAGGTACCTAAATATTCGAGTATTTAACTACAATCTTTTTAAACGACTGAGTTAATCTTACAGTTACTATAACAGCTGGGGCATTGTTCGAAAAATATTAACAAAAATTGAGAACGTCATTAGCATCATCCCAAAGTTAAAAATGCAGATGTTTAATACTATAATTATGATAATGAAAACTGAAACTATACCGCTGCCGTCGAGCAATAAGACAAGAATAAAAACAATCTGACAATACTATAACGTTAAAAACCCGGGAGAAGAATGATTTGGTAAAATAATGTTAAAAAATTTCGAAGATTCACCCAGCTCCAGTCAGCACTACTACTTAAAATTATTGAGTATACTTATTTTAAAGTAGGTGACTTACTACTAATCAAATAAAATATATAGATGTACATACTTGTGCGTGTATGACAAGATGTATGAATGTGGATGAAGCGAAAGGGGTATGTAAGAGTCGTAGCATGTGGCGTTCTATAGTTTCTGCCTACCCCCATGGGAAAAAGGCGTGAGTTTATGTATGTATGTACATACTTACTTTCTATAGGTACTTACATATTATTTTACAATACAAAATATACAAGGTTAGTCGGAAAGGGGGTACTAAGCCGCGGACCACTTAAAGTATCACTGATGACTATTTTAAAGCAAGTGATAAAATTTCAAAATTCGATAATTTTTATTTAAATACAAAAAGATTTTTATTTTAGTATTTTCCAAAAAAAATCATATCTGCTATAGTTATGAATTCAGAAAATTAATTTTCTAATCCGTGACCCCAAATATGACCTAAATTGTAAAAACAGCTGATCATAGCTATGGATAGATAGCTACAGATAGATTTTAGCATATTTTTTACGAAATCTTTGAAAAGCTATTTCTCTTAAACTATCGAGTTTTGGGAAAGTTGTAGAACAAAAGTTATCCCTTATTATGGGTACTTTAACACCATTTCGGCTTAGTACCCCCTTTCCGACTAACCTTGTATATACTTGAACTCAATAAAATCGGCAAGAACAATAATGTCGTATATTTTTATCAACCTTTGTATTACTTTTCAATATTAGATCAACACAAAAACATTTTATTTACATATTATTGTACAAAACATAACATAATTAACCAGAAACCGGAAAGTTTGTTTAGAACAAATTACTCGTGATAAAGAAAATTAGACTGAATTTTAAATATAGTTAGCAATGAAAAACCAATAATAATAATTCTAAAAAGTCTACTGAAGTGCTCTAAAATTAAATGTTACCTATTGCATTGTGCTTTAAACTTGATATTCTAATTGGGTGTCTAAGGTTTCTAGTTATTTCTGTTACGAATAGATAAAAATAAACAATACTCAACAAAATAACATAAGATATAGGCTGTTAGATCCTTACGGTATGAAGAATAAAAGGAGTGGACTGTATTTGAACTGGTTTTTTTTTTCCTGGAACGGTGAATTTTGCAAAACTCGCGGAAATCACGTTTTCAATGTATGTAGGTGCGGAGTCCCGAAGTAGGTAAACCCGCTGATACGTAGATTTGTGAGATGCAATTCAACCGGCGTCCTTCGTTTTTCTTTTGTTGAGCGTCGCAGTTGACGATTCAAACTGGCGACGATCACGGAGAAAACAGCAAATACTCAACGATCTTCTACTTTCCTCGAAGGACCAGTGTTAGATCCTTACGGTATGAAGAATAAAAGGAGTGGACTGTATTTGAACTGGTTTATTTTTATAGAAAATCGTAAAAACAATTGCTGAGTTATTTTTTGGACAGCCGACCGTTACTAAGCAACGACTATCGTTTTTTGTTCTTGAAGGCGCGCTTACAGCGCGGCTGCGCGGGGTTGCCGTGCGTAGACATGGCATTTTGTAAAATAGCTGCATTTATCGACTGTAGTATTTATAAACTAGTTGGAATGCTCAAAGCTGTAGTTCATTCAAATTTAAGAGTGATATAATAGCGTACGCGTCATATTACATAAAATTCTCAGAACAGAATATGACACTTTTAGTAGAAAAATGAATAATGAACTTTCATCTAAATCCGTGTTTAAAAACCTTACAAATATATATCATCACCGGAAAGCCAATACTACTTAAGCGCCATTTTAGCTAAAATGAGTTATGTATTATATTATCGTTGGATTGGATTTTTTTTCTGCGTCGATTAGTTGGGATTTCGTATTTTATTCTATTATCTTACGAAATCCCAACTAATCGACGCAGAAAAAATCCAATCCAACGATATTTTAGCCAAAATGGCGCATAAGTAGTATTGGCTTTCCGGTGACGATATGTATTATTAATAAATTGACTGAGTAATCAACTATGCCTTAGTCTCTAAAGTACCCTGCATCTTATAGTGTATGGCTCATATAAAAAGTATGTATCAAAAACTTATTAATATTGGCACGAGTATGAATCATTTAAAATTATATTGTTTGTTCTCACTTAAATAGCTAAAAATAAATTTACAGTCCTTGCAACAAGCAATGGCTTTGCATTTGTGCAGTGGCGTAGCGGGGGAGGGGGGGGGGGGGGTCAGCTCGTAGTCCTCAGATTAGATAACTGTATTGTCATCTGGACTACATTGTCCTTATTTGCGCTAAATTTCAAGTCAATGGAACAAGTGGAAATTGTTCAAAATAGAATTGCACGATTGCCGATTACAGAAAGTCGTTTTTGCAATCAACAAAGCAACAGAGTATCACAGTATTTTCACCGATCTTTTGCTTAGTTGCGAAAATAGAGTTGGGGGGCAGCAAATTTCGGGTTGGCCCCGGGTGGAAGAAATACACGCTACGACACTGCATTTGTGTGAGTGAGGGCGCATGCGCAGCTTTCGAATTTCTATACAATCATTAAACCACGCGTGCGGACACGATCCCACACTAAAATAGACGCCATTTTATGTCGTTAAAAGAACTGTATCAATAATAATACAAAGGTCTTAGACCTGTAATGAGACCTGAAGGTACGACCGTTCGATCACAAGTCCTACCTCAACTTCCGCATTTGCCACAAACATTGGCCACAATACAAACATTGGCCCATCAAATTCTCCAACCAAAATGTCTAATAATAACCACTTTTTTTACTTGACATCAACGGTAGCCACTTCGTTCGCCAACCCGCAGATATTTGCCCCAATGGCCAGGTGGACGTAGCCAGCGTTTCCAAAATCTTTACCCCAGGAGTTCTTGGCGATGTAGTAAGGTACATCAGCTGATAAGTCATAGCCCACTAATTCGACTGCGTGGTTCAGTTCTATTGCGGCGCCACTGGAATAATATATAAGAATGATTTAGGCCTTATTTTGGAGACGATACACGTAACCAGATAATTAAAAAGAAAGAAAGAAAGAAAATTATTTATTTGAGTCTCGTTACAGACATACAAACACATTAAAAGACAAATAAAATAAAACAACAAAATAAAAAAGTTATATGCCTCCACGAGACTATAAAAGCAGCCCATCTCAGCATAATGCTGCTACACCGAAGTATAGCAGCGCTGGTTTTCAAATATATAATTCATAATATTAAAAAATATATAAATATATAATATTTAATTCAAACATAATCCATCTTTTTACCAAAGTTCTGCCTAGCCTTTTCCTAACTATGTTGGGGTCAGCTTCCAGTCTAACCAAATGCGGCTGAATACAAGTATTTTACACAGAGCGACTGCCATCAGACCTCCGCAACTCAGTTACTGGGCAATGTCGATATTCTAAGGTTAGACTGGTTGTCAGACTTTCGAGCTACTAACTATAGGTATTCGTATGACACACCCGAGACCGACCGGTTAACGTGCTCTCTGAGGCACGGAGCGGTCTCGATGTGTAACGAACGGTCACCCATCCGCGGACTGACCGCGGCAAGCGCAGTTTAACCCCGCAAATCGTATGACCCACGCGGTTGGTAATTAGTCACAAACATAAAGCAGACAATTCGAACAATCAATCTTATTACCAAAGATGGTGTAAATAAAACCCTGATGTTAAAATAGTTACGTCTCTTGTTGTTTTAAGACGTTAGAAAGTGATGGGTTTATTTTGAATCTGGGTTTACCTTGGTCTTGGTTTAAAGTTTAAATCATCTGTCGTAATAATGGAGATTATGTTTAAATAGTCCAATTTATACCAGCGATCTGTACGCCATACAAATATTTGTCCCGTGCGGGAATCGAACCCGCGACCGATAACGCAGAAGCCAATAACTCAACAACTGCGCCAAGTAATGAAGCTGTCAAAATTACCATGTTTAGGGTTGACGACATGAAACACATGTGACTAAGAGAGTGATGAATACGAATGTTGATGGATGGAGGGGGAGAGGGAGACCAAAGATAAGATGGATGGATTGTGTGAGAGAGGATATGAAAGATAAGGGAGTAAGTGATAATGAGACGGCTGACAGGGAAGAATGGAAGAGGAAAACATATTGCGCCGACCCCAACTAATTTGAGACCAGGGCAGGAAGACGATGAAGATGATGAGGGTAGACAATATAAAACTGTAGGGCGATCGCCACCATACCTGCAATGGAACTGTATGACTCCTCCGAGGTAGTTTTGCCACGTCAGAGCATTGACGGCCACCGTGACCGGCCCGTGCGTCGCCAGCGCCGACAGGATCTGATCCTCTGCACCCACGAAACTGGAAGATAGAGACATTGTTTATATACTATTAAAAATATATTACAAAAATATAACATAACATCACGCCTGTATTCCCCGAAGGGTTGAGCAGAGGTGTATAGCAACACCCACATTTCGCTGTTATGTTTAAGTCCCATGTAATAGGGGGCGAGCCTATTGCCATCAACCGGACACAAATCCAAATTTCGGCTGCTACTGAAGAATTCTACAAGAAAAAACCCAGTAACACTTTTCCCGATCTTGGGATCGAACACAGGACCTCACGGTCAGCAGTCACGCTTGCCACCACTAGACCAACGAGACAATCTAATAAATATTCAATTGTATTTAAGGCTTTCAACCTTAAGTACAACGTAGTAAAGCTCGAATTCGTTTGTCATTATAATGATTTCGGTCTCACCATTAAGACTTCCAAAGGTGGAAAGAACATAGCCACCTAGACGCTATTTTTTTTTCAAAATTGCTACTCACTTTTTATCTGGTATACATGGGTAGAGTAATTTCTAATGATTGTCATTTTTCTTATATGGCGATATTTAATCTACACACATTTCGGCAATGTGACACTTTAGAGCACCAAATTTCTTGACGTTTTTTGTTTGTTACAAGTGTCCTCTATCCATATACCAGTTTCGACGTGCGCAACAACTTTGAAAAAAAGTTAAAATGGCTGCAGGCTTGCTATGCCAACTTAATAGCAACCTTATAGCTAGTGGGACGGACCTATTCTGTTGTTCTCTGAGTGAATTCACAAGAACGGCATTGTTTGTAATTAGTTACAAAGTTTAAGTAATGTTTAAAAATATAAAGGTATTAGGTAACTTAAAACAATATCGCATTGGGTAAAAAAAAATCCTGTAATGGTAGTTGTAAGATAGATAAATAAATAAATAAATTTCCATAGAAAATAGATCGAACCCCTTTATTTAGATAGCAATAAAGTTCAAAATCACTCATCACTGGTAAACTTCAGTGCTAAGCTCCATCAAAAAAATCAAACCATTTTCAACCTTATACACTAAGTAATAAAGTATAAACTCACTCATCACAAGTAAAAGATAGCACTTTAACGCCTGTGCTGTTCTTCTTAGTTTTACATACACCATCTATGAGACGGAGGGGGTATTCTGTCTCTTTCGCCACAGGAGAGTCGGTCAAAGTCAGCCAGTCTAGAAGAAGGCAGATATCGCCGCCTGCGCAGCCACTGTTGCCCAGACCTGCGCAGTCTATCACCTCCTGGAAATGATAAAGATTTTCTTTGAGTAAAAACTTATTACAATCAACGCTTCTTGTGGTCACAATTGCATTTCATGTAGGACGGTCTGAGTTCGACCCTAACCCGCACCTCAGACTTTTCGAATTCATTTGAGGATCGGAATGTAATTATCACTTGTGCTAACAGTGGAGGAAAACATCGCCAGCATGATGGACTGAGGCCAAATTAGGCCTTAGTCCAGTTAGGACCTAAACCCTTCTCATTCTGAGAAGAGCCTTCAGTTCTGCAGGTTTCTTCATGGTGTTTTCCTTCACTGTTAAAAATAACTATTTACTTTTATTAAAATAGTAAAATAAAAACACTACAATACACATTTAATAGCAGAACAAGTACAAAAAACTTTGACGGAACTTGATTGAATCAACGAACGTTCCGTACCATTATCTATAAAAACGGCAAAAAAAATCAGCTTTGTTGCATGGGAGCCCCCCTTAAATATTTGTTTTATTTTAAATTAATTATTTATTTTTAAAGTGAATATATAACTAAATATTCTGTGATTATTTCAAGCGTCTACCTGTTACCGTTATCAATATCGAGCAAAAACAAGAAAAAAAAACGTTTGTTGTATGGGAGCCCCCTTAAATATTTATTTTATTCTGTGTTTTAGTATTTGATGTTATAGCGGCAACAGAAATACATCATCTGTGAAAATTTCAACTGCCTAACTATCACGGTTCATGAGATACAGCCTGGTGACATACGGACGGACGGACGGACAGCGGAGTCTTAGTAATAGGGTCCCGTTTTACCCTTTGGGTAGGGAACCCTAAAAAGTATTCCATAAATAAGTATAAGTACACTTTTTTTAAATCTTTTTCCATAATTATATTTATGGATTCCATATAGTAGCATAATAAAATCGTAGACGAGACGATACTCAAGGCGTCGATTTACCAGCTATAACAAGATAATCAGTTGCTTCCTGAATTAAATTGGGCTGAGGGCATTGGGCAATCATTTTAAGATGTCGACTGACTTCTAATGTATACTGCGATAGATATAACCCAATAATGTGTTCGATAGACAAGAAGAAGACCTACATGTGTTAGAAGGACATACATCGATGTTATTGGTGAGGTTCTTCACAAAGGAGAGGTGCGTAGTACTCTCAACCGGCGTGCGTGTATGACAAGATGTATGAATGTGGACGAAGCGAGTGTATAAGGATCATAGCATTCGGCGTTCTATAGTTTCTGCCTACACCCATGGGGAAAAGGCGTGAGTTTATATACAGGGTGTAAATTAAATCATGTGATTCCTTCAAACCCAGTGATGTACTGCTGAAATAGATTAACCCTGCACGATAGACTTTTGGATTCAATAACAAAAAAAAATACAAGAAGTAAACATGTGTTCTTTGCGAATTGCGTAGCTATCGCTCGCCGGTCACTGTGGTCGCGGTCATTTAACTCGGGGCGCTAAAATGCCTCAAGTTAAAAACACATGTTTACTTCTTCGTCTTGTTTACTTCTTTGTCTTCTTCTAAAAGTGTCCCATTCAGGTTTAATCTATGTCAGCAGTACATCACGAGGTTTGAAGGAAATACATGATTTCGTTTACGCCCTGTATGTCAAGAGCACCCCCCTCCCTCCACCAGTAGTATCGGTAAGTAACGGTTTAAAATAACTCAAACATTAACAACATCAAACATTACCTGTACACTAAGCGAGTCGAGCTTGCCAGTTTTGATGGCAGACATAGCCTCTATGGTGCCGACGGTGCTGAACGCCCAGCAAGCACCACACATTCCCTGGTCTTTTATGGGACCGATCACACCTTTGGTCCTCCTGCAATTTTATGAAAAAAAAACTGTTTGTACATTACTGTCAACAAATGCCACCAATCGCAGCCACTGCTTTGCTGCAGTCTAAAGTGCAGTAGGTGGGTTTTTTTATAGAACTAGCGACCCGCTCCGGCTTCGCACGGGTGCAATGTAGATACTAATGTTAGCCATATAAACCTTCCTCTTAAATCACTCTATCTATTGCTGAAAATTGCATTAAAATCCGTTGCGTAGTTTAAAAGATCTAAGCGTACAGACAGCGGGAGCGACTTTGTTTTATACTATGTAAAGATAAAGATATTGAACTTTAAGCGTCTGCCTTTAAACAAATATTGTAGCTCAAGATTACATATTAAAAAAGAAACACTTTTTAAAATGCCTCAAACTAGGATTTCTCCTGTATCGTGGGTGCGTTTACAGACATAAAATCTTTATACACAAACGCCCAGACCCGGAACAACTACGTATTTGTAGGCCATACAAATATTTGATCCGCCCGGGAATCGAAGCCACGACCTGTAGCAGAGAGGCCAATCGCTCAGCCACTGAACCAAACGTGTTATCAGTTGCTTCCTCACTCAAGCTAGGGAAAGTAAGCAGACAATTTTTGACCACAACACATTTAAAAAAAGGATCGTCATTATCATAATGAGATCTTTACTAACGAGAGTGTGCTAAAACACCTCTGCCGAAACCTTCGGGGATTATACTCGTTATTGTAATTGATTTTTTTGTTCAGAGGGTTGCACACCCCCCCTCCCCCCAACAAAATTCATGGCTGTGACCTTGATTTTAATCATTGGTTCTGTCTTTTCCACATGGAATCCGGCAGTAACAACTTACAGTCAACCGGTTATGATAGCAAATGACGTCACACAAACCGAGTCCACAGCTGCATGTATTTCTACAGTTATTTTTTACCAAACACAAACAAATTATCGAACGAGATGTCTTAGATATGGTTCGTAAAAATATGTAGTTTAAATAACTAAAAAACACGCTTTTATCACGCACCAAAAGTTATAACTAAAGAGTTCCACTATCCACCTCTTGACCGCATCATCAGATCAGCTCCAAGATACGAAATTATAGTATTGTCATCCGAACTACATATACATACAAAGTTTCATTTCGATACGATAATTAGAAGTAGGTTAAAATTGACGTCCAAGATTTTATAACATTGTTAGTTAGTTACAAGTGAAGCTAATATAAAGCGTGTAAAAATGACAAGATGTATGAATGTGGATGAAGCGAAAGGGGTATGTAAGAGTCGTAGCATGTGGCGTTCTATAGTTTCTGCCTACCCCCATGGGAAAAAGGCGTGAGTTTATGTATGTATGTAAATGTAGGAGGATCCAAGGGATAACATAATGGTTTTTTTACCCCTAAATCAGTTTAAGTTACGAGTTTTTGTTGTTGACACCACACATTTTAGAATCATAAGTTTTGGAAGTAATCTTGACGATTGCATAATATTATTCAATGTTACCTTAGGAATGTAATAGGTAACAACAGTTTGGCCATTTGAGTCAAACTGGTTCTTTAACTGAGTTTGTGGGCGATGGATTATATATTAATATGTTATTAAAGAGATTTTACTTACTTAATCTTTTAGACTATTAGCTAAGCACATGGCCAATATATGGGAAGTGTACGGTTTTGTGTTTTCTGTCTGCGGTTAAAAATAATCCCTTAAAAATAGTTAAACGGTTTTATCTTCAGCATCATTATCAGTAGTTCATTTGAGGATTGAAGGTTGAAATTATAATAATGTTGTATTGTCATGGGAATTGAAACTGCAGGCGAAGTTTCAGGAGAATCGGTTAAACAGAAGTATGTATCTACCTAGTTGAAAATTCTGTCGCAATAATAATATGAAGTGAAGCTAATTAAACCTGTTTAATAAACTCTGGGACCGTTAGACACAAAAAGAAAAGTTTTTTTTCGTAGTATGGTCACATATGCATTTAATATACATTTCGGTTCGTTTCGGCGGCAACTGTTGCCAGCCAAAAATCGTATAGTCGCCACGTAACTTGAAAAGAGAATACCTCTCCTCTCTTTCTTTCTTCTAAACAGATATGTTTAAAAATAAATTATGGCAATAACCATAGAATAATATCAAGCAATGAAAGTGACCATTTTTTTGTTGCACTAAGTGTACATGCGCATACTTACTCCCACTACGCCAAAACCTTGCCAAATTACGTGCCGACGACTATAACAACTACATCTTATGCTCCGATATAAACAGGTACCCCGCCCGTGCCTCGGAGACCCTGATACACCGTGCTCACCCGCCGCAGCCACGGAGCCGGTCGTCTTTTCTGACTCCGCAGTCACACCGTTAATCCAGCCCTCGTCAAGCTGTCTCCCTCCCAGTCCTCTCGCAAGCAACGCCCTAAGCCGAGGTCCGAGTCCCCCCTAGGGGTCGCCCTTTGTGCTGTTGTTGCTAGCTAGTCATGATGTTAGCAGTAGTAATAGTAGTTAGCTTAGGTTAAGTATTTTACTCTCGTCCCCATTGGTTGGAGACCCTTCTGGTCTCGCCAATAACTGACCGGTTACGTAGAAACGGTCCGCAAGACCATCTACAAGCAGTCGAATAGAAAAAAAAAACATGCCTCGGGGACGACGTTAGGCCATCGGTCCCAGGAGTAATACGAGTACCTATGACAGTCGTTACGGGAAGTAAGAAGCCCGAAGATCTGACAACCGGTCTAACCTTAGGATATCGGCATTGCCCTGTAACTGGCTTGCAGAGGTCTGATGGCAGTCGCTCCGTGTAAAATACTGGTATTCAGCCGCATCTGGAAGACTGGAAGCTGACACCAACATAGTTGGGAAAAGGCTAGGCAGAACATATGAACAACCCTTGAGGTCGAACCACTGGCGTGCATTGGTTTTCGGACTAGGGAGGCGGGCACTAGCGATGTCGCCTTACAATTGTACGCTTAATTACGCCCATTTTAATACGATTCTGACCAAAAGAAATCATAGCCATACACGCTTATCTTAATTATAGTAATAGTTAAAGATGGATTAATTAATTGTATCTTATGAGGTAGGCACTGCTTAATTGCCTATATGCAATGCACGCCACTGGATCGAACATAGTAACATTGTTATGGGCATCGTAGAATAAACGAGCTCGCACGACGCATCGCAAGAACTTACGAATTGATTCGCGTAATTGATTTTTCCTATATCTTCTTATCAGTAACAGCAGTGCGCAAATCTTTTTACGCAAATTTATTCTACCTAGTATAAAATACTTTCAATACGGTTGACGATCGTCGAGAGATTGGTCATCCGAGCCTTGGAAGGAAGACGCCTTGCCGCACGAAATCGCATCGTAGCAATTTGCGTCGCAGTTTTCTGCGTTGCGAATTCGCATCGCGCCGATTCGCAGTTTTGTGTACAAGCCCTAAGACATAGTTATTCAAGATGCTTTGAATTCACCTATGAAACTCTATATACACGAAAAAACATCCTTCTGTCTTTACCAAAGACTACAATGGTATACTGGATGGACTTTATCCCGATAGAGATTTCATGACAACAGATCTACACCCATATTCTAAGACGTTCCTCCAAGACTTACTCGACTCAGAACGGTCTCGAAAACACCTTCAAAATTGTATTCTTAGTCGCAATTTCGAGTGAACTTTGAGGTTCCTCGACGGAGTCATTATGTCATAATTTGAATTATCTGCATCGCGCAAATAACGCCGCGATAAATAGTTGTAAGGATTATCGTAAGCATATTCAATAAAGTCTTCAAAATTCATTTTTGTTACATACGAACTTTGACACTTCCTTCCATAAGGTTCGTTCCGAGGTACCTTGAGTTTGACATATGATTCCTTACCTCGACTGAGGAAAAATCTCGAGTCGAGGACGTTTATGTCAATTATAACTATCGATGGTAGTGAAAAAGGTTGAGTCGAGGTGGAGTCGAGTCGAGTAAGTTTTGGAGGAACGTCTTAGAATATGGATGTTAGTATTTAAATCTGTAGTTAATTAGAATAATAAGTAATCATTCAAGTTAGACAAGAACACTCACATTGTCAACAACGTCATATTCAGCCTGATGACATTATAACGGTAGAATACCGTTATTATTACATTGATATAACATTTAACGTTATAATATTAACATTTTGTTGATTAAACATAACACCACGCTTGTTTTCCCCGAAGGGTTGGGCAGAGGTGTATAGTAACACCCCTATTTCGCCGTTATGTTTAAGTCACATGTAATAGTTGGCGAGCCTATTGCCATCAACCGGGCACAAATCCAAACACCGGGCTGTTACTAGAAATTTCACATGGAAAAACCCAATAACAAAGCCCGACCTGGGGATCGAATCTAGGACCTCACGATCAGCAGTCGCGCTGGCCACCACTAGACCAACGAGGCAGTTGACAAAGTCACTCACCCCGAGGGTTCCTAGAATGGCTACTGAGGGACCGAATTAAATGAAGAATAATTTTAAAAATACTCATTTAAGTCTTTTTGCTTTCTTTTTGATTGCCTTATTGGTCTAGTGGCCGCAAGTGTAGCCGCAGGTCCTGCATTCGATCCCCAGGTCGGGCAAAATGATATTGGGTTTTTCCATTAGGAATTTCTCAGTACCAGCCCGGAGTCTGGATTTGTGCCCGGTTAATGGCAACAGGCTCGCCCCCTATTACATGGGACTTAAACATAACTGGTGAAACGAGGGTGTTACTAAAACACCTCTGCCTAACCCTTCGGGGAATACAAGGCTTGATTACCATTAAATAATATACCATTATTTAAGTCTTTTTCAACGAAAAGGGGAGGTTTTGATAGTAGCAAACCTCTCTGTGAAAGAGTTCACCCAGAGAACTACTACCATAGTCTGGCGCCCATGTGCTTATTTGGTCCCCGGGGTGGTCACGGCGTGCCATGTGTTCTGGTGCGCCAGTGATGTGGGGTGCTCCCCGCGCCTCTCAGGAGGTCGTGGGGTGGGGCCCCACAGTGGAGAGGTCCACCAGCAGTTGGTAGACCAAGACCTGCCGGGGTTGCGGTGCATGTTTAGACGAATCCCGCGACCCCGGCCGTCGGTCAAAAGGAGGAACACCGTGGGTTTTTAGCCGGTAGGAGTCCGGCAAACCCCCTCGCCTACCTCGGGCGAGGGACGTCCATGAGGATTTTCACACGACAAAAAAAAGAGAACTACTACCACCATATCTATTTCTGCCGCCAAGCAGCATTGCTGTGTTCTGGTTTGAATGGTATATATAGGTGCTGATGAAATTACAGGAACATGAGATTTTCCACCTTTTGTCTCTAAGGTTGGCAACGCATCAACAATCATTTTGGTGTTTGTATAGGCGGCAGTGAATAGTTTCCATTAGGCGGGCCGTCGGGTTTTTTGCCTACCTATTACGTTAAAAAAAATCGTATCAAAATCGGTCCATTCGTTTGGGAGCTATGATGCCTCAGCCAGACAGACATACAGATACACAGACAGATACACAGATTCTATAGACGTTAAACTTATAACACTCCTCTTTTTTGTTGGGGGTTAAAAAAGGAAAGGCCACTCAAAGCTAAAGGAGACCATTCACGTTTGATACAAAGTTGGGCCCAAAATCGAAAGGATGAGGAAAAGGATGTTATTAATCCGTTTGGAACATCATCCTAAGCAATTTGTACTATGACACCAAAGCGGTAGAACCATGAGAATAACAGCTGTATAAGTTCGAAAAACCTAATTTCCCATACATTTGACCAAAAATAAATGTAAACATGTCATATATGTATGTACGTGGACTTATTTAGTGGGTCATTTCTAACTTTTTTGCCATGACTGTAATTCTGTGTGACTCTAATATACTTTATGTATATGATACTTTCGATTTTGGGCCCAATATGAATGGTCTCCTTTAACAAAGCTAGAAGTTCCGTTGACCTACTAAAAACCATGTTCCCTCGCCCTTCGCCGTCAAAAAGAGTGATCAACTAATTCTATGGTGAACTGACTACACAAATACATTAAGTAGATGTTGCAAGGTAAACCGGTTTTATACTAGTTCTACCATTAACCTTCGTTGCCACGCGGTTTGACAAAAAAAAAAAGAAAAAAAAGTTTTATTATGAACCGTCTTTGTTTATTTTTGAGAATAATTTAGTTTGATAATATATTTATCAAAATAAATGCTATGTATGGCTTGTACTTGAAAATTAAGATGGTGGACTCCATACGAAATACTTTTTTTTCGTTTTTCAATATTTGATCCTGTTGAACATAATTAGCGTATTACTGTCTCCCTACTGAGCACAGGCCTCTTCTCAGAATGAGAAGGGTTTAGGCCTTAGTCTAAACCAGTAGTAGGCAGTTACTTAGTTGAAGGGTTTAATTACTGACAGATACTAGATCAGTAATTTAATACTGTACCTAACAATGCACTTCCATTTTTTAAAAGATTTTTTCGTCTATCAATATAACAGTTTTGACCGTATAATCGATTAACTATAATTAGATATTAGTTGTTCGATGAGATTTTGGTTTCCAATGAAAGCCGATATCGACGAGTAGCGTGGAATCTAAATACATTTAGCATGTATCGCAGAATAAATATGTAGTAAAAGATTTGGCATTTGAATGTTTACTAAATTTATGCATTATCTCCGCCACTAAGAACTGCGATTGACGATAAGGTAACTAGTTTAGAACAGAGAGGTAAAAATAAAGTTGAAATACAAAGATAATTAAAATTATTAGTTAATAATTAAAAAATCTAAAATATAAAATAAATGATGAATGTTATTTCATTGACTTGAATCCGTTGACGTTGGCAATTTTTATAGACTTGAACTTTAATTAAAGTTATATTAATGACGTCAAAGAGTTCTTTTGAGGTCGATCATGACGTTAAAGGCGTTCTCTCACTACCCAGGGCCCGCTTTGCAGGTACCTACTTACGAAAGTTTTGATCTGTCTGTCTGTTCAGACTCGAATTGGGCAAATATACTTACACAAAAAAATAGGGGCTAAAATGTGTTTGTGTACTTAAGAAGGGGTTCGTGGCTAATTACCAACCGCGCGGATGATCTAATTTGCAAGTACCTAAGCTGTCCTTGCCGTGGTCAGTCCGTGAATGGGTGACCATTCGTTACACATCGAGACCTCTCCGTGCCTCAACAGTTGGTCCCGGGTGTCTTACAAATACCTATGACAGTCGTTACGGATAGTCGGAAGCCCGAAAGTCTGACAAACTGTTCTAAACTGAGGATATCGGCATTGCCCAGTAACTGGGTTGCGGTCTGATGGCAGTCGCTCCGTGTAAAAACTGGTACTCAGCCGCATCTGGTTAGACTGGAAGATGACCCCAACATGTTGGGAAAAGGCTAGGCAGAACGAAATTACCTGCCGGGGTTGCGGTGCATGCTTTTGCGAATCCCGCGACCCTGGCCGTACGGTCAGGAGAAGGAACACCGTTGGTTTTTAGCCGGTAAGAGTCCGGCAGACCCCCTCGCCTTCCCCGGGCGAGGGACATCCATGAGGATCTTCCAACGAGAAAAAAAAAAAAAAAAAAGAAAAAAAGGCAGAACGAAATTAAGTGCTTCTTTTAATTTGGACCCCTAAAATCCAAAAGGCTGCTTTTTAGCTTAACGAAAGTATCTACCATGCCAGTTGAGGTGCTTGTGAACATCTTCGTACCTACTTCGTAACCAAACAAAACCAAGGCTGTTTTATTTCTGTTTCACTGCTTGTAGATGGTCTTGCGGACCGTTTCTACGTAACCGGGCAGTTATTGGCGAAACCTGAAGGGTCTCCAACCAATGGGGACGAGAGTAAAATACTTAACCTAAGCTAACTACTATTACTACTACTAATAACAACCAGCACTAAGGGCGACCCCTAAGGCTGAACATCCACCAGAGTTGTGCGAGGAAAATATGCAGTGCGAAAATGTGTAGCGAGGATCTGAAACGGTGTGACCCTTTCCACCAGAGCTGTGCCAGGAATGGGTAATGTGTAATGCGTAATGTGTTATTGTGTACAAATGAGTGGTTCGAGGATAGGTAGCGGACTCTTTTCGAATATGAGGGTGGTGTGGCGGGAGCGGTTCGTGTTACGTGTTCCTCGTAACACATTCCTCGCAACACATCCCTCGCTCGCATTTCTTGCTTGTTTTGTATGAACAAAAACCTCGCGCCGCTACGCCCACATCCACCAGAGCTGCGCAGAGCGAAGCTAGGTAAATGATGTGATTCTATTGGTGCTTACAAAACACATTCCTCGCTACGCAGCTTAGCACAGTTCTGGTGGATGCTCAGCCTAATGGGACTCGGACCTCGGCTTCGGCCGTTGCTGGCGGGAGGACTGGGAGGGAGACAGCTTAATGAGGGCTGAATTAACGATATGACTGTGGAGTCAGAAAAGACGACCGGCTCCGCGGCGGCGGTGGGTGAGCACGGTGGATCAGAGACAACCACGGCTGACTTTTTTTCTTATAAAAGACTACGCTCAAACGGTCGTGGTCGAGCTGCGGTTTGATTGTGATTGGAGTTGGCCTCCAGCAGTCTGTAGGCTTAGCAGGAATGCTGTGACATTAGTAAGGGAACGTACCCTCGAAATACTCGTTTCGTATAAATACAAATTGTGCATGTTCTGCCTAGCCTTTTCCCAACTTGTTGGGGTCAGCTTCCAGTCTAACAAGATGCGGCTAAAAACCAGTATTTTAGATGGAGCGACTGCCATCAGACTTCCGCAACCCAGTTAGGTAATGGGCAATGCCGATATCTTTAAGGTTAGACAAGTTGTTAGTTTCGGGTTTTCTGACTAATGCGGGATCGACAGTTTAACGTGCTCTCCGAGGCACGATCTCGATGTGTAACGAATGGTCACCCATCCATAGACTAAAATACTGTAGTAAGTGCTTATTACGCTATTCAATTTGTAGGAAATCTATTTAGGAAATCGGAAGGTGTAGACGAAGTTAGAACACTTAGATTCCGATTTAGTGCGATTGGAAGGTCCCGATCGAAGGCTCCTAAATTGTTCCTAAATTGTAAGTGTAATCGCTAAATTGTAAGTGTAAGTGTAGAGCACTGTTGCCAGATCGGATTTGTAAATTTACAGCGGTTTGAGTATACATATACTTACAGTATTTTGGTATAAAAATATAGTATATCATAAAGTTAAGAGCAAAGCGAAGAGCAATAACAAGTATATATGGAAAAGTACGTAATGATAAAAATACATGTATACATTTTTTCCCTGAACTTCTCAAAAGTACTATATTTCTGCATCATTTTTGGGAAAAATACTATATTTGTTCAAAAAAAAGATGGCAACCCTAGTCGTCGCTCCAATTTAGAATTCAATTTAGTGTAGTGTGATCACTAGTTTCCAACTTCCTAGTTAGAGTGTTCCTAATTAGATTTCCTAAAAATTGAATAGTATATAATAAGCACTTTAGCGATACGGTTACGATACCTACTATACCTACGTCAAATGTTCGTTATAGGCCCCCAGTTCACAGCCGATTCACATAGAATACAAGACTACTTATTTACCTATCTCTAAATAAAAAGTGTAAAACATCCTAAATTATTAACAATATTATCTAATGAAAATAAAACTAAACTAGTTTGAAGTTGAAAGGAGTCAACCAACTGCCTTACCAAGAAAAAGGCTTACGGAATTTTAAAAAAACCGGCCAAGTGCGAGTCGGTCTCGAGCACGAAGGGTTCCGTACCATTATCTATAAAAAAAAGTTCCCCCTGAAATATTTGATTTATTTTAATTTAATAATTTATTTTTTAAGTGAATATATAACTAAATATTCTGTGAATATTTCAAGCGTCTACCTGTTGCCGTTATCAATATCGAGCAAAAACGAGCAAAAAAAATCACGTTTGATGTATGGGAGCCCCCTTAAATATTAATTTTATTCTGTTTTTTAGTATTTGTTGTTATAGCGGCAACAGAAATACAATATCTGTGAAAATTTCAACTGTCTAACTGTCACGGTTCATGAGATACAGCCTGGTGACAGACAGACGGACGGACGGACAGATGGACGGACGGAGAGCGGAGTCTTAGTAATAGGGTCCCGTTTTACCCTTTGGGTACGGAACCCTAAAAAACATGATACCATAAGTAACTTAAAAGAGTACCTACCTAAAAAAGTGCTCGGCAATGACATTTTATCTCGTATGCGCTATTTAATAATGCGTTTGCTGTTTATTGACACGATGCGGTCAAGGGTAAATATGTTATAATAACGACTGTGACTCAATTACGCGTAAACAGTGGTGGTTTTAGGCATTTATTTGGGTCGACAAACAACCATAATAAGTTTAGTAACATTAATATTCTTTTTGCTACCATATCTGGAAGTTCTACGTCAGTGTTTGCATGGATACAGGCAGGTCCGGACTGGCCATAGGGCAAATCGGGCAAATGCCCGATGGGCCGGATACCAGATGGGCCGGATACCAGATGGGCCGGTGTGGGCCTGATGGGCGGGTTACACAGTCGGAGAAATCAAAAGAGTGAGGGGAAAGTAAAAAAAAAAGTCGTCCAACTATCGCCTATCGCTTTAAAAAGAAGCCGCAAATTTTTTTGTGTTTGTAAATGCACACTCAAGATACAGGAGAAAGAGTGAGGGGTCCGTCTAAAAAAAAAATACGTCGTCCGTGTAATCGCTTGGGAATAACATTTTTTTTCCAGCACTGGGCCGACCGTCTCTGAAATGCCCGGGCCGATTTCAGGTCCCAGTCCAGCCCTATATACAGGGTGTAAACGAAATCATGTAATTCCTTCCAACCTCGTGATGTACTGCTGACATAGATTAACCTGCAAAGGATACTTTTGGATTCAATAAAAAAAATGCAAGAAGTGAACATGAGCGCCCCGAGTGAATTGCGCGGCTATCGCTTGCCGCGCGGTCATTAAACTTGTAGCGCTAAAATGCGTCACGTTAAGACTGGACATCCACCAGAGCTGTGCGAGGAAAATGTGTGGTGTTAAAATGTGTAGCGAGGATGTGAAACGATGTGACCCTTTCCACCAGGGCTGTGCGAGGAATGCGTAATGTGTAATGCGTAATGTGTTAATGTGTACAAATGAGTGGTGCGAGGATAGGTAGCAGACTCTTTTCGAATATGAGGCTGAGCATCCACCAGAGCTGTGCTAAGCTGCGTAGCGAGGAATGTGTTTTGTAAGCACCAATAGAATCACTTCATTTACCTAGCTTCGGTCTGTGCAGCTCTGGTGGATATGGGCTAAGCGGTGCGAGGTTTTTGTTCATAAGTACAAAACAAGCGAGAAATGCGACCGAGGGATGTGTTGCGAGGAATGTGTTACCAGTGTACTGTTAACAGTGGGGATCTATAGAACATTCGCCTTATTGCTATTAAAAGAGCCTCCACGAGTGACGATACTTAGGTACGTCTGGTGCACTCTGGGCAGCCAGCCCCGCTATCAACCTTGCTGACTAGCTCATCGATTCACTACTGCATGAGCTATTCTCGTATAACCCGTATAATTATTCCCGTGTGGGGACGGGTTAGAATATAAAACTTCCTCACCGCACGCTGGGAATAGACGCGCGTTGTAAGATTCAACAAAACTCAGTGCGCTTGGTGGTAGGATCTATACGGTCCGCCTGGCTTGCTACCACCCTCAAATTAAAGTTCGGCACCAAGCAGTTTACTGTGTTCCGTCATGTGTATATGAGAGCCAGAGGGATATAGAGGGAATCCCTCTATCTCTGTTCCTTGGATTCGTGTGCTCCAACTTAGATCCTGTCTGCGCTTACCATCAGGTGAGACTAAGGCCAAACGCGACCAAGTCAATAATAAAAAATTAAAAAATCCCCCTGTCGACACGGGAATAAGAATCGCAATCAGGCCCTTATTATTGGAGTTTTCTTTAAGCATAGTTGAATGGCTTGAAATTGTATCTGATGACGTGTGCCTCACGCGATAGCCTCTTGAGCCTACCATTTCTAGCCTTCCTGACATTACAGCATGATGTATGTAATCGTAAAATCACGCCTGTATTCCCCGAAGGGTTCAGCAGAGGTGTATAGTAACACCCTCATTTCGCCGTTATGTTTAAGTCCCATGTAATAGGGGGCGAGCCTATTGCCATCAACCATGCTCAAATCCAAACTCCAGGCTGCTACTGAGGAATTTGACATGGATAAACCCAATATCACTTTGCCCGACCTAGGGATTGAACCTAGGACCTCACGATCAGCAGTCGCGCTCTTCACCACTAGACCAACGAATCGAGTGATGTATGTGATGATGGATAAGCTGACTTACCAATCAAACTGCAACGGCAACGCTGCCCTCCTTTTCCTGCTTATAATATTATTGTGGGCTTCATTATCATAGGGTGTGTTCCTCTCACGGTGGCTTTGTTCACCATCATGAGCATCTCCTCCCCTGTTATGCCGGTTCCTGCTCCTGCCATAAGCACCTGCAGGCTTATGAAGCTTCTCGTCTGAAAGATGTATTTCTTTAAACTCAGTCTTGGACAAGTCTGATCGCTTCGTCAGACCGTATTTGGCTTTGCAGTGATCTGGTCCTCCTGATCCTGCGTTCAGCTTTTCTATTTCTTTTACCGATGCCTAGAAAAGAAGTTTTATGTGAGTAGTGATGGTGGTGTAGTAGTGGTGGTGAAAAAGGCCATGGAAGGACAAGGCTTTTGTTCTATGGACCGTACTTGGGCCTGGAAGAAGCAGAACCCTAAGATTGAAGCTGTTTGTGTTAAAATGTAAATATTAAATTATGTTATAGTCGCTGGCACGTAATTTGGCAAGATTAGAGAAAAGAATTCCTTTCCTTTCTTTCTTTCTTCTAAACAGTCATGTTTAAAAATAAACTATGGCAATAACCATAGAATAATGACAAGCAATAAAAAGTGACAAATTTTTTGTTGCACTAAGTGTACATGCGCAAACTTACTCCCACTACGACATAAGCTTTTCAAGTTACGTGCCGGCGACTATACTAAATAACTATAATTAATATAATTATTTATAACAAAATGTAATAGGTAGGTATTAATTATTGAATTGTTGGTAAAAAATTTAAGCAATTTTGAATAACTTGTTAAGTTTTTAGGCAACAGGAAAATAAATGGCTCAATCTGACTAACTTTACTGTTATTAATGGTAAGAATGTTAATGACCAATACCTATTACAGCAGACGATTTTCTGACAATAAAAAGATTTTACCACTGATTTATTACAACACTAGCTATGTCCTCACGGCTCTGCCCGCGTAAGAAGTTTTATTCCAGTAATAAATATAACCTATGTTTCTCAGTGATAATGCAGCTTTCTAACGGCTAAAGAATTTTTTGAAATCGGTCCAGTAGTTTTTAAGTTTATTCTTTACATACAAAAATACAAATCTTTCCTTTTTATTAAATTAGTACAGATAAATAAAATATAGGTACCCTCACAAAGTAAAATCAACTTGCCCTTGTTGTGCATTCAGTTAAATATAAACTTCTTCTGATATGGCATGTAATAAACAAACAAAATGATAAACTTTACAACTTGCACGAGACAAAAGTTTGTTCTGCAAATAGAATAGAATAGAATTTTTATTTGCATATATTGTAGGTACATAAAAAAATACTTGTTAAAGATAAACATAGTGATCCTTGTACAATCTACCTTAAATTAGGCATGCAAAAATTACAATAATAAGGGGGTGAATCAAAGTTATGAGATGTTTAGCGATAATATCTTATCTTCAAAGAAATACATACTTAAAAAAAGGTTTATTTAAAAAAGGAACTTACCACAAAATGTTGGAATCTTGCCGTATATTCATCGGGATTTTTATAACTTTTATTAAAATTTGCTATGTATGCCTCAAACATTGGCTTTAATTCTTCTGGAGATTTCTCCCGGGTGAGTGTAATGGGTATAGCGACAAATAATAGACAGAATAACGCAAACCCGAGTACCCAGTTCCACCAATTCTTCATTTTAACGAAATAAAATTATTATAAACACAAACTGTAACCACTTCACACCATCAACACCAAACTCAACTAAATTATTAAACTTTTTTTGACATAGACTTGACAGTTGACACTTTTGAGTTTGACAGTAGTACTTGGAGTTGCTAAGCCGCATTTATTTGGTGTTGCTAATAAAAAAAGATCGTGACGTTATTTTTCTATTACTCTCATAGAATCCCGAAAGGACTTCGCAGAGATTTTGGACTACGTACGGTATATTCGTAGTTCGCGACTGCCAATGTCGTGAAATTCTTATCGCATCTATGATTTTTCTTTTTTAGTTTTCGAATGCCCATACTCAGCATATATGACGCTCAAGATGACGTTAACAGATTATTGACGATTAGTTTCTAGTGTTTTCACGGGGATATGGGCAGTAGCAGTAGCGAATCCAGGCTTTAACTGGTCAATGCTGGCCACTTAGGCCTATTTTCTATTCATTTATGAGGCACTGGATACGTAGATTGAAGCTGTCAGGGGGCGGTCATGTCTCAAATGACCACTCCCCTACATGGATTATGTTCAGCACTGAACTGACATGGATTGATATGATAACGATGAGGTTTAATAGTAGTGGCAGGTTCCTTACCAGGGTCTGTAAAAGCGCCTGATCTTCTTCCTGCCCTTATCCCACACTAGGTGGGGTCGGCACAACATGTATAGTCTATGATCATAAATCCATGTTGTTAGAGGTTTTGGCTTATGTATTTACTTGAAGATGATATTGTTTTATGACCGGCCGCCTGCCTGATTTCAACCCTCCTTGGGAATACTCGTTAAGCGTTCGCGCGGGTGACCCAATGTGCTTGCTCATATTATGCACTGGGACCCAAAATAATATGCTTGTCAATCTTATTGCCGACAACTAAGTAACTATCTTTTCTTGGTGGGGTATACTTGAAGTTCCTCAGCCCATTCATACAATTTTACTAGGGACTTTGGTTCTGACACATCGTAAACTAATATAGCACCGTGAGCGCCTGATATCATTAAATAAGTTACAAAACAGTGCCATTTTATTCTTTATTCTGATCAGTATAAGTCACACATTATTATAATAATAATTAGGTAACGATCATCCAAAGGTAGTTAACCCAACACAAATTCCACTAAAATTATTTAATTACACTAGTTTTTAAAAATACGTATGATACACAATTACTCCTTTTTCATGACGTCAAAGATAACAAAACACCACTTATGCTCTATACATGCGCCGACGCCGGTTGTCTTGCGACTGAACACATCATTATACTTCTTCAGAACCTCATGAACTACTGATTGGGTCACATTCGGGACCAAAGACTTTACATACGATACTAAGTAGTCCAAAGTAGCTCCCAGAGGGTGTACCATGAGGAATGCTGATAATAAACTGATGAGCTTCGCTTCAGAAGCTTTGACTGGTGATCCTGAGGACGTGACGTCTTCTGGTAAAGGAGGTGGTGGCTGTGGCTTCACGTTCATGGATGAGTCCATAGGTAGATTTGGTATCGGCGGCGGCGGCAATGGCGGATAAACCTAGAAGTATAAAGTATAGTTTATACAACGAGGAGAGACCCTCAATAAAGATGACACGACAGCTTTTGAGCACAACATCGATTATCATGTTCGTTTAGATGAAGAAGACCTCAGTTTAGATGTCATCAAGACAGATCAAAATGAAAAAGCAAATTAGTTAAGTGTTAAATCTCAAAGCGCAATAAACAATATGAGGACGAAGATACAAATAGTTCTGTCAGAAAACTCATATGAATCTCCTAGCCTTCTCAAAGTATATTGGAGTCAGCTCCCAGTCTAACCAGATGCGGCTGAATACCAGTATTTTACACAGAGCGTCTGCAATCAGACCTCTACAACCCATTAGCAGGGCAATGCCGATATCCTAAAGTTAGACCAGTTGTTAGACCTTCGGGCTTCTGACTTTCCGTAACGATTGTCATAGGTATTCGTATGACACCCGGGGCCGACTGTTTAACGTGCTCTCCGAGGCATGGAGGGGTCTCGATGTGTAACGAACGGTCACCCTTCCACAGACTGACCCCAGCAAGTGCAGATTGACCTCACAAATCATATGATCCGGGCAGTTCGTAATTAACCACGAGCCCGTTATATGAATGAAAACCCATATAAGTGAGGAACAGAAAACAACTATTACCTGTTTGTTCTGCAAAGCCTGCTGAGCAATGAAGTGTGCCTTAAATTTCTCGAATCTTCTCTCAGCGTCATCTTTGGCCAAATGAGCTTCATTCTTGTAACCTTCCAACTCATATGTCAGGTTTTCATTTTCAACCTAAAAAAAACCATGGAAACATTATCTTCGTTAGCATAGCCAATAATAGTCTGTATTTCTAAATCCTGCTCACAATAAAAAGTAAGTTTGCAACTAAGTATTTTGTGGAAATATGCCAAAATGACCTTGCACAGGCAGATATCTCACAATAATAAATACAAGGTTAGTCGGAAAGGGGGTACTAAGCCGCGGGGCACTTGAAGTATCACTGATGACTATTTTAAAGCAAGCGTTAAAATTTCAAAATTCGATAATTTTTATTTGCATGCAAAAATATTTTTAATTTAGTTTTTTCAAAAAAGAATCATACCTGCTTTAGTTATGAATTCAGAAAATTAATTTTCTAATTCGTGACCCCAAATAATTATGACCTAAATTGTAAACACAGCTGATCATAGCTATGGACAGATAGATTTTAGCATATTTTTTACGAAATCTTTGAAAAGCTATTTCTCTTAAACTATTAAGTTTTGGGGAAAGTTGTAGAACAAAAGTTATCCCTTATTATGGGTACTTTAACACCCTTTCGGCTTAGTACCCCCTTTCCGACTAACCTTGTATATTTAAAAAAATTTCATCTCTGATAGCACTTAGGAGTGGTATTCTTATTCAAAATTAAAGGACACTTACTCTCAGTTGCTCATATTTCTCCAATGGAACCATATTCTTGCCTCCGCGTTCCATTTCTTCTTCATCAAATATAGCATTGAATTCATCTCTTATGTTGTCCAATTCCTGTAAATTTGATGTGATTAGTCATAAGCAGTAGGTTTATATATTTTGTTCTTATAAAAATAGGTCATCATGACCGTTGTTTTTGGAACGACTATTGTTTTTATTTTGATCGATGAACAGCGACTGTTCTATACGTCTTCAACACAGCTCCTTCTTCTCCGCCCACGAAATAGGAAAATAAAAATTTACAACTTGCCGAAGTATTAATAAGAGATAAAATGCAAACCAAACTGGTAGCTATGTGATCTTAAAAACAACAGAATAATGTGATGACTTCTTGTTATTAGCCCGATGTTGATGAGGCACGTAGTTCTCAGGACCCGAAGTCTTGTAGTACAGAAGATTTTGGAGCAGAAGAGAAGACCCGTAGACGGTGCGGAATATCCCGTAGCAACTGGCAGATTGGGTTTCAATAACACGAAGTCGTCACATTAAAGATGCAATACTTCGTCAGATTGGAAATAAATACTTTACCACAGAGCAAATTGTAGGTATACAGATGACCTTATCCAGCATCTTCCTCTTAAGGGTTAGACTCCACTTGGAAGCACGGAGTCGCAGTTTGGCTAATGTTACCCAGATATGACCGCACAAAACGTGGCTGTGTGCGGTCGCAATCGCCCGGCGCCGATCGTATCGCAGGTCACCGTTTCATTCCATTCATTCGAGTTCAGAAGCACGCCGCAACGCCGTAGAGCAGTGCGGGCGATAGCCAATACTAAATAAACTTTTAGTACGGTGTGGTGCGGCTCCGTGCGACCAATAGGAAAGTTTCACTAGCAGCCGACGCTCACTGGACACCAACCAAATCTACTAACTCACCAATGCCAAACTTGGACATAGTCAACGGGTTTCACCAGTTCCTATATTAAGAGTAAATAGTCCGGGACTGGAGATTTCCTTCTATTACCATATTCTTGGTCACCATCAGCTGAAAATGTGTCAATGAAACTGCTTACTCCAGTGGAACTAATCTTCAGTCTTGGGGCATCGTGTGTATGTAGACAAAATATTGATATACCAGCAAAAGCATTTGACTTACCTCATTATAAGACTGACTAGAAAATGTTCGATGATGTTTTATTCGATTTCGATGAATTAATAGATTCGGTTACTTATTGGCCCAATAGTAACCTAGTTGGTCTTAAAATTACAAACACATTGGTTTATCAGAGGTATTTCTGTGAAAATATAAAATCAGTATTTTCAAAGTAAAACCTCTATGATATCTTACGAACCTCTGTCATTTTGAGCCACATCTCGATGTTCCGGCGCTGCTGCTTCGAGAAATGGTCAGAAACCCGCTGGAGCTTGGCCGCCGTCAGAATTTTCGCTACCTGCTCGACTGCCGTTGACAATTAATGTTTTCATGTTAAAAAAAATATTGACATTTTATATTCCGCAAAACTTAATCGTATTATAAAAAATAGTACAAAATATTTTTGTTTAATATATCATAGTTTTTCAACAATAGAATAAATCCGTCCCCGGAATAAATGTCTTAAAATATGGTATTTATAAAAAAATACAACCAGAATATCAGTACTAGTCAAACAAAATATAAAATGTCATGTCCATGGAAATGGTATCTACAAAATTAATTATCTAATAAAGTTTGGAAGACTTTAGTACATGGACTTAGTGTGTATCTTTTTGGCTTATTCCACATGGTGGTGGCAGACAGCCGTCCTGGTTTCTCCACCACTACGCTGCATCACTATAAACTCATCAAAAACATTGGAGTTCACGCTTTTAGTTTACCTTTTTGATATCCTAACTTGCCTTCCTTTGACAAGGATTAGTGATAGGTATCTATGTTATAATAAAGCTCGGTATGATGTTGACTGACTCAGTTGACTTGTTTAGAGAAGTGACAAATGCCTTTCCCCAAGCAAAGTAAAAAAAAAAAAGCTAAATTTACTTTTGGCGTATTTAACCTAAAGATTCAGCCAGAACACGATTATAGGCGGGAACGATAAAACCTGGTTGCAATTTTGTTTAAAAGTTTTTGTCTCATCTAAGAATTATTTTTCTTCTTTTTAGCGTGTCTATGACAATCTAAATTGAGTCGTCCCGGAACTTAGCTACGAGCTTAGCGTTATCAGTAGCGTCCATTAGTTCCTGTAACGTGCAGGTGTCAAGGCACGCAGGGCATGATGTCAGGTGCCCCATCGTTTGTGGAACAGCACCACATTTACTTCCAAGAATTGGGGTAGGTGGAATGAGGCGTGGTGGACCACGAAAGTCGCTACGAAGTCGTAAAGATCAAGTCGTCTAAACTGTACCATTTGTAAGACTAGCTGAAGATCGCCGAAGGTGAAATGTAGAAAAGGCCTATAATAAATACAGCAGTACCTGATGTTGGTTTAATAAACGAACTTCGGTTTCCCTATGCTTGATACTCTGCCCGTGCCCACGTCGATTTTTGCTACGTTGAATTATACTCACGTTATGTGGTTTGGTTATAACACCATGTCAAAACATATTACTGGGTATCACACCTACTTCTTATAGCATTTTTACATAGAAGCTGCCTAAATTAGATGCTTATAAAAACGGAAGCCGATCCTCCGGCTTCGCACCAGTCTCCTGCATCTCCTCTCGACCCCGGTATGCCGCCGAATGCAACCGGAATTATCTAGAATATTCTAGAAAAGGAACTAATTGATTTATAGCTTACTGCAAACATTGAGACCATTCTGTAAATGCGCGAGCTTACGAATTAGGATTTGTGAACAGAAATTCCGAGGTTTTTGCCGGCCTGAAGCTGATTACATATCAACCGCAGTGGTCCGGAAAACAAAGTGGCAGCACTACAAGGGAGGTGACGATCTGGTGCACGTTGTGAAGTCTTAGGATGTCGATCGTTGCGGGATCTTAGGCTCGTATTAATAAACAGCTCTCATTTGAGAGATCCCTCTTAAGTGTAGTTTTAACAAGCTTTGAGACGTATTTAAAAAAAAGGTTCTGTTTATGGTAGGTTGGAACATTTCTCAAATGACAGCTGTTTAATAATACGGGCCTTAGAGAGCTAAGTTCAACAGTAGAAGTCTTCTGGCTGTATGTATTAGCGTAGAACTGCGGCATTTAGAATACTTACATTGCCTATGCGCAGCGACGGCTCAAAGCGTTGCCGATCATGGGTGGCGAGCCACAAACACCATCACACGTCTTAATCTGCACCCGGCTGCCGACCATACCGCCTTTCTATTACCCCCTACCGCAATGCAGCTATGTATCGCTTCCACTTTAAGTTTTGTGGCTGAGAGCTGCAGCGTAAACATCTCCGAATCCGGTTGAACCGCGACGACCATCTTGGGCGTGCCACTTAACTCAATAGTAAGTTTACCAGCTAATCTTCACGCAGCGATTTCAAAGCGGCGATAGTTCGTCGAAGTCGTCGTGAGCTACTCACACGTGAGATGGCTCGTCTAACGAGATGGTGCACACAAGGTTGCTGTTCTCAAACGAACAAATCTTCGTCGAACGACATCCTCAATCTCCAACCGGTTAGATCTGTTGGCTGCGTTATCCGGATTCTTACGTTTCTCGCCGCGAAGTAGATGTGAAAAACGCCTAATCAGATTACGACTTACACTCTCTCGTAGGTATTTGATGGCTCCGCATTCCGCAATTTCGAGGATTCACATTAGGGACTGGTCACTGGTTAATTCTATTTGAAGCATTACCTGACTGCAAAAACATTCCTTACACCACTTTTCCGCTCCATCACCCGGGACCCACTCGTTCGCTAGCTAAGTATTTTTTAGACACCTAATTGCGTGACGTCATGTAGCAGGCCGCAAAGCTTTTTGCAGCAGATTGGTTTTACTAGTTATATAAAAGATGTGACGGGTGGTTGCCGACTGGCAGGGGCCCGGGCCTCTAAAAGGTCGGGCACACGGCAGATCGGCCCTTTTGCGCCGCTGCAGTCGCCCAGTTAAGTGCCACACCTGCTGAAGAAGACCTGGACTCCTCGCATTGTACGGACCACGCCCTGTTGTTCTCTTTGTAAATTCTTAATTAAATATATAATTATAGTGTATGGTTACAAGTGTTATTCTTTATCCTCCCATAAGTACACGCCTGCTAAATTTTATGTGCACATGCTAGTCGAGGGTTGACTCCTAAAGCCACCCTAAAGTGTTACATTGGTGCCCAATTTAATAGGTCAATGCGAGGAATTCAGGTATTTTTTTCTATACAAGGTTAGTCGGAAAGGGGGTACTAAGCCGCGGGCCACTAAAAGTATCACTGATTACTATTTTAAAGCAAGTGTTAAAAATTCAAAATTCGATCATTTTTATTTGCATGCAAAAAGATTTTTATTTTAGTTTTTTCAAAAAAAGAACATAATATGCTTTAGTTATGAATTCAGAAAATTAAGTTTCTAATCCGTGACCCCAAATATGACCTAAATAGTAAACACAGCCGATCATAGCTATGGACAGATAGATTTTAGCATATTTTTTACGAAATCTTTGAAAAGCTATTTCTCTTAAACTATCGAGTTTTGGGGAAAGTTGTTGAACAAAAGTTATCCATTATTATGGGTACTTTAACACTCTTTCGGCTTAGTACCCCCTTTCCGACTAACCTTGTATATTTTTTTCTGTGTGCTCAGGAAACGGCCGTCATTTTGCTAGCTGGTGACATTTCCACACGAAATCCCTTCAGTATTTTCTTGACTTCCTCCGAGTCCTCAGATCACTAACTCTCTTGGTCAACTCTGCTCACACTTTCTGGGGTTGTTACTCCAACGCCCAACAACGCTGATGTCACCCTAATAATAATTCAGTCTACTCACATTGCATGATGATATGTCCGAACTTGTCTCTGATGGCATTCCTCAAGGTCTGGTATTCATCATCTATCTGCATCTTCTCATTGAAGAGTCGACGCAGCTGGTTGTTGCTGGCTTGGATTAACGAGTAGAAGGTGTTGGAGTTCTTCTTGTTGCATTCACCACGTTCAAGCCAAGCTGCCAGAGACTGTGAATAATTATTATGTTTTAGTGGGAAATTTGGAATAAAGTAGAGAATCTTCATGTGCTAAGGAGGATTTATTTGACCGGCTATTGTTGTTTTCAAGTGACTGGTCATTTGTGATGGTGGTTGACGCCAAAATGACCGAAAGTAAACCAATCTTATTTCGATATGGTTAATGTACATCTGTGATATGAAAATATCATAAATAGAATATTTGACTGCCTCATTGGTCTAGTGGTGGCAAGCGCGACTGCTGATTGTGAGGTCCTGGGTTCGAACCCCAGGTCGGGCAAAGTGTTATTGGGTTTTTCCGTGTGGAATACCTCAGCAGCAGCCTGGACTTTGGATTTGTGCCCGGTTGATGGCAATAGGCTCGCTCCCTATTACATGGGACTTATACATAACGGCGAAATGAGGGTGTTACTATACACTTCTGCCCAACCTTTCAGGGAATACAGGCGTGATGTTATGTAGAATATTTAAATAGCAAAAATACTCACCGGTGCTGCCTCAGCAAATTCATTATCGCTCTTAATCTTCTCTCCAACTGTTACAAGTGTGGCTGCGTTGAACTGTTCCACGCGGGGCGGAGTTGGTGTGCGCTTGCGCTTGTTCTTCTCATACTCATTCTGGTCTTCACGGTTCTGGTGTAAGATGATGTTGAGTTAATTTTTTTTTCTTTTCGTTAAAAATAAAAACAACGTTGCCCCACACTAGGATTTCTCCTGCATCGTGGGTGCGTTTACAGACACAAATCTTCACATGCACAAACACCCAATGAAATGAAAATGTAATGAAATTATAACTTGCTTGAAATATCTTTAGACCTCATATATATTTTTTGACAGTTGGTCTAAACAAGTAGCTCCCGTAGTAGACCAGAAAATTTTGGGTTAAGGAAAAATTTGATAGAGTACAAACATATGTGGACATCCAGAAACCTGAATAATCTGCAAAACCCAGTTAAAATTATTGATTATACATACTTACACTTACCAAAGCATAATCAATGAAAAGAGTGGTTGCCTCACTTTCCATTTGATCATGAAACTTCAGTCGACTACCGGACACAAAGAACGACTGATCTACACTCTCCGCCTTCTCGAAACGCACATGACAGACTCCTTGTTTATGCAACTTCACCTCTTCAATTCCACCAAACCGTTGGAATATTTCAGTCACAATATCATCAGTGATACCTCCTGGCAGACCTCCAACGAAGATTGTACGGCAACCGGGAGGACGTTCCCTTCTCATTGGTGTGGTGGTACCAGGAAGGGCAGGGAGAATTACTCCGTTGCTGAAATACATATGCTGGTTGGCCATCTGCATTTGTTGGTTCATCATCATCATATTGGGCATCATATTCATACCCGGCATCATGTGCTGCATATTATTCATTTCCATCTGTTGGTTCACCATAGAGTTTTGCATCATGTTGCCATACTGCATCATTGGTCCTCCTAAAGAGCAGGTTTTAGGGCTTGTACACAAAACTGCGATGCGACGTCGCATCGTCGAAATATACGAGCTCGCACGACGCATCGCAAGAACTTACGAATTGATTCGCGTAATTAATTTTTCCTACATCTTCTTATCAGTAACAGCAGTGCGTAAATCATTTTACGCAAATCTATTCTACCTAGTATAAAATACGTTCAATACGGTTGACGATCGTCGAGGGATTAGTCATCCGAACCATGGAAGGAAGACGCCTTACCGCACGAAATCGCATCGCAGCAATTTGCGTCGCAGTTTTCTGCGTTGCGAATTCGCATCGCGCCAATTCGCAGTGTTGTGTACAAGCTCTTAAAAATAAATTGTTCATTAACTTTGATACCATGATTGGCGCGGGGGCACTTGGCTGCTGCGCAACGTGTTGCAGATTTGATTACCACATGACACCAGGGACTGAAAGCGGTTACGGTACAAGATTACGGTACCTCTAAAATATAAAGATACCATTTCCTTATAGAGGTTTGGCTATACCTTTATTTTACCTTTTTACGATTTCGGTACTGAAAACCATCAATAATAATAAAAATAAAATAATAATAAAACAACATGAATCAAGAATGAATCATACAATTTTGGTGGTAAGGAAACATTTCAAAAATGCTTCTATACCAGTTCCGAAGAGTAATCGAACAAGACTGAATAATACCTAAACAATTGCTTACACCTGATTTACCTGTTGTTGCACTTTGAAACTGAAGTATTGATTTTCTCAAAGGAGAATGGGTCTTTTGGTCTACCCCTCCTCTAGCAAGGAGTGTGATATATCAATAGAAAGGTTATTTTAAGCAGAACATTTTTTCGTATTACAGCTACTGTCAATTAGTAGTATTTATGGAGTTAACGCTCATTAAATGTAACCACTTAAAACAATGTTAATACTGAAATATTGCTATTTGTTATCTTTTTTACATGTTTTTCCATAGGAGCTTTGTCATAATAATTATTTAAAATACCTGCCTAAGTAACACATAACATGACGCCTGAATTTCCCAAAGAGGTAGGCAGAGGTGTACAATTCATTCACGATTCGCCAGTTATGTTTAAATCCCATAACAGTTATTTGAAAATAATATAATAAGAATGTAGCAATACTTTAGTATACCTAAGTAACAAAAAAGAAGAAATTATGATAGTATTAAACAATTTTTCATTTTAAAAGTGTTATAACTTCGAAAATATTAAAGATTGACTTTAGTTGCATAATATATCAAATGTTTTACTTAAAAAGACCTTTCTAATGACATGCCACTCATTGCTAGAGGAGGAGTAAAGAATAAATTGTGATAGTATGGATATAAACAATTTTTCTCTTTAAACGTGTTATAACTCCAAAAATACTAACAATTGAATAAGTTGTATTACTATCAAATGTTTAGCTGAAAAAGACCTTTCTAATGACATACCACTCATTAAATGTTTTCAAACTTTCGCAATTTGTACACATTATAAAAATACTAAATCGGGTCTACCCGTGACCACGGCCGGTGAAATTCGGTCGAAACGTCGGGATAAATAAGGTATTTTTCTGCCTTGTAAAATTTTCTACGCGATTAGACCCGATTTAGTATTTTTATAATATTATATATATACATTCTCCTTTAATCAGCTGAAAGAAAATCAAGATAGCTACCAGAAAACATAATTAATCTCACCTGCTTGCATCATCATGTTATTTTGTGGCATCTGTTGTAGCTGTTGGTTAACTTTGTCATTGTTGTCCCACTTGGACTGTCTCTCACGGTGATCGTTGCGGTTCCTGTCCCCTCTATTATTCCGTTCTTTGTTGTGGTCACGGTTGCGGGACCTGGAGCGACGACGTCCTCTTTCTAAAACATTACTACTGTTGGATGCTGTGTAGATGTAATGGTCAAACAAATAGCTTACTTACGTATAATTATTTATATCTCTACAATATTTACTGTAAGAAATAAATAAAAATCACCTCGTTCCCGTTCACGATCCCGCTCGCGCTCGCGGTCTCGTCTATCATTTTTCTCTCTAGGTTGCCGTTTTTCTTGCATTTGACCTTGGTCATTCCCTTGCTCGACATTATCGGGTATGGTGACAACCTCGCTAGGAGTTTCTGGCATTACAGGACCTATGAACTGGCCTGTAGGCTGCGGCGGGTTCACTAAAGGAGCCATTTGCTGCATCTGCATATGGTTCATATCACCAATCATGCTGAAAGGCGGAACAAGCGGTGGCGCTATCGTTCCTGGTGGCATCATACCAGGCATTGCATGCATCATATTTGGTATGCCATATTGCTCGTTACCCCACGAATTCATTATACGTTACAAGAAACCAATATTAATATACTCTTTGCAAGAAACTGATGATAAAGTACATTCTAAAAGTAAAACTCCAAAAGCATGCACAATGAAGATTACAACGACCACAGAATATTAACTTATACTCAGAGAGAAGAATAACGACTTCATACAAATACGAGGAAATTTTTCCTTACCGACCAGCGCCATCTCTGGAGCGCCCACGTAAACTGGAGAGTAGAAACTAAGGCGGGAATTTCAAACTACAGTGCGTTTTATAGATACTTTGTAATGCATTTTATGCACAAGTACAAAGCGTTTCTCGATAGTTTCCGACAAGATGGCAAATTTTTGCTCAGCAATAATTGACATCTAAACGGAATCACTATCGAGAAACACAGTGTACTTGTGCATAAAATGCTAAATTAATCTATAAAGAGCAGTCTAATAAAACAAAGATGAGTATAATAACATTTTTTTTATTTACCATGATAATAATTATAATTTATTAGATTTACATAGGCAACATATTATTATATTATGCCTGAATTGAATACATGAATTTGTTCACAAATCCAAAGTATGTGTATGACATATAATGAATCACAAATTTATTTTACACAAATATACAAATAGGTGTTATATTTTCATTTCAGGTGAAAGTCCAAAATTCATGCGGACGAGGTTGCGGGCAAACTGCTAGTTAATTTATGTATAATTATATTCTTATTCTTATTCTTTATTGTACACAAAATAATAATATATAATACAGTTCCGTTGGTAAATTCATGTACAAAGGCGAGCTTAACTCACAAATGAGTTTTCTAACAGCAAACCTTAGAGCGATAGAGAGATTTGATGTTGAGGAGAACAATTACCTAAGTGTACAAGTTATATAAAATTACAAATTAAATACACAATAAATATACACATCTACATAAACTAAACAAATATGTGTATAGCACACAATACATAAACGTAATACATACAATATAATATATAAAATACTACATACATACATACAGGTCATGTAGACAGGAAATGTTCCCTAATTCTTTTCTTAAAAACATCTAACGACGGGCTATCACGTAAGGAGTGAGGAAGAGAATTCCAAAGGCGCGAAGCACGAACAGTAAATACAGTAAATGATCCATCATAACGACTCGAGGTGTGGGAAGGCATACGAAGGAGAAGAGATGAGGATGAGCGACAAGGTTTCCCTCTAGGAACAAGAAATTCAAAGCGTTCTCGAAGATACATAGGAGAATTAGGATTGTGGAGAACAGAAAAGAGAAAAGAAAGAATGTGAGTATCACGACGTTGCCGAATAGGAAGCCACTTCAGCCGCTTCCGAAATTCCGACACAGGGTCGTACTTCCGAAGGCCAAAGATGAAGCGGATGCACAAATTCTGCAGACGTTCTAGTTTATCTAGCAGTTCCTCAGTTGCGTCAAGAAAGCAGACATCAGCGTAGTCCAGAAGGGGTAGAAGAAGAGACTGAGCAAGAATTATTTTAGTAGGAAATGGCAGAAACTTCTGGAGACGCTTTAAAGACTGAAACGAGCAAAAAACCCTCCTGCTTACTTCTGCAATGTGAATGTTCCAAGACAGGTGGCAGTCTAGAATAACACCCAAGTTTTTAACCTTCTTTGAAAAGGCTATGGCGACAGAATCATACAAAATTGGAGGGAGAGACTGGTGATTCATCAAGTTGACAAAGTATCTGCCACCAATAATGAGAGCTTGTGATTTCGTAGGATTAACTAAAAGTCCAAAACCTTTAGCCCATTGACTGATATTGTTAAGATCATTATTGATGGCTTCGATAGCTTCAGGAAGCTCATCGAGTTTAAAATGGCGATAAAGCTGCAAGTCGTCTGCATAGAGATGGTAATGTGAAGCTAATACCTTAGTGATGGCGTTAATAAAGACCGAGAAAAGAAGAGGAGATAGAACACCACCCTGAGGAACACCCGCAGCAAGATCGCACCACTCAGAGGAGGCCTCATCGGAGCGAACCGACTGCGAGCGACCCCGAAGATAAGAATTAAACCAAGCAATTACAGACGGAGATATATTAAGAGAGGATAGGATACCTAAGAGGATATCAAAATCAACTGAGTTGAAGGCACTGCTAAAGTCCAATAATACCATCACTGTAAGGAGCCTGTTTTCCATGGCCAGTCGGATGTCATCAGTTATTTTAACTAGAGCCGATACAGTGCTATGACCAGGACGGAAACCAGATTGGTAGGGACTTAGCAGGCCATTAGAGGAGAGGTAATGAGACAGTTGATTGTTAACAACACTCTCAAGGACTTTGGATAGGATTGGCAGTATGGAAATTGGACGGAACTGGGATACTGAAGAGGGGTTGGAGACTTTGGGAAGAGGTAAAACATGCGCCTTCTTCCAAGCAGAAGGAAAGGAGCTAGTAAAGAGAGAATAGTTAATAATGTGTAAAATGACGGGAGCTAATATACTTAGGATAGGAAGAAGCATCTGGAGTTGAATACCATCATCACCCACTGCTTTCGTGGAAATGGATAGGACAGTCCGCTTAATATCCCCTTCTGTAACCGGGTGAAAGGAGAGTGAAGTACACATTGGCAGAGGAAGATTATAGAGATTGCTAAGAGTGGAAGATTTGACGTTATCATCCAGAGTGACTGGAGATTTGGAAAAATGATCATTAATTGAGTTTAGGTCCATATCGGGGGCACTGTCATTAGTGACTTTGCCGATACCAAGGGATTTGAGGAATTGCCATACTTGTGCTGTGTTGAAGTTTTGAACAGAATCGTGGATGTGGCGTCTTTTAGCATCCCTGCATATACGACCGCAGCGATTACGCAGCTTCTTGTACAGAGACCAGTTCTCGTCAGTATGATCTCTTTTGTACCGCCTTTTAGCTTTGTCCCTTTTTGACATCGCACTTTTAATTATGTCAGACAACCATGGGGCTGGAAGATGCTTCACCCTCACCTTTTTGAGTGGAGCATGCTCATCAAACAATTCCAACACTATCTTGTTAAATAGAGATACCTTAGTATCCAAGTCATTGCAGTCGTAAACAGGAGACCAGTCAATATTGCCCGCATCCTCCCTCAAGCGATCCAGATCAACGTTCTTGAAACTGCGAAGGAAGAGAAATTTAGATTTTCGTTTAGGAGTGCGAATTTTATATGAAAGAAATAGAAGGTCATGATTATATTCATTTTTCTTTTCAGTGCAGATTTACATTTCCTGAAAATAAAAGATTAATTTAAATCCTTAAATTAATTTAAAATAAGTCATAGATAAGTTACGAAAATTGGTATGATTAAATTAAGCTTGATGATATATTATGAATATGTCAAATAAAATGATAATTATATTCGCTCTTCTGTGATAAACTAATTATGTTTATCTCAGTCCATCCTTCTTCAAGTAAGCTCTCTGCCAAATTTTACAAAAAATTGATTGACTGAAATTTAGAAGAGTGACGAAACGGAAGACAGACTTACTTTCACATTTATAATTTAAGAATAGATTAATTAGGATTAAACTACTTATAACATTTCTTTAAATATCAGATTAACAACATCATCATTCTGCTGCAATATAATAGCATGTGTTATACATAATGTCTGTATTTATGTGCAATGTAATGCAGGTGTTTTAAATACACTTTTCAAGTGTTAATTGTATTAACCTTAAGGCATTGAACACCAGGTACAGCTGTTCTGAACTTCTTCTCATTAAAGCATGTGCTTTTAAAATGTTTGCTGCAAGGCTTCTTATGCTTAGAATGGAGTCCATCCTGGTATTTTGGTGAAGACCAGGGTTCGTTTGGGAAGCAATACTTTGCCCATAATTTACAACTGGAAATTAAAAAATATCAAAATTACATACCATAATAATCATATTCCTAATTAAGCTATAACTAAATAAAAATTTAAACTCTACATTTACACCTAAAATTAAACAGGGGAATGGTGTAGACAAGAAAAGTTTTCATAGTATACATGTATGTACATAGTATACGTATAGCAAAGGGTATCGAATATATTAGGTATACATTACATACATGTTACGTTAGTTTGTGGTAGTTAGAAGCTGGATTAACAATAATATTATTGTGGTATTTCATGTCTAAAACGAATAGCATGGATACATAGGTAGTTATACATACCGCAATGCATTCTTGAGCCAGGCTTTGGAAACCGATGCAAAGTGATGCTGGGATCTTCAGAAGGTGAAGATCCACATGCAACAGATTCTAGTATTTTCTTTCTGCGAACTCATCGCGAAATTATACACAAAATCAAACCAGAGTCACTGTCTCAACGCCGAGTCTATGTCTCACAAATACACACTTAATTTCACTAAAACACAGCCACGGAGGAGCAAGCTCGAGTCAACTTTATCAATGTAATGTAGAATTAAATGAAAGTAGTTTATCTATTACAAATAAACGTAAGCACAAGTTAATATAGTGCGCAAGCGGCGGCAGACATTTTTCTTGTGACGTCATCGCCATAATATTTATTATGAAGTGCAGACGTTAGTGTTGCCACACATTATCCCCAATATCTTGTTTTTAAATTCGTAATAATCAATCAAATACGTTATATTTCTTAATGAAATATAGTTGTTTGGCATTAAAATAATAGCAAAAGGTATTTTTAAGGGTAATTTACGTTAAAAATCAATTATTAAGCTCATTATTATGGAGAATACAAAATTGTATTTTTGGTGGCAACATTATATGAATGTCCATCCATCCATCTCTTTTACTCTTATGTCGTTGTCTCTCTCTTGTTTTCTAGCCCACGTACATCGAGTTCGTGGAACAAAGTTGACAGACCCTGACAACGACTGACAATAACGACCATAGATAATACATATTAAGGGAGACATGTTGCTGACAAAGTTGATTGACAAATGCCGTTGTCGTTGTCTGACAACGACAACGGCATTTGTCAATCAACTTCAGGTCAACAATGCCAAAACGTCAAAGTCAATTTGACAATAATTGTCATGTCAACTGTCAGTGTCACGCTTCTCCAGTCCATAGACAAGAAGAATATGTAGGATTTTTGTTTTTAAACTTAAAAAGTAATATTGCAATTTGCAAAGCGCGAAAACGATCGACGAAACGCGTCAATATTTTAGCATCTTCTCTTATCTGTCTGTCTGTCATTACGGGAAAATAGTTATAGAATTTTGTTTTGCTTGTTTTATTGTGTGATATGTTAATTAACTAAAAATTGGATGCAAAGGCCAATATATTAAGTTTCACGATGTGGTAAGAGATTTTAAAACAAGTAATATGGAATATCCTTCTCGTAGGTCATACATTTTTGTTTTGTTATACTCATATTACTGTTTTTAGTTCGGAATCAGTGCCGAAGGATTTTGAAAAGACTACAGAGGTTTTACCTTTTACTAAATATGGATTATCATCGATGGAAGAGTTCCGGAAAGCTGAGGAAGAAGTTCATCATCAAGAATGGTTAAAGAAGGCTGGTCTGACGAGCGAAGAAATTAAGCTATACCAGGAGAATGAAGCGGGTCTCCTGGACCAACGCAAGAAGATTGAATCAGGAATTTTGAAAAATAAATTGGAAGAAATATATAATAAAATCAGCAACATGCACAATGAAACGAAAAGGTAAAATAAATTTACATTCTTCTTATGTAACTACATCAGTACATACTGATGATCATGGTATTTTAGGAAAAAAAAATAATAATAATACTACAAACTTTTTTTTAAAAATTATGTTAAGCTTCAAATTAGAAAATTTATTTCAGCGATTCAAATACAAAACAAGATGAACAGCCAAGTACATCATCTGCTCCAGACAATCTTATAGATAGACTCCAACAGCAACCCATAACATTCTACCCAGAGGGTCACCCAATGAACGAGCTTAAGGAATTAGAAGAAAACCTATTCGGACACCTAAAAACTGACATGATACCATTAACAAAGAGACGTAAACTCCTCAGACGCCTTCAGAGAAAGAAAGATAGACTGCTACAAGAACATGGATTTAATATTGGTACTATACCAAGCACATCAAGGGTTGAAAGACCAGGAAGTCTATGGGATATGAGGGAGATGCCCCGATTGATACCACACACGGTTACCAGCCGAGACCAAGAAGAACATGCGATGGGTCCGCATCTACGGACAATGTATACAGTCAGAGATAACAAGATTGTGAGGCTGGAACCAATACAGGTTGAGCAGGAAGAATACAGGGCAGTGGATATTGTGATGCCGGTGAATGATGCTGAAGCTCAACTCTTGGAAGGCACAAAGATGTGTCTGGATGATATCAAGAAGATTGATCGATTTAAGGATTACGAGCCGGGAATACCTTCAAAGGTTTGTTCAAATTGTATTGTATTGGATAGTCACACTATTGTGCGGGCTAGTTAAGTATCACTGGCGACAATATTTCTTTTAAGAGGATGTTGGAGAATTAAATGTTAGGATCCTGGCTGTCGACTGTCTGTATACCAATAACTTTAATATTGCATCAGAGTTAACATGATGACTCTGGCTAGAAGTAAGAATACAACATATTCTCTATTTCGAAGGGTTTTGATCTTAGGTTATGGATTGGTCTCCACAGCGAAGACCAATCATTAAAATCCCAAAATGTGGTGAAAATGATTCCAAACAATTCAATACTTAGGCCTGTTATCCACCGAAGCGAAGCGCAAAGATATGTAAATATCAAAATCCTGTCAACGTGATTGTTGTAAGGAAAGGTGCCTTTGATCTACTCATATTAGCACCTAAAGTTCGCTGCTGGGCCTCTAATTGACCACTACAATCAGTAGCGTGCATTGCATATAGGCAATTAAGCAGTGCCTACCTCATAAGATTTAATTAACTACTCCATCTTTAAACTATAAATAAAATAATTTGATTTCTATTGGTCAGAATCGTATTGAAATGGGCTTAAGCATACAATTGAAAGGCGGCATCGCTGGTGCCTGCCTACCTAGTCGGTAAACCAATGCACGCCACTGGCTACAATGAACAGTCAAAGGGGAATTATTGTCGTAATAACCACGCTTGGCAGTGAATGGTGATCACTGTTTGTTAGTAGCAGTCAGGAAGACTGCTGACCATTCTCTTAATATAATGATTTGATCCAATGATTGCTTATAATTTGCCATTTTCAGGTACTGTACCTAAAGAACATTGCTCCAACTGTCAGTCAGGAGCAGCTGTCACTACTCTTTAACCAATTCGTGCTCGCTAATGGCGGGCCCGTGGATCTACGGTTGATGACAGGACGCATGCGGGGACAGGCCTTTGTGGCTTTCCAAAGTGAGTTCTGGCTTTAGGTAGCGAGATATCAGTGTTACATTCAGTTGGGTAGGTTCTCTAGCAGTGTCAAATGTGTGCAATGCAATGTGCGAAGGTTACTCGGTAAAAAATAACATGTAAGGGTCCATACACAAAACTGTGACGCGAATTCGCAACGCAGAAAACTGCGACGCAAATTGCTGCGATACGATTTCGTGCGGTAAGGCGTCTTCCTTCCAAGGTTTAGGTGACCAATCCCTCGAAGATCGTCAACGGTATTGAACGTATTTTATACTAGGTAGAATAGATTTGCGTAAAAAGATTTGCGCACTGCTGTTACTGATAAGAAGATATAGGAAAAATCAATTACGCGAATCAATTCGTAAGTTCTTGCGATGCGTCGTGCGAGTTCTTATATTTCTACGATGCGACGTCGCATCGCAGTTTTGTGTACGGACCCTATAGTATGACAGAACTAAGAAGTCTCATTGGCAAACTTCGTAAATCCGATCACTTCCGAGCTGAGTGCGACTTGAAGACCTCGAATGTTAGTACTGCAGTAAAAAATGATCTTTACGCTGACGGAATAAGTGTGGGTGGCGCGAAAATGAGCGACTGCCATTGGTTTTTCGATTAAGTTTGTCGATGCGACTTCTTAGTTGTGTCGTACTGTACCTAATTGGAATTATTGTATAAACAATTTGTTAGATTATGTCTAGGTACTAGTAAAATGTGTGATTTTATTACTTACTCTGTATTAGACCTGGCGTGCGCGTCTTGATTAGTTCAAAGAGAGATAAAAAAGAAACGAGTTTTGTAACCAGTCTAGTAGCTATGAGTAGTAGTGTTGCGATGAATAACCACGCGAAGTCTATCCTCATCAGGAAATATTCATAGTAGCAGGGCCGGAAATCGGCCCGGGCATTTTAGAGACGGTCGGCCCAGTGCTGGCAAAAAAAATCATTCCCAAGCGATTAGTCGGACGGCGTCTTTTTTTTTTAGACCCTCCCCTCACTCTTTCTCCTGTATCTTGGGTGCATTTACAAACAAACAGTTTGGACGACCTTTTTTTTTGACGTTCCCTTCACACTTTCTATTTCTCCGACTGTGTGACCGACCCATCGGGCCTACATAGTAGTAGGTCAATTAGTATGCTAGTTAGCAGTGGCGTAATGTGTATTTCCGATGACAATGACTATGACCTGATGCTGCAGGTTAGCGCCCCCTACATCTGCGCCGCCCGGGGCCAAGGCCCGCTTTGCCCCCCCCCGCTTCGGCCACTGCTAGTTAGGTTTATAACTTATGTTTCATGCGCTTTTTTGTACAAAACGCATGTTTTAATACAAACTGTTTCTTTAACAGACGAGGAGCTGGCTATCCAAGCACTGGAGGAGATCAACGGCACCATTCTCAGCGGCAGACCAGTGATCGCCGAGTTTGGCAGGAACACCAACAGGATTCAGGATGACCATAGATAAATTGCTTTGTATAATTAAACTTCTTATTCATAAATAATCTGTAGGGCATAAAATAAAACAATGGGAAATGGTTGGGTGGACAAAGCGAGTCGCAGTGTAGTAAAAACGCCGAAGGACAGTTGTATGATTATAAAATCAAGTGGATGAAGATTTTTATGAATAAAAGGTGTCTGTGTAATCTAAGTAGGTACAATACAGACTTGTGCAACATGTATTTAAGGACAAGTTTTACAATAAGCCGCATATAACATTACAGTGAAAAGCAGTGATAGCGTAGCGGTTGAACGCTTGCCTTCCAAGAGGAGGGTGTGAGTTCGATCCCGGCCCGTACCTCTGACTTTTCGAATTCATGTGCGGATTTGAATTTGATTATCACTTGCATTAACGGTGAAGGAAAAACATCGTGAAGAAACCTGCACATCTGAGGGCTCCATAAAGTTCTCGATGGTGTGTATAGTCTGCCAACCCGCACCAGGCCAGTGTGGCAGACTAGTGCCCGTTTTCACCACCCATGCCTTGGCCATCACCTAACTAGGGGGGGCCTCCCAGCGTAGGTAGCCCTTAAATACAACACCCTACCTACTTCATTTTCACCATACTAAGTGACACTTAACTAGGGATCACCTATTTAGTAGTGATAACCAACACTGTATTTACATCGATATTTTTTTCGATTCCATTTTTCCCATTATTTGACTGTTAAATTTTAATATTTATGTTAGTTATTAAATAGAACGAAATAATTATTTTATTTTGAGTCTCAGCAAATAGATTTGCCAATTTTAATTTTTTAATTGTTTATTTCTTGTAAAATTCAGGGGATACCTAAGCGTTTAGGTGTTTCTGATAGGTTAATGAAACCGAAATTATCATTAGGGGTCACCTAAGGGAACTTACCCATACTACGTCACCCATATATCACAACTTTTTAACCCCCCACCCCCCCCCCCCCTCGGTGACCACCCATAGTATATGCCAATACCCCCCCTCCCCCTCTAGTTTTCACGTAGTAATTCATAAATATGGTTTTAAATAAAAAACTTTGCATAGAGAAAATTATTGGGCTCAATGTGCGTCAATGTTGCCACCTGTGAGTTTAAAAGCGCCAAAAGCTGCGCGCCATATTTGAATGTAGCTCGAAAAAGCGCGAGATTTCCCTAGAGGATATTGACCACGTGACAAAAACCTAAGCCCCCCCCGCCCGTGACGAAGCGTGGTAGTTTGAAGACCCCCCTCCCCCCGGAACGGGTCACGTAGTTTGGTACGTTCCCTAACCTGGGTTAGGTGGCCCTTATAATTTAGGGAACGTTGGTGAAAACGGGCATAAGGTCTAAACTCTTATCCTGAGAAGAGGCCCGTGCCTAGCAGTGAGACAGTAAAGCGCAGGCCACACCGCCAGCTGGCGGGCGGGCGAGCGAACAACGTTTCACCGAGCCTAGCTACTTCAGCGACTCAAACGATGTGAACCGAAGTAAGAAAAAGTCAGCCCACCTGCCCGCCAGCTCGCGATGTGGCCTGCGCTTAATGGGCTAATTATGTTTATAACATTACACAAGCACGTTGATAAATCATTCAAATTAGAACACACTACGCGAGCCAATTAAGAATAGGATCGCGTTTGCTGCCAACTTCACACAATAGCTGTCAAATTAGTACTGCAAGCAAAAAAAAAACTGAAATAAAAATGTTGTATTTTTTATTCATAGATTTCATTATTATTTATATTTCTTTTTATAAAATATTACTTCTTGAATTCCATAAATAGATAATTAGGATAAATTAATAGTATATGGAAACAGTATTCATTAAAAAAATGAACCAATATATAGTTAATTTCACGAAATGCTACTGGTCACCGAAATATGTTTTCATTAACATGCTTTTTTTTCAAACCCTGCTCATGTATAATTAATTTAGCGTAAAATTGATTAGAAATACCAAAAAGTGTACAAAAAATAAAAACTGAGTATTAATATTATTTTTTGCACACCTTACGCTTTGGTAATGAAGTTCACGAGTATTGCGGAACAAAATGGCATCTTGACAGTACTGTTCTTATTTGGCTCGCTATTACACCAGAGGTTGTAATGCATGTTGCACAAATCTGTAGCCACATTCTGTGACCAGTTTCGCACAGATATAATAATTGTAAGAATTGTAGAACTGTATAGAAGACGGTTTGTATAGCTTTATATCCTCTGTCAAAGTGATAATAAATATCTGGTACACGCCAAATGCAGTGTAGAGCGTGTGTAATATAGAAGGCGATGTATTATAGGGTAGTGTACATAGAAGCGTCGCACTGAATCCAGTGTTGTTGAATAGAAGTTTGTGGCACCTGCATTTGATGTGGACCAGTCCTAAAAATGAACTTTTAAGTTTGTGTGAGATTTTTGCTTGTGTACGACTACTTTTTGTAGCAATGCGATTTTTGTTTTGTGTATTTGTACAGTAGGGAAATTGAAAGGTCATACGCCTTTGCTTGCACTGTGCAAGAAACTTATTTTACCGACTACGTATTGCCAGCATTATAGAAATGGAAAATATTAGTATATTTTCACAGGATATTAAAATTTATAATGTTGACATGACAGACACTAGTAAAGTCAATTTATTTAATCATCGGATTGATTGATGTCATAGTTTTTATAACAAAACTCCTTAAATCATATCTTAGACATTACATGGCACTACGCACCTGTCCTTTGTGAAGAACATCACCAATAACATCGATGTATATCCTTCTAGGACGTCTTCTAGGTCAGGTGCGTAGTACTCTCAACCGGCGTGCACGTATGACAAGATGTATGAATGTGGATGAAGCGAAAGGCGTATGTAAGGGTCGTAGCATATGGCGTTCTATAGTTTCTGCCTACCCCCATGGGAAAAAGGCGTGCGTTTTTGTATGTACCTATGTATGTACATGGCACTTCTACGTCATATGGAGGCAAAAGGCAATTTTGATCTTTGCTACCAAATAATTAAACATAGTTTTCCATGCATTGGTGTGTTCCGTTCAACAGCTTGAAAAGGTTACATGAGGCCGCGAAGTGGGAAAGAAATGAATTTGAAAACTGGCGAACATTTTCATTCCCCTATCGTACAATTATGTGTACTCTTAGGTCCGTATTACAGAACGAAACTCAAGCATTAATCTGTGTTTAAAACTAGTTTTGAGTCGAGTTTTAATTTTAGAACGTTCCTCAAGCATAGATTCATTGATCATAGTTCAGCTGAGTTTGACTTTATTCTAGATCGTTACTCAGTTCGTAGATTCGACCGCAAGCAGTTATTTTATCTGTAATCAACCAATCGATTGGCTCGATTTGAGTCTCGTTTCATCTGAGTATAAATTGATTGCCGTTCTCGAATAAGACCGTTCCTCAAGTACTGATTCTATACTTAAACAGTGATCAACTGATTGCAGATCAAACTGGACTTGAGGAGTGTTCTGTAGTACGGACCTTAGTATTTATAGCCCCCGCTAAGTGTGAGAAAATAATTCAGTTGCATGAGTCTATTTTCGCTAACGTGCTGTAAGATAAAAATATTTATGAAGATAAGTGGGATTGTATTTTACACTACACAGTATAGGTGTAGAATCTATTTGTATTAATGCACTGTATAGGTACATAAAATTCATCATAGATATAAGACATGGACAGGCTATCCAATAGTGCGGGTTCCTTATAACTATAAGTCAGAGTAGAGTAGTTCCTGCGTGAATCGCTGACCGGGTGTCCTGTGTAACCCCGGTCACTCACATTCGTACGAATACGCGAACTCACGAGTGTGGGACTGACATTCGCAATGAATATGCGAACATTTTCCATACAAAACGGAAAACATTCGTACACTGTACGAATGTGAGTGACCGGGGTAAGTGGTAAACCCGACACGACGTAGAACAAATACGCGTTACGTCGCGGCTTAATACAATAGGCCACTAGTAGGGAATGCCATTGTTTTGATCGCGTTCGTCGCTTACGCAGGACACCTCGTCACAAAACAGATAGGTACAGAAGTCAATCACATGTATGTACTTCACTTTTCATACCTACGCTCGGCGGTCGCTCTATCTATATATGTCTCTCTCGCGCTCGCACTTTAGTCCCAAACAGTCCGAGATATCGTGTCCGTGAGCAGTGTCTATGTGTTTGTTTCTCGAGCGCACCTCGTGATATTAGTATAATGGTGCTCCTACACTGAGGTTATAATAAACCATTTTATAATTTACTAGCTGTGTCCTCACGGCTCCGCCCGCGTAAGAAGTTTTATTCCAGTAATAAATATAGCCTTTGTTACTCAGTCATTATGTAACTTTCTAACGGCAAAAGAATTTTTGAAATCGGTCCAGTAGTTTTTAATTTTATTCGTTACATACAAATGTTTCCTCTTTATAATATTAGTATAAATAACCAAATAACCTAAATAAAATAGAAAAATTATTGAAATCAGTGTTATAATATGTTGTGTAACATTTTATAACCTCACTGTTGGGAGCACCATGCCCTCTTAGTACGAGAGATCTTATAATAACCCAGGTTTTAAAATACCTCCAGGTACCTCCAGATTCCAGGTATTACGGCTACTTTTTGTTGACGACTTACCTTAGTTTTGGCACAAAACAGATAGGTACAGAAGTCAATCACATGTATGTACTTCACTTTTCATAACTACGATCGGCGGTCGCTCTATCTACCCATATATATCTATCTCTCTCAAGCGTATGGCACTCGCGCTCGCACTATAGTCCCAAACAGTCCGAGATATCGTGTCCGTGAGCAGTGTCTATGTGTGCGTTGCTCGAGCGCACTTGTATGTAGATTGACTTCTGTACCTATCTGTTTTGTGGTTTTGGTTTAAACCATCTTTCACACATTCGTGCATGGGTGAATCCTTACATACATTCGCGAATACCCTGCCACGTGTGAAGTCATCAAATGTCTGATGCCTTAGGGCTCAAACGCACTGTGCGGGTAACTAGCACAATTATGTCCGTAGTATTCATTTCTATGCGCACTGCGAGGCGGCTATCCGCAGACCGCTCCGGTCGCTCGGAGGGCTGCGGCCCGAGTGACGGCCAGCCGGACAGTTGCTATACGCACTGTGCGGCTCAGGCTGCGGCTGCCCGCCATTGAGAAAAATATTACAAAATGCTTGCTTTCATCTCGTGTTTGTAAATGTAGTAAATAGCTGCAACTTCTTCCGCGTCCATCTTTGAAATGGCTCGATATAACCGCAAATCGCAACGGTTCTTCAACCGCACGTTGCCGTTGCGGTTAGCCGCACGGCCACCCGAATAATGCGTATGAACCTTAATTGTAATAGACGCATGTTACGATCCCACTGTCATACAAATAAAAATAAGTGTTTTGATACGAATTACTGTCTCTACTACTGTCTAATGTTCAAAACATAAGATGTATTCTGTCCCTTCATATTTATATCGAGCTCGATTAAGCTAAAGGCACACTATTGCGGCTAAGGCATCATGACCAAAAGGCGCAGGTTAATATTAGTGTATCAAATCAACTGAATTGTCACAGCCCACTTTTGGGTATAAGCCTCTCTCAAATTTTGTCCCTGCGCTGGGCAAACGAGGCAGCTTAACGAACTACAAGGTTAGTTCTGTCGACTTCTTGACGCTACCGCTATTACATAACACTACGCCTGTATTCCCCGAAGGGTTGGGCAGAGGTGTATAGTAATACCCTCATTTGGGGGGAGCCTATTGCCATCAACCGAGCACAAATCCAAATTCCGGGCTGCTACGTAGGAATTCCACACGGAAAAATCCAACAGTACTTTGTCTGACCAGGGGCTCAAACCTAGGACCTCACGATCAACAGTCGCGTTTACCACCACTAGATCAACGAGAAAGTTATTATTGCCGCTATTACTGGTCTGGGATATTGAGCTGGCATCAGATAGAGATCCCAACATCTGCTGACTACCAAGCTTCATTGGTAAATAAAAGCCGTATTGAAATAGCCGCAGGCGGCTAACAATCAAGGCCGTAGTCGCAAGTGTGCCTTTGGCTTTAGATTTAGGTTACTAGTAGTCATTCTGTGCAATATCATGTATTAGTGGCTTGAATTTTAAAACCTAGTTTGAAAGAAATCACTGAAAAGATTTTGAGGAAATGTTGAGTGTCGACACAATCTCTTATTTAATATATTTCTTACATTACATATAAGGCTATAACCATTAATCTACGATATTTAATGAAAAATAAAACTTTATTAGGTGTCTTAAGTTGTTTTATTCTAAAGAATCTTCTTTACATAGTTGGCGATCATTCAACACAACCTTCTTATAACAAGCCATCATTCGCCACAAATCCATGTACACAATGGTCGCTAGGCCATCACCCATTGATTTTGTACATGACTTTACAAATACATTAACAACATTTTATCTTTTCAAACTATAATAAAAAGTGATGATTTTTTTACATGTAGTTTGTATAAGCTAGAATCGAGGTAATCTTAACTATTATAGACAAAAGCATACTTATAATATTTAATGCAGATTATTACAATGACTGATGAAGAAAAGATGACCAAGAAAACGGTTGTCTTAATGAATTGAAAATCTTACAATGAATGAACTTTGTGTCAATTTACACTAGGTCATATAATCTGGATCTGATATTTGAATACAAAAATTATACTGTTGGACTTCTATTTCGATATTTATAACTTTCAAAGATAAAGCCTAATTAACCTTTTAACCGCTTGAGTCGCATTTCTGCGACAATATTTCCGTGCCCCTATCGCGCGTGTCGTATTTATGCGACAGAGAACATGCATAGTTTTTTTGTTCTATTTTCGTCCTATGAACTGCGTGGTACAATTAAAACGATTATTCAATAGAGATATGATTTACAACAATTACTTTAAATTGTTTCATAGCTCTAAATATTGAAAAAGCTTAATATATTTTTATTGTAGGTATTATTTTATCGATTCTCAGTCGTGCGGTATGGCACGGCAATTGATATTTAGCCACGCGCTTAGAAGGTTAAAGTTTTCAAACATTTTACAAATGTCTAACATGAAACTGTCTTAAAAAGAAAAATATTCCATATACGAAAAATCTTGTTTTTTTTTTTTTATAATCCTTACACGTGTAAATTTTATTCACCATACCCTAAATCAGAAGTCAATTTTCCGCACTTATCATCACTAAAATGTCTGTAGAACAATTTTGTTCAAAGTCGCCACGTTTAACGCGCAGTCTACTGGGCGTCCTTAGTAGAGGACTTGCGCCGTCGCTTGACGACGCGTTTTGGTGACGATCATTCGGCCTCTTTCTTCGGTTGTGGCTCCTCCTCTGAAATAGGAATAGGTTTGTTAAGCTTTATCTCATCTCATCTCAACCCATTGGAGTTTATTTCAGCATAAGCCGCCAAGAATATTCTGTAATCATTGCACAAGGCAGTGGTTGGTCTCTGGCTCATTACCAATTTTTGGCCATTTATTTTGGAGAAAACAAAACTGCTTTTTTATTTTAAAAAATGCAACTGAGTTAGACGGGAATCGAATGTTTTTTGGCAAAACAATTGACACCCTATATTATTTCTCTAATTGACAATGTTGCTAATAGCGGGTTCACACGGTTCGATTTTAGTTGATCAACAAAAGTTGAAATGTTTTGTTCCTTCAAATTGATTCAATTCGATTGAGTCTGTTCAGATGGTTCAAATCGCGTGCGATATGGCAGTTGATCAACTAGAATCGAATCGTGTGAACCTGGTATAATAAGAAACACATCCTGCAACGGCATATTATAACATAACATCACTCTTGTATTCCCCGAAGAGTTGGGCAGAGGTGTATAGTAACACCCTCATTTCACCGTTATATATAAATCTCATGTAATATGGGGCGAGTCTATTGCCATCAACCGGGCACAAATTCAAACTCCGACTGCTACTGAGGGATTCTACACGGAAAATCCCAATAACACTTTGCCCGAACTGGGGATCGAACCCAGGAACTCACAATCAGCAGTCACCTTCCTACCACTAGACCAACGAAGTAGTAACGGAATAGTATATATATGCCAAATTAAAGGAAATGGCTAATGGACTGGCCCTGTTCGGAGGCGCTCTATGTTCTTTTCAAACTTGCTGGCTGGCTTCATGCAATAGCAGTAGCAGCAACACGCAGTACGTACGCTTGACGTCATGCTGGTGGTGCTGCGGCTGTTGCTGCTGGTGGTGGTGCAGCTGGTGGTGCTGCTGGTGCGCGTAGTGGTCGGCGGGCGCGGGCGCGGCGGGCGGCGCGTTGCCCGCGTAGTACGCCGCGTGTTGGTACGCGCCCGTGAACGCGCCCGCGTACCCGCCGTAGTAGCGGCCGCCGTACGCGCCGCCGTACGCTCCTGGGGGGCAATACAAACCATTCATTAATTGACCATTCGTGTCTTAGGCCCTTATTAAATAAACAGACTCGCTGGTCTAGTAGTTACAAGCGTGACTGCTGAGCAGAGTCCTAGGTTCGATCCCCAGGTCGGGCAGTGTTATTGGGTTTTTCCATTAGGAATTTCTCAGTACCAGCCTGGTGTCTGGATTTGTGCCCGGTTAATGGCAATATGCTCGCCCTCTATTACATGGGACTTAAAAACATAGCTGGCTAAACGAGGGGGTTACAAGAACACCTCTGCCTAACCCTTCGGGGAATACATGGCGTGATGTTATGTTATTAATAAACAGCTCTCATTTGAGATATCAGGAGCTACCATGAAGTAGAATTCTATATATTTGACTTTATTTTTTTAATTCTTAGGTCATGTTATAACTACACTTTACACTGTTTATTAAACGGGTCTAAGTATCCCAGAAGACAACTAAGGATTTAAATTAACATTTACCACTCGTTAAAAGACAATCAAAGAGGAAGGGAATCTATATGTAATTACCTGGAGGTGGAGGTGGGCCTCCGTGTGGTGGTCCTGGGTGGGCGGGCGCGTTTGGGTTCGGCGGCATCATCATCGCTGTATATCAAATAAAGCAAACTTGTTAAAACTAATATTCATGCATTTTTTTCCGAAAGTTTTAGGTAATTTAGATGGTAATAGATATAATTTCTATGTAACTAGAACATAACTGTGAATTCCCTAATCTATACTAATATTATAAAGATGAAAGATTTGGATTTTTGTATGTAACAAATAAACTTAAAAACTACTGGACCAATTTCAAAAATTCTTTTGCCGTTACAAAGCTACATTATCACTGAGTAACATAGGCTACGGGCGGAGCCGTGAGGACACAGCTAGTAAAAAATAAAGAAATTACGCTTTACTGATACCACACTTCAATAACGTAGACCTCAAGGTTACTGTCGTGTTTTCGTTTCTGAAAAATCAGATACTATAACTTTCTATCATTTTATTTTGCCTCGTTGGTTTAGTGGTGGCAATGCTGATCTTGAGGTCGTGGGTTTGATCCTCAGGTCGGGAAGTGTTATTGGGTTTCTCCGTGTGGAGCATTCCTCAGTAGCAGCACGGAGTTTGGATTTGTGCCCGTTTGATGGCAATAGGCTCGCCCCCTATTACATGAGACATAAACATAACGGCGAAATGAAGGTGTTACTATACACCTCTATCCAACCCTTCGGGGAATACAGTCTTGATGATATGTTATTTTTTTTAAATAAGAAAATAACTCACGGTGATGCGGCGGCGAGGTCATATGCGGCGGGTGCGTCGGCGGCTGTGAGGGCGGAGCGCCCGGGGCCGCGCCCTCCTTGTTCTCAAGCTTCGGCACTGTCTTCTCATCTTTACGCTCACCTAAGAGACAATTTCATTAATAAACCAGGTTACTATTGCTACGCGCCACGCTGCATTTCAAGCATAATTTTTAACCGACTTCCAAAAAAGGAGGAGGTTCTCAATTCGACTGTATGTTTTTTTTTTGTATGTTAGTTCCGCGATATTTTTGCTAATTGCGAACCGATTTTAATTATTTTTTATTGTTTGAAAGAGTATTCTTTCGAAAAGGTCATTTAAATTTGGTGAAGATCTGATAAAGAACTTCGGAGATAAACAATTTGAAGTAGGTTTTATTTTTGTTAAAAAGTTTTTATTGTCCTCACACCTCAATTGATTTGTTTATAAGCAGCTTAGCATCTATTAATACTATATTCTATCTAAAAATGTTTCTAATTCTGTTGCTTATTAAGCGGTTGCGCTTGCATTTCTGTCTATGTATTTAATCTATACTTACTATGTTAATTTACCTACTTTAAAACTTCAACAACAACTTATTAATTGTGGAGACTTGTAAATAGCTTATCGTGAACTACCGTGAGTTAAATATATATTCGTAATCACAATCCTATGGTGATTACGAATATATATTTAACTCATTTTTGACCAAAATGTTACTTACTGTGTTTATGAATCGCGCGGCAGTATTATTTACTGTATTGTTAGCTGTAAGTTACCCAAATACAATAAAATAAAATAATTTTTCAACATAAATTTTCAGGGTTTATAAAATATCGACCGCTAGACACATACCGTCACCATCTGGTCCGTTATTAGGAGAGTCTTCAGGCTCCTTCTCCTTTACTTCAGGTTCGGTCTTCAGCTCAGTAGTGACCCCTTCTGCCTTCACCTCCGTAGTGGACACCTTGTCGACTTGTGTCGGTAGGTTCGGCCCATTAGTCTCAGTCTTGATTTGAGACTGGTCCTGATCCATAGGCTGTTGGGAAAATGTGTTTTACGATAAATGGGTAACAACAGGTTTTTTTTACTCCAATACAATGAATTGAACCTTCAACAACGTGTTACATAATTCCCCAAGAAAAATGTAAATAATCAAGTAGTCTTTTATGGTTGTTATCATTTACCTCAAGAGGAAATTAGGTAAGAATGTAAACAACTTTCTGGGTAGTCTACTCTTTAGTTTTATAATTTCAGGGTTGCATTTCAATGATGATTATTTTATGTTTTATCCAAATACTTTTTTTTTTTTGGGTCATACTACGGTTTTCAAATATTGCCAATAGACTCTTTACAAACGACCTTTTAACCCCCTTTCGACTTTAGGTGTATTTTTGTAACACGTTGTATAATGTAATAAAAAATAAAAGTCAACTTTTAATTTTTATTGAAGGTTCACGCTTGATCAAAATATTAAATATGCCAATATTGGTTTCATAAAAATGGGCAAATGTCTCCAAAGAAAGTTTTCCTGTAGTTCCATCGGTTTAGGATTTCCCCATAGAGTCCCAATTAAATAAATCCCACTGTATAAACTGTATTCTGAAGCTAGCAGCTTACCTCGTCCTTCCTTTCGTGCGGCACAGCGTTGAGCGGCGCGAGCGGCTGCGTGCTGGTAGTAATGCCGCGCCGCATCTGCTCCATGGCGCGCTCCACCATGCGCGAGAATGTGTCGTCGTCTACCGCGGGCTTGCAGTGCTAGTAAACAAGAATCACACGTTACAGCGACATCTTAAACGATAGAAGTCTTATGGCCGATTCCAATAACTTACGGAGCGTTATTGATTAAAATTGAGACTATTGTATCTTTACCAAAAATGAAGCAGATGTCATAGTGGACCCTCTCATATTGAATTAGCTATCACAGGTAAAATTAGCTAACGAATCTATTTATATGTCCAGTTTGATAATAAAAAATGTTACTATTGGTAAGCAAAACGTTTCGTTTTTGGCATTAGAGATAGTACCTTCACTGGCAGGCGAATGGGAGACGGCAAAGTGGTCTACGTTCAATATTAATAATTGATCCCAATCCAAAATCTATGGGTTGTATAGGTTTTTGACATTGCTTATAGTCAATTTCTATCAAAAACCTGCATTAACGTGTAGGGACACACGTAAGTATGAAAGGCAGAGTGCAAAGCAAGCAAAATGTATGCGAGCAAGAAGTATGCATGAACGGACAATGACTGCGCACTGGTCCAAGTAAACGTTTCTTTCAAGGGGTTTTACACGGAAATATATTCGGTTAATGGACAGTCGACTTCCTCTCTAACCCTGAACCTCTTTGACCAGCAGAAGCAGTGCTCATTAAATAGGGATAATCTCAACCACACATAGTGGTGTCATAAACCCTAAAATCCCATAGATTTGATTGCGATCGATTTTGTAATATCGGGCGTTAATCATTGCACTCATTAGATATAATTTCGTAGTTGTAAAGAATTTGAATGAGGCAATTGTAATGAGCATTGATTGAGTATTATACTAAATATCTGATAGTTTATTTCTTCTGTTTCATAACATGGAAAGTAGAAAATGACACATAACAGCAATACAATAGTCATAAAATACTGACTTAGCAAAAAAGTTGTAATACAACAATAAACATGTTCCTGTATATGGTAAACTAGGGTTGTCAACCCTTCAGGAATTCCAGGAAACTCCCGCCAAAATTTTGAGTTTCCCAGCTCCCAGAATATAATAAAAACCACCCGGAATTTCCTTAAACAGAGTTGGCAACCCTAATTGTAAGGTTTTTGTACCTTTTTGAGTTCTTCTTGGAATGCTTCGCTGCTCTCAATAAACTTGCGCTTCTTAGCTTCGAACTTCTCTTCGATCTGCTGCAACTCGTCCTCCAGTTTCTTCTGATGCATTGTTAAAGACTGCACTTGTTTCTTCAAGATCTGTCAGTCAATGCAAATAAAGTAGAGTGCACGCAAAATAAGTCTGCACGCAAAATAAGTCTGCGCGCGGCCAAAATTGGAACTAATCATGGTCCGCCACAGTGTTGCCGTTTTATTAACTTTGTCACCGGATCTACCAGATTTTAGAAATCAACATTTAGCACGCCCTCCGTCGCACGCAGACTTATCTTGCGCGCACTTTAGTATTAAATCACAAATGCATTCAAACTCAGAACGCGCCATCCTGAATGTCTCGTCCCGAGCTACATTACTGCACTTCGGGACATAAGTCCCGCCTATTTTCACCCACACTATTACTCCGCGAAAAACCCTTGTGTAGACTGTATGAAGTTGCGACTAGGGCGTTAAATAACAACGTATAAAGGAATTTACCTATACAAATAAATAAAATTGAAGCATCTGTTTGTAATGTCAAAATAACAGCTTTTTGCTAAATGCGTATGAAAGTATATACGGTACTTATAATAATAATATAATATAATAATATATTTATTTCAGACATAGTCCATATGTTAGTAACACAAAAAATAAAAAATCTTACAACAAAAAAATTTTTTTTGTCTTTCTGTCTATTTGTTCCGGCTAAACTCCAAAATGGCTGGACCGATTTTAATAGAACTTTCACTGACAGAAGCTGATGTTATAAAGAGTAACTGAGGCTACTTTTATTTTAGAAAAAGAAGTAGGGTCCCGCGCTATAAAACTAAAACCCATCCGGCTTCGGCACACCTTTTTTTTATATCGTTGGAAAATCCTCATGGATGTCCCTCGCCCGGGGAAGGCGAGTGGGTCTGCCGAACTCTTACCGGCTAAAAACCAACGGTGTTCCTCCACCTGACCGCTCGGCCGAGGTCACGGGATTCTCAAAAGCATGCACCGCAACCCCGGCGGAACTTCGGCACATCTAGTTACTAAAGAAGCTTTGCTTTAGCTACGACGATGAAAGAGACATCCCCACTTCTACAAAATATTTTATATTTTCTTTTTTCCTACCTGCATCCTGGCTGTAGTGACGACAGAGCGCACATCCGGCACTACGGTGTCAGAGAATATCTCGTTGATCAGTCGGTGATTGCGCAAATACCGAGCATAAGCTACGTGCTTGACTGAAAGGCCCTCGTCTTGATCTGAAATAACGAATCAAGGTTGTTCATGTGTGAAGTCTGTCAAACGTTGGATGACTGTCAGATAGCACAAAAATTGTAGATATTGCATCAAAGACCTTAATCCCAGCTAGGAAATCTTGCGAGGTACCTGTTTAATAGGTATGGGAACGAACCCATACTACGTGACCCGTTTTCTACAATTTTTTACCCCCCCTCGGTGACCACCCGAAGTATATGACCAAGTGCCCGTGACCAAGCGTGGTGTCTTAAAGACCCTCCCTCCCCCCCCCTGAACGAGTCACGTAGTACGGGTACGTTCCCTATTCTGTTTGCTAATGGATTAAGCGTAGGCCACACCGCGAGATGGCGGGCGGGCGGGCAGGCCTTTTCATACTTCGGTTCACATTGCTTGAGTCTCTGAAGTAGCTAGGCTCGGTGGAACGTTGCTCGCCCGAGCCAGCTCGCGGTCTGGCCTGCGCTTTATACCGAATTGACGCAAAGAAATTCTTCAAAATTGTGATATCTTTCTTTTCCACTTTTTGATTGCCTTGTTGGTGTAGTGATCGCAAGCACGATTACTGAGCATGGGGTGCTGGATTCGATCCCAAGTTCGGGCAAAGTGTTATTGGGTTTTTCCATTCGGAATTTCTCAGTAGCAGCCTGGTGTCTGGATTTGTGCCCGGTTAAAGACAATAGGCTCGCCCCCTATTACATAGGACTTAAACATAACTGGCGAAACGAGGATGTATTAAAATCACCTCTGCCGAACCCTTCGGGGAATGCAAGGCGTGATGTTATGTTTATGTTCTTTTCCAAAGATTAGTGTTTCGTGACTGACATTTCGTTCACAAACATCCAATATAGGAAAAATATAATTCCTGAACTGAGTACATTTTTAACTAAGGTCGGTCGGTCATTGAAAATAGGATATCATCCTTCTTAATTCTTACCTTCTTCATCTTCTGCAGGCTGTATATCAATCCTTCTGTCTTGCTGCTGCTGCTCTTTTTGAGAGCTGCCCTTCTTGCTCGAGCTTTCTTCTTCAAGGTTACCTACTGCTGACACAAGGTATGTATTAGATACAGTACCATATTAGGAAAAAGATGTGAAGCGACATTCATGCACGATGTGAGTTTTTGAGGTGATTAGTTCTGGTTATTATGGGTCAATTTTGATATGTGAATGAGGCAGTCCTAATTTTTAAGGAATTTTAAAACTGTAAACCATTTAAAGTTTTATAAAAAGACATATACAATACAAATAATAATCCTGTCTTTGAGTTATATTAAAATGCATAGTAAGAATTGATTGGAGGCTTGGTGAGTATATTTTATAGAACTCTAAAATGTTAGCTTGGCTTTATCAATTTCAAAAGGTGAAATATACAGGTGTCCTGTAATTAATGGATAACCTTAAAATGGCGTAAAGCAGAACTAACACGATATAAAAATTAAAAAATATCTCTAGTGGTATACCCAAGATCTTTTTTTTTACCTCATTTTATGTTCTTGTACACTACAACCATTAATAATGTATTAATTTCATCAGTTTTATGTTTTTATAATAATTAACAATAACTGTGCCGATAAAATAAGCAGTAAATAGTAGGACTAGATAATGCATACTTTAAAAAAAAACTTCAATTACTTTTTTAGTACAAAATTTTCTTTTTTTTTTAACAAAATTTTTTTTTGGTGTTTTATCTACCATTTCAAGGTTATCCATTAATTACGGGACAGCCCGTATACTGAAAAAAGCGGTATTAAGTTACCACAGTACTATTGATATGGCAACACTGCACAGACAGTTAACAATGGCAACATTTAAAATACAAGTATTTTTTTTTCCTTCTAGCAAACAGTGTGCACATTTTTTCTACATGCATCCTCACCTACAAATTCCCTTACCTACAGCCTTATTTTTCGCCGCGATATACGCTAAATAAGCGGGCGAGTTGTGGTACGCCTTCAGACTCTTTTCGTACTCCAACTGTTGGTGTCAGATGTATCCCGTGCGTGCAATATACATGAGGTGACGTGCATGTGGAGGACAAAATTAGCGTTACTTATAAAATGTGCGTGTTAGTCACGTAGTGGAGAGGGAAGTGAGTGGACGTGTTTTAGGTAATTCCTTGATTGATGAGAGGGAAAGTTGCAAATGTATGGCCTGTTCATAGAAAAAATAAGATAGGAATGGGAGCTAATTTTAAGGCGAAAATCCGCTAGGCAGCGCCGCTTTGGACAGTGGTGAAAATTAACAGAACCGATATTAAAACAGATACTTACATGGAAGTGTAAAATAGCACTAAATAAAATGATTATACAAGGTTAGTCGAAAAGGGGGTACTAAATAGAAAGGGTGTTAAAGTACCCATAATAAGGGATAACTTTTGTTCTACAACTTTCCCCAAAACTCGATAGTTTAAGACAAATAGCTTTTCAAAGATTTCGTAAAAAATATGCTTAAATCTATCTGTCCATAGCTATAATCAGCTGTTTTTACAATTTAGGTCATATTTGGGGTCACGGATTAGAAAATTAATTTTCTGAATTCATAACTAAAGGAGTTATGATTTTTTTTCAAAAAACTAAAGTAAAAATCTTTTTGCATGCAAATAAAAATTATCGATTTTTGAAATTTTATTACTTGCTTTAAAATAGTCATCAGTGATACTTTAGGTGGCCCGCGGCTTAGTACCCCTTTTCCGACTAACCTTGTATATTATTATGATAGCAAATCGCAAGCAATTTTTTGACAGTTTGGCATTTTTTCATCTCTGCTCAAAGTGACGCTGCCTGGTGGAGTTTCAGCTTCAAATTAGCCCCCATTGGTTGGCTAATAGGGTATGTGACTATATTTTTTTTATTAAAAATCTCGAAACTGCTACAAAAATGATAAGCAGCAGTGAAAAAACTAATGAAATATTTAATAAAACGCCCAAGTTATAAACGATTGAAAATTGTTCACTAGACAGAGACAACATGACATCACAATGACGTCATACCTTGCAAACTTCATAGTTATTTGACATCACTCCGTACAATATCCGTTTCGCGCGACAAGGACAGAAAATGCCCCCTCCACAAACTTCGCAAGCGTGTAGCTCCTCTATTTTTTCATCGATTTTATTTATTTTTTCACATATCAATTTGTATCTATACTTTCTTTAAAATAATACTAAATTGTTGTACATTTTTAATAGTAGTCAAATACCCTATTGGTTGTCAGAAAGTTTCGTTTTTAACTATCGCTTGGAAAATTTATGTGGATATAAAGAAAAGCTTTTAAATGCCATCTCTTATAATTTTCAGTTTTGAATTTGAAAAGGTAACATTAATCCGCCTATTTTTTAAATTTCAATATAAATATTTAGCTGGGGGTATGGTTAACTGATTTGGTAAAATATAACAGGTCCACACATTTCCAAATCCGGAACAAATAAACTATTAACACAAATCTCCCACCAGGTAAGGGAACGGACAGTTCTTTATAGCAATGGATATGACTGCACCCAAGTGCATTAATATACAGTGGCTCTAATGGTACCTAGCAGTCGTACATGATGGCTGATGTGTTCACACAATGGTAACCAACGTTCAGTTGCTTTTGCTGTTTTTGTGTCTTTTTGAAGACTTTATTTCATGGTGTTTGAGAAAAGAAATTATTTGAACTACAACCAAATGTAGACAAAGTTTGAACTTGGAGTCAGTCCTTGCTGAGAGGAATACTACCATTTTGAAATTATTTTATACTTGGAATTAAGTAGTAATTGGATAGCATATCAGATTTTGAATAAAATAAATTGTAGTTTTATAAAAAACAGTGCAAAAGAGCCCATGTAATTTAATTAAAATAGGCATAATATGATATTTTTATAAATTCTAAGCATTTATTGGAAACAGGAAAACCTGAGGTTTTTATAAAATAGTTCTTCGTACCACATTGGACTTTGTTTTATGATCCCATGTGTAGTAAGTACCAGTTCTTCAACATGGAATATTAGCCACATAATACTTAACACAAATAAACACAAAACAGCAAGAGCTTAAACCTTAAAACCCCGTGTTAAATCAAGCACTGTCGTGATGGCGTGGATTATACACAAGTTTGTACCCAATGTGTAGGGACATAGGGTTCATTATTGTACCTCTGGTCTTGTGAGCCAGCCACTGTATATAGGCGGGCGACGATTGGTAAGCTTTCAACATTTCTGTGTACTGCGCCTGAATGGGAAAGTTTTGTAAACTTTTTAAGCGTTTTGCTACAATATTTTGATGTCATAAATATATTTTTATTGTAATGTATGGAATACATATTGTACTTTAAATTGATGGTACAAAAATCAATGCTATGAGTGCCTCATTAAAGACCTCCGATTCTTATAAAAAATATATTTGTTCTTCATGAAGATTTTGAGTCAAATGTACACCAGAGAGGACCTTTTTCATTTTCATCTTCAACCCAATCATTATCCCAAAGTATTGTAGCTTTATAATTTTATTTGCCTTAGTGTATAGTATTTTTCAGTGACCCTTTACATTACATTGGTTTACGCATAGTTTTTTTTCTAGTATTCACTTGAAAAACGGCTTTGATATAAAATATCATAGTTGAAATAGGATCAGGTTGAAAAATACTACACACTATACCCATAACTATAATAAAATATAAAGAAAGACATCCATACCTTCTCAGCCTCATACTCATCAACATATCCAGCCTTTTCGGTCTCAGGCAGGTCCCTCCACATGCCCCCTATAATTCTTCCTATCTCCCATAACTTCAGGTCTGGGTGGGCCGCCTTCACAGTATCCCATACACGGCGGGAGTACCTCATATACGGCATAAGGGGCTTTTCTGGCGGCTTCGGGGGCTTTGGCAGGCCCGCGCCCTGAAATATTTGAACTATGTTTGTATTTGGTATTGGTTGTGAGCGTAGTGGCAGATTTTTTTTTACACTGAAGATAGTTTTTTTTATCTAGTTGAACAGAGAGAAGAACACAGCACAACAATCTAGTAATTATTATTACAGTTAAGACTACTAATAAAACACGCAAAATATTACCCAATATACTCGACTCACCGCGCCGGCACCCTTGCCGATCTTCTGCGGCTGAAATCCAGGATGAGAATGTACCGTTGACACAAATGGACTGGTCTTATCATCCTTAGCGGCCTGTCCAGCAGTACCGCCCACCGCGGCCCCAGCGGCGCGCCGCGCGCCCTCTGCACCGAAACGCTGTTGCTGTGGAGTGTGCGGCCAGCCGCCGTACCCCCCCGGGTGGCCCAGCGAGGGACCACCTTGGTATTGCGGGTGGTGGTACTGGTATTGGTTATGGTGCGGCGGCGGTGCATTCATACCGCCTTCAAGCCAAGCAGCGGGGCGGCAATACAATGAAAGAAAAAAAAACAAAAAGCATAAGGGAATGGGACAGGAGAAGGCAGGGCAAACAAAAGATAATCAAATGCAACAACGTCTAAATAAATTCAAATCATAATGTTAAGTGGAAGTTATTAGTGTGAGCGAGCAGTACTAGCGAGTTGTATTTAGTAGGCTTAATTAGCGTAAAGAATCAAGAATCAAGAGTAGACAGACTGGTGTGAAACAATGACTTGTGATGTGAAAACGAGAAATAATTTGGTGCAATTACAATTTTAAATCCCCACAGAGTACCTATTTCCAAAACAGATGAGGGTGTGAGAACAATTTTGAAAAATAAAAGTAAATCAGATTGTAGCATTACCTTTCATCATACCGAAACTCATGGGGGGCCCCGCAATCATGTAGTCTGTTTCAACATAACAAAACATGAAACAAAACCAACATAAGAGTAAAATGGTAAGTCTAATGCGTAAAGAATCAAACAAATTAAGAGAAAATAATAAGTATGTTACTAATGCATATACTTTGAAATGAACAAGCATAGAATTGGATTCATGCTGCCGAGGGACATAACAGCAGTTAGGTATTAGCCATACCAACAACGTTCTCAGCCCTGCTAAGCTTGCAAAGGCATCGTAATCAGGTACATGTTATATGTAGTTAGTATCTAACAACATTCTAGAAACAATATTAATCAAACATTCAAAGAGAACAGTTTAAATGCTGTAAGTGTGTTCGGTCAAACTGTTATCTATGCTTTGCAGATTTTGTTTTTTTTTACATTCTAATATAAAAAATGTGTGTATGGAATACAAACGCGGATTGCTCTGAGGGCTTGGCATCGACATCGACGTGTTTTGTTTGTAACTGTTTGGTGCAGCCATGGCACGGAGTCAGCCTGAAAGAAATACAGTAACTACCGCTTGATGTTCTAGATCACCAACTAAAGTAAAACTAGTTTCAAAACTTCATGAAAACTGAATATTTCTTTGGATCAGGAATTTAATACTTGAAATATAGGACTGTTATAATTCAAGCAACCACAAACTATTATTTAGTAATTGAAAGAAATCTGATCAAGTAAAATCGAAATGCTGACGACTGCCGGTCAGTTTACAAGTACAAATAATAGTAAATCCTAGCCTGTTCGCTACCTTTTAAAAACTGATACTCGTCTTACCTGGTGCGTTTTACAATGCAACGAAATTATTGGCTCCAATAACCTGAAATCAATAAAATAATTCCATATAACCAAAACAGAGACAAGCGTCACTTTCCAGTTAGCATGACGCCATATTTACGTCAGCCATTTTGATTTCCTTGACAATTGTCACAATTGACGTTAGGGTCGTATTTAGTCGATTTTGTAAATATCGATTTGTTAGTTTAACAAGGAACAGATAGCCAGTGCAATTATTCTGAAAACTATGTTACTTGTTCGCCATTTAGAAGATTTTTAACGTGATGGTATTGTTTTTTTAGATAGTATAAAAGTAAAGACTGCTGCCTTAATTAGAACGATATACTTATTATCTCATAATACGTCTGTGTATCTCCTAGTACGTCTATGAAAACAATTCATAGTCGCCTAATGATAATTGATTGGGTTGTTATAGTTAAAATTTTCAATGTTGCTAGCAATATTGTAATTTAAAAAAATAGTTAAACTAGCGCGCTATTGGAAAACTTAAAAGTAAAGGTAAAAGTATTGTTTTGCAATCTTGAGTTCCCAGTTCCTGAACAAATCAAATTCTAATCAAATCCCGCAAAAATTGTACCTACAGACTAGGAATATTTTAATAACACCAAGATCTGCTTGTAAGTTTTGTTTTTAACAAAATAATTTTAGGTATTTTCCAAGCATTTTCTTTAATAGATTACTAAACTAACTATTAATCTATTGCAGAACAATTGCAACTCATTTGTCAACACCTGACCCGAAAATACGGAAGTTGGCACGAATTTTATCTACAATTCGTAGTCCGTAGCCAAATAAACCAGCTGACCACACTGTGCCACTTACCTACCAGCAAATGTCGATCTATAATTTGATTGTGCATGAGCATGACCGGGTGACATTTGGCGCACTTAATTTGTAATGTAAGGCCTTGTTTATGCAGACGCGGAGCAAAGTGCGACATGTGATATCGACTATTTACATTAATCGTGATTAAAAGCCTATCGCAACATCGCACGAAAAATGATTTTTCAATAATCCAAAAAGGAGGTAATATTGCCCAATTTCCAAATGCTCATTGCATTGCCACAGCTAGCACGCTGAATGAGCGGGTTGGCGACCGCAAAGCAGATCTATAAGCGCAAAGCAGATAACACGCATTTCTTTTTTCTTTTACTTTCTATTGGGCTTCTTGTAGATGTGCTTGTGGACCGTTTCTACGTAACCGGGCAGTTTTGGCAAGACATGAAGGGTCTCCAATAAATGGGGACGAGTAAAGTACTTAACTTTAGCTAACTACTTACTACCTACTACTTACATCATGACTACTAGCAATAATAGCACTAAGGGCGACCCCTAATGGGACTCGGACCTCGGTTTATGGCGTTGCTGGCGGGATGAGATGCAATTGAGCCAAGCTGGGTTTTTATCTTTTGTAAACTCCGTGTCCGTGTAAACTAAGCTTTATACTAATGGTGGAAGTAATAAATGGGACCTTCGATTTCATGCAACGAAAGTTACGCAAACGACTATTCTATTCTATTCGATACATACGGTAATAGTATTATTTTATTGATTGATTTATCGCTTTAATTAAAACTTTATTGTTTTCGTTTAGACGAATGAGTGGGTAGTTAGACGACAGTTTGGCTAGCAGCTGGTAAGTTACAATAGCGATTCAGTTCCCATTTTGGGTTGTTTCTGGCTTTATTAGGAGCTCCCGGCTTATGAGCTCCTTGCAGGTGCCCTTTTCACTGCAGATCTTAGCATTCCTCTATCAGGGCTTGGTTAAGCAACTACGAGATCCAATGGTGTCGATTCTGTAGCACATTTTGACAGTACTAAACTAGACTAAACGCAACTGTCACTGGTGTCGATTCTGTAACACCTTTTGATAGTACTAAACTAGACTAAACGCAACTGTCAATGGTGTCGATTCTGTAGCACATTTTGACAGTACTAAACTAGACTAAACGCAACTATTAATGGTGTTGATTCTGTAGCACATTTTGACAGTACTAAACTAGACTAAACGCAACTGTCACTGGTGTCGATTCTGTAGCACATTTTGACAGTACTAAACTAGACTAAACGCAACTGTCACTGGTGTCGATTCTGTAGCACATTTTGACAGTACTAAACTAGACTAAACGCAACTGTCACTGGTGTCGATTCTGTAGCACATTTTGACAGTACTAAACTAGACTAAACGCAACTGTCACTGGTGTCGATTCTGTAGCACATTTTGACAGTACTAAACTAGACTAAACGCAACTGTCACTGGTATCGATTCTGTTGCGCACTTTGACATGACTAAACTAAACTAAGGGTGTTTGTCTCTTTCTGTTTCAATAGAAAAAGAAAGAGGCAGTTGCGTTTAGTCTAGTTTAGTACTGTCAAAATGTGCCACGGAATCGATATTATTTTTAACCCCCGACGCAAAAAGAGGGGTGTTATAAGTTTGACCGCTATGTGTGTCTGTCTGTCTGTCTGTGTGTGTGTCTGTCTGTGGCACCGTAGCTCTTAAACGGGTGAACCGATTTGAGTGCGGTTTTTTTATTTGAAAGCAGGTTTTCTAGCGAGTGATCTTAGACATGTTTTATTAAAATCGGTTCAGCCATTTCAAGGTTATCAGCTGTTTTGTTAGCTGCGGTAGGGTTCTTAGACGCATAATGTGTATTACTTTACTTTCAAGCATACGTGTGAAATAAAATTTGCAACACTCATGTATGCTAAATAACTATGCAAGATTATGAAATTCTTGGTCTGATGCTACAGCCAGGATAACCAGTGCACTAATACACTCTTGAAAAAATAATAGCAGATATGTCGTGTTTGGATTCGTTTTGATCAGTATTTGATTCTACATGCAATTCCATGGTGGCGACATGATGAGCTGATGCTGCAGCCAGGATATCCAGCACACTAGTACACTCTTGAAAAAATAATAGCAGATATGTCGTGTTTGGATTCGTTTTGATCAGTATTTGATTCTACATGCTATTCAATGGTGGCGACATGATGAGTTGATGCTGCAGCCAGGATATCCAGCACACTAGTACACTCTTGAAAAAATAATAGCAGATATATGTCGTGTTTGGATTCGTTTTGATCAGTATTTGATTCTACATACAATGCAATGGTGTAAGGAGAAACATAAAATAATTAGTCAATTACTATGTTATGTATACATAGAAGTTAACAATAAACATATGAATAATTGTACACGTTAAACAAAGAATGCGAGTTCACACTGAAATCTTAATTTATGAAATATATATTTACTTAACAATCTACGTGCTTTTTTGCCAAAAGTAAGTTTAAATTTTTTAACTTAATACCTACTAAGTTTAAAAAGTTTAAAATAAAAATTAAATTAAAAATTTAAAAACCCCCGACGCAAAAAAAAACGAACTTAAAAAGTCAAAAATAATAGTATCGTTGAGCCATCAAATTCGATTGAGTAACACCTATATATTTTAATTACAGAAATTGATGGACGGCACGATAAGGTTTGCTCGTTGAAATGGCGATATAATATCACGTCGGGGTACCGCAAGTAAATTAGCTAGCTAGTAAATTAATAGATGGTCAATTAAATGAAGGGTCTGACTTACTTTAGCGGTACCCCGACGCGATATTATATCGCCATTTCAACGAGCAAACCTTATCGTGCTATCCATCTTTTTCTGTAATTAAAATATATGTGTTACTAAATCGAATTTGATGGCTCAACGATACTATTATTTTTGACTTTTTAAACGTTCGTTTTTTTTTTTTCGGGGGTTTTTTTACTATTTTACTGTCTGTTGATATTCCCCGTCCTATTAATATTTCGTTTATGTTAACCTTAGCTCATTCCCCCTTAATTAAAATTCTATATAAATTTATTAGGACTAATAATATACGTTTATAATATAGCTCCTCTTTATTAATATTCCTTCTCTCAAACCTAATCATTTATCTTCCTTTTTTTCCTTTTAACTCTAAATGTAATTTGTTTTTTCTTGTGATTGTTTATTAACATATTGTAATGTCCTTTTTCAGCATGCTCATCTGGTTTCAACGCTACAAACACCGGTCAATAGATTTTGTTTAGTGCAATACTTTACGTACTTATCGCAGTGTCTTTTTCAACCTTGACGTTGGCAGAATCATCGAATAACGATGGAGCCATAAAAATTAAATTTGAATTGAATTGACACTATTTTCTTTGTTATTGAAACAGAAAGAGACAAACACTCTTAGTTTAGTTTAGTCCTGTCAAAGTGCGCAACAGAATCGACGCCAATACGTACCCAGATTAACTAGGTCAAATTAATCTTTACTGCTTATATACATACATACCAACAACACCCTTGACCTGCGCCCTGCTCCATGCCCAAACAATCTCAGGCAGTACACCTGCAGCGTATTCACAAATTCACACACGCCAAGGCTGTTACTGTTTGTAATATTGATCACGCATAGAAAATTATTTAAGGGCCTCGTAGATTTTTCTATGAAGCCTTAGATATATGTGATTGTATACGCTAGCTATAGCTACGTGTAATTGCCAAAATAGTCGACCGTACAGGCAATTCGTTTCAAGTTATAAAAGGACTATTTGTGCCTGTTCGTTTTAGCTGAGCAACATGTTGCAGCAAGACTTTTTTGAGTAGTTCCATACACAGGTACCGACTTTTTTACGCCATAATTTTAGTTTAGCAGCAATTTGGTCACCAAGCTTACCATATTTTACCTAGCTCATCTAGACCATGAGGAGCTGTAACATCCAAGTGTGTACAGGATTTTTTCTGTAGGGGTACCTACAACCAAGGTCCATATACATATAGGGTGTGTTTTCAAAAACAACTGGGAGCTAATCTCCCATTGTACGGTGGGTGTCGTACGTCGAGGACGGGCCGCGTGACCCCTGAATCCGCCCTTGGTATCAACAATAGTTAGAGAGTATAATAGAGTAACAGTAATAATATCCCAGGGACATCACGCTCACACAAGGTCACACTCTTTGTCATTGAGCTCCCTTGTCCCTCATAGACAAACACTTGTCTTGTTCAAGTAAACCATATCCGTTACACTTACTAAAATCGAGCAATTGTTGGCCCAAAATCTACGTATTTACCAGACCGAATAGAAGCTAGCTATCTATTTAGGTACCCCGCTGAACAATGTTATGGAGAATGGACATTTTCATTATTTTTAGGCATTCATTTCAATTCCTTTTTGAGACCCCTTCGTGCCTCGGAGAGCACGTTAAATCGTTGGTTCCGGGTGTCATACCGGATCTGACAGTCATTACAGGTAGTCAAAAGCCCGGATATCGACATTGATGTAGATTCTGTTGCACGCTTTGACAGGACTAACTAAACTAAGGGTGTTTGTCTCTTTCTGTTTCAATAAAAAAGAAAGTGACAGTTGCATTTAGTCTAGTTTAGTACTGTCAAAATGTGCTACAGAATCGACACCATTGCCCAGTAACTGGGTTGCGGGGGTCTGCTGACAGTCGATCCGTGTAAAATACGGTTAGACTGGAAACTGAACCCAACTTAGTTGGGAAAAAGCTAGGCAGAACCATTTCAATTCAATTTTGTTAATCAAAACTGTTCTTGTTGTTAACGCATCAGTGTGTTATGTCTAAAATCGGGCAACAAGTAACAACTGCCTTTTAGCAGAACGAAGCCATATTCAAAGAAGGCATATAAGGTAAAAAAATTACGCGTCGCCATTTATATCGTATGATGACCTAGTTCGTATGATGACCTAGTACCTATCTAGTTGTTAATCAAAAACAGAAAGCAACAAAAAATGGTAGGTACAGTACGCGTGTGAACCAAGATAGAGTCGACTGCCAAACTTTAGGGGTTTACTAGTAGCCACTGAAGAGTTCCACTATCCACCTCCTAGCTCCATCATCAGACCGTGAACACCAAGTGCAATCTATTGGATTCATCAAAACTAATCATTAGACCAGAACCTCACATAGATCACGCAGTCGACGCCATCTTGGTTCTAGTTATTTGACGCGCACTGTACCTGCCTATGGTGGAACGAAGCCATATTAAAAGACGGCGAAGATAAAAAAATTACGTCTCGCCATTTGCGTCGTATGATGACCTAGTACCTACCTAGTAGTTAATCAAAAACAGAAAGTAACAAAAATGATATTTATATGTATACTGTGTATGGTGTGGTATGGCGTGTGCCGGCAAAGTTATCAGTGTCCGCAATACAAACTCGAAAAATTCAATAGCTGGGTACAGTAGGTAGGTACTCACCATTCAAATGATCAGCCATTGTTTAACCCTGCATAACAGGGAAACATTGTATGAAAAAAAAAGTTAAATAAAAAAACATCTATTGTACGCGGCGTTCTCGCCAGAATCATCGTGTGTAACAATTCTCGTACACTTTTTGTGCTTGTTCACAAAACTGTGGAAGAATTTGATATTTCAGTGTGATGTTATTGGACATTATTCAAAAACATTGGTTCTTGTCTGACTTAAACGCTGGCTCTGTGGTTGGCACTTTAGTCATTGTCCGGCCGCATAATAATATCGTAAGAATTTTTCTGTCAGAAACTTTCTGCGCCAGAAGACACCTACAAAAAAAGTACCAATTTGTAGTTTATGGTGTGCAAAATACATTTTTTTTCTACTATAGTCCATTTTTTAATCTCAGAGACTGAATTGACAGCCACATATGCCAAATTAGAAAATTTTTGGTACAATATTGAAATTTTTGAGATTTGTGCCTGTCAATTCAGTCTCTGAGATTAAAAAACGGACTTTAGACACTTCATACCATAAACTACGTATTGCTACTTTGCTAAAATGCTTTTCTTTTCTTAACTGACGAACGTTATATTAACCAACCTCAGCCAGATAGACCGACCACTTGAAGAAGTCGGGGTGAACATGTGGAGGGCTCTGAGTACTGAGTCAATGAAGAGGCTTAGTCAGCAATATGCAGCTGTAAGCCGCTGACCGTAGCCTTATGAGCTTACGGACATTTACAATAAGCTATCTATCTTCGGTTTGCCCTACTAGAGGTCTTGACATTACGTCTATCGATATAAAAGCTTGACATTGCTTCTATGGAGCTTATCTGGTAGGGCAAACCGCCGACAAAGTCCACGCGACGAGAGAAGTCTCTTGGGAGCTATGTTGGCACCACTGATTTGTCATTGTTTCGGGCGCTTTTCCAATGATAAATTAGTGGTGCCAACATAGCGCCCAAGAGACTTCTCGCGTGGACTTTAGATAGGTTATTGACAACGCCCGTTAGTTAACTAGTTATCAGATGCAGTTTATCGCCTATAGTTTAGAAGAAACTACTATCATTTAACCTCGATAACCGAAGTAATGGCCTAATGGAGCACCGGTGCGGTGCCAGTCGATTGCTCCAAATAGATACGTATTTTTTAAAATTGTTTTCTAGCCGTTCCAAAGAGAAAATCATCTCAATATTTTGCACGGGCTATGATTTAATTTTCCGTCGTCCGTAAAAACATCCTCATCGCATATTGTCACGGCAATTTAATATTTTGAAAGCGCCATTACGCATTCAAACATGTAAACTACATCCGGCCACGATTCTCTTGCAAATTCCGGTATAATCTGTATTATAAAATGTGTAAATATATAAACATTACAGAATTTCATATATTACGATATCGTATAATAAACATGATAAAAATAATAAAAACATGTACATACGTCATGTGCATTCTGATGTCGCGTGTTCGAAATACCCGTCAATGGCCATCAGATTGTGATGATTCATGATATTATGATAAAAGGCAGATAACGGTACAATTTAGTAAATAACCTGTTGGCCTGTTACCCATGAACAAGTACGTGTACTTATCTAGGTACAATACTCTATTGAAAACATAACTAAACCTATGCTCGCTGTTTTTTGATGTTGAAGGTAGAATTTCGTAGTCGACTGCAGGCAGCAGCAAAGGGCGACGTGTCGCCGCGACACTAGTGGTTTCAATGTATTACTATGAAATACCTTCCGTAGCACAGCGTAGTACAGCAGTAATAGCCTAGTGGTGTGACCGTTGGACTGCCAAGTCATAGGACTCGAGTACGAACCCAAGGCGCGCACCTCTGACTTTTCGGATTCATTTGCTTAAAAATGGTGAAGGAAAACATCGTGAGAAAACCGGCCTGAGAGATATCTCTCGACGGCATGTGAAGCCAAGTCAGAGGCCCATGGGCGGCATAAACTCTGACACCAGGTTAGTCACTAACCACACGAAAAGAAGAAGACCTTCCGTAGCTGGCGACATGTCGCCTCCCTATTAATACATAGAAACCAGTTGTGTCGCGGCGACACGTCACCTCCTGCTGCCTGCAGTCCCCTACGAAATTCTACCTTTAATGTAGGCTTATCAACGAATGTGATAGAGCCTATCACTCTTTATCAGGCATAAGTACACAATCCTGAGACTTAAGGCCGAATACTCAAAGTCTCAAACGTTACTCAATTTTAAGTTGCCGTTAAGTCTAGTGCTGACACTGTCACTTTAAGTCGAAGTGACAGTGACAGCATGAAATTAACGGCAACTTAAAATTGAGTAGCGTTTGAATATTTCACCATTAACCTGACAATTGGCATAAAAATGTCAGTGTATCTACTAGAAATTGAATCTAAGAGTCGGCACCCACTGGCGATACGACACGGCAAGGGATTATTATGCGACGTAGTAGGAACATAACTTAATAGTATGCCAATAAAATTTAAATTTCAATATAATCATTGTAGTTTTTCTTTTTCTTATTTTTGTTTATTTGAGATGGGTTTGCTGCTGTCTCTAGTCTAGGTCAGAGGTGGCAGAGACAAAGTCTACGATGGAGTGAGCTTATCCAGAAGAAGCCTGTTCACTATAACTTTGAAGAGATTCGGGTTGTATGTGTTCGGGAATACAGACGCAAGTAATGAGTTTCAATTTGGAAGCGCTTAGTGCAAATTGGTGGAATGGCAACTAGGTATGGATGGTAACTTGTAGTGCGTCTAGATGTCCGATGGTAGAAGGGGGCCGGTGGTACGAGGTTGTGGAGTTCTTGAGCACACACCGAAGTACAGTCTATAGAAGACCGACAAGCAAGTACAAAAAGTTTTGTTTCTTTACTCTAATCCCTTGCTTTGCCGTGCCGCCAATGGGCGCAGGCCCTAAGCGCCAAATCCACTTACTATTAGTTATTTTTGAACTTCAAAGCTACAAAAGAAACTAAAAACACCCGCAATTCATATTTTTCTGATTACACATTCGGGTAGAAATGTGATCGTGTTATTTACATGTTATGTTTTCGTGCAGTCAGTGTCACTTTCCCTTAGAGTGACAGTGACAGCACGAGACTTAACGGCAACTTAAAATTGAGTAGTGTTTGAGTATTTGGCCATTACTGATTTAGGATACTGAAAAATTTGTTAGAAGTTCCGTTAGCTGTTAATGTGGCTTTAAATTAACCATCATACTTTATGACGTTTCTAGAATATGAAAATCAACTGCCTCGTTAGTCTAGTGGTGGCAAGCGCGACTGCTGATCGTGAGGTCCTGGTTTCAGGGCCCCGGGTCGGGCAAAGTGTTATTGGGTTTTTCCATCTGGAATTCCTCAGTAGCAGCCCGGAAATTGGATTTGTGCCCGATTAATGGCAATAGGCTCGCCCCCTATTACATGGGATTTAAACATAACGGCGAAATGAGGGTGTTCCTATGCACCTCTTAGGGGAATACAGGCGTGATGCTATGTATGACAATACATATAGGAATTACATTCTCTATAGCTACTGTTTACAGTTTAGTGTTTACCTACTTTTACCCAACAATATTATGGTCCATGGTCTACTATCTATTGACCGGGTTATCATGGGGCATATTTTGTTGTAAACTTATCGAATTTACAAATAAAACAATCGAATGTCATGGAAAATCACCCAAGGCCGCGATGCTAGGTAATATTATTAAAAATAAATATGCCAGGAGAGTCGTAAAACCGATAGTTGTTTCTTTAACGATAGGTCAAAGTCAGTAAGTTGTGGAACTTTCCAAAGACATATACCTACTACACTATTTGCGGTGTAGCATGGTGCGGGTGACAGCTATCAGTATTTTATTTGTAGACAATTACATTTTGGCAGGGTACATTTATTTCTGCCGGGGTTGCGGTGCATGCTTTTGCGAATCTCGCGAGCCCGGCCGAACGGTCAGGAGAAGGAACACCGTTGGTTTTTAGCCGCTAAGAGTCCGGCAGACACCCTCGCCTTCCCCGGGCGCGGGACATCCATGAGGATTTTCCAACGATAAAAAAAGGGTACATTTATTTAATTTAGTATACTTATTCCGTATTTTACGACTGTGATATTTCAGGTGCAACTGAAATAATAAGTCATGGTTGTAAAGGTCGTCTAATGTCACCCACACCATGCTACACCGCAAATAGTATAGTCTATGTGTGGAACTCGAATAGCTAAATATTCAACACAGTTTAGCCATTCCATACAGTTGTCCATCGCGGTGACGTCATCTCCCGAGCTACCTTTAAAAACTGTCAATGTTAAACTCTCGATGAACCACTGTATGGACAAAGTTACTCTGTGCTCTTAAGTTGCCGTTAAGTCTCGTGCTGTCACTGTCACTTTAAGGAGAAGTGACAGTGTCAGCACAAAATTAATGGCAACTTATAATTCAATAGCGTTTGAGTATGTGGCCATAAAGTGTGTGAAGTGGAGAAATTACATTTTACGTTAATTTGATTATCACTTGCGTTGACGGTGAAGGAAAAAGTCGTGAGGAAACCTGCACACCTGAGAGGGCTCTAAAAAGTTCTCGATGGCGTGTAGTCCGCCAACCAGGCCAGCGTGGTGGAATAAGGCCTAAACCCTTCTCATTCTAAGAAGAGGCCCGTGCTTTGAGGTGGGACAATAATGGGCTGATTATGTAGGTAATGTTATGGTCCCATAAAGTATTATTACTTGTAGGTGTGTTACATACATTTTAAGAGCTAGGAAAATTTTCAGAAGTGCTGTACGTTTGCTAGCCAACTGCATAATTACTGTAGTTAAAATAGAATGAGTTACCACGGAGTCAATCTTCTAAGTACGTCGTAACCAACCAATACAATATTATTCTCTAGGGCGGCACGTATACTTAGCTGTTACGTAAAACCTTAAGATTACAGTTATGCCGGGGCCACACTAACGCCTAACGCCATTAGTTAACGCAAGAAGTGACAAGAATACAAGGGATTTGTGCAAATTATTGCGTTAATTAATGGCGTTAGACGTTAGTGTGGCCCCGGCATTATGTAGTGACTGTTTTACCTTTATGTTTAGTTCACCTAAGTACCTATATCTATCTTCTAATGCCTGGTTCCTATAAACAAAAACGAATCGTTTCGCTTACCAATGGTAGCATTTTTTATTGCCAAACTGGGCATATAGATAGCTTCATAAGCTAATTTTACCTGTGATAGCTCCCTTCATATGGGAGGGTCTACTATGCAAAGTTATTAGGTCTTTGCTACATTATTGGTAAAGATACAACGGTCTCAATTTTAATCAATAACGATCCGTTAGTTATAGCAATCGGACGTAAGCGTGGTTATTATGATAATAACTGAGACGACACGTTTGGTGCAGTGGCTGAGCGATCGGCTTCTGCGCTACGGGTCGTCGGTTCGATTCCCGCATGGAACAAATATTTGTATGGTCTACAGATAGTTGTTCCGGGTCTGGATGTTTGTCCATGTGAAGATTTGTGCTTGTAAACGCACCCACGATACAGGAGAAATCCTAGTATGGGGCAAAGATTTTTCAAAAAAAAAAAGAAAATAAGTAACTGCTCTGACAGTATATGGTAGCAATCATTGGGAAGCCCACGAATAACTCGAAATGGAACGTAAGATCTATGAGATCATCCATACATCGATACAATATCCAATCGAAATGATTCGGTATGTTACCAAAAACTTCTGAAGTGGTATACCGACATGTGAATTGATTCTTCAATAGCTTTACAATAGTCGGCGGAACAATGATTCTAAAAAAATATTAAAACATAAACTGATGACAACCAACATTGTTTACCAAAAAGTTTTCACTCGTTTCGCGAAAAGAATGACAGCACTCTTAATGATTTTGACCTTGTTTTGTTCAACCCAAACAAGAATGTTGAACTATCTTGTTGAATCCAGTTAATACCCAATATTTTGTGACCGGTAGTTATCCTTACATAAAAAACATAATTAGCCCATTACTGTTCCATTTCTGGGTACATGCCACTTCTCAGAATGAGAAGGGTTTAGCTCTAAAACCACCACGCTGGCCTGGTGTGGGTTGGCAGACTACACACAGTATCGAGAACTTTATGGAGCCGTCTCAGGTGTGCGGGTTTCCTCACGATGTTTTTCCTTCACCGTTAACGCAAGTGATAATCAAATTCTGATCCTTATGCTATAGTCGTCGGCACGTAACTTGGCGAGGTTTTGGCGTAGTGGGAATAAGTTTGCGCATGTTCACTTAGTGCAACAAAAAAATTGTCACTTTCATTGCTTGTCATTATTCTATGGTTATTTGCCATAATTCATTTATAAACATTTCTCTTTAGAAGAATGAAAAAAGGGAGAGGAATTCTCTTCTCTACTCTTGCCAACTTATGTGCCGTCGACTATGCTAATAATATTGGTTTAACAATTTAGGGTGAGATTCATTATGAAAATTGTGTTTCTAAATAAAAAGCAACAGTAAATTACTTATGCCCGGTTCCTATATTCAAACACGGATGTTTTTCTTAACAATGTTAGTTGGAAGACTCGTCATCCAATAATAACGCGTGTGACTGATAGAAGTGAGAATTTTCTTGTTGAAAATTGATCATTGTGATCTCTCCGTTGGCTAAATAATCCTTTGTCCTTTATGTAAGTACAATTCTTTGATTCATAGCTTTGTTGATATAATTCTTGAGATGGAGTAACATTTCAGTTTTACATTCCAATCCAAGTAAGTACTCAGTACAGCCATGAAAAGGGACCTCAGAATGTTTGTGAAATGTTTTTGTTATTTGCGTAATAAACCATTCATTCTTATCGTTTCTATGTTTAGAATTCAAATGTGGAATAAGGCCATTTCCAAATAATGAGGTCAAGTCGGTGAAAATACACTGATGGCCGAAAACAAGTGTTTTATGGTAAACATGATGCCACCACAATTGAAAAATATCTTAACTGTAAGATAAGAATAAATAGTTTAAATAGTATTGAGTTTTGTAGGTAATGGCATAATGGAAAAACTACTTCTTGAGCATAGCGTATGTGTGATGTATTCATTTCGAAATAAATTATTCATTAGCTTTATATAATGTTCAGTTAAAAATGATATGTAGGTAATTAATAAAATGTATTACGAGAAATAAATAAAAAAATGTAGCGCCTGAAAATAAAACACGACTGACCATACTATACATAGGTACATTAAGTACAGTCATTGAATGAATGAGATATTTTCTTCGGATTTTGGTAATAGATCATTCGTTCGTAGTGATCAATTAATTAAATAGTTGGCTGCTCATACGACAGTTCTAGTATCTCGAGTTCATTCATAATGATGCAGGTGCAATGTAAACAATACTGAATAAAATCAAAACAATAATTCAATTATGCAATGAAGATAACGCACAGTAACTGCTGAAGCAGGTCAGTAATACACTCGTACGTAAGTAGGCAAAGTTGTGCGTAATATTACAATTTACGCATAATCTCTATGAACTATTGTTAATTTGGCACGGTTTGTTATTTACGATGCTCTATCGACAACCCCATTAATGTATGCGCCAAACAAGTTCGGAGTTGTTCGTCTAAAAATAAAATTTGTAGCTATCACTTGCACCGCTCTCAGTCATAAAGTCGCTTGCGTACTGGACGCCTGTGTTTTACGTTTACGCATCATAAAATGTTAGTGAAACTCGCATTTCCAACTCTAACGTCTGATTACCCTGACGTCGACATGCTGAGGTGCAAAGAGGTCAATCATTTCGCCACCGAGTGCATTTTGCCGCGCAGACCTAAAAGGAGTCTCGCGCCTTTGCCAGAGGACAAAGAATGCAGCAACAGTGAGCTGAAAAAGACTTGCAAGATGGTGCACAGGAGACGAAAACACAGAAAACAGTGCCTCAAACTACCAGCGCTGCCAGAGTACGATGAGTGTTGAATATATTTTGAATTTGGAAGGATTTCCGAATTATGCTGCCTTTGCCTGCCGCGTGCAGTGTTGCGACGCCAACATAATGGCTCTTCAAATACCAAAAGGATAGAATAAGTACAAGATATTAAGTTTATTTTATTAGTGCATTCGTCAGTTTGTATTTCGTAATGGTTGCTGTTGAAAGATGTTTGGTATGCCTGTCGGCAGCTAGTGAGAGTAGCCATGTCGTTGTTAGAAAGCGATCGAAGTGATTTGTGATTAATTAAACTAGTCACACAATAGTTACAGATAAAATTGTTATCTAATTAAGTACTATTAGGTGAGTAATTTAATTTCTTTATGAGTTCGATAAATACTTACTTATCCGATGTAGTATGTTATCGTTATATCTTAAATGTCGGTAATTAAGTATTTCAAGGCTTGCCCACTCTCTTATTTAAGTTATTTATACTAAAAATGTAAAACTGTTCAGCTAAATTATCTTTTTTTGTAATTATTTTATAAATGTATAGATCTGGTAGCTATGTTATTAGATTTCAGTTGCATGTCTATGTAACGTTAACTTTTTAATTTTAGGCTGTATGATTAGAAATACCTTTACCTACCAAAAAAATTATTGGTGTCATTAATTTTGAATTGGCGCAATTTGTTATAGTTCACGTGGTTTTTATTATGCATCATTTGTTTTGTAAAATGTAGATCAGTGCTTGTTGTTGACACATGGCCACGTCGATAAAGTTGACGTGTATGGACCTTATTATGCGTACATATAACAGCGTGGATATTCACAATCCAATTATAGAAATCATTTCAATGCCAATTGGTGTAAGTTATTCATAGTTCTTCACTTAGAGACGTTGTTTACAGCCATTTATTGTAGAATTTCAGAATTTCGGCAAGAATGTTAATCTTTCTACTGTTTAAAGGATTTTTGGATACTATATTGATACGTATTACATCACTTATTTCAACATAAATAGTAATAGGTAGGTGTGTTGATATAGAAATAAGTCGAAGAAGAATCACATGGAAGAACGTAGTATGCATCTTTGAAAAAATTGTAATCATTGAGTTCTATTATCTATTTATTTATTGTAAAGGATTTACAGTAAGCGTTAATGATTTTCATATAAAATTTTGACGGACTTGTAGACATTATCTAATCGTCTCCAAAATCTCAAATTCTCGATCCATCTATCTGAAATTAAAATATGGAAATCTTTTTCAATCTCGACAAGTGTAAACAGTCTAACGTGTTTACTTAATATTTGATAAATTAAGAGTGGCCTTTCACTAGGTAGGTGTAGTGGAAAAAATGGCTGAAAACTATTTTAAGAATAAATGTAGGTACCTACTTGACGTATAATTACGTAATTTGTGCATGATATTTAAACAGGTAGTTTCTATGGTAGCTTTACTTTTGAGCACTTTTTGGGCAAAGTAGGTACCCAAATAACTAGTAGCCCTAGGAGGTAATATGTATTTAGTGTAATGTAGATTATCTGTAGTAATGTTGATCTGTGATATGTAAATAAGTGTTATAAAAATAAGTTAGTCTATAAGTTCTCTTTTTTCAATAAAATTAATTCAACTGCTTATTTTATTTTTTTATTTTACATACCTTTACCATAGGGAACCTTATTTACAAAAAAAAAGAGCGGATCAAGGGCACATTGTTATTTTTAATGGTCAACAGACTTCTTAATTAAATGTCAAACATTGTTTTGTTCATTTATTTATTTCTTCGACATTATTTTGTGTTGCAATTTATCGCTCCACTTAAATATTCAGCTATAAATAATATAAATATACAATAAAATATTTAGTGTTAATTCCGCGAAAAAACAGTTGATCAAGCCTGAATGCAGTATGCAGCACCGCCCTCCCGCCCGCAAATATATGCAAATGCAGAAGGTGCGATTAATAACATGCAACACACAAGCAAAACAATAATTAACGTTAGATATTATTATATAATAACACAGCAATATGATTTGTTTACTTCACAAGCATTGACCACAGCTATTATCATGACATGATTGATTCCTTTGCTATTGACCATAAATTATTCGAATGCATAACTGGCCAGTTTGAACGTGTGACCTTTTGGCCTCGTTCTCTTTTTAAATTGGGCTTGTTGTTGTCGGAAGTTGCATAATCTGTAAACAAGTATATCTTCATGTAGGTTGATTTGATAATAACAAGTATTATTTTGTGTCAAATACTGTCCAAACAGTGTCAATCCTCCACTACAAGTTTGTAGAAGAGAAACATTTAATAATTTACATCACTCGGGTATGCCTGACCGACATAGCTGTTTCAGTCGCTGAGTTTAGATGTCAACTACATGCGTGTTCAAATAGTGCATTGAACTGTGAAATTATAGGCAACGTACCTACATTGGTATGGTATGGACTTAAATTAGTATGCCAGTATGTTATCACTATTATGACAGTGATGGCCAAATACTCCGTTAATATCGGGCTGTCACTGTCACTTTAAGGCGAAGTGACAGTGAGAGCACGAAATTAGCGGCAACTTAAAATTGAGTAGCGTTTGAGTATTTGGCTATGGCATAGGTATATATAGGTATTTAGGTACCTATACTACTTTAATTAGGTTATGGAGTGGAACAAAGGGACCAATCCAATCACAAAACAGATAAATACAGAAGTCAATCACATGTATGTACTTCACTTTTCATACCTACGCTCGGCGGTCGCTCTATCTATATATCTATCTCTCTCAAGCGCATGGCACTCGCGCTCGCACTCACTCGCACTCTAGTCCCAAACAGTCCGAGATATCGTGTCCGTGAGCAGTGTCTATGTGTGCGTTGCTCGAGCGCACTTGTATGTAGATTGACTTAGTGTACCTATCTGTTTTGTGATCCAATCGATCGACAATATTTGACGGATAATTCTGACGTCATAGTCTTTACTTAAATTTTTCTCTGTAGGATTTATAAGGGTAGGTACCTACAAGATAGTACATAAATATTGGATTGCAGATTGCAAAAGAGTCATATGTTCAGTGTGTGCTTAACACATTTATGACGGTATTGTTATACGATATTCTCTCCTAGAATTACATCTATCATGGGAGATAAAATTGAAGGCATACATTATAGTTATTGGTTAATAACGGTAATAAACTGTTACACTGGTAGGTGGCGATGGCGACCACGTTAGTGACTTAAAAAACGCATATTATTTTAATTAAAGCAGCTTGCCTTGTCGTAAATAGCCCAAGGGCTTTACCAAAATTCCATTCAGGTTCCGTACAGACTTTTCCACGCATTTACTGTAGCCCCAGCACGAACATTTGACGTATACACCCATATTCTAAGACGTTCCTCCAAAACTTACTCGACTCATACTCGACTCAGGACAGCCTCGAAACCATCTTCAAAATTGTATTCTTAGTCGCAATTTCAAGTGAACTTTGAGGTTCCTCGACTGAGGGGTCCTCAAATGAGTCGAGGTAGAGTGAAGTCATTACGTCATAATTTTATATATCTGCATCGCGCAAACAACGCCGCGATTAATAGTTGTAAGAATTATCGTAAGCATATTCGATAGTCTTCAAAATTCATTTTTGTTACATACGAACTTTGACACTTCCTTCCTTAAGGTAGGTTCCGAGGTACCTTGAGTTTGACATATGATTCCTTACCTCGACTGAGGAAAAATCTCGAGTCGACGACGTTTATGTCAACTATAACTACCGATGGTAGGGAAAAAGGCTAAGTCGAGGTGGAGTCGAGTCGAGTAAGTTTTGGAGGAACGTCTTAGAATATGGGTGATAGTATCGTAAACGTGTCGCTAATGTAAGCAAATTTTGAATTGAAAATACAACTGTCCTATAACTTATTGGTGTATTTTTTCGACATGCACAATTTATATCTTACGTAGATATGAATAAGTAAAGTTTTCATATGCCAAACGAGTATTTCCTATTCAAAATTCACTGAAATTAACATTACTTTTACGTCACAAACGTCACAACCTTCATGTTAAGCCTACTGAACTACATAACATTACATAACATCACGCCTGTATTCCCCGAAGGGTGGGGCAGAGATGTATAGTAACACCCTCATTTCGCCGTTAAGATTAAGTCCCATGTAATAAGTGGTTAGCCTATCGCTATCAACCAGACTCCAAACTCCGGGCTGCTACTAAGGAATCCCACACAGAAAAACCCATTAACACTTTGTCCGACCTGGGGATCGAACCCAGGACCTCACGATCATCAGTCGCGCTTGCTACTACTAGATCGACGAGGCCTACTGAACTCTTTTCTATAAAACTAGATGGCATGAATTAGCATTGCAGTTCATCAGCTTTAAAACTAATTAGCAACAAGCTCATTTTACTGTTACTTTTATGCAAGGTTAGTCGGAAAGGGGGTACTAAGCCGAAAGGGTGTTAAAGTACCTATAATAAGGGATAACTTTTGTTCTACAACTTTCCCCAAAACTCGATAGTTTAAGAGAAATAGCTTTTCAAAGATTTCGTAAAAAATACGCTAAAATCTATCTATCCATAGCTGTGATCAGCTGTGTTTACTATTTAGGTCATGGAATAGAAACTTAATTTTCTGAATTCATAACTAAAGCAGGTATGTTATTTTTTTGAAAAAACTAAAATAAAAACCTTATTGCATGCAAATAAAAAATATCGAATTTTGAAATTTTAACACTTGCTTTAAAATAGTCATCAGTGATACTTTAAGTGGTCCGCGGCTTAGTACCCCCTTTCCGACTACCCTTGTATGTATTGTATAGGTTTTCTTTACCCAAACTGAAAGAAAATACTGTTTTCATTCTTCATTATTTTATTTTGTTAAAGAATGAATGGAAAATAGCTTCTCATGGGCGCTAGGATAGGTAGTTACAGACCCTGACCATATTTGTAAAACCCAGTTCAGGTCAAGGGCTGCGTAGTGCGTCGTAGATGAACCAACAACTTGTAACTACTGGTTACAAAATACAGCAAGTAAGTATGCAACAGAAGTACCTACGTTACTGCGTACTTACGTTACGATATTAGAGTTATAACATAACATCACGCTTGTATTCCCCGAAGGGCTGGACAGAGGTATATAGTAACACCCCCATTTTGCCGTTATGTTTATAAGTCCCATGTAATAGGGGGCAAGCCTATTGCCATCAACCAGGCACAAATCTTAACTCAGGCTGCTACTGAGGAATTCCACACGGAAAAACCCAATAACACTTTGCCCGACCTGGGGATCGAACCCAGGACCTCAACGATCAGCAGTCGCGCTTGCCACCACTAAACTTATAGATACAGAGTTATAGTCTGTTTTAATTATTGATTTAGCATGACAGCTACCAAATCTATGGTATAAATTCTCATAAAAACTCATAGTAGTGTTGATCAATTATTATCATGTTTCGTTTGTAATAATAATCTCATTTTAATGCATTTCTTCATAAATTAAGGATTAAGTATGTTATTAGTAGTGATATCGAAAATGTGACTGTTTCAGAGAAGTTTATCATTATGTAAATGCAGATATTAATAACAGAACGAATAAAGTGTGGATTTAACCTTATGGAAAGTAAGATTTTCACTTCATAATTGCTATTAGTTATATCGGGACCTCTTGAACTTCACCTTTGAAGGGAAAATCGTTTGATACACACATAATATTGAGATAACTAATACACGTATGTGATAGCGAGAAATATGTTTGCATACTTCCATGCGCTCCTGGGGAGTATTTAAACAAAAACACGATATTATCTATGTATAATCTCAAGTACCTATTTTCCTCAACAACCCATTAGAAATATTACATTTCATATGAAAACAAACAGTCTAATTATGTAGTAGTGATAATCCACGTTCACGGATATTTAAACGAGCATTAAGCTTAAACGCCCACTCTTATTAGTTTCGTGGAACAGAGCGTCATGGAGCGCGCGAAGTGCTTTTCGCTTTTTCCCGCGTAATTTTCTTTTTTTAATATATTTATAATCTATATTACTGTTGTTTCCCGCGAATCGTGGTTTATTTTGATTGAATGGCCCACTCTAATTGTAATATGTAATATGATGTGTATTTTGTGATTAATTTTGGATCTTTATTGGATAAAGACAAATATGTCATGCTTTTTTCGCTATCGGGCAGATTTTAGAGAAAGATAAAATTGATTTGGTACGATATAAAACGATTTTAAAAAGTCATGCCGACTCATGCTCCATTTCTGTCATTGCAATATTAACATGACATTTATTTTTGTTAAAAATGGAATATCTGTCCTGAGATGGCATAAATATATTTCATTACCTACTTCGTCAATGTTGCCAAAATGCTTAGACAGATTCAGGCAACACTACACGATACCTACTTATATAAATAATTCAGCGAAGCAATTCTATATTCCTAAAGTTTTTTTGAAATTTTCTTAAAATGTCCTTAAAATTCAGCAAAACCTAAATTAACCTAGATTATCATGAAATATCTGCCTGTTAACGTTCACTGCACAATACATAATTATTATTCAATGACTCCACTGACCATGGGCCGCCCACCACGCTACAATGAACGGTTAAAGGGGTAAAGGTAAATTGCTATAATCAACACGCTTGGCAGACGGGTCGGTGAGAAGCACACAGAAAGACGGTAGGTAGGTAGGTACTGCCCATTCTTTTGGCGTCCCTTATGCCCGGTTCCTACAAACAAAAACGAATCGTTTTGCTTACCTATGGTATCATTTTTATTGCCAAACTATGGGCATATATATACACTCTTAAGCTAATTTTACCTGTGATAGCTACTTCCATATTGGAGGGTCTACTATGCAAAGCCATGAGGTCTTTGCTTCATTATTGGTAAAGATACAAGAGTCTCAATTTTAACCAATAACGCTTCGTAAATTATAGGAATCGGCTATTAGTCCCTTTTAAGATACCCATGGTTGAACGACACCAATCATAGAGATTATCCAGGTTTTCCTTCTTATGGCCAAATATTCAAAACCTACTCAATTTTAAGTTGGCGTTAATTTCGTGCTGTCACTGTCACTCTAAGGCGAAGTGACAGTGACAGAACGAATCTAATGACAACTTAAAATTGAGTAGTGTTTTTTGAATACTATTTATTTATACACTCTTTATTGGACACCAGGTTAACATAACACGAAAAACTATTTAAATACAAAAATGCACAATGGGCGGTCTTATCGCGCAAGGCGATCTCTTCCAGACAACCTTTGGATGGACTGGAAGAATGGAAAGAGAAAAACGAGCAATCTAGGTGTACAAGTACATTACGTAGGTACTTACATAATATTACTTAAATTTAATAATATAAAATACATGGCAAAATAATTACATAAATATGAAAGAAAACATAAATAATATAATAATAAACTAATAATTATAATTATGTATAAGAACGGAGGAGAGGAATAAAATAAATAGCAGATTAGAGCGACAAGTAATGCTCCTTCACTGACTTTTTAAAAACTGGCAGTGATTGTGCACGTCTCACATTAAGTGTCATATTTGGCCGTTAGACTTCCTATTAAATAGACAACCACTCTGAATACTCGTGAGAGTACGCCATATTACTCAGTCCTCACTTGTCCTTATATTAGTGCGATGCAGCTGCGCAGTGCCAATTCTCTGGATTTAATTCCAGTCGCATTTTACATAGACAATAATTATAGACAGCTGAAAAATACGAGTGTTCAACCAGCCCTATCATTCATGCACGCTCTACAGTCGTGCACACAACATATTTAAAATCCTTTCGTTAGAATTAACAGGTGACGTAACATTATTATTGCAATGTTGTTGTGTTGTAAAAAAATATTATTAAGCAAGTACCTACCTTACAGGGTGTAAACGAAATCATGTAATTCCTTCAAACCTCGTGATGAACATAAATTAATTCTGCACGGGATACAATTGGATTCAATTAAAAAAAAAGTAAACACGTGTTCTTAACGTGAGGCATTTTAGTGCCTTGATTCAAATGACCGCGCGGCGAGCGATAGCCGCGCAATTCGCTCGGGACGCTAAAATGCCTCACGTTAAGAACGCATGTTTACTCTTTGTACTTTTTTTTATTGAATCAAATTTTATCCTGTGCAGAGTTAATCTATGTCAGCAGTACATCACGAGGTTTGAAGGAATTACATCGTCAGCGGAAAGGTAAAAAGACTAAAGCGCCAATATACCAACTTTACAGTAGAGAGATTCAAAGTATTTTTGTAAGAAAATAAACATAGTTATTTTTCTTAGAGTATACATATTAAATAGATAATTAAACTATCTATTTAATATGTATACTCTAAGAAAAACAGGTAAAAAAACAGGTATATTATATTGGCGCTTTAGTCTTTTTACCTTTCTACTGACGACATGATTTCGTTTACACCCTGTATAGCAACGATGAGTAAAACTTGGCGCCGTTTCTGATAAGCGTACATCGAGTTATCGGCGCGAAAGTAAGTTTTATCAGACCATCCATCTTGATTTGTAATAATTGTGAGTAGATTTTTAGATTCGGTTTGTAAATGGAATAACCCTACAAAATAAATATATAGGGTTATGTGTCACTGAATAATATAAAATAGAGTTGATTGGAGAAATATTGTGAATGCTAGCGAACCTCCGCGACCTCGGCCTAAGGTTTTCGGAGGAACTCAGTGGTGGTTTTAGCCAGTTAGAGTCCAGCCCTCTGCCTTCTCCAGGATGAAGGATATTCATGAATTCCTGTGGGAATCCATGAGAATTTCATCAGAAATAAATAAAATCCCAAAAAAAAAAACGGTTTCATCTTGAAGTATCCTCCTGCAGCATCAGAGTTTGAGGATTGAAGGTTGAAGATTACCTATTATAATGTTGTATTGTCATGGGAATTAACACGATTACGCGCTAGGCATACAGGTGCAGACTAATATACGAGATATATATATATAGATTAGTCACTTTATATCATCTATTCCATGTATATTATCTGTATCTAATCACCAAAACAGATAGATTTATAATAATGGTGATATTCCAAGAAGGGCGAAATAGGACTCATGTTATCAACAGCTTTTTATTTTCATTCAAATAGGTATAGTCACCGGCACGTAACTTGGCAAGAGTAGAGAACAGAATTCCTCTCCTTTCTTTATATCTTCTAAACAGACATATTAAAAAATAAATGATGGCAATAACAATAGTAAGCAATAAAAGTGTCTTTTTTATTGCACTAAGTGTACATATGCAAACTTACTCCCACTACGCCAAAACCTTGCCAAGTTACGTGCCGGCGGCTATACTTACTTTACTAAGGTAACTGCCTCGTTGGTCTAGTGGTGTCAAGCGCCACTGCTGATCTTGAGGTCCTGGGTTCGAACCCCAGGTCGGGCAAAGTGTTATAGGGTTTTTCCGTGTGGAATTTCTCAGTAGCAGCCCGGAGTGTGAATTTGTGCTAGGTTGATGGCAATAGGCTCGCCCCCTATTACATGGGACTTAAAACATAACGGCGAAGCGAGAGTGTTACTATACACCTCTGCGCAACCCTTTGGGGAATACAGGCGTGATGTTATCTATCTATCTATCTATGTTATGTACATACTTCATGTTTTCCTAGAAACACTTTTATAAGGTCAAGTGTTGCTAAGTAAGCCACAAGTAATAATTTTTTGCATGAGTTATCGGTAAGTCAAGAAATTCTAAGAACACTTCTACAAATAAATATAATTCTATTGAATTACTTGAGGTATAAGTTGCAGAAAAATATGTATTGTGAAGGCATTGCTGACGTCACGCTAGATTCTGTTTATACCATTATTAGCGATTAGATTGAGTTCTAGTTATTTTTAATTTCACTGAGAAATACTCAAACAAAATAAATGGAAGCAAAACTTACAAAATAATTTATTTTAATTATTACGCGTTATTGGGTTTTTCCGTATGGGATTCCTCAGTCGCAGCTAGTAGCTCGGAGTTTGAGTTTGTGCCTAGTTGATGGCAATAGGCTCGCCCCCTATTACATGGGACTTAAACATAACGGCAAAATGAGGGTACTACTTACCACAAAACAGATAGGTACAGAAGTCAATCACATGTATGTACTTCACTTTTCATACTTACGCTCGGCGGTCGCTCTATATATATATCTATCTCTCTCAAGCGCATGGCACTCGCGCTCGCACTCACTCGCACTATAGTCCCAAACAGTCCGAGATATCGTGTCCGTGAGCAGTGTCTATGTGTGCGTTGCTCGAGCGCACTTGTATGTAGATTGGCTTCTGTACCTATCTGTTTTGTGGTATTACTATACACCTCTGCACAACCCTTCGGGGAATACAGGCGTGATGTTATGTTAATCTTATGTTATTTTTGTAGTCTTTTTATCTTATAATTGTTGTTAGCGAGAAAAACGACGCAAAATAAGAATGACACGATAAATATTAATCTATAAAATACTTTGTTTATTTGTTAAGATAACACGAAAGCCACTTAATATTTAGATTTGAATGATTAACAGTTGCTGACATAATCGCCTAGTTCTTATCAAATAAGTATCCGGAACGTAAAGATAAGTTAATAAAATAATAATAAATACTAGCTGTTGTCCCGCGGCTGTGCCCACGTAAATAATTTGACTACAGCGCCACCTACAGGATTTCAGCATAGCTACGAACCATCGTCTAGATAAAACAAATATATTGTGTAAATATGACTTCAATCGGTAATGTCGTTCTCAAGTTATGGCGTGACCAAGGGAAATAGGGATTCATTTTTATATATTACTAGCTGTGTCCTCACGGCTCCGCCCGTAGCCTATGTTACTCAGTGATAATGTAGCTTTGTAACGGCAAAAGAATTTTTGAAATCGGTCCAGTAGTTTTTAAGTTTATTCGTTACATACAAAAATACAAATCTTTCCTCTTTATAATATTAGTATAGATATATGTAGATGGTAGAAGTATTCCTGTAACGTTGAGGCTAGCCAACTGACTACATGGATAACATAACATCACGCCTGTATATCCCAAACGGTTTGGCAGAGATGTATAATAACACCCTCATTTCGCCGTTATGTTTGAGTCCCATGTAATAGGGGGCGAGCTTATTGCCATCGACCGGGCACAAATCCAAACTGCTACTGAGGAATTGCACACGGAAAACCTAATAACACTTCGCTCGACCTGAGGATCGAACCCAGGACCTCACGATCAGCAGTCGCACTTGCAGCCAATAGACCAACGAGGCAATAACATGGATATTTTCTGAAAAAGTTGTACTTATAATTAAAGAATTAACTCTACACATCTTTTGAGCCGATTTACGAGTCATTCTGTATTCTTCATCTTCCTGCAAGTATCCATTGCCAGTAAGTGTGGGTACCAGCAAAGACCTTTACCTAACTTCATGCGAAAGAAAAAAATGACGAAGAATGAATTAAAATGAGGATTATTTGAAAATGGCAGAAGTATCTGCGTCTGCGTTTCTTTAAGGCTAATAGCTAATGATTGAAGATAAGGCTACATACCTATTGCAATGTTAATGCTTATGCACGGAACGAAAATTGACTACCCTCAATAGAGATATTTTCTGTAAAATATTTCATAACATTAATATGTAACAACAAGAAATTGTGTGACGTTAATCTATTTGAAACACTTCTTATTCAAGTAAGTTTCGAATTTTTCATCGATTTTACAAAAAATATCTCTATTAAGAGTAGTCAAATGTTTATGATTAGTTATGGTTTACTCACATGTATTTTCCGGGATTTCCCGACTAGTTTCGGACCCAAACGGAGCCCTTAATCATGAGCTGATCACGCGGCGAGGTCGCGAGTCGAACTATCCCAGAAAATGCACGTGAGTAAACCGTAACTAATCATAAATATGAATGTGTCTCACGAAAGTTATAATACAAAAATAGTCAAATTTTGTCTAAATTTTTTTTTTCGTTCCGTGAATATGTATTACGTGGTTTCAAGTGGAGTTCGGCTTTTTGCAATTATGTATAACCAAATATGGCGTCTGAAAGCCGATTCAAACTGTACGTGCATCGTAAGAAATAAAAGGAAACAACCGAGCCAATACTCATTTGCGCAAAATAAACGAGCCCTTTATACCTTGGGAACAAACAGACAATAGTATCGAGTATACCGACACTGATTGTAATCGATACCTAGCTTTGTTTCTCACAACACTCCGTTGTTCACATAACAAAGACCCGATTCGCTACAGTAATCACAGGATCAGATATTGTTTGTTGAATCGATTTGATCGTAACGATCTTTTCCACATCGATTCTTGTTACGTGTTGCGAATTAAATGAAGCTGGTCAGTCTATTAAGGGGGTTTTGTTTATCGATATGGTTATTTAATACGGTATAAAGAGAAAAAAGAAAAATTCTATTGAAATTCAAATTATATTTATTGTGGGCATATGTTAGTTACAGGTCTTAACAATAAATTAAAGTTCCAATATGTCCTGCCTAATAGGCATACAATAATTATGTAGGTATTGGCATTCAATTTAAAATATTAATTACATCAACTAGACCTACCCGTGTATGTGCCGATCCAGGAAGTTATAGATAGCTACATATTCAATACTGGGTGTAAAAATAGCCTTAACGAAGCCGAAGTCTACGCATACTGTACATAAAACTAAGTAACATACAGCAAAAATAATTGCTCGGAAACGACGTTTATTTTTTGGTATTATAAAACAGCTTTAAATTGTAGCGTGCAATGTAAGCGCGCACGCAGCAGACTATGCCTACATTTCGAAAATGTTGATAATGTTTGTATAGAAGAATGTTTAGTAATAACATTTAAACTTAGTTCTCGTGAAAAACGTTCAAAATTATGGTGACTTTGGCCTTCAATATCTATAACCAGTCGGTTCCCAGGTATAGCCCAATACCAAAAAATCTTCGTAATGATGGAAAGAATACGTGGCTCTCGGCTTCGTTAAGGGTATTTTTACACCCCATATAGCCTCCTCGGGTGATGATACTTAATGTAGGTATGTCCGGCGCACCCTGGGCAGTCAGCTCCGCTACCAACCTTGCTGATTGGGTAATCTTATCACCATAGCATGGAGCTGTTCTCGTATAGCTCGTGCAGACACGAGAGAAGAAGGAGCAGAGACTAACACCCATATTCTAAGACGTTCCTCCAAAACTTACTCGACTCAGGACGGCCTCAAAAACAACTTCAACATTGTATTCTTAGTCGCAATTTCGAGTGAACGTTGAGGTTCCTCGACTGAGGGGTCCTCAAATGAGTCGAGGTAGAGTGGAGTCATTACGTTATAATTTTGTTTATCTGTATCGCGCAAATAACGCCGCGATTAATAGTTGTAAGGATTATCGTAAGCATATTCGATAAAGTCTTCAAAATTCATTTTTGTTACATAAGAACTTTGACACTTCTTTCCTTAAGGTAGGTTCCGAGGTACCTTTGAGTTTGACAGATGATTCCTTACCTCGACTGAGGGAAAATCTCGAGTCGAGGACGTTTATGTCAACTATAGCTACCGATGGTAGGGAGAAAGGCTGAGTCGAGGTGAAGTCGAGTCGAGTAAGTTTTGGAGGAACGTCTTAGAATATGGGTGTCAATAACCCGAAAATTAAGAAACCTTTAAAATACGGTATGACGTCACACCCCTAAATTCTGATTACCTGAATATGACGATTCTTAAATATATGTCGGTACCGAAATGTAGTCTGAAAATGCGAAACGGTATATTCCGGTATCGGTACTTAAACCTTTATAAATAAGGGTTTTCATTGATGAACTGCCGCGCCAGCCTGTCCTTCACTATGAAGCCCCAGATAGCATTGGTGTGATTCATTCATCGTGCGATGTTTTTCGGTACCGAAATCGTAAAAAAGTTAAATAAAGGTCTAGCCCAACCTTTATAAGAAAACGGTAATCTTTACATAGTATAAAACAAAGTCGCTCCCGCTGTCTGTCCGCTTAGATCTTTTAAACTACGTAACGGATTTTAATGCAGCTTTCAGCAATAGATGGTGATTCAAGAGGAAGGTTTATATGCCCCACATTAGTATCTACATTGCACCTGTGCGAAGCCGGGGCGGGTCGCTAGTTATTCTTATATTTTAAAGGTAGTTCCCGAGAAGAAGTTGGTAGGTATTATTAATTTATTCAGATATACAAGGTTAGTCGGAAAGGGGGTACTAAGCCGCGGGCCACTTAAAGTGTCACTGATGACTATTTTAAAGCAAGTGTTAAAATTTCAAAATTCGATTAATTTTTTTCCATCAAAAATAATTTTTATTTTAGTTTTTTCTAAAATTCTTCATCCCTGCTTTAGTTATGAATTCAGAAAATGGGGTTTCTAATCCGTGACCCCAAATATGACCTAATATGTAAACACAGCTGATCATATATGAGGATAGATAGAATTTAGCGTATTTTTTATGAAATCTTTGAACAGCTATTTCTCTTAAACTATCGAGTTTTGGGGAAAGTTGTAGAACAAAAGTTATCCATTATTATGGGTACTTCAACACCCTTTCGGCTTAGTACCCCCTTTCCGACTAACCTTGTATATGAAATCTTTTTTATTTAATTATATTTCTCTACGTATTGTTTGCTTTGTACTTTCACCTTATCAAAGTCCTGATAATTATGGAAAAACAATTCTCAGTAAAATATGCATTTGTTCCTTATCAGTTACTGTTCCACTGCCCTACAGGGGTTTTAGAGGGCCACTATATTTAGTACAACAATCAGTTTCAAACGGTTCTATAACCTAATTAACCCCCACTGAAAATTACATAACATCACGCCTTGTATTCCCCGAAGGGATCGGCAGAGGTGTTTAACACACGCTCGTTTCACCAGTTATGTTAAGTCCCATGTAATAGGGGGCGAGCCTATTGCCATTAACCGGGCACAAATCCAGACTCCGGGCTGTTACTGAGACATTCCTAATGAAAAAACCCAATATCACTTTGCCCGACCTGGGGATCGAACCCGGGACCCCATGCTCAGCAGTCGCGCTTGCGTCCACTAGACCAACAAGGCAGTCAAAAAGTGGAAAAGAAGGATATTGCAATTTTGAAGAATTTTCTTGCGTCAATTCGGTAGAAAGCGCAGGCCACACCGCCAGCTGGCGGGCGGGCGGGCGAGCAACGTTTCACTGAACCTAGCTACTTCAGAGACTCAAACGATGTGAATCGAAGTATGAAAAGACCAGCCCACCCGCCAGCTGTGAGCTTGCGGTGTGTCCTGCGCTTAATCCATTAGCAAACCGAATATCTATTAACCCATGACCTCATGCTAAGCAGTCGCGCTTGCGACCACTAGACCAACATGGCAGTCAACCAATGAAAGTAGTAAAATCTAATTAGATGGAGACAATCAAAGGTCCTCTACTCCTGGCGAACAGACACACCCTGGGTAGTGGGCCCCGCTACCAACCTTGCTGACAAGCTGATTTTTTCACCACGACATGAACTATTCTCATATACCTAGTGTCAACAAGAGGGATGTAAATAATATGAAGACGTCGCAGGACGTCTAGCAGATTTGACGACACGTTTGGTGCAATGGCTGAGCGATTGGCTTCTGCGCTACGGGTCGTGGGTTCGATTCCTGCACGGATCAAATATTTGTTTGGCCTACAAATAGTTATTCCGGGTCTGGGCGTTTGTTCATGTGAAAATTTGTGTCTGTAAACGCACCCACGACACAGGAGAAATCATAGAGTGGAGAAACATTAAAAAAAAAGATGTGAAACAAAGAAACTCATTTTGTAAAAATAAAACTACCCGAATCTCTCTTTTATTCAGTAGTACGTACGCCAATAAAGTTTTATATTGGGTAATATAGATTAGGAATTGAGATTCGGGTGAAAGTTGTTACGGAAAAGTCCCTACTGAATAAACTTCGAAGGGGAATTTCCGAGAAAGTAAAGGTTGTTGACCTTTCCTTTCTTGGTAGAATTAAATATGTACCCCTAATTTAGTCGTGACGTATTTATACTATCTGATAGTGAAGAAACTGGAAAGTGAACAGTCGGGTTTTGTTTTTATGAATTCTTTGTGGAAACATTTTTTTATGTAAATATTTATATGGCCAAAATATAGGCCATCACCTCTTTTCCCGTAAATGTCTTAAAATATGAAGAAAGGAGATGTCTCTATGCGCTAGTTAATAATAATTTGGAACGCCAATTTGGATGCCAGGCCTGGTAATGATAGCAAACATACAACCTTTTAAACCGTTCAGCAACTAATGCACCGATCTTAAAAACGTGAGTTTAACAATGTAAGGCAAGCTCTGGAATGATCTTTTGAGGAAAGATCCAAAGCCGCTTTGAGTTAAATTGTCGCAACTGACGACAAACTATTTTTTTTTCTTTTCCGTGGTAAGATCCTCTTGAATGTCCCTCGCCCGGAGAAGCCGAGGGGGTCTCCTAAACTCTTACTGACATAAACCCACGGTGTTCCTCCCCCCAACCATCGGCCGGGGTCGCGGGATTCGGATAAAGCATGTACGCGAACCCGGCAGAACTGACGGCAAGCTTGCCATCGTGTAGCACCGTGTACCTTATTTAAGGACTGTTAATGATTTAACGAAGGTGTTAAATGCATTAATAGAAGAGAAGATAGTGGAGGGGCTCATAGCTAATTAACAACCGCGCGAATCACAAGATTTGCGAGGTTAAGCTGCGCTTGCCGCGGTCAGACCGTGGATGGGTGACCGTTTGTTACAAATGGAGACCTCTCTGTGCTTCGGAGAACATGTTAAACTGTTGGTCCCAGGTGTCATAAGAATACCTATGACAGTTAGAAGCCCGAAAGTCTGACAACCGGTCTAACCTTACGATATCGGCATTGCCCAATAACTGGGTTGCGGAGTTCTGATGGCAGTCGCACCGTGTAACATACTGGTATTCAGCCGCATCTGTTTAGACTGGAAGCTGACCTAACATAGTTAGGAAAAGGCAAGGCTGTACAATGTTTTTGCCAAGATCTCTTGAAGTAATATTTTGCCAAGGTGTTAATGGTATAAATAGAACAGTGTAATTACTTGGTGAAAGTTAATTAAAACACTTCCTAAAACATCCAGCAGTTATCCGGTTTTCTTTGAAGACTGTGGGAAAACCAACAGAGGGTGTTACGTCGTCTATTCTTTGGTATAATTTTCTTTCACGGATAGAAATACTTTATTAGATCTTATTTATATAAGATCTACTCACAAAAGATCTACTCTTCATTTATATGAAGAGTAGATCTTTTGTGCTAGTAAGTGTTTTCAAGGAATCGGTTTTTCTTTGGCCTATTATGGCGGAGTATGCTTTGATTAATGATTGTGGTCGTTCGCAATATGAGTCTAACACCCTTATTCTAAGACTTTCCTCCAAAACTTACTTGACTCGACTCCACCTCGACTTGACATAAACGTCCTCGACTTGAGATTTTTCCTCAGTCGAGGTAAGGAATCATCTGTCAAACTCAAGATACCTTGGAACCTACCTTAAGGAAGGAAGTGTCAAAGTTCGTATGTAATAAAAAATATTTTTTATGACTTTGTTGATTATGCTTACGATAATCCTTACAATTTTTTATCGCGGCGTTATTTGCGCGATGTAGATAATTCAAATTATGACGTAATGACTCCGTCGAGGAACCTCAAAGTTCACTCGAAATTGCGACTAAGAATACAATTTTGAAGGTGTTTTCGAGGCTGTCCCGAGTCGAGTATGAGTTGAGTAAGTTTTGGAGGAACGTCTTAGAACCTGGGTGTAAAGGTATGCTTAAACCAAGGCAGTCCAATCTACGTTTACGGTCGTGGCCGCGGTGACGATCAGTTACTGCAATTGTACTTGTATTGACGTATTTAAACCAATTGCGTCCTGTTCGCTTTGATTACCCATCGCTGCGGAGCCGGTCGTCTCTTCAGACTCCGCAGTCATAGGTATTCGTATGACCCCCAGGACCGACTGTTTAACGTGCTCTCCGAGGCATGAAGGGGTCTCGATGTGTAAACAAACGGTCACCCATCCACGGACTGACCGCGGCAAGCGCAGCTTAAATTCGCAATTATTATGATCCGTGCGGTTGTTAATTAGCCAGAAGCCTATCTTAGTTTCTCAGTATTGACTTTTTATTTTCTTTCAGTTGGTATTAGTTTAGAAATGGAAACGGTGAAGGAAAACATCGTGAGGAAACCGGCATGCCTGAGAGATATTTCTCGGTCGCATCGCATATGATGCCAAGTCAGAGGCCCATGGGCGGCATAAACTCTGACACCAGGTTAGTCACCAACCACACGAAAAAAGTTTAGAAATTATTGTTTTTTTGTCAGAAGCATAATACGTGTCCGGCCTTTGGACACAAAACATATAGGTACAGAAGTCAATCTACATACAAGTGCGCTCGAGCAACGCACACATAGACACTGCTCACGGACACGATATCTCGTACTGTTCGGACTAGAGTGCGAGTGAGTGCGAGCGCGAGTGCCATGCGCTTGAGAGAGATAGATATATATGTCGGAGAATTAATCATTTAGAAAATAAAGGAGGATAGTCGTCAAGATAAATCAACGTACCCGACGTTATAAAAACGGTTGTCATTCGACGGAGCGGGGATTCTATATCGAACAGCCGAAGAAGTCTGACCTTTTATATCCGACTAGCTTGTCCTTCTTTTATTCTGATGATCTTGTGTAAATTGTTGTATTGTGATATATTGTGAATTAGCTTCTGTAACTAACCACTAACCCAAATACAAGTACTCTCAGTGGTGGAGAGTCTATGTTGGTTTTATTTACGAAAATACCCGCTTTACCTTCTGATAAGCAGACACTGGTCTAAACTGTAATGCTATACTCAATTCTATCAAACTCTATAAACGGTGTGTGTCTGCGACATATAGATAGAGCGACCGGCGAGCGTAGGTATGAAAAGTGAAGTACATATATGTGAATTGACTTCTGTATCTATCTGTTTTGTGCTTTAGAGTTGGACGGAGAGCACTTTTAAGATAAGAGGTATCAGGAGGTTTATATTTTATGAATTGCGCCTTTATGGGATAAACGACGTCATCGAACATCATTAATCTTTATTCTACAATTTTCCATATTATTGCAGCTGCGTATAGGCAAATAAATAAGTATGAATCATTTATGTTTGTAGTAAATCTATGATAAATGCAAACGTCGGTGCATAAAACAATAGTTACTGAGTGCTATAAAACACATAGGTTGTTATAGACACAATAATAAAATACATTAGTTCAACACGTGTAACAGTTACTTATGCACTAACGATCAAGTAACTGTGGTTATCGATGGTTGGAAAAGAATTAGAATTTTGATTTCAACGTAAAGACTTTTTTTTTCTATTAGGTACATGTTTGGTTCTCGATTGGAGGTGATGAGACGAGCTCGTGGTTGATTGCAAACCGCGCGGATCGTACTATTTGCGAGGTTAAGCTGCGCTTGCCGCGGTCAGTCCGTGGGTAGGTGACCGTTCGTTAAACATCGAGACCCCTCCGTGCCCCGGAGATTACGTTAAACAGTCGGTCACGCGTGTCATACGAATATCTATGACAGTCGTTACGGGTAGTCAGAAGCCCGGTATTTCTAACAATAACAAAAATAAAACCGATTTCAAAAAAACGATGAAAATAATAAAATAATTACCATATTATAAAATTAACAGTTTCAGAAGTCGGTGCTAATCCACGCTGAACCAAATTGAAGGCACCGATTTCTGAAACTGTTAATTTTATAATATGGTAATTATTTTATTATTTTCATCGCTTATTTGAAGTCGGTTTTATTTTTGTTAAAATGACGTTATCGAATATCTGTTTATAAATGACGGAGTTATTAGGTAACAAACATTAAAAAAAATACAGCCGAATTGTGAACCTCCTGCTTTTTTGGAAGTCGGTTAAAAATATGGTCGCAGGAGTCCCGGTTTTACAATCTGCACCCTGTGCCGCCTCACCGCTGTCACCGCCCTAGGTACGGTACTGCCGTCTAAGTCATTCTATTTTTTTTTTGTTATTTATTTCGAGGCATTAGTTCGCTTTTCCGCGACTATGCAAGCCTCATTATGTACCTACGTCCTATTTTAGTAGGTACTTAAGAACAACTTTAAATATAGGGTGTAAACGAAATCATGTAGGTAATTCCTTCAAACCTCGTGATGTACAGCTGACATAGATTAACCCCGCATGGGATAGTTTTGGATTCAATAAAAAAAATATTACAAAAAGTAAACATGTGTTCTTAACGTGAGGCATTTTAGCGGCCCGAGCGAATTGCGCGGTATTCCTCGCCGCGCGGTTATTTAACTCGGGGTGCTAAAATGCCTCACGTTAAGAACACATATTTACTTTTTGTAATAATTTTTTTATTGAATCCAAAACTATCCCGTTCAGGGTTAATCTATGTCAGCAGTACAACACGAAGTTTGAAGGAATTACATGATTTAGTTTACACCCTGTATAAAGATAAAACATACGCCAAAAAGATTGACATCAGGAGACCGTTACACAAATGCACCGGCACGGATTCCGACAACAGAACAAAAGTCATTCTATTGTAAAACTTAACTAACCTTTAACCTTAATATAATAACTGCTTCATTGGTCTAGTGGTGGCAACCGCGACTGCTGATCATGAGGTCCTGGGTTCAATCCTCAGGTCAGGCAGTAGCAGCCCGGAGTTCAGTTAATGTCAATAGGTTCACCCTCTATTACGTGGGACTTAAGCATAATGGCGAAATGAGGGTTTTACTATTACACCTCTGCTCAACCCTTCGGGGAATACAGGCGTGATGTTATGATGTTATGTTATAATAACTAAGGGTAACGAATAAATTATCAGAACTATTTACCGTAAGTTATATTTTTAGTTCATTGTTTATTGTTTAATTGGTCACAGCACGCATGTTCATGGTCATTAGCAATTAGTTTATGATTTAAATAAATGTTATAGTGGAAAGTTTTAGTAGGTTAGTAATGGCACGACGACTTTCCCTGATTTGGGTCAATTACTGCCAAGTTGCGGCACACATTAGCTAATGTAGTTATCGTTTAAGATATAGTGAAAATAATATTAATTAATCGTATTTTTTTTAGGCAATTGTAGAGTACTTTTGGGCAAAGACTATTCAACTTGTGACTGCGGTGCTCTGTATACTTCGGTTAGAAGAAAACTTCAGAAAACGGCCATGTCCGATTATATAAAAAAAGAATCGTGGTGTCTTTTACGCTTTAGCGAAACTAACACCCATTCTAAGACGTTCCTCCAAAACTTACTCGACTCGACTCCACCTCAACTCAGCCTTTTTCGAAGTTTTTTCTCAGTCGAGGTAAGGAATCATCTATCAAACTCAAGGTACCTCGGAACTAACCTTAAGGAAGGAAGTGTCAAAGTTCGTATGTAACAAAAATGAATTTTGAAGACTTTATCGAATATGCTTACGATAATCCTTACAACTTTTTATCGCGGCGTTATTTGCGCGATGCAGATAAATCATATTATGACGTAATGACTCCGTCGAGGAACCTCAAAGTTCACTCGAAATTGCGACTAAGAATACAATTAAGATTAAGAATTTACTAAGAATACAAAAAATTCGAGGCCGTTCTGAGTCCAGTAAGTTTTGGAGGAACGTCTTAGAATATGGGTGTATGTTTTTTGAAAAAATAAAATCTGACGCGGCGGTTTTAATTATCTATCAAATAAAACAAATAAGGATCGTTTGGACTTGTCATGTTTTGAAGCAAAGAGGCGATTTATTCCCCTACATTTATACATTACATCATACTATCCATGCACATCATATAGGTCCAGTAGGCAAACTCAGGTATTTTTTTGGAGCAGTAAACGTGCAGGTATCTTGTAGTTTTCTTTAATAGTAAAACAGTTTGGTTTATTAGTATTTAAATACAACTTATCTGCTATCCCTTTACAGAGATATTTCAATTCTGTTGGATGACTGCCTGCGAAATGCTGTTAATGATATTTCGCATTTTTGCTTTAATAACGTGACATGTCCCAACGATCCTTGTTTTATTTGACAATTAAACCGCCGCGCCGTATCCAATGTTTTTTTTTTTAAAACTTAGTTTCTCTATTATTAGCGTAAAAATACCACGTTAATTGGAAAAATAAAATCGTACGCGACGGTTTTAATTATAAAATAAAACAAACTAGCTGTGTCCTCACGGCTCCGCCCGTAGCCTATGTTACTCAGTGATAATGTAGCTTTCCAACGGCAAAAGATTTTTTGAAATCGGTCCTGTTGTTTTTAAGTTTATTCGTTAAAGAATTGTTATTAGAGGTATTATAGTAATAAATTATTGAGGATTTATTGGGTCATTACATTTTAATAATTGGACATGGTTTATGTTCTTCAGGTATGTTTTGTTTTTGTTACATACAAAAATCCAAAAATACAAATCTTTCCTCTTTATAATATTAGTATAGAGTATAGATAAGGATCGTTCGGAATTGTAACGTTATTGAAACAAAGAGGCGAAATATCAAATAGTTACTGTATTTAATGAAAATCTATCGTCCAACAAAGACAAAGAAATCTTTCCTTAATTTCGTAAACAGATGTCCACTCTAACCTGTGTACACTACCTCAGTGTTTACGTCATCACACGTGGTGGTGTCTCTGTTCTTCAGCTATATTTAGCCACTATTGTGTCCTACCGAGCCCGTTTGTAAACACAGCTGTTTAACGTATTTACAAGTAGCTCTTGACGCAAGTGTCTTGTCTTGGTTTACTATACTAGATACTTATATGCCTTTTCCAAAATTAGATAATGTCTGCAACACGTACAGAGTTACTGCGTTTACCGCGGTTAGTTCGTGGATGGGTGACCGTTCGTTACACATCATGTCATCACCTCTACCTGCCTCGGAGAGTACGTTAAACAGTCGGTCCCGGGTGTCATAAGAATACCTATGTCAGTTGTTACGGGAAGTCGGAAGCCCGAAAGTCTGGCAACCGGTCTAATCTTAGGATATCGGCATTGCCCAGTAACTTGGTTGCGGATTAATGGCAGTCGCTACGTGCAAAATACTAATATTCAGCCGCATCTGGTTAGACTGGAAGCTGACCCCAACATTAGTTGGGAAAAAGCTGGACAGAATGACGTACAGAGTTATATGTTCTTCTTCTTATCGTGTGGTTAGTGACTAACCTGGTGTCAGAGTTTATGCCGCCCATGGGCCTCTGACTTGGCTTCACAAGCCGTCGAGAAATACCTTTCAGGCATGCCGGTTTCCTCACGATGTTTTCCTTCACCTATTTTAAGCAAGTGATAATTATACAATACGCACATGAATCCGAAAAGTCAGAGGTGTGCCTTGGGTTCGAACTCGACATCTATGACTTGGCAGTCCGACGGTCACACCACTAGGCTATCACTGCTGCATGTTACATGTAGGCTCGTACAGTTAACAATATCGATGCCATTTTGACGTAAATTGATCATGTAGGTACCAATATTTTTGATAGATGTCTTGTATACAAAGGAAGTAATGGATCCTAAAGTAAAGCTTTATATTATTACTATAGTGGCTTAAATTTAATGGGCCCGTTTTGACAGCTGTCAGATTAGAACATGTTATGTCAATTTCGACATAAAATGTACTGATCTGACAGCTGTCAAAACGGGCCTATTATATTTTAGACACTATAGCTGTGTCCTCACGGCTCCTCGCGCGTAAGAAGTTTTATTCCAGTAATAAATATAGTCCGTTACTCAGTGATAATGTAGCTTTCTAACGGCAAAAGAATTTTTGAAATCGGTCCAGTAGTTTTTAAGTTTATTCGATACATACAAAAATACAAATCTTTCCTCTTTATAATTTAGTATAGATGGCCCGTTGTGTACTTTTTTTACCTGTTGTAGACATAACAATCTTTTGTTTTTTGTTTGCTAATAAAACCACGCTTTTTATGAAACTCGTAAAATATTATGAATTTATTACAGCCTTGGTTTATGTTGTGGAGGTAGAATCATGCGTTGGCTTTCAGGAAAGTGTTTACTTTTGTAACTAAAATATTATAAGGAATTATACATTTTTCATGAAATATTTAATAGATAAGAACAAAGAACTTTAGAAGAAAATGGGGGAGGTATTTGCAGGAGGGTCTGGGTTCCACCCCAGCCTCATGGAATTTTCGAACTCATGTGCTGATCAAAATTTCAGTATAAATCTTTCACTTTTTTGCATTACAATTTAAAACTCGATTGATAAAACACATTTATTATACCATCTTTTTGAACCGTTCGATCTCTGTAATAAGTATAAACATTTCAATAGCTATTAGTAGTTATAAATTAGTGACTTAAACTTATTGTAAGTGAACTGCGTTCTTCATCTATACTAATATTATAAAGAGGAAAGATTTGTATTTTTGTATGTAACGAATAAACTTAAAAACTACTGGACCGATTTCAAAAAATATTTTGCTGTTAGAAAGCTACATTATCACTGAGTTACATAGGCTACGGGCGGAGCCGTGAGGACACAGCTAGTGAGTAATAAATCAAATCAATGATTTAATTTGATTTAAAATTCATTAATCCTAAACATTGCGAGGAAACCTGCACACCTGAGAGGGCACGAAAAAGTTCGCGGTGTAATCTGCCAATCCGCATCAGGCCAGCGTGGTGTACTATGGCCTATACCGTTCTTATTCTGAGAAGAGGACCAGCAGTGGAACAGTAATGGCCTGATTTAAAAAAAACCATCATTATATCAGTCCGTACATGGTTATTATTAATGTAAGAAAGTACAGGTAGGTAGTTCATTTTCTCAGACGACACGGGAAAATACGGTAGGTCTACCTCTCCGTTCGCCAGAGGCTGGCGGACCGGGACCTGCCGGGGTTAGGGAACGTATCCATACTACGTGACCCATTTTTTACCTCCCTCCCCCCCTCGGTGACCACCAATAGTATGTGCCAATACCCCCCCCCCCCTCCCCCCTCTAGTTTTCACGTGGTAATATATAAATATGGTTTTAAATATTTTTTTGGAAACAGAAAGTTCAGAATAGAAATATTAGACTCATATGTGCCAGTGTTGCCACCTGTGAGTTCAAAAAGCGCTACACTCTGCGCGCCATATTTGAATAGGTATAGCTCGAAAAAACTCGAGATTTCCCTAGAGAATATTGACTACGTGACGAAAACCTAAGTCCCCCCGCTCCTGTGACTAAGCGTGGTATTTTGAACACCCCCCTCCCCCCTGAACGGGTCACGTAGTGTGGGTACGTTCCCTTACGGTGCATGCTTTTGCGAATCCCGCGACCCCGGCCGAACGGTCAGGAGGAGGAACACTGTTGGTTTTTAGCCGGTAAGAGTTCGGCAGATCCCCTCGCCTTCCCCGGGCGAGAGACACCGATGAGGATAACCCAAAAAAAAAAGTTTGTCGGAGCCTCGCTGCTGAATGTTGCCTGCAATTTAGCGAGGAGGCTCTGCTGCACCCCTGAAGCTGGTTATTGGGAGTCGTGTTATGTTTCACTGATGTCTCCTAACACTTCTTAAAGAAAGGGTTCTGGATGGTCTCATTACTAAAAAAAACAAATGTCTCAATTAAGTTTCTTGTTTTTATTTAATTTTTGTACTCAAGTCTTTAGTACTACATTACTCATTGGTCTGTGGTCAGGACTCTCATTATCCTAAATCATTGTACTGTATCCACTGAAATTGTTAAAGATATTATTTTTAAAAGAGTAACCATGGAGTTTCTTGCCGGCTCTTCTCCATAGGAAACGACTAATTGGAACCGTGCATCTAAATTCGACTTTTCATAAGCACCTGTATTGGTTTATGTGAAATATTTTTTTTGATTTTGAAATTAGCATCTAAATCTTAATAATAAATTAGATTTCCTCATTATTCTGCATAGAAAATTGTCTCCACGGTGACAAATACGAGAAGAGAAAGAAAAAAGGTCTACCTCGCCGTATTTTCCGAGTCATCTGAGAGAGCAACAAGAGATTCAATTAGGTAAATGCCGTTTTGAATTACTAGAAATCCATTAAATACTTCAGAAGATTTTGTTGATACAGTAAAAACCCGCGACTACGTTTTCAATTTAAAATCTGTTTATTTTGTGTTTCCCTGTAATTAGCTGGCAACTAGACAATTTGTTGACGCACTGAACATAGACCAAATTAAAAGAAAAAGAAAATACACAGTACCTATTTCGATAGTTGATTTAACCCGCTGGATCAGCAGCACGGTCCAAACTATCATTGAAAAATCTTCAGAGCCATATCTGAAATTGTTCTAGTTTCTTTTAGCTTTTCCAGCACCAAGTCGATAACTTTTTGGTGCTTCTTCTTTTCGTGTGGTTAGTGACTAACCTGGTGTCAGAGTTTATACCGACCATGGGCCTCTGACTTGGCTTCACATGCCGTCGAGAAATATCTCTCAGGCATACCGGGTTCCTCACGTTGTTTTCCTTCATCGTTTTTAAGCAAGTGATAATTTTACAATACGCACATGAATCCGAAAAGTCAGAGATGCGTGCCTTGGGTTCGAAATCGAGACCTATGACTTGGAAGTCCGCTGGTCACACCACTAGGCTATAACTGCAATTATTTTAGTGCTGGAAAATTTAAGTATGTACCCGGAAAACTATAAAGTTTCAATACCTACCCTACTTATAAACTCAACTGTTTTTGCAAGAGGATTACCTACTCTTATGATCATGACCCAGAGTAGGAGATGAGTTCATCTACATACATTATGTACGACTGTGGATATAAGGCGTATTCATAAAGACGTTCGTTATTGGAACCAATATTCTCCACTAACTGCCTGGTCGTTCTAGTGGTGTTAAGCACGACTGCTGATCGTGCGGTCCTGAGTTCAATCCCCGGGTCAGGCAAAGTGTTATTTGTGTTTTTCCGTGTGGAATTCCTCAGTATCAGCCCGGCGTTTGGATTTGTGCCCGGTTGATGGCAATAGGTTCGCCCGTATTACATGGGACTTAGACATAACAGCGAAATGAGGGTGTTACTATACACCTCTGCCCAATCCTTCGGGGAATACAGGCGTGATGTTATGTTAATTCTCCACATGTAGGTAAGCTTACCTAAAGACCGGGTTCCTCTTTGCGAAGTGAAATCCCATGAGAATACCCGTCCAAAACTATTATCATTCCTCCGTACATCTGTAACAATGAAACAATCTAGTCATAAAATCGTTTAAACAGTTTCCTTAACCAATAGATTACCTGGTTGAACGTAAACATCATAAAAAATCATCGTTAGTTTTCCCAAAACCACAAACAGCTTCGGCTGTGTGTTTACATTATTTTCTAGGAAAGCCGCTTGCGTGAGTAGTAATTCATGTTCAACATGCTGGCAAAACTCCACACACATCTATTCGAAGTTGTTCCGAAGTAGTTCAGAGAAATTCATCATCTTCCTCATCATTACAGATTAAAATTGTCGACAACGCACGTAAATTTTTCTCAAAATGGGAGATAATTAAATGATAAATGATTTTTATTTCTCTTACAGACACTTTTAGAAGTCAATGTGGTTTTTTTTAAGAACAGACGGCGCCTGCCTTTCCTCTCTGATTAGCTCTGAGAAGAAAAGCCAAAATAATTCAGAGAACAAGGTTTCTTAAAATCCAGACATTGCGGTTTAAAAACTATGTGAGTGTAGCAATGTAGGGCAACATCTGGAATGGCCTTTTGAGGAAAGTGCCGTAGCATGTTTGAGTTGACCTGTCCTAACTGACGGCACGCATAATCATCATGCTAGGCCGCGGGTTGATGACCGCAAAGACAGATGATGTTGGCAAGTTGAATGGGGTTATCCCGGTCGGTATCATCGGTTTTCCTAACTTAAAGATCACATTTAAAGCTACTTTTAGTATTTACGGGTGCAGTTAAACAAAGACCAAACAACCAACAGTCATTAGATATAATTAACGGTATATTGACGGTTCCAAAAAAGCATATAAGCTGAGATAGTCTAGCGGTCGAACGCTTGCCTTCTATGCAAGAAGGTCTGATTTCGATCCCAGCCCGTACCTCTGACTTTTCGAATTCATGTGCGGATCGGAATTTGATTATCACTTGTGTTAACGGTGAAGGAAAAACATTGTGAGGAAACGTGCACATCTGAGAGGGCTCCATAAATTTCTCGATGGTGTGTGTGTAGTCTGCCACGCACCAGGCCAGCGTGGTGGACTAAGGCTGACCTGCAGTGGGACAGTAATGCGCTGATTATATTATGTTACGACGTTTCGACGTACTTTCGCACCTTTTCAGCCAAGATCGGATACATCAGTATCCAGCAAGCAATACTGTCGAGCTGACGTGTTACATTCTTCTTCTTCCTGCCCTTATCCCACACTAGGTGGGGTCAGCACAACATGTATTCATAAATCCATGTTGTTAGAGGTGTTGGCTTATTGTTTTATGACCGGCCGCCTGCCTGACATCAACCCTCCTTGGGAATACTCGTTGTGCTGTCGCGCGGGTGACCCAATGTGCTTGCTGACGTACCGAAATCGGCCTGGAAATTCATCAAACACTCAAGACACTCAGACTAGCATCAGCATAATAAATATTTGTGTTATGACTTCGTACAAACATTTATAAAACTGATAGTTTCACAGCCAACTAACACCGAACGTGTCGTAACGCGGTACAGTCACCCGTATTTATTTAGACTTCTCAACTGCACTTTCATAAGCTTAAAATAAACATGGTTTCACGACTGTATACTAAACACTCGCTGAATTTGTTTTGAAATTTAATTTTATATCATACTTCTTCATCTTAGGTTTCCTTACAATTTGACAGGTTCTAATGGATCTTGTCCTCATAGTTAAGATGTGGTGTGACCGTTGGACTGCCAAGTTATAAGTCTAGAGTTCGAACACAAAGCACGCACTTATGACTTTTCAGATTCATGTGCGTATTGTATAAGTATCGCTTGCTTAAAAACGGTGAAGGAAAACATCGTGAGGAAACCGGCATGCCTGAGATATATTTCTCGACGGCATGTGAAGCCAAGTCAGAGGCCCATGGTTGGCATAAACTCTGACACTAAGTAAGTGTGGTTAGTGACCACACGAAAAGAAGAAGTTAAGTAATACAAGATGCATAATTTGCGTCAGATCGTACAGAAGAGCATAATTTTATTGCAAGTTGAATATTTCTTTTGAGTTGAGTTCAGTTGATCTTTCTTCTTCTATTACCATTTTTACTCAATGTAAATCTACTATTGGAAATTATACTATAGGTATTCATAATGAGGTCCACTGTAACTAAGTCCGTTTGTTTTTCACGGCTCACGACACCCATTTACTACGACACTGGTAGTGTCCTGTCGTTTTGTGAGTAAACAGCTCATAAAAAAATATATGATGTGCAAAATCGTCATCATATTCTGCCGTGTCGGTATGGAAAACGACCTTTCTATTTGAAATACTACAAGTCTGGTGTCAAAGCATGGCCAAATTCTAAATATGTCTGGGTATCTGAATATAATATCTGATGACATCACACGTCATTTGATCAGTTGGCCTCGTGACGTGCATCACATCATCACCTAATTCGATTACTTATTGAATGTGTGTCAGATTGTATGTTTTGATTATTCTCGGGAAATAATAAATTAATAACGATGGTTTATTACAATAAGAAAACTTGTTTTATGACAGATTTTAAGGTTTATAAATATTTGTTGTGACAATATTATGTCAAATATTTAACCTTCAATGTTCTCGATGGTGTTTGTAGTCTACCAACCCGCACCAGGCCAGCGTGTTAGACTAAGACCTAAACCCTTCTCATTATGAGAAGAGGCCCGTGCCCAGCAGTGGGACAGTAATGGGCTAATTATGTTTAAGTATGTAATACCTGTTGTTACAGGTTTTATTGGATACCTACACCCAAAATTGGATCTCGGTATTTAGAGGCGGGATAACACTGCTTAACACTTGACTGCTGAGCATAGGGTCCTGGGTTCGATCCCCAGGTCGGGCAAAGTAATATTGGGTTTTTCCATTGGGATTTTTTTAATAGCAGCCCGGTGTCTGGATTTGTGCTCGGTTAATGGCAATAGGCTCGCCCCCTAAACCGCTCCCTAAAACGAGGGTGTTACTTAAACACCTCTGCCTAACCCTTCGGGGAATACAAGGCGTGATGTTATGTTATGGGATAACACTAGGAGGATAAATAAAAATACTGTAGAAGTTTTGTTTGTTTTAACATTCATGAACTCCACACGTTCAATAAAAAGTCGAATCTACAAGCCAAATTCCTCTTCTGCCACTTCAATCTTCACCAATCAATACACATTTAAAAAAAACAATTGCTCGTAACTTTTACGCAAGCAAAGCCACGGTATTAACACAGTTTCCGTACAAAAACAGTCCCTGACATCATTGGGGGGTGTGAGCCATCACGTGAATCTTCCGAATTATAAATATTTACGAGGCATGCAACGCGATCAAAAGATAGACTTTGTACGCAAATATTATTGTACATTAGTGCATTTATCTAAGTATCCGGTGGTTTGTGTAAATACTGTATAGAATAGTGGTCTGTCTGATTCGCACGTAGCCCCCCCATTCGCCGAAAATCTTATGTTTTTTCAACATCGGTAATTAAATGTTTGAAGAAATATATAGACGGTTAGACGCGGGTGGGATATTTGTTTTTATTATAATAACTACAGTTTTTTCAGTCTTTATACTGCGCGTAAAAAGTTCGTAGATTACTTATTTCAGTATCGACATTGTAGAATGAATCCAATATAAATAATCGAGGCAGTGGTGTACTTAGGGTTGAACAATAGCGCAAGCCCAACATTATATATTTTTGTTAGGTTATATTTAGCTTGTGCGCAACTGCTGATCGTGAGATCCTGGGTTCGATCCCTAGGTAGGGCAAAGTGTTATCGGATTTCTCCGAGTGAAATTCCTTAGTTTCGCGAGTTTGGATTTATGCCCGATTGATGGCAATAGGCTCGCCCCCTATTACATGGGACTCAAACATAACGACGAAATGAAGGTGTTACTATACACCTCTGCCCAACCCTTCGGGGAATATAGGCATGATGTTATGTTATGTAATATTCCAAGCATTTCTCGGTGGTCGATGGTTTTAGTGTTTAAATTTTCATCCATTATATTGCGTGAGCGCACAGAAGTATAAAATCGATATTTTTGAGTATGGCAATTCTGGGAAAGCAATAGACAATTGAGGATTTAGGAGTTATAAATGCATGTTCACCTAGATCTTCAATTGTTATGAAAATAATATTATTTAAAACCAATAACTTAGAAACATCGCTTCTAGACCAATAAACTATCAAAATAAAAAAAACTAGGTGGTGCACTTAAACGAAATTGCTTACAAAACATTTTCAAAAAACAAACGTCTAAAAAAAACTGTAAAAAAAACAAACAAATATTTTACTTATTTTTCTTTTTCGATTATACCTATGTGGTTTGAATGTTCATTTGAATTTGGACAAGCAATGTTTTGATAACAAAAATGGAGTATGTTTGGTAAATTCGACCTAGTAATGGCGATGGTAGCTCTAATTTTATGAACTGGGAATACAAATCGCGAGAATTGACGCAAGGAAGCCCAAGGTTGAGTTTATTTTTATTAATAAAATAGATATTTTAGGCATAGTTGAAGTTATAAAGGGTGTAAACGAAATCATGTAATTCCTTCAAACCTCGTGATGTACTGCTGACATAGATTAACCCTGCATGGGATATTAACAGATTCGTTAAAAAAATATGTAAACATATTGTGTTCTTAACGTGAGGCATTTTAGCGCCCCGAGCGAATTGCGCGGTATCGCTCGCCGCACTGTCATTTAACTCGAGGCGCTAAAATGCCTCGCGTTAAGAACACAACATGTTTACTTCTTTTAATTTATTTTTTTGAATTCATATTTATCCCGTGCAGGTTTAATCTGTCAGCAGTACATCACTAGGTTTGTAGGAAGTTCATGATTTCGTTTACACCCTGTATATATGAAAGGTATGAGTTTAATTATTCTTTAATCAAGGGGCTCGTGCGTGGCTAATTTACAACCACGCGGATCATACGATTTTCTCTCATTTTTTTTCTCTAAGTAAAACATAGCCTCGCACTAGGATTTCTCCTGTATCGTGGGTGCGTTTACAGACACAAATCTTTACAAGCACAAACATCCAGACCCGGAACAACTATCTGTAGGCCATACAAATATTTGTTCCGTGTGGGAATTGAACCCACAACCCGTAGCACAGAAGCCAATCGCTGAGCGTCAATCGTCCATGAGCGTCGTTTGTGAGGTTAAGCTGCGCTTGTCGCGGTCAGTCCGTATATGGGTGACCATGCGACAAATAGACGCTGTTGACTCTTGAGAGAGTTAGAAGTCGTGCTTGTTCCATCCTTAGTTTGTCTATTGTAAAGATAATCTATACTAATATTATAAAGCTGAAGAATTTGTTTGTTTTACATATTAAGGAAGTGCCGAGGTAGGCAGAAATACAAGCTATGCGACAAAGTAGTATTTATTTGCTCATTACCCCGTACCACTTCAGTTTGAACGCGCCAATCTCAGGAACTACTGGTTCGAATTGAAAAAATATTTTTGTGTTGGATAGTCCATTTATCGAGGAAGGTTATAGGCTATATAACATCACGCTACGACCAATAGGAGCGGAGCATAAATGAAAAATGTTGCAAAAACGGGAAAAATGTCCACCCGTGCGAAGCAGGGGACGGGCCGCTAGTCCCTAATAAACATAATAAAATCTCCTAACATACGGAACCAATCCGCCAATCAAAGCTTTTGGCACTCGTAAGCAGGTTACCGGCGCACACGCATCTATTGTTTTGACAGAGATGCCAACGCGAACACATTGGCGCCACGGATCTCGTGGCAAGCTGTTAATAATTAACTGTGTGTAATTTGAGTATTTTTGGACTTCTAAGTATCTATGAGCTAGTGCGAATAATCTGTTATTTTTTATAATAGGTACTTAGTTCCATGAAACTGTTAATTTTCCGAGTGCAATCACTTATCTTTATTTTATATCAATTTGGTACCTATATCTAAAGCTTGCTTGTGAAAAATTTGCCCAAGAAAGGTCAATAAATTATTTATTATTTACCTGTTTATAATATAACATCACGCCCGTTTTCCCCGAAGGGTTGGGCAGAGGTGTATAGTAACACCCCCATTTGGCAGTTATGTTTAAGTCCCATGCAATAGGGGGCGAACCTATTGCTATCAACCAGGCACAAATCCAAACTCCAAGCTACTACTGAGGAATTCCACACAGAAAAACCCAACCTATTATACTATTATACAATCTATTTATATTTTATTTATTTTAATTGTGACCCATTTTGGATTTTAGGAACTTACGTCATAAGTGCCGGGAGCTAATTGATCCTCTTAGTAAAAACTGAAGCTTACTGAAACCAGATTTCGGCGTAGGTAGTATCTGATCAACGTAGCATTTTTTGGGAAACGGGGCAGATACCTACCCTGCAAATCCGGAAAATCAGAACAATTATTAAAAAATAAAATATAACTTCGGCTTGCGGCCTTGGTTGTGAATATCAGTCAAGTGGTCAGCCAATAAATAACAGACTGTTCATAGTTTTCAGACTACAACGGCCTTGAAAAATACATTAGTAGTAAACGTCATGGATTATGATGCATTACAGTAACCAATATAACATCACAATATTATATTTCTTTCCGACCCACACCACAAGGTCAGCGCTCATTATTATGATATCCGTTTTATGAGTATTTAATCCACGTTACTAGTATGACCACAGAAACTAATATATCACTTCTAGTCCTAAACTACACTAGCGGGCTCTGCCACAGAATAAATAGTAACAAGTAGATCAGCTAGCATTTTTTCTAATACAAATCTGCTCAATTCTTATGATCGTAGAAATAAAGAAAGAAGGAAATTAACTAGGTAAATTGCGATTGACGACACGTTTGGTGCAGTGGCTGAGCGATTGGCTTCTGTGCTACGGGTTGTGGGTTCAATTCCCGCACGGAACAAATATTTGTGTGGCCTACAGATAATTGTTCCGGGTCTGGGCGCTTGTGCATGTGAAAATTTGTGTCTGTAAACGCACCCACGATACAGGAGAAATACTAGAGTGGGGAAACTTAAAAAAAAATGAGTGCGGCAACGATTGAACTAGGGGATCATTTACGCGTCTCCAGTCTTTAGTCGAGTGCGTGTCCAGTATGTATTCCAATAATTAATAGCAGGTTCTCACGGTTCGAGTTTAACTGATCAACTGCAAAATCTCATTCGATTTGAACTGATTGAAACGTCCAATCAAATAGAAGCAACTAAAATCGATTCAATAAAAAATTGTCGTAAGAGTCGTTGCGGCTATAACATAGGCTATGATAACTGGAGACGTAAATTAGACAATAGGAGGAGTTCCGGAATATTTTAGACTCTAAACCAGGGGTCGCCAAATGGCGGTCCGCGGTCCGCATCCGGACCGCCGCCGACTCATTTTGTGCGGACCGCGAGAACACAGCAACTTGCACTACGGAGTACGTAATTTAATAAAAATGTATCCCCCGCATTATCTTTGTTGAGATCAATTCGAAAAACGGCCGGGAACATCTCCAGGATTTAATGTCAATAGGTTGCACCAATTTTACTCCAAACTTCAGACAGATAGTCCGCAACAAAAAATGACATATTTCTCATTGACATGTAAAAAAAATACCTTTGTTATTTCCGTAATTACATTTGTTTAATACATTTTTTTTCTATAAAAAGTTGTTCAGACTGCGATGGTCATTGCATTTCTTAAAATGAACCCCGAACGAAACTAATTGGTGATCCATGCTCTAAACTTTAGAGAGAATACATAATCAACTTACACCACAAAATACATAGGTACAGAAGTCAATCTACATACAAGTGCGCTCGAGCAACGCACACATAGACACTGCTTACGGACACGATATCTCGGACTATTTGGGACCAGAGTGCGAGTGAGTGCGAGCGCGAGTGCCATGCGCTTGAGAGAGATAGATATATAGATAGAGCGACCGCCGAGCGTAGGTATGAAAAGTGAAGTACATACATGTGATTGAATTCTGTACCTATCTGTTCTGTGCTTACACGTTGTACCTACTTGAGTACACAATATGTGAGCTTAGTAAACAAACGACTTTAGAGAGTTTCAAATTCCTAGTACTTACCTAGTCCGGTATACATGTATTTTCCCACGTGAAATGAATAGAAACGCGGCCTAGTGACGCTAGTGTGTTTTAAGCCTTACCTATACATGTTATGTTATAGGTATGTGATCATGACCTTTTAGTTTAAAACTAACCTTGACTGAAACGCAACGAAGCGGATAGATAAATCAGTTTTCAGCGTGCTCGTATATCGTAAAATTTATGAAAGTGCGAGATTTACTGATATTCTGTTATTTAGTGTTTTGTGAACTAATAAGCTACTACGCATAACATTTATTTAGCAAACTCTCATTTACTCGACACGTCGGAAAGTGTCGACTAAAAACACGGTGAAGTTCAAGGCGTAAACTAGTTTGACATCTCTAACTAAGCGCCCACGGATCCGCTAAAACGGGTCCTGTAAACAGTTTGTGTATGAACTAGCTGTTAGTTCTTATCTTACACCGACCTTTTCTCGTCTGTTAGTAAAAGATGGCAATTCTTTTGTTTCTTTACACACTGTTCGGTAATTTAAGATAGTAAAATACTTACTTTATTACTGGTTCTCTCTGGTGCTTTCATTAGTTACGTCACTCGAATGAAGGTTGTTGCTGAAAATCAGCGCTGTTGGCATTAGGTTCGTCCAAAGTCACAGCATAATAAAATAAATAAATAAAATAAATAAATAAAATAAATAAATAATCAGCATTATTTATTTAGCAACGACTTAAACTTTTACACACCATGCGACGCGCAATGTTTAAATGTTTGTATTGTTACTTAGATTTATGATGCATGATGATTTATGGTAGCCCGTGCACCAAAGACTAAATAGTAGCCATAGATTTTGTGAATTGTTGTATTTTTATTATATTTTTTGTTTAACTTTTTCTTTTGTGTTTGGGTTACCACGTTATTATATGTTTAAATTTAAGTGTAAGTTAATTTTAAGAAATATTATGTTTTTATTTTTAAGTATGCGTGTGCGTCCGCTTGGGCAAAAAAATAAATACTTTTTCTTTCTTTCTTTCTTTAATTTTAGTTGGTGAATAAGTGAATCGGCGCTATTGGTCGCAAAATTATACTTCTATTTATTATCTTATTACTGATACCAATGACCTGCACAATTTAGAGTGCCGACACACAAATACTTCGACACTTACTCACTTACAAACCAGCACAAACTGACTCGCGGGCCCCAAATTTCAGGAGACATCAATCTTCATTGCTATGCCTAGTTTACTCTTCAATTAGTGGTGAGAGAATCCCCTCTGAGTCAACCTGTACCAGTGATTACTGGTTCAAACAAATGGTCATTGGACCAATCATTGCATTGTCGATTGATTAGCAAGGTCCACGTACGTAAAAATGTGATCTGTTAAGCGATAAGTCCTAGCAAGTAAGATTGCGCAAGGTGACTTTTACTGTGGACGCACCACAGAAAAGAGAAGTAATGACTCAATGGTGAGGGGCTCATGGCTAAATCAACCGTGCAGATCATATGATTTGCGAGGTTAAGCTGCGCTTGCCGCGTTCGGTCCATGCATGGGTGACCGTTCGTTACACATCGAGACCTCTTCGTGCCTCGAAGAGCACGTTAAACAGTCGGTCCCGGGTGTCATACATTCGTATGACAGTCGTAGGTATTCACCTATGACAGTCGTTACAGGAAGTCAGAATCCCGAAAGTCTGACAGCCGGTCTAATCCTGAGAGGTCTGATGGCAGTCGTTCCGTGTAAAATACTGGTATTCAGCCGTATCTGGTTAGACTGGAAGTTGACCTCAACATAGTTGGGACAAAGCAAAACAAACGAACATAAACACACTGGCAATATGTTATTTTGTATATTCTTCAATCGACAAAACCCTTACTACGGTGGTCATGAACGCTGGAAGCTTTACCGCCTTAGCAAGACCTTGCTTCAGTAACTTTCCACTGAATTTACCATTTTGGAGGTGCAAGCAAACGTTATTACGAAGAAACTATATGATGACTTTACATAGTGGATCACTTCATATCGTGAACGCCACAATGACCGGTCAAAAGGAAAATTGCCATTACACAACGCTTGGCAGACGGAATGGTGGTGAGCGGTGACAGATCTTCATGAGCAGACAGGAGGAAGTTGCTGCCCATCCTCATACTTGTCATTAACGATGGGGTGGCCTTGATAGGCACTTTAGTTACGGCTAGCGAAGCGTGTTCAGAATTTTCTGTCAGTAAAACCCCAATGACATTTGAGAAACGAACCCGGACTCGGTATGTGGGCTTGCAACTAAAAAATAAATATCATAAAATAATCAGCACGAGCCTCTTCTCAGAATGAGAAGGGTTTTCTCACGATGTTTTCCCTTCACCGTTAACGCAAGTGATAATCAAATTCTAATTCGCGCATGAATTCGAAAAGTCTGAGGTATGGGCCGGGATCAAAGTCAGACCCTCCTGCATGGAAGGCAAGCGTTCTACCGCTAGGCTAGGCTATCATAAAATCTACCGGAGTTGCGGTGCATGCTTTTGCGAATCCCGCGACACCGGCCGAACGGTCAGGAGGAGGAACACCGTTTGTTTTTAGCCGGTAAGAGTCCGGCAGATATCCTCGCCTTCCCCGGGCGAGGGACACCCAAGAGGATTTTCTAACGGAAAAAAAGGCTATCATAAAATAAATAACCATCTGCCATCGGACATCTAGACGCACTGCAAGTTACCATCCATACTTAGTTGCCATTCCACCAATTCGCACTAAGCGCTTCCAAACATAACGCGTACTGCAAAAGAGTGGAACTCACTACCTGCTCCTGTGTTCCCGAACGCATTCAACCTGAATCTCTTCAAAATTAGAGTTAACAGGCTTCTTCTGGGTAAGCTCACTCCATCCTAGACTTTGTCTCTGTCTCCTCTGACCTAGACTAGAGTCAAGAGCAAACCCATTTCAAATAAATAAAAAATAAAACAATTCCTAGATTACTGGTAAAAGAATCTTCTCTAAATCAACCTGTACTGGTAATCACTGGTTCACATAATTGCTCCAGTGATGATACAATGACGGCATGCTATGGTATCGTCATCAGTTCCACTAATTCGCTGTCATTAGAGCACTTGAGTCAGCAGGTCGCAAATTAATATCATGGTCTGTTTGTGTTGACTTTGATGGTTCGCAGCACCAATTTAATAGGCTACTAGGAATTTTAGAAGAATTCCTTCTGTATGTGAAAATAATGATTGAATGAGTCATGGATGATGGGACCGGTTCTCCGAATTAGGACGAAATTCGTATGAACTGCCTCGTTGGTCTAGTGGTGGCAAGCGCGACTGCTGAACATGAGGTCCTGGATTCGATCCCCAGGTCGGCCAATGTGTTATTGGGTTTTTCCGTGTGGAATTCCTCAGTAGCAGCTCGGAGTCTGGATTTGTGCCCAGTTAATGGCAATAGGCTCGCCCCCTATTACATGGGACTTAAAGATAACTGGCGAAACGAGGGTGTACTTAAACACCTGTGCCAAACCCTTCGGGGAATACAAGGCGTGATGATATGTTATGTTTATTAGTATGATCTACATACGTTAGTTAGGGAATATGCTGAAAGTACCAGCGCGTGATTTTTGTTCGAGGGTTTACCTAGATGAATAATTTTAAAGGAGTAATGAGTGTAGAAGTGTTTAATTTTATTTTTAGTAGGGTCAACTGCACCTAGGTTATTGAAGCGAGTGTAGATGAAACTTATTTCAATATTACCCTTAAAAAAACTTTTAAGTTAAACGGTTTTATCTTGCAGTAGGTTCCCCTGCAGCAAAGGTTTTGAGGATTGAAGGTTGAAATTACTATTATAAAATGTATTGTCATGCGAATTGAATTTGTCTGCAAAGTTTCAGAAGAAGCAGTAGTTGAAAAATCTGTCGCAAGATTGGAAACAAACAAACAAATAAGTGAAGCTAACTGAAACCGTTTAAAAACAGAATGTAGGCATAATTTTTTTTATTCCAGTGTTGCAACATATACAATAGAATGTAGATTTTTGCTCCATCCCCAAGGCCTAGTAAATAACCACGAAGTAAATATTAGTCGCGTGTCGTCACGTGTTTTCCGGCGTGATTTGGCACGCGTCGTGCCTCCTGTGATAACACTTCGTAAACTATTGTTATTGTTACCATGTCTACATATTGTTATCATCTTTTCTTTGCTGTGAAGAGGAAAGGTTTTTTTTGTTTTTTTTTCTTATTCAGTTGGTAATATGGGTCATTCGGTTTGATATGAAAACTTGGTGTGGTGGAGTCCGTCTTATTTATATTCCCATCTGCTTCATCGTCGACGTCTATGGAAACATTCTGAGTCGTACTACAAAAGATAGAGATTACACACTATAGGTATTCATAGACGATTCCAGCTTGGAGTGTAAATGTGGTGATGTTCCACAAACGATGGCATGACACCATACCCTGCGTGCCTTGATACCTGCACGTTACAGGAACTAATGGACGCTACTGATAACGCTAAACTCGAAGCTAAGTTCTGGGCCGACTCGGTAAGAAGAAGTACAAGTTTAGACACTTGTTAAAACCGTGTGTTACTTCAAACTCCATACATAAAAAAAAGAGTTTAATCCCTGTTTAGTCTTAACAATTATTAAACACGATTTTGTGGTAAGACGTTCATACATCTATCTGCCTAGTTTGGTTAGGGGCTGGGCCCGACAAGGCGGCGCGCAGTGCTCCGTGCGCGCTTCTCAGGAGGATGTGGGGCAAGGCCCCACAGAGGAGAGGGACCTGCCGGGGTTGCGGTGCACGCTTTGGTGAATCTCACGACCCCGGCCGAACGGTCAAGAGGAGGAGCACCGTTGGTTTTTAGCCGGTAAGAGTCCGGCAGAACCTTCGCCTTCCCCGGCGAGGGGCATCCATGAGGATTTTGTAATGATAAAAAATAAAAATAATATAAAGGGGGTTAGGGCGTTACCCTCGAGAATTAAAGGAACACTTGGATGAGGAGGAAGGCGACTTAATTTTTAATTAAGACTAAAAATCAAGCTAACTCTGAGTTTTAAGCATTTTCTCTCAGAGGTTGTAAGGTGTGACAGCTAGTTCACACAGAAACTGTTTACAGGATACGTTTTTGTTTTAGTGATGGTGCCTGTAATTGATTGAGCTAGTTCACATACACGACAGTATTCCGAATCCAGTAAAAAATACTGGATCAGTTATTTTTATCGTATCCTGTCTGCCGGATGCGACGCAGCTGCCATTTGTTTAACTGATCCGTCGGTACAAATGTGAACGACACATCCAGTACCGACGGATCCGTTAAAACAGATCCGCTGTGTGAACGGGCTCTTAATCCAACATTACGCATAATATTGAATGTGTCTGAACCTTTTTAAAGATAAACAACAAACATAATTGGTTTGTTACCATGTCTACAAACCATTTATCAAGTTTTCTCCGCTGTTGACTCAGTTACAATGATATTATAATATTATCTTAATATGTTACTGCTTCATGATCCGGATCGGTGTACCATTAAGTAAACATTTTATTTGGTTATGATATCATGCGCCGTTTGGTTTGGTGATTATAACAAAGATTTTTACATTTTGAATACTTTAGATACTTGTAATTTAAAAAAGTAAACAAGCATGCTAAAATGTCTTCCAAAGCAATTATTATTTTACTAGCTGTGTCCTCACGGCTCCGCCCGTAGCCTATGTTACTCAGTGATAATGTAGCTTTCTAATGGCAAAAGAATTTTTGAAATCGATCCAGTAATTTTTAAGTTTATTCGATACATACAAAAATTCAAATCTTTCCACTTTATAATATTAGTATAGATTACAGAACTAACTGTAACCGCGGCTTTGCCTACGGAAACAAGGTTACTGCTCACCACCGACACTCAATAGCGTGATAAATTGTACCTTATAACCTAATCCGCTCTTTATCGGATGTGGCTGCCTTCAACTGGATCTGTCCAGTAGCGTTGGCGGGAAGCTCAAACATATAAACTGACAAACAGATAAAAGTTCTAAAAACGACATTTACGGCATCAGGAGCGAGCCCATTGCCATCAACCGGGCACAAATCCAAACTCCGGGTTGCTACTGAGGAATTCCTCACGGAAAAACCCAATAACACTTTGCCCGACCTGGATATGGAAACCAGGGCCTCACGATCGGCAGTCGCGCTTGGCTAACACTAGACCAAAGAGACAGTTATTTAAAATTAAAAAAAAACTGCCTTGTTGGTCTTATGGGTGCATGGCGTACTTATTAAATGGGAGTTAAAACATAACGGCAATATGAGGGTGTTACTATAGGTACACCTCTGCCCAACCCTTAGGGAATATAGGCGTGATGTTATGTTATGTATTGATGAAACCAATATCTTCTTCTTCCTGCCCCTATCCTATACTAGGTGGGTTCGGGACAACATGTATTTCATAAATCCATGTTGTTAGAGGTTTGGCTTATTGTTTTATGACCGGCCGCCTGCCTGACATCAACCCTCCTTGGGAATACTCGTTGCGCTGTCGTGCGGGTGACTCAATGTGCTTGCTGATATTATGCACTGGGTCCCAAAATGATATGCTTGTCAATCTTATTGTCTACAACTAAGCAGACTATGTTCTTCTTGGTGGAGTATACTTGAAATTCCTCGACCCACTCATTAAGTTTTGCAAGGGACTTCGGTTCTGTCACATCGTAAACTAATATAGCACCGTGAGCGTCTCTGTAAAAACTTGATATCAATGTTCTGTCAAAACCAATATACAGTATTTTAATGTTCATAACACTACGGTTCTTTGACATTGGTTCAAAGTAACCGATCACGAGGAACACACCAAGGTTCGTTTTCAGTCTGGACAAATATGAATATCATATTTACTTAGTATCATGAGACGACCGGCTGACTTTTATGGTAATTTTAAGAATAAATATATTCTTTGCTATTTGTTTAAAGATAAAATATAATTGCATCATCTGCATGAGTAGGTGTTCATTATATATATATATATACCTATGACTTCGTAATTGTCTACTGAACATAATAAAACTCCTATAGATTGCTAGAATAAACATTCATGTCATTCAGTACCCCTACAGCATCAGGATTTGAGGATTGAAGGTTGAAATTATTATAGTATTGTGTAGTCATGGGAATTGACTTTGTGTGCGAATTTTCAGGAGAATCGGTTAAGTAGAAGTAGTTGAAAAATCTGTAGCAAGATTTACGAAGTATTTTTATACCAATCTCAGTGAACACCAATCACCAATAGCAGTGATGGCCTAGTGGTGTGACCGTCGGACTGCCAAGTCATAGGTCTCGAGTTCGAATCGAAGGCCTCTGACTTTCAGATTCATGTCCGTACTGTATAATTACCACTTGCTTAAAACCGGTGAAGGTTTCATCGTTAGGATATCGGCATACCTGAGAGACATTTCTCGACAAGACAAGACATTTATTTGTGGAAACATGAGTAGGTAGTACATACAAGTATGCAAATTATTAATTATAAAGAGAAATCTATCATGTTTGGCCTTTGAGGCGTACACATATAACAATATAAAAGAAATATAGTGAAAACTAAAAATATTAAAAAAAAAAAACAATTATTGACACTATTTATCTCTGCAACTTATATATATCTAATAACATAAGTTAAATAGAAAATTATAACAGTATGTATTATGCAATCTTATATCGACGGCATGTGAAGCCAAGTAGCGGCCCATGGGCGGCAGAAACTCTGACACCAGGTTAGTCACTAACCACACGAATAGAAGACCAATCTCACTCATAAAACAACGGTTCATTTAGTATTGAAATTATCAAATTATCATGGAGTGTAAATATTTTGAGGACACTCCACGTGTTCCACTCATGTTTCCCGTATGTTTATAAGCAAACTGAGTAACATTACACTGTTTTCTTCCATAGTACAGTCAGTGTTGATAAACTTGGTGGTGGTGGTTTGCGTGCAGTTACCGTGTGGTCCGGCCTAAGAATAGAATCCTTTATCTCTTTTTGATTACCATATGAAGACGGAGTCATATCAAGTTAACAGGTAGCTGTAGGTACTTATAGTTCTGATAACATAAAATCACGCCTGCATCACGGTTGTGCAGAGATGTATAGTAACACTCTCATTTCGCCGTTATATTTAAGTCCCATGTAATAGGGGGCAAGTCTATGCCATCAACAGGTCTCAAATCCAAACTCCAGGTTACTACTGAGTTGAGGAATTACACACAGTAAAAACCTAATAACACTTTACCCGACCTGGACCTGACCCACGACCTGAAGATCAGCAGTCGCGCTTGCCACCACTAGACCAACGAGGCAGTTCTGATACAGTTATTATTTTACGGAATGGAGGGGATGGCCACCACGATTATAACGAGCTTAGGAAGTTGAATAGGCATAGGTTTGATAGGCAGATGAATAACCCACCCAGAGATCTTCTTCTTTTAATATGGTTAGTGACTAACCTGGTGGCTGAGTTTATGCCGCCTATGGGCCTCTGACTTGGCTTCACATGCCGTCGAGAAATATCTCTCAGGCGACTCAGGTATTTTTCTTTTTTTAACTTTTTTCCACACTGGGTTTTCTCCTGTATCGTGGGTGCGTTTACAGACACAAATTTTTTACACGCTCAAACATCCAGACCCGGAACAACTATCTGTAGGCCATACAAATATTTGTTCCGTGCGGGAATCGAACCCACGACCCGTAGCGCAGAAGCCAATCGCTCAGCCACTGCACCAAACGTGTATTCCTTCACCGTTTTTAAGCAAGTGATAATTATACAATACTCACATGAATCCGAAAAGTCAGGAGTGCGTGCCTTGGGTTTGAACTCGAAACCTGTGACTTGGCAGTCTGACGGTCCCACCACTAGGCTATCAGAGACGAGAACTATCTTAACCGAGGATCACAAGAAAACGATGTGGGATTGATCTGTAATCTGACGTTATCATAGAATTTATCTGACAAAGATATCTATAATCTGATCAGGATCTTAGTCTCGCTTTCGTGTTCTCTTATGCAAATAACATGTTTCACGACATACGATAAAATGTAGAAATAAGTTCATTGCTTTCAATAACGGTTGGTGAGTGTTAGATCCTGAGTTCGATGGCCTGGTTGAGTAAAGAGTAATATAGTTTCTCTGTTAAACAGCTTTTAACTAATAAAAACAACAAAAAAACTACAGTCGACATCAGCATTTTATCACATAAATGGCAAAAGGACACCGCCTAATGCAACCGCCAGCGATTATTTTAATTTTTAACCTTTGCTTTGAAAAATGATTATACAGGGTGTAAACGAAATCATAAATATAATTCCTTCAAACCTCGTGATGTACTGCTGACATAGATTAACTGTGCACGGGATAATTTAAGATTCAATAAAAAAAAACATGTTTTCTGAACGTGAGACATTTTAGCGCCTTGAGCGAATTGCGCGGCGATCGCTCGCTGCGCGGTCATTTAACTCGGGGCGCTAAAGTGCCTCACGTTAAAAACACATGTTTACGTTTTGTAATTTTTTTTTTATTGAATGCAAAAGTATCCCATGCAGGTTTAATCTTTGTCAGCAGTACATCACGAGGTTTGAAGGAATTACATGATTTCATTTACACCCTGTATAAGGTTATTCGGAAAGGGGTTTCCAATCTAAAAGGGTATTAAAGTACCTACCCATAATAATGAATACCTTTTGTTTTACAACAATCCTCAATAGTCAATAGTATTTGAGAAAAAGGTGTTGAAAGAGTGCAAAAAAATACGCTAAGGTAACCTTGTCATCAACTGTGTTTACATTTTAGGTCAATTAATTATTTGGGTTAACGGATTAATAGTTCTATTTTTTGAATTCGTAACTAAGAAATCAGGGATGTCGATTTTTTGAATTATCTATACAAATATTATAAAGCTCAAGAGTTTGTTTGTTTGAACGCGCTAATCTCAGGTTGGAATTGAAAAAATATTTTTGTGTTGGATAGTCCATTTATCGAGAAAAGTTATAGGCTATATAACATCACGCTACGACCAATAGGAGCGGAGCATAAATGAAAAATGTTGCAAATACGGGAAAAATGGCCACCCCTGCAAAGCCGGGACGGGCCGCTAGTATAAAATAAACTGCCTCGTTGGTCTAGTGGTGGCAAGTGCGACTGCTGATTGTGAGGTCCTGGGTACGATCCCCAGGTCAGGCAAAGTGTTATTGGGTTTTTACGTGTGGAATTTATCAATAGCAGCCCGTAGTTTGGATTTGTGTCCGGTTGATGGCAATACGCTCGCCCCCTATTCCATGAGGGTGTTACTATACACCTCCACCCAACCTTTCGGGGAATACAGACCTGAGGTTAAGTTATGTATAAAATAAAAATTGTACGAAAAAAGAACGATTTTTTAGTATTTTAATTGACTGACAATTAGTCATCATAAGCAACCTTGCTGACTGGCTAATCATTTCACCACAGCATGAGCTATTCTCATATAGCTAATACCAGAGAAGAACACTTAAGACCACATATCACATGACGACTTTCCCACGTTCTTATCACATGCAAAATGTGTGGCTCAATTTAATGTCGAATCAAAATCATATAAATAAAATCCAATTCCGATCGATCAATGATGATAAATAGTACATACGCACTCGCTGTAAGCGTGACTCTATTTGTACTCATATGACAAAAATCTGCGTTTTATTGGTGTCATAAGTTTGTAGTTGAGTGTCTTAATGCGTCAGCTGACATTCTGCCGGGGTTGCGGTGCATGCTTACGCGAATCCCGCGACACCGGCCGACGCGCGACGTTCAGAAGGAAGAATATCGTGGGGTTTAGCCGGCAAGAGTCCCCCCTAGTTAAATGACTGAAATGCGCTAACATGCCTCACGTTAAGAGATCGACCGGCGTATCGCCCTCGCCGACGAGGCCCCTCGCGACGTCCCACCGCCGCCGCCCCCGATCCACCGTGCTCACCCGCCGCAGTCGCGGAGCCGGTCGTCCCTTCTGACTCCGCGCAGTCATACCGTTGTTAATGCAGCCCTCATCAAGCTGTCGTATCCCTCCCAGTCCTTTCGCATTCAACACCCTAAGAGGTTCGAGTCCCCCCTAGGGGACGCCCTTAGAGGTATTGCTGCTATAATAGTCATGATGTTACAGTAGTTAGCGTAGTTAGCTAGGTAGTTAGTTTAGATATTGGTTCGGAGACCCTTCTGGTCTCACCAATAATAGCCCGGTTACGTAGTAAAGGTCCGCAAGACCATCTACAAGAGTCGATTGGGAAAAAAAAATCACGTTAAGAGCACATGTTTACTATTCGTTATTTTTTTTATTGAATCCAATCCAGAATCCCATTCACGGTTAATCTATGTCAGCAGTACATCACGAGGTTTGAAGGAATTACATGATTTTGTTTACACCCTGTATTAGTGATAGGAACTCATTTAACTCAACTGCGCAGTGAGGCCCTTTTGTTTACTTGAGAGTATCATAAACTTATCGGCGGTATTGAGACCGCTATTAACTGGCACATAATGTTTTACGACGTACATGTTGTGCTAGTAATAATTAAATAGTGCATATTTTATATATTACTAGCGACCCGCCCCGGCTACGCACGGGTGCAATGTAGATATTAATGTGTGGCGTATAAATCTTCCTCTTAAATCACTCTATCTATTAAAAAAAACCGCATCAAAATTCGTTGCGTAGTTTTAAAGATCTAAGCATACATAGGGACAGACAGACAGCGGGAGCGACTTTGTTTTATACTATGTAAAGATTAGTTGTTTTCTGATTATTGAAGAGTGACACCTGGCCGCTTACTCCGAAAAACGAGCTGTTATCGGTAGCTGGTAACACTAGACAATGTTGATAAAAGAGGGTAATCGTCAAGATGAATCAACGTACCCGACGTTATAAAAACAGTGGTCATTCGACGGAGCAAAGGATTTCATGTCGAACAGCCGAAGAAGTCTTTTAGATCTGATTTGCTTGTCCTTATTTTCTGATCTTGTGTAAATTATTATATTGTGAATTAGCTTCTGTAACTAACCCAATTAAAAGTACTCTCAGTGGTGGAGAGTCTATGTTGGTTTCATTTACTTTATTTACCATGCTCGCAATCCTGACATACTGATATTAGCTATAACTGTAATGATAGATTCACCCCTACAAGATTCTGTTGTATGTATTTTACAGAACAACGAAATTTAGGACCGTAACAAAACAATGGCGAATATCGAACTGATAAATATACGATCAAAGAGGTGCTCATGACTAATTACCAACTGCGCGGATCATAGCTGCGCTCGCCACGGTCAGTCTGTGGATGAGTGTCTTCGTTACACATCGAGACTCCTCAGTGCCTCGGGGAGAGCACGTTAAACAGTCGGTCCCGGGTGTCATACCTATGACAGTCGTTACGGGAAGTCAGAAGCCCGAAAGTCTGACAACCGGTCTAATCTTAGGATATCGGTATTGCCCAGTAACTGGGTTGCAGAGGTCTGATGGCAGTCATTATGTGTAAAATACTGGTATTCAGACGCATCTGGTTAGACTGGATGGTGACCCCAACTTGGTTGGGAAAAGGCTACGCAGAACAAATAGATCAAAGTAATGTCAAACGAACTACTAGATATCAAATAACAATTGGAAGAAGGGGTGAACGAAAGATGAAATGTCAAATCGCGATAATCGAATCAATCGTCGAATCCGAAACATTTTCGTAGTTGGAAAACTTGCGATTTGTCAGCCGAAACTTCGTAGTTCTAATTTAGGAGTAGGCCCTCTGGTACGCAAAACGACTGCTTTCAGACCTCCAAATTCGTTCTCTATCTTTTATTAATCTGAAAGCTACGTCTTCCCAATAAGTTTGGCGTTTTTGAAACGTTCCCGGAAAATATTTGTCTTTCCCTGCGACCATTAATATTTGTCTTTCCCTGCGACCTATAATATTTGTGTCTTTCCCTACGACCAAAAATATTTGTGTCTTTCCCTACGACATATAATATTGGTGTCTTTCCCTGCGATCAACAATATTTGTGTCTTTCTCTGCGACCTAAAATGCTTGTCTTTCACTGCGACCTATAATATCGGTGTCTTTCTTGCGACCAACAATATTTGTGTCTTTCCCTGCGACTTAAAATATTTGTAACTTCTTCTGCGACCTGAAATCTATAACAAGAGGATATACCACTTTGTAGTTTTAATAAGCTAAATGGTAAATGATTTTTATTTCTATAAATAAATCTGTTACAGATACTTTTACAAGTCAATGTGACGTTTTTTTAAGACTAGATAGCGCCGGCATATCCTATCTGACTAGCTCTGAGAAGTGACCGAGATTCATACAACTTAGGTTTAGGTTTAAAGAAATTTATTCTCATAAAAGACTACAGTCACTTACATGAGAAATACAATTACAATAGTGCTTATTACTAGGATTTTTCGTCGTTTGTTTTTATTTATGTAAGTAGGTATTTCTATAATGTATTCAGTAGTTATAGTTGGCTGCTATTGGAGATTAACTATATTTTTCGACTACATGTCGAGCAAGTTGTAACTTAACATAAGATCATCTGCCAGTTCCACTCACTCATATAGTAGTGGTAGCCTAGTGGTGTGACCGTCGGGCTGCCAAGTTATAGGTCTCGAGTTCGAATCCATAAAGCACGCACCTCTCTTACTTTTCGGATTAATGTGCGTATTGTATAACAATCACTTGCTTAAAAACGGTGAAGGAAAACATCGTGAGGAAACCGGCATGCCTGAGAGATATTTCTCGACGGCATGTGAAGCCAAGTTGAAGGTCTATGGGCGGCATAAACTCTGACACCAAGGTAGTCTCCAACCACACGAGAAGAAGACTCACTCAAATAAATAAAAAATTTACAGGAGACACAATTCAAATTAATTTATCCCAGAATTATATAAAACAAAGAAAATATCATGAAGATCACGGTGTCATGATTACAGATGTTGTTTGCAAGGCATAATCGTTTAATAAAAAATATAAAAAAAAACAAATAGCTTTCTCTCCTAACATAATCTATTACAGCATAAACAGATTTTGATTAACAACAGGGAACCTCTTCAGTTGAGTGTTGTAACCTAGATTGCATGCGTGTGCGCACTAAATACAACCGCTGACGTCATCGGGAAGAGGGCTTTACTCTCAAGGAATAAAGGGTGGTGTAGACTTGCCGTAGTTTTAAGCTTTGTACTCTTGAAGACAAATAATGTATGATATGCGTTAATAGAATAGATATAGAAGTTAGCTCCCTGATTCAGAAGGTTTCGATAAGTCACCTTTCGATCGATTTGGTTTTTTATCTCATTTTGTCCACGAGTCTCGTATAGTACGACACAACTTAGAAGTCGCACTGGCAAACTTGATCGAACAACCAATGGCAGGCACACATTATCGCGTGGCCTGCGGGCGGTGGGTTAGAAGACCCGCCGTCCGCACAGTAACAGGCCCGAGAAGGCAACGCGCGTGGTTCCGTGCGCGGTTCTCAGGAGGATGTTGGACAAGGCCCCGCAGAGGAAAGGTCCGCCAGCGGCTGGCGAACCAAGACCTGCCGGGGTTGCGGTGCATGCTTTTGCGAATCGCGCGACCCCGGCTGTACGGTCAGGAGAAGGAACACCATTGGTTTTTAGCCGGTAAGAGCCCGGCGGACTCCCTCGCCTTCCCCGGGCGAGGGACTCCCATGAGGATTTTCCAACAATTAAAAAAGGCGCATATTATCGCGTCATTCAAACTTATTGCGTCAGCGTAGAGATTATTTTTTACTGCAGTACTAATAAACATTCGAGGTCTCGAAGTCGCACTCAGTTCGGAAGTGATCGGTTTTACGAAGTTTGCCGATGCGACATCTTAGATGTTTCGTATTGTAACAAGAAAAAGCGAGATGATAAACCGAATTGATCTACAAAAGACTTATCGTAAAGTTCTCTATCAAGGGGTTAATCAATGCTATCGAACCCGTAATATGAGATTTAACTATTACTCTGAAGTGCCGCACTGCACTATTGTGTTTGTTGTCGCTAGCTGGTAACACTAGACAATGTTGATAAAGAAGGGTAGTCGTCAAGATGAATCAACGTACCCAACGTTATAAAAACAGTGGTCATTCGATGGAGCAGAGGATTTATGTCGAACAGCCAAAGAAGTCTAACCTTTTGTATCTGATTAGCTTGTCCTTATTTTCTGATCTTGTGTAAATTGTGTAAATTATTATATTGTGAACTAGCTTCTGTACTACTAACCCTAATACAAGTACTCTTAGTCGTGCAGAGTCTATGTTGGTTTCATTTACTTTATTTACAATGCTAGCAATTCTGACATACCGATATTGTCTAAACAGTAATGAAAGATTCATCCCTACAAGATTCTGTTGTCTGTCTTTTAGATATTTTCACTCATATTCATGTCAGGATTCAGGAACCTCCTTTGTTTTTCAAAAAATGTGTTCCTGTAAACACCAATAATTTACACAGCATCTCGCAGGTAAGATTTATCATAACAAAACTATCTATTACTTCGACAGCCGTAAGTGCATCTAATATTCTGTGAAATAAACAATAAACAGTCCAGAATAGCTGCAAATAATGTTGTTTTACTACTGTTATTCAGTTTGTTTGGTAATAAAGTGGCAATAGACGTCGTTTGCAAGTACTTGTACATTTCAGAGAATTGTTGAATGTTCTGAGATGTTCTGTTTGCTTATTGTATTGACTTTTCCTTATTATTCTAAACTTGCGATTTTAATCACAAATTATTTCTATTTATTTTCTACTTCCACCTAGAGGGCTCTTGTATTGTTGCTGTGATCTGTGTGATCTACTTCCTACTTTATACTACATAATATTTTTTTGATGTTCAGCTAGCTGGCTCTCAATATCTTTTTCTTTAATTGACGTTGGCAAGCCTATCGTAGTCCACTGCTGGGCCAATGTCTCTCCAAAGTTTCACCATATTGCTAGGACTATCGCCATTCGCATTCATCAGGTCAATGACTAATCTGGTTGGTAAGCAACCTACGTTGGATTTGTGGATTCGCGGCCCCTACATGAGGTTTACAAATTCTGTTTACAACATAGGTACTTATAGGTACTATGGAAAATATAGAATCTATGATTGGGGTCATCATCATTCTTATGAAAAAGTTAATTATTTCGAATCATAGACATTTTAACTCAATGTCGGTTTCTTCCATGGCTTTTTTATACGAACGAGTGGACACGGTCCACTGCATCGTGTACCGAAATACCCTTTACTCGCTGCTTATCCTTGAACAACTGGAGGTTCATTCGCCTTAACAACTGCTCTGTTCCCATTGCTAACTAGATCATTGACGTAATGTTGGTAATTCCTAATTTCTGATCGCTGTCATTTTTGAATAGGGAACTGTGTATTTTTTTTAACGAGACGATTTATTTAGGTATGGCCAATTTTATTTGTCATGATTATGTTTATTTTTTTGTACTTAATGGAAGTAGTTAATTTATTATCATTATTATTGAACACAGTCTACTCTTTGACGTCTTCTTTTTTTTATTTGCGTCTATCCTTTCAAGATCATTTGAAATCGTTAAGTCGTGAATGGTAACAATAGTTGTTTTTTCTTTTACAAACCAAAGTTAGGCGCAAATTAAAAAGAACATGTTACAGGAAGTCTCGATAAAAATAATGTTAGTAATGATATCTAGAGTACACATTCCGGAACTAGAGTCTAGAACATTGATTATGAATATAAACGAAAACATCAATATTATTTTAAAGTAAACACGTAAAAGTTTCCCAATATCTACAACAATATTCCACTATTATTGGACTATTAAACTGGAATGCTTCATCTTTTTAGAAATATACTTTCCCGATTTCATAACAGTACAATGTCTTCTCTGAGCCCCAGTCTTCAGTACAAAGTTCGATAAACCCGTCTTAGTACTTATCTGGTCGTAAATGTATTTATATTGCAGCCGATATTAAGCTCTTACGATGTTAAGGTTCCGAGAACGGGAATTTACGTCACATGTTAGTGAGGTTACTAAACTTAGAATGTAGGCCGGCTGCGCGTGCGCTGGCTGGTTGGTGTGAAGGATGATGATAAAGCCAATGGATAGGTGGGTGGATTCGAAGATATATTGAGCCGGAAGACAGAGCTGTTTGGAATATAATTTAGAATAGAATTACATAACATCACGTCTGTATTCGCCGAAGGATTGAGCAGAGGTGTATAGTAACACCCTCATTTCGCCATTATGTTTTCAACTCCCATGTAATAGGGGGCGAGCCTATTGCCATCAACCGGGCATAAATCCAAACTCCGGGCTGCTACAGATAAATTCCAGACGGAAAAACCTAATAACACTGCCCAACCCGGGGATTGAACCCAGGACGTCACGATCAGCAGTCGCGCTTGCCACCACAAGAGTAACGAGGCAGTTTAAAGTATCTTTCACGAAAATTTAAAACTTTCTTTGTAGTTTAAATTCTTCAATATAATCTCTACCTTATGTAGTACGAGGTTCTAAATCCGATCTCTACGTCACTACCTTCCTGACGCCACTTTTAGTAACAACGTCGTAAAACATTGTATCCGGTGGAAATAATAATGTGTGTATTTGGAGCTTGCTTTGAGGATATACGGTGTACACCGCTAGGTGGGTTATGACTGTGGTTAACCTAAGCTGGGGCACATCAAGGAATACTGAGGATATCAGAAGCATTAAACTATTGTGATCCTACTTCATAGTTTTCTCGTCATTCCGCCAGAATCAGTTTTAGTAAAAGATATTGTTTTATCATTTATACCTACTAATATTATAAAGCTGAAAAATTTGTTTGTTTGTTTGAACGCGCTAATCTCAAGAAGTACTGGTTGGAATTCAAAAAATATTTTTGTGTTGGATAGTCCATTTATTGAGGAAGGTTATAGGCTATATAACATCACGCTGCGACCAATAGGAGCGGAGCATAAATGAAAAATGTTGCAAAAACGGGAAAAATGTCCACCCGTGCGAAGCCGGGACGGGCCGCTAGTAATAAATTAAAATTCAGCTGTATCTGGTTAAACTGGAAAGCTAGTTGTATAATAATTTGCAAAGTTGTGAAGTTGTCTTTTTTGCGATTTCTATACAGAATGAGGGAATAGGCAACGATACTTCTTTCCATAAGTGTCCTGAGAAGCAGTAAGAACTTGATTGTCCCTCATAGTTGACCCTTAGTGTACTACAACGCAAAACCAGCGAACTGCATAAATCTGAAAAAATGCAAAACGAATTTGTATTAAAAATTATGAAATTCATTTTTTTTTATCGTGGGGAAATCCTTATGGATGTCCCTCGCCCGGGGTAGGCGAGGGGGTCTACCGGACTCTTACCGGCTAAAAACCCACGGTGTTCCTCCTCGTGACCGTCGGCCGGGGTCGCGGGATTCGCCTAAGCATGCACCGCAACCCCGGCAGGTCTTGGTCCACCAACTGCTGGTGGACCTCTCCACTGTGGGGCCCCACTCCACGACCTCCTGAGAGGCGCGGGGAGCACCCCACATCGCCGGCGCACCAGAACACATGGCACGCCGTGACCACCCCGCGGACCAAACAAGCACATGGGCACCAGACTACCCCGTGTCTGGGCACCCTTGGTCCCATTGGGACCAAGCCTAGTGCCATGTGGTCTCTAGCAAAGAAAATGCCCCCTGGTCTCTACCCTTGGGTGCCTTAAAAGGCAACTGAGATATAACGTCGAGATGGGTAGTAGGATCATCCTGCGTGTGCTAGAAGTGCTATCAAGAACAAATTGCGGTCACGAATCCATTTGCCAACCAATTATGAATTCAAATTATGAAAATGTCTCCTTGACCGCTACAATATTGAGCAGTGGATGTTTACTGATATGATGAAGATGATGACTTTTTTGCGTGAGGCAATCCTCCTGGGTACCCTCTACCCTGGGGAAGGCGGAGGGTTATGCCGGTCTCTTACCGGCTATAACCACCACTGTGTTCCTCCGAGTACCTTTGACCGGGATCACGGGATTCTTTAGTCCAGTAGATGCCTAGCCAAATGAGAAAATATGAACTTTATCATCAACAACCACATCAAATCCACATTCCATATTATAACTGAACAGTATACTCCATTTCTTTCTGACGTCACCAGCTGTATATAGTACCCAAATCTGGGTTACACCACCCATCTGGGTTATAGCTTTGTTTTCACCTATTTTCGCGCGAAATGTTTTTATGTAACCCCCTTTTCGTGCTGTAATAGCGTCATAAAATCAACGAGGTGTTTTATGTAACATTGCGAGTTTTATGTAATCTTTTGGGAGTTTGTAACATTGAGAATGTTAAACTTTCTTCGTGTTTACGAATTGAAGCGGTGCGAGAAGTTTGGAGTGTTGAAAGCTCCAGTTTAGATGTACATCGTGGATGATGCAATGACGAAAGATACTTAGCAGATTTGTGCTTGTAAAAAGGCATAAGAGAAATCTACATGAAATTTTTGTAAAGTGTCTTCGTGGCAGTTCAAAGTTTTGAAATGCCGGTAGAAACCACGTCGTTCTGAACCAGTTTTAGTTACAATTTATCAGGAACAATTCCAAGCCTTGTAACATTTTGTCTTTCATGGAACCTAAGGGCCAAGATCAAGAAAGCTTTAGGTGGTTCAATTACAAATATATTGTGTATGTCGGAGAATAAGTCATTTAGAAAATAAAGGAGGGTAGTCGTCAAGATGAATCAACGTACCCGACGTTATAAAAACAGTTGACATTCGACGGAGCGGGGATTCTATGTCGAACCACAGTAGAAGTCTGACCTGTATTATCTGGCTAGCTTGTCCTTCTTATATACTGATCTTGTGTGAATTATATTGTGACTAAGCTCATGTAACTAACAACTAACTCAAGTACAAGTACTCTCAGTGGTGGAGAGTTTGTGTTGGTTTTATTTACCAAATACCTGCTTTGGTTCTGATAAAGGCCTGGTCAGACAGAGAGCGCAGCTGGGTGTGATATTCACGTCGCGGGTTGATCGCGTGCGAATTACTATGACAATGTATGGAAGACGCCACACAGAGACTGCTACGCGAAGCTTGGCGTGGTGTGGCAGTCTCTGTGTGGCGTCTTCCACTGTCGACGAGAATATCACAGCTAGCCACGCTCTCTGTCTGACCAGGTCTTAAGCAGACACTGGTCTTAACTGTGATACTCGTATCTATCCAATTCCATAACCGCGTCTGCGACATGTATATTACTAGTCCAATGAAGTGATACACAATTACGCCACTTTTCACTGACCTTGCAAAGAATCATTGTCCTACTTTTTATTTCTAAATATTTATTTGTTCCACTTTATAATTTTGTAACACTTTCGATTATGATAACACAAAACTGTGTAACAACACTAATGGAAAATGCAATTTCAATTGTTTTTGACATACTTGCTGCACTACATAATAATTTGAGTGGGAAAGTTGCGATTTTCAACTCTTTCTTTTTGTGATTATTACTTTAGTGAGACACATTAAAATTGTCTCGTTGGTCTAGTGGTGGCAAACGCGACTGCTGATCGTGAGGTCCTGGGTTCGATCCCCAGGGCGGCCAAAGTGATATTGGGTTTTTCCGTATGGAATTCTTCAGTAGCAGTCCGAAGTTTGGATTTGTGCCCAGTTAATGGCAATTGGCTTGCTCCCATTTACATGGGACCTTAAACATAACAGCGAAATGAGGGTGTTCCTATACTAGGTATGTTATATTAATCCTTTTTTTCGCATGCAGTTCCAGTCTCAAGCCTTCAGTATCAAGAAATCGGATAATCTATATATTAATAGCTCAGACCACACGCACACACACACTAACCAAACAAATCTAAACATGTTCCACTTTTGATTTCACGTTAATTACTAGTTATCAGTAACTATTACCAATCAGTATCATTGACTATCATGTCTACGACGCAGGCTACTCCAGCGATTTCCAGATATTAATAAAAGCCTGTTGAAATCCACTTGAGACCGGTTCTAACTAGTAATAAACTATCATAAAGTATGTAATTATTTGATAGAACTACTTGTGTTCTGATTATATAAACGAGCATGGGATGAAGTAGTTGATTAAATAAATCAGAAATTATATATATTATTATATTAATTAAATAGAGAATATTAGATTGGAATAAATCATTCTATGGATATACGACGTTTTACTACTTTTTTTTTATCGTGGGGAAATCCTCATGGACTATACTATCCCCCGTCTGGGGAAGACAGGGGGGTGTGCCGGACTCTTACCGGCTAAAACCACCACGGTGTCCCCTCCTTCTGACCTAAGGCCGGGGTCGCGTCTTGGCCCACCAGCTATTCTGGTGGACCACTCCTGTGCCCTGCCCCACATCCTTCCGAGAGGCGCGCGCGGAACACGGCGTGCCGTCGTCCCTGACGTTCTACTACCTACAAGATGTAAACGAAATGATGTAATTCCTTCGAACCTCGTGATATACTGCTGACATAGATTAACCCTGCAAGGGAAAAATTTGGATTCAATAACAAAAATAATACAAGAAGTAAACATAATTATGTTCTCAACGTGAGGTATTTTAGTGCCCCGAGCGAATTGCGCGGCTATAGCCCGCGTCATTAACTCGGGCGCTAAAATGCCTCACGTTAAGAATACATCTTTAATTCTTGTAATTTTTTTATTAATTCCAAAAGCGCCCCGTTCAGAGTTAATCTATGTCAGCAGAACATCACGAGGTTTAAAGGAATTACATGATTTCGTTTACACCCTGTATATACCTACGAGGTTTTACCAGATCCGTTGTGGGCAGCAAATGTTTGCATTTTTTTCAAAGAAATTATGTCAACCCATACTGTCCCAGTGCTGGGCAAAGGGGGTGAAAGGGGTCCCAATTACCATCTTTCGGAACTCAAGCCAACCTCACTTGCACGTGGTGCTCCCTGCTAACTAATGAGGCTATGGCGACACGCCAACACCACAAAACAGATAGGTTCCGGAGTCAATCACATGTATGTACTTACATACATACATACATACATATGTATGTACTTAACTTTTCATATTTACGCTCGGCGGTAGCTCTATCTGTATATCTATCTCTCTCAAGCGCATTGCACTCGCGCTCGCACTCACTCGCACTCTAGTCCCAAACAGTCCGAGATATCGCGTCCGTGAGCAGTGTCTATGTGTGCGTTGCTCGAGCGCACTTGTATGTAGATTGACTTCTGTACCTATCTGTTTTGTGCCAACGCGGCACTGAACCAGCGTAGTGGGTTACAGTCCAAACCATGGAATTGTTATGTATCCAGTTGTTATTAAAACAATGTCCCTAAAGGCTAAACACTCAAACGCTCCTCAATTTTTAGTTGCCGTTAATTTTCGTCTTGTCCCTGTCACTTTAAAGCGAAGTGACATTGACCGCACGAAATTAACGGCAACTGTTTTTTCTCCTGCTCTTTGAACACCAACTCCTTCGATCTCTATTGAATTTTTTTCAAATATAACGTTCCTCTCCCAACTAACTTCCATTCCGTCCTATCACACTGCTCTCCTAAAATCATGCAAAATAGCCACATTTCAATAATTTAAAATTTTAACTGATGATGGTGCGTAAAACAACTATGTATTATATTTTTGTGTTGTATAGTTACCCTATCTTTATATATACAAGGTTAGTCGGAAAGGGGGTACTAAGCCGAAAGGGTGTTAAAGTACCTATAATAAGGGATAACTTTTGTTCTACAACTTTCCCCAAAACTCGATAGTTTAAGAGAAATAGCTTTTCAAAGATTTCGTAAAAAATATGCTAAAATCTATCTGTAAATAGTTATGATCAGCTGTTTTTACAATTTAGGTCATATTTGAGGTCACGGATTAGAAAATTAATTTTCTGGATTCATAACTAAAGCAGGTAAGTATGTTTTTTTTTGCTAAAACTAAATTAAAAATCTTTTAACATGCAAATAAAAATTATCGAATTTTGAAATTTTAACACTTGCTTTAAAATAGTCATCAGCGATACTTTACGTGGCCCGCGGCTTAGTACCCCCTTTCCGACTAACCTTGTATAATTCGACTGTACGTGTGTATGTCACTGAACTCCTCCTAAACGGCTGGACCGATTTGAATGAATTTTTTTGTATGCGTTTGGGTGGCGCCCTGGATGGTTTAGATTCAAATTGGACCCGGTAGGTGGCGCTGCTGTCGGTATGTCACCAAATTTTTAGGGCAGGACGACGTCTGCCAGGTCCGCTAGTTTTATATAAGATTGTAAATTAGAATACATGTTTTTTTCTGACCCTTGTGTTCGTCCTTGCAGCTACTAATGTTTATCTACCAGAAAGTAAAGTCCGACGGCCCGCCACTCTGCGCTGCCATCTCAACCTGACGCTGGCAGAATAGTCGAAAGACAACATTTGACAAAAATAAAGTTGCGGTGTATTTGGTCGTTAGTTAGTCACCAAGCTGGATATTAGGTGGTTCCATGGTTGTCAGAGTCTTAATTTTATTATTAAATTCTACTGTCTGCCAAAATTACCTTGAAGACGTAACAAACGGACGAACAGACGGACTCACTTTCACATCTAATCAGTATGTTTGCGGTCGATGGAGTTGTTTTCCTGCCATTGTGAAAGTGAAAGGAAAACGCAGTAAGGTATTATTAGCTATTTATCTATTGATAACCTTGTGGTTACCCAGACATTGAATTGAATTACGTCATGGCATAACAGTGATAGTTTGGCGGTTGAACGGTTGCTTTAAATGCAGGAGGGTATAAGTTCGAACCAGACCGTGTAAAAGACATACAACAGAATCTTGTAGGGATGACTCTTTCATTACAGTTACAGCTAATATCGATCTGTCAGGATTGGGAGCATGGTAAATAAAGTAAATGAAACCAACATAGACTCTCCACCACTGAGAGTACTTTTAATTGGGTTAGTGGTTAGTTACAGAAGCTAGTTCACAATATAATAATTTACACAAGATCAGAAAATAAGGACAAGCAAATCAGATCTAAAAGGTCAGATTTCTTCGGCAGTTCGATATAGAATCCTTTGCTCCGTCGAATGACCACTGTATTTATAACGTCGGGTACGTTGATTCATCTTGACGACTAGCCTTCTTTATCAACATTGTCCAGTGTTACCAGCTACTGATAACACTGAAAGATTCATTTAGCTTTAAAATTCCATTACATAGGTATATACACATTAATGCATCTGTGTTCCCTATTACCGAAACCCATTAACATTCAAAGTATGAGTGAATAGTCATCTTCTGGGTACGCTCGTTCTATCGTAGGCTTCATCCATCGCTATCTATTAGGCGAGATCGAGATCAAGAGCAGATAATAATAAAAAAAATGTGTTAGTTTCCAAAAATGTGTTTCTTGAATTTTAAAGCAAAATTAATGTTTCACAATCATAAGTTTGTTTACCTCTTATACAAAATTTTAATGGCTGGCATACTGATGTGACGTCTACTTCATTCCGTTCAGTCAAAGAAAAAAAAAGTAAACATACACATGGCTTTATTTATAACTAGCTGTGTTCTCACGACTCCGCCCGCGTAAGAAGTTTTATTCAAGTAATATACAAGGTTAGTCGGAAAGGGGGTACTAAGCCGAAAGGGTGTTAAAGTACCCATAATAAGGGATAACTTTTGTTCTACAACTTTCCCCAAAACTAGATAGTTTAAGAGAAATAGCTTTTCAAAGATTTCGTGAAAAATATGCTAAAATCTATCTGTCCATAGCTATGATCAGCTGTTTTTACAATTTAGGTCATATTTGGGGTCACGGATTAGAAAATTAATTTTCTGAATTCATAACTATAACAGGTATGTTTTTTTTTTGAAAAAACTAAAATAAAAATCTTTAGCATGCAAATAAAAATTATCGCATTTTGAAATTTTATCACTTGCTTTAAAATAGTCATCAGTGATACTTTAAGTGGCCCGCGGCTGTGTACCCCCTTTTCGACTAATCTTGTACCTATGTAGCCTATGTTACTCAGTGATAATATAACTTTCTAAAGGGAAAATATTTTTTGAAATCGGTACAGTAGTTTTTAAGTTTATTCGTTACATACAAAAATACAAATCTTTCCTCTTTATAATATTAGTATAGAAGTATAGATAAAGAAAATAAAACATAGTCGTGTGAATCGTCTGAAGCAGCTTTGATAGAATGAGATGACTAATTTGATTGTAGGTAAAGGGATTCTCTACAATGATAGCACTGTCGAATACATTTAAAATGTAAATAGCGTGTGTGTAAATAATAGTAGAGATAAAATGTTTTATTTTTATGTGATACATCAGCTGTTTCTTCGGTACGGGTGGTAGAGTGGCTGTTGCGCGGCGACGTGATGGCAGACTCACGACGGCTGACCTTCGTAAATCGTCGGCACTCTTCGGTTTGACTCGGCCAATTCTTTTTTACAAAATGAGTTTCTATGTTTCACTTCTGCCAGGCGCACGGGCGACGGCTTCATTTTGTTTTTTTTTAATGTGTTCTGTTTGGCTATCCTTTCATAGATGATAAGAAACACCTCAAAAATCTTCGAAACTGACTTTCTAGGAAACTTGCCAAAGTTCATTGCTTCAGAGAATTACTATTTGCTTATTAGACATTAAAAAACGGGAAGAATCTCTGGCCCTCCCACGTAGACGAAGTGACGACGTACAGCCGCCAGAGATCCCAAACCTTTCAATATAACTGCGTAAATAGTACCTGGGTGAATATTCGACATTTTTTAACATTATTTTAACAAATCATTCTTCTCCCGGGTTGTTAACGTTATAGTATTGTCAGATTGTTTTTATTCTTGTCTTATTGCTTGACGGCAGCGGTATAGTTTGAGTTTTCATTATCATAATTATAGTATTAAACACCTGCATTCTTAACTTTGGGATGATGCTAATGACGTTCTCAATTTTTGTTGATATTTTTCAAATATTCGCCCACCTACATGAAATTATGTCGATAAAATTTTGCCATTGCATCCAATTGCAAAACAAAAATATGACTATCTCGTTGAGCCTAAATGACTGTGGTAATAAACATAGCTGCAGCTGCCGTGGATCATGAGGTTCTAGTATCAATCCAGGACGGGCAAGGTGTGCTAAGGGTTGATATTCTACCTAGTAAATAGATGTACTAGCAGTAGTATGTGCACACCTCTATCATAATTAAGTACATTATTTAAGACCGTCATCGGCAATAATATAACTACGCCTTATTTTTTCGATTGAAGACCACAAAAAATCTAGTTTGTATAATAAAACACCAATAACGTAGATTCGTCTAATCTGGCGTTAACTGAGACTTTCACAGCCCATAGACATTTCGACAGTCACTCCAAAAATTATCTTCTTAAAATAACCATAGCCGTCATTATCACCATGGGTTGGTAAACTCTGCCATAGTATACCTATGTAATTTACTAGATGATTCACGTGATTCAAACACGTGGTGTTTTGTTAAAAAATATACAAATTACGTTGTGGCGACTGAAATCTTTTGTCACGTGAATCGTAAAAACACTTTTTACGCATTTCTGTTTTTGTTTCTTCATCGTGAATGTCTTCCTGTATAAAATATTAATTGGATGGTTTATGTTAGATGGACTCCATTCTTCTTATTTGGTAACTAATTTATTGATGTAGGAAGAGATGAAATGAGTTGAAATGTACATACATGAAATAAAATGGGTATTTTTATGTATATTTTGTGAGTTCTAACTACTTAAGCAAGAATTCGATCCGTTCACTGCTAAACGTAAGTTTTGTCCAAAACGGGTTAGAATATAAAACTTCCTCATCACGCGTTGGGAATAGACGCGTGTTGTAAAATTCAACAAAACCCAGCACACTTGGTGGTAGGATCTATACGTTCCGCCTAGCTAGCTACCACCCTCACATTAAAGTCCGGCGCCAAGCAGTTTACTGTTTTCCGTCGTGTGTATGTGAGGGCCAGAGGGGTATAGGGGAATCCCTTTATATCTCTGTTCCTTGGATTCATGTGCTCCATCTTATACCCTGTCTACGGTTACCATCAGGTGAGACCAGGGCCAAACGAGACCAAGATAAGAATAAAAAAAAATGCGTTCTATCTACCTAAGCAAGAACTCGACCTATTCGGTTCACTGCTATACGTAAGCTATGCCCAAAAACGAGGGACACCCTTGAAATTAAAAAAGGTTGGCTCTGACATCCGATAGCAGAGCGTACTCCATTGTTGACCGTTAGCAGTCTTGGTTATAAATATGATTAATCTTCTTCTTCTTTTCGTGTGGTTAGTGACTAACCTAGTATCAGAGTTTATGCCGTCCATGGGCCTCTGACTTGGCTTCACATGCCATCAAGAAATATCTCTTAGGCATTGACCAACTGCCTCGTTGGTCTAGGGGCTGGCAAGCTCGACTGCTTATCGTGAGGTCCTGGCTTCGATCCCCCGGTTGGGTAAAGTGTTATTGGGTTATTCCGTGTGGAATTCCTCAGTAGCAGCCCGGAGTTTGGATTTGTGCCCGGTTGATGGCAATAGGCTCGCCCCCCTTTACATGGGACTTAAACATAATGGCGAAATGAGGGTGTTACTATACACCTCTGCCCTACCCTTTGGGGCATACATGCGTGATGTTATGTTATTTATTGGATACAATTGTAAGAACTATAAGGCGACAGATCCTTTTTTCATAATATCGAAGCCGACTACCAAAACAACATCCTAATTTATCATACCATATAAATAATTATATCTAATTAAAACAACAAGCACGTCTAATCATTATTGCTAATGTATGTACATCCTTGTCGTTAGGATATGAATTACAACACTAGGAAGAATGCTTAATATCTTTAGCACTTTGTATGTTTAAGTCATAATACGACCCAATATCCGGTTGCAGGCAGGTTAGGACGCAGACACACCAACACACCACATATTTTTTTTCTTGGCGGCTAATATTGTCACCGTTGGTGAAACATTATTTCGTTCATTGATCATCATAACTGCAAGTGGAATGCACAACTAGTCGACAGCTGTCACGCAGTGTCACTGACTGCATCTTAACTGCATTTGGCAGTTGCAATTGTAGTCGAGATGCAGTCCGTCTGTCTGAATCTTTACAAATGCATTTCTGATATGAACGAAATATGAGTTACCAAACGTGACGTCATTAGCCTCTCTATACTCTTCTTGGCTTCACCGTAGTTGGGTGAACAAGGGTTAAAATGCTTTAATATGGGCTCCTGCGATCCTTACTCAGTTTGTCCAGCTTGGTGCCTTCTTCTTCTTTTCGTGTGGTTAGTGTCTAATCTGGTGTCAGATTATGCCCATGGGCCTCTGACTTGGCTTCACATGCCGTCGAGAAATGCGGAGGAATGCCGGTTTCCTCACGATGTTTTCCTTCACCGTTTTTAAGCAAGTGATAACTATACAATACGCACATGAATCCGAATAGTCAGAGGTGCGTGCTTTGGGTTTGAACTCGAGACCGAAGACTTGGCAGTCCGACGGTCACACCACTAGGCTACCACTGCTTGGTGACTGATTTGGTACGACAATATATTTCTGATTGAAGAGACTTAGATCCAGCAGGGCGATACACATTACATACCTTCGCTTTCGGATATGTCTATGTCCACTACAATGCACTGTTTTAGGTTTGGTAGTAGATGATGTCATAACAAGCATGATTGACTCACCATCAATTAAAGGCAGAAAATATGAGTATATTGTTATTTATTCACCTTTTATGACTTCGGCAAAAGAATATGCAATGCCTTATTCTAAGCTGAAGGACATGTCAAAATCCTGTAAAGTTGGAAGTAGGGCAATAAAAACAAATATTAACAATTCAACATTATGTCCCAGCCTTTAGTTAAGGAAATGTTGTACAAGTATTTAACAACAGTATGCGCTGAGAATAGTTTATCTTTTGTGTGTCCTTGGCTTATGATAATTTTGAGCTATATAGAGCGACATGCAGGAACAGACTTGATTTATGAATAGTTAAGGATACAAATATTGTTAAAAGTTTTGCTTTATAAGATTCCACGTGTCTTAGGCGGAAATTTAGACCATTTCCTTGTACTCACTTCATCGAGGTGTTTAAATAGAGGATTTTTAATGGCAGGGGAGGGATTTGGCTTGTAGATTCGACTTTTTAATGAACGTGTGGAGTTCATGAATGTTAAAACAAACAAACCCTCTACAGTATTTTTATTTATCCTCCTAGTGTTATCCCATAACATAATATCACGCCTTACATGCCCCGAAGGGTTCGGCAGAGGTGTTTTTTAAAACACCCTCGTTTCACCAGTTATGTTTAAGCCCCATGTAATAGGCGGCGAGCTATTGCCATTAACCGGGCACAAATCCAGACTCCGGGCTGCTACTGAGAAATTTATAATGGAAAAACCCAATAACACTTTGCCCGACCGGGGGATCGAACCCAAGACCTAATGCTCAGCAGTCGCGCTTGCGACCATTAGACCAACAAGGCACTCAAGGGTTCATTTTAATTGAATTTTGATTCCACTAAGGCAAGATACGATTTTGCTTATTACAGTTCGCTGAGATCGTAATAAATTTGGTTCTAGACACAAAATGCGAATGCGTGTTACATAATTCCCCATGAAAAATGTAAATAATCAAGTAGTCTTTTATGGTTGTTGTCATTTACCTCTCAAAGGAAATTAGGTAAGAATGTAAATAACTTTCTGGGTAGTCTACTTGGTAGTTTTATGTTTTCAGGGTTGCGTTTCAATGATGATTGTTTTATGTTTTATCCAAATCCTTTTTTTTTGGGTCATACTACGGTTTACAAATATTCCCAATAGACTCTTTACAAGGGACCTTTTAACTCCCTTTCGGCTTTAAGGGTATTTATGTAACACGTTGTATAAACAATAATGCTACAACGTAATCCGTCTCTGTATTCAGACATGACAATTGTGTTCTAAATATGTAATCTAGTTAAAAATAGTTGCCATTAGCTTATTGCACGTGCAAGCCAAAAGAGATAATCGCAATAACGTACTGCAATGTTTACAAGGAAATACAAAAGTCGGACATTGTAGGCAACCTCCTTGAACATTTTTAAAGACGCAAAAAGTTTATACAAGGTTAGTCGGAAAGGGGGTACTAAGCCGAAAGGGAGTTAAAATACCTATAATAAGGGATAACTTTTGTTCTACAAGTTTCCCCAAAACTCGATAGTTTAAGAGAAATAGCTTTTCAAAGATTTCGTAAAAAATATGCTTAAATCTATCTGTCCATAGCTACGATTAGCAGTGTTCACTATTTAGGTCATATTTGTGGTCACGGATTAAAAACTTAATTTTCTGAATTAATAACTAAAGCAGGAATGTTTTTTTTTTTTTAAACTAAAATAAAAACCATTTTGCATGGAAATAAAAATTATCGAATTTTGAAATTTGCTTACAATAGTCATCAGCGATACTTTGAGTGGCCCACGGCTTAGTACCCCCTTTCCGACTAACCTTGTTTATAAATATTTTGGAGAGACTACTCGGTGGATTTTACGTAGAAGGTAATAGACCGATTTATCACGGTTTGTTTAGCAGGAAACTTAACGAGATAACCTAGGTGTATATTTGAAGAGAATGCAAAGAAAAGCTATGAAATTTTCTTCTTTTTTCTTTTTAATAACTATGTCAGTGGAAACGCCGGTAGAGGACGCCCTAGAAGGACATACATCGATGTTATTGTTGATGTTCTTCACTCTCAATCGGCGTGCGTGTATGACAAGATGTATGAATGTGGATGTAGCGAAAGGAGTATGTAAGGATCGTAGCATATTATGGCGTTCTATAGTTTCTGCCTACGTTCATGAGAAAAACGCGTGAGTTTATGTATGTACGTATGTCAATAATTATTTTAAGTCAATCTAGGGATAGCATTGCAATGAATTTAAAACATGTTATTACTACAAAAATAGCGCCGTTGTAAATTAAAATCTATATCTGCAAATAATTACATATAACATAAATAATTTTATTTATCGTTCAATAGTCTGTGAGTCAACTGTTATATTACTGTAATCTTTAATAAAAGAAAAATCCAACATCACCTGACTGAAAGATAATTTTTACCACAGATTAAAAAACGGAAAGTACGATGCTTCGATTTTGCAATTTTTATTAGGAAAGATATAATTAATATCTATGTTTTATCGCTACGTATCGGTAAAAAAGATAATTTTAAAGATTTCCCGCTTACACGTACAGAATATCAGATTAAATTAATTCTTTCTTTGTTTGAACGACGAACGTAATATTTTTTTTAATCCAGAGATAAAACATTTTTCATTTCATCAGCGAAAAAGTTTAGAATATCTGGCTTTTTTATTTCGAAATTGCTTTGCCTGTTAGGCACAGCTTTTATGAGTATTATTGTTTTTATTATTTTTTCATATTAACTCAAAGTAGAATTATTGCTTTTCCATTTTCAAATAATGTTTGTTTATATTCATATTTTTTATGAATCTTCTTGTTTCCATGTTTAAATTGTGTTCCTTTGTTCTTACATAAACTCTACAATGTAATCAAAGCGACTCGCTCATTTTGTTTAGGTAATTACAGGTTTGTAGGCCTATTTTACTGTCGTTTTGGCTTCAGCTTTAAGAATAAACCCTTTAGATCCTTTCTCTCGAACAATGACCCCGGTTTGATACTAAAATCGTGTTGAATTAACTTAATTATGGTTTAAATCATTATGGCAGTTTTTTTTGGGCTCAAATCCTGTTTATTGAGTTCCTCTGTCTAGACATACGCCTCTCCCAGAAACGGAGTTAGGTATACATATACCTAATAATTCGTCACCAAATGGGCGATCGCGTCAGTGACGTAAGTCGACCGCGCCTTATACATAATTATAATTTCATACAGTATGAAGTACTACAATAAACTTATTTTATTTTATTCTTCGAATTTAGTTACACCTCGGTCCCAAAGCATTAATTTCTGAGTAATGAACGAGCGAATGAATTAATTAATGAATGAACTGCCCCACCCATCAATTAGTGATGTACTCTGAACAATTTTCAGTTTAACTGCGTATATTTAGGCATACATGTCTATACGTTTGCCTTGACCCAGTTTGATAAAGAATAATGTTGCGTAGAACGAACGTGGAAATTATTTAAAATAGTTGCTTTTGTTGGAAATACAATGAATTTTTTGTGTGTTATTAGTTTTTGTAGTAGGTAGAATTCCAGTCTGTTGGACACCTGCAAGTTAGTTATTCGACATAGCCTTATACAGGGTGTAAACGAAATCATGTAATTCCTTCAAACCTCGTGATGTACTGCTGACATAGATTAACCCTGAACTGGATACATTTGGATACAATAAAAAAAAACTAGATGTAAACAAGTGTTCTTAACGTGAGGCATTTTAGCTCCCCGAGCGAATTGCGCAGCTATTGCTCGCAGCTTTAAACTCGGGACGCTAAAATGCCTCACGTTAAGAACACAATATTTACATCTACTAATTTTTGTTTACACCTTGTATTTCGCAGTGTAGTCCTAGCTTACAAAAAAAAGTAGCACTAATTCTCTCGTGTTTCTGACGGCTCTGCCAGTCACCGTCATCAGTGGCCTGGGTTATTTGGACTGCTAAATGGTCATGGTTTGGAGCGAGAGGACTGTCACTGCAAACAACAGCCCAATTACCCATCACCATGAAATTAAACCATTATCTTCCTTGTCGGAACAGACTTAATTCTAGATCTGGACTACGATTGCCTAAATTCTCCTGTTTTTTTGACTGAGTGGATACTAGATAGATTAATGCTATCGATTTTTCACAGAAGACAACACTAAATAAACAAAATAGTGTTGTCTGATCAAAACAGTTTTTTCAACAAACAATGTTGTTTAGTCTGTCGCTCTCAAATTCAGATTTACGACTCTTATAAAAGTAAGATCACCCAATTTAATATAACACATTGTTATTTTTGTTAAAAAAGTAGTTTTTTAAGATCTAACGATGTTATTGTCATTGAAGCGGCTCGAGTAATCGGTTGCATAATAATGTAAAAATACAAAATAGTGGCCATTTTGTAAAGTTGATGTTTATTTTTCATTATTTGGACGTTTATGTGTTCGATAAAAGATATGTTGAGATCCTATGATTTATAGCAGTGATAGCCTAGTGGTGTGACCGTCGGACTGCCAAGTCATAAATCTAGAGTTCGAATCCAAGGCACGCACCTCTAATTTTTCGGATTCATGAGCATATTGTATAATTATCACTTGTTTAAAAATGGTGAAGAAAAACATCGATGCTTGAGAGATATTTCTCGACGGCATGTGAAGCCAAGACAGAGGCCCATGGGCGGCATAAAGTCTGACACCAGGTTAGTCACTAACCAAAAGAAGAAACAGATTGTACGATTATTCCCACGTGTGTGGAAACCGTTTATGAACGTATTCACTAGCATAAAGTAAGAGAGTTATAGAGCGATTCGCTGGCTCGGCCCGCAGAAATAGATACAACGAAATCTAGCTTGAAAATTTTTTTCACGACTTGTATTGATATGGAGATTGTGAATCTCTCCAATACAATTTCACTAAAATAGGTACATATTAATGAACTCACGCAGCCGATTTCGGTAACAGCGTCATTCTAGGTATGTAGATCGTGTTATAATGAAGCGGACACGATTTTAAACTTGAAATAAATTGTTCGCTAACCTTCCATGCAGGAGGATCTGAGTTGAACCCACTCTACACCTTTGGTGTGTGTAGTCCGCCAACCCGCACTAAGCGATTGTGGTGGACTAAGGCCTTCATTCTGAGAAAAGGCCCAGCAATGGGACAGTAAGAGACGAATTATGTACCTATGTATGTTATTTTATGTAGGACAATTAGGTGATTTCGGGACCTTTTTGGCGTCTTGACTTTGAGTGGTACCTTCGGCTAAGTGATCTCAAATTGTTAGGTAACTAAGTAATTAAACCTTGCTAGAAATATCAACACTGTTTGCCTGGAGCACAAAACAGATAGGTACAGAAGAAAATCTACATACAAGTGCGCTCAAGCAACGCACACATAGACACTGCCCACGGACACGATATCTCGGACCGTTTGGGACTAGAGTGCGAGTGAGTGCGAACGCGAGTACCATGCGCTTGAGAGAGATAGATATATAGATAGAGCGACCGCCGCGCGTAGGTATGAAAAGTGAAGTACATAGGTACATGTGATTGACTTCTGTACCAATCTGTTTTGTGCCTGGAGTTTGAAGACAAGTCAGATTTAGAGCCCGCGTTGGCGTAAAAATTCATAAAATATATTACATTAAATTTTTTCACCAAGTACCTACTTCATCAAAATCAGTTCGACATTGAACTTTTCTGGAAGCTTTTATGAAATATTGCATGAAATAAGGAAGTACGGAGTACTTGCGCTTGCGCAACGGAGTAAACAACATTTTTCGTAGTAGAGATATAAAGTACCATGTTCAATATATAACACATAACATAACATCACGCCTGTGTTCCCCGAAGGTTTAGGCAGAGGTGTATAGCAACACCCTCATTTCACCATAATGTTGAAGTCCCATGTAATAAGGGGCGAGCCTATTACCATCAACTGGGCACAAATTAAAACTCCGGGCTGCTACTGAGGGATTCCACATGAAAAAACCCAATAACACTTTGCTCGACCTGCGGCTCGAACCCAGGAGTTCACGATCAGCGTGTTTGCCTCCACTAGACCATCAGCGAATCAATAAGAATCCGTACGGAACCCAACTTCATGCCTGTCCAATACGTACTTGGCAAGTTTTCCTTTTACTTCCTATCATGGAAGTACCCTCACAGAATTACGTCCATTTCAGCAAGTGCGGTCATTTGGCGCGGTCACCAGACATCGCAGTTTATTTACCGGAAGCTTGTAAATAAGGAGGCGTTTGCCTTCGCCGAGCAGCTTCGAGGGTTGGCAGACAGCCAGCTAGTATGTAGTTCTCAGAACGTTACGATGACGGTGGAGATGGGTATAGGGTCGGTTATCACGGGAAATGGATTGATAATTATATACAATTGGGTTTATCACTGTGGTCTTCTTCTTCTTTTCGTGTGGTTAGTGACTAACCTGGTGTCCATTTATGCCGCTCATGGACCTCTGACTTGGCTTTACATGCCGTCGAATAATATCTCTCAGGTATGTCGGTTTCTTCACGATGTTTTCCTTCGCCGTTTTTAAGCAAGCGATATATATACAATACTGAAAAGTCAGAGGTGCGTGTCTTGGGTTAGAACTCGAGACCTATGACTTGGCAGTCCGAAGGTCACACCAGTAGGCTATCACCGCTGTCATTGGGAGCACAGGACGAATATATTTACTTTTTAAACGGTTTTTCGTTACTCTAGTGGTTGCAAGCGTGACTGCTGAGCATAGGGTCCTGGGTTCGATCCCCAGGTCGGGCAAAGTGATATTGGGTTTTTCCATTAGGAATTTCTCAGCAGCAGCCCGGAGTCTGGATTTGTGCCCGGTTGATGGCAATAGGCACGCCCCCTATTACATGGGACGTAAACATAACTGGCGAAACGAGGGTGTTATTAAGACACCTCTGCCGTACCCTTCTGGGAATACAAGGCGTGATGTTATGTTATGTTATGTATTTAAGCTTAAACTGTACTAGTACTGCGAGATTATTGGCAGACCGTTCCTTAGTTTGAGTTTCAATATTACCAAGAAGAGATTATTGTACATAAGTTTTGAGTACATCGTCAATAATTAAGAAATACGAGATCATCCTGTCCAACGACTCTCATTTTCAGTGACGACCTTTAAATAGCTGAGTAACCAAATAAAAACACAACAAAATAAACAACTTACAAATTACATTCCCAAAAAATAAACAAAAAAGTAAGGAACACATTTTTTTTACACAAATTATCAGTAATCGACAACCCTGAGCCAACTCTTTCAGTTTTTCTGACCTCTTTTTCTTTTATTCGCCACTGCGCAATATCTGACTGAGACAGAAGATACGACGAAATTATCACTATCTTGTATTATAAATAGTACAGAAGCGAGGGCGTGTCGGCTGTCTATCATTGCAATGGTGTGGTTTTGGCACGGGACCGTGTTTCGTCACAGACATTTATATTGGCTGAGTATCTGAGGAACATGATTAATCGATCATCGAGAAAGTACGAGAGCCGGAGAATCTGTTGAAGTTAAGACAAGTTCATTTTCCTCACAATGAAGAAGTATACTTCCTGACCAAGAGGGGTCGTGGCTTATTACCAACCGCGCGGATCATACGATTTGCGAGGTTCAGCTGCGTTTGCCGCGGTCAGTCTGTGAATGGGTGACCGTTCGTTACACATCAAGACCCCTCCGTGCCTCGGAGAGCACGTTAAACAGTCAGTCCCGGGTGTCATACGAATACCTATGACAGTCGTTACGGGAAGTCAAAGCCCGAAAGCCGGACAACCGGTCTAACCTTAGGATATCGGCATTACCCAGTAACTGGGTAGCGGAGGTCTGATGGCACTCGCTCCGTGTAAAATACTGGTATTCAGCGGCATCCGATTGGACTGGAAGCTGACCCTAACATAGTTGAAAAAAGGCTAGGCAGAATGAACTTGCAGACTCGAGACCTCTCATGTGGGTAGTACGGCTCAATGTGGAGCCCTTACCGGGACGAGGCTTGCCCACTTGTGGCGGGCTGGTGTTCTATCTTTAAACGGTGGTTTAACTAGAGAATTAAAGTTGTTGAACATCAGCCTTGGAGAAAGAAAAGCTGATAATGATGCTTACATTTACATATGATGCACAATTGCACATCTAGCTGTGCGTGTACGCATGCGTACGTGTGTATGTGTGTGTGTGTGCGCGTAGGAAGGATGTTTGTCAGCTAACGTCACGTTGGCACGACACACTGACATTTAGTTCCATCTCATTGTTATTTACTGAGGATGCCATTGTATTGCATTCAATGCACTTCACTTAAGGTCATGTAACAATTTAGAAGTGTGAAATAACTTGCGCTGTGTTTTTGCATTTGTAGGTACGTCTTCTACCTGACCTGTGGTAATGGCGATACCATGAAACATAAAATATGCACACATACTCGACTTAGAACAAATATTTGTAGTCATTGTTGGTTGTGATGCGGGAATCTAGCTTGAAGCCTTATCTCTTCTTATAGGCCCATTGTTAAATGATAAATTATTTTTCTTCTTGTAGATGGTCTTGCGGACCGTTTCTACGTAACCGGGCAGTTATTGGCGAGACCTGAAGGGTCTCCAACCAATGGGGACGAGAGTAAAATACTTAACCTAAGCTAACTACTATTACTTACTACTAACATCATGACTAGCTAGCAACAACAGCACTAAGGGCGACCCCTAATGGGACTCGGACCTCGGCTTAGGGCGTTGCATGCGAGAGGACTGGGAGGGAGACAGCTTGATGAGGGCTGAATTAACGGTCGGAGTCAGAAAACGTTGGATCATGGAAAAGGCAGCTAACACTGCTCGATTCTAATGTATGCTGTTCGATAATAATAAATTAATAATTAACAATTCGTCTCAAGCTGAAACCTTGAGCTTATAGAAAGAGAGGCAAGACAGAATCTGCAGATAATCCAATATTAAATTTAAATATGATGTCAATAAACATTGTCTGCATCGCATAGACAAAATATTTACTATTGACGGGCCAACAAGTTTTTGCTGAGTTTACGATCGTTCATGGAAGTTAGTGTTTTTCCTTATTTACAAAACAATGTTGACCTCCTTTAATCTCGGCGATTTTATGATTTTTCTTACTATACACTTCTTAAAAAAGATGTAAAGTCTTCGATCAACAACTACCTATTTTCAAAATAAAATAAGGCAATGACTTTACGTAAAGCGACCGCCACGTCAAACGCGGAGACATCCCATTTAGCGCACCAATTTGAATAACACCAATAGTTAAGTAACAGCAATAGGAAAAATATTGGTGTGATTCGAATTGGTGCTATTCGAGTTTGTGACACACGAAATGGTGCTATTCGAATTGGTACTATCGAATGGTTGCTATTCGAATTGAGCAATTCGACCTGGTGTTATAAGAATTGGTGCTATTGCAGTTGATGTTATTCGAATTGCGCTATTCGATTGGTGTTATAAGAATGGGAGCTATTTGAATTGGTTCTATTCGAATTGGTGTTATAATAACGGGTGTTATTCGAAATGGTGTTATTCTAATTGGTGCTATTCGAATTGCTGTTATACGAATTGGTGCTATTTGAATTGGTGCGCTAAATAGAATGCATCTAAAAGCAGGACGCGAGCGGGCTTGTCGTTGGCATGCCCTCATGAAGGTGAGGTTGTCGTCCGGAGCCTGTTGTGTGTTTTAACCTTACACAATACACAACACATCGTGTATTGTAGCATGGAAGATTGTTGTTGTTTATGTTTACGTTTCTCTGTTCATCTGTTGTATGATTGATGTTTATTTTATAAATACATAAACAGCATTGTTTCTACATTGTTATGGAGTTCTTCAAACTGTTATGCGTCAACCACAGAAATATAAATATTAGTTTTTTTAGATTTCTGTGGCATCAACACATAGTTTACTACTATACTACGGCCATATTCTGTTTCAGAATGTTTTCCATGTGTGTGTTACAACATTTATAAACAAAACAAAACAATTTTGATGACTTTCGAATCTCATACCACGGAGTTTAAAATTAACTCTTAATTACCAGTTAGCAGTGATAGCCTAGTGGTGTGACCGTCGGATTACCAAGTCATAGGTCTCGAGTTCGAACCCAAGGCACGCACCTCTGACTTTTCAGATTCATGTGCGTATTGTATAATTATCACTTGCTTAAAAACGGTGAAGAAAAACATCGCGAGGAAACCTGTCTGAGATATATTTTTCGACGGCATGTGAAGCCTAGTCAGAGGCCCATGGGCGGCATGAACTCTGACACTAGGTTAGTCACTAACCACATGACAAGAAGAAGGAGAATTACCAGTTGCAAATTTTGGGGTGCAAAGAGATTCCACGAGTGACGATACTCTGTCACACCCAGGGTAATCAGCCCCGCTTCTAATATTGCTGACTAGCTAGTTTTTCACAGCGGCATGAGGTATTCTCGTCTAACTCATGCCAACACACAAAAAATAGTCGCTGACATGTTGTATGCCAAATATTCCCATTTACAAATAACATAATTAACGCACATCCTGAAAATAGTTTGTTCAGAATCGTTTACTGAATCGATTTCTATCATTTTTTAATATAGGTAATTTTCTATCCCAAAAATAATTAAAACTACGGAAATTAGTCACATTACCCCTGTACAGCCAAAAGAAACTGAAATGAACCGTAAATCAAGGCAAAAAGACTTTTAAAAGTGTATTTTTATTTGTATTAATAGGTACAAATTCCATCATTCAATACAAAATAAAGAAAAATAAACCTTATTTCAAAAACATTAATTTAGTAAATAACAATGCATATACATGTTAAACTACAATTTCACTGTATGTATTATGATTATAACATAATGTTTGAGGGTGTTTGAGGGTGTGCGTCACATGTTATATATCCCATATATTTTAATATTATATCCTTTGCTACCTACTCAGGCTATCGCAGTCAACGTTGCACAAAGGAACACAAAATTCAACTAAATACCTACATTTCTTTAATCAAGGTCAAACCACTCAGTGATAACATAACAACGAAAACTCTAGAGACGATAATAGCAGTCGCCAAACCAGTTTATTGAAACACTGATAAGTTCACATAGCAACATTATTGTTGTTTAACATTTATGGACATGGACTTAATAAAATAACAGACAATGATAATTATAATATTTGTCTTTTTGATATGGGTGCGGTCATTATTGTATATATTAACAAAACGGTCCCCCCAGAGATTCTAAGAAAAATGTCGACTGATTCAACCAACCAACCAACGTATTAAACATAACATAACTAGCCCATTACAGTCCCACTGCTGGGCACGGGCCTCTTCTCTGAATGAGAAGGATTTAGGCCTTAGTCCACCATGTTGGCCCGGTGCGGGTTGGCAGACTACACACACTATCGAGAACTTTATGGAGCCCTCTCAGGTGTGCAGGTTTCCTCACGATGTATTTGTATATATAATTATTGTTGTTGAGAGAATGAGTGAACGGCGATTAACAAAATAAATTTATAAGGCGGATGTTAATGGGAACGCCGGTAGAGGACGTCCTAGAAGGACATACATCGATGTTATTGGTGATGTTCTTCACAAAGGTCAGGTGCGTAGTACTCTCAACCGGCGTGCGTGTATGACAAGATGTATGAATGTGGATGAAGCGAAAGGGGTATGTAAGAGTCGTAGCATGTGGCGTTCTATAGTTTCTGCCTACCCCCATGGGAAAAAGGCGTGAGTTTATGTATGTATGTATGTATGTATATATTATACGTATTAAACATATTATTTGTATTTTATTTTTATAACATAAGATAACACCACGCCTGTATTCCCCGAAGGGTTGGGCAGAGGTGTATAGTAACACCCTCATTTCGCCGTTATGTTTAAGTCCCATGTAATAAGGGGCGAGCCTATTGCCATCAACCGGGCACAAATGCAAACTCCGGGCTGCTACTGTAGAATTCCACACGGAAAAACCCAATAACACTGCCCGACCTGGGGATCGAACAATCAAATCGCAATCGCGCTTGCCACCACTAACTAGACCAACGAAGCAGTCTATTTAATTAACCGACTTCCAAAAAAAGGAGGAGATTCTAAATTCGGCTGTTTTTTTATGTTTGTTATCACCTCATTTATAAACCGATTTGAAACAGTCTTTTTTGTTTGAAAGAGTGTTTTTTCGAAATGGTCTCATTTAAATTTGGTGAACATCTGGTGAAGAACTTCGGAGATAGACAATGGAACTCCTCAATGACGAACAGTACGCATAAGTGATGATGTCATTATGTTACGAGCAGCGTCTTTAGTAGGTCCAATCATGTTATAAAGCCACTAAAATAAAAAAAAATAAAAAACATTTAAACAAAATTAAAACCGACTTCAATAAACCGAAAAGAAAGAATACAATTATTACCATAAAATTATTATAAAATTAACAGTTTCAGAAGTCGGTGCTAATCCACGCTGAACCACCAAATTGAAAGCAATGTTATGTTAAAATGTTTTTTTTAATTTTATTTAAATGGTAACTGTAACCTAAATACACCTACAACACCAAGAGAATTGCTGATGCATTGCCAACCTTAGAGACAAAGTTGAACAGTTTCATGTGCCTGTAATTGCTTTGACAACCATACCCTTCAAACTGGAACACGGTAATGCTGCTTGGCTGCAGTAATGTGCTGTGGTAGTATTTCCCCGGAAGAATTCTTTCACTGGGAGTTCTACCACTACTACATACGCTGCTATCAGTAGACCAATACCATTTACTATTCATAGACTAAAGTTTCTTTACATGCACCATTATGGAGAAGGAGTGATCATAAAAATGATCACAGTTCAGTCAGCTTCCAGTCTAACTAGATGCGGCTGAATATCAGTAGGTATTTTACACGGAGCGACTGCCATCAGACCTTCGCAACCCAGTTACAGGGCAATGCCGATATCCTGAGACTAGACCGGTTCACCTCGGTCTAGTGGTGGCAAGTGCGAATGCAGATCGTGAGGTCCTGGGTTCGATCCCTAGGGTCAGGCAAACTGTTATTGGATTTTCCGTGTAGAATACGCTCGCCCCCTATTACATGGGACATAAACATAACGGCGAAATAAGGGTGTTACCACAAAATAGATAGGTACAGGAAGTCAATCTACATACAAGTGCGCTCGAGCAACGCACACAAAGACATTGCTCACGGACACGATATCTCGGACCGTTTGGGACCAGAGTGCGAAAGAGTGCGAGTTTGAGTGCCATGCGCTTGAGAGAGATAGATATATAGATTGAGCGACCGCCGAGCGTACGTATGAAAAGTGAAGTACATACATGTGATACTTCTATACCTATCTGTTTTGTGGTGTTACTATGCACCTCTGCCCAACCCTTCGGGAAATATAGGCGTGATGTCATGAAGACCAGTTGTTAGAACAATTAAAAAATTATCACCATTCAAAAGAAAATTTATTTCTCTTTTCACTTCGTTATAGAACACTCAGTTACAACAAATACCTACTATAATGATTAGTTTTTCTTGTTTTAAATCCTTACAAAAGCCTTTATGTATTTAATGATTTCTAGTTATGTCACCACTTTGTTTATGTAATGTTTGTTTACTGCAACTGTTACGTATTCATAAGACCTTGACTCTGTAAGTTTTAAATGTCGTAACACTCTTTCCTCATCGGTGAAGACAGAAAATTCAGACGCCACGTAATTTTGACATGAAACTCCTTTTGCTTCTTTCACACTCATGCATCTTTTCATGCACAATGGACAAAAGTCCAAACTGGTTGAATTATCTGTAGCCAAAGGTACCACTCAAAGCCTTATGGTAAGAAGGCAAAAAGGTCCCGATTTGGAACAAATATCTGTAGGTCAAATTTAGTTGAACAATTTTCCTACATAAAAAACAAACATACCTACATACCTACTCAGCTCATTACTGTCCCACCGCTGGGCACGGGCCTCTTCTTAGAATGGGAAGACTACACACACCATTGAAAACTATTTGGTGTCCTCCCAGGTGTGCAGGTTTCCTCACGATGTTTTCCTTCACCGCTAATGCAAGTGATAATCAAATACAAATTGTAATTTGTTGGATACGGGAATGGTCCACGACCCACCAGAATAGAAAGCCTGAGCTCATGCAGCCACTGCACCACCAAGTAGTTCTTCTTCTGTCATGTCGGCAAGAATTATACGAGAATAACTCATGCCGTGGTAAAAAGATTTGTCAGTCAGCCACACTACTAATAGTGGGGCTGACTGCCCAGGGTGCGCTGGACGTACATAAAGTAGGTATCGTCCTTCGTGAAGACTCTTTTCCTCCTCCTCGCGTCGTGTTCCTCATTATTGAGGGTCATGATTCCCCCATAGAACCATTTTTTCTCTGACAACCTTGCGCCACCTATGCCTGTCTTTGGTGATGTGGAATGCCTCGTGGAGTTTGGTGTCTAGATCTTTGCGGATCTGGTCAGACTATCTGATAGGGTTTCGACCTCTGGAATGTTTGCCGTCGATTTTGCCAGTTACCATTAGTTGTTCGAGGTTATGGCAATCTTTCCTGGCAATGTGACCAAAGAACACCAATATCCTACGGAGACAGATGGTAGACAGGTGTTGGTAGATGGTAGGCTCTTTTACTGCACCCCAAAGTCAAGTCGAGTCAAGCCAAGCCGTTATGTCGTCCATATTGTATGAAGATCTAAACACATTTGTTGTTTAAACAAAAACATAGAATGAATCATCTGTTTAACATTCTGCACGCGTCAATGTCGATTGAGGAAAAGGGTCATGATTGTACTAAACGATTAGCCAATGGATTTGTATTCGGCCTGTACATGCTCAATACAATTCAACCTTTAATGTTCTATTTTTGATGCCGTGTTTTAGCCTTAATTGTTATTTTATCTACATGTTAAATATTGTTATGAATTCTGTTTCCTGCAAATAAGCACTCCTGCTGCTTGTGGCACAGGTTTATCCTAGTACAGCCACCTAACATTGTAATACCTATATTATTCCTACGATTTATATTGCATTTTACATTACATTGTAGGTACGTTATTTGTATCACTTTTCACTTGTACAGTAGGGGAATAAATAAGTTCGTCATTTTTCAAATTCATTCCTTTCCCACGTCGCGGGCACATGTTACCTTTTCAAACTTTTGAACGGAACAGACCAATGCATGGAGAATTATGTTTAATTATTTGGTAGCAAAGATCAAAATTGCCTTTTGCCTCCATAGACGTAGTAGTGCCATATAATGACTTTGATTTGATTTAAGGAGTTTTGTTGTAAAAACCATGACATCAAATAAATTGACATTGCTAGTGGTTGTCATCATGTCACCATTATAATTTTTAATATCCTGTCAAAAATACTTGTATTATCATTTCTATAATGTTGGCAATACGTAGTCGGTAAAATAGGTTGTTTCTTGCACTGTGCAAGCTAAAATAGACCTTAAAGTTTATACAATTTTCGCTCCGCGACTGTACAAATTCCCGCGCGGTGGAAGCCTAATAGTTTATGAATAGTTGTCAGGTCGCGAACACTAATCATTTCAAAATGCGGCATGAAGGGTGATCCCAAAACGCCGTGGCCCTTTGGAGAATTTCTACTCTTTTATGGAATGAGACACCAACCTTTTCTTTGCTTTCATCTTCAATCGAAATACACTCTCGGACTGTCTCCGGTGAGTGCAGAGGAATGTTTTATAATCTTACCAAATTGTTATTTCTTGACTATGGATTTCTCAACCTTTGTGTAGATCTTCAAATTATCCTTATTTATACCCAAATTAAAATTAATCAACATAAATGCAGTTCTGACCTCCATTATCTACCAAAGCACATATAATAGACTCTATTTTCGCAACAGTATTTCCCGCTAGACTCAATAATAAACACGTCGATCCGACAAAAACAATGACAAAGCCACTTATATATTCAAAGTCATTTGGAACAAGCATCTAAACAGATAACTGCTGAATGTTAATTGTGTCCTGTTATATAATTTATGGAACAAGAATTCTTGATATACCAGAAGGTTCACTTGCATGCAATGGTTGGTACAAAGGTCAAATATAAGAGAACATAGTTGTCTTATTATTATTTAGATTTTCGTTATCACCGTGAACAGGCAAGTAGGTGAAGCTAGGATCTTGATTTTGAAGGGAGTTCACAGATAGTTTGGGTTGATTTCGAAGGACCTTAATATGGTAACTACCTTAATATAGGATTCGAACATAGATTTTTGGTTAGGAGTTAGGATTTCGAATCTCGTGATCGGCGCTTTCTACAAACATAACTTCAATGCAATACAGGCATAAGCGTCAGTTGTTGGTGACCAAGATGATCTTTAGGCCACTGAAGTAAGTCTCGATCTAGCTGTCTGGCAATTCAGGAGTAGGGTTGTAATATGACAATGAATGGTTTTGCCGCTATTTAGGTGGTCTAACCTCGTCTAGTAGTGACAGGGTGTGACGTATGAGGAAGCTGAATACTCTTCTCAGCCTCATAGAATTATGGAAGCAGTGTCCACAACAGTGCCTTTTCAGCCGGTCACGCAAGACTGGGAAGGGGAACACACTTGATAAAAAGACGGAGTGGCGATCCTTCCATGATTCATGATCCACCGTGCTCACCCACCGCCGCGGAGCGGGTCGTCTCTTCAAACTCCGGAGTTACACCGTTAATTCAGCCCTCATCAATATGTCTCCCTCCCAGTCCTCCCGCCAGCAACGCCCTAAGCCGAGGTCCGAGTCCCATTAGGGGTCGCCCTTAGTGCTGTTGTTGCTAGTAGTCATGATGTTAGAGTAGTAGTTAGCTTAGGTCAAGTATTTTACTTTGTTGTCCCCATTGGCTGGAGACCCTTCAGGTCTCGCCAATAACTGCCTAGTTACGTAGAAACGGTTAGCTAGGACCCATCTACAAGCAATCCAATAGCAAAAAAAAACATCCTTCCATGATCCTGGATAACCCTTGGCCTTTTTTATGGATATAACTAAACCTCCGGCCAAAGGCGTCTAAAACGCGAAACTAGCCGTGAATCGCGAACTTCATTTGACACTAGACGCGTGCGTCCCGCTCTGCTAACGCGGTCGTTCCGCGTTGAGGTCGCGTAGGTGTGCATGGCGCCATAAGATATCATAGGTAGCGTCTGCCGCGCGGCTGACGCTACCGCTTTGCAGTCGCTATGGTCCCGTAGGTTTGACCGGAACTTTAACCTTCTGCACCTACTTGTATAAGTTATATTGTGTGGTAGATCACATCTATGGTGAAAACCCGGTCCAAAGCACAGACGGCGTGGAATCCGGAGTTATTTGCATTGTGAGTCAAGTTTCCTTCCTTATAAGTCATTTAGCTGATAATTGATTAAGTTAAGACGTGGTTTGTTGTATACTGGTGGAAGTTTCCGTGAATGTTGGGAGGAAGGAAAACTTTGTCTTGCTTTGTTCTTACTTTAATAATATTTGAGGAAAACGGAAGAGGCCTGGCTGTTGTGGTTAATGATGTTTATTTAATACAACATGTCAGCTCGTATACGCTCCTCGTTATTATTATCCTTTTTATATTCTTCTCTAATCTGGCGTTAACTTCCTCGTTGGTCTTCTGGTGGCAAGCGCGACTGCTAATAGTGAGGTCCTGGTTTCGATCCCCAGGTCGAGCATTGTGTTGGGGTTTTCCGTACGGAATTCCTCAGTAGCAGCCCGGAGTTTGGATTTGTGCCCAGTTGATGGCAATAGACTCGCCCCCTGTTACAGGGTTCTTAAACATAACAGCGAAATGAGGGTGTTACTGTACACCTCTTTTTTTTTAATAAAACGTTGCCCCACACTAGGATTTCTCCTGTATCGTGGGTGCGTTTACAGACACAAATCTTCACACGTACAAACATCCAGATCCGGAACAACTATCTGTAGGAAATACAAATATTTGTTCCGTGCGGGAATCGAACCCAGGACCCGTAGCGCAGAAGCCGATCGCTCAGCCACTGCACCAAATGTCTCGTCAAACTTCTGCCTAACTCTTTGAGGAATGTAGGCGTGACGTTATGTTATTTATGTAATATTTTTCACTACATCATGATAAAGAAATTCAAAAAAATAAAGATGTAGGTTGTAGATCAGCACACTTTCCCAAAAAAAAACTTTCCACGATAAGTGAACAGATCATTTAACAAATATGTAAGTACTCCGATAGCATACATTCGATATTTCCGATGCATCATGTCATGCATGCGTTTATCTGTCACTAAATCGTTCATATCGGGGATCCGATCGGCTCGATCACTACAAAAACACGTGTTACTCTGATGATAATCTACGTATTTTAGTACAAAACAACAATATTTTTTATTGATTGCATCACTATCAAGACAATTTGTCGTTCACACCAGGATACCTTCAATTATCACTTTGTGAGAAAAAAACAATTGTACTCAAGCTTTGCCCGCGGTTTTGCTCTGGATAATGTTTTACCTTTCAACCAAGCAAAGCAGCATAATGTAGTCTACTGGATATCGACGCTCGGCAGTGAATACCTCGTAAATAAAATTTTCATCAAAAGCGTTTTATTTGTTCTTTAGATTGGTAAACTCATCATACACTCAATTCAAATACTTCTTAGGCATCTATGACGTACAATGACAAACTTGTATTAACATTTGATCGGCCATTTTTTTGCAGGAGACAGTTATTTCTATCTCTTTTAAAAATGTGTATTTTACACATACATGGTTTTCACTGCCGACCGACGATATAAGCATCTCCCAAGTCAAGCGAAACGCGAGGTTGTCCGGTTTCCACCTTCTTACTTATGCATATCTGCGGCCAACAGCTTAAATTATTGGAATTGAGATTGTTATAGGCTTAAACCAACAGCTTAGCGAGCTGTATGAGAATAACTCATGACGTAGTAAAAATATTTGCCAAGAAGGTTTGTCGCAGAACTGACTGCCTAGGGTGCACCGGGTGGACCCGCCGCCCGACCAGTAACAGCCCCGAGAAGGCGGCACGCTGTGTTCCGTGCGCGCTTCTCAGGAGAACGTGGGGCAAGGCCCCACAGAGGAGAGGTCCGCCATGGGTTGGCGGACCGGGACCTGCCGGGGTTGCGGTGCATGCTTTTGCGAATCCCCCGACCCTGGCCGAACGGTCAGGAGAAGGAACACCGTTGGTTTTTAGCCGGTAAGAGTCCGGCAGACCCCCTCGCCTTCCCCGGGCGAGGGACATCCATGAAGATTTTCCAACAAGAAAAAAAAAATGGGTGCACCGGGTATCGTCACTCGTAGAGACTCTTTACCACTAGACCAGACCTTGTACCCGAATTTGCAACTACTTGTAGCTTTGGTAAGAGTTTAATCTATCATTTAATTTTATAGAATGTAGGGTTTATGTCGTAGGTCCACCGATCCCAGTTGGTACAGTACACTTTCTTTCTGCTTAGCCTTTTCCCAACTATGTTAGAGTCAGCTTCCAGTCTAACTAGATGCGGTTGAATACCAGTATTTTACACGGAGCGACTGCCATCAGACCTCCGTAACCCAGTTACTGGGCAAGGCCGATGTCCTAAGGTTATAGACCAGGGGGGCGATCGCGCTAAAAAATACCAACCGAATTAAAACTGAACCATAACCAAAACACGACTTTAAGTACTTTTCGTATCGCGCTAATGCGTTGACAGATGGTTGAACCGAAGTTCGACTAGAACAGACCGCTTTATAAAAGGTTGTGTTAAAGTTACTGCGGAGCAACTTTTTCAGGATTGTTTTAATGTTTTTGTGATAAAAAGTAGGTGAAATTCGTAAAAATGATGTATCTAGACTTCATGGAAACGGCCTACGAGTGTGATGTGGCCATTGCGCGAGCCCAATCAAAAAAAGAGAACCTGAGAGTAAGAATGCAAAGTGGAGCTTTCAAGTTAAGTGAAAGGCAGTTCATCAAGAGATATCGACTGTCCAAGGAGTTAGCTCGTGGGCTTATTACCGAGTTAACCCCTCATTTGCCACCAACATTGCGTTCGGATGCTTTAGATGTGAGCACAAAGGTTAGTAACAAAAATGCAAAGTATTAGAAATGTATTACATCATCACATCAATGCCTGTAATAAGAACTATTGCTATATGCCATTTCCTTGCCCAAAATAGAACTAACTGAGTATTCAAATACAGACCAAAATTTTTGTTTTAGGTGCTAGTTGCTTTAGCATTTTATGCTACTGGCTCATATCAGACGACTGTGGGAGACAGCCGGAAACATTGTGTTTCCCAGTCAAGTGTCTCCAAAATTGTTAAAGAAGTGACCTTGGCACTCAACAAGCAAAGCATCATAAATAAATATGTTTCTTTTCCTTTTCAACTTCGTGATAGAGAGCAAATTAAAAGGGAGTAAGTAACGATAATTACACTCACATTTCTATCAAGATTTCATATTTTAGATTTTTATTATGGTTTAGAAATAAACAATAACACAATCATAGCATATTAGGCTTTCGATTGTGTCGCTAATAAGTTGTACTAATTATTTTCAGGTTCTTCAGAAAGTATAGATTGCCTGGGGTTGTAGCTTGTGTAGATGGCACTCATGTGGCAATTGTTACCCCTAATGTACACGAAGAGAGATATAAAAACAGAAAAGGGTATCATTCTATCAATGTTATGATTGTAGGTTACAGTGTTTTTCTATTTAGAAGATTAAAAGATTTTTTGTTATGTTTTGATTAATTACTCGACATAATTATTACTATTATGTTTCAGATGTGTGACTCAAATCTAAATATATTGTGTGTGGACGCTAGTTATCCCGGTTCCACACATGATAGTGTTGTATGGGCAAATCATTATTTAAATGCCTATTTAAGTAGGCTCCACAGGGTTGAGGGAGAAGATGTTTATCTTTTGGGTATGTATGATACTTATTAATAATAAAGAACTTTGATGAATTTCAATGATTTCTAAGAGTCTGAATATTTTACAGCAATGGAAGTTATTATTTATTCATAATGTACAATTGTTTTGCAGGAGACTCGGGATACCCTTTGAGGGCAACAATGATGATTCCCATAACAAACCCCACTCCAGGGACTCCAGAGGAGTATTATCAAAATCTACACCTGTCTGCCAGGAGTGTAGTTGAGCGTTGCATAGGAGTTTTGAAAGCTCGATTCAGGTAAATAAAGTTGTAGCAAATTTTTGTCCATTTTTAAAACAAAAATAGTGCCAAACAGTACATATATCCTTTTCTCGTTTCCACAGGTGCTTGTTGGTAGACAGGAAGATGCATTACGCGCCGCACGTAGCTGCGCTAATAACAAATGCTTGTTGTGTACTACATAACATAGCTCACAGAGCTCATGTGGCATACACTCCGCTGACGGCCGAGGAGGCGGCTCGTGAGCGCAGGCTGACGGAGGGTGCAAGCGGCGGCGCTGCGCCGCGCGCTGCAGCACGCCGCCACCTTACCGACTTGGAGTTGGGCCGCGCGCGGAGGAGCGCAATTATCCACAGATTGTGGACTAATAGGAGATAAAATAAATCAAATATAACTAAGTCAATGAGTTTTATTTATGTCCTATATATTATTTTAATCTTCTTCTCGTCTTCGTTGGGAACAAAACTGAAAAAGAAATAGGTACAGGTAAGTATACATATTTACCTAATACAAGTACATGACAGCATGTATAAATAAATTATAGGTAATCATTTTCAAATAATAATTACAGGAAAACACTGTACTCATTTAAAGAAATAATTTTTGTATAAGTATCTATATTAATTGAAATTAGCTTTACTAGTGTTTAGGTCATATTTCCTAGTTAATCTTCTTTTTTTCCTACCTAAATTGATAGAAAAGTGTAATTACCTGCTGCGTCAATCTATCTATACTTTCAGATAATAATTTAAATGACTCGGCTACAGTGTTTAAGGCTTGAGCGTTTTGTAGAGCAGCCTGGGAACTGTTCAGTGCAGCCTCTGCCCTCAGCTGCTCAACTTTCAGCACCATTAACCTCGACTGATCCAACATGCTTCTGCTGGCTGAAATATAAATAATATTTTATTAAAATTAGTATTGTGATATGAAAATTAAACTTGAGACACAGAGAAGATGGAAAAATTATGAGGTGTAATATTAGGTACGTTAACTACAGAGCATTATTACATTGTGCTTGCTGTGGAGCTTGTTCCTGTGCTGAGGCTGAGGTGTGTGTCGGTGTCCTTCGGCGCTCTGCCCTGCGACGGTTACGCGCACGAAGGACAACTCTGTCTGTTAATAAAGTACAATTCCGGTATTCGGTCAGTCGTGACCCTGCGGCGCTGCGGCTCCATTTTCTATAAAATTCAATTAATCAACTTAGAACACTCAAAAATATAAATACAAACCAGTCACAAATTTAACTGAAAACTCATTCATAATTCAATTATTTTATAAAATATTCTAAACGTAAAACGTCGTTTAAATAAATGTTCAAATATTTAATACATTAAATGTATTATTTCAAGAGAATTAAAACATAAAAACTTACCAATAATACAAAATAAAAGTATTCACAGAGTTTTTAATCTATTTAAAACACGTATTCACTCCCGAAACGTTGAAAGGACACTTACTTAAAAGCTAAATATGTAATCACTTCAAACTATAACTCGACTTTTTTCAGGCAGCACTTCAAATTCTTCGAAATTCCCACCCAAACTTCAACCAAAGTAACATAGCTACATAACTCACCCAAGTGATAACAAAACTAGAGGTGCCAACAAAGGAAACGCTGAATCGATGGTCGATTATACTTAAGATACTAGGTTTAAAATATCAATATTAGGTTACACCTCTAATGTTTTGATTATGACAATGGTTCAGTTTCAGTTCTACTTTGGTCAGCACTTAAACTTTAGCGCGATACCGAATTTCGTTTAACCGAACCAAAACCGATTTGCAATCAAAACTGAACCAAAACTAGTCTTTAGACATATGTTCATTTTACAAAATAGCGCGATCGCCCCCCAGTTGTCAGACTTTCGGGCCTCTGACTTCTCGTAACGACTGTCATAGGTATTCATATGACACCCGGGACCGACTGTTTAAAGTACTCTCCGAGGCACAGAAGGATCTTGATATGTTACGAAGGGTTACCCACCCACTGACTGACCGCGCCAAGCGCAGCTTAACCTCGCAAATTATATGAGCCACGCGGTTGAAAATGAGCCACGAGCCCCTCCAGTTGGTACGGTACACTACGTACCTATTACTTTAATGTCAACATGATTATTTTTAAACAAGAACCCCGGACAAAGTCGGACAAACTGACTCCCATCTTGCCTTTACAGTATCAAATAGGAAGTTACGATTTAAGATCTCAATGATCATGCGCAGTTTTTTGACAGAACATAAATCAGTTCGTCGGAGATCAAAGGTACCCTTGGCTGTTGGATTTACTGCTCCTGCTGAGTTCAGGCGGCTTTTGGCAACGGTCCAGGAGTGTATGTACTGTAGACATCGTGGCTACACGATGGTGTCAGGAAAGGTGGTGCCTATAAATAGGAACCTACATTTGTATGTGAAGAAGTCAGCTTGATTTTTGAGGATTCAAACGTTACGATATTATTATGGTAGTATGTTTTTGTTCTCAAACCGATAGCTATTTAAACTCATAAGCCTATGGTCATTTATTAAGTTTGATTGCTTTGTTTCAAAAATGAACATAACCTCACGCCTTATATTCCCCGGAGGGTTCAGCAGAAGTGTTTTAGTACACCCTCGTTTCGCCAGTTATGTTTAAGTTCCTGAATAGGGGGCGAGCCTATTGCCATTAATCGGACACAAATCCAGACTCCGGGCTGCTACTGAGAAATCCCTAATGGAAAAAGCCAATAACACCCTGCCCAACCTGGGGATCGAACCCAAGACCCTATGCTCAGCAGTCGAGCTTACGACCACTAGACCAACATGGCAGGGTTTCAAAAATAGATTTTAACATATTTGTTACCCAAGTAAGCAGGCACTGTTTCTCCTTACTTCGCAACCGAGCTAGGAGAACATCACTTCACACAACGATTTGTAATCTTATATCATGTTGTAATCATCTTGAAACATTAACTTTGTACTAGAAATACCTGTTTTTGGAAATAAATATAAAGGAAAATAAGTAATAAAAAAAAATCTAAATATTTGAATTAATTTTAAACTTCGTCAAACGACTTAAAAACTGCTAAATCACAGCCAGTTCTGACTCATCCAGTGTTAAATAACTATGGTTTATAAATATTATGAGGAAAAAAAATATTTCATTTTATTTATGATACACCTTATAAAATTTACGGTTTTTCTTCGTATGCGAAGATAACACACTAATCGCCGTTTATTATTCCTTTATCAGATATCAGTTTTCCTATAACTAAACCTATGTGTTAATCACTCTCAATAGCAGTGATAGCCTAGTGGTGTGACCGCCCGACTGCCAAGTCATAGGTCTCGAGTTCGAACCCAAGGCACGCACCTCTGACTTTTCGGATTCATGTACTTATTGCATAATTACCACGGTGAAGGAAGACATCGTGAGGAAACTGGCATGCCTGAGAGGTATTTCTCGACGGCATGTGTAGCCAAGTCAGAGGCCCATGGGCGGCATAAACTCTGACACCAGGTTAGTCACTAACCACACGAAAAGAAGAAGATTTTCAATAGGATAGGTACTCGTTTTGCCTAGCTGTTTCCCAATTGTTTTGGGGTCCCAGCTTCCACTCTAACCAGATGCAGCTGAATACCAGTATTTTACACGGAGCGACTGCCAACAGACATCCACAACCCATTTACTGGGCAATACCGATATCCTAAAGTTAAACCAGTTGTCAGACTTTCGGGCTTCTGACTACCCGTAACGACTGTCATAGGTATTCGTACGACACACGTAACCGATTCGATTTGAACGAATGGTCACCCATCCACGGACTGACCGCGGCAAGCGTTGCTTAACCTCGCAAATCATATGGTCTGCGCGGTAGTTAAAAATCCACGAGCGTCCAATAGGATAGATACTAAACTACTTAATTTATTGATCGAATCCAGTTCCTACTCGTATTTTTTATACATCAATGTTATTGGTGATGTTCTTCACAAAGGTCAGGTGCGTAGTACTCTCAACCGGCGTGCGTGTATGACAAGATGTATTAATGTGGATGAAGCGAAAGGTGTATGTAAGGGTCGTAGCATGTGGCGTTCTATAGTTACTGCCTACCCCCATGGGAAAAAGGCGTGAGTTTATGTATGAATGTATGTATGAGTGCTATGATTAATGTCGTAAATATTTATATCCCTGGCCACTCGAGTATCGATGGCATTCGATATCATATCAGTTTGATATCAGTGTTTTTAAGCAAAACGTTTTGCTCGAAGGACGGCGTGAATGTTTGATGTAGCGGTTACCTGTTCGTAATTAGGCCATTGGATCGGCGTAAACTGAGACCAATCCGTTTACAAAAATGTAAAACAAGACACCTGTATATAGGTATATCTGGTACGCCGTACTCTCAACCGGCGTGCGTGTATGACAAGATGTATGAATGTGATGTTTTTTTTTATTTGAAATGGGTTTGCTCTTGACTCTAGTCTAGGTCAGAGGAGACAGAGACAAAGTCTACGATGGAGTGAGCTTACCTAGAAGAAGCCTGTTAACTCTAACTTTGAAGAGATTCAGGTTGAATGCCTTCGGGAATACAGACGCAGGTAGTGAGTTCCACTCTTTTGCAGTGCGCATTATGAAGGATGTTTGGAAGCGCTTAGTGCGAATTGTAAAGTATAGATGGTAACTTGCAGTGCGTCTAGAGGTCCGATGGTAGAAAATCTAGTATTGGTGGGTAATACTAGATGGGCCGGTGGGATGAAAGAAAAGAAAGAAAGAAAATTAATTTATTCAGTCAAGAACACTGAAACTATTGTTGGTGTTGTTTTTTTTAGACCAATTTACGATCCTTTTTAGTTCTTCATTAATGGTTTTTCGAGCAACATGGTAATCTTCAGGTTTAAAAGAAAGATATATTTGTAGGTCGTTAGCATAGATATGATGTTTATATTTTTTTATAATTTTAATAATATCAGCACTATACAAAATGAACAGAGTTGGGCCCAATATCGATCCCTGTGGAACGCCCTTTAGTACGGGGGTCATGTCGGATGAAACAGTTGAGCCATTTGCATCACGAATCTCAACAAGTTGGGCGCGGTTACTAAGATAGCTGTCGAACCATTTTATTGTGGATGCATCAAATCCATAGCACGCCATCTTTGAGAGTAAAAGGGATAAATTTATAGCATCAAATGCCCTTGAGAAGTCCAACAATACTAATAGAGTACATAGACCTTCATCTTGGGCTGACAATATGTTGTCCGTTACATCCAACAGAGCTGTTGCAGTACTTCGGCCCCTCCTAAAACCTGACTGCGCTTCTGGAAGAATGTCACTTTTCTCGAGGTATTTAGACAGTTGAGCATTCACTACTTTTTCCAGTACTTTACATAAAAAGGGTAAAATGCTGATAGGTCGTAAATCTTTTATGTCTCATGGATTGTTTTTTTTTGGAATCGGACGTACTATGGCTATTTTCCAGAGATCGGGAAAAGTTTATGTTAAAATTGAATGATTAATAATTAATGGCAGTAAGCGTTTCCAAAGTTTGAGGGAGAGTAAGAAGAAACATAGTTAGAGTAATGTGATCAATAACTTCAGCATTCGACTTTATTTTAGACAAAATATTAACAACACTATTTTGATCAACAGATGAGGTTGTGGAGTTCTTGAGCACACTCTCGGAAGTACAGTCTATAGAGGACTGACAAGCAGGCAACCTTGCGGCGATTAGCCAAGCTGTGAAGCTTGGCATCCACCAGAAAAGCGAAAGAAAGAAAAAGAAGCGAAAGGAGTATTTAAGGATCGTAGCATATGGCGTTCTACAGTTTCTGCTTACTAAAAAGGCGTGAGTTTATGTATGTATGTATGTGTGTCAGGTAGGTTTCCTCAGGGAGAACGTAACGAGGCCTTCTCTACAGATTTAATTGATTGAAGTTGACATTTGCAGATATGGGACTTCCACCGCTAGAACACATTTTCTCTGGCATTCTCTCTGGATTAGAACCTATCGTACTGCGACGTGTTCTGTTCAGCTTACAAGTGCATGCTGCTGCCTAGTTCTCACATGTAAAAAGACAAAGTTGCCACTGACGATATCCATGCAAATATTGTTTTCACTCTATGAATAAACGGTGTAAATAGACCCTTAACGAAGCCGAAAGGCACTTATTCTCCACGTCATTGCGATAATTGTTTTGTTCTAGACTATGCCTGGGAACCGCCTAGTTACGGAGATATTGGAGATCAAAGTCCCAACTTTTTACAACTTTTATTTATATACTAGTTTTGAAGGTTGCAAATGTACTTGGAATACCTCCATTACTCGTTTACTACTCATTGCATCTATCAGCGCAGTGTTTTGAGTGCACCCAAACCGGGTGACTTTCACCCGTGAGTGAAATTGTTCACTCAAAAAAAAAAGTCGTTTCCCAGCGACAATTTTTGCGTAGGGTTACTTAGTTTGATGTACTGAATGCATGGTTGACGGCTCGGTGAAGGGTCTTTTTACACCTTGTATACTATGCACACTTGATCATACATAAATTCACCAAAATAGTAGTAGACTAGATAAGCTCCTTCTTGAGATCGTCCGGGGAAGTACTAGCACCATACATAATTCTACTGCCAGGCAGCATTGCTGTATTTCCGGTTTGAAGGGCTTATGAGATATCTATTTATTTATTTATTTAGGGACAACAAACAGCAGTGTAATAATAAGTAAACATAGGTTAGAACTTATAATACAACAACAACTTATAACTGCGCTTGCCGCGGTCAGTCCGTGGATGGGTGACCATTTGTTACACATCGAGACCCCTCCGTGCCTCGGAGAGCACGTTAAGCCGTCGGTCCCGGGTGTCATACGAATACCTATGACAGTCGTTACGGGTAGTCAGAAGCCTGAAAGTCTGACAAACGGTTTAACCTTAGGATATCGGCATTGCCCAGTTACTGGGTTGCGGAGGTCTGATGGCAGTCGCTCCGTGTAAAATACTGGTATTCAGCCGCATCTGGTTAGACTGGAAGCTGACCCCAAGATAATTGGGAAAAGGCTAAGAGAGAGAGGTTAGAACTTATAATAGAGGTAACAAATACGCTACTCACAACGTTATCCACATTACTAAACAGATTTACTAGTTGTTAGAAAGAACAATATAAAAATAAATCGAATAAAAGTAATATTACTTAATTGTAAGGGTTCTGATCACTTAAAACAGTAACAATTTCTTTTCTAAATATAGCCTTGCTGAAAAACATAATATCAGTTGAGCTAAACTGCCTATTGTACGCGTCAACTAATCGATGCAGCGGTGAGCGTACGCCTGAGTTGGTTCTACAAAAAGTAGTTCCAAACAAGTGTCTCGAGCGAACCTCTCGACCATGTACGGTACGAGGGATCAGGTAGCACAAACTGTTCACTAGATCAGTACAGTCGACTTTGTCTCAAGGTTGGCAGCGCATCACCACTTACCATCAGATGGGTCGTCAGCCTGTTTGCCAACCCATAAACCCAACATCGTATTGAATCAACCATAGTGTAATCCCAAGTTTATGGAATAAAACCACTCGAGTTTTATCATTATCTAGCGCGTAACAATACGCTGGTCACTCGACTGATGACAAGATAAGGATTTGATTACACGCTGAAAGCATAATATTTACTATCAAAATGTGGTTTTTCCATTGGCTGTAGAGGTCAGACGGCAAATAATTGTTTTGGGTGAAAATGAAATTCTCCATAACTGAGTACTTATTGTGGAAGTAAATATTTGAGATACGTAAATTTTGGAAAGTACGTAGGCACTTATATATCGATCCTTCTAGAAGAAAAGGACTGGTAAAGCAACAGTATAACATAAAATAAAATCACGCCTGTATTCCCCGAAGGGTTGGGCAGAGGTATATTATATAGTAACACCCTTATTTCGCCGTTATGTTAAGTCCCATGTAATAGGAGGCGAGCCTATTGCCATCAACCGGGCACAAATTCAAACTCCGGGGGGCTACTAAGGAATTCCACCGGAAAAACCCAATAACAGTTTGCCCGACCTGGGGATCGAACCCAGGACCCCACGATTAGCAGTCGCGGTTACCACCAATAGGACCAACGAGGCACTTGCAAACGAGCAACGAACCTATTACGGTCTCACTGCAGGGCATGGGCCTCCTCTCAACCCTGCCTTGTCTTCTGGCAATAGCAACAACATGAAAAAGATTCCGCTTCCTTCCTTCTGTTTCCGCAATCAATTGAAACTAATTTCCTCACAAAAATGTGCAATTGCGCAAAAAACTGTCGTTTTTTTCCACAAGCCCGCCAAATCGACCAAATTTTCCGCGCGCCAAAAAAACACTGCTAATAATCTAGAATTTTTTGGTTTACGTCCAGTCTTAAATCATGAATGCTGCAGTCAATGTCCTAATTATACACCTTGGAGATTGAGCTCATTATTTTTTATAAACAAAAATTAATTGGCAACTCCGTAAATACGCACTTTCAAGATGGCCGTCGACATCGTTTGACAGTCTCGATGTCACTTCGCGCGCACTTGAAGGTGTTGATTTTAACATCTGAAAAGGGGCTATAATACTCGTATGTATGTTAATATATGTATTTAATTGATGCTTTGATCTGTTAAAAGATAAGTGAAGATTTAAGAAGTGATGTTTTTATTAAGATTGGGTTTGGCGTCAATTTTATTCTGGAACGTTAATGCTGGTAGATGCCATCGTTTCCGGCGTTTTAAAATCAGATGAAACGCTGTTTTTATGGGTTTTGCAAAAGACAAGTAAAATATAATGAAAGTATTAAAGTACTCTGATGATTTCATCATCATATGAGCCTTTTGACGTCCACTGCCTTCCTTATAAATGGATCCAAAAAATCCACATCGAACGATTTTGCTTCCAAATATTTCTAATTCGAAAATCTTGGTTTACCTATTTCCTTCAATGCTTTCTGGTAAATTTATGGAACTTATCATATTATAGGACAAGGAACATTTGCTAATTGGTGCACTTGTTATTGCAATAGATTGGAAAAACAAAAATGATGAAGATTAATTAGTACCGGTTGACGTAGATACTTATGCAAAAAATATCGCAAGGCTAGGTCTCTTCAGAAAAATATTTTTATTCTAGATTACTAGGTGATCTACACAAAGTTCACACCTTGCTTGCTTAACTCAGTTACCATCGAATCTTTTACTCGCGTGTCGGTAACGAGAAAAACTGATGCTGTGCTGGAAAGAGCCAGTCAGTGGAGTTGCTAGCAGGACTGACTCCTTAGGGTGCGCCGGCTTCTCGCAATAACCGCCACCACCTAACTAAGACAGCTCTCTGACTGTCAAAGCAACAACTGCGTACAGTCACGGCAGCCATAACTGGCCATGGTTCGCTTAACAAACAGCTCTTTGTCATTGTAGTTACAGACAGCCCACTGTGCAGAGCATGCATGGAGGAGGACGAGACGGCAGCCCACGTGCTACTAAACTACCCTGAGGTCGCCATATACAGGGCCAAGTACTTCGGAAACCCAGGTACTCTCCGAGAGATCGTCAGCAACATCAAGAGTGTGCTGGCCTTTTTCGAGGAGTTAGGGTGGATCGAGTGACTACACTTACCACCCGTGACGCAAAATACGCGCTCAGACGTGGAGTTGCGGACACCAGCCCGTTATACCTTATAGGGTGCGCCGGACATACTCAAGCCTAGGCGTATACGGAGGTGCTGTCCGCACAAGCTACATAGTTCAGTCACAGTTCTACAATCCATACAGTTGGACAACGCCTTTGATGTCGGGCGATGTCACCGCCCGTGTGTTGTCTGCGCGGCCTACACCTCCATATCCACCTAGGTTAAGTATCGTCACACGTGGAGGCTGTCTTTACTGTTTTTCACTTGATATTAGAAATATTGTCACATTAAAATCCGGCGCCAAGCAGTTTACTGTGTTCCGTCGTGTGTATGTGAGAGCCAGAGGGGTATAGGAGAATCCCTCTTTATCTCTGTTCCTTAGATTCGTGTGCTCCATCTTAGACCCTGACTGCGCTTACCATCGGGTGAGACTACGACCAAATGCGTCCAAGTCCAAAAACAAATAAAATGATCTCCTTTTTATCTTTTCATTCTACCTTCCTAGCGGAGGCGAAGACTTCTTACCGGAATCTCCGATAAGCGAAATCTTATTATCAACTGGATCACAGAAATCCAAATGACTGGATCTTTTGCATTGACATTGATAAGATTAACGATCCCATATCGGTTATCATACCCGATATGTGAACTAACAGATCTTAACGTAAGTACACAAAATTTTGATAAAATAAATAAAGTGTCGTTCTGCCTAGCCTTTTCCCAACAGGTTCGGGTCAGCTTCCAGTCTAACCAGATGCGGCTGAATACCAGTATTTTACACGGTGTGACTGCCATCAGACATCCGCAATCCAGGTACAGGACAATGCCGATATCCTAAGGTAGAACCGGTTGTCAGACTTTCGGGCTTCTGACTTCCCGTAACGACTGCCATAGGTATTCGTATGACACCCGAGACCGACTGTTTAACGTGCTCTCCGAGGCACGAAGGGGTCCCGATGTGTATCGAACCGCCACCCATCCACAGACTGACCGCGGCAAGTGCAGCTTAACTTCGCTGATCGTATGATCCGCGCGGTTGGTAACTAGCCCCTCAAAATAAATAAAATGTAGCGTCCTTGAATTAATATTTTGACCTTTAAATATATTTGATGGTACAGCAAAATTTATTTCTCAACCTTTTGGGAGTAGCACTCTAAAAGTAAATAAATAAATGTATATTACGAGGTAACATTTACAAGATTGACATCTTAAACAAAACAAGAAGGCAGTTAGACATTGGGGTCTTAAAATACCCCGCGAGGCGAGACGGCGCGGCGGCCGCGTGACCTTTTAAATAGATTTTTTTAGACTCTGTGACGCAAATCAACATTTATTCCTGAACTAATATATCAGTTGTCTATTCTAAAATCGTAACGAGGACGCTTGGTGACAATCATCAAGCTTGTTACGTGAAAGTAATTTTACATTTACAAAATCATACTGAACAGGCAGCCAGCATTTTAACTGCAAAAGTATACACAGCAGTAACTGCATCTATGTCATAACTGGACAGTAAATGCACGTAAACTAATTAATTATGCAGTCCGTCTATACAGGCTGTAAACGAAATCATGTAATTCCTTCAAACCTCGTGATTTACTGCTGACATAGATTAACCCTGTACGGGATACATTTGGATTCAACAAAAACAAAATTACAAGAAGTTAACATGTGTTGTTAACGTGAGGCATTTTAGCGCAACGAGTTAAATGACCGCGCGGCGAGTGATAACCGCGCAATTCGCTCGGGGCGCTAAAGTGCCTCACGTTAAGAACACATGATTACTTCTTGTTCTTTTTTTTTACTGAATCCAAATGTGTCCCTTGCAGTGTTAATCTATGTCAGCAGTACATCACGAGGTTTGAGGGAATTACATGATTTCGTTTACACCCTAGAGGGTTGATGGAAGGTTCCATTAGTTAACGCACTCAATGACAACATTGCACTGACCTCTTAACATTATCATAATTGCAGGGTTTGACTGTCTTCGCCTAATGTACGGTTCATTTTTCCAAAAACGAATCGTTTTGCTTACCAATGGTATCATTTTTTTATTGCGAAACTGATCATATAAATAGACTCGTAACTTAGCTACTTCCATATGGGAGGGTCTACTGTGCAAAGCTATGGGGACTTTGCTTCATTATTGGTCAAGGTACAAGAGTTTGAACTTTAATCAAGAACTCTTGGTAAATCATTGGAATCGGCCATAAGTTTATGGTAGATGCTTAACAAAGGAGGTTAACCCATAAACATAGACAAACTAGTTGGTAACTGCAGATCCCCAGTGACTTCAGCGAGCAGGACATTAGCGAGGCCGGGAGACGTGAAATTCCAACTTGCACCTCTTACCAGCTTTTATACATAGTGGTGTGACCGTCGCACTGCCAAGTCATAGGTCTCGAGTTCTAACCCATGCACGCACGTCTTACTTTTCGGATTCATGTGCGTATTGTATAATTATCACTTGATTAAAAACGGTGAAGGAGAACATCGTGAGGAAACCGGCATGCCTGATAGATATTTCTCGACGGCATGTGAAGCCAAGTCAGATGCCCATGGGTGGCATAAACTCTGACACCAGGTTAGTCACTAACCACACGAAAAGAAGAAGACCAGCTTTTGGGTTGCTAACCCAGCGCTAATTCTCTACTGCTCTAGAGTGGACTATAATCAAATCAGTGTAGTTTTTTATGTTTAGTATTTGTGTAGGAACTACCTATAAATCTTAGATAATGGCTTGTTTACTGAAATTACCTTGTTTACGCCAGTTTAGACCACAGTTATTAGATAATCTAAATGTGTTTTGCATTGTGTTTTACATTCTAAAGTTCAAGGTTTTGTTGCTTTAGTGTAATGATTAAAATAATCACTTTTTAACAAAAATAAAACCGACTTCAAATGGTCTATCTCCGAGGTTCTTCATCAGATCTTCACCGAATTTAAATGGGACCATTTCGAAAGAATACTCTTTCAAACAAAAAAGAATCATTAAAATTGGTTCACAATTAGCAAAGATATCGCGGAACAAATATACAAAAAAAAACATACAATCGAATTGAGAACCTCCTCCTTTTTGGAAGTCGGTTAAAAATGATTTTCTTTGTTTTTTAATGTAATCCTATTGAATCATAAATACTAAGCCCGCGACTTCGTCCGCGAGAACTTTTCATACAAACCTCCATATTTTACTCCCTTAGGGGTAGAATTTCCAAAAATCCATTCTTAGTGGATGTTTACGTCACAAAAGGAACCTACTGTCCAAATTTCATGTTCCAGCTTCAGTGGCTTAACCCTGCGTTGATGAATCAGTCAGTCAGTCTCATTATCGGATCATGCTGCGTGATTTTAATCACCTCATGGGTTCTTCGGAGTCCATGGTTTTTTCGGCGCTACAAGTACCTAGGTACAACTCTTTAAAGAATGTTGACCTCTTCTACAATGTCCTTCCATTTCGCTCTATCTCTGATATAATTTTACTTCTCTAAGTTCTTCTAAGTTCTTAACTTCACTTATGGCTAAATAATCGACATTAGTTTTCGTAACATACCTATACCACAGGGTTTAATATGAATTCTAATTACCAGCTGCAAACTTTGGGGTACATTAAAAGAGACTCCACGATTCACGGTATTTAGTACGTCTGGCTCACTCTGAGCAGTCAGCCCTGCTACCAATCTTGCTGATTGTCTAATCTTTTCACCATGGCATGAGATATTCTCGTAGTGGTATAGCTCTTTGCTTTCTGAATTTACACGTGGGCAAATAAGAAATGGGTCTCTGTTAGCTCGTGTCGCATAAGTAAAGAAAGAGAGGGAGCTCTAACTAAATTAACATAGTTTGTGCCAAAGTAACATTGCATTACACTCTGGTTATCCGTGCCCAAGGTGTACACGACCTCGATCGTTATCAACAAACCGAGATATCGGTAGCACTTACAATGTTTGTCGAAAAACACTCAAGTGCATTATAGCTGCCTTATTGGTTTAGTGGTGGCAAGCGTGACTGCTGATGGCGAAGCCTTGGGTTCGATTTCCAGGTCGGGCTAAGTGTTATTAGGTTCTTCCGTGTGGAATTCCTCAGTAGCAGCCCATAGTTTGGATTTGTGCTCGTTTGAGGACAATAGGCTCACCCCCTATAAGATGGTTTAAACATAACGGCGAAATGAGGGTGTTAGTATACACCTCTGCTCAACCCTTCGGGGAATACAGGCGTGATGTTATGTATTATAACAAAATATATTTTTTCATAAACAATAGTACATAGTTACTAAGAGCTATAGACGATGATGACGAATCAGGTTATGGCCAAAAAGATAAAAAAAAGCCAGTCACTTTATGTTAGTTAAAAATATTGATGCAGGCAAAATATGACTAGAATTTTCACAAGCCAGTGACATGGCGTAATGCGTTGTTCAAACTGGAAAAAGGTCAAGGGCGAGTTGATTTATACTTCTTCTCTCTTGCTTGGGTTTTGCCACGTTATTTAGTGGTGTAAACAAACTTTTTTTCAAACCACAATATTAGACAGTGGCTTTCCTGTAATATACCTTGAAATTGATTTTAATACACTCTTGATTTTCCTTGTTTTTTTACAACTTTCTTGAGTATTTAATATGAAATGACAAGGTTTCCTTAATATTTTGGATTTTTATTGACTGAGAAGCAATAACAAATATTTATTTTAAATATACTTAAAGGTGACCCAATTTTAGGATTAGTCACTCGAATCTACTTGGCCGGTGTTGGGCACTAACACCTGATACTCCAAGGGCCGCATAGCAAAACGGAATGAGTGGGTCGAGGAACTTCAAGTATACTCCACCAAGAAGAACATAGTCTGCTTAGTTGTCGGCAATAAGATTGACAAGCATATCATTTTGGGACCCAGTGCATAATATCAGCAAGCACATTGGGTCCCCGCGCGACGGCGCAACGAGTATTCACTAGGAGGGTTGATGTCAGGCAGGCGACCGGTCATAAAACAATAAGCCAAAACTTCTAACAACATGGATTTACGAAATACATGTTGTTAAAAAAAAACGAAGGTGTCAGTAATCATGTCTGGAAGTGTATTCAGTGATCCAGAAGTAGCCTCGCTTCCTATGAGTAATGTCTAAAAATTGACACGAATCCGACGCCACACCCTCGTACAATTTACAAGATTATCACCAGGAAGTATTTATAAAAACATCGACTTCTTGGCAACAGCTGATTTGTAAACATTGGTAGGTACTGGATGACCAGTATATTTTGACATGCGGTGAAGTACAGAACTAATTCTAATGTTCTGAATGTTGACAGTCGCCTTCAGAAGCAGCGCCGTCTTGAACGGCAAAGTTGTACTGGTCACATTGTATATTAACAATTATATTGAAGATATTATGTTTTCTGAAGTATGTTTATAATTATGGAAAAGAAAGAAAGAAAGAAAAAGTACCTATTTATTTTTATGCCCAAGCGGACGCACAAGCATACTTAAAATTTAAAAAAAAAACTTAATATTAAAAACTTAAAACTACAACAAAAATTTGGACTTAAATTTAAACATATAATTAATTACCTGGTAACCCGAACACAAAAAAAGTTAAAAAAATAAATACAGCAATCCACACAATCTATGGCTACTAATTTATAGTCTATGGCATAGACTACCATTGCACCTTAGAGCTCTTGAGTATTATGTTCTGTGCCTTAGAGCATAGAGTAGTATAGTAACCTTAGAGAGTCTATGGTGCACGGGTCACCTAGGCATCCTAATGTATTATGATGTCAGCCTGTGAACGGTTATAACAGGACACTTAAAAAAAACATATCGGCAGCCCACCTGATGGACGTTGGTTGTCGTCGCCGATAAACACATGCATACATACATAAACTCATGCCTTTTTCCCATGGGGGTAGGCAGAAACTATAGAACACTACATGCTACGATCCTTAGATATTTCTTTCGCTTCATCCACATTCATAGATCTTGTCATACACGCACGCCGGTTGAGAGTACTACGCACCTGTCATTTCTGAAGAACATCATCAATAACATCGATGTATATCCTTCTAGGGCGTCCTCTACCGGCGTTTCCACTGAGATCCGCCTTATAAATTCCTTTTGTTAATCGCCGTCCACTCATTCTTTCAACATGACCAAACCACCTAAGCATACTACTTTAAATTTTTGTTACTACATCATCTTTTAAACCGCAACTTTGTCTAAACACATCATTCCTCAATCTATCATTCAAAGTAAACACAAACAACAATTAAAATATTGCTGATGTGTTGCCAACCTTAGAGACAAAGTTGGCAAGTCTCATGTGCCTTTGATTTCACCGGCACCCATACCCTTCAAACCGGAACATAATGGTGCTTGGCTGCAGATATAAATAAATAAAATAAAAATCGTTTATTGCACTTAATAGGGCTGTACACATTTGTGAAACTCTTGACTTCCAAACTAGGTAAAACTTGTACTATGGTAGTCAAGGCGCTCTCTTGATTTAGAACTAAAATACAATAAAACGGCAAAGGAAGCATGCAAGGCCAAAGGGTTGGCAAACAAATATGTTTTTTTAATAACAAAACATAAATGGTTGCTAGATCATCTGCAAAAAAAAATTTGTAGTGTTTGTGTTAAGTAAGGGAGAGTTTCAATTGTGGAAATGGGGGAGTGTTGTTATCCGGGTGGGTGAGTACGTGGTGTGTGTAAATTGGGATTGTGTGTCAGTTGTTGGGTTTATGTGGGTGTCAGCAGAAGCTTTTCACTTTCTTCATAATTAATAGGTGGTAGTACTTCTCCGGACGAACTCTTTTACATGGAGCTCTACTACTTGGTATTAAACTACCTTCTCATAGACCGCTTCGTCTCTCGTGTCAGCACTATCTATCCACATTAGCTCAAGCCGTAGAGAAAAGATTAGCCAGTCGACAAGGTAGCGGGGCTGACTGCCCATGGTACTTCCACGTTCTTAAGGGACCTCCGCGAGTATGTTACTTAAGTACGTGGAAGCACCACGGCACGGCTACTTTCGTATTTTATCCTATTTTTTTCTGGGTTTGCCAGCGAGCCATGGAGCGCAGTATCTTAGGATTCCCGTTATCAGACCGTATAAGGAATAGTGTACTGCGCTCCAAAACTCAGATCGCCGACGTGGTTCAGAAAACCGCAAGCTTAAAATGGAACTGGGCTGGTCACGTCTGCTGCATGTCGGACGAGCTGTGGGTAAAACTCATCACTGAGTGGTACCCACACAACGTCATACGTCGTCGCGGCAGGCCCAGAAAGAGATGGCGGGACGAACTAGACACCTACTGGTAGGACTGGCCGCAGAAAACCTTAAGGAGTGGAAGGAGGGTGGGGAAGCCTTTGCCCTACAATGGGATGATCATGGCTGAATAATAATAATCCTAGATCGCTGCAATGAGCAAGTTTGCGAAGCGTGATGATTCTGCCAATATCCCCTATATTGGCAGAATCATCACGCTTCGCAAACTTATTGGTGATCATAGAATGTTGTTAATGGGGCAGGATGTTGCGCCCATGTCAAAAAAAAAGACAATCTCAATCAACTTTACCCGATAAAGTTCTCTCCATTTAAGTACCTATTTGTAATTCTATCATTTCTCCTTGTTTTTCTGCATGCCATATTATTATTATTAGGATAATAATTATACCTAAGCATAAATATAATGTAACACGTCGTGTACTATAAAAGACACCCATATGTATACTCGGGATCTGTCCTGTCTCTCCTAAACACAGGTTACTCAGTAGTCTATACTGGCCTGCAAAAATAAGTATCACACTTTTAAAATTGCAATAACTTTTTAGGTACACAAGATATATTTTCGAAACAAAAAGGACTCAAAAAAGAGTTTAACTTTGTTACTATAGTTTCAAAGAAAGCTGATAAAAAATGCTATAAAACGTTTTTTATTTTAAATCTCTAACTTCTATAGTTTAGAAAAAATTTAAATTTTAAAAGTGTGATACTTATTTTTGCAGGCCAGTGTATATAGGAGTACAGAGCCTCATCCGCTTACTAAATTTTGTATTAATTACACTTCTGTGCTAATGTATTTTCCTTTAATCTGGTGCTTGTAAACAATAAATAAAAAATAAATGGCCCTGTCATAATCACCGAGTAATGTGTATAAGTATGATTAATGATTATTAGTTATGATGTATGGTCTTGTTGACAGTGTATAACTATCTGTTTTTTCACCCCACAATGTGAATAATGCATTAATATATTTGTATTATTATTCTTTATTGTTTGTTCATGCTCTTGGTGGTGTAAACGGGGTCATTTCATCTTCATCCATGTTTACTTCGCTTTGCTTAATTGCGCTTGCTGATGAAGCTTCTCTAATCCATATTTTGGTGAAGTTTATTTTTATGGAGTTGATATCTGGTAATAGTAAAGTTATCATTCAATCTGGCTAGCCAAATACCCTAGGCCGGTGATGGGTAGCAGCATCGCTAGTCTGTCTACTCAGGGGTTTCAAATTACTTTGCCAGCGTCGTGATTATGAGGACTATCTCCTTTTTCGGGAGAGACCCAAGTGGGGTAACTTCGAGATCGTGAACGGTAAAGCGAAGAGAGACTCGAGGCGTCCTTCAAGCGACTCTGGGTCACGTCCTGCTGTATACCGCGAGAGTGTTGAGGTAACAACGTTCTTTGCTCAGACTTCCCAAAGGCGTAGCACAAGAGGTGCACTGGTGCCTTTCACTGGAGATCCCGGGAGCTCTCATATTTTATGTTGAGGTCCTCCACTTTTAAGTGCTAAGAGTCCGACATACCTCTCATCTTGCCCAGATGAAGGATATATCCATGAGGATTATTACTCAAGAAAAAAAAAGGTATTAACACCTATGGAAATGGGCTGTTGATGATGTTGATAGTATTCAGAGCTAGATAAAAGTATTTTAGCTATTATTAAAAGTTATAGTTGTAGCACAGTCTAACACAATGCCTGTAGTTACTGTGGAAGATTCCTCAATGGACTTGTTTTCCTAGAATCACAATATATGTTTAACAAAAACATATTCTCTCGTCCGGGATCAAGTTTTATGTACCTAATGATTAACTAGGTTATCACAAGAGAGGTAATTTTTATAAACAATTCACTGGATATTGTTCGGTAGGTAATGGTGTATATTTGTCTATCTCTATTTTCTTTTCTAACTTATTTTAACATCATCAGCATTATCGTAGTCCACTGCAGGACAAAGACTCTTCTAGCCATCAAGTTACAAAGCAGGACAATGACAGCGACTAACAATATACCGATCCGGATTTAATTACTAAGAATTACTCTTTGCCTGAAACTTCTCCACTTAATTTCTTTTAGTCATTATCTTTCTAAGAGTGAGTCCACTAAAATATTAAGAACAGACAGAATACGAAGCTAAAATATTATACGAGTCCGAGTCCGAGAACGATCCGACGAAACTTGGCTGCAAATCTATGAAATGAGAATCGGCTGTAGTACACAACTGTTAATAGAAATAGAACTGCAGCTTCTTCGGATCGTAATTTCTCGGGTTCGCATTAGTCGCACAGCACGAACTGCCTCGTTGGTCTAGTGGTGGCAAGCGCGACTGCTGATCGCGGGGTCCTGGGTTCGATCCCCAGGTCGGGTAAAGTGTTATTGGGTTCTTCCGCGTGGAATTCCTCAGTAGCAGCCCGGAGTCTGGATTTGTGCCTGGTTGATGGCAATAGCACACACAATAGTACACAGCAAAAAAATTATCGCAATGACGTGGAGAATAAGTGCCTTTCGGCTTCGTTAAGGGTCTTTTTAACCGACTTCCAAAAAGGAGGTTATTTTGTGTGTGTTCATCGATATTTTCGCCAATTGTAAACCGATTTGAATGATTCTTTATTTAATGGATAGGGTATACTTCGAAGTTGGTCCCATTTAAATTTGGTGAAGATCTGATGAAGAACTTCGGAGATAGACAATGGAACTCCTCAATGACGAACAATACGCATATTGTGATGATGTGATTATGTTACCAGCAGCGTCTTTAGTAGGTTCAACCAAGTTTTAATTAAGGCCACTAAAATTAAAAAATTAAAAACTTTTTTACAAAAAATTTAAAGCGACTTCAAATAAGAATAAAATAATTACCATATAAAATTAACAGTTTCAGAAGTCGGTGCCTTCAATTTGGGTCAGCGTGGATCAGCACCGAGTTCTGAAACTGTTAATTTTATATGGTAATTATTTTATTATTTTTTAAGTAGGTTTAAATTTTTTGTAAAAAAGTTTTTTTACACCTTTTATTTCTAAGGGTCCAAACACAAAAGTGCGATGTTGTTTGTGTTCTTTGTAAAATGTAATGTTTTCAATTTAAAGCAGCTCCCATCAACGGGCCAACTCCATGGCATTTTTCCAACCACCAAACACCAGACTTCCTCATATTTGGTAGGTCGTTAGACATTAAACACGTGGTCCATACTAATGAATCACCTGTCCGATAAATGGGCAATTTGATTGGGCAAACGACGTTATTTTTTGTGAGATGTGGGCGTGGTTTAGAAAAAAAATATCACGTAATAAAAGTATTTAAATTATAGTTTTGATAGTCAGTTTGTCTGGGATTTAAAATCAAAATATTGGACTAACTCATTGGCTGGTTGAAAACGCGACTTCGAAACAGTCAATTTAAAAATTCATGGGTGTAATTAATTTTTCAGGTTGTTGTTATTAGACTTTTCTTTAAAGAAGTGCTTAGTTCGGGGTTCGAAACTGTGACCGATAATAGGCTTATAGGCTAAATACGACTGCGAATAATTTGGTTTATATAGTACCTACTAGCGGCACGTCCCGACTTCGCACGGGTGGACATTTTTCCCGTTTTTGCAACATTTTTCATTTATGCTCCGCTCCTATTGGTCGTAGCGTGATTTTATATAGCCTATAACTTTCCTCGATAATGGACTATCCAACACAAAAATATTTTTTCAATTCCAACCAGTAGTTCCTGAGATTAGCGCGTTCAAACAAACAAATTCTTCAGCTTTATAATATTAGTATAGATGTATTTTTTTGATATATTTAATTTATAAAATAGAACGTATCTATGAGGCTTCCATAGTCACGCTAGCTGAACTAATGCTTTGAGAAAAATTGATTTAAAAAAAACTCAAATATCGTCCTAGGCAAACTGTAAGTTGTAGGTACTATCTGCTTACCCCTTCGTGTACCTAAGATGTAACGGTTCTGTAGTAATTTTGTGAGATAATTTATTGCTTACTTCCTACGGGGATAAAGTATCTTCTCACACTAAAGACAATTAATTGGATCGGACCCAACCTTTCTCGAAAGTAGTCGTCGAACGTTTCCAGGAAACGGGTTTTGTAGGATTATTATCTTCAACCTAGAACCTGTAAATTAAGTTTTTGATTATGTAGTATGTTGACACCATATTAATAAATAATATTCTTCTTCTTCTTCACCAAATGCTTGCCTAGTATGTAGACAAACGTATATTTATTTTAACTTTGAAAATCTTCGCCGGCCCCTTCCACCTTGAGGACAGCGGAGGTTTACGTCACACTCTTAATGACTAAAACCACCATGATGTTCCTTCGAGGACCTATGGCCTGAGACGCCAGGATTTGCAAGTGCATTCGCCGCAAGCGTGATAACTACCTACCTACAGTTGATTGAGAAACTCCAAGATGTTCTACCTAGCCTTTTCCCAACTATGTTGGCGTTAGCTTCCAGTCTAACCAGATGCGGCTGAATATTAGTATTTTACACGGAGCGACTGCCATCAGACCTCCGTAACCCAGTAACTGGGCAATGCCGATATCCTAAAGTTACACCAGTTGTCAGAGTTTCGGGCTTCTGACTTCCCGTAACAATTGTCATAGGTATGACACCCGGGACCGACTACTTAACGTGCTTTCCGAGGCACGGAGGGGTCTCGATGTGTAACGAACGGTCACCCACCCACAGACTGAGTGCGGCAAGCGCAGCTTAACCTTGCAAACCGTATGATCCGTGCGGTGAGAAACTCCAAGATTAGTACATAAAATTTATACAAGCAACTATAGCAGAAAACAGATAGGTACAGAAGTCAATCTACATACAAGTGCGCTCGAGCAACGCACACATAGACACTGCTCACGGACACGATGTTTCGGACTGTTTGGGGCTAGAGTGCGAAAGAGTGCGAGCGCGAGTGCCATGCGCTTGAGAGAGATAGATTTATATAGATAGAGCGACCGCCGAGCGTAGGTATGAAAAGTGAAGTACATACATGTGATTGACTTCTGTACCTATCTGTTTTGTGACCATAGTCTCAGTATAAATACCTACACCTACACATGTTAGACTAGTTTTCACTTTTAAACGTTATTCATATCAGTTACAAGTTAACTGAGGGAAACTAGTTAATAATAGGTTCTACCTGTAGGCTATCGGAGCAACAGCTGCTTATCATAATAACGACTTAGTGCTATTATTATTGATGGACATAATAACGTAGCAGGCTTTAATTGACACAAATTCCAAAACGCAATAACTGTCTTTAAGCTGTAGTGAAAGTAATCTTTATTTATTGATATACTAAAAATTCTTGGAGATCTAGTCTTCGTATACAAGGTTAGTCGGAAAGGGGGTACTAAGCCGAAAGGGTGTTAAAGTACACATAATAATGGATAACTTTTGTTCTACAACTTTCCCCAAAACTCGATAGTTTAAGAGAAATAGCTGTTCAAAGATTTCATAAAAAACACGCTAAATTCTATCTATCCTCAGCTATGATCAGCTGTGTTTACATTTTAGGTCATATTTGAGGTCACAGATTAGAAACCCCATTTTCTGAATTCATAACTAAAGCAGGGATGAAGAATTTTCGAAAAAGATAAAATAAAAATTATTTTTCATGGAAAAAAAATTAATCGAATTTTGAAATTTTAACACTTGCTTTAAAATAGTCATCAGTGATACTTTAAGTGGCCCACGGCTTAGTACCCCCTTTCCGAATAACCTTGTATACAATATGTAACATAATTAATGCACATCCTGAAAGTAGTTTGTTCAGAATCGTTTACTGAACCGACTTCAGCCATTTTTATTGTGTATTTTTTTATAAACGTGTTTTTTAATAATTCGTTTTTTAATTGACATAATGAAAATTGAGCCTTATGTCAAGGGCATAAGACTGAATTTTAAATGAAGTTTAAAATGAAAAAGTAATACTATTTTCTTGAATAAACAATATTTAAACACAAAAATAAAATTTCAGTGTATGTATTACGATTATAACATAATATTCTAATTGGGGTGTTTGAGGGTGTGCGTTAATTACGTTACATGTTGTATAAATAACCCTAGTTTGAATACTGAAGTTTTATCCATTTCAGTGGGTGATTCTTCGAAAATTTTTAACTTTATTTTAACAAATCATTCTTCTCCCGGTTTGTTAACGTTATAGTATTGTCAGATTGTTTTTATTCTTGTCTTATTGCTTGACGGCAGCGGTATAGTTTGAGTTTTCATTATCATAATTATAGTATTAAACATCTGCATTCTTAACTTTGGGATGATGCTAATGACGTTCTCAATTTTTGTTAATATTTTTCGAAGAATGCCCCAATTGTTCATTTAAAATGGCTATCCGCCGATGGAGATAATGTGCCTCTCTAGGGCCGTCTCTACTCGGAGGTACAAGAGGTTCAGGGTACTCGGGCGCCGAGGCATAAGGGGCGCGCGGTCTCTGAAGGTGGGCGTTGGGCTTTGAGGCTGTTGACGCCCGAGAAATTATTTTACTTTGGCTACTATACACAGCGCTGACGAGGTAATAATGCTGAAATAGCTAGGCGCCTGATTTGGGTCACCTCGGCACCTGATTTGGGACACCTCGGCGCCAGATAACCTAGGGATGGCCCTGCTTTCAAGCATACATTTTTGCCATACCTATTAGGGAACGTACCCATACTACGTGACCCATTTTTTTTAAATTTTACCCCCTCCCTCCCTCGGTGACCATCCGTAGTGTATGACCAAGTGTCCCTGTGACCAAGCGTGGTATTTTGAAGACCCCCTAGAACGGGTCACGTAGTATGGGTACGTTCCCTTATTCGAGTAAAATATAACAGCACCCATAAATTAATCTATTATTAATCTGTGGTGCTAGGTAGATGGGCTTATCGCAGTTGTATACAATATCTATTGTTGTGTCTATGACCTATAGTTATTTTATGTCTCTCGCTTGTTACAGAGAGAACATAACATAACATCACGCCTTACATTCCCCGAAGGGTTCGGCAAAGGTGTTTTTTTAAAACACCGTTTCACCAGTTATGTTTAAGTCCCATGTAATAGGAGGCGAGCCTATTGCCATTAACCGGGCACAAATCCAGACTCCAGGCTGCTAATGAGAAATTCCTAATGGACAGAGAGAAGTGGAAACTAATTTTCTTCCTACTCCTCCTTTTGCCTTTCCTGATTAATATCGTTGCGGGTTCTAAGACAGTTCAATCATTTTCCTATGTGTTGCCTTAGCTAACCAGAAACTCTTTAAAAAGACTCCGGACCCAGGTTGGTCGAAGTAAGGAAAACCTGCTCAGGTTCATAGACGATCTCAGCCTGGAGTGTAAATGTGGTGCTGTTCCACAAACAATGGGACACCTGACATCACGCTCTGCGTGCCCTGATACCTGCACCTTACAGGAACTAATGGACGCTACTTGATAACGTTAAAATCGTAACTTAGTTCTAAGCCGACTCAATTTAGATTGGCATCAACACACTAAGAAGAAGAATCATTACCCTGGAACACTACATGCTTCATCGTTTCGGTGTTTTCTGGTTGGTCGCCATTGTTAATCCTGGCTTACGGAAGTTGCAGTGCTTGGAAAAGTGCCAAACTTAGACCATGTCCAAAAAGTCACGCCACAACACCCGATTCTATATCGGGTGTAAAAATACCCTGATCGAAGCCGAGAGCCACGTATTCTTCCCATCATTACGAAGATTTTTTGGTATCGGGCCATACCTGGGAACCGACTGGTTATGGAGATATTGAAGGTCAAAGTATATATATTGTTGTACGTTTTTCGCGAAAACTAAGTTTAAATGTTATTACTAAACATTCTTATATAAAAACAATATCAACATTTTTGAAATGTAGGCACAGTCTGGTGCGCGCGCGCTTCCATTGCGCGCTACAATTAAAAGCTGTTTTTAATACCAATAAAAGTCGTTTCCCAGCAATTCTTTTTGCTGTATGTTACTTAGTTTTATGTACAGTATGATGACTTCGGCTTCGTTAAGGCAAGTTTTACACCCTGTATACATCCGGATTTCCCAATTACATTGTTACGTTCGTCATATTAGTGTGAACTAAAATACTTTCTTTTTTCTATGTAGCTTCTCTCTTGTCAGATAAAGAAGCAAATCATCATCAGCACTCATTTGTGGTGTTTCATATATTTCGTTTACAACCAAACCTCAGAGGAAGCGAACATTTGCTCAGTAAATATAAATAAGTATTCGCCTTGATAAAGCTGACGCGAGGGAAATAAGGAAAAATCTGGGATGAGTGACGTCACAACAATCCTTGTGGAAAAGCTTTAGCATTGCTGAGCTCCGAGCTCGTTTCGGAGGGGGGGTTAAGCGACGGTTATACGTAGGGTTGGCAGATGTCCCGTTTTTGCTCGGATATTTTGGTCTTGTTGTGTCTTTTTCGGGTGAAAATTGAGGTAAATACTGGATGATCAGTTTATTAAACAACGGTAAACATAATTCTTCCAAATTCGGTAGATGACTACTTTAAAAAAATGGGAAGAATTTTAACTTATATCAGAAAGGTATAGAAAGGAAAATCGTTCAGAAAATAAATCTATACTAATATTATAAAGCTGAAGAGTTTGTTTGTTTGTTTGAACGCGCTAATCTTAATTGGTTGGAATTGAAAAATTATTTTTGTGTTGGATAGTCCATTTATCGAGGAAGGTTATAGGCTATATAACATCACGCTACAACCAATAGGAGTGGAGCATAAATGAAAAATATTGCAAAAACGGGAAAAATGTCCACCCGTGCGAAGCCGGGACGGGCCGCTTGTCTAAAAATAAAGGAGATACACGTTTTTGAACGGTGCATTTTCTGTCCTTGTCGCACGAAACGGACGTTGTACGTAGTAATGTCAAGTTACTATGAAGTTGTTGAAGTATGACGTCATCGTTCAATAGTGCGGTCTCTGTCTAGTTACCTACCAATTTTAAATCGTTTATAACTTGGGCATTTTATTATATATTTCACTGGTTTTTTCATTGTTGCTTATGTTATTCGTAAAATTATCGAGATAATGAAAAAAATAATTTGTCAACTACTCTTCGACTTAGGTACTTGTGATTGTACTGGTGCAGTTCTGTTTTTTTGTGTAGCACTTTTCGCAACCCTACAGTTGTACGATGGAGGCACGAGAGTTATGTGATGAACGCAGTTAGGTAGGGTAGGTATGTGATTTGTGCTCCTTTTTTTGGAAGATACAATGTTGAGGTTTTCACTGAATTGTGGTTATCAAAATGTATAAGGATTCGAAATGATGCTGATGTATTGAATATATTATGCTTGCGAAATGGGAAGATACTGTTGTTTCGTTTATAATATTGAATAGTTATGGATAGAATAGAGATGCTGAACTGAACTTATTTGGGACAGCCGCTAGACACACAGCTACTTTAATTTTTTAAATTGTCTTTCTCACTTTTGAATTTTGTCTGTGAGTTTGACTGCTTTCGTGCCAAATAAATTTCTTTCTATATGTTCAAGGGCGTAGCCAGGTACAGGCAAGGTGGGGCAGCTGCCCCCCCAGCAGGACCTAGTTAACGGCTCAGTCAGAGTGCTCCCGAATCGAAGAGTAAATAATTTTAAGCAACGTTGCATTTAATATGATTCAGAAATGTATTCGCTTTGCATGTTTTTCACATGCTTTTTTCTATTTATAAACGTTTTTGTAGCGTGGATATTATTAGTGAATATGTTGTACGCGTTTATTGTCGGTCTTGTATTAGACTGTAGGTACATAGGAAGAGGTGGTTTTCTTTTAAAGACACTGATTAAATAGTCCGTCTACACGCAGCGACTTACATGCGTAAAGGTCTTGTGCAAATGTTTGCACAAACGGTATTGTCGGTATTAATGGCATTTCGCAGCATACCGTTTCATGCTTACTTGTGCAAATTAGAATTTGCACAAATAAGATTGTGCTTTTAGCCATACTATAATATCTAAGACGTCTTTAATAGATGTAAAGGCATATTATCAGTCAGATGCATTTACTTAGGTATATTTCTATGATATGTTCATCTTTTAATAGAAGAGCATCTAGATTATTTCACAGAAAGACGAACAAATCTAAAAACACGATTATAAAGTCATGGAGACTGCGCGGCACCTACGTTAACCAATAAATTATATTTACGATTTACACGAACTGCTAATACAAAGCTAATATTTAATATTAGCTATTTGATCATGACATTTCGTATGAAATCGTTTAAAAACTACATCTCATTGTACTAAATCTTCAAGTTTCATTAATATTTTTGTCGATTACGAAAAGAAATGTTCTGCGAAATTGGATTTAAGCGTTTTTGGGTCATAGCTTCGGGAAAATTCGGGGAAAAGTGTCGAGGACACGATCTTTCTCAGACCATGACGTAATATTTACAAGAAAAACAACTTTCTGTGTAAATGTCGCTATATATTTTAACGAAAGCACATCTTCAGTTGAGATTTATTCATATTTTGTGGGATTTTAATATAAATGATGGATAATATTTGACGAGTTCACGGTAGAGATTTTTTTTTACCTTTTATTTACGTTGTCATTTTATTGTGAATCTTGGAATAAAAAATATTGTGTTTGAACGTCTTCTGATTTCGAGTAAGTTGTTAAATTCAACTGAAAATGGATCACCAGTGCAATTCGTGCATATTTATATTAAGTAATTCTTCTTAATTTTTGCTATAGATCTTTCTTCTGTTCCCTCGGAACTAAGGGGGTCGTAGCTAATTAAAAACCGCGCGGACCATACGATTTGCAAGGTTAAGCTGCGCTTGCCGCGGTCAGTCCATGGTTAATCAATCAATCAATATCCGTTTCGTGCGACAAGGACAGAAAATGCGCCGTTGAAAAACGTGAAACGGTGTATCTCCTCCGTTTTTAGATTGATTATAATTATTTTTTCAACGATAGTTTTCTTTCTACACCTTTTTTGATATAACTAACATTAAATTCTTCATAATTTTTAAAGAAGTCATGTAGCGATTTTCCACTGTATCTGAAGTTCACGGCCATCCTCACAGATGACGTCTCTATCGCCGAGGGCATTACTCTCATTTATAATTTATCATTTACGTGGGTTTCCGAATTATATTTATTTTAGTTCATCGTTTGAACTTGGCGATTAAAATCATTGCAGGGCTATCACAATTTTATTTTCACGTTCAAATTACTTTAAAATATTTAGAAAATGTTACTGAATCGTTTCTAATGGCGATATTTATGTTACATTTGAAAATTTTATAGTGGGTACATAATAGATAGGTATATACCTACCTAAGGTATATAAATTGTATGATTATTTCTTTGAAGAACTCATTATAATTCGACGGTTTGGATTTAAAAAACTCATTATTTAATTTTAATTTGACTATAAAAAATGATCAATGATTATGATTATTTCTGTCTGAAAAACACTACCTATTAATTTTCTGGTTTACCAAGCTGGGCAAGAAAAATTATCTTTTTTTCTTCCTTGATGTCGTCTATCAATTTACAAGCAATCAAACTATATATACTATAGTAGTAGGTAGTAGTAGTAGGACTACTAGTAGTACTTAGTAGCTAATAGCGAAAGAGCTCGTCCGTGGAAGTACTACCACCATATCTATTTCTGCCGCCAAGCGGCATTGCTGTTTAGCTTTGTCTTTAAGGTTGGCAACGCATCAGCAGTCCTCTTGGTGTTGTAGGTGTATAAGCGGCGGTAACCACTTCCCATCAGGCCGTTGGCTTGTTAGCGAGCTTATCAACCTTTTACGACACCCGAGGATCGAGGAGGGATAACCGAAATACTCGAACAGGAAATAATATGTAAACATAATAGCAAAACATGGGGAATTTTGCTGATAACAACGTAAATAGTTATAAATACTATAACAGGATAAATATTTTAATTACAGCATCCATTTTTGTTTATTATTCTCGCTATCAGCGTTTGTATGGGAAAACCATTGTCCATTATACAAACGTAAACACGACTTTTTACCTACAATATTGACCGCATATTTTGTAAGTACTAAATTTACTTTGGTACCGATTCCCTTATTCGTAAACTCAACTAAAATTAGAGTACCTATTGCCGTCTTTTACTAACAGACAGCGCGAGAAAAGGACGGTGATAGATAAGAACTAAGTTAGAGATGTCAAACTAGTTGACGCTTTGAACTTCATCATTTAGTCGACACGTTCTGAAGTATGGAAATTTTAGTTCCACTAAATTTGACAGCTCTTATAAACGTCCATCTCTTTCTTATTTTAGCAAAGTGAAAGAGATGGCAATAGCCGAAATTAAGTTAAGTTTGTGCACAACAGAGCCGGCACTAATGTTGTTAAATCTTTTGCCTACATGATCAAAAACAATGATATGTGTTTTTTTTTACAATAATGATTGCTATAATTACCCTAGGCTTAGAGTGCATTAAAAGAGCCTCCACGAGTGACGTAACTGTACTTAAGTACGTCCACGCTCCCCTTTTTTATCTTTGGTAGATACTCATGGATGTCCCTCGCCCGGGAAGGCGAGGGTGTCTGCCGGACTCTTACCGGCTAAAAACCAACGGTGTTCCTCCTCCTGACCGTTTGGCCGAGGTCACGGGATTCGCAAAAGCATGCACTGCAACCCCGGCATGTCCCGGTCGGCCAGCCCTCGGCGGACCTCTCCTCTGTGAGGCCTTGCTCCACATCCTCCTGAGAAGCACGCACGGAACACTGCGCGCCGCCTTCTCGGGCCTGTTACTGGTCGGGCGGCGGCGCGGCGGGTCGTCCGGCTCCCTGGGCAGTCAGTCCCACTTTGCGACTTTGCTGACTGGGTAATTTTTTCATCACGTTATGAGCTATTCTTGTATAGCTCGTGCCACACAAGAGAAGAAGATTAAATTAACGAGATTGATTATAACAGAAAAGTTTATGGCCGAATACTAATGCTACTCAAATTTAAGTTGCCCTCAAGTCTCGTGCTGTCACTTTAAGGCGAAGTAACAGTGACAGCACGAAATTAACAGCAACTTTAAATTGAGTAGCGTTTGAGTATACGGCCATTATACTTTTGCACGCCCCAGTCGGGTTTATACGACAAAGAAAAATGTTTTCGTGCCCGCGTCACCTCTGTCATATTTATACGACTGCGGCAACACGGGCACGAAGACCTTTATCGTATAAATGCGACTGGGGCGGTCAAAAGGTTAATTTGACTTGCTGTGCTTGAGAATCGAACCGCTGATTAAGCCGAAAAGTTGGTTTTTATCAGCAAAGGCCACGGTCAGCTATCCGGTTGAAACTACTACGCTTGGATAGATTTTTATGAGGACATGAAGTAGGTATGTTAAACACATATCTTAGGTTACCGGTATCTTCCACTATTGAAAGTTCATAACCCACAGATAATAGAGGTCAAATTATTACCTATGTTTTAATATTTTACTGCATCCACAGAAATCTAAATAATAAGACAATATTTTTTGTGAAGGACGGCACGGTTGACATCTGCCGGGCAAGCCACTGTCCCGGTGAATCCATTCGACAAATTATTTCTGGTTGTTCTCGTCTTGCTAACTGCGAGTATTTACACAGGCACAACTTAGTGGCTAGGATTATCCACCAGCAACTTGCTTTGAAATACAACCTTGTAGACGCAGAAGTACCATACTACAAGTATGTGCCCGATCCAGTTCTCGAGAATGGTCATGTCACATTGTACTGGGATCGATCTATCATCATCGACAGGACTATTGTTGCCAATAAGCCTGACATAGTGGTGATAGATCAATCAGGGCGTTTCACAATGATTGTTGATATCACTGTCCCACATGACGAGAACCTTGTGAAAGCCGAGAAGGATAAAGAAATTAACTATCAAGATTTGGGTCACGAGGTTGTCGACATGTGGGAGGTTGACTCAGTAGTCGTTGTGCTGATAGTCGTTACGGCCAATGGTTTAATAGCTCTCGTTGGGCGGCTGGGTCAAGGGCCTGATACAGAAAGCGGTACTTCTGGACAGGGCGCGTATTGTTAGGAAGTTCCTCTCTCTGACGCCCTGGCCACCGGTAGCTTGGACCCTGTTCCAGATGCCGGTGGGCTATAATTTTTTTATATTTTTTATTGTTGTTTTATATTTTTTATTGAAATATTTAAAAATGTAAATAATATGTATAGATAATCAATTAACGAGACAATATTTAGATTTCTGTGACCACATCTAATGGGGAGAGGTAGGTAAAGCTAATCTCAGATGGCAGCACCACCGTAAGAACTCATCACAACCAATCAGAACATAACATCACGTCTGTATTCCCCGAAGGGTTGGGCAGAAATGTATAGTAACACCCTTATTTCGCTCTTATGTTTAAGTCCTACGTAATAGGGGGCGAGCCTATTGCCAACAACCGGGCACAAATCGATACTCCGAACTGCTACTGAGGAATTCCACACGAAAAAACCCAATAACATTTTGCTCGACCTGGGGATCGAACCCAGTACCTCACGATCAGCAGTCGCGTTTCCCGCCACTTACAAATGAGGCAGTTACCACATCCAATCAGAATGAGTTGAATTAACATTATCAATAATGTCAAGCACATTTTAACTAATGAAATTACTTTGGTACCAGCGATGGTGGCGCCATTAGTTCCCCAGTGTCTTACCCCAGTCAACATGATCACATAAGCCCTTCGAGCTAGTGTGACGGGGTGTCCTGCGTAAGCGACAAACGCGATCAAGACAACGGCATTCCCTACTAGCGGCCAATGTAGCGAGACACGACGTAACGCGTATTTGTTCCACGTCGTGTCGCGTCGCGTCGCACCGCGTCGCGTTTATCGCTTACGCAGGACACCCCTTTAGCTGTTTCGACTAATAAAATCATTAGTTGTACACATAGACATATTCAGGGTGGGGCAGATAGGGCGCTTGCTCCACCCTAGCACAGAAAAGAATAGGCAAATAGTCTAAATTCAGTCAACTTGCCACCCATGTCCACAGAACAATTACCCAAAATAGGCAGACCAATGCCCGTCTCCGTCTATACTTATATGGGCCTCAAAAATAAGGTAATCGGCCAAAATTGCCCCATAACCCCATTCTGAACTTCCAGATATATTGAAAAGACAGAGTTTGCCCTACCCTGCATAAAATCCTGGCCACGCCCAGCTGCGCAATTAGACAAGTACTCTCTAACACAGCTATGTAATCTAGTAAGAACTTTCTATCATCTCTCGTTCTTTAACAATCAGGTACCTATAACACCAGCTACTTACTTACCTGGGATTATCCACCTAGAATTTAGCATTACACAACTAAACTAGCATAATAATTATACCGACGGTTCCACGCTCATCTACTTTCAATTATAATCAACAAAAACGCATTAATACTATTACACATATTAGATCAACTCGATTGCTGTCGTTACGTAGTCGTTGCGTAACTTAAATAGTATGCGCCGGCGCAGATTTCGTGGACGTCATGCGCGCGACGCGTCGGTTACTGCGTCGCGTCGTTTAATTGACTTTACGATTATGATAAGATTCTGTCAATTAGTGTCATAATTTTATATGCTTGATAATTTGCGTATATTTTTGCCAGATTTTTATGAATTTGATTAATTAGCTCGTCGTTGTTCATAGTTTTAGAATTATTAGTGACTATCCTGGTTTCAGAGTTTATACCGGGCCTCTGACTTGGCTTCACATGCCGTCGAGAAATATCTCTCAGGCATGCTGGTTTCCTCACGATGTTTTCCTTCACTGTTTTGAAGCAAATGATAATTATACAATACGCACATGAATCCGAAAAGTCAGAGGCACGTGCCTTGGGTTCGAACTCGAGACCTATGACTTGGCAGATGGTCACACCACTAGGCTATCACTGCTGCTAAACCACCATGCTGCTATGCCTCCTATTAAACATGTGCAAAGATTTTAGGCGTCCTAATAAATGGTTAGGATCGCAGACAAAGTCGCGGAATTCGACACGTCTGGCATAAATTGGATTCCAATTAAAACATAGCAGGTTATGTAATTGGGTAACATGCGCGAGCGCAAGATATCAACGTCAGCGTGGCAAGTGCATGCGATTCTACGTAATTCGACGCTAAAAATATAGAGTAAACAAGTGCAGAAGACCTTCCGTGACTCGGAGAGCACATTAAACCGTCGGTCCCGGGTGTCATAAGAATACCTATGACAGTCGTTACGGGAAGTGAGAAGGCCGAAAGTCCGACAACTGGTCTAACCTTAGGATATCGGTATTGCCAAGTTCCTGAGTTGCGGAGGTCTGATAGCAGTCGCTCCGTGTAAAATACTGGTATTCAGTCGCATCTGGTTAGACTGGAAGCTGACCAGATAATTGGGAAAAGGCTAGGAGGAAGGAGTAGAAGACCATGAGCTTCAAAATGTATTGTCTATAGATGAGATACGTTTTGTTTTATGATTTTAACAAGAAACACAAAGTGTTTTTTCAATCACATCCTAAAAAGCTATTATTGAATTACCTTGTAAGTTAAATCGATTTTCTAATGTAAATACGACCATTACAAAATATCATGCGCAAGAGTGTGTGATTATGTGCGATTCGACACCCGGCCTGCGCATGCGTCGCGGTATGTCGCACGTGTTACTTTTATTAATTTCATTGAATTTGTTTTGCTGATTGTACAGAATGTAATGAGTATATTTTGAGAATGTTATAATTGAAGTATTTAATAAAATGAAAAATTCTCACGTCAGATTTGTTTGTCAGCACAGTAGTAACTTTTTTGTCTTATGTCTATTATAATCCAAAGTTGAGCATCTCCCTAAATTAAACTCATCCTAGGTCTAGTTTCTTAATCATAAGACCTCTTTTTGGTTGCACTGTTAAGCGTGAGGCTCTGGGTTTGATTCGTATTAGGTCTTCCTGTTAAAAAATTCACAGTAAAATATTGGGGTTTTGAATGATGCCCGGTAAATGGAAATGTAACCACCAGTGGCGTAACTGTAGGGTGGCAGGTCTGGCAAAATGCCACGGGCCCCCAGCCCAAGCGGCCGCGAGCTCAGAAGTAATCTAAAATGTTTAACAAAATTAAGTAAAAATTATAAATTTGTAATGCTGTTAGGTAACTACTTCAGTGATTTATTAAAATTAAATTACAACGTGAAGATTTTTACTGGGGCCCCATCCAATGAATTTGGCACGGGCCTCTGATGGTATATTTACGCCACTGATAACCACCCCTTATTATTACACATGGGTACTCTAGTAACATTCAGTTTTATGTCTCGAGACACTGAACTGTATCCACAGCGACTGATGTTTCAGATTCCCAAGGGAAAAGTGGTCGCTCGAGCGATCAAGAGGGTGTACCAAGACAGGACCGTCGCTTGAGCGATCAAGACGGTGTATCAAGATATAGGTGGTCGATCGAGCGATTACGACGGAAATCCTAATAACGCTCTGCCCGACCTGGGGATCGAAACCAGGACTTCACGATTATACCAGTGTAAACAATTTTTGGACAACCAACAAAAATAATTCAAGCTAACAATAATTCAAGACTAGCTAACACGCGGCTACCACGAGCTCCTATTGTGACTTCAGTTTGTGGATTCAGTTCACACCTCTCTACGTGCAGTTCTATTTACACAGTACCAGACGAATTTTAATTTACTTTTCGATAGTTACGTTTTCTAGTCCTTGAGATTCGATCAGAGGTCATGCTGTTGTCGACAGAAATGACGCAGATCGAATTTAGTTTCTTTGCAGTTTGACGTTTTTTTTTTATTTCTTTCCCTCTAGTTCGCACCCAAGGCTCGCACCTCTGGCTTTTCAGATTCAAATGCGTATTGTATAACTATCACTTGCTTAAAAACGGTGAAGGAAAACATCATGAGGAAACCGGCATGCTGAGAGATATTTCTCGACGACATGTGAAGTTAAAACAGAGCCCTATGGGCGTCATAAACTTTGACACAAGGTTACCACACGAAAAGAGATTTACTTACCCCCTTACCTACTAATAAACACTGAATAATATTATGACAAGCTTATACATCAAACAATCTATGGTTATACTAACGTTATTCATGACCTAACTATAAACGGCGTTTATAAGTTCGTTCTGCCTAGCCTTTTCCCAATTATGTAGGAGTCAGCTTCCAGACTAACCAAATGCGGCTGAATACCAGTATTTTACACGGAGCGACTGCCATCAGACCTCCGCAACCCAGTTACTGAGCAATGCCGATATCCTAAAATTAGACTGATTGTCTGACTTTCGGACTCTGAGTTCCCGTAACGACTGTCATAGGTATTCGTATGACACCCAGGACCAACTGTTTAACGTGTTCTCTGAGGCACGGAGGGGTCTCGATGTGTAATGAACCGTCACCCATCCACGGAATGACCGCGGCAAGCGCAGCTTAACCTCATAAATTAATCGCGTGGTTGGCAATTAGCCACCTAGTACCTGAAGATAATCAACAAGAGTACAGGGTACAGGCAGGACAGGACTTTAGACCTAGTTTGAAAATAAAACCAGCACGTGTATGAAGTCATTCACGGTTTGATGCACCTCTCGTGCCTCGTGTACTGCTCGTGTAAGATTACGGTTGTGATTGACTACTACGTTTAACGACTCTTTTACAACGCACACTAAACGCTGCAATAATTAATTTATGCCGTTCACTGTAAAATTATCGTGAATTTTGTTGCAAAATTACACAAGGTTAGTCGGAAAAGGGGTACTAAGTCGAAAGGGTGTTAAATTACCTATAATAATGGATAACTTTTGTTCCACAACTTTCCCCAAAAGTCAATAGTTTAAGAGAAATAGCTGTTCAAAGATTTCATAAAAAATACGCCAAATTCTATCTATCCACAGCTACAATCAGCTGTGTTTACATTTTAGGTCATATTTGGCGTCACGGACTTTCTGCTCCATTTTCTGAATTCTTAACAAAAGCAATCTTGAAGATTTTTTGAAAAAACTAAAATAAAAATCATTATGTATGGATTTTTTTTCATCGAATTTTGAAATTTTATCTCTTTCTTTAAAACAATCATCAGTGATACATTAAGTGGCCCGCGGCTTAGTACCCACTTTCCGACTAACTTTGTATACAGACCGTCTCAAAAAATGAACACCACCTAGAGGACCCAGGCGGCGTACATTGAGGGATCCAAACCCAATCCGGTTGAACGCTTGCCTTCCACGTAGGAGGGTCTGAGTTCAATCCCATCCCGTACCTCCGACTTATCAATTTCATGTGCGGATCTGAATTTGATTATCACTTGCGTTAACGGTGAAGGAAAAACATCGTGAGGAAACCTGCACACCTGAGAGAGCTCCATAAAGTTCTTGATTGAGTGTATAGTCTGCCAACCTTCACTAAGTCAGCGTGGTGGACTAAGACCTAAACCTTTCTCAATCTGAGAAGAGACCTGTGCCCAGCAGTGGGACAGTAATGGGCTGATTATAGTATATGTATGCTTTGTAAGCAATTTATTTAGAGATCACAGTTTGCCTCATTGGTCTAGTGGTGGCAAGCGCAACTGCTGATCATGAGGTCCTGGGTTCGATACTCAGGTTGGGCAAAGTGTTATTGGGTTATTCTGTGTGAAATTACTCAGTACCTGCCCGGAGTTTGGATTTGTGCCCGGTTGATGGCAATAGTCTTGCCCCCTATTACATGGGCGAAATTAAGGTGTTACTATACACCTCTGCGCAACCCTTCGGGGAATACAGGCGTGATGTTATGTTAGCACAGTTTGATATTAATTATATTTGAAATAGATAGTTTTGCATGGATATCATCACGATCTTAAACGGTGTACAGCTGAGTCCACCAAGTAAACTGATTATACTATTAACAGAATACATGGTCCCATCAAGCTAGCCGAGATCAATAGTGCCTTTATAATAGAGTGCATGACCCTATTAAAGCAGGGAACACACTAAAGATAAAGACAAGTGGACAAGAGTGATTGAATTGGTACATAACTGCGTGCAAGAAACAGACACGCAGCAAATTCTTGATGGCTAGAAACATGTTAACGTGCTGAAACAGTGATTTTCATTCATTCAGAAATCGGCATAGAATTAATAATTTAATCAGTATAAAGTTCAATATGTTATCAGTAGTATTTCAATATCAGTCACTATTTATAAACATTGTCCCAGTTTTTTATTAAACAGGGATTTCCAACTCGATATAAAAGAACACAACACATTTAATAACATATTTTTTATAATAAATTAGTGTTCTGCCTAATCTTTTCCCAACTATCTTGGGGACAGCTGCCAGTCTGACCAGATGCGATAGAATACCAGTATTTTACATTAGGCGACTGCCATCAGACCCCCGCAACCCAGTAATTGGGCAATGCCGATATCCTATATGAAGAGGAAAGTGACCCTTCTTGCTTTTCTCTTCTTTTAAAAAAAACGTTGTCCCACACTAGGATTTCTCCTGTGTCGTGGGTGCGTTTACAAACACATAACTTCACATTCACAAACGCCCAGGACCAGAACAACTGTCTGTAGGCTATACAAATATTTGTTCCGTGCGGGAATCGAACCCACGACCCGTAGCGCAGAAGCCGATCGCTCAGCCACTGCACCAAACGTGTCGTCTGAGATCTGTTAAGTCTTTCGGAGTCCAATGCTGAGGATAGGCATCCCTGAAAATGAAAAGTTATGAACACAGGCAATGCAGGCCAGTGATAGCAGAGCCAGTCCTTTCGCGCTGGAAGAACCATAGATAAAATTGATGACATTGGCACAGCAAGTCCTTTTTGCTCTTGTGTCGGCGAGCGCTATACGAAAATAGCTCATGCCGTGGGGAAAAGATCAGCTAGTCAGCAAGTTTGGTAGCGGGGCTTACTGTCCAGGAGCCACCGACTGTAGACCTCCAGTCTTCTCCTCCTACTTGTCAAACCGGCTTCTGAGTACTCGTAACGACTGCCATAGCACAGGTGTTCGTATGACACTCGGGACCGACGGTTACTCTCTGCAGCACGGAGAGGTCTCGATGTGTGACGAGCGGTCACCCTCTACAGACCGGCCGCGGCAAGGGCAGGTCCTACGATCAGCGCGGGCTGACTTAAAGATGATAATTTTTACATAGTATAAAACAAAGTCGCTCCCGCTGTCTGTTTGTCCCTATGTATGCTTAGATCTTTAAAACTACGCAACGGATTTTGATGCGGTTTTTTTAATAGATAGATTGATTCAAGAGGAACGTTTATATGCCCAACATTAGTATCTACATTGCCCCCGTGCGAAGCCGGGCCGGGTCGCTAGTAAATGATAAATGATCTCTGTAAATAAACCTTTTACAGATACTTTTACAAGTCAATGAAATGTTTTTTTAAGACTAGATGGCGCCGGCATTTCCTATCTGACTAGCTCTGAGAAGAAAAGCCGAAACAAACTCAGAGATCAAGGTCTCTTTTCAAGTCAAGACATTGTGTAAGGCAACGTTTGGAATGGCCTTTTGGGAAAGGGCCACGACAGGTTTGAATTGATGAAAGTGCTAAATACTACGATGTACAAGGAGTAAATCAGTGTTTTTGTTACCACAATACGCGCAACCTTCAGCTGCTTAACGCGTTACATCACGCAGTTGCACAATAACAGTTTTTATTCGATTCGTCTGTTTAAGTCCCACGTTCTATGCGTCATCACGTCATCTAGGGAAACTGCACGTGATGGACGGCACACGAGATAATGCATTGTTTTTCTTTTTAAGCCGTTGGGTTTTTATCCATTGTTAATGAGAAATAAAATGTGCGACGGTGACCTCGCCATGCACTCTCTCGTTGAAGAGGATGCTGAAAAAACATCAGCTAAGTAGACGCGTAAAGTATGTTCTTTATCTGCCTAGAAATCATTATCATTTTTACATATTTTTTTTATAAAACTTTGCTCCACACTAGGATTTCACCTGTATCGTGGGTGCGTTTACAGATACAAATCTTCAGATGCACAAACGTCCAGACCCGGAACAACTAATTTTAGGCCATACAAATATTTGACCCGTGCGGGAATCGAACCCACAACTCGTAGCGCAGAAGCCGATCGCTCAGCCACTACTCCAAACGTGTTGTCAATTGCGTCAAAAATACTAAAACTGTCCATTGTTTGGACAATCATCTTTGCATTACCCAGTTCGTCTTCTCTTGTATCGACAAGAGCTATTTAAGAACGATTCATGCCCTGGTGAAAATATTTTGCCAGTCAGCCTGGTTGGTAATAGTCTGTGAACGTCTAATCCAGAATATGCCTTTTCATAAACCACAAATACACTGTCGTAAAATACATTGCCAGAATCACCGTGCTTGACAACCGGAGTGGTGGACTAGACCCTCATTCTCCATTAGCCCCTCCAGACTCGCCTGTCTTTTGCTATTTGATCTTAAAAGTGAGGGAAAGAGATAACTTCTCGGGCTGTATTGGCGAGAGTGTGTATCCGGTTTATGACATTAAGAAAACCAAGAGTGACGTCAAGAGACGCGAACGTGTTACACTTATATTTTTGCAGTTCTTGGTGCAGTTGCTTGTACTGTTCGATCAACTTTTATGTGAAATAGCAAATTGATGAAACTTGTGACATTGACAGTTTAATTCAGTTGCCAGAATGCCAAAAATCTTTTCCATGCATTTATATAATTATTGAATAGGGAATTTGTGACTTTATAATAATGCTCGAAAATAATATCTCAACAATCGGGAAAAAGAAATGGTTGCAATGTGTGTAGTCGGCCTTATGCCTGCCTTGTCAAAATGTCCCGTATCCGGCAACAAAAGATGATTTTGTTACGACTTGCGAGTGCAGTGTACGGAAAGAGATCTCAGAGCTACCAAGTCATCTTTAAAGTGGCAGAAAATGGGACATAATATAAAATGTGTCTTCTCAGATTAGATATCCCTAATATTGGATCATTATTCATAGAATAGTAACAGATAACTTGATCCTAGTATAAAGGCCATTTGACAATAATACGTCTAATTCAGTACATTTAAAATTAATTCCCCTATTCTAAACGGTTCTAATTAGCCTCACTTCGTATATTTTTTGTTTCAAATCCTGCGACAATGTTTTTAACTAATTCTGCTTAACCGAATCTCCTGAAACTTCGCACACAAATTCAATTCCCATGACAGTACAATATTATATTAATTTCAACCTTCAATCCACAAATCCTGATGCGGCAGGAGTACTAATAGGTGTAGATAAAACCGTTTAACTTCAAAGATTCCTGATGTGAAATATCTAATGCGGCGGTACATGTGAGATCGGCTGTTGCGTGCCGACGCTCGTGATGGCAGACACACGACGGCAGACTTTCGTAACTCGTCGGCTCTCTTCGGTTTGATTCGGTCCGATGTTTTTTTTTACAAAATGTTTTCTTTTCTATGTTTCAAATCTGCCAAGCGTCCCGCGAAGGCTTCTTTTTTTACTTTTATTTCGATTGTAGGTATTTTTGGATTGCGGCCATGTTGGTTGCTTGTTACGTTTCGATATGTCATAGTGACAACGTAGTATTTTGTTCAAGCACTAGCTGGGGAAACCTCTAAGATTAATACGCGCCAAAAATGCCCCAGTCACACCTACTAATTACGTAGAAACTGTTATCAGTAACAATCAGAGATTAACTCGGCTAATTATGTTAATAGCTGTAATAATCTCAGTCTCATGCTTCGTTTACTATGATAAACGATTTACGTCATATTGAAAAAAACCTTCTTTTATTGTGGTGATGGCACAAATAAACCCATGGTTTTTCATGGAAATAATTTTTCTTTTTTAGAAAAAGTCACGCGATTTTTCTTACTAGCTTTTGCTTCAGTCTGGTCACGTGAAACTACAGAAATACAGGATGAATTCGAATTTGTAATAATCCCTTGTAGGCGTGATAATGTGTTCTATATGCAACAAATTAGCACCCCATGTAACCGAGCCGAAAGTCAGTAGATTACAAGAAATTACTTTTTTATAGATTTTTGAAAAATACCCAGAATTGATTATTAAATGTTATTTAACTTTGAAGTATTAAATGGCTTTGATTTCCATATTAGCTTGCAGCTGATACTTTAACAAAGCTTTTCAAGTATTCAAATGTCCAAGAATACCAACCAGTTGAAAGTAATGAGTAAATATTAATTAAATGTATTAGGAGTAGTAATTATTAAATGAGTTTGGATTTGTGCCCGGTTGGTGGCAATAGGCTCGCCCCCTATTACATGGGACTTAAACATAACGGCGACATGAGGGTGTTACTATACACCTCTGCCCAACCCTTCGGGGAATACAGGCGTGTTGTTATGATATCGTCAGTAGAAAGGTAAAAACGACGCACCCACGATACAGGATAATTCCTAGTGTGGGGTAACGTTGCTTTTAAAGAAAAAAAAAAGACTAAAGCGCCATTATGCCTACTTTACAGCAGAGAGATTCATCTTAAAAAAATACTTTGAATCCTTACCTTAACCTACCTTACTTTAATCCTTATCCTTTGAATACTTGAAGTCTTTTTACCTTTCCACTGACGATACGTATTAGGAAATCATTCAGATACACGTTAAACAATGACGATTATCTCGATAACTTATTATAACACTAAGTGTAAAAAATTCGAGAAAAACATCCTTATTTCATCAGCTATCCAATGAGCTATAAATGTTAAAAAAGTATTTAATAATTGGACGTAATTTAGCGAAAAGGATCCAACCCACACAGTTATGAGATATTCAATTTTTAAGTTTAGACTTTTCTTCATTGGTACTTTGATTTAAATTTCTTGGATTTATTGTAATTAAGGGACAAATGTATAATATTTTACTTGTTAAAATATTATTATGTGTAGTTTGGCTTAAGAAGTTTAAGGAGTATTTTGGTATAACTCATTTCCGATAATTTTGTGGGTTGGATCCTTTTCGTTAAACTACGTCCAATTCTTCTTTCGAGGGGCTCGTGGCTAAATAACAACCGCGCTGATCGTAAGATTTGCGAGGTTAAGCTGCGCTTGCCGCGGTCAGTCCGTGGATCGGTGACCATTTGTTACACATCGAGACCCCTCCGTGCCTCGGAGAGCAAGTTAAGCCGTCGGTCCCGGGTGTCATACGAATACCTCCCTAATACCTTACGGGTAGTCAGAAGCCCGAAAGTCTGACAAACGGTTTAACCTTAGGATATCGGCATTGCCCAGTTACTGGGTTGCGGAGGTGTGATGGCAGTCGCTCCTTGTAAAATGCTGGTATTCAGCCGCATCTGGTTAGACTGGAAGCTGACCCCAAGATAATTGGGAAAAGGCTAAGAGGAAGACGTCCAATTCTTCTTTATGTATTTTTGATTTTACCAAAGATTAGAACACCTGTAGGAATATTTCTCTGTTTCAGTAACGTCATGACTGTAGGTACAGGTGTTATATGACCCCCATTTGGAATACGGGGTCTATTTATAGCTTGAGGTCAAACAGCTGTGGCCTTTAGTACGAACAGTTTTGTTTCGTTCAATAATAGAAATTTTCCCAATATATAACAATAATACATAAATGGTGTGTGTTATAAATATTGTCTATCGACTCTATTGTTGAAAAACAATGCAATTTAAACTTTTTGTGAACACATATAAATGATCTGTTTACTTACGATTCCAATAATTTACGTCACTGGTTAAAATTGAGACTGTTGTATTTTTACCAATAATGAAACAAAGACCTTTGGCTTTGCATAGTAGACCCTCCAATATGGAAGTAGCTGTCACTGGTAAAATTAGCTTACGAATTTGTATGTCCAATTTGCAATTAAAAATGCTACCATTGGTAAGCAATACGATTCGTTTTTGTTTATAGGAACCGGGCATTTATCATCCTCCTGCCCTTATCCCAACTTATTTGTGGTCGGCGCAATATGTCTTCTTCTTCCATACATCTCTATTAGCCGTCATCTCAGTAGTCACCCCCTTTCTAACCATATCGTCACCGGAAAGCCAATACTACTTAAGCGCCATTTTTGGCCAAAATGAGTTATATATATCGTTGGATTGGGTTTTAAAAATCCAATCCAACGATATAATTATATAACTGCCAAAAATGGCGCTTAAGTAGTATTGGCTTTCCGGTGACGGTATCATCTTTCAAACTATCCATCCATCGTTTCTTTGGTCTTCCACTACTCTTATAACCGTCCACATTCATTTTAATTTTCATACTATTGAATAAATGGATCGCCCCTATCACATTTGACCGTTATTAAGGTCATTGCAAGCTGTGCGTGTATAATACACACCTGCCTACCCTTTGGAGCAGACGTGACCGTTATAAATACCAGCCAAGGGGGAGTTGGACTCTCGCCCTAAGGGTTCCGTAACTTTTTATAACGAATATTAATGTTGCTGTTATTTTACGTTTACTGTATCAAAAATAGAGCAACATTAAGTTTGTTAATTAATTAATTAATGATTTTTGCTATTTATTCCAGGGCTCGTCGCTAATTACCATACGATTTGCGAGGTTAAGCTGCGCTTGCTGCGGTCAGTTTGTGGATGGGAGATCGTACGTCACACACGAGACCTCTCAGTGCCTCGGAGAACACGTTGAACAGTCGGTCCTAGGTATCATACGAATACCTATGACAGTCGTTACGGGAAGTCAGAAACCCGAAAATCTGACAACCGGTCTAACTTTAGGATATCGGCATTACCCAGTAACTGGGTTGCGGACGTCTGATGACGTCTGATGGCAGTCGCTCCGTATAAAACACTGGTATTCAGCCGCATCTGGTTAGACTGGAAGTTGACCCCAAGATAATTATTCCTTTACTTTTGCTATGAGACCTCTTTTTAACCGACTTCCAAAAAAAGGAGGAGGTTCTCAATTCGACTGTATGTGTTTTTATTTTTGTTGTATGTTTGTTCCGCTAATGATTATTTTTTTGTTTGAAAGAGTATTCTTTCAAAGCGGTCCCATTTAAATTTGGTGAAGATCTGATGAAGAACTTCGGAGATAGACAATTTGAAGTCGGTTTTATTTTTGTTAAAGTCAATTTCACCTGGTCTAAGTTTTCATACACGTTACATATATACAAAACAAAATTCCTAACACAAAACAATAACACCTAAGTGTTTTAGATATTTATAATCAAACATTTCTATTTTCGAAGTAAACAATGCCATTGTAAAAACATTCATAAAGGATGCACATGATCTTAGTACTTCATGGTGGCACTGCTTGTATAGGCAATGTGTCAAATTCAGTACATTTCAATTTAGTACCTTTTATACGAATTTAGACCCTTTTATACGAATAATTTCAGACAATCCCGAAACGCATTTGACAGTGCACAACCAACCCAAAAATACACACAAAAAACCAATTAAAATGCAATTAACACCCTTATTAACAAGAATTTTAAGTACACACAATTGTATGTCAACTGAAAAATTAAGTTTGTTCAGCAAATGCTGCCAATTTTCTGTCATAACATTTTGTCATCACGGAGCCTTGGCCTGAAGTTTCGCCGAAATAATTATCTGAAAAAATAATTTAAATTTCGAATTGTTCGATGTCACTCATTCATGCGTAACTTCCAGTCTTTAGCAGAAAAACTAAAAATAAATGAAACTTCTTTCTAAATAAATAACAAACGTATTTTATCCCACACAAATCCAATTACCAGAGATATAGAAGGATTCCCCTATATCCCTCTGGCTCTCACATACACACGACGGAACACAGTAAACTGCTTTAATGTGAGGGTGGTAGCTAGCCAGGCGGACCGTATAGATCCTACCACCAAGCGTGCTAGGTTTTATTGAATCTTACAACACGCGTCAATTCCCAGCGTGCAATGAGACACGTGGAAGTACTTATAATACTCATTTTTATTTCCATTTGACGACACGTTTGGTGCAATGGTTGAGCGATTGACTTCTGCGATACGGGTCGTGAGTTCAAAGATTTGAATGCCCTACAAATAGTTGTTCCGGGTCTGGGCGTTTGTGCATGTGAAGATTTGTGTCTGTAGACACACCCACGATACAGGAGAAATCCTAGTTAGGAGCAACGTTTTTTTTCAAAGAATAAAACAATAAGAAAGAAAGAAATCTTCACCCCGCCATACAAAAGGCCGCTACCTCTCTTCGAGTGGCTATCCAAAATGGCGACCAAAGAATTATGTCATGTGTGTTTTCTGACTATCCCACCGGCTGATAAACATTCTGCAATGCGTTCATCGCACTCTAAATAGTCAACCCGTCCCACGCCAATTGAGTTGTGTCTGTGAGCGATTTGTTGACAACCTGTCACTCACATAGTCACCTGTGCACTTGATGCGTCGCCGTCCGAATTCAAACCAGCGATGTTGTCAATTGACAAATTGTCAAACAACAATATTTATTGTAGGCGACATTCCTGTGATACCCAAAAAAATTTTAACCTTTTTGGAAAGTTCTATAGTCGCTGGCACGTAACTTGGCAAGGTTTTGTCGTCGCGGGAGTATATTTCGACGGTCCCTACGTATACTATCGAAACTACAAAATCTCAATTTTTATTTAATCCGCTATAATATTTTAATAATAAATTTTTATGGGACCAAATGGCAACTATTCCGCATCAAACTAAAGGAGAATCACGTAAATCGGATCATAAATCTCAGCGTAATCGGTGTACATACATAATAAAATAAAAACTGAGATTTTGTAGTTTCGATAGTATACGTAGGGACCGTCGATTTGCGCATGTACACTTAGTGCAACAAAAAAATGGTCACTTTTATTGCTTATTATTATTCTATGGTTATTGTCATAATTATTTTATTTTGAACAGGTCTGTTCGGAAGAAATAAAGAAACTATACTATACTTTTGCTAAGTTACGTGCCGGCGACTACACCAATAGTTAACAAGCTATTTAGTCATTCTTCTACATTTTATATTTTACCAAAGATTAGAACACGACATGTAGCAATACTTTTCTGTTTCATGACTGTAGGTACAGGTGTTATATGAATTATAATCTACCCATAGCTTGCTGAAGATCGCGAGAATCCTATCGCCATATTTTAACGGGCTAATCTCCCAAGTCTGACAAATCACTGAACAAGCCCACACCTCAGTCTTTTCGAATTCATGTGCAGTTCGGAGTTACTGCCGCATTGGTCTAGTGGTAGCAAGCGCGACTACTGATCGTGAGGTCCTGTGTTCGATCCCCAGGTGGGGCAAAGTGCTATTGGGTTTTTCCGTGTGGAATTCCTTAGTAGCAGCCCGGTGTTTGTATTTGTGCCCGGTTGATTGGCAATAGGCTCGCCCCCTATTACATCGGACTTGAACATAACGGCGAAATGAGGTTGTTACTCTACACCTTTGAACCCTTCGGGGAATACTCTCCTGGATGCCTGCGTCATACCTATATTACATAAAGAATTAAAAATTCGTTCACGTCATTTTGAGTTTGACAGACATATATGTCATATATATATGTGACATAAGTAAAATCTATATTTTTTTTTTTTTTTTTTGCATTTTTTGGATGTGTACAGAACCGTGATATACCATAAAACCTAAGTTTCAAATAATATCGAATATTTTTTTTCTGGAATCCAGGAGGTTAAAGGCTGGAATGTTATCGGAGTTAAATTATCAATCGGGAATCCCAAGATTTCATAAAAATTAGGTAATTTAAGCTCAAGAGAAGTTATTTTATGACTAAACAAACATAGTTCAAATAGTAATTTAACAAAAATTGTGTCTGAACAATAGAGTGACGACATAAGTTGTTTGAATGTCGTCTATCGTCACTAAGCTGACATTCAGACGCTCGGATTACTAATTAGACATTTTTGGCTACCACGAGATTTATGGAGGTAATCCTTGTCTGCTATCGTTCTGTGCCCATTAAGAAATTTTGACCTTTTTGTGTGACGCGCAAAGTTGGTATGTAAAGATAAGTATTTCAGTTGAATTTTGACACTGTTTTTGATAGATCTATACCTATAATTACAGCTGCTTATCAACTCTAAAATTTTGTAACGGGATCTTCTTCTTCTTTCCTTGTGGTTAGTGACTAACCTGGTGTCAGAGTTTATGCCGCCCATGGGCCTCTGACTTGGCTTCACACACTGTCGAGAAATATCTCTCAGACATGCCGGTTTCCTCACGATGTTTTCCTTCACCGTTTTCAATCAAGTAATACTTATAATACGCACATGAATCCGGAAAGTCAGAGGTGCGTGCCTTGGGTGTGAACTCGAGACCTATGATTTGGCAGTCCGACAGTCACACCACTAGGCTATCACTGTTTCAGTACAGTGCAGTAGTGGGATTACAACTGATCAATATTTTTCACGGCGTCCTGCTCTACATTTTGGAAGAATACCTAAATTAAACGGGCGGAAAAATATTTCTACGATTTTTTTTCGTGAAAGTCGACCAACCTCCTTCTTTTTCGAAGTCGGTCAAAAATGTTTTTAAGCCGCTTTCTAGTTTCACCATAAATAAACTATTAAATCTAAAAATAGGTCCCATTCCCCCTGACTCATCGTCTACGTCTTACGTTAACCAACATCCTGACCGCATCCTCTCATCATCTTATTGTCCATAACTCAGCGCGTGACACACCCTCGGACCTCGGAGCCGTTAGGTCAATGTCGCGCTGAAAATAGATGTAGGATGTGAACAGAACGTGATAACTAAATAGGGCTGCCATGGACATATCGACGACATGTTTGGTGCAGTGGCAGAGCGATTGGCTTCTGCGCTACAGGTCGTGGATAGCTGTTCTGGGTCTGGGCATGTGAAGATTTGTGTCTGTAAACGCACCCATGATACAGGAGAAATACTAGTGAGGGGCAAAGCATAAAAAAAAACTTCTTTGGCTGTGATTTTTTATTATTATAAAACGGTTTCAATTAGCTTCATTTCGTATATTTCTTGGGCTCAAATCTTACGACAGATTTTTCAACTACTTTTGCTGAACCGATTCTTCTGAAACTTCGCACACAAATTCAATTCCCATGACAATACAACATTATAATAATTTCAACCTTTGATCCGCAAATCGTTATGCGGCATCGGTACTGCAACATAAAACTGTTATCTGATAAGTTTTTTAAGGGATTATTTTAAACTAGCGACCCGCCCCGGCTTTGCACGGGTGTAATGTAGATACTAATGTGGGGCATATAAACCTTCCTCTTGAATCACTCTATCTATTGCTGAAAACTGCATTAAAATCCGTTGCGTAGTTTAAAAGATCTAAGCGTACAGACAGCGGGAGCGACTTTGTTTTATACTATGTAAATATAATGTATTTAAGTGACATTTTCGGAAAATTCTATACTGATTTATTCAGCCGCATTAGACTAGAAGCCATAAACAAATTGGTAAGTTTTTTATTTAGACTGGACCAATGAGACAAATTCTCACAGCTGCAACGGAAGAGTGGAAGGGTCAACTATTAAGAGTCCCACTGCTGGGCACCAGCCTCTTCTCAGAATGAGAAGGGTTTAGGCCTTAGTCCTAGGCTAGTCTGGTGCGGGTTGACAGACTATACACACCACCGAGAACTTTATAGAGCCCTCTCAGGTGTGCGGATTTCCTCACAATGTTTTTCCTGTAAATATTATCAAAATATTTCAAGACGAAATATCTACACTTAAGTTCTTAATCGACTATTAACATTTAGATCTAGAATTTCTTAACAATTAATTTGGAATGTAGTTATTTTTTATATTTTATTCTTGACTTGATCGCGTTTGGCCCTAGTCTGACCTGATGGTAAGCGCAGACAGGGTCTAAGATGGAGCACACGAATCCAAGGAACAGAGATATAGAGGGAATCCCCTATTCCCCTCTTGCTCTCACATACACACGACGCAACACTTTAAACTGCTTGGCGTCGGACTTTAATGTGAGGGTGGTAGCTAGCCAGGCGGACCGTGTAGATCCTACCACCAAGCGTGCTAGGTTTTATTGAGTCTTACAACACGCGTCTATTCCCAGCGTGCGGTGAGGAAGTTTTATATTCTAACCCGTCGACACGGGGTAAAAAATAAAATGGACAGCCAGACACCGGAACGTGACAAAATAAAATCATTTAAAGTATTTGCATTTCAAAAACTATCTTTAGTTATCATAACGGTGAATTAAGTCACGTTTTTCAATGTCAATACGAAAATAGAAAACAAAATTATTCCAAAACGTTTTCAGCGAATATTCCAGCAGGATTATTCAGTTTCAGCGTCATAGAATATAGTTTACCTTCGTGATAATGCAAGAACCGGTCCGTAGCCCAGTTAACGGGGCAAAATAACGGCACCTACGTAATAATTCATGAAAATACTCCCGCAAGCTCTCAATACATGAATTTGAAAATGTATCAAATTATAATGAAAACATACTTAATATACGTGTCGTACGTTAGGGATTTTGATTTTGTATGTGTGCGCGTTTGCCCAGCTGTGGGATAGCAAAGTCCGAAATAAGAAAAAAAATATTCATACTATCTAATCTTTCCCCAACTATGTTGGGGTCAGCTTCCAGTCTAACAAGATGCGGCTGAATACCAGTATTTTGCACGGAGCGACTGTCATCAGACCTCCGCAACTCAGTTGCAGGGCAATGCCGATATCCTAAGGTTAGACAGGTGGTCAGACTTCCGGGCTTCTGACTTCTCGTAAAGACTGTCATAGGTATTAGTATGACACCCGGAACCTACAGTTTAACGTGCTCTCCGAGGCACGGAGGGGTCTCGATCTATAAGGAACGGCCACCCATCCACAGACTGACCGCGGCAAGCGTAGCTTAACCTCGCAAATTGTATGATCGGCACGGTTGGTCAAAGGCCACGAGCATCTCTATAAAAAAAAGGGTGTTGTAATCCATGTAAATCCATGTTCACTAGTAAGAAAACAATGTTTCGATACAAATTGCCAATAGTTTCTGAAACACCACGTGAATATTTTTAGAAACAACGAAACAATGTTTCGGAGCCTCTGCCATCAAAAACTCCCACTAGTAAACTTCGCAATATGTGTTACACTGGTACACACAAACATTACTAGAAGGCCTCACAGTGTTCTCGAACGCACTGCGTTGAATACGGGTCTGGGATAGGTCGCCTTTATGTTGCGAAATTAAAGATAACAATCACAAAGGCGTACAACGCAGTGCGTTCAAGCACACTGTGAGGCCTTCTAGTAATGTTTGTGTATACGGGTGATAGTGTTTCAGAAACAAGTATATTTTTTTGTTTCTGACACAGTGTTCATAAAAAAATGTTAAAAAATCAAGACATGATTTTAGCTCGATGTTTAATATGCTTTATGTTGACGATATCGCTTCGATAACGTTTAGATTCGCTCCGATAAATAATTAGTTTTCAAAATTACCGTTATCTGACCGTGGATATTTCGAGAGCAAAGCAGTATCGGTATTAAGCAGCAGATTACGTTATCATCACAATATCGACACCAAGCAGAGGAAACCACGTAAATCCAATTTTCTTCAATAAACTTGTAATACACGTATTAGTTCAACAAACATTCAATTCAAATACTTGTAAGCCATCTATGACGTACGATGAGAAACTTGTATAAACATTTGATCGGCCATTTTTTTTTAGGAGACAGTTTTATCTATCTTCTGTAAAATTTTGTATTTTACACATACGTGGTTTTCACTGCCGCACGTCAATATCAGCCTGTAAACGTCCACTGCTGAACATGTAATAGAGTAGTTGACAATATTCTTTTTATTCATTGTCTCGAAACATCTATAAAAACATAGTCAACAATAAAAAAACCAACGAAATCTATAATAAAATGATCAAGTTATAAGCGTTTGAATTTATTAATCAGACAGAGACCGCACTATTGAACGATGACGTCATAATTCAAAAACTTGACATTACTCCGTACAATGTCCGTTTCGTGAGACAAGGAGAGAAAATGCGACATACACAAACTTGAAAAGCGTGTATGTCGTCCATTTTTGGATTGGTTTTATTTATTTTTTTAAAGATAGGTAGTTTTCTCTCTATACTTTTTTTGATATAATATTAAATTCTTCCTATTTTTTTACAGTAGTCGACTACCCAATTGGCCCATGGCTACTATCTTTGTACTAACTGTATCAATAACAGTTCAATGTTGTATTGAACTGCTCATTGGTCTAGTGGCGGCAAGCGCGACTGCCGATCGTGAGGTCCTGGGTTCGATCCCCAGGTCGGGCAAAGTGTTTTGGATTTTTCCGTGTGGAATTCCTCTGGAGCATCCTGGAGTTTTGACTTATGCCCGGTTGATGGAAATAGGTTCGCTCCCTATTACGTGGGTCTTAAACATAACAGCAAAATGAAGGTGTTACTATACACCTCTGCCCAACCCTTCAGGGAATACAGGCGTGATGTTATTTTATGTTGCATTAATACAACGAGTTTTACATAGCAACCAGTTAGCTCGCACCTTCCATATTTGAAACACCACCATTTACCTCGTTCTCAAGTTATTATCAATAATTTATTCAGCTGATAAATACCACGTTTTTCTGTTACTAAGCAAATATTAAACTGCGTTCTTATACATTGCATTGCATTCATTATGTATTCATATTATTATGAATGTTTAATATGCGACGCAAAAAGTGATTACACCTACGATAGTGAGTTTTTGTGATAGGTCATGTCCCACCTACAGACATTACGTCATCAGATAACGTAGGCTTAAAAATTAATATTGTGTTCGATTTTCAAAAACGTTCAATAATGTATTGAACATTGAAAAGTTACTCGCGACTAGATAAACAAGTATCTATATTACATGTTTTTGTACTGTTTAAGGTCCGCACACATCAGTGCTGACACGTGACGATCAGTGCCGTAACGTTCAGTACTGTTTTGCCAACCTTTTACCTCAACTATGTTGGATTCAGCTTCCAGTCTAACCAGATGCGGCTAAATACCAGTATTTTACACGGAGCGACTGCCATCTTACCTCCGCAACCCAGTTACTGGGTAATGCCGATATCATAAAGTTAGACGAGTTGTCATACTTTCGGACTTCTGACTACTCATAACGACTGTCATAGGTATTCGTATGACACCCGGGATCGACGGTTTAACGTGTTCTCCGCGGCACGGAGGGGACTCGATGTGTAACGAAAAGTAAACCATCCACGGACTGACCGCGGCAAACGTTGCTTAACCTCGCAAATCCGCGCAGTTGCTATTAAGCCCCGAGCCCCTCCCGTCCCGTTCAGTACCGTGACCTGCTATTCGCACTCGTTAGTACCAACGCCGAAGCATTCCCTGATTGCTTGTTAATTTTCAAAGCTGATTGCTTGTTATTTGGAAATTGTCCATGCTGTCAGTGAAAATATTCTTAGCTGGAAATTTGCGTCGGATCACGGAGGGCGTCGGAACAATACTGACATCACTGAACGTTACTAACACTGACAAGTACGGATAGTGACGTACAAAATGTATGGGACAGTATCATTTCTCACTGACACCAAATGGTACTGCACTGATCGTCACGTGCCAGCACTGATGTGTGTGGATAGGCCTTTACATTTGTATATTAATTAAATCATTTAATTTCATGACTTTAGTAAGTTATTTTTAAAGAGAATTGCAGTGTCATTTATTTAATAAGTAAGCTGAATGTTTCATTTGCGTTTTGAAAACAGTTTTTTTTTGAGTCGATTTAATGGTTTTCCATAGAACGAACTTCGTCTGGGCTCTGCTATCAGTAGGTTCTCTAGTTTATAGTTCTAAGAGAGCGGTGAATGCAAAGGCCATAATTCACTGCCTTATTGGACTATTGGCCCTAAGCGCAACTGCTCAGCATGAGGTCCTGAGTTCGATCCCCAAATCGGGCTAAGTGTTGCTGGGTTTTGCCATTGGAAATTTCTCAGTAGCAGCCCGTAATCTGGATTTGTGGCCGGTTAATGGCAATACGCTCGCCCCCTATTACATGGGACTTAAACATAACTGGCGAAACGAAGGTGTACTAAAAACACCTCTGCCGAACCCTTCGAGAATTACAAGGCGTGATGTTGTTATCCTAATGGAATGGCAGAAGGCTTTGGCTCAGCGTAAAATCTACCTTGGTCGTATGCTAGCTGGTTTTCTACCAGGTTCTTAGGTAAAGTAGTCAGTTCTTCTGAATCATCAAAAGACAATTCCCCTAGCCAAAGACCAACAAACAAAATCGGTCAAGATTCGATAGAAATATCTTGAAGGTCGTATTTAGGACAATTATGGAGTCACAAGACTTATTGAGACAACAGCAGACTGTATTGACGTGTAAATGTCAACGTCCTGCCATTGTTCTGTTTTGAGAGCCGTTATACTTAGATGACTTACTTTTGAAACACTGATAATGATCAAGGAATTTTGGTCGGAGTATACACGATATTTTTTTTTAATTGTAAGGTAGTAGTTACATTATTTGACCGTCTAAGAAAGGTAGTATAGATTTTACGTAGAACTCTTACATACAAAAGGATACATAATGAGCCCATTACTGTTTCACTGTTGGGTACGGGCCTCTTCGTTTTTTTTTTATTCTTGTCTTGGTCGCCTTTGGTGAGACTAGTGTCACCCAATGTAAGCGCAGACAGGGTCTAAGATGGAGCATACGAATCCAAGGAACAGAGACATAGAGGGATTCCCCTATACCGCTCTGGCTCTCACATACACACGACGGAACACAGTAAACTGCTTGGCGTCGGACTTTAATGTGAGGGTGGTAGCTAGCCAGGCGGACCGTATAGATCCTACCACCAAGCAATATGCCATGATACCCCATGTGCGACATAAATTTTAAACCTATAATAAACTGACATAATTTAGCCTATTACTGTCCCACTGCGGGGCACAGGCATCATCTCAGAATGAGAAAGGTTTAGGCCTTAGTCCACCGCACTGGCCTGGGTTGGCGGACTACACACACCATCGAAAACTTTATGGAGTCCTCTCAGGTGTGCAGGTTTCTTCACCGTTAACGGAAGTGATAATCAAATCATGAGAGCCTCATCACATGTTGGTCGAAATCATCATCATTAACCTCATTATTATTAGCTCTCATGTCGGCTTCCATAGCGTCAACGCTTTTCATGAAGTCTTACTCCACGTGCCTTCTACCCTATACCAGGTCATCATAAATCGTGGTCAAACCATAGGCGACTCTTTCATCTTGTGTGCCACATTACAGCATCCTTGTAAATAATTTATTTAAATTTTAAACAGAATGTCCAAGTTATTGGGTTTTTCCGTGTGGAATTTAGTCGCAGCCCGGTGTTTGGATTTGTGCCCGGTTGGTGGCAATAGGCTCGTCCCCTATTACATGGGACTTATCACGGCGATATGAGGGTGTTATTCTGTACACCTCTGCCTAACCCTTCGGGGAATATAGGCGTGATGTTATCTAAATTAAAACATTTCTTAATAAGGAACGATTGGGTTATTTTCATAAAATACCCATGTTCGATAACCATAAGCGGTTCTCGATAACCACAAACCCCGCATATAAGTGAGATAACGTTATCCTCAAACATTTTGTTTGAAAAACCCTACGTTGTTTGTTATCAGCTCGGAAACGCCCACTGCGGAATATGGGCCTCCGAATTAAAGGTCAAAGGAGAATGGGAATCACCAGGCTTGGCAGGATAGGTGATATTGCCATTGTCACCTTTGGGTCGAGGCTGATTACCAACTGCGCGGATAATACGACTTGCGAGATTAAGCTACGCTTGCCGCGGTCAGTCCGTGGATGGTTGACAATTCATTACACATCAAGACCCCACCGTGCCTCGTCATGACAGTCGTTACTGAAGTCAGAAGCCCGAAAGTCTGACAACCGGTCTTACTTTAGGATATCGGCATTGCCCAGTTACTTGGTTGTGGAGGTGTGATGGCAGTCGCTCCGTGTAAAATACTGGTATTCAGCCGCATCTGGTTACACTGGAAGCTGATCCCAACATAGTTGAGAAAAGGCTAGATAGATTGATTGACCATCCTTGGCAGGCAGGTTGGTGATCGCAGTAAGCAAACTCAGGACTTTGCCCATTCCCGGCACGATTAGTGCAGTGGCTGACCGACTGGCTTCTGTGTCCTCGCGGTTTCCATTCCAAATACAACAAATACATATCGGTATGGTCTGTAGTTAGTTGCTTCGGGTTCTGGGTGCTTGACATGTGAGATTCATGTCTGTAAATGCACCCACAGATGAAATACCCGCCTTCCTCAAGGTGGAGGGAATCCCCAGGATTTCCCAAAAAAAAAACGGGGAGAGGGTGTGGTTTCTTTTCCGGTGTAAAAAAATACCCCGCATTGTGAATATTATTAGTGATATTAGTTCAGCGGCTGATATACGAGGAAGTTATGAACAATCGAAAGTAGTCTATGCGTAGCAGGAAGTGGTGTTGATAACGTTAATTGAATTTTAATTAATTAATATAATTCTCTCTGACCTTGATCAAGTTATTTGTGTTTATAAAGCTATGTTGTGTGGTCTCCGGCTCCGGTTAATAATTAGGCAGTAATGCGGATCAGAATTTAATTATCACTTGCGTTAACGGTAAAGGAAAAACATCGTGAGGAAACCTGCACAACTGTGAGAGCTCCATAGAGATCTCGATGGTATGTGTAGTCTGCCAACTCGCACCAGGCCAGTGGTGGACTAAGGCCTAAACTAAGTCCCACAAAACCGTAGTAGTGGTTTGACTGTGGGGTCGGTGAGTCTCTATACACTGAATATGTTTTAACCAACATGAGCATCTTACACAGCCCTGTCTAATCATAAGAACAATCTCAGTTTATATATTTAGCACGTCCTATTTTAGTAACAATTCTAACAATTGAATGATTATTCTTTTACACGGGTAGCCGTCACGCATTGGCTTCCGGTCTTTACAATAAAGTTTTTAGTCACCGGCTGACGTCAAGATATGTCCTGTTGCGACTGCGCAGTTTAGTGAATGGATTGCAGGTAGTATTAGATCCGGCGCAAATGTCTTTATGAGAACCTCAAATAAAAAGATTCTATTTGACGATTTTTTTATAAACATGACATAAATTAACATCACGCTTATATTCCCCGAAGGGTTGGGTAGAGGTGTATAGTAACACCCTCATTTCACCGTTATGTTTACGTCCCATGTAATAGGGGGCGAGTGTATTACCAGTAACCGGGCGCTAATCCAAACTCCGAGCTGCTGCCATACGGAAAAACCAAATAACACTTTGCATAATCTGGGGATCGAACCCAGGACCTCACGATCAGCAGTTAAGCACTCTAGTCTCATCTGATGGTAAGCGTAGACAGGGTCTAAGATGAAGCACACGAATCCAAGGAACAGAGATTTAGAGGGATTCCCCTATACCCCTCTGGCTATCACATACACATGATGGAACACAGTAAACTGCTTGGCGCCGGACTTTAATGTGAGGGTGGTAGCTAGCTAGGCGGACCGTATAGATCCTACCACCAAGCAATATGTTATGATACCCCATTTGCCGAAAACTAGGCGACATAAATTATAAACATGACGTAATTAGCCCATTACTATCCCACTGCTGGGCACGGGCCTCTTCTCAGAATGAGGAGGGTTTAGGCTTTAATCCACCATGCTGGCCTGATGCGGTTGACAGACTACACACACCATCGAGAACTTTATTGAGCCCTCTCAGGTGTGCAGGTTTCCTCACGTCTTTCCTAGCAATGCAGAAATAGCTTAGCGGTTCTACGCTCGCTTTCCATGCAGGAAGGTCTGAGTTCGATCCCGACCCGTACTTCTAACTTTTCGAATTCATGTGCGGATCAGAATTTAATTATCACTTGCATTAACGGTGAAGGGAAATCTTATAATAATCACATTAAACTTAAGAAAAAAAGAAGAAGTTAAGAAGGTTAAGTTCCCTTGTTGGTCTAGTGGTCGCAAGCGTGACTGCTGAGCATGAGGTCCTGGGTTCGATCCCCAGGTCGGGCAAAGTGTTATTAGGTTTTTCCATTAGAAATTTCTCAGTAGCAGCCCGGAGTCTGGATTTGTGCCCGGTTAATGGCAATAGGCTCGGCCCCTATTACATGGGACTTAAACATGACGGCGAAACGAGGGTGTACTAAAACACCTCTGCCACACCCTTGGGGGAATACAAGGTATGATGTATGTAAAGATAAGAATCTATAAATCTACTCTACCGAACGATATCGGAGCCCACGTCACTATTCGATCTTACAAAATTAACTTCCTACGTTACAAAAAAGTAATTACAATCTGATGACGTCACCGTCTAATTAGAGGAGTGTGATTACGTGGGTGCTTATCGACTATAACATGATCAGAGCACGGGCGCGTTCAATAATAAACATGGTCAGTATGAGAGTAACACAATAAATTTTGGTGAAGGTTGATTTGGTTTTAGGACGACGGTTCTGTGGGACTAGTACGAATGCAGTCGAGTTACTCACGTAATGTTAATGTATAGCAGTGATAGCCTAGTGGTGTGACCGTCGGTCTGCCAAGTCACAGGTCTCGAGCTCGAAACCAAGGCACGCGCCTCTGACTTTTCGGATTCACGTGCGTATTGTATAATTATCACTTGCTTAAAAACGGTGAAGGAAAACATCGTGAGGAAACCGGCATGCCTGTGAAATATTTCTCGACGGCATGTGAAGCCAAATCAGAGGCCCATGGGCGACATAAACTCTGACACCAGGTTAGTCATTACCCACACGAAAAGAAAAAGAACGTTAATGTAAGTGAATTTTGAATCGGAAGTACTCGTTCCGCACATACTATTTCAGGGTAGACTGGGACCTGAAATCGGCCTGGGCATTTGAGAGACGGTCGGCCCAGAGCTGGCAAAAAAAATGTCATTCTCAAGCGATTAGACGGACGACCCTTTTTTTTTTACTTTCTCCTCACTCTTTCGATTTCTCCGACTGTGTGACCGGCCCATCGGGCATTTGCCCATATGGCCAATCCGGGCCTGTACTATTTAATTAAATTGAAAACTTTATTCATATCCTTAAACATTCACTTACGGGATAACTTCCGTGATTATAGTTTGATTTGAGTTCCCGATATTTCGACGCTGTTGCAAGCGCCATGATCGCGGGTAAACTGAATGTTAAATCCCGTAAGTGAATGTTTAAGTATATTTAAAAACCGTGTAAGTTTTTTTTTTTTTTCCTATTTGACTTTTGTAGATGGTCTTGCGGACCTTTTCTACGTAACCGGGCTATTATTGGCGAGACCAGAAGGGTCTCCGAACCAATTTCTACACTAACTACCTCGCTAACTACGCTAACTACTGTAACATCATGACTGAATATTATAGCAGCAACACCTGTAAGGGTGTCCCCAAGGGGGGACTCGAACCTCTTTGGGTGTTGAATGCGAGAGGACTGGGAGGGATACGACAGCTTGATGAGGGCTGTATTAATCGCGGTGTGACTGCGCGGAGTCAGAAGGGACGACCGGCTCCGCGGCTGCGGCGGGTGAGCACGGTGGATCGGGGGCGGCGGCGGTGGGACGCCGCGAGGGGCCTCGTCGGCGAGGACGATACGCCGCGCCGGTCCCGTGAAAGTTTAAAACAGTGTTTATTCATATCTATGTATGATACTGAACAGCCTCGTTGTTCTAGTGGTGGCAAGCGCGACTACTGATCGGTGAAGTCCTGGGTTCGATCTCCAGGTCGGGCAAAGTGTTATTGAGTTTTCTCTCAGGAGCATCCCAGAGTTTGGATTTGTGCCCGGTTGATGGCAACAGGCTCGCCCCTGCACACCTGAGGGCTGCTAAAAGTTCTCGATGTTATGTGTTGTCCGCCAACCCGCACCAGGCCAGCATGGTGGTCTAAGGCCTCAACCCTTCTCATTCTGAGAAGAGGCCCGTGCCCAGCTGTGGGGCAATAATGGACTGATTAAATAATGTAATTAGTTCGGGAATGAGATTTTTGTAGGTTTATTTTTGTATTTTTTGTATCTTTTTTTATTTTTTGTATTTTTGTAGCTATACTTCTTCTTCTTCTTCTTCCTGCCTTTATCCCACACTTATTGTTGTTAGAGGTTTTGGCTTATTGTTTTATGACCGGCCGCCTGCTTGACATCAACCCTCCCTGGGAATATTCGTTGCGCCATCGCGCGGGTGACCCAATCTGCTGGCTGATATTATGCACTACTATGAATATAGCTATGCCTATAATAATAAATATTATGTTTTTAATGATAGTAGGCATGTAGACGAGGCAATAAAATTATGATCGAAATTGCGTTGCTACTTACGTACTTATGTACATTATATTTACATATTGATGTGAGTACATAAATTAAGTACATACGTACACGTTGACGCTGCACGTGGCTTCTGGCGTGGAGGCAAGGGTACCTACCGTTTTTAACACCCGACGTAAAAAAAGTGGTGTTATACGTTTGATCCCTTTGTCTGTCTGCGGCACTGTAGCTCCCAAACGGATGTAAAGGTTACAAACCGGTTTTTTGTTATTTTTATGTATTTTTTTATTAACTGCCGCGTTGGTAAAGTGGTGGCAAGTGCGACTGCTGATTGTGAGGTCCAGAGTTCGAACCCCAGGTAGGGTAAAGAGTTATTTGGTTTTTTTCATTAGGAATTTCTCAGTAACAGCCCGGAGTTGGGATTTGTGCCCGATTGATGGCAATAAGCTCGCCCTCTATCACATGGGACTTAAACATAACGGCGAGATGAGGGTGTTACTATATACTTCTGCCCAACCCTTCGGGGAATACAGGTGTGATGTTACGTTATTACCTTGTTAGTCCAATCTTCAAGTACCACTCTATTTGGTCTCTTTGCAGATTACCCTGGGAATCTCTAATACCAGGTTCACACGATTCGATTCTAGTTGATCAACAGCCAAATCGCATGCGATTTGAAACGTGTGAACAGACTTTCAATCAAATTGAATCAATTTGAAGGAACAAAACGTTTCAACTTTTGTTGATCAACTAAAATCGAACCGTGTGAACCCGCTATAAGATAAATAATAATCGCAAGGGAAATTAAATTCCGGTTATATACCTACGCCCAGCAGTTCCGGTAACAAGTCAAATGGATATACGAACAATAGAGAGAACACAAAAGGCTTTTGTTATTATCTTGCCGGCTCTTCTCCTAGAACCTACCTTTTGGAACCGTGCACTAGTTTTGACGTTTTAAAAGTGCCTGAAATCTGGTATATTTGAAATAAAAAGCTTTGACTTTGACTTTATTTCGCGGTACCCTAAACCTATCCAAATATAGACTCGGAGACGCGTCATAAACATGACGTAGATACGAATTAACTATGACGGCATTGTTGAAAAAATATATGCGTAATATAAACCGGACATTGGTCTGTTTTGGCTAGCTTTTTCCCAACTGTGTTGGGGTCAGCTTCCAGTCTAACCAGATACGGCTGAATACCAGTATTTTATACGGAGCGACTGCCATCTGATCTCCGCAACCCAGGGTAATGCCGATCTTCTGGGTTCTGACTTCCCGTAACGACTGTCATAGGTATTCGTATGACACCCGGCACCGATTGTTTAACGTGCTCTCCAAGGCACGAAGGGGTCTCAATGTGTAATGAACGGTCACCCATCTACAAACTGACCGCGGCAAGCGTAGCTTAATTAGCCACGAGCTATGACTCGAGCCGGACATTGTTTTGAATTAAAATAGTGATATTGTTTTGCGGATCTACTGATACGGATAGCAAAGATAAAGTCGTCTGTCGCTTTTAAATAGATTAAATAATAATTAGTTAGGGATATCCGTTTAAAGTGATGATGATAATGACGCGGGTCCAGACGTCACACAGAAGATCCTAGTGCTAACATGATTTTAATTGCGCTTATCGCGTACATCAAACGTCATTTCTTTAACGTATCGTCATAAAAATAACTAATATGTGTATTATAACTTATAAGATATTTCTTATGGTAAAGGGTATCGATATTTTGCGTACCGAAGTTAATGATATTAAACATATTTTTTGAGGACCTATTTGATGCTTAACTTAGAAAAACGTATATGATGGAATCAGGTGTTACTTTGCGGAAATCGTTTCTCAAATTGTCGGTTATAATTTGGGAATCGTTTTGCTAACTTTATAGAGAAGTTTTTTTTTCTAAATTTACTCGGACATGTTGAATTTCATTAACTTCATCACCAGCGGTTGTGTCAATAAATACGCAAATATCGATACTATCTGTGAGTCAATATGTCTGTTTCTAGGCTCCATGAATATCAATATTCACATAAGTAAATAATCTTGCATAACATCACGCTTTATTCTCCCGGAAGGGTTCAACAGATTTAGTACACCCTCGTTTCGCCAGTTATGTTTAAGTCCCATGTGATACGGCATGGCCTATTGCCATTGACCGGGCACAAATCGAGGCTGCTACCGAGAAATTCCTAATGGAAAAAGCCAATTTGACGACGCGTTTGGTGCAGTGGCTGAGTGATCGGCTTCTGCGCTACGGGTCCTGGGTTCGATTCCCGCACGGACCAAATATTTGTGTGGCCTACAGATAGTTGTTCCGGGTCTGGATGTTTGTGCGTGTGAAGATTTGTATCTGTAAACGCACCCACGAAACAGGAGAAATCCTAGTGTGGGGCAATGTTTTTATTAAAAAAAAACACTGCCTGACCTGGGGATCGTACCCAGGACCGAATACTCAGCACTCGCACTCGCGATCACTAGACCAACAAGGCAGCCAATAATTTAGCATAATTCGCATAATTACACTTGCTGGTCACCAGCAGTCGTGAACAGAAAGGTATCTAATAGTTCAATAGTGATTTACGGTTTATTATACGACTAGCGACCCGCCCCGGCTTCGCACGGGTGCAATGTAGATACTAATGTGGGGGCATATAAACCTTCCTCTTGAATCACTCTATCTATTAAAAAACCGCATCGAAATCTGTTGCGTAGTTTTTTGTTTTTTTTTTTTAATGGGTTTGCTCTTGACTCTAGTCTAGGTCAGAGGAGACAGAGACAAAGTCTACGATGGAGTGAGCTTACCCAGAAGAAGCCTGTTAACTCTAACTTTGAAGAGATTCAGGTTGAATGCGTTCGGGAACACAGACGCAGGTTGTGAGTTCCACTCTTTTGCAGTGCGCATTATGAAGGATGTTTGGAAGCGCTTAGTGCGAATTGGTGGAATGGCAACTAAGTAAGGATGGTAACTTGCAGTGCGTCTAGATGTCCGATGGTAGAAGGAGGCCGGTGGGATGAGGTTGTGGAGTAATTTTAAAGATCTAAACATACATTGGGATAGACAGACAGCGGAAGCGACTTTGTTTTATACTATGTAAAGAAGATAGGACTATGATAAATAAGAACGGTGTCTTAAGAACACCTATGACAGTCATTACTGGTAATCAGACGCCCGAAAGTCTGTCCATGTCAACCGCTAACACCGTAGGATATCGGCACTGCCCAGTAACTCGGATGCAGAGGTTTGATAGCAGTCGCTCCGTGTAAAATACTGGTATTCAGCCGCATCTGATTAAATTGGAAGTTGACCCCAAGGTAATTGGGAAAAGGGGCCATTCGAGTATTACGTAAGCAGAATTTTAGTAATTTTTGACCCCCCCCTTATCAGCAAAAGTAAGCAAAGCTTTTACCCCCCCTCATATGCTTACATAAACATTGGTATATATTTTTAAACTGATCAGGTTTCTTTATCGTTATTCATGAGCAGCAGTTTCTAACTCTAGAAAAATAAGTAAATAAATAAAAATTACTAACGTAATCATCATCTAGTCACCCCCGTCCCCCATGCCATCAAAAATAAGCTAAGCAAAGACCCCCTCACCCCCCTTTCGTGCTTACGTAACACTTGAATGGCCCCAAAGGCTAGGAGGACCATACGACAATAACAAATACAAAAATGCTGTTTTCCTGTGCGCTTGCGCTGATCTCGGAACATTATTGATGTAGTTTTTTCCTGTTTTTTCAATTACCGAATTGTAGGTACCTAACCACCGTCAGAAGCCTTGTACAAACATATTCATAACGTCATTAATTAACAGACTAACTAAATAAAAACAGACTTCGTTATATCAGTTTAAACATTAATATCTAATATTTGATATTTGCATTTACATTAGTCATTTAAATGAAATTAACTTTATCAATGACCACGCGAGTGTATTTTTAGAATTCTGTCTAAGCTCTTGTGTTATAGTGTTATGGAATTTTACATATTGTAATTGTTGTTACAAGTAGATAGGGGTACAGTAATAGATACATAAAAGTGTAAAAACGGAAAATAAAACAGTGAACTGTTGTGGTTTTGTTAGGCGATAAATGTGTATTCAGACTGATTCATCGCACGAATTTATTTAAAACTAGCTATGTCCTCACGGCTCCGCCCGTAGCCTATGTTACTCAGTGATAATGTAGCTTTCTAACGGCAAAATAATTTGTGAAATCGGTCCAGTAGTTTTTAAGTTTATTCGTTACATACAAAAATACAAATCTTTCCTCTTTATAATATTAGTATAGATGAATGAGACTATCCAAAAGCAAAAGCAGTGATAGCCTAGCGGTTGAACGCTTGCCTTCCATGCAGGAAGGTCTGAGTTCGATCCCGGCCCGTACCTCTGACTTTTCGAATTCATGTGCGGATCAGAATTTCATTATCATTTGTGTTAATTTTGAAGGAAAACCATCGTGAGGTAACATGCACACCTGAGAGGGCTCCATAAAATTCTCGATGGTGTATGAAGTTTGCCAGACCGCACCAGGCCATTGTGGTGGACTAAGGCCTAAACCCTTCTCATTCTGAGAAGAGGCCCGTGCTCAGCAGTGTAACAGTAATGGACTAATTATGTTTATGTTATGTAAGAGTAAGACTATCCAAAATTGTACCAAAAAAGTTACTTTTACATGATTGCGGCGAAGGCCAAAAGGAGAGAAGTTTCAATTCTATATTGTTTGACCAGGGGCGCCCCCGTTTTTTCTACTCTTTTGTGTACAACTGTAGTACTTCATTCATCCATAATTTAAGCGCTAGACACTTCTCAGTGAAGCTCCATCTTTCTCTGTCCAGTGCTAAGTTCTTCAGTTCTCTGTATGTTTAAATTATCTTCTCCGAAATAATCGAGAGTTAAATTGAGTCGAAAAAGTCCAAACAATTTATTTATTTATTTATCAATCAAATTCAGACAACAATATAGTCCATTTTATTAGTAAAATATCTTATAACTAGTGTTAGTAGTACACAAACAAGGATAAAAAAACAAAGTAGGTGTATGAGGCAGGATGTGCAGAGAACGATAAAGCTATAATATAAGCTAAGACTAAGGAATAAGCTACCTGACGATTCTCCCCACATAGTGCCTCAGAAAAGGGGAGTAAGGACTCTCCACAACTGTTTTCAGGATGCTATTGTCACTATCCCGCGTTCTACGCATCAGTGATGCGACTTTTTTACGGATCACTGCATGGAAGCCGTCAGTTCGGTTCTGAGCAAACATCTCCGACGCGCTACAGAACCAGAAAACAATAACTGTTCATTCAATTTTATCAAAAATGGTTACTTCGATCAGTTGGCTACCAATGTATCCATACCTATGTATTAAGATAAAACTATATGGCTCCCAAAGCATCCATACCTATAAGATAAAACTATACTCCATTTCATATACCTAACATTAGTCAGAAGTGGCTTATCAAGACACGAATATCCTTTGAGCCACTTCTTCAAATAGAATTTGTCTGTTTGTTTGTTTGTTTCATGTTATATCTCTGTAAACATATAACAGTTACTTATCAGTATTCAGTTTGTGAAATACTTACGTGATATTTGTTTAGATCGACACGTTCGTTTTGTTTGCCAACATTTCATGAAAATAGTGCCGACTGCAAAAATGCCCATTTCTTCTTCTTTTCGTGTCGTTAGTGACCAACCTGGTGTCAGAGTTTATACCGCCCATGTGCCTCTGACTTGGCTTCACATGCCGTCGAGAAATATCTCTAATGCATTCTGGTTTCCTCACGATGTTTTCCTTCACCGTTTTTAAGCAAGTGATAATTATACAATACGCACATGAATCCGAAAAGTCAGAGGTGCGTGCCTTGGGTTCGAACTCGAGACCTATGACTTGGCAGTCCGACGGTCACACCACTAGGCTATCATCGCTGTTAAATTACTAATAGGGTTGGTATAATCGGTATTTTTATGGGTATCGTCAATAACCTTAGAATAAAAATACTGGGCCATTGGGTCCTGACGTGTTTGCATGATACCATTATTTAAATGGTTCCGTCATCATAATAACACTGTTAATTTAAATTAGGGGGCGAGCCTATTGCCATCAACCAGGCACAAATCTTCGACCGTTCTAAAATTCATTTTGACTTGTATGTGACATATTTTGTCACGGTAGTGCGTGCTAGACTTGTAACTATACAATACTAGCTTTTACCCGCGGCTTCGCTCACGTGGAATTAACATGATGTTTTTCCAGGACCAAAAGTAGCCTATGTTACTCTCCATCCTTTCAACTAACTCTATGCCGAAAATCAAGTCGATTGGTTGCTTAGTTAGGGCGTGAAGGAAGGACAAACAAACAAACAAACAAACAAACACACTTTCGCATTTAATATAATATTAGTATGGATGACAAAACACGTTTTAAAAATTACATGTTTAATCTACTATTCCTTGAACATGAAAACGTCAGTATCGCTGACGATAATAATGTTTACTATCCTACCTTATATAGGCATGTTATATTCAATATTAAGATCAATCAAAGTAAAAGTGCGCAAGCGCCGGCTATACCAATAATGGTAAGGTCGCCTTTACGAGGAGCGCATGTTTAAGTATTTACATAACCTTATTTGAGTACCTAAAGCTTTAAAAAAATCTGTTGTTTTTTTATTGTATGAGAGACTGTTCTGCCTAGCCTTTTCCCAACTATATTTGGGGTCAGCTTCCAGTCTAACCAGAAGCTGCTGAATACCAGTATTTTACACGGAGCGACTGCCATCAGACCTCTGCAACCCAGTTACTGGGCAATGCTGATATCCTAAGGTTAGACCGGTTGTCAGACTTTCGGGCTTCTATTTATCTGTTTTATTGTATGAGAGAGTATATCGAAGTATTGCTGTCATCGAAAATAAGTTTCTGAGTTTGATTTCCAAGTATGGAAATGTGAAGTTAGTTAATCACACGAAAAAAAAAATCTTAAGATTCTTATGTAACATCACGCCTGTATTTCCCGAAGGGTTGCGCAGAGGTCTATAGTAACACCCGCATTTTGACGTTATGCTCAAGCCCCATGCAATAGGGGGCGAGCCTATTGCCATCAACCGGACACAAATTCAAACGACGGGCTGCTACTGAGGAATTCCACACGAAAATATCCAAAAACACTTTGCCCGACCTGGGGATCGAACCTAGGACCTCGCGATCATCAGTCGCGCTTAAATATATGTAATCTTATTTATTACATATCTACCTTAGAATACCTAATAAATCATTTATAACAAAGTTATGAATGATTTACCTATGACAGTCGTTACGGGTAGTCAAAAACCTGAAAGTCTGACAACTGGTCTAACCTTAGGATATCGGCATTGCCCGGTAACTGGTCTGATGGTAATCGCTCTGTGTAAAATACAGCCGCATGTGGTTAGACTGGAAGCTGACCTCAACATAGTTGGGAAAAGGCTAGGTAGAACATTACAGTTATGAAACTTGGCCTGAAATTAATAGACTAGATTAGATCGTAGGGTGACACTATCTGTTACTGATATGTCGTTATCAGATTGAATACGTAACAACAATAGATAAGTAAATACATACTGTATATAAATCCGACTTATTATCCGTCGCGGTTACTAATATTATAAAGCTGAAGTTGGTTTGTTTGTTTGAACGCGCTAATCTCAGTAACTACTGGTTGGAATTGAAAAATTATTTTTGTGTTGGATAGTCCATTTATCGAGGAAGGTTATAGGCTTTATAACATCACGCTACGACCAATAGGAGCGGAGCATAAAATAAAAATGTTGCATTAACGGGAATACGACATAAGTAGACTAAACTGTTGGGCCACATAAAGGATAAATAAAAGGCAATTGCATGCAGCTGAGATGAGAATGCTAAGAGGGATGTGTGGTATTACGCAAATGGATAGAAATAGAAATGAGTATGTAAGAGGAAGCCTGAAAGTGGCGCCGCCGGTGACTGAGAAGTTGTGTGGAAACCGGTTGTTATGGCATGGGCATGTGATGCGGAGGAACGAGGAACATGTCGTGAGAAAAGTATTGAGTATGAATGTGGATGGTTATAAGAGTAGGGGAAGACCAAAGAAGCGATGGATGGATAGTGTGAAAGATGATATGGCTAGAAAGGGGGTGACTACTGAAATGACGGCTAATAGAGATGTATGGAAGAAGAAGACATACTGCGCCGACCACAAATAAGTTGGGATAAGAGCAGGAGGATGATGAGACATAACTGTTGGCCAAATACTCAAACGGTACTCAAATTTAAATGATTGTTAAGTCTCGTGCTGTCACTATCACTCTAAGGCGAAGTGACAGAGACAGCACGAAGTTAACGGCAATTTAGATTTGAATAGCGTTTGCGTGTTCTGCCTAGTTTCGTCCCAACTACGTTGGGGTCAGCTTCCAGTCTAACCAGATGCGGCTGAATACTAGTATTGTACGGAGCGACTGCCATCAGACCTCCGCAACCCGGTTATAGGGTAATGGCAATATCCTAAGGTTGAATCGGTTGTCAGACTTTCGGGCTTCTGACTACCCGTAACGTCTATCATAGGTGTCATACGAATACCTTGGACCGACTGTTTAACGTGCTCTCCGAGGCACGGAGGGGTCTCGATGTGCAACGAATGGTCACCCATCCATGGACTGACCGCGGCAAGCGCACCTTAACCTCGCAAATCGTATGATCCGCGCGGTTGATAATCAGCGTTTGAGTATTTGGCTATTATTCAATGTATTCTATTATTTTTCACGTGATGATAAACACATTCTCCTATTTCCGATTCGCAGACACAGACCACATGGAATAACGAAAACTATAAATATTAATTTACCCAAACTAGGTATCAAATAAACGCATAAATAATCGACAAAACCGGAAAAAATAGCCAGAACAGGATATCAAAATTACAAAACACAAAGCTATAAATATAAAAAATACACATTACGAAATAGAATATTATCAATATTATGTATTTCTAAGCATGTCTTTTTTGAGTTCCAAACCACGTCCGCAATCCTCTGTGTTACTGTGAACAGTTAGGATCTTTTATTCATTCGGCTATTGTCCCACGGTCACACCTGGGCAAAATATCGCTTAGATTTTTTGTGTGTATGTATTTTTCACTTTTGTTAACGGTTTCTGTGAGCTACGAAACTGGTGGACTGATTTTGATTGTGTATTTGTATTGTACTTTGAAAAGATCGGATCAGCTGACTGATTTTGGCGGCTTGAAATACGTTACGACTCCCGTAATATGAAGAGTGAATGGATTCTATGCCCAGGTGTGGACAGTATTATCTATTACTAATATTATAAAGAGGAAAGATTTGTATTTTTGTATGTAACGAATAAACGTAAAAACTACTGGACCAATTTCAAAAATTCTTTTACCGTTAGGAAGCTAGGTACATTATCACTGAGTAACTATTATAAAAGATGAGTCAAATAATTGATCACATGATGATGACACACATACATAAACTCACACCTTTTTCCCATGGTGTTAGGCAGAAACTATAGAACGCCACATGCTACGATCCTTACATACTCCTGTCGCTTCATCCACATTCATACATCTTGTCATACACGCACGCCGGTTAAGAGTACTACGCACCTTTCCTTTGTGAAGAACATCATCAATAACATCGATAAACTGATCAATAATTAAATGTTATTGAGTATTCCGTGTCAAATTCTTCAGAAACGAGAGTTTGTATTTATGCTCGGTTGAAGGCAATAGGCTCGCCCCCTATTACATGGGACTTAAACATATCGGTGAAATGAGGGTGTTACTATACACATACCTATTTTTTTTTTTTTAAAAAGGTTGCCCCACACAAGGATTTCTCCTGTATCGTGGGTGCGTTTACAGACACAAATCTTCACACGCACAAACATCCAGACCCGGAACAACTATCCGTAAGCCACGCAAATATTTGTTCCGTGCGGGAATCGAACCCACAACCCGTAGCGCAGATAGCTCAGCCACTGCACCAAACGTGTCGTCTTATGCACAATCCTTCGGGGAATACAGGCGTGGTATTTGTTATGAGTCAAATCATTTCAAGGGAAAATACCGTTTTGGTAATGATATGCACAATGGTGATGCAAGTTTAATTAAAATAGAAGTATATTGTTACTGTAGAGTCAAAGGATGACACATGTATCAATTGTGGTATGATACCGAAGTGTCGTTATGTATACATTATATTGCTAGTGCCTTTTATGGCTTCGAGCACATTGAAGCGACAGTTTATTATGTGTTGTCGGTAGCTGGTAACACTGGACAATGTTGATAAAGGAGGGTAGTCGTCAAGATGGATCAACTTACCCGAAGTCATAAAAACAGTGGTCATTAGACGGAGCAGAGGATTCTATGTCGAACAGCCGAAGAAGTCTGACCTTTTATAGGTATCTAACTAGCGACCCGCCCCGGCTTTGCACGTGTACAATGTAGATTCTAATGTGGGGCATATAAACCTTCCTCTTGAATCACTCTATCTATTGCTGAAAACTGCATTAAAATCTGTTGCGTATTTTAAAAGATCTAAGCGTACAGACAGCGGGAGCGACTTTGTTTTATACTATGTAAAGAAGATTAGCTTGTCCTTATTTTCTGATCTTGTGTAAATTATTATTTTGTGAACTAGCTTCTGTAAATAACCACTAACCCAAATGTAACTACTCTCAGTGGTGGAGGGTTTTTGTTGGTTTTATTTTACTTTATTTACCATGCTCAAAATACTGACAGACCGATATTAGCTATAACTGTAATGATAGATTCACCCCTACAAGATTCTTTTTTGTCTACAGGGTAACAGTCTTGTAATTATCATTCGACTGAAGTAGACTTAATTGAAAATTCTTCTTCCATCGTGTGCTGTACGAGAGTAGCTCATATATTGTGGTAAAAAGATTAGCCAGGCTGGTGGGTAGTGGAACTGACTACCCGGGTGCGTCGGACGTCCTGCATCGTTACACATTGGAAATTAAACTGTATGGAGAGCAAAGGAAGGCATCTTATATAATGACATATTACGACATGATATAGCTAAGAGATACACTCAAGGTGTAAAGTTAATAGTAACAGCAATGATAGCCTAGTGGTGTGACTGTCGGACTGCCAAGTCATAGGTCTCGAGGTCGAACCCACGGCACGCACCTTTGACTAGACGGATTCACGTCTATATTGTATAATTATCATTTGCTTAAAAACTGTGAAAGAAAACATCGTGAGGAAACCGGCATGCCTGAGAGATATTTCTTGACGGCATGTGATGCCAAGTCAGAGGCTCATGGGTGGCATAAACTCTGACACCAGGTTAGTCACTAACCACACGAAAAGGAGAAGTTAACATTTCAATAATGTCGGTGTATTATTTCCAAAATAACTTTCCGTTAGGTAGGTACCTACAGCAAGAAATAAAGAGCTAACATTATAAGAGGTCCGGCCGCCATGTTTTTTGCTATATTCATTAGAACAATTTCGTGTATTTGCATATCTATGAACGCAAGTAAAAAAAAAAACTATTTGAAAGCAATGTACGTCACGTGTTGTCTATGGTATTTTTCTGTGTTTATTGCGTACTTACTTTTTTAATGTATTCTTTTATAACTTGAAAATGGAATGTTAATTGCAGTCTACTACATTTTAAATTTGTGGTAATGTGAACATTCCAAACTAATTTATGGCATAAGAATTTGTTTAGCAAAAATATTTATGACAATTTAAAAGTTTATTGCCCTAGATTATTTAACAACCTACTAGAAAATATAGAAAAAGTTTGACGTATAGTATCGTAAACATATCGCTAATTCGCTTCTTCTTCTTTTTCGTGTAGTAAGTGACTAACCTGGTGTCAGATTTTATGCCGCCCATGGGCCTCTGACTTGGCTTCACATGCCGTCGAGAAATATCTATCTCTCAGGCATGCCGGTTTCCTCACGATGTTTTCCTTCACTGTTTAATTATACAATACGCACATGAATCCGAAAAGTCAGAGGTGCGTGCCTTGGGTTCGAACTCGAGACCTATGACTTGGCAATCACACCACTAATTCGCTGATGTAAGCGAAGTTTGAATCGAAAATACAACTGGACGTAGTTTAGCGAAAAGGATCCAACCCACACATTTATGAGATATTCAATTATTAAGTTAAGACTGTATTTATTTATTGGTTCTTTGATTAAAATTTCTTGGTTTTATTGTAATTAAGGGACAAATGTATAATATTTTACTTGTTAAAATATTACTATGTGTAGTTTGGCTTAAGAAGTTGAAGGAGTATTTTGATATAACTCATTTTCGATAATTTTGTGGGTTGGATCCTTTTCGCTTAACTACGTCCAACTGTCCTACCTATAACATTTTGGTTTATTTTTTTGCAACATGCACAATTTTTATCATACATAGATAATTATGAATAAAGTTTTCAATTAAATTAAATATTATGTGCGTAACGAGTATTTCTAATTCCAAATTTACTCACGTTAACGTTACGTTTACGTTAAAACGAATCGTTTTGCTTGTAATATTTTGGAGTGCCATAACCATTCCTATAAAGACTTATTGTAAACCAACTTTACCTGCTGATGTAACTTAAGGAGATGATGGGTCTTCTCTGCTTCGCTGTGAAGACGTGCCTTTTGATAGAGATATACCGGTCGTAGCTTTTACCAATAACGATCGGTTAAATATAGAAACCGAAAATAAACTGATTTTACTTTTACAGTCAGCTCCAAATTTCCTTAAAATGTACTACAACGTTGTCCTTTTATAGTAATTTCCAATACACTACTTATTTGCCTTATAAGCGCATGACATTTAATTTAATCCATGTGACCGCTGTTCGCCCGACCTCCTCCGATCAGTAATTACCTTGGTATTATTCTATCTGCCATACGAGGCGTAATCGGTTGTTACATGGTCTACTGATCTGTGTGAATAGCCTAGAAAATGGAATAAACTGATTTTGATACAGCGAGTGTGTTATTATAACTTATCACGACTTGTAAAAGTGTCTGTAACAGATTTATTTACAGAAATAAAAATCATTTATCATTTACTAGCGAACCGCTTCGGCTTCGCACGGGTGCAATGTAGATACTAATGTGGGGCAGATAAACCTTCCTCTTGAATCACTATATCTATTGCTGAAAACTGCATTAAAATCTGTTGCGTAGTTTAAAAGATCTAAGCGTACAGACAGCGGGAGCGACTTTGTTTTATACTATGTAAAGATGAATTATGAAACAAAACATTTCTTTATCTTCTTTATGTGAGTACAAGAGGAGAATGTTAACAAAAAAATATATTTTTTTTGTTTTGTAGGGAACAGTAGGACTAGCAAGAATGTCGTCACGTTAGTAACGTGAACGTAACGAATTGGAAATACGCGTTTCGCACATACTATTTAATTAAATTCAGGTTTGAGATATCTTTATTTCCCATAAGAATTAGTTCATGAGAAATTTGAAAAACTAACATTAAAACATTTTTACACTTTAAAACTTACGCACAGTAACAATAGTTTAAGAAAAAATTATAACAACTTAAAATAAATAATTTCATAACTGTAGGGTAGTCACAAATAGTTCAACACAGCTAGAACATAAACATACACGGAGTACGCGCAACTGGAATGTACTAAATTGAAATCTTTATTTATATCTATGTATAATACAAATTTCTAAAGGAGGGTTGATGTCAGGCAGGCGGCCGGTCGTAAAATAATAAGCCGAAACCTCTAACAACATGGATTTATGAAATACATGTTGTGCCGACCCCACCTAGTGTGGGATAAGGGCAGGAATAAGAAGAAGAAGAAGAAATATGATACAAATTGTGCACGTCGCAGAAAAATAGAGCAAAATGTTATAAGACAGTTGTATTTTCGATTAAAAATTCGCTTATATTAGCGATACGTCGAATGGTCGTAGTAGGCTTAAAAATCCAGAACAAGATATGTTGCGAAACCTTGCTTGAATATAGATAAAAATTTAATACTTATGTATGACTGCTGATCGTGAGGTTCAGAGTTCGATCCTCGAGTTGGGCAAAGTGTAATTGTGTTTTCCGTGTGGAATTCCTCAGTATCCTGGAGTTTAGATTTGTGCCCGGCTGATGGCAATAGACTCACCCCCTATTACACAGCGAAATGAGGGTGTTACTATACACCTCTGCCTAACCTTTTGGAATATAGGCGTGATGTTATGTATACCCATATGTCTAAAGTGTCACAGACATCGACGACGCTAAATATAGCTATCACATAGCGAATTAAAAGCAGTCTCCTTTTTATTCAATTTACAAGTTCAACGAATGTTGGACCGGACTCAAAAAGATTCAACATTGAATCATTTTTATACACAAGTATGTATATATTATGTATTATTTTCAGATCGGCAACAAATTCGCTCGCTGATTCTCAACAGTGACAAGTATGAAAGATATATTGCAATGTCGTCATCATTGTCTCGATGTATTTAAATTACTAGACTACCATTGTCAAGGACTTTATGCCCAGTTCCTATAGGTAAGAACGAATCGTTTTGCTTACTACTGGTACCAGCATTTTTATTGAACGGTTTTGATTAGCTTCACTTCGTATATTTGATTTTTCAACTTTTTATTTATTATTCAGCCATGATCATCCCACTGCAGGTCAAAGGCCTCCCTACCCTCCTTCTAATCCTCTGGGTTTAAGGTTTTCTGCAACCAGTCCTTCCAATAAGTATCTAGTTCGTCCCGCCATCTCCTTCTGGGCCTGCCGCGACGTCGTCTGACGTTGTGTTGGTTTTGCAGTGATGTGATGATTGATGAGTATTGCCCACAGCTCGTTCGACATGCGGCAGACTCGACCAGCCCAGATTTTTCTACTTCTTCTGCTTAACTGATTCTCCTGAAACTTCGCTCACAAATTCAATTCCCATGATAATACAATATTATAATAGTTTCAGCCTTCAATCCTCAAATCTTGAAGCTGCAGGGTTACTGCAAGATAAAACCGTTTAACTCAAAAGTTGTTTTTAGGGATTATTTATTGCCAAGATGAGCAAATAAATGGACTAGTAACTGCCCGTTCACACAGCGGATCCGTTTTAACGGACCCGTCAGTACTGGATGCGTTGTTCATATCTGTGCCGACGGATCAGTTAAACACATAGCAGCTGCGTCGCATGTGGCAAACAGGATACGATAAAAATAACGGATCCAGTATTTTTTACTGGATTCGGATTACCTACTGTCGTATATGTGATCTCGCTCACTCAACTACAGGCGTCATCAACAAAATAAAAACGGATCCTGTAAACCGTTTCTGTGTGAACTAGCTGTAAGCCAAATTTATATGTGAAGCTATCATACTATCGTACTCCACTCGTATGGAAGAGTCTACTATGCAGAGTTATGGGGTCTTTGCTTCGTTATTGGTAAATATACAACATTTTTAATTTCAACCAATAACGCTCAGTAAATCATACCTGTATCGGCCAATAGTCCGACACATATTATTAGCTACCATACCACAAGTTTATCTATCACACTGATAGCCATACTAAAACGCAACTTAATTTTAATTTGCCAATAAGTCTCGTGCTGTCACTCTCACTCTAAGGCGAAATGACATTGACAGCACGAAATTAACGGCAACAAAAATTTTTGTATTTAGCTATTAGACATGTTGCCGGTAGCTGGTAACACTGGATAATGTTGATAAAGCAGGGTAGTCGACAAGATGAATCAACGTAGGTACCCGACGTTATAAAAACAGTGGTCATTCGACGCAGCAGAGGATTCTATGTCGAACCTCCGAAGAAATCTGACCTTTTGTATCTGATTATCTTGTCCTTATTTGTGTAAATTATTATATTGTGATATATTGTGAACTAGCTTCTGTAACTAACCACTAACCCAAATACATATAAGTATTCTCAGTGGTGGAGAGTCTATGTTGGTTTCATTTACTTTATTTATCATGCCCACAATCCTGACAGATATTAGCTATAACTGTAATGATAGATTCACCCCTACATGAATCTGTTGTTTGTCTTTTACAGAAACACGTAAAACTCGCTTAGAAACAGACTTGAACCTTTGAATTAGGCCATGAAAAGACTAAAATAATGCTGAAAATATAGTTATCAACAGACTATTGTTAGATTGCGATATCTCTGTCAATACAACAAAAAATAAATTGGTGGGTAATATTCGCGGTTGTTGTTGAAGTATGAGTCGTATAGATACTAATTCTGTTTATAAATAGTTGTATGTTTTTGTGGCTACTAAATTAACATACTTATAATAACATTTATAACCTTGTTATGAATATTCTCACGCTGTTCGTATAAATAGATTTCGTGAAATTAAATTAAAATTATTGTGAGGGTGTTTATTTGCACTGAAATACGTATGTTTGTTATATAAGCGTTTGGAGATTTAATCTGTAATCTTTAAACATAACATAACATCACGCGTTGTATTCCCCGAAGGGTTCGGCAGAGGTGTTTTAATCCCACTTAATATGGGGCGAGACTATTGCCATTAACCGGGCACAAATCCAGACACCGGGCTGCTAGTGAGGAATTCCACACAGAAAACCCAATAACACTGCCCGACTTGAGGATCGAACCCAGGACCCCATAATCACCTGTCGCGCATGCCACTACTAGACGAACAAGGCAGTCTTCCTTTAGTAAAAAAAAATACACTAATTGCGTAAAACACTCGGAATCGCAAAAATTGCTTTTAATCTTGTCAGTTCAAGAATGTCCATTGCACTGTGTTATAACAATCTGTCTTCCCGACAATTTTGGACCACGCGGTTTAGGTATAAAAGGTTAGTCGGAAAGGGGGTACTAACCGGCGGGCCACTTAAAGTATCACTGGTAACTGTTTTAAAGCAAATGTTAAAATTTCAAAATTCGGTAATTTTTATGTCCATGCAAAATGATTCTTACATTAGTCTTTTAAAAAATTCTTCACCCCTGCTTTAGTTACGAATTCAGAAAATGGAGCTTCTAATCCATAACCTCAAATATGATCTAAAATGTAAACACAACTGATCATAGCTGAGGATACATAGATTTTTGCGTATTTTTTATGAAATCTTTGAACAGCTATTTCTCTTAAACTATTGATTTTTGGGGAAAGTTGTAGAACAAAACTTATCCATTATTATGGCTACTTTAACACCCTTTCGGATTAATAGTCCTTTCCGACTAACCTTGTATTGTTGTATTGTGAAAATTAATCCTATTGCTATGGCGAGTATCATTGCTTTATAAGACTTCGGCTAGACGAAAGCCTCTTCCAAGAAACGGCAATGGCCTTAATCTGTACGCTGGGCAAGCAGGTTGACGACCGCCGACCGTTTAGCCTTCTGCACCGGCGCTTAGATATCCATCGCAAGTCTGGGGTACTAGAGCTAGCAAGTTATGTGGTTATAACAGCTATCGATTGTCAGTTTGGTCGGTCAGTGCACTGTGATACCACAGTCTAGACATTCCATCGCGAGGATGTCATCTCGCGAGCTACCTTCAAGACTGTCACGTCACCTCCCGAACAGTGGCGTGCCTATAGGGCAAGACCGATATTGTTTTGGAACTTATTTAGATATTTATAATTCGTCTGATAACAAATAGTTGGAGATCTTAAGATCGAATTATGGTTTACTAAGGATAAAGGCTCGTTTACGCGGAGCAAGTTTCTTGAAGCAAGTCTCATGCTATCTCTGTTTTTGTCGGAGAGAAAGACAAAGATAGCATGAGACTTGCTTCAAGAAACTTGCTTCGTGTAAATGAGCCTTAAGCATAAAATATATTGTCATAATTTACCTTGCACATCAAAATAAGTACCAAAAAAATGTCAGGCTTGCCCTATAGGCACGCCACTGCTCCCGAACTACCTTTAAGACCTGTCAATGTTAAACTCTCGATGAACCACTGCATGGAGAAGATCAGTTACACTTCTTCTTCTTTTTGTATCGATGGTACTTCATTATCTATGAATTATAATGCTTGCGCCCAGTAGATGGCCACATTAATTGCAACTTCGGTGGCTCTCTTCAGATCATTGAAGGTGCAGGTGGACGGACATTTCTGCCGGGGTTGCGGTGCATGCTTTTGCGAATCCCGCGACCCCGGCCGAACGGTCAGGAGAAGGAACACAGTTGGTTTTTAGCCAGTAAGAGTCCGGCAGACCCCCTCGCCTTCCCCGGGCGAGGGACATCCATGAGGACTTTACAAAAAAAAAGTGGGCGGACATTTGAGATGCTACAGCAAATGGAATATGGACATGTCAGTTGCACTGTGGTGATACACCGTCGCCGTTGTATCAGGTGCGGTCTATTGAAGAACCCGGATTTTCTCCGCATATCCTGAACACGGCCGCCAGGGGGTCCTAGTGAGAACTAATCTCAGACCCCCAACCCTAGGGAATTAGGGTCATGGTATCAAAGTTTTCCCTTCGGCGAATTAGGTCCAACACCGTCGTACAAGTGACGTAGACATTTTTCACAAACTCTATCATTAGCAACAAATATATCTCTATATATACGTATATAATTACTTGTCCTGACTGACTGATTCATCAACGCAGAGCCTAATCCGCTGGGGCTACAAACTTGAAATTTGGACAGTAGGTTCTTTTGTGACGTAGGCATCCACTAAGAAAGGATTTTTGGAAATTCTACTCCTAAGGGGGTAAAATAAGGAATGGAAGTTTGTATAAAAATTCACGGGAACGAAGTCGCGGGAAAAGTGCTAGTTGGTAATATTATTCATATGATAATTGGTAACGTAGCTATCAATGATACTATTTGTCATCAAGTGACGTTTCGCTCGTGCTCATATAATATATCATTAGCAGTTATCTGAGAGCAAACGAAGAAAATAAAACCGGGTCAACGTACTCTAACTATTGCGAATCGAAACTGTCGAACGTTCTGGATGTATGGATTTACAAGAGCCATTCATTTGTTACGTAAGATGTTATTGAGACGCGTAAATCTTACCTACAGAAAACAAATTAAAAGTTACGTTTCTTTTCTCTTTCAAACAACAAAAGAATCATTTTGTAACCTCTACCCTGTTAAACGCGTTTTGAAAGTAATTAAAACTTGGCCCGAACTTGCAAGGGTTGCATAACAGGCCACTTAACTTGGTGAAAATTATAAAACTCGTAAACGACCACTGCCGAAAATAGGCTTCAATTATTGCTACAATGAACGGTCATAGGTGATATTAATATAAATCACTAGCTGTTCTACCGCGGCTGTGCCCGCGTTAATAATTTGACTACAGCGCCACATCGATATGGTAGATCCGATGATCTGAGCATAGCTACAAACCATCGCCTCGACAAAACAAATATATTGTCTAAATATGAACTCAATCGGTAAAGTCGTTCTCAAGTAATGACGTGACCAAGGGAAATAGGGATTCATTTTTATATACTTGTCGCAGACACTCCGCTTATAGAGTTTGATAGAATTCAGTATAGCATTACAGTTCAGACCAGTGTCTGCTTATCAGAAGGTAAAGCGGGTATTTGGTAAATAAAACCAACATAGAGTCTCCACCACTGAGAGTACTTATGTATATGGGTTAGTGGTTAGTTACAGAAACTAGTTCACAATATAACAATTTACACAAGATCATCAGAATATAAGAAGGACAAGCTAGTCAGATATAAAAGGTCACTTGGCAAAAGGACTTGTTCGGCTGTTCGACATGGAATCCCCCGCTCCGTCGAATGACAACTGTTTTTATAACGTCGGGTACGTTGATTAATCTTGCCGAATACCCTCCTTTATTTTCTAAATGAATTATTCTCCGACATACCTATATAGATTACGCGTAGCAGACGGATTGGAGATAACATCATCGCCCACAGAATGACGCTGCTGCTGCTGCTTCCAGTACTTTTTTGGTCGTGGTAAAATCCTCATGGATACCCTTCGCCCGGGGAAGTCGAAGAGTTATGCCGGACTCCTACCAGTGAAAAACCTACGGTGTTCCCCCTGCTGGTCATTAGTCAGGGTCGCGAGGTTCGCCAGACATTGCCGAGCCTGGTGAACGCATTCAACAACATCCAAGAGGCAGATACTGGCATACATGTTAAACCTGCAGATACCGTTAAAATAAAAACTTTTAAACATTTTTTCACCTGGTAACGAAACACATATATGAATAATATTATAATATACACTTGCGATAACAGCTAAGGAAAATATCGTGAGGAAACTTGCACACCTGATAGTGTTCCATAAAGTTATCAATGGTATGTGTAGTCTACTAAACCGCACCAGGCCAGCATGGTGGACTAAGGCCTAAATCGTTCTCATTCTGAGTAAAGACCCGTGCCCAGCAGTGAGACAGTAATGGAATGATTATGCTTATACAACGGACGGTACTATCATTAAGGAGTAATAATTAATCGCCTACCAAGCGTACTGCGTAGGCGATATTATAGCAGTATCTCTGGTTTGTCCGTATTTTGAAGTGGTCTGCGGGGGAAGCCCATGATCAACAGTGGGCGATAACGAGCTCATGTTTGTGTACGCCAATGTTGAATTTAAATTTAAAAAAATCAAGTGTTTATTCTAAGTAGCGGATACGAGGACAAGGCTTTATTGTAGGTGGTCAGAATTCTCCAAAATGGACGTGTAAAAACCAACTTTGATAAGTGGTCAAATAAACTTACCCCGGATTTGAAGATCGGAAGTATGTAGGTGGAAAAATACAGCCGTGACAAGAAGAGACGCCAACCAAAGAAGCTGACGCTAAATGTTGTGAAGAACGATACATAGGTACATAACATAATTCCTGCGTTCGTCCTGCGACCTTAGTATCCGGCGTTTAATTTATTTCCTAGTTTGCAAGCCCTGGCTGGGGGCCTTAAAGTAATTTTTGGCCACCCCAGGAAATGTCCGGTTGAGCATCTAAAAAGCTTTCGAAGCTTTGTTTGCGAGTGGTCTTGTCAAAAAAAAAAAAAAAAACATGTTTGCCCGAACAATGACCAAGCTACTACGCATTTGTTGTTTAGTACGCCTTGAAGGTCGATGCCCTAAGTATACAACATACAATGCGTACGTTAAAAGCAAAGAAAAAATATTGAATGGATGTAATCTTTATGTAATCTACGTACCTACAAGATGGTGTTTTTAGGCCGCCAACCTGCACCTGGCCAGCATAGCGGAATAAGGGGCCATTCAAGTATTACGTAAGCACGAAAGGGGGGTGAGGGGTCTTTGCTTAGCTTATTTTTGATGACATGGGGGACGGGGGTGTCTAGATGATGATTACGTCAGCAATTTTTATTTATTTACTTATTTTTCTAGACTTAAAAACTGGTGCTCATGAATAACAATAAAGAAACCTGATCAGTTTTAAAAAAATATATACCAATGTTTACGTAAGCATATAAGGGGGGGTAAAAGCTTTGCTTACTTTTGCTGACAAGGGGGAGGGGTGGGTCATAAATTACTAAAATCTGGTTACGTAATACTTGAATGGCCCCTAAGGCCTAAACCCTTCTCATTACCTCCCTGACGACACATTTGGAGCAGGGGCTGGGCGACTGGCTTCTGCACTACGGATATTCCGGCGATCAAATATTTGTATGGCCTACAAATAGTTGTTCCGGGTCTGGGCGTTATGCATGTGAAGATTTGTGTCTGTAAACGCACTCACGATACAGGAGAAATACTACTCTTATATTTTCAAAACTTTTTTGTTTTTTTTTTTTATATGAGATGAGGCCTGTTCCCAGCAGTGTAACAATAACCGGCTGAATGTGCTATTATTTGCTTATGCATAGTTTGGTAAAATACCACTGAGAGATGGTATTCATCTACAAGATTAGTAGCAGAATTCTTCTCAGCGCGAATAACAACACAGCGATGAACAAACCGGATGTTAATCATGATAACATCAATATTAGTGTCCAACCATTGATTGGTAATTTTTTGGACGAAGCCGAAAACAACATTTTGATCAACTAAGATTCCTATCTTAGTTCTAAATTGAATATAAGAATATGAAACTAACGATGCATATTCTATTTCAGTGTTTTAAATGTTAAAGAATGTTGATGATCATTGTAAAAAAAAAACCTTATTAAAAATAAGCTTTTATCTTTCGGCTGCATCATCAGATCAGCTCCATGGTACCATATTATTGTATTGTCACCGAAGCTACAAAGTTAAGCCAAATTTCAGCTTAATCGGATGCCAGCAAGTGCTTGAAAATTGGATCACAATTTTTTAACCGGAAACACACGAACTAAACAACATAAATAAATTGAATTAAATCTTTGTGAAAATGCCGCCACGCCGACCTTTCCTGGTGCGCGAGTCATTCGTTATAATTCGTTCGTTTTCGGCACAAACTTCGGCTCAGCCAACACGGAACTCTCAGTCGCACCCTAGTCAATATTCTGCAACGACCGTTCATTGTACTCTATAAAACTCACATTCATGTCCAGACATTTACGATTTGATATGACAATGATTGAATGATCATAAGCGAAAAATTTACGACGATACTTCTGTAATAGTAGGCCACACTCCACCGCCACGTGAACGAATAACGCATGGTAACGAGACAATGCTGATAACAATTGTTCATATATACGTAAAGCGACGGCTCGTAACCAGTTGCCAACCGATCGGTTGAACACAACAGTCAATATCGTTAGTTGACGTTGAAAGTTTGCTTTGGATTGTAAACATCTGATACGTCGCCTTTTATTGGTTTAGTTGTAGAAAGTAGGCATTTTGGGGTCTTAAACACAATGCCAGTAAGAAAAATACTCTGGAATAAATCGTGCATTGCATATAGGCAATTAAGCAGTGCCTACCTCGTAAGATTTAATTAACCACTCCATCTTTAACTAAATCAAATAAAATAAGCGTGTATGGCTATGATTTCTTTCGGTCGGAATAATATTGAAATGGGCTTAAGCGTATAATTGAAAGGCGACATCGCTAGTGCCTGCCTACCTAGTCCGAAAACCAATGCACGGCACTGGTCGGGATATCTTGGCAGAAAACTATCCACATATTGTCTGGTAGTCTCGACGATTCATTGATTTCATTGTGACTGTTTTTTATGAATAAAACATTACTTTGAAAAAAATTCAGCTGTTGTGGTATCATCTGCAAATCCAACGACAGATCAGGGGAAGTATAATTTCATCTTATAACTATAGGTACATGACAGACTGAGGTCACAAGCTCCACATTATTTATTAAACTCCATATCAGAAGAAAAACAAAGGCCTGTAGTACATAATTATTGCAATAACATACATCGTATTGAAAATAAATAATATCTCAGGCTTACAATTCAATTAATGTCTTTCTTAACAACTTCTTTTTCACAGGAAAAGTCGTCTTTATTATGAATACCTTTGCCCTAGCGGCAATAATTATTGTTATATATTTTATTATAACACACTGTATTCAAAACAAATAATTTCTCATGTTTCAAATTACTTTCCAGTAAATTTTCAATTTTCACATGAAAATCTGACAACCGGTCTAACCTTAGAATATCGGCATTGCCCTGTAACTGGGTTGCGGAAGTCTGATGGTAGTCGCTTCGTGTAAAACCTTGTATTCTGCATCTAGTTAGACTAGAAGCTGACCCTAACATAGTTGGGATAGGCAGAATTTGAAAATATTATCTGAATATTTTTGGTACAGCTGGATTGAAAATTATCTCGAATAATTTTTGGAATACGTTTCTTCATTTACTTCAACAATTCTGACCTTAAGCTGATCGCAATGTACTCATTATCATCTTTATCAAAACAAATGTATAAAAATTATGTTAATTTGCGTAAGATATCGAGTGTTTAATATCATTGTCTAAATTGTATTGAACAATTATGTAGGTTTACTTAACATTTAAAATATTTACTCTGCATCTTAATAGGTTAAGTTCTAAACCAATGTTCGTCGTCAATGCCATTTCTTTTTATGTAATGTTCAGTGCCAACTATTGGCTTTTCTATGAGTATAATTATGTCGTAATGTTTACATCATAGATTTGTTTGTTTTGCCCCGACCAAGACGGTTGTTTGCATAATAAAAAATAGACATCTTCAATGCAAACCAGAGTTAAAAAAAAACTGCATTTTTTTTTCAGTGGCAAATTTTTTGCAAAAAATGTCATTCTTGTTCTCTGTTGTTCCAAAAATTTGTATTTTCGTTTGACTTGAACTGGCAGTGTGCTGCATAGTACAATTATACCCATCTTGACCTACAATGTTTATAAATATAGTTCAAAGGGCTATGACCCTGTTTGTAGCTCTACCTAAGTGGGTAGATACTATAAGTGTTTGTTTCTGTTGAATATCCAATGTTTTTCCTCAATGTAATGTCATGGTGACTTCCGATTAGATTCATTGTTTTTGTGTATTATCTAATATTCAGGCAGTCATGATACTTGATTACTCAATTCAAGGTAATTTTTTCAATGGTTTCTGTATTGTCTTTCATATTGTAGAGCAAAAAGATCAAGTAGAATTTCCTGTATATTTTGTTTGTTCACTCATAAAGTATTTTGTGACATGCATTTAAAGTTTTCTTAAGCACAAGAGAGCGAAAAAGGAAACTGCCCTTGATTTCATTCAATGTTGCGAATATGTCAAGGTGTACTTACGTAGAACAGTAAATAAAGAAGTAAAATTCAGTAAAAACACATTTATTCTTCATAAAAATCTTATTCTAGACCTATCACCTACATTGGCATATACTTTGGCTAAACAACTTTTTTGGTATCACTTCACAAAATGTTCCAACACTGTTAAAACCGTGATTTTTCCAAAGGGTCACTTCTCCAGGCGGTTCTAACTTCACAGTACACCTTCAGATTCCTTCACGAGTCGAAGGTTGAAGCCGAACAGCCGGTCACAGCTTCATAACTTCATCCGGGAGACAAGAGCGAGTTGATCAAGGCTCCTCGTCCTCGGACAAAGACGGCAGCGCCAGGGTGCGGCGGAGTTTCTCCCGGCGTTGGGGAGAGATGGACTTCTGTCTTCGGAGGCCCTCTGTCCGCATGACATAGGACCTCTGCTCCGGCTCGAAGACTTCTTCAGAGTCGTCTTCGACAAGCGCCGGCAGGGCAGTTCCCCGAAGTTTCTGCCTCCTCGGGCAGTCAGTCACAGTGGTTTCCATTTCGCGGTGTTTGGACAGCGATGGGTAAACATCGGCGTACAGCGCAGCAACAGTTTCTAGTTTCACAACCATGTTGGTTACTTTATTGTTTGGTATTTGAGTAAGGTTTATAATTCGCGACGTGCTCTCTTGGAGTGCTCGGTGCAGAGTGCGGGGCGGCTGGTCGGCGCGCGTATTTATACTCTCTCGGTCTGTGATAAATTGGTTTGTGTGCAGTTCGTCGGGCGTCACTAGGTTTGTATGTGTTTATGCTAAGGTTTGCGTTCACTTGAGGCGTGTAAAAACCGTTTGGCTCATAGTACGAAGAAACACACCTTTGTAAGATTTAACGCCTTTTTGTAAAGTAAACACGTGGTTTCTTGATTGCCTTTTTGCAGTTATGTTTCTTGGAACGTGTTTCTAATGCAATGTTTAATTAAGCTGGGAATTCCGATTTGTAGATCAATTTCGGGCAATGAACTGTTTTAGTATTCTAAATCAACACACGCGTCCCAAAAATCAGTATACCTACTTATTTTTAAGATCCATTTGATACAATTTACTTTGACTTTTGACAAAAGCATCCAAATCAAGAAGGGTAAATCCCATCTGTGTCGTCTTTTTTTTCAATGACCCTCCATAATGCTCTATATGCACATATCCTAACATTAAAATGGAGATGGACAGGCATCATGTGCGTGAGCTTGACCCGGTTAACCGGATTGAAGCCCGATAAGTGAGGATAGTTGCAAACAGCACTGCACTGGCTTCGACCTTCGAATGCAAATAGTCGAGCGACATGCAACGTAACGATCCTTTGCACTATGATTAATTCTATGCATTTCTTTAGTGCAGATAATTCTTGGCCTATATATTATGGCTCAGGTTGATTTAAGAAAGGAGGAATTATGGCGTAATTTGGAAGCCATCTCGCTCTTCAAAATTACGCCGTAATTTATTGATTTGTCTTCCTCAATTCAGCTACTTGGATAACATGGAAGGGATAAGTTAATTATTGTCGGACTGTCAAGTCATAGGTCTTCAGTTCGAACCCAAGGCACGCACCTCTGACTTTTCGGATTCATGTGCGTATTGTATAATTATCACTTGTTTAAAAACGGTGAAGAAAAACATCGTGAGGAAACCGGCATGCCTGAGAGATATTTTTCGACGGCATGTGAAGCCAAGTCAGAGGCCCATGGGCAACATAAAGTCTGACACCAGGTTAGTCACTAACCACACGAGAGAAGAAGATCCCGCATTAAGTAGTCGACTGATGGTTATGTTAATAAGGCGACTATATCCAGCTCATTAATAGCCAACGTGGACACTAAGAGGAGTTTAGGCTGTTGTAGAGCGGGTTAGCGGTATACACACGTCATCGAGAACTTTTTGAAGCGTGCACAGCTATGAGATCCTCTAGCAGAAACACGTCGCTGCGGCAGTGCTGCGTTTGTAGACGAGTCCAAACCTCTCTGCGCCTCAGCGCTGATGCAGCGCTGAGAATCACACTGCAGGATTCCTCACGATGTTTTCTTCCACCGTTTATTTGATTAACGATGCATTCTTCTTAGCACCAAATACACTTAGATAATAATTTATACTCACATCCATTTCTTACCAGTTTCTAATAGATTCTAATTTAGTAAATTAGCTACGCAAGTTCCAGGATTCAATACATCTTCCGATAACCCAGTAACGTTTGTTATACGCTATTCTAAGAACGAAATAAATACAGCATACGTACTAGGCGTATCAAATACTTACCACTCCGCGTAAATTATGTGTATACCGAGAAAACGAGTAGGTAATAATTTGCGTTATCTCAATCCATCTATAAGCGGATCAGATAATTGAAGCATAATCCGATACACAATGCGCCATGTTGGCCCATTCATCGTCATTATCCTTCTAATGACTGCAATAATAATAATTAATGCCATAATCACCATGTTAGCAAATGGATTGGTGCTCGCAATATGTTACTTTCCCATTTAACATAATATCATCACGCCTATATTTCCCGAAAGATTGGGCAGAGGTGTCTATTAACACCCTCATAAATAACGACGTTATGTTTAAGTCCCATGTACTAGAGGGCGAGCTTATTGCCATCAACCGCGCACAAATCCAAACTCTGGGCTACTACTGAGGAATTCCACACGGAAAAACCCAACAACACTTTACCTGACCTTGGGATCGAACCCAGAACCTCACGACCAGCAGTCGCACTTGTCACTACTAGACCAACGAAGCACTTTCCTCATTTACACCCAAAAAGAGTGCCGTGACGCAAATCACGAAATAACTTTCAAAATTGTTTTAGTCATAACCTCGACTAAAACCAAATCCTGGTAGGTACTTCTTACCGCCCTTTCTTCCTTCCCTTTCATTTTCCCTAATTTTCTTTCCTTCCTCGTCTAAAACACGTTGCAAAGTAATGGTAAAATCACATCAGAAATTATTAACTTTTATTGAATATCTATACTTCTACACTAGTATTATAAAGAGGAAAGATTTGTATGTAACGAATAAATTTAAAAACTACTGGACCGATTTCAAAAAATATTTTGCCGTTAGAAAGCTACATTATCACTGAGTAACACAGGCTACATTTATTACTGGAATAAAACTTTTTACGCGGGTGGAGCCGTGAGGTCACCGTTAGTTAAAAATAAATTGACACAGTACCTTGGTACTGTGTCAATTTATTTTTAACTAACTGCAACCCTTGGGTTGCGGAGGTCTGATGGCAGTCGCTCTGTGTTAAAAACAGATTTTCAGTCGCACCTGGTTGGACTGGAAGTCGACCCAGATAAAGGACTAAAATATTAGGAAATATTTCTCTTTCCGAGTAGTCTAAATCGTAAAACACATTCTAGTCTATCAAAGAGTTTTTAAATTATTCTGAATAGTATGACAGATGTGTTACATTGCAAGCATAACCTCGTTGCCTGAATGTATCTTGTTTTTGCATTATTGAAAACTGTTTAAGCATATTTATCTGATTAACTAATCTAATAGTTTTTAAGTAAAATTTGCATGCTATTTATAATGGCTAAATGGGCTTGATCTGTATTGCATATAGCTGTGTCCTCAGGGCTCCGCCCGTAGCCTATGTTACTCAGTGATAATGTAGCTTTCTAACGGCAAAAGAATTTTTGAAATCGGTCCAGTTGTTTTTTTAAGTATATTCGTTACATACAAAAATACTAATCTTTCCTCTTTATAATATAGTATAGATATAGATAACACCATTCTATGAACCCTATTTATTGCAAATAAATGATATGATTTGAAAGAAAACCCAAGTTAAGGGTTTCTGGTTTCTACACCCATTCCATAAAGCCTACACCTTACAGACGTTTTAACAACCTCTCGTGGCCCGAAACACATCAATTTATCGATTCTCTCATGTGTAACCCGGCCAATACCACCCAACCCAAATACCCTAATAAAATGCAGGGGTATCCCGTGCCCCAGAGGGCCTTAAAGAACCCCAAGCCACCCCTAAGCTCAGTTGATGAGAGGGGCGCAAAAATTTATGACGACAGAAAGGTACATCTGTGAATGTTTATTCAGTTCAATATAAAATAATGTTCCGTTTCTTGATTGGATACAAGGATGAAAAAATGTACGTATCGTGTTTCGGGGACACGGCCCCGGTTCCTATTAACAAAAAAGAATCGTTTTGCTTACCAATGGTAGTATTTTTATTGCCAAACTGGGCATCTAAATAGACTTGTAAGCTTATTTCACCTGTGATAGCTACTTCTATATGGGAAGGTCTACTATGTAAAGCAATGAAGTCTTTGCTTCATTGTTGGTAAAGGTACAAGAGTCTGAATTTTAACCAATAACGCTCCGTAAAATATAGGAATCGGCCAGAAGTGTCGCTTACGTTACTAATAAAGTACTTATCTCTCAAATGACTTTTTTTACGGATCTATGCGCAAGTTCTAATGCGCAAGATGTCTTCAGCAACTGTCATTCGAATTGTGGACACGCCCGCTCAAGTCTGTTTCTGCAAGTTTCAAGAAATATACAAACATTTGCATGCAATAACTTGCTAGAGTTGGTGCTTTAGGACATAAAATAAATTAACTCTTTCCCATGTCTACAAAATAATTATTGATCCACTCAATTATTGTTGAGTTAGAATGTGTAATTTTAAATGCATAAAAAAAAATGTTTTATTATGCTCGTAATTAAAACTACTGTTTTTATTGTTATAACTGACTCGTTGGTTAAGTGGCGGCATGCGCGACTGCTGATCGTGAGGTCCTTGCGTTCGATCCCCAGGACGGGCAAAGTGTTATTGGGTTTTTCCGTGTGGAATTCCTCAGTATCCCGGAGTAGATTTGTGCCTGGTTGAAGACAATAGGCTCGCCCCCTATTACATGGAACTTAAACATAACGGCGAAATGAGGGTGTTGCTATACACCTCTGCCCAACCATTCGGGGAATACAGGCGTAATGCTATGTTATAATTCATTGCTAAAAAAATCAAAACTATTAAAATATTACGGTGGCAATTTAACACTGCCATTTACTCGTTATTACACAATGTTAATTAAGTCACTAATCGTAGTTAGTAAACACCTTCAATGATATTTCATATAACATGTACAGGAAACATCTTATCTCCACGTGCGTGCGAGATACTCGTATCTCCAACTACATGGGCACACAGGTAGGTTTATTGTTTTCCACCTTTTTTGCTAAATCACCTAATATAATAGGCATAAATGTTTACTTGACAATGTGGTGCCTAGATTCCTAGTTGTTCCAATTATGAGGTTACCATGTCTGTGAACAGGTCAAATCTTCCACTGTTGAATGTAGATCTCCTAATTGGTTTGTCATTCCACACATTTCTAGGTGTTTAGTACCTAGTCTATTGACCGATTCCTATAATTTACCAAGTGTTATTGGTAAAAATGAAGACTTGTATCTATATCAGAAATTAAGTCAAAACCCCAAAGCTTTGCCTAATAGACCCTTCGCATACGTTTTACAATTGTAGTTATCAGAGGAAAATTAGCTTACGCATCAGTTTAGCAAAAAAAACTAATGGTAAATGCCAAATAATTCGTTTTTGGCGATAAGAACCGGGCATACGGCTTCCTGAAACGTAACTAGATCTGCGCTCCTGAAATTCAACAATGTTTTCATTTATTGCTAGAATCGACTATACTTAACTGAACTAATTGTAAGAAAAATAGGTAAATACATTCTGATTATAACTCATCAGAGTTAAAGGTTTTAAGTGGTCGAGTTACGTGGAGTTACAGCCGACTCATTTTAATTTGACATTTACCTTAAGTAGAGCAATGGTCTCAAAAATTGACACTTACGACTGGTAATTACATCATTAATTACTACATTGAAAATTGTCATACTTTTTTTTTAGTATTTACTATAAAAGGAGGGGAATGAAACTTATATCATTCGAAAGGTACTGTGACATAGATTAGTACAAAAAAAACCATGTGTGTACCTATGTTACCTTTAATTAAGGCAGGTGAAATAATGGTCGAATTTCGACCATAACTAATACTAGTTTATATTAAACTACCACGTGTGTGTAAAAAAAACTTTTAGAAAAATATAGGTATGTAAATGCCCATGAAATGACACTGACATAATCTAATGAACACCTCGTACGACATCCACAGGATGAGATAGGGTGACCTATTTTTAGCTGGGAACCATAAAACGTAGTAGATACCTATACTTATTTTTAACGTAAGGTGAGTACTGGAACAGTAGTCATTTCGTAAATCGTAGTAGGCTACTGTTCTGCCGGGGTTGCGGTGCATGCTTTTGCGAATCCCGCGATACCGGCCGTACGGTCAGGAGAAGGAACACCGTTGGTTTTTAGCCGGTAAGAGTCCGGCAGACCCCCTCGCCTTCCCCGGGCGAGGGACATCCATGAGGATTTTCCAACGAGAAAAAAAAAAGTAGGCTACTGTTAGACTTTATATTACCACGAAATATAATCAAAATAACGAAAACAAATCGGACAACTTTTGAAAATGCACAAGAATTTTATATTATTTCTAAGTATAGAAGAAAATGATTGTGGAAAAAATAAATGAAATCAGTGAAAAAATGGAGGAGATACGCGCTTTCTAAGCATTTACAGGGGGCATTTTTTGTCCTGTCTTTATCGCGTGAAACGGGTACTATACAGAGTGATGTGGAGTTACTATGACGTTTTTGAGGTATGACGTCATTGCGAATCGCTTATTATTTTATTCGTGTTTTCACTTCTGCCTATGTTTTTTCTTAATAGTTTCTAGGAATCAACAAAAAAGCATATTCTTCGAAGTATGTTTACGTTCTATGTAAACGTTTTAGTGTGAAACATATTTATGACCTGTAGTATGTATCCAGTTGCTATTTACAAGTAGTTTGCGATAAATGAGGAAATTGTCTAACAGTAAAGGAACGATAAGATACCCTTTGAGGATAAATTGACTATAAGGAAACTAATAAGCAATAAATACATACCTATTACTTGTAATGTTTTCTTTAAGCATTTAATTACCTACCATGTTCTAGGTACGGAATAGTAGATTGTATCATAAGGGAACCAAATAATATTTTAACGGCGAGGGCGCTTTTTTGAATCCAGAGCGAAGTGAGGGATTCTAGAGTAGAATCCCGAGTGTAGCGAGGGATTCTTTAGTAGAATCCTGAACGTAGCGAGGGATTCAAAGTACGTAGCCCGAACCAAAAATATATTTTGCGCCCGAGTGATACACTCTACTTTTCATCACCCACTATGAGAAAATAAAAGGCGCCTCATATTTTATTGTAATATTATTATTTAATAAAACACAGAGTAACAACTAAATTGAAATGAAATAGTATGTAATAATAAAACAACTAAAAACTGACATTTACATTTGAGACATTTTCGCAGTTATGAAATTGTTACAGTTTTATTAGGAATAGAGATTGTTTCTAATTTGATTTTTTTTTTATTCAGCCGGCGGCGCGACTATGGGATGTCGTGCCAGCCAGTCTTTATTCAAACAATATTTGCGTTCGATTTCTTTGGCGCTGAACACAAAGATGTTCCAAATTCAAAAAGTGCGCGGCAAAGATAATTGCGGCGCACTTATAAAGAGGATTAAAAACTCATTACTGCCCGCTAAAAGTTTCTTATAGAAAACACCACCTTTGGGTGCACTTAAAGGCGAACCAAGTCGTCCTTTTCGAATAGATGGGATGAAAAAATAATTTTATTATAGATTAACATAACACGCCTGTATTCCCCAAAGAGTTAGGCAGAGGTCTATAGTAACACCCTCATTTCGCCGTTACGTTTAAGTCCCAGGTAATAGGGGGCGAGCTCATTGCCAACAACCAGGCACATCTCCAAACTCCGGGCTGCTACTGAGGAATTACATACGGAAAAACTCAATAACACTTTGGCTGGCCTGGGGATCGAACCCAGGACCTTAAGATCAGCAGTCGCGCTTGCCACCACTAGACCAACGAGGCAGTTGATGAAACAGCTGTTTATAAGCACCAAGTAAGAATCTTTTGAGAAAAACAATATTTTGTGGTGTTTATAAAATTTTTGATTATCCTAACATTTTCCAGAATTGCTTAGCCAATATCAATCCATAGATTTTGGGTTGATATCGGTTACTGGTTTAGCCCGTAAATAAGCTTACTGTCTAACTACGGCTAATTGTTCTGCCTTACCTTTCCCCAACTATGTTAGGGTCAGGTTCCAGTCTAACCAGATGCGGCTGAATACCAATATTTTACACGGAGCGACTGCCATCAAACCTCCGCAACCCGTGGGATGCAATGGGCAATGCCGATATCCTAAAGTTAGATCGGTTGTCAGACTTTCGGGCTTCTGACTACCCGTAACGACTGTCATAGGTATTCGTATGACACCCAGGGCCGACGGTTTAACGTGCCCTCCGAGACACGGAAGGATCTCGATGTGAAACGAATGGTCACCCATCCGCGGACTGACCGTGGTCAGCGCAGCTTAACCTTGCAAACCATGTGATCCGCGCGGTTGTAAATTAGCCACGAGCCTCTCCGGCTAATTCTATAATCAACATTTTTGACAAATCACAACCAAACCAAACAAAACGTTTTGACAGTTTCCGTATCTATATAAAATCTGTCAAAATATTTGTCACCAATTTTGTTAGTAAGTAGAATAATTAGCCTGCTTAACTATGCAGCTGAATAACAAAACTTCACACGCAGAATTCGACCTTCGCATCCCTATGTTGGCCAGAGGCAGTACCTAAACAAGAGTGGGATTTTCAACAAGACTGTTATGATCTTATAGCTGAATCATGTTGGACTTACGTCATTAATATTGCGTTTTAATAAAATATGCATCATTTCAATGTAAATCCAACTCAAACTCTTTAGTGACGCGCATTTGTAGAGAAAACTGTTTTTTTAAAGTATTCTACTATTTACTTTATTTTTACTATTTATTTATTTATGTTATATAAAATCTCCCTCGTTGGTCTAGTGGTGGCTAGCGTGACTGCTGATCGTGAGGTTCTGGGTTCGATCCCCAGGTCGGGCAAAGTGTTATTGAGTTTTTACGCGTGGAATTCTTCAGTAGTAACCTGGAGATTGGATTCATGCTCGATTGATGGCAATAGGCTCGCCCCCTATTAAATGAGACTTAAACATCGGCGAAATGAGGGTGTTACTATACACCTCTGCCCAACCGTTCGGGGAATACAGGCGTGATGTTATGTTATGTTTCCTGTCTTTAAAGGTCATACAACAAAATCATGAGGTCAACATATAAGTAGGAACGATAAAAAAAAACCCATTGTAATGTTTGCTACGACCATTTAATAGTTTTTTCCACGGTAACAACGAATAAAACAGTTAAAATTACAGTTAAAAAGAACTCAAGTTAAGAATGCGTTATAAGACCAAATAAAAATCTAGTACACAATCATGTTTTTAACCTTTTTGTGGACCATTTTATAGTCGCCTATTTTAACTGGCAAGAAGTGTAATGAAAAAATAAAAGAATGGTTTTTTTTTTCGTGAACTGAACCTCGCAAATGAAGAAGAGGTTTTTTTTTAAGTAACACTATTATAGGTAGGTACCATTTAGGCACATATTGTTAATATTTTTATTAACCTTCCTATGTATGTATACTAACTTTTGTTCGCAGCTTCACTTGCGTGATTTTTGTCATCCCTTTACGAGAGGAATTTTGAAAATTCCTTCCTTAGTCAACTAAGGGCGCGTTCCCACTATGTCGTTACGATTAATTTATCATTGGACGACTGTCGTCTCTAGCTGTTCCCATTGGATCGCGACAACATTTTATCGTTTCACGGCAGTCGCTTTGTCGTTTGCACATCAGTAGCAAGCTACAAGACGAGACTATATTTTAATCGTGGCCACGACAGATAGTCGTAACAACGACACATATTTGCAGTCACGATGTCGTGACGTTTTCTTATCGTTTTACGACTCGTGCTAGTCGTTCCCATTGACTTGACAATCTGTCGTCACTGCAAAAACAAGTCGTGAACGACAGTTAATCGTGTCGTCTTATATGTGAACACCTCCATTTATATAGCCACGAAACTTAAAACTACACGATTATCTGTCGTCACGATAAAGTGAGAACGCGGCCTAAAGAAGGAATTTCCAAAATTCCTCTTCCGCGACCACTAGACCAACAAAGCAGTCCGCAATTATAATTCCATTGTATAATATTTTTCTCTAACCAAAAATCTACTGTTATTTTCCACGAGTCATCTTCTCACTGATAAGATTATTTCAACGCACACATTGTCTCATGTTCTACATATAAGACAAAAACAACACTCAAATAGGTCTGTTTGTTCTCCCAAAAGTAGGGCAAAACGGTAAACCTGAGTCACCACGTACACAAGAATGGTGAAATCCTTTAATGGAGTGCTATGGTGCAAATTAATGACATCACGAACGTTAACGGGGTAGGCAAAAGTGCAGGTGTGCTGAAAATTACTGTAGTTGACCTAGAACTACTTATATGGTGATGACTGAAGCGATGAAAATCAAATATTGTTATAACATATTTTGTAAGTTAGTATATTTGGTACTATAGATTGTTAGATCATGAATCCAGGTCAAATTACCTGCTAACTATCAGCAAGCACATTGGGTCACCCGCGCGACGGCGCAACGAGTATTCCCAAGGAGGGTTGATGTCAGGCAGGCGGCCGGTCATAAAACAATATGCCAAAACCTCTAAAAACATGGATTTATGAAATACATGTTGTGCCGACCCCACCTAGTGTGGAATAAGGGCAGGGAGAAGAAGAAGATTACCTGCTAACTGTTGGACAAAGATCCACTCTTCCTCCCTCATGCCGGTTCCAGCCATAGGAGAATAGGTCATGCCGTCAGCATTAGGAAGTACTTACGTATCGTAAGGTGGTGAAGCTCTTTTAATATTTTGAAAGTTCCTAACAGTATTGTCTCGTTGGTCTAGTGATGGCAAGCGCGCCTGCTGATCGTGAGGTCCTGGATTCAGTGCCCAGGTCGGGCAGTGTATTTGGGTTTTTCCATGTGGAATTCATCAGTAGCAACCTGGAGTTTGGATTTGTGCCTGGTTTACTGACAATAGGCTTGCCCTTTATTACATGGTATTTAAAAATAAATTCAAAAAGGTGTTACTATACACCTCTGCCCAACCCTTCGAGGATTACAAGGGTCTTCTTCTTTTCGTGTTGTTAGTAACTAACCTGGTGTCAGAGTTTATGCCGCCCATGGACCTCTGACTTGGCTTCACATGCCGTCGAGAAATATTTGTCAGGCATGCCGGTTTCCTCACGATGTTTTCCTTTTAAACAAGTGATAATTATACAATACGCACATGAATCCGAAAAGTCAGAGGTGCGTGCCTTGGGTTCGAACTCAAGACCTATGACTTACAAGGGTGATGTTATGTTATGTTGTAATAGTATTAATCGATTTTGATAATAGATATTTTCGTTTGACAAGCTGTCTGTCAAAGTCTATGAAAGACCAACTTTAGTAACTATCCAGAACACTTACATCATCAGTCTAACCTTTTTCCAACTATATTAGGGTAGGCTAACCAGATGCGGTTGTTTTTCGATGTTTTACTTGGAATAACAACCTATTTCTAACATAATATTGCCATATACTGGGTGATGACGTTTCTCCGTCACGTAGTCCAGTGAAACCCATTGTTATGACGAAATGATGACCTCAAAAGGAAATTAACCTTTGTTTCCTCCTGTTTAACATACTTATCTAATAAGTTCTTGTAATGTTTTTCCTATAGGTATTTTACCAATTCAATGTAACATACTTTTTTTTGTTCTATTGGACTGCTTTTAGATGGTCTTGGGGACCATTTCTACGTAACCGGGCAGTTATTGGCGAGACCTGAAGAGTCTCCAACCAATGGGGATGAGAAAAATACTTAAGCTAACTACCACTACGAACATCATGACTACTAGCAACAACAGCACTAAGGGCGACCCCAAATGGGACTCGGAACTCGGGTTAGAGCGTTGCTGGCGGGAGGACTGGGCGGGAGACAGCTTGATGAAGGTTGAATTATTGGTGTAAAAATGTAACTGGTCCCGCTATATTTTTTTATAAACTCCTTTCAAATTCTGTCAAAATATTTTTACAGAAAAAAATTTTATTAATTATTTTTCTATTATACTTCGTAATTAGCAGCGTTTAACTTCGCTGGCAATAACAGTTCATTATTCCTCTTAGCCTATTCCCAAATATCTTGGGGTCAACTTCCAGACTAACCAGATGCTGCTGAATACCAGTATTTTTCTGCCATCAGACCTCCGCAACCCAGTAACTGGGCAGTGCCGATATCCTTAAGGTTAGACCGGTTGTCAGACTTCCGGTCTTCTGACTACTCGTAACGACTGTCATATATATTCGTATGACACCCGACAGTTTAACAAGCTCTCCGTGGCACTGAGGAGTCTCGATGTGTAACGAACGGTCACCCATCCACGGACTGAACGCGGCAAGCGCAGCTTAACTTTGCAAATCGTATGGTCGACGCGCTTGTTATTTAACCAAGAGCCCCTGCAATAATAGTTCATAATGTACCTAAATCTTCCGTGAATTCTACTCGTCCAAATAAAGATACCACTCCAGTGACGTGTCCTTTTTTCATGTTAAGAAAGAATTCAGGTTGAACCATTTAACCTCTGAGGCCCCTAGGACCCTAGGGCCCTCAAAACCCCTTTCTATTCGTTGTGTTTACAACTTGAACCTGGTAAACAGAGCGGTTATTTATGAGAATCAAATGAATATATTGGGATAAATGTTTTAGGAATTGCCTTGGATTTTATTCAACGTTATTTTTGTTCCACTTTCCAAGCTTAAAATGGAACTGGGCTAGTCACGTCTGCTGCATATCCGACGAGCTATGGACAAAACTCACCATTGAGTGGAGCCCACACAACGTTAGACGACGTCGCGGCAGACCCAGAAGGAGATGGTGGGACGAACTAGATACTTGGAAGGATTGGCCGCAAAAAATCTTAAACCGAGAGCAGTGGTGTTGTCGGTAGCTGGTAACACTGGACAATATTGATAAAAGAGGTAGTCGTCAAGACGAATCAACGTACCCGAAGTTATAAAAACAGTGGTCATTCGACGGAGCAGAGGATTCTATGTCGAACAGCCGAAGAAGTCTGACCTTTATATCTAATTAGCTTGTCCTTATTTTCTGATCTTGTGTAAATTGTATACATTATTATACTGTGAAGAAGCTTTTCTGTAACTAATCACTAACCCAATTAAAAGTACTCTCAGTGGTGGAGAGTCTATGTAGGTTTCATTTACTTTACTTACCATGCTAACAATTGGCACAAGGGGCTCGTGGCTAATTACTAACCGCGCGGATTATACGATTTGCGAGGTTAAGCTGCGTTTGTCGTGGTCAGTCCGTGGATGGGTGACCGTTCGTTACACATCGAGACCCCTCCGTGCCTCGGAGAGCACGTTAAACAGTCGGTCCCGGGTGTCATACGAATACCTATGACAGTCGTTACGGGAAGTCAGAAGCCCGAAATGTCTGACAACTGGTCTAACCTTAGGATATCGGCATTGCCCAGTAACTGGGTTGCGGAGGTCTGATGGCAGTCGCTCCGTGTAAATACTGGTATTCAGCCGCATCTGGTTAGACTGGAAGCTAACCCCAACATAGTTGGGAAAAGGCTAGGCAGAACATACCATGCTCACAATCCTGACAGACCGATATTAGCTATATCTGTAATTATAGATTCACCCCTACACGTTTCTGTCGTCTGCCTTTTACGGTGGAACCCTGCAGTGGGATGATCATGGTTGAATAATAATAATAAAAACTTTGACAATTTAGATAGTCCTACAAAACGATCATTCTACAAAAGCTTTCCCATACCCATTCGTGAGAATGAAATTATATCTAACTTTGAATCAAAGTGTGAAAGTAAAATTATAATTACATTAAAATCTTAAAAGTAGTTTAGACAAGTTGAGATGGCAAATTGCACGTAGAACGATGACTAAGCGGCCGTTCACACAGCGGATCAGTTTTAACGGACCCGTCGGTACTGGATGTGTTGTTCACATCTGTAGCGACGGATCAGTTAAACAAATGGCAGCTGCGTCGCATCTGGCAGACAGGATACGATAAAAATAACGGATCGATTGATGACAAAACGGAATGTGTAAAAATGTCGCAATTCGGAATACTGTCGTGTATGTGAAATCGCTCATATAACTACAGGCGCCATCACCAAAATAAAAACGGATCCGCTAAAAACGGTCCTGTGAACAGTTTCTGTGTGAACTAGTTGTAACAAAACTATGACTCGAAATAATTGAATTTAGACAAAACACGATCTCTGCAGACATACCACAGACAGACAAACTTCTCAGTCACACAGGAGACAGATTTCAATACAGTTCAAACTTATCTACAGACATCCAGACAATATTGGATATCACAATGCAGTGACACGCTTTGTTTTCAAGATAATTACACTGACAGACGGATGGACACAACTCTTAAGTTATGTGTTGTAAAGTTTTGAGATGATCGAGTGACATCTTGACGTGTTTGTTGCTATTTTTAAATATTTACAAAAATAATAGCAGTGATGGTATTTGATGCAGACATACATTTTTAAACAGTTTCACAGGCTACCACAATGTTGGCAGATCAATGAAGCTGAATAGCCAGCCAAAGTGTGGAATTCCTTGTAAGTATAATAAATTATGACTCATTTGTCGATTATTGTAATGAAATAAACTGTTAACTCATAATAATTCACATCAAATAATTCTATTCAAAATTTGTCAAAAAAACTAATTTTATCAACATTACGTGAGTGAAACTCATTGGTACGATAAAGTAAGGGCCTCAAATGGATATTTAGCCAGTTTTCCTCATGTTTAGCATACTAAGTACCTATTTTCCTCCTTTTACAGTCAACGCACCTTGATAGCGTATTTATTTGAGGACATTAGTTTAAATTCGTCATCATATTTTTACCTAATAACTTCACTATTTGCGGTGTAGCGTGATGTGGGTGACATTAGACGAACTTTACAATCATGACTTAATATTTCAGTTGAACCATATATCGCTCATTTGGTGCGACAATGACGTAATTACGCTTTTTTTTAAAAACAAGTTTAATATTTCAAAATGTGCGGAAAGATTATTTAGATCGAGAGAAACATCTCCTGTAAAATTTCTAAAAGTGTAATTATGCCATTGTTGCACCAAATGAGCGATATATCACTTAATGTGAGACGTGCACAATCACTGCCAGTTTTTAAAAAGTCAGTGAAGGAGCATTACTTGTCGCTTTAATCTGCTATTTATTTTATTCCTCTCCTCCGTTCTTATACATATATTTATTAGTTTATTATTATATTATTTATGTTTTCTTTTCATATTTATGTAATTATTTTGCCATGTATTTTATATTATTAAATTTAAGTAATATTATGTAAGTACGTAATGTACTTGTACACCTAGATTGCTCGTTTTTCTCTTTCCATTCTTCCAGTCCATCCAAAGGTTGTCTGGAAGATATCGCCTTGCGCGATAAGACCGCCCATTTGTATTTAAAAAGTTTTTCGTTTTGTGTTAACCTGGTGTATGTACAATAAAGAGTATATAAATAAATAAATATCACAGTCGTAAAATACGGTATCAGTAATAACTGTAGTAATTTAAATAAATGTATCTTACCAAAATAATATAAAATAAATAATAAGTGCCTCGTTGGTCTAGTGGTGGCTAGCACGACTGCTGATCGTGAGGACCTGGGTTCGATCGCCAGGTCGGGCAAAGTGTTATTGGGTTTTTCCGTGTGAAATTCCTTAGTAGTAGTCCGGAGTTTGGATTTGAGCCCGATTGATGGCAATAGGCTCGCCCCCTATCACATGGTACTTAAACATAACGGCGAAATGAGGGTGTTACTATACACCTCAGCCCAACCCTTCGGGGAATACAGGCGTGTTGTTATGTTTACAGAAAAAGACAATAATATGTTATTAGCGATTTATTTTCATGTTTTTATAGAAAAAGTAAACAAAGCTGAAGAAGTGATTGAATCAGTTTAATGAAAGCATGATAAACATTTTTCTATAAAATTTGTTCGGATCTTACATCATAATATTTTTTTGTTAAATACACCCGCCATTTTGTCCGCCATTTTATATTACCCCAACTCTTTTCAATTTTCGATTCATTGTTACATTTTCAATGCTATTTTCGGATGTTGAACTTCCAAAAAATATTGTCTTGTGAAAAATAACGTCCCTACTAATAAGTTTAACTTTACTGGCTTGAAGTAATCATGTTAAGTTCCCTAAATTGTTTCTCTCTGTATATAATTATGTATAAAATAAAATTTACGCAGAAAAATATTATTTATACTTCACATCGCAGCTGGAAATTCATTTTTTATCGAGTTCAACTAACGAAACTGTCTACCGACCTTCGGCTCCACCTTCAAGATTCATTGACTTCACCTCTAACCTTCGGAATATTGGCTAGAATTTCCAGCCAGACGTCGACGGAGAGGTCCCTGAACCGCTGACCATTGGCCTAGATACAAAAATAGTCTCAGGAGTCAGGATGTCGAATCAATAATAGTTATGTAACACCATTACTTTTGCTAACCACCTAGCTATCTTGTTCGGTTCCTATATCTTACCCGATGGTTATTGGTTAAATCTACGATTCGTATTTTTATCTATATCTATACTAATATTATAAAGAGGAAAGATTTGTATTTTTGGATCTTTGTATTTTTGTATGTAACGAATAAACTCAAAAACTACTGGACCGGTTTTAAAAATTCTTTTGCCGTTAGTAAGCTACATTATCACTGAGTAACATAGGCTACGGGCGGAGCCGTGAGGACACAGCTAGTCTATACTACTATTATAAAGAGGGAAGATTTGTATTTTTGTAGGTATGTAACGAATAAACTTCTAATTACTGGACCGATTTCAAAAATTATTTTGCCGTTAGAAAGCTACATTATCACTGAGTAACATAGGCTATGGGCGGAGCCGTGAGCACACAGCTAGTCAATAATAAAGCATAGTTTTCGTAGCGAAGCGTAGCGTTGCACTCTAGCATCCGTTAGTAAAGTTAGCAAAACTGTGAGTATTTTCTTAGCAATATTTAAGTATTACCAACTACTATTGGTAAGCAAAACGATTCGTTTTTAGATAAAATAAACTAAGATATAAACGAAATGTACTCTATGTGGTAGGTAATCCAGAATATTTCCCAAACCCGTTCAGCTTACGGCGGGATTATGTAACAAACATGCAAACATATACATTTATAACATTTGTGGGATATCGTCTAGCCATGGTGGAGCCGAGACTCTTGTAACCTACTTTATGGAGAAAAATATGACGTTACGACACAGACATGGTGCGGGGGTGAAAATAAAACTGATGTATTGATTCTGCTATGTTAAAATGGGATGGAAAGATATACGATAGCAGGTATTAGCTGATTAATGGACAAATACTCAAACGCTATTTAATTTTAAGTTGTAGTTAAGTTAGTGCCGTCACTGTCACTTAGCGTTTGAGAACTTGGCCATAAGTCTTCTTCTTTTCGTGTGGTTAGTGAATAACCTGGTGTCAGAGTTTAAGCCGCCCATGGGCCTCTGATTTGGCTTCACATACCGTCGAGAAATATCTCTCAGGCATGCTGGTTTCCTCACGATATTTTCCTTCGCCGTTTTTAAGCAAGTGATAATTATACAATACGCACATGAATCCGAAAAATCAGAGGTGACTTGGCAGTCCGATGGTCACACCACTAGGCTATCACTGCTGTAATAAATGGTGTTCCGTATCCATCTGACATAATTTTTAGTCGCCCTTTACGAAAAGTTACGTCACCAGTTCAGTCGTTAGCAGAGATGGCAATATTCTATTTATAACTGGAGACCATGCGGTTACAACCTCTATTACAAAGCATATATCTTTCAAATACCCTTCACAATCTAAGATAAGTCCTAAAGGTCACCGCAGACGCGATAGGTGCTTGTAGCATCGGAGATCGGTCAATTTGCGGCTGTATTGATGCTGTATCGCGTATTGGCGACCCTCTGCATTCGCGCAAAATCCCAAAATCGCGCGTTTAATATTGAAAACAAACTATTGGACGTGGCTGATGGACGCAGCTGATGGACGCGGCTGACGGACGTGGCTGACGGACGCGGCTGACAGCCGTAACTTATAAAGTACTTATTACACTATTCGATTTTTAGGAAATCTAATTAGGAAATCGGAAGGTGTGGATGGAGTTAGAGAGTCAGTTAGATTCCGATTTAGGAAGGTCTCGATCGAAGGTTCCTAAATTGTTTACGATTTAGGTAAGTGTAATCGCATCGCTACGATTTAGAGCAGTGTTGCCAGATCGGATTTGTAAATTTATAGCGGTTTGAGTATATACTTACAGTATTTTAGTATAAAAATACAGTACCTATATCGTAAAGTTAAGAGCGAAGCGAAGAGCAATAAAAAGTATATATGGAAAAGTACATAATGATAAAAAATAAATGTATACATTTTTTTCCCTGAATTTCTCAAAAGTACTATATTTCTGCATCATTTTTGGGAAAAATACTATATTTGATCAAAAAAAAGGTGGCAACCCTAGTCGTCGCTCCGATTTAGAATTCAATTTAGTGTAGTGTGATCACTAGCTTCTAACTTCCTAGTTAGAGTGTTTCTAATTAGATTTCCTAAAAATCGAATAGTGTAATAAGCACTTAAGTGTGCACAGTCGTTTGGGACGCGGCTGGCCAGATGTCAATCGGACGTCCGAACGCTTAACGACGGCCCAAGGTTACGTCCGCGACTGACGTCCGATAGTTTGCACAGTTTAGTGTACATTCATTATCCAGATACCTATTAAGTCGCAGCTGTCCGCCGCGTCCGATAGTTAGTTTCCAGCTTTAGCAATTGTATCAGTCACTGCGTTATCCCGAAGATGGCAGAGCCTCAATTATGGCCAAAAACTCAAACTTAAATTTTAGGTTGCCGTTAGCCTCGTGCTGTCACTGTCACTCCAAGGCGAAGTGACAGGGACAGCACGAGACTTAACGGCAACTTAAAATTGAGTATTTGGCCATTAACCTCTGTGACTGGCGTTCGTATGTGTGCCGGAGTAAAGTGTTTAGTCACAGAAAGCGATTAAGCTCGGTTCCTATAAACAAAAACGCATCGTTTTACTTACCAATGGTAGCATTTTTTATTACCAAACTGAGCTTATAAAAAATAGTAAGGTAATTGTACCTGTTATAGCTACTTCCGTATGGGAGGGTCAAAGCTATGGGGTATTTGCATAATTATTGGTAAAGATACAAGAATCTCAATTTTAACCAATCGGCCATAAATCGCCGGTCCCCGGTGCTAACACCCATATTCTAAGACGTTCCTCCAAAACTTACTCGACTCGACTCCACCTCGACTCAGTCTTTCTCACTACCATCGGTAGTTATAGTTGACATAAACGTCCTCGACTCGAGATTTTTCATCAGTCGAGGTAAGGAATCACCTGTCAAACTCAAGGTACCTTGTAACCTACCTTAAGGAAAGAAGTGTCAAAGTTCGTATGTAACAAAAATGAATTTTGAAGACTTTATCGAATATGTTTCCGATAATTCTTAGAATAGAATATACTTTATTGTACACCAAAATTGTAACACAGCTCTTATACAACTATTTATCGCGGCGTTATTTGCGCGATGCAGATAATTCAAATTATGACGTAATGACTCCACTCTACCTCGACTCATTTGAGGATCCCTCAGTCGAGGAACCTCAAAGTTCACTCGAAATTGCGACTAAGAGTACAATTTTGAAGCTGTTTTCGAGGCCGTCCTGAGTCGAGTAAGTTTTGGAGGAACGTCTTAGAATATGGGTATAAGTATAGAGTGTGCTATGGCCTTAAGATAAATCCTCGATCTCCTTGCTCATTACCTAGTCTTATATCGACAACATTACATCATTTTATCGAGTATTATATATTTATTTTATTACACATATTGCAGCGTATTTTTACGATCATAACACACACATAAACCATATTTTATTTCAATTACATCTGAACCTGAACACCGATAAGAGTTTCTAACGCGATCGTTTGAAACTATAAATCAATAAACTATAAAATAAGATTAGAAATAGGCGTACAGAATTATTGGGATATTCCTCATCATTCTGCGCCAAGGTACCTGCACTTATAATATTTTTAATGCATTTTTATAGGATCGTTAAAAATCATGTAGGTTGTTGAGATGGATGTGTGGAGTGACGCGAATGGATAAAGTAAGAAATAAGTATATTAGAGGAAGTTTGAAAGTGGCACCAGTGACAAAAAAGTTGAAAGGAAAGCGTTTGTCTTGGTATGGGCATGTGCTGAGGAGGGATGAAACACATGTGACTAAGAGAGTGATGAATATGAATGTTGATGGATGGAGGGGGAGAGGGAGACCTAAGAAAAGATGGATGGATTGTGTGAGGGAGGATATGAAAGATAAGGGAGTAAATGATAATGAGACGGCTGACAGGGAAAAGTGGAAGAGAAAAACATATTGCGCCGACCCCAAGTAACTTGAGACCAGGGCAGGAAGATGATGTTAAAAACCATGTAGGTATTACTCTAGGAATAAACCCTTTTGTACAGCTCGTCTTGCTAGACTAGAAGACGACTTAAATTAGACTTCAATTTCAGAACAAGAGATTGGTTAGGGCACCCAGACATGGGGTTGTCTGGCGCCCATGTGCTTGTTTGGTCCCCGGGGTGGTCACGGCGCGCCATGTGTTTCGATGCGCCGGTGATGTGGGGTGCTCCCCGCGCCTCTTAGGAGGTCTCAGGGTGAGGCCCCACAGCAGAGAGGTCCACCAACAGTTGGTGGACCAAGACCTGCCGGGGTTGCGGTGCATGCTTAGGCGAATCCCGCGATCCCGGCCGACGTTCAGAAGGAGGAACACCGTGGGTTTTTAGCCGGTAAGAGTCCGGCAGACCCCCTCGCCTACCCCAGGCGAGGGACATCAATGAGGATTTTCACAAGATAAAAAAAAAGAACGGACTGTAGATTGGTTATTGAAAACGACCGTTAATGAATTCCGTTTTAATAAAAAATTCTGATTGCTGTTTCCCAACAAGATGTTTCTACGAAAAAAAACCAATGAAAAACTCCATCATACTTGGAATAAAAAATAAGAGAAAATAGAAAAAAAATCTTAATTAATTTGAAAATGTATTTTGTTACAGACATATTATTTTTATAACCCTTTCAACGCCACAGTCGGTTCATGATTGTGTTAAAATTACCAATTAGGGTTCACCACAAAGTTCAACGGGGTTGAATTTGAACTCTTGACCTCTTGATCACAGTCTACGGCGTAGGGTAGGGTTATTGACTCTTGTTAATTGAATGCCTGTCAAGCTCAAATTGCCAAGATACATACATACATAAACTCACGCCTTTTTCCCATGGGGGTAGGCAGAAACTATAGAACGCCACATGCTACGACTCTTACATACCCCTTTCGCTTCATCCACATTCATACATCTTGTCATACACGCACGCCGGTTGAGAGTACTTCGCACCTGACCTTTGTGAAGAACATCACCAATAACATCGATGTATGTCCTTCTAGGACGTCCTCTACCGGCGTTCCCATTAACATCCGTGCCAAGATACCTATTACAAAAAAAAAACTGATATTCCAAAAGGAGCATTTTTTTTAAAGATTTGCCTTACCTTAGAATTTCTCCTGTATCGTGGGTCCGTTTACAGGCACAAACACCCAGACCCGTAACAACTATCTGCAGGCCTTCCAACTATTTGTGTTGTCCGGGAATCAAACTCGCCCAAAAATACTATAGGCGGCTGCCTAACTATTGTTTCGATATCGCAGTACCTACATTTCGTTACGTCTCACTCAACACAATTTTGACATGAAAATTATATTTTTTTTAGCCAAAATTGTACTCTATTTTATCTTTACATAGTATAAAACAAAGTCGCTCCCGCTGTCTGTACGCTTAGATCTTTTAAACTACGCAACTAGAGTGATTCAAGAGGAAGGATTACCAACGAGGCAGTCAACGTGGAAAAATGTTATTGGTAGCTAGTAACACTGGACAATGTTGACACAGGAGAGTAATCGTCAAGATGAATCAACGTACCCGAAGTTATAAAAACACTGGTCAATCGATGGAGCAGAGGATTCCATGTCGAACCGCCGAAGAATTCTGACCTTTTATATCTAGCTGTGTCCTCACGGCTCCGCCCGTAGCCTATGTTACTCAGTGATAATGTAGCTTTCTAACGGCAAAAGAATTTTTGTAATTGGTCCAGTAATTTTTAAGTTTATTCGTTACATAATCCAAAAATCCAAATCTTTCCTCTTTATAATATTAGTATACCTATAGATATAGATTTGCTTGTCCTTATTTTTTGATTATTATATTGTGTTATATTGTGAACTTGCTTCTGTAACTAATCACTAACCCAATTAAAAGTACTCTCAGTGGTGGAGAGTCTACGTTGTTTTCACTCACTTTACTTACCATGCTCCCAATCCTTACACACCGATATTAGCTATAACTGTAATGACATATTCACCCCTACAAGATTCTGTTGTATGTATTTTATAAAAATCTTTCTATTATTGGAAAATAAAAACTCCCAAACCGTATCAAAACATTATCAATCTGCACCTACCTAATGTCCTAGGCATTGAGAGAAATTAGGTCACTAAACTGTTAGCTAAATATACAGTGACGTCATAGCAATGGATGTACGTCTCCGCCGCGGTTCGGTGCGCAGATTCGCGGGGGGGTAGGGGGAGAGAATACGTCATCAGGGCCACCCTTAGCGCTCGTTACTACGCAAGGTATTTATTTCTGTTTTATTATGGAGATTTCAAACATTTAAGTACGTTTGCAAAAATTATTACCTACGTCATAGAGATGAGGACATTTTTAACTAACGAGGCTGTGGACGACGAATTTTATGCGTGTTCAATATTATGATTATATTTTTTTATCTGGAATTACCGGATATTTAAATATTATCTATAATAAAAGGGAGAATATTCGAAAAATATTAACAAAAATTGAGAACTTCATTAGCATCATCCCAAAGTTAAGAATGCAGATGTTTAATACTATGATCATGATAATGAAAACTGAAACTATACCGCTGCCGTCAAGCAATAAGACAAGAATAAAAACAATCTGACAATACTATAACGTTAACAACCCGGGAGAAGAATGATTTGTTAAAATAATGTTAAAAAAATTTGAATATATTCGAACATTCAATATATTCTTTAGCAAGTGATCTTAAACATTTTATCGCGACGAATAAGACTTTCGGCGGCTATAAACAGAAGGAATAAGGTTAGTAACCGCTAAGTCATAGGTCTCGGGTTCGAACCCAAGCCACGCACTACTGACTTTTCGGATTCATGTGCGTACCTATACGACACACCTCTTCATCGTAAAACAAAAAATAAAAATTCACCGGGATGTATAGTATAATATATCCATGACACAGGTGGATGATCCCGACCCTACCATAATCCCTTAGCTCGCGATACCCATGGGAATCGATGGGGTGATCTTATTCGAAGAGGGGGATCCAAATGAATGTAGCTGTCTTATTTTTTTTATGTCATAGCTTTTGCCTGCGTTCCCGTGAGAATATGGGGAAGAAAGAGAGGAATCTAACCGCTCGCTTACCCCAAGTATAAAACATGTATTTTAATTGTACCAAAATTATTTTCGCTAAAAATATTACATATACAGGGTGTAAACAAAATCATGTAATTTCTTCAAACCTAGTGATGTACTGTTGACATAGATTAACCCTGCACGGCATACTTTTGGATTTAAAAAATAAAATATTACAAAAAGAGTATTGCTCGCCGCGCGATCATTTAATTCGGGGCGCTAAAATGCCTCACGTTAAGAACATTTGTTTACTTTTTGAATATTTTTTTGATTCCAATAGTATCCCGTGCAGAGTTAATCTATGTCAGCAGTACATCACGAGGTTTGAATGAATTACATGATATCATTTACACCCTGTATATTATTAAGTAGCAAACATGTATGAAAATCTTTAAAACACTTGTTTTAAATATTGTACACATGATCATTAAGTGTTAAGCATAAATCAGCAAGCACATTGGGTCAAACGCGCGACGGGCGCAACGACTATTCCCAAGGAGGGTTGATGTCAGGCAGGCGGCCGGTCATAAAACAATAAACCAAAACCTCTAACAATATGGATTTATGAAAAACATGTTGTGCCGATCCCACCTAGTGTGGATAAGGGCAGGAAGAAGAAGAAGATCATTAAGTGTTAAGAACCTAAGACCAAGTAATTTCATTTAAAAAGATTTTTACACAAATTATGTTTACAACTTGTTTTCAGATGTGAACGAGGGGCCATGGCTAGTGTACTTACCATACATAATGGATAATGTTTAGATCCCTTGAAGGGTCACTTTTGAGTTCCGCAGCGTTTTTAGGATACCGTAATCGGATAGCATGTTACACTTTGACGAGATCGCTATAACAATCAATTTTAAATAAACCTTATGCTAGAAATTGGTAGGAACTTTTATTTCAAGTTGTTTCAGTGAATTTTGAGGAGAGGCTCGTGGCCAATTACCAACAGATCATACGATTTGTGAGGCTAAGCTACACTTGCCGCGGTCAGTCTGTGGATGGGTGACCGTTCGTTACACATCGAGACCCCTCCGTGCTTCGGAGAGCATGTTAAATAATAGGTCCCGGGTGTCATTCGAATACCTATGACAGTCGTTACAGTAGTCAAAAGCCCGAAAGTCTGACAACCGGTCTAACCATAAGATATCGGCATTGCCCAGTAACTGGGTTGCGGAGACGCTGCGTGTAAAATACTGGTATTCAGCCGCATCTCTGATATAGTTGGGAAAAAGGCTAGGTAGAACATCGGTCAATTTTAAAAGATTTAGTTATCCAAGACTGGTTGATTCATGAGTTCATATAAAATGTGTGAAGCGAGGGTTTAGCTTATACTGTTTGTGTTTCAACTATGGAACCTGTTATCTGTGTCCGACATATCTTTAACGATATTACGATTACGACCTGACGACCTACATTTTGATGTGTTTTTTTTTACATATCGTAATCATATACCATATGTTATATTAAAAATATTGACAGATGTACTGTTCTGCATAGACTTTTCCTTCTATGTTAGGTCAGCTTCCAGTCTAACCAGATGCGGCTGAATACCAGTATTTTACACGGAGCGACTGCCATCAGACCTCCGCAACCCAGTTACTGGACAATAGGCAAAAATATTGTATTAAAACATATTAACAGCCTCGTTGTTCTAGTGGTGGCAAGCGCGACTACTGATCGTGAAGTCCTGGGTTCGATCCCCAGGTAGAGCAAAGTGTTATTGGGTTTTCCGTGTGAAATTCCTCAGTAGCAGCCCGGAGTTTGGATTTGTACCCGGTTGATGGCAATAGACTCGCCCCCTATTACATAGGACTTAAACATAACGGCGAAATGAGGGTGTTACTATACACCTCTGCCCAACCCTTCGGGGAATACAGGCGTGATGTTATGTTATTTTAATAAACTTGTTCATTTTTTTCACTTGTTTCAATATATCGTAATTATAAACTTTCACATGTTTACAAGAAAATTATCATTTATTATGATTATAATGATTGATTAATAAATGTACCTAATACCTACCATGAATTATATCACACACTAATGATGTATTAAAACATCATTGCAAAGACCTCTACAATAACTTGTCAGATATTGTTTTAATCATCATTCTTGCATTGAAAGTAAACTGCTTGGCGCCGGACTTTAATGCGAGGGTGGTAGCTAGCCAGGCGGACCGTATAGATCCTACTACATAACCACCTGGTTATCGCAGTGTGTTATTTTTAACGTCAAATATAACATGTAATCTTTCAAGGTTTACTACAAATAAAAACATACAACGTACATTTCCTGTAACTAAGTAATAACTGGACAAAATGAATTATTATAGATTGTAATCAACATTGTTGTATGGAAAAAATAATAAAAATAATGGTAGTAGTTATCATTGTCGCCCATTATCTAAATTGTGACGCAATAATGAATGGGCAAACCGAATGGAAAATCACTGACTGAATGTAACTGCGTATTTTTATGTGCAGTATGACTTGACATGACCAGTCCATTACTTTCCCACTGCTGGGCGTGGGCTTCTTCTCAGAATGAGAAGGGTTTAGGCTTTAGTTCACCACGCTGGCCTGGTGCGAGTTTGTGGACTAAACAAGCCATCGAGAACTTTATGGATGTGTGCAGGTTTTCCTCACGATGTTTTCCTTCACCGTTAACGCAAGTGATAATCAATTAGAGGTGCGGGCCAGGTTTGTACTCAGACCCTCCTGCATGGAAGCTAAGCGTTCAAACGGTAGACCACAAAACAGATAAATACAGAAGTCAATCACATGTATGTACTTCAGTTTTCATACCTACGCTCGGCGGTCGCTCTATCTATACAGGGTTATTTGTAAAACACCGACAACCTCTCAGGAATATGTTACTAACATCATAATCAACAACTTTTGTTCTATGACTTTTAAAAATTCATCATACATATTTTAGTTCATCAGATTTTCATACAAAAATAAAAATATTTAAATTGAACGCTCTAAAGCGCCCTCGCCGCCCTAACCCCGCTCCCCTCGCTATTTTACTATCGCTTTCTTTTGCTTCGAATACACTTCGTATCATTTAGACCGTTCAATTTAAATATTTTTATTTTTGTATGAAAATCAGATGAACTAAAATATGATGAATTTTTAAAATTCATAGAATAAAAGTTGTTGATTATGATGTTATTAACATAGTCCTGAGAGGTTGTCGGTATTTTACAAATAACCCTGTATATCTATCTCTCTCAAGCGCATGGCACTCGCGCTCGCACTCACTCGCACTCTGGTCCCAAACAGTCTGAGATATCGTGTTCGTGAGCAGTGTCTATGTGTGCGTTGCTCAAGATAGATTGACTTCTGTACCTATCTGTTTTGTGGCCAGACTATCTCTGTTATATCCGCCACCCACCACCTCCACCTCTCTGTACTATACCTACCATAAATTCATCAAACTTATCCTTGGATTAATGATATGGTCTCCGCTGCACTCCAACAAGATACCGCTCTACCTAAGAACAATAGCGAATGCGGTAATGATGGTATTGAATGCGGTAACTTTATATCGACACTAGCGGCCCGTTCCGGCTTCGCACGGGTGGACATTTTTCCCGTTTTTGCAACATTTTTCATTTATACTCCGCTCCTATTGGTCGTAGCGTGATATTATATAGCTTATAACCTTCTTAGATAAATGGAATATCCAACACGAAAATAATTTTTCAATTCCAACCAGTAGTTCCTGAGATTTGCGCGTTCAAACAAACAAACTCTTCAGCTTTATAATATTAATATAGATTTTCAACGGTCTTATTTCTTGTTGTATTATTTTTCCACAGTTTTACTACACAAACCGGATTTTACTTTGGATTATGAGCAGTTTAATAGAACACGCGGCACGTTAACGTCACACATTGGTTGCAACAGAAATCTAAAGACAAGTTGCAACACTCTTTGATTACAACACAGAGTACAGTAATAATACTAGGATTACAACGACACTGACTCGAGTACGCCGACTTCGGCGTAGTATTAGTTGCCGCATTTTACTAGTACGCGTATATAGTTAGAGCGCAGCGGAGAACAATCATTAAACTTTTGCCCGCCCCAGTCGGATTTATACGACAAATAAAATTGTTTTCGTGTCCGCGTCTCCTGCGTCATATTTATACGACTAAGGCGACACGGGCATGAAAACCTTTGTCTAAATTTGTATAAATGCGACTGGCGCCGTCAAAAGGTTAATCTAAGTTCTGCCTAGCATTTTCCCAACTATGTTGAGGTCAGCTTCCAGTCTAACCAGATGCGGCTGAATACCAGTATTTTACATGGAACGACGGCCATCAGACCTCTGCAACCAAGTTACTGGGCAATGCCGATATCCTCAGGTTAGAACGGTTGTCAGACTATCACGCTTCGGACTTCCCGGAACGACTGTCATAGGTATTCCGTATGACACCCGGGACCGACTGTTAAACGTGCTCTCCGAGGCACGGAGGGGACTCGATCGACCAATCAAAATCTACGTACCTATCGTAAATTAAACCTTGCCCTTTCTAAGGAACACGTTGCTATCAAACTCTTTAATGAAAGCAGACCCTGACAATGACCGAGAACACGCTAGGTTGATGGAGGTCAGCCTGGCATGCTCAGGTTATAATGAGCAGTAAATTAAATATAAATAATTGAGACAAAGGTTGCAAGAAAGGTCGCAGACAATGCCATGTCGTCACTCAATATGAATAATTGAATTAATTACTATAAAGAATTAATTAGCTCTACGGAGATACGGTTTATGAGATGGGAAATGACATTTATTTGTTTATTCAAATTATACAGTACGAAACACACCCAGCAAACCGTGTATATGGTTGATGGGTAGGTAAAGTATAGCACAATCATACACTGTTTGTCACTATCCACGCTATTCACCTTTTTTTTTTTCTTTTTCATAACCCCATCATCCTACAAGATCGCCTGTACAATGTGAACAAGTAAGATATCAACAATATCTCAAAATCCTGAACATCATAGCTTGAACTTAGCTTTCTGTTTACAATCTTACCAAGATCAAGTGCAAAATGAAGGTGAGGAATTGGCTCCAAGAGTTAAACTATGACGATACGGAAAAACTTCTTGCTGTCCCGGTATAACTTGCCTATTTTTCGCATGATTATGCATACTGTGCTCGATAAAAATATCCTTAGTTAACAATTATTATTAGTACTAAAATGTGGGTATTAATCCCGTTCATTCAATCCGACGTGCCAGCGGGTGCTTTTTGCGCTACTTTATACTCCCCATATTCCCCCTTACACGCACGCACACACACACACACACACACACACACACACACACACACACACACATATATATATATACACACACACGTACATAAATACTAACACTGCAATAAAAAAAAACTGTAAACATAGATATTAATAACTTACCGCATATGTAATAGTGTACGAGACATAATGCTCTACAAAATGTAACTATATCCGAAGGGGTGGAGACCTGGTGTTCTGAAATACAGACCTTACGTCTAGATTAGGCACCAGTCTCCCACAGTATAATTATGATAGCAATTAAATGTTCTTGATACCATCCTAAATGTACCTACCTACTGTATTATGGTGAGAAAATAAATCTTATTATTATTTTCTTTATTCATTTTAAAATACTTACAAATTACATTTTTAAATATTTCTATAAAAACACAAAAACATTTAAAAATATAAAAAATAGTAGTCCACCGGCATCGGGAACAGGGTCCAAACTGCCGGCAGTCAGGGCTCCAGAGAAAGGAACCTCCTCACTATGCGTGCCGTGTCAAGGAGTACTGCTCTCTGTATCAAGCCCTTGATCCAGCCACCCAACGAGAGCCTCATGAGGTGTTTATCGAGGCTCTTGGCTATTAGACCATTCGCCGTAACGACTATCGGGACAATGACTGCTGAGTCCACATCCCACATGCCGACAACCTCGTGTTGTCGGCATGTGGGATTACAACCTCGTTATTATTATTATTATTGAACTGTGCCCGCGTTTTCACACTGTGTAATAAGTGGATAGTGACAAAAAGTGTACCTACGATTGTATTACAATTAACCTACCCATCAACCAGTTATAAGGTTTGCTGTTCATTGTGTTACGTACTGTATTGTGTTACATAGGTAAAATAAAGTTTTATAGATACAATATGAGTTGTACTGCTCTGACCCGCCATATTGGCATATTTTTTTAGTATTGTCACATTTTTTTGCAAAACCTTGCCTAGGTATACAAGGTTAGTCGGAAAGGGGCTACTAAGCCGCAGGCCACTTAGAGATGGATGATGACATTTTTGAAGCAAGTGTTAAAAGTTCAAAATTCTACAATTTTTATTTGCATGCTAAAAGATTTTTATTTTAGTTTAAAAAAAACATACCTGCTTTAGTTATGAATTCTGAAAATTAAGTTTCTAATCCGTGACCCTAAATAGTAAACACAGCTGATCATAGCTATGGACAGATAGATTTTAGCATATTTTTTACAAAATCTTTGAAAAGCTATTTCTCTTAAACTATCGAGTTTTGGGGAAAGTTTTAGAACAAAAGTTAACCCTTATTATAGGTACTTTAACACTCTTTCGGCTTAGTACCCCTTTCCGAATAACCTTGTATAAGTTTTCAAGTTCTCCTGTATTGGGGCGTGAACAGACACAAACCATACCAGGAATAGTGGAACACTCAAACTTTGAACAGATTTATCAGTATGCCATAGAAATATTTCCCCTACATTATGTAGCAATCGAACTCGTGACCTCAACAAAGGCGGGGGGGGGGGGCATTCCCTGTTTCTGTATTCCGTGGTACCGACACAGGGCCGTATAAGTGTTTTGTTGTTTGAAATATTCTCTCTGCCCTCTTTTTATGGCGACAAGGCCCCAGAAACCACAATGAACTAGCTTCTGTAACTAATCACTAGCGCAATTAAAAGTGCTCTCAGTGGTGGAGAGTCTATTTTGGTTTCCTTTACTTTATTTACCATGCTCCCAATCCTGACATACCGATATTAGCTATAACTGTAATGATAGATTCACCCCTACAAGATTATGTTGTATGTATTTTATAGTAGGTACTTTGTATATTAACTGTTTCTGATGACCTCACATGACCTCTTCCATAGAGTCCCATAAGGGGCCATTCAAGTATTACGTAAGCAGAATTTTAGTAATTTTTGACCCACCCCTCCCCCTTTTCAGCAAAAGTAAGCAAAGCTTTTACCCCCCCTTATATGCTTACGTAAACATTGGTATATATATTTTTTAAACTGATCAGGTTTCTTTATTGTTATTCACGAGCAGCAGTTTTTTAAGTCCAGAACAACAAGTAAATAAATAAAAATTGTTAACGTAACCATCATCTAGACACTCTCGTCCCCCATGTCATCAAAAACAAGCTAGGAAAAGACGGGTCTCCGTTTCGTGCTTACGTAATACTTGAATGGCCTCTAACGAATGATTCCGTGCTACCCATACTACCTTCAATTCGTCTACCCATCTAATTCAATGCCATCATTCAACACTCCTCGATACGAAGAACGGAACGCCGCGCCGAGTTGGATACGTTCTAAGTGTTCCGTAGTTTGAAATAAACACAATATAACTAGAACAATGTCGTACATTTATTATGAAACCATAGGTCACACAATTTGGGGGTATACAGGGTGTAAACGAAATCATGTAATTCCTTCAAACGTTTTTTTTTTTTGCGTTGGAAAATCCTCATGGATGTCCCTCGCCCGGGGAAGGCGAGGGTGTCTGCCGGACTCTTACCAGCTAAAACCACCACGGTGTCCCTCCTTCTGACCTAAGGCCGGGGTCACGGGATTCGCTATTGCATGCACCGTGACCCCGGCAGGTCTCGGTCCACCAGCTTCTTCTGGTGAACCTCTCCAGTGGTGGGCCAATTGGTCCCCTGCCCCACTTCCTTCTGAGGCGCGCGCGGAACACGGCGCGCCATCCTCCCTGGCCCTGTTACTGATCGGGCGACGGGTCCCCTAGCCCGCCGCCCGCAGGCCACTCAATTCCTTCAAACCTCGTGATGTACTGCTGACACAGATTAACCCTGCAAGGGATACTCTTGGATTCTATAAAAAAAAAATACTAGAAGTAAACATGTGTTCTTACCGTGAAGCATTTTAGTGCCCCGACCGAATTGCGCGACTATTGCTCGCCGCGCGGTTATTTTACTGGGGCGCTAAAATGCCTCACATTAATTTATTGATTTTTATTGAATCCAATTTTTTTTTCTTGAAGTTTGGTGCATTACAATCAGTTGCTATACGTAGGTAATTTAGTTTAGTTTCACATATTTCGTCAGGAAAGATAGAACAATATACGTATAGTAGACTAGACGACTATATCCAGGATAAGAACGCTTGGAAACATGCTGGTCCAGCTCCATAGGACAATCTAGAGTCTAGACAAAATCAAACTGGTTGCTATTTTAATTGTATAATTTATTTTTTTAAAGCCGTTTATTTTAGATTCTATGAGTAAGTATCTAAACTCACACACTGACCTATTACTTTTAATTTTTTGGGAAAACGTATACTTTTGCAATGTTTGTAAATATGTGAGCACCATGTACCTATCACATAATTAATATGTCATGGTTTCATTTTATTTTTTTACCTTTTGTGGTATAGTAATTTTATTCTAGGTGCATCGTCTTCACATATAATTGTATAATTAATGTACCTATACAAAATATTGTAACACATTTTAAAAGAGTAACGGTGTAGTTTCTTGCCCATTCTTCTCCATACGAAACTACCTTTTGGAAGGGGCGACTAGAATCAATTCTATTTTCTTTGTAACTTTAACGTTCAAAAGTGCCTTTTATGTGCCTAATTGAAATAAATACTTTGACTTTGACTTATACCCAACATGCAAAATCTTACAATTTAAAAAAAACATCACATTTACTAATTATTTAAGAATTAAAATTGAAATTTCCACAGAATCAGATATTATAATGACAATTAAATTAAATATTTGACACAAAGAAATCTTTCATATTATAAAAACACTACAAGCCACCTATACAGTTTTATCTTAAATAGCCGCATAGGTAATTCTCTTATAACTTTGGGGAATTTATTATAAATTATCCCGTTCAGGGTTAGCCTGAGCATCCACCAGAGCTGTGCTAAGCTGCGTAGCGAGAAATGTGTTTTGTAAGCACCAATAGAATCACTTCATTTCCCTAGCTTCGCTCTGCGCAGCTCTGGTGGATATGGGTCTAGCAGTGCGAGGTTTTTGTTCATACAAAACAAGCGAGAAATGTGTTGCGAGGAATGTGTTGCAAGGAATGTGTTGCGAGGAATGTGTTGCTAGGAATGTGTTGGGAGGAATGTTACACATTCCGCTCCCGCCACACCACCCTATTCGAAAAGAGTCTGCTACCTATCCTCGCACGGCTCATTTGTACACATTAACACATTACGCATTACCCATTCCTCGCACAGCTCTGGTGGAAAGGGTCACACCGCTTCACATCCTCGCTACACATTTTCGCAGCGCACATTTTCCTCGCACAGCTCTGGTGGATGTCCAGTCTTAATCTATGTCAGTAAAACATCACGAGGTTTAAAGGAATTACATGATTTCATTTACACCTGTATACACGAGGACAAATCAAGCTACACATGTCCAGTTTATGATAACCTCTCGTTGTAAAGAATTTCAGTACTATGAGAGGTACAACTTATACTGGCAGTTTATAGCTCTATTTGTCGTCGTGTGTACCTACATCTCTTTAAGGTTGTCAACTTTCGGTTGAAAGTTTTTATAGGTTCGTAAAGGTTTTTTTACATAACATCACGCCTGTATTTCTCGATCGGGTTGGGCAGAGATGTATAGTAACACCCTCTTTTCGCCGTTGTGTTTAAGTCCCATGCAATATGGAGCGAGCTCATTGTCTAGGAATTCCACACGGAAAAACCCAATAACACTTTGCCCGTCCTGGGGATCAAACCCAGGACCTCACGATCAACAAACCCGCTTGCCACTGGACCAACTAAGCAGCTATCGGATTTAAAATTGAACATTCAGAGCGGAGGGATATGAAGATGCATACCTGTGACATACGTACGGACAGACAGACGAAAATATTCCGTTTTTTGTTATCGGTAGCTGATAGCACTGGACAATGTTGACATAGGAGGGTAACCGTCAAGATGAATCAATGTACCCGAAGTTATAAAAACAGTGGTCATTCGAAGAAGCAGAGGATTCCATGTCGAACCGCCGAAGAAGTCTGACCTTTTATATCTGGTTTGCTTGTCCTTATTTTCTGATCTTGTGTAAATTATTATATTGTGATATATTGTGAACTAGCTTCTGTAACTAATCACTAACCCAATTAAAAGTACTCTGAGTGGTGGAGAGTCTATGTTGGTTTAATTTATTTACCATGCTCTCAATCCTGACATACCAATATTAGCTATAAATGTAATAATAGAAGTTGAAGAGAAAGTTGCGGTTTAAAAGATGATGTAGTGACAAAAATTGAAAGGAGTATGCTTAGGTGGTTTGGTCATGTTGAGAGAATGAGTGAACGGCGATTAACAAAAGGAATTTATAAAGCGGATGTCAATGGAAACGCCGGTAGAGGACGTCCTAGAAGGACATACATCGATGTTATTGGTGATGTTCTTCACAAAGGTCAGGTGCGTAGTACTCTCAACCGGCTTGCGTATATGACAAGATGTATGAATGTGGATGAAGCGAAAAGGGTATGTAGGGTCGTAGCATGTGGCGTTCTATAAAAAAAAAGGCGAAAAACGCTAAACGAACGAAAAAGGCGTGAGTTTATACATATATATATGTGTGTATGTAATGATAGATTCACCCCTATAAGATTCTGTTGTATGTATTTTATATTTTACTACTTGGCTACGAAACTCAAACAAGAAACTATACATTATTTATCCATCTGTCAGATTACACGGTGAACAGGCCCGTCACTCAGCCGTCTCGCGTTTATTAGGAAATTCGGCTGTTCACGGAAACTCTTGGTAGGTAGTGAGTAACAGTGGTTGGCGAGCTACCAACATTTGAGGATAATGCTCTTTTCATTACAGTAAAAGGGTTTTCGTAGAAATCTTGTGTTGTTGTGAGAAAAAATGTAGGTAATTAGGTGATAATTAAAATGGTTGTGTAGGACAATTATTAGTAAAATTAATGATTGTTTATGATACCTAAAAGTTCATTTTCATATCTTTAGTAGAATGCATGTCTGTGGGTACTAAAATTTAGTGACTAAAACCGTGTAAGCAAACGATTAGTGTAGTAGTTGTTTACATAGTTCTACTAATTTATTTAAACTATATGGGATAGCAACATTGTCAGTGACTATTATTATTCTTCTTTTCGTGTGATTAGTGGCTAACCTAGTGTCAGAGAGCCTGTCACGGGCCTCTGACTTGGCTTCACATACCGTCAAGAAAAATATCTCAGGCATGTCGGTTTCCTCACGACGTTTTCCTTTGCCGTTTTTAAGCAAATGATAATTATACTATACGCACATGAATCCGAAAAGTCAGAGGTGCGTGCCTTGGGTTCGAACTCGTGACCTATGACTTGGCAGTCCGACGGTCACACCACTAAGCTATCACTATTGTTATAAGTACAATTAATGTTTAACTTTAGTTAATAGTTAGTTATTATTTGACACTTTGCCAATATGTTATTCCTTGTGTAAAAATATGCGTAATTTTTACTACCATCCTAAATTATAATGTAGAAATATACATACCTACTAATATGAATAAAACAATCAATTATTATGTTATATCCAACTTCAAGTTGTCTACGTCACGTTGGTCTAGTGGTGGCAAGCGCGACTGCTGATTGTGACGTCCTGGGTTCGATCCTCAGGTTGGGCAGTGTTATTGGGTTTTTCCGTGCAGAATTTCTCAGTAACAGCCCGGAGTCTGGATTTGTGCTCGGTTAATGGCAATAGGCCCGCCCCCTATTACATGGGACTTAAACATAACTGGTGAAATGAGGGTGTACTAAAAACACCTCTGCCGTACCCTTCGGGGAATACAGGCGTGGTGTTATGATGTATTAATAACTAACAGATTTATCAAGTTCTACAAAATAATGCATTATCATTGTTTTGCAAAATCTTTGCAAACGTCTTACATGTATTTATGAAAAGCAATTAATAACTATTAATCCACACAGTTCCTGGTTATTATTACCTAAGCATATTGGAAACAAGCCAAAACTGCAGGTTTTCAAAACAATGAATAATTCACACCGTCACCTACTACACAAAATTGTAAGCAAATAGTATGTTAATTAATTGCTTCATAGATCATTAGATGTAGTTGTTGCTGGCCCAACTGCAGAAAGTTATATCCTGGGGTTGATTATTAGCTTGGACATAACATCACGCTTGTATTCCCCGAAGGTTTGGACAGAGGTGTATAGTACCACCCTAACACCCTCATTTCGCCGTTATGTTTAAGTTCCATATAATAGAGGGCGAGCCTATTGCCATCAACCGGGCACAAATCTCAACTCCAGGCTGCTACTGAGGAATTCCACACGGAAATACCCAATAAAACTTTGCCCGACCAGGGGATCGAACCCCTTACGATCATCACTCATGCTTACCATCACTAGACCAAAGAAGCAGTTTGAAGAATACGTTTGTTATAAAAAATATAGATGATAAATTGGAGAGATACATCTTTTAAAGTTTTTGGAGGGGGCATTGTCCTTGTCGCGTGAAAGGGACATTGTATGGAGTGATGTGAAGTTTTTGAGGAATGATATCCCTCGGTAGTGCTGATAACAGTTTTAAACATTTTATAAAATACTAGCTGTATCCTCACGGCTCCGCCCGTAGCTTACGTTACTCAGTGATAATGTAGCTTTCTAACGGCAAAATATTTTTTGAAATCGGTCCAGTAGTTTTTAAGTTTATTCGTTACATACAAAAATAAAAAAATCCAAAAATCCAAATCTTTCCTCTTTATAATATTAGTATAGTATAGATTTCACAGATGTTTCCACTGTCTGTTTTTTTATTTGTTTTGAGATATTTCATAACAAAAAAGTATTCATCTACCCAAATATTAATCTCCCTAATATGATTGCTTCTACACCATATTGCACCTAACACGTAGTTTTACTTGCCATGCCCACGCCCACGTAAGTACGTATATCGAGGCCGACTGTACCCCTACAATCAGCGGAACTGTAGGTGTCAAAATTACTCACATCTCTACCTACCCTGTGATATAAAGATATTGATTTTAACTCACAGTGCTACTACGCGATTGTCAAAAAGTTTGACCGGTCATGGCCAACTGACCACAGATAAACAAGAATAAAATATTCAAAAACGGTAGTCAACAACGCAGATTATGCTAAAACTAATAAACTAATTACAATATATAATGTGCGGGCAAACGTTACCATGACAGTGTAAAGTTACGCTAATTATACGAATGGATTGAGTGTGGCTAACGAAATAAGATGCGTAAATAATAGTCTGGATTATACGCAATAGCGTGCGGGATAACGTGTGGGATAACGTGTGGAATAACGTGTGGAATAACGTGTGGAATAACGCGCGGAATAACGTGTGGAATGGCAGTAATAGCCTAGTGGTGTGACCGTCGGACTGCCAAGTCATAGGTCTCGAAAAAGAACCCAAGGGACGCACCTCTGACTTTTTGGATTCATGTGTGTATCGTATAATTATCACTCGCTTAAAAACGGTGAAGGAAAACATCGTGAGGAAACCGGCTTGCCTGAGAGGTATTTCTCGAGGGCATGTGAAGCCAATTCAGAGGCCTATGGGCGGCATAAACTCTGACACCAAGTTAGTCACTAAGCACACGAAAAGAAGATGACGTGTGGAATAACGTGCTTGTTGTCTTCTCTCGTATCAAAACGAGCTATTTGGGGAGCCCATGCTGTGGCGAAAAGGTTATCCAGTCAGCAAGATTGGTAGCGGGGCTGACTGCTCAGAGTGCGCCGGACGTAGTTTATCGTCACGATCGTTGATGGCAATAGGCTCGCCCCCTATTACATGGGACTTAAAAACAACGACGAAGTGAGGCTGTTACTATACACCTCTGCCCCACCCTTCGAGGAATGGCGTGGCGAGGCGTGATGTTATGTTATGTTGTGTGGAGCCTCTTTTAATGCAATGTTTTGAATAGGTACGTATTTTTTTGTTTTTGTCTACTTTTAATAGTTAGTACGACGATGTAGTGTAGATCAAATTAGCTTCTCAGGTATTTTCCGAGGATACGCGTGGGGAAAGCAAGTAAAAGTTTCAAGGCTGTCGATTTATGCAAATGTGTATATCGTCACCGGAAAGCCTACTTAGGCCCGGTATCCACCAAAGCGGAGAGGAGACGAGATATCTCGTAAACAATCAATAGGAGTTCCTTTTGAGTTGAAGCTAAGCGGGGAGAAGTGAAAATAACACGATCCTGTTGGTTGTTCGAGACATCTCCTCTCCTCTCCGCTTCGGTGAATACCGGGCCTTAACCGCCATTTTAGCCAAAATGAGTTATGTATTATAACGTTGGATTGGATTTTTTTTCTGCGTCGATTAGTTGGGATTTCGTAATTTATTCTATTATCTTACAAAATCCCAAGTTTTATGTAGTATTGGCTTTCCGGTGACGATATAATTATAACCAATCAAATTGACCCGTAAACACTGAACATGGTCCTCCCAATGGCGGTCAAAGGAGAAATTGCCATAGTCACATCGGTAGACGGATCGGTGACAGTTTATTGGAATAAGTAGACAAGGGGACGCTTCTGCCTATCCTCTTGACGTAATCCCGTATGTCCGGTTCCTATAAATAAAAACGAATCGTTTTACTTACCAATGGTAGCATTTTTTATTATGCCAAACTGGACATATTAATAGACTAGTAAACTTGTTTTACCTGTGGTAGCTACTTCCATATGGAGGGTTCTACTATAGAAGGCTATGAGGTTTTCGCTTCAATATTGGAAAAGATATAAACAGTCTCAATTTTAACTAATAACACTCCGTAAATTATAATAATCGGTCATTAATCATTTTTAAGACACCCAGGGGTGGACAGGGATGTTGCGGTGAATGCATTTGGGAATCCCGCGACCAAGGCCGTACGGTCAGGAGAAGGAAAGGAACACCGTTGGTTTTTAGCCGGTAAGAGTCCGGCAGACCCCCTCGCCTTCCCCGGGCGAGGGACATCCATGAGGATTTTCCAACGAGAAAAAAAAAACGGTCTGGACAGGGATGACTTATTCTTGACTTACTTTCTATTGTACGTATGTTAAAATGCGTCATTCATCTTTCATCATCAACACCGTACCTTCAACTTTTACATAAAATCACGCCTGTATTTCCCGAAGGGTTAGGCAGAAGTGAAGTAACACCCTCATTTCGCCGTTATGTTTAAGTCCCATGTAATAGGGGGCGAGCCTATTCCCATCAACCGGGTACAAATCCAAACTTCGGGCTGTTACTAAGAAATTCCACACGGAAAAATCCAATAGCACTTTGCCCGACCTGGGGATCGAACTCAGGACCTCACGATCAGCAGTTGCGCTTGACACCACTAGACCAACGAGGCAGTTTCTTCAACTTTTCTCTTAATAATCTCCACGGCAACTAGTCCTCTTAATTACGCAATTCCAAATGACTCAGTCAGTTTTTATGAGCTCCTCATTCAACACGTGTAGCCACACGCCGAATTTTTAAGGTCACACGCGAATCAATAATTTGCGCTCACGCCAAAACCAATAAAATTATTATCTTTGCTAGACGAATTAAAAAATATAGGTATTTAAAATCAGTCTTCATTAATATTTAGTGTCATCAATGATGTGGAGTTTTGAATTGTGTCGATGGATTTTGCATGTGATTTTTTAAATGGTTTTTCATTAAATCATGTACTGCTGGATGCAGCTTCGGCAATCTTCGTGTTTCCGAATTTGTACGGATTATGCAACCCGGTCAATCTATGTTTGTGTGTCAAGAATCCTTCATCATCCTCCTGCCTTATCCCAACTCATTTTGGGGTCGGCGCAGTATGTCTTCTTATCCATACTTCTCTATTAGCCGTCATCTTAGTAGTCACCCCTTTCTAGCCATATCATCTTTCACACTATCCATCCATCGTTTCTTAGGTCTCTTCCTCTACTCTTATAACCATTCTCATTCATACTCAAAACTTTCCTCACGACGTGTTCCTCATTCCTCCGCAGCACATGTCCAACTGGTGTCCACACAACTTCAGTCACCGGCGCCACTTTCAGACTTCCTCTTATACATATTATACTCATTTCTAATTCTATCTATTCGCTTAATACCACAAAAGCCACGTGTAAATGCGAAAGTAACAGTAACTCTGTCTGTCTGTTTGTTACCTCATCACGACTAAACTACTAAACCTATTTTGATGAAACTTGGTACAGAAATAGTCTGGAATCCGGGGAAGGATATAGGCTACTTTTTTCCCAAAAAACATAGAAAACGCGACATCCACGCGAGCAAAGCTGCACGCAACCTCTAGTATTATATAACTACATACGCTCTTAGATTAAATTTTGGATAGACCAGTTAATTGTTCATAATTCGTAAAAACTCGGAAACACGAAGATTGCCGACGCACATACTAGTAGGAACTATACTTTATATGCAGACAAATTATTTATAAATAAAGACACCGTTATTGTTAGGGACAGTTATACCATAAATACACCATTGCAGTCCCCTGGCATAGCCGTAAAAGTACCCGTTATTTGTTATAAATTCTAGCACTGGGAATTGCGTAGCTCCTTATGTAAATATTCAATATTCATTTTTATATTCAATGGTAATTAGGTCCATTCAAAATGCACCACCGCATTTTTATTTAGAATTACAATTTGAATTGGATGTCTGGCCGACAAGTTTGAGACATTATAATGTCCGTCAGATGGCGGGATATACATCGAAATTGCCAGTCTGAATACCCCACAGAAGTACTGGCTCTTCGAACATTATGTCAAGTGCCTACTGCCCAGTGTGGAGCTTGTGGCTAATTAACAACCGCGCGGATCATATGATTTGCAAGGTTAAGCTGCGCTTGCCGCGGTCAGACCGTGGATGGGTGACCATTCATTACCCATCGAGACTCCTCCGTGCCTCGGAGAGCACGTTAAATGGTCGATCCCGGGTGTCATACGGTAGTCAGAATGCCCAAAAGTTTGACAACTGGTCTGACCTTAGGATATCGGCAATGCCCAGTTACTGTGCTGCTGAGGTCTGATGGCAGTCGCTCCGTGTAAAATATTGGTATTCAGCCGCATCTGGTTAGACTTAAAGCTGACCCCATCATGGTTGGGAGAAAGTCTAGACAGAACGATGCCTATTTGCCTAGCGTCGGATATGGGAAAAGTGGCCTCCTTTTTGAAGAGGCATCCAGCTGTGGACTGCAATAACTAATAGACTGGTGATGATTATTGGTGTAAAAGATGGATGGATTGTGTGAAGATACGGGTAAGAAAGGATTGAGTACCGAGATAACGGCTGATAGAGGTGAATGGAAGAGGAATACATGTAGTGCCGACCACACCTAGTGTGGGATAAGAGCTGTTACGCACTGACGACCGGTCGCCGGTAACTTGGTGTCTCGGCGACCAAAATATAGGCAACTAGACTGGGCGACAAAGCCGAGCGTCTGAATTTGGCCTATATCTTAGTCGCCGAGAGACCAAGTTGCCGGCGACCGGTCAAGAGTACGTAATGGTGCGTCCAGACCTGACGAACGCACCGCGAATGCGCCGCTCGCGAGCCGCTCGCGAGTTGCGCGCGTGCATTTCATGTTCGTACAAAAGCTCGCGCGCACTCTGCGCGCCGCTCGCGCGCAGTTCGCGAGCGGCGCATTGGCGGCGTGTTCGTCAGGTCTGGACGCACCATAATAGTTCTATGAGCAGGGAGATGATGTTGGTGTACTTTACATAGAATTGCCAACATGTCTGGTATCTAAAAACTTTTGGCATACCAAATGCGGGTCGTGAGCGATGCGTGAACACTCCGACGCGACGACCCGCACTGCAGACGACCGGCGTTTGGTCTGCCGAAGACTTTGGTTTAAGCCTTTGATTCGCTAGAAAAAAAAATCTTCCCCAATAATTATGACACCCAACATATAGTCTACGTGACGCTGCAACGATGCACACTGCCACGCATCATAGTGCGACATTTCTACATGACACGGAACACGTTGCAAGCCGCCGCCGCGCCGCTTCGTGAGTGGGCGCAGGTGTGTGCGAGCGAATTGTTCCGCGACATTGTCCCCGGGACATTCACGTAGATATCCTGTGTCAAGTACCGCGGCATGTGGTTCCATTTGTCCCTTTCTGAATCTAAGACTTAAAACTACCACAAAATAGATAGGTACAGAAGTCAATCTACATACAAGTGCGCTCGAGCAACGCACACATGACATCTCGGACTGTTTGGGACTAGAGTGCGAGTGAGTGCGAGCGCGAGTGCCATGCGCTTGAGAGAGATAGATATATAGATAGAGCGACCGCCAAGCGTAGGTATGAAAAGTGAAGTACATACATGTGATTGACTTCTGTACCTGTTTTGTGAAAGTACTGTGACAGATGGATGAGTTGACCTGCAGAATAACATAATATAACATCACGCCGTGTATTTCTCCAAGGGTTCGGCAGAGGTGTTTTAATACACCTTAGTTTCGCCAGTGATACCTACTTCAAATCAAATCAAATATTTATTGGAATAAAACATAGTTTAAATTTTTGTGTACGTTAAATCTGGGTTAGTTTAATAACTGTCTCGCAGTTATTAGCGCCCACCTCAGGTGCGAAAGACGACTGAGTTCCATAACAAAATTTGGTTATTATACTTATTGATAAAAACTAAACTAAAACTATTTAAGTCCCATACAATAGGGGGCGAGCCTTAGCCATTAACCGGGCACCAATCCGGTCTCAGGGCTGCTACTGAGAAATTCCTAATAGAAAAACCCAATAACACTTTGCCCGACCGATCAAACCCAGGACTCCGTGCTCAGCAGTCGCTTTTGCGACCAGTAGACTGAAAACATCATCCTATTACCTAAGTATTACCGAAAACCAGAAGCTTACTATCATAGACAAATCAATTAAGCCGTCTGCGTGTTAATGAGCCCGCCGACAGTTCGTAGCAATACAGACGTTGGCAGTTCGCCGGGCAGACGCTGAGCGCTAAGAAAAACAAGATCTTCCTCTATCTAGATATTAGGATAGCTATCTGCAGGATATAGTATGTCTGATGTACGAGCCATCTGTTTTGTATCTGTAGACGTCGCGACGTTACGTCATGAGCTTAGTATTATCTATGTAGGTGAGTGTGTTAGTTTGTCGTCACAACAGCTGTGTTTGTGTGTGAGTGGTGGAACATTGTTGCGTTTTGAAACAGACAACATTTAATCGACTTCAAAAAGGAGGAGGTTCTGTATTCGATAGGTTTTTTTTATGTATGTACACCGATTACGCTGAGATTTATAATCCGATTTACGTGATTCTTCTTTAGTTTGATGCGGAATAGTTGCCATTTGGTCCCATAAAAATTTAACATAGTTTGGCCCAGTAGTTTTCATTTTATGAACATTTTACTTTACGTGGACGATGTAATTATTAATTATATAAAAAAATATTCTTTATTCATAAAATAGATACACTGAATAGAGAATAATAACCGGCGCGTGCGTGTATGAATGTGGATAAAGCAAAATGAGTATGTAAGGATGAAGGATGTAAGCATGTGGCGTACTATAGTTTCTGCCTACCCCCATGGGAAAAGGGCGTGAGTTTATGTAAATCTCTATGTAGATAGCTAATACTTTTCGTTTTAAGAAAGCATTGCGTAACTAGCTTATTTATAAGGAATTTTATTCGATTCACGAATAGGTACCTTCTATATGTATTAGATGATGCCTAGTACATTTTCTTTTTTAAACAATAACTTTTACAGTAAATACATGCCAATAGGTATGCATTATGACCAATCATGTGGTACCTACACTATTGTTATTATTGTTATCTTATTATTTACCATATGTAGGTAAATCAAATAAACGAATTGGATTGAATTAGAGCAGGTAGGTATATAACATAAAAAAACATAACATCACGCCTATATTCCCCGAAGGGTTGGGCAGAAGTGTATAGTAACACCCTCATTTCATTGTTATGTTTAAGTCCCATGTAATATAGGGGGAGAGCATTTTGCCATCAACCAGGCACACATCCAAAATCCGGACTGCTACTGAGGAATTCCACACGGAAAAAACCCAATAACACTTTGCCCGACTTGGGGACGAACCCAGGACCTCACGATCAGCAATCGCGTTTGCCACCACTAGACCAACGCAAGGCAGTTTAGTAGATATATTAATAAGTTTATTCTTATAAAAGTTTTAGATAATTATCATAATGTTAACGTAGTGTTATCGGTAACTGGTAACACTGAATAATGTTGACATAAGAGGGTAACCGTCAAGATTAATCAACGTACCCGATGTTATAAAAACAGTGGTCATTCGACGGAGCAAAGGGTTCCATGTCAAACAGCCGAAGAAGTCTGACCTTTTATATCTTGTTTGCTTGTCCTCATTTTCTGATCTTGTGTTAATTATTATATTGTGATATATTGTGAACTAGCTCCTGTAACTAATCACTAACCTAATTAAAAGTACTCTCAGTGGTGGAGTCTATGTTGGTTTAATTTACTTTATTTACCATGCTCCCAATCCTGACATACTGATATTAGCTATAACTGTAATGATAGATTCACCCCTATAAGATTATGTTGTATGTATTTTATAGTAGGTCGTATTGCCTTGTTATTTAACGAAACAAACATATTTTCATCATTTGTTTACTTGCTACAAGTAGGTACCTACTTTAACGTTAAAAACAAGAATGAATCGCAAGTAGGTAAGTACCTACGTAAGTAATAAATAACACCTACCTAAAGGAAAAATATTCACAATAATAGAGTGTAATCCTTGGTACAGTTCAAAGCTTTCGAAGAACCACAAATAAATCATGTTATTTTGTTCTACATGTCTAGTAAATATTTACTTAATTTTCATTACTCATGCTGTATCATATAAAGGTATTGTCTTTACATACAGAAAACAACTCGCTGCCATACAAATGGGATGTCAAGCTTGGTATATGGGATATAGCGGGACAGGAGCGATACAGAACATTGACATCAAATTTTTACAAAGACGCTCACGGTGCTATATTAGATAGATAGATATACTTTATTGTACACTAAAAGAAATAAAACAGAAGGAGTACACATTATTAAGAACAGTACAAATGGCGGTCTTATCGCTTATTAGTATACGATGTGTCAGAACCAAAGCCCCTAGCAAAACTGAATGAGTGGAATACTCCACCAAGAAGAATAATTATAGTCTGCTTAGTTGTCGGCAATAAAATTGACAAGCATATCATTTTGGGACCCAGTGCATAATTTTAGCAAGCACATTGGGTCAACCGCGCGACGACGTAACGAGTATTCCCAAGGAGGGTTGATGTCAGGCAGGCGGCCGGTCATAAAACAATAAGCCAAAACCTTTAACAGCATGGATTTACGAATTACATGTTGTGCCGACCCCACCTAGTGTGGGATAAGGGCAGGAAGAAGAAGAAGAAGAAGATACAAATGGGGCGTTAGCACACTCTGAACTATTCTGTTCTGCCTAGCCTTTTCCCAATTATGTTTGGGTCAGCTTCCAGTCTAACCAGATGCGGCTGAATACCAGTATTTTACACGGAACGACTGCCAGCAGACCTCTGCAACCGGTTGTCAGACTTTCGGGCTTCTGACTACCCGTATCGACTGTCATAGGTATTCGTATGACACCCGGGACCGACAGTTTAACGTGCTCTCCGAGGCACGGAGGGGTCTCGATGCGTAAATGGTCAGCCATCTACGGACTGACCGCAGCAAGTGCAGCTTAACCTTGCAAATCATATGATCCGCGCGCCAGGAGTCCTTCTAGCACACTCTGAACTGTCACAGACATATTTGAAATTTAAAAGAAAAAGGTACCGTTTTCTAACAAAAACGTATTATTTCGTTCGAACGATTCCTGATATGCCTGTGTAGTACCTACAGTTGGACGTAGTTAAGCAAAAATGACTCAACCCACACAGAGTCACTTTTGAGTTATTGACGTTTAAAGTTCAGAGTGGTTTTCTTCAGTGATGCTGTATTTAGATTCTGTTACTTAATTACACATCCTTGGTAAAATCGGTGGTTGATGGTTATATTGTGTATTTCTGGACCTGTTTAGGAAAATATAGGATTGGATGATTTAAGCAGGTTAGCTCTTTATAGGTAATAAAAAGAAAATACCTGCCTAATATGTGGTTTGGTTCCCTGTCACAAAAAAACGTATTTCCTTTGTTTATTTCTTGGGTCTTTTTTGCTGAATGAAAGGCCCTACCATATAGACCATTTTGGTACTAGTAACTCATTTTTGACAATTTTGTGGATTGAGTCTTTTCTGCTAAACTACGTCCAATTTTATATACTGTGTCATACTTTCCTTACATAAAATCTAGAAAACGTCGTCCAAATCTCGATTAAAATAATGCGTAATTGAATAATAATTGTTTTACAACTTAAGTTGATATTAAACGGCGTCAATCGCGATATCTTCAGATAAATTCTAATCAACCAGTTTAAACCTACATTATCACTGTAACTATGCCCAGATAAGTAATAAAAACATTAAACAATAATATTTTGTTGATAATAATTACAATAATCGACAGTTCTAAGAAACAATAAAACAATTTGGAAACAATGTTAGTTAATTTTCCGTTACAATTAGACTATAACTTCTCTTCGTCTCTTTTTACGTACCTACCCTATTTCAAATGTCAAATGTTTTGACTTTTAGTAGGTGTTCGTAGTGGTCTCCATTTTTCTAGGCCTATTTCTTGCATTACCTATCTGACTAGCTCTGAGAAGAAAAGCCGAAACAAACTCAGAGGTCAGTCTCTTTTAAAGTCCAGACATTGTAGTATACAAACTATGCGAGTGAAACGATGTAAGGGCAACGTCTGGAATGGCCTTTTGAGGAAAGTGCCATAGGAGGTTCGAGTTGATCTGTCCTAACTGACGGCACATCTGCATCAGTCATCGCAGAGCTCAAACCTATTTTAGGGAGCTCAAGAACCCGACCGCTGCACGACGCAATCAATCAGTTGGACATTTGTGTGGGTCACAAAAAAAACTCAAGAACCGCCAAACGTTTACAAAATTCGTGTATAAAGCTACCCTACATGGTACTCACATTCACAATTTATTAAAAAAGTAAAATAAAAAATAAAGCGATGATAAAATAATAATAATCATTGAAAAAATAATTCAATTGTAAAATGTCAAAAGGTAATGCTTGTAATGCATATTTAGAACGAACGTGTACAGCTCTAAGATGAAATAGATTGATGAATAGATAATAAAACAGAAGAAATTTACATCTACAATTCATACTTTTTTAACAGGTAGTTATTATATCCTGTAAAATTACGTTCATTGCAATTACGAGGTGTTCACTGCCCAGCGACGATAAAGTAGAATTCCATACAATTGACGACTTTTTTTAAAAATAAGTTTTTTTTTTATTAATATAAACTGCCCCACACTAGGACTTCTCCTGTATCGTGGGTGCGTTTACAGACACAAATCTTCACATGCACATACATCCAGACCCGGAACAACTATCTGTAGGTCGTACAAAATATTTGTTCCGTGCGGGAATCGAACCCACGACCCGTAGCATAGAAGCCGATCGCTCAGCCACTGAACCAAACGTGTCGTCTATTCATAAACGTTTCTATTCATTTTGTAGTTACACTTAAGTGGGATTTCTAAAATTGAGAGCTGTGTAATAAATAATACGGGGCCCAAGGATCTTGGCGAAGAATGTACGATCACACTTGGGATAGTTCGGGAATTAGGAAATACCTACATTTAGAAATGTAGTAAAAGTGGATGTCTTCGTTGAAAAATATAAAATACACGTCAGCTTCTAATACTCATGTTAATAAACAGCTCATATTTGAGAGATGCCTACCCCCATGGGAAAAAGGCGTGAGTTTATGTATGTATGTATTTGAGAGATCTTCCAACAGCAGCTACCATAAAATAGAATTCCATATAAGTATTTAGATATTTTTTTTAGAAAATTTACCATTTCTGGGTTCGATCCCCAGGTCGGGCAAAGTGTTATTGGGTTTTCCGTGTGAAATTCCTCAGTGGCAGCCCGGAGTTTGGATTTGTGCTCTATTGATGGCAATAGGCTCGCCCCCTATTACATGGGACTGAAACGTAACGGCGAAATGAGGGTGTTACTACACACCTCTGCCTAACCCTTTGGGGAATACAGGCGTGGTGTTATGTTATTTTTTTAAATACGTCTGAAGTTATTTTAGAACTACACTTCATAATGTCTTTTTGGAGTAGGCTTGGACCCATGTTCAAAGGACTTTAGTGCCGCTGACAAGTATACTACTCTGAGTCAATCTTTGACAAAAATAAAGACTGACTCGACAAAAATTTTTTACGTAATTGGAATTTCTAGGTTTGTAAGAAGTAGTATTGTGCGTTTTCTTTGGTTTATGTTCTACCTTGTGAACGAAACCATAGCGCGATCTAAAAAAGTGATACACCGCCATCTATCGAGGCTTGCGGTACTGACTAGGGGATGCGGCGAAGGGTAGAGGCGACAAGGGTAACAAAATCCATAAAAAAGTCAAAATTGCAGATTACCTTCGTAAAACGTATTTGTATAGTTGTGTTATGTTCATCTTATTTTCGAAATCAGATTGTAATGACCGTCTCACACGGGACCATTTAAGGGGAGTATAAAGAAAATACATTTGTACAAGAAGTTATATGGGGTATATCCGTTTTACCCACTGATGCATCCCACTCTGTTTATCTTGGGCATGGTAGGCTATAATCAACGGCACGTCCGAAGGGAGTTTACCCTGGTCGAGTGGTGGAGTGGAGAGTAATCCGGGAGTATTACAGCGCTTAAGTTTGTGTGTGACCGCTAAGTGTGAAGGCGGCGCGGCGTCGCCCGCCGCTGCTACTGGTGCCTACAGCCAGGACTAACCTGCTCGCCAAGGCGCCCCTTACCAGAGCTGTCCATACCATCAACGACCTTCAAACTCAGACTGATGTGTTTACAGGTAGTTGGAGTGAATTCGCAAAGGTATTACTATTTATATTATGCTACAAGCAAAATAATACTTAAATATGTAAGTAATAATGTTATTAGTTATGTTATATTGTGTTAATAATTTAATTATTTTGTTTATATTCGTAGTTTCTCATTTTATTATTGTAAATACATAGTTTAATAGTTAATAAGTTTAATAAGAACTGGCAATTTTTTTATTAAAAAAATTGATCTTAACTGTCGCATTAGGGTAACACCTGTAATGATAGTTTAAGTTGTATATACAAAAATAAATAAATAAAAGGTTACTGTAATAGCTTTTACGACTGAGGTACACATGACCGGCTTATTTTTCTGAACTATGTCCAAAATTAAGGCTGAGTTGCACCAACTAACTGTAACCGTAATCATACCAAAATTTTGTCAAATCAGTACAATTTTGACGTAAATATGACAAGTTAACAATTATAGTTAATTGGTGCAACTGAGCCTAATTCTTCTTCTTCCTGCCCTTATCCCACACTAGGTGGGGTGGGCACAACATGTATTTCGTAAATCCATATTGTTAGAGGCTTTGGCTTATTGTTTTATGACCGGCCGCCTGCCTGACATCAACCCTCCTTGGGAATACTCGTTGCACCGTCGCGCGGGTGACACAAAACATAAAGCAGAAAAAAATAAAAGAAATGAGTAGGAAAGTGTGCCTCATGGCTGCGAATGCTGCTGAACAGCTGATCGTAGCTATTGACAGATAGATTTTAGCATATTTTTACGAAATCTTTGAAAAGCCATTTCTCTTAAACTATCGAGTTTTGGGGAAAGTTGTAGAACAAAAGTTATCCCTTATTATGGGTTCTTTAACACTCTTTCGGATTAATAACCCCCTTTCCGACTAACCTTGTATAAACATGATTCTAGTACATACATATGATAATTGGATGAGAACCACAACCATACAATCACGCCATTTGTTATTGGTATCTAATTTCGGAGCAGTATTTCTTGATTGTCGTTAATTGGGGTCAAAGAATAACGAATTTACAAATCTGCAAGTCATCGTTACTTGTATGTAATATAAATCTGTATCGCAGGTCGATTTGTGAATGATCAAACAGCTGTGTCATCCCATACCATTAATTATGGATCTGCGCACTTTAGCGCAGACGCCGAAACTGTTTTATGGTGTCAATGGCTCTAATTATTTGGTTGTTGTAGTTAAAAATATAATTTAGAAAAGAAAAACATGACTGTAATAGGTTTTTCAATAATAATTATTAGCTTGTGTGATTTCACGAGAAGTAATCACACAAGCTTGGGTGTTCGAACCCCAGGCCCGCACCTCATACTTTTCGGATTCATGTGCGTATTGTATAATTATCACTTGCTTAAAAACGGTGAAGGAAAACATCATGAGGAAACCGGCATGCCTGAGAGATATTTCTGCGGCATGTGAAACCAATTCAGAGGCCCATGGGCGGCATAAACTCTGACACCAGGTTAGTCACTAACCACACGATAAAGAAAGACGAGAATAATACCATCGTCTGTCTTATCGTAAATGTAGTTAAAGGCGATATGGTCCAGGGATAGCTGTAGCATCGTCTGTTGCTCTACATTAATAATTAATTAAACATACTACGATTACCAATCCGCTTGCCAAGCTCGCAGGTTAGGACAAAAATCCCTCAAACCTGACTGACTTGATGAGAATGATGAAATTATTTTTCTCTTTTTACTCTTTATGGCAATCTTTGCATTAGTTCATCTCAGTATTCCATTTATGTATGGAATAAAAACATATTACCTACATACATATTATATTCTTTTTATTAATTGACCTTGTCGACTGCCTCGTTGGTCTAGTGGTGGCAAGTGCGACTGCTGATCGTGAGGTCCTGGGTTCGATCCCCAGGTCGGGCAAAGTGTTATTGGGTTTTCCAATAAGAATTTCTCAGTAGCAGCCCGGAGTATGGATTTGTGCTCGGTTAATGGCAATAGGCTCGCCTCCTATTACATGGGACTTAAACATAATTGGCGAAACGAGGGTGTAATAAAAATCCCTCTGCCGAACCCTCCAGGGAATACAAGGCGTGATGTTATATTATGTTGACCTTAGTTTTCGATAACGACTGTCATTTTGACATTCACGCTTGCTTAAAAAATGTCTACAAACTTAAAACGTAATTGCTACACATGTTTAATCAGATGTTTCAAGAGTTGTCTTATAGACTCCTTTAAATTAAATATTTGAGATACAATTTGGTGTTTATTTTATATTATTAACAATATAAAACAATTTGCAAGTTATTCGTATCAACTTCCGCCCATGAATACTCATTAAGATGCGTCCTAAATGGGAGCATTCGGCTACGAGCATTCATCTTTTTAAACGATTTTATAATTAGCTTCTTCTTCTTCTTCCTGCCCTTATCCCACACTAGGTGGGGTCGGCACAACATGTATTTCATAAATCCATGTTGTTAGAGGTTTTGGCTTATTGTTTTATGACCGGCCGCCTGCCTGACATCAAACCTCCTTGGGAATACTCGTTACGCCCGTCGCGCGATTGACCCAATGTGCTTGCTGATATTATACACTGGGTCCCAAAATGATAGGTATGCATGTCCAATCTTATTGCCAACAACTAAGCAGACTATGTTCTTCTTGGTGGAGTATACTTGCAGTTCCTTGACCCACTCATTCGGTTTTGCTAGGGACTTCGGTTCTGACACATCGTAAATCGTAGCCCCGTTAGCTTCTCTGTAAAAACTTGATATAATGTTCTGTATCGCTCCTGTCCCGCTGTATCCCAAATACCAAGCTTGACTTTAACACCGTTCACGTCCATGACTTTACATTTGTAGTCAACTCTGATTGTAGCTGGGAATTATGGATTGTAGTCTCCCGTTGTGAACGCTAGGACCGCACTCACCAATAAAATAATTCATAATTTATAAATGTAAAAAAATAAGATAATATGGATATACGTATTTATATATATCGATTTTATAATTAGCTTCACGTCGTATATATTTTGTTTGTTTGTTTCAAATCTTGCGACAAATTTTTCAACTACTTCTGCTTAACCGATTCTCTTGAAACTTCGTACAAAAATTCATTTCCCATGACAATACAACATTATAATAATTTTTACCGGTTTTTGTTTGACGAAACGTACCTACTTATTCAGCATTAATTTAAAATATAATTTTATTACTATTTATTGTATAAAATTAATTTCGTTCCGGCTTACAAGTTGGTTTCATTTCAGTCACCCACTTATTTTTATTTGCAATTTCATGTTTTAAATTACTTACTTGAAAAGTAAGTCGGTTTCTACATATTTGAAATCGTAAAGTTACATCGTAATAATCGCTTACCTTTGTGTAATTCGGAAAAAAATCTAGAACTTCATTATCATGAAACAAAACAAAAGATTTTTCTTTATATTTACTTCCAATCGTCTTAATTACTTCTTACCTATCAAGTAATTATTAAATAATATAATACAGTAGACACTTATCAACTCTCCTACCAATTAATACAGATGACATTGATCAATGACTTGACTTAATAAAATCTTTCACAAAATCCTAGTTATCGTAATTTTCCAACATTGATAATCCTCTAATACTTACCAAAAATGATAAATATAACAGTCATGACTACTAATTGCTTACTTAAATATACATGGGTACGTATAGAATCTACTTATCAAAGACAATAATTTTGTAATTTATTATTGTTTTTTTAAATATGCCCATCATTTTTTAGATCGTTAGTTTAGTATTTTATCGGGGGGGCACGGCAGTGCCCCCGCCAAGTCGAGCGCGAAGCAAACACTGCCGTACCATCCTTTACTGGAACCATTTCGCCGCATTTTCAGGCCCCTATTTGAGAACCTCTGGATAAGACCAGAACGCAGAAATTTTTGTCATCCAGTAAGCTTACTGGATGACGACAATTTCTGCGTTCTGGCACAACATTAACTATAATAATAAAGAAATCGCAGTAAGGAACCTTAGACTGGGCACGACTTTGTCTAGATTTCATTACTTTTTAGAGATAAACAAGCAGCTCCATAGAGACTTGGCTAGTTTTTTACAGAATGTTTTTGGTGGGATTTGTAATGAATGGTTGTGAAAGTACGTACATACTTAATATGCAGTTATGATAGTCATACAATATTTGTTTGAGCATGTTTACATAGATCTAGTTCCGGATCCAGAATCAAATGACGCAGTGTCGACTTTCTTTTCCTTTATTTTTTGTCATTCAATTTCTTTTATTTTACATTGCAATACATGTATTTAACATTTTCGTATAATTTACATGTTCATTCATTTCTTGCAGTCACACACACCTATCTAACGAACGGGATCTATACCGCTAAAAACCGAATAAAACCGAATTCCTTCTAGTTTGGTCAAATTAAAAAAATTACGAACTATAGTTTGCTTTCGTTGGTATTCGTTGACCTTTGTTGGTTAGGTGTGTACGCTGTTACATTTTCATCCACTTTGTATTACATCTTTTGATCAGCAAACAATACAACAAGCATTGCTTCAAGTAGTATTAGCATGTATACATAGTTCATTAACTTATTCGGTCAGGAGCTACCAGCGTGATAGCGTGCGTACGTAGGTAAAGTTAATACATGCTAACAAACAAATCGTCTGGGGTGTAGTTTTGTAAACAAAACAAACGATACATATTCAATAGTCGTCTGTATTAATTAATAAAGACGACCATTTGAATATGTATACATTTGCGGTAATTTCCACAAGTAAACTAGGCTGAAATTCAAAAGATATCTGTGGTAGTTTTATTGAATTTAGCGAATTTGAATAAAAACAAATAAACACTATAAAATGTAACGTAGTGACGTCATAAGAAAACTTTCTGCTTCAATTTTCACTACAACGATATACTCGTAGCAGTCGCGTGGCAGACTACAGTCTGCTGTTATAATATTTATACATAACTAGCAACCCGCCTCGGCTTCGCACAGGTGCAATGTAGATACTAATGTGGGGCATATAAACCTTCCACTTGAATCACTCTATCTATTGCTGAAAACTGCATTAAAATCCGTTGCGTAGTTTAAAAGATCTAAGCGTACGGACAGCGGGAGCGAGTTTGTTTTGTACTATGTAAAGATAATAATATAAAGTAGTGATAGCCTAGCGGTTGAACGCTTGCCTTCCAAGCAGGAGGGTCCGAGTTCGATCCCGGACTGCACCTCTGACATTTCGAATGCAAGTGCGGATCAGAATTTGATTATCACTTGCGTTAACGCTGAAGGAAAAACATTGTGAGGAAACCTGCACACCTGAAGGCTCCATAAAAATCTCAAAGGTATGTGCAGTCCGCCAACCCGCACCAAGCCAGCGTGGTGGACTAAGGTCTTAACCCTTCTAATTCTGAGCAGAGGCCCGTGCCCAGCAGTAGGACAGTAATGGTCTAATTATGTATGTATGTAGGCATAATATATGCCATACTTAAATGCACATAAAATGGCTGTTATATCAAAGGGATCATTCTACATTCCCATTGCCCTAATTAGTTCGTTCCGCCTAGAGTTTTTCCAACTATGTTAGGGTCAGCTTCCAGCTTAACCAGATGCGGTTGAATAACAGTGTTGTACACGAAGCGACTGCCATCCGATCTCCACAACCCAGTTACTGGGCAATCCCAATATCCTAAGATTAGACCGGTTGTCAGACTTTTGGGCTTCTTCAGTAATTTAATTGTCTGAGGTTTCGGGGGGGTTTTGAGTCTCCACCCCCCACCCCCCACCCCCTGGCTACGGCCTTGTTGTATCCTAAGGTCCGCTATCATGAACAGTCGAAGGGGGTATCCCTATAATCACCACACAAGTCAAATAGAACGGTGATCGCAGTTGTTAAGCACTTATGATATGAGGAAATTAATTATTTATTATAATAACATAACATCACGCCTGTATTCGCCAAAGGGTTGGCCAGAGATGTATAGTAAAACCCTAATTTCACCAACGTTATGTTTAAGATCCATGTAATAAACACTTTGCCCGACCTGGAGATCGAACCCAGGACCTTACGATCAGCAGTCGCGCTTGCCACCACCAAACTAACGAGGCAGTTGATTCATTATTATTAACAAAATTATTAAGTACCTACGAATTATCATCAACTAGTTTCGTAATAACTCTATCCACTGATAACTTCTAAAACACGTATACGTATAGGTATAAACACTCCTAATTCAATTATTTAACACGTACAAATATATAAACATTACAGATTGAATTACTACAATGACGCATTTTATTTCAATCTACGTCATTCGTAAAAATGGTACGCGGGGCCGCGCTATCTCGATTGAACGATTATCGATGTGCTGTGACAATTAAATCGATTCTCTAAGCCTAGATTACATCACTAGTTACCACTTTACGAGTGTTTGCGTAGTTTGTGCGTATGCGCGTAGTACGCTCTTGTTGCGCAGTAAAGATTTAAAATAGAATTTCTTATCTCTTCCTACTAAAGTATGGACGATAAAGGCTGAAGGGACCTCCACTAGAAATCTTTACATGTAATAATCACTTTTTAACAAAATTAAAACCGACTTCAAATTGTCTATCTCCGAAGTTCTTCATCAGATCTTCACCAAATTTAAATGGGACCAATTCGAAAGAATACTCTCAAACAAAAAAAGAATCATTAAAATCACGGTTCACAATTAGCAAAGATATCGCGGAACAAACATATAAAAAAAAAACACAATAGAATTGAGAACCTCCTCCTTTTTTGAAAGTCGGTTAAAAACAAAGTCGCTCCCGCTGCCTGTACGCTTAGATCTTTTAAACTAGGTACTCAACGGATTTTAATGCAGTTTTCAGCAATAGAGTGATTCAAGAGGAAGGTTTATACACGGTTAGTCGGAAAGGGGGTATAAGCCGCGGGCCACTTAATGTATCACTGATTACTGTTTTAAAGAAAGTGTTAAAATTTAAAAATTCGATAAAAAAAATTCAATGTTTCTTTTTTCTTATTTTATTTTTTTCAAAAATTCTTCATCCCTGCTTTAGTTGTGAATTCAGAAAATTAAGTTTTCTATCCCTGACTCCAAATATGACCTAAACAGTAAACACAGCTGATCATAGCTATGGACAGATAGATTTTAGCATATTTTTTACGAAATACCTAAACAGTAAACACAGCTGATCATAGCTATGGACAGATAGATTTTAGCATATTTTTTACGAAATCTTTGAAAAGCTATTTCTCTTAAACTATCGAGTTTTGGGGAAAGTTGTAGAACAAAGTTATCCCTTAATATAGGTACTTTAACACCCTTTCGGCTTAGTACCCCCTTTCCGACTAACCTTGTATGCCCCACATTAGTATCTACATTGCACTCGTGCGAAGCCGAGGCGGGTCGCTAGTATTTTATAAAGCAACATAATTGCTAATATGGGTATTCAGTATATTAGGTAGATTATCTATTTCTGGAACTGCCTCCTTGGTCTAGTGGTGGTAAGCGCGACTGCTAATCGTGAGGTCCTGGGTTTGATCCCTGGGTCGAGCAAGGTGTTATTGGGTTATTCCGTGTGGAGTTCCTCAGTAGCAACCTGGAGTTCGGATTTGTGCCCGGTTGATGGCATTGGGCTCGCCCCCTATTATAATGGGACTTAAACATAACGGCGTAAAGAGAGTGTTGCTATACATCTCTGCCCATCCCTTCGGGGAATACAGGCGTGATGATGTTATGTTATCTATTTTTGATTTCCAAAGGTCAGGCGATAACAGCTACAAGACAAGTTCGTAAAGAGAACGCTATGAATGCCTAAATAGTGTATGTAAGTATGTGTTTTCATTACAATAAGCCAGTGTATCATCTTAAGCGACGTGCCTAAGATGGAGTACACTTGAAATAAGAAACGAAATAAGTTAAACGCTTCAACAATCTTCGTGTTTCCGAACTTGTACGAATGATGCTACCGATTATTCCCGGTTCCTATAAACAAAAACGAATCGTTTTGCTTATCAATGGTAGCATGTTGTATTGCCAAACTGGGCATATACATATAGGCAAATAGACCTGTAAGTTAATTTTACCTGTGATAGCTACTTCCATATGGGAGAGTCTACTATCAAAGGAAGGCATGAGATCTTTGCTTCATTATTGGTAAAGACACAAGAGTCTGACTTTTAACCAATAACGCTTCGTAAATTATAGACCTTAAGAGCACGAAGCCGGAGTTATTGTTATATTAAACACACAAATAAAAATTCACCGGGTCGCATTGTTAGTGAAAATTCGGAAACACGACGATTAGCGAGGAGCATAACATTTCATAGTTCTGTACACATCTGCCTATCCCTATGGGAAATACAAGCGTGATAATACAAAGTAACTAACTACGTCGCTTATTTTTTATTTATTTTATTTTATTCAAGAGGAACAATAAACAGCTATAATATAAAGTATAGAAACAAGAAATATACAAAACATATAGACAATATTGCAGCCCACAACGCTGTTCACAGATTAACGATAGGATACAATACTTATAAACATCAAGGTGAATGAACTGTTTCAAATTACAATATAAAAGCCAAATAAGGTCACCTAAAAATCAATCAGATATGTTTACATTTTGTTTGATTACTTTCCACATTTTCCCTAGCAAAACTGAATGAGTGGGTCGACGAACTTCAAGTACCTATACACCACCAAGAAGAACATAGCCTGCTTAGTTGTCGGCAATAAGATTGACAAGCATATCATTTTGGAACTCAGTGCATAATATCAGCAAGCATATTGGGTCACCCGCGCGACAGCGCAACGAGTATTTCCAAGGAGGTTTGATTTCAGGCAGGCAGCCGGTCATAAAACAATAAGCCAAAACCTCTAACAACCTGGATTTACGAAATACGTGTTGTGCCGACCTCATCTAGTGTGAGATAAGGGCAGGGAGAAGCAGAAGAGACTTTCCATATTTTTTCTACTATCTACTAAACAAATTTGACACAAAAACGTAATAAAGTTAGGTCAGTCGATCATTCAATCAATGTCTGTAAGTTTATTTAATACTTAAGACGTGAGAGGCTCATGGCTAATTACTAACCACGCGAATCATACAATTTGCGAGTTTAAGCTGCGCGTTTGTTACACATCGAGACCCTTCCGTGCCTCGGAGAGCACGTTAAACTGGCGGTCCCGGGTGTCGTACAAATACTTGGTTGGAGACCCTTCAGGTCTCGGCAATAAATGCCCTATTATGTAGAAAAGGTCCGCAAGACCATCTACAAGCAGTCGAATAGGAAAAAAAACCATACAAATACCTAGGACAGGCGTTACGGGTAGTCAGAAGTCCAAAAGTCTGACAACCGGTCTAACCTTAGGATATCGGCAATGCCCTGTAACTGGGTTGCAGATGTCTGATGGCAGTCGCTCCGTGTAAAATACTGGTATTCAGCAGCATCTGGTTAGACTGGAAGCTGACCCCAACATAGTTGGGACAAAGGCTATGCAGAACAGAAGACAATCAAACTACCATAGATGGAAGATCCTACAGCTTCCGAAGTATTATCATCCTTCTAGATTTTTCCGATAATTTTTGAGTCCGTTAAGTCAGTTTCTAGTCTAACCTAACCCTTATCGGGTAATAACACATAACATAACATCACACCTGTATTCCCCGAAGAGTTGAGCAGACGTGTATAGTAACACCCTCATTTCGCCGTTATATTTAAGTCCCATGTAATTAGGAGCGAGCCTATTGCCATCAACCGGACACAAATCCAAACTTTGCTACTGAGGAATTCCACACAGTAAAACTCAATAACACTTTGCCCGACCCGGGGATCGAACCCAGGACCTAACGATCAGCAGTAGCGCTTGCCACCACTAGATCAACGAGGCAGGAAACCAAAGCTTAAATATCAGAATCTAAGAAGTATGACAGTGATATATCAGACAACATTTTAAATAACTCGGTCATCTTTGACGAGTTACTCTACTGTTTATTATCATTCCGTTCTCTGCTAACGAGCAGTTTTCCCATGCCTCATAATTGTGTTTTGGGATAAAAACATCTACTCACTGATTGTTTTGCAATTGTTACAATCACAGACAGAATAATGTACACATCACATCGGCTAGTATGTCTACAGTCGACACGTTATACGTGGATGTTTTAAAACGTGTAAAGAGGATAGGCAGTATAGCCTCTGCCTGTCGTATTAACAGAATACTGCGACTGTCTGTGTTCCTTACTACCTACCTGTCAACCTTCAAAGTAAGAGTGAATAGTCATCTTCTGGGTACGCTCGTTCGATCGTAGACCTCAACCATCGCTTTCGATCAGGTAACATAGAGGACAAGAGTGGGCCCATTCAGTAATAATAAAAAAATCACCATACCATGTTTTTATGAACTGAACCAATTCACCAATTGGTCAATTCTAATTACAAAATTGTTTAAAATCAATCACGGATGTCGGATTGCGATCTTAAACAATTTTGTAAAGAGAATTATTGACTTTCAGCCATGACGTATCTACATGCTCTAATTCCATTATCTGTCTAGTAGTTGCCCAACTATGTTGGGGTCGATTTCCAGTCTAACCAGATGCGGCTGAATACCAGTATTTTTAACGGCAGTGATAGCTTAGCTGTGTGTCCGTCGTACTGCCAAGTCATCGGTCTCGAGTTCGAACTCAATGCACGCACCTCTGAAAACCGACATGCCTAAGAGATATATCTCGGCGGCATGTGTAGCCAAGGCAGAGGGCCATGGGCGGCATAAACTCTGCCATCAGGTTAGTCACTAACCACACGAAAAGAAGAAGACCAGTATTTTACACGGAGCGACTGCCAAGAGACCTCCGCAACCTAGAAGACGTTATTCCACAGTGATTATTTTATCTTGTGTACATTATTTCAAATATTCATATAAATCAAAAGATAAGTAATAATGTTTCGTAATTCTAATCACACAAACCTTGGTAATGGTTGTGTACAATGTCATATCTGATGACCGGGGCAGACCTGCGTGGACAGTAGCCGGTCATTCATCACCAGATTACAGTTTTTGACGTATGTAATATATTATCTAAAGTATTATACAATCATGAACAAGATTGGTTTGTTTTTATTATTTTGTCTAGACATTTGAAGGTTCGTTCTGTTTAGCTTTTTCCCAACTATGTTGGCATCAGCTTCCAGTCTAACCAGATGCGGCGCAATACCAGTATTTTACACGGAGCGACTGCCATCAGAACTCCGCCACCCAGTTACAGGGCAATACCGATATCCTAATGGTGCGTCCAGACCTGACGAACGCGCCGCGAATGCGCCGCTCGCGCGCAGCTCGCGCGCAGCTCGCGCGCAGCTCGCGCGCCGCTCGCGTGCCGCTCGCGAACTGCGCGCGAGCGGCGCGCAGAGCTTTGTACGTACAAGAAATGCACGCGCGCAGCTCGCGAGCGGCTCGCGAGCGGCGCATTCGCGGCGCGTTCGTCAGGTCTGGACGCACCATAAGGTCAGACTGGTTGTCAAACTTTCGGATTTTTGAGTTCCTGTAACGACTGTCATAGGTATTCGTATGACACCCGGGACCGACTGTTAAACGTGCTCTCCGAGGTCTACCCATTTGAAAGTTAATCTTTACATAGTATAAAACAAAGGCGCTCCCGCTGTCTATCTGTCCCTATGTATGCTTAAATCTTTAAAACTACGTAACGGATTTTGATGCGGTTTTTTTTAATAGATAGAGTTATTCAAGAGGTAGGTTTATATGCACCACATTAGTATCTACATTGCACCCGTGCGAAGCCGGGGCGGGTCGCTAGTAATGTATATTATAATAAGGTAAACTGTGCTAAAAGTACACAAAATCGTAAGTATGTTCACACATACTTACGATTTTGTGTGAATTATCACTAATTATGTGCCTTGTAGTGTGTTTATCACAATTTTAGTGCAATATTGGTTGGAAAGCTTGAAAACTATTGGCTGCTTTTTGGTCAAAGTAGAACGCAAAGTAAACTATACCTATAGGAGGCCACATGATACGATACTTGCTTACTCCTTTCACTTCGTCCACAAACATACATCCCGTGATATGCGATCGCAAAGATAGAATACAATTACTTACAATCGGAAATGAAAACTGAATCTTAACATACTTATTTAAAAAAGTTAGTTTATATATCAGTTATGTTTATAAAATCACGTGCGTCGTCACAAGCAGACACTACATAGTTAATCTATGAGTATAACCAATACATTTATCAGCCGCCATTGACGTAATCACGAAAATTTGTTTTACATAATTAAGTACACATCCTCAAACATTGAATTGTCTGAACAACAACATACACGAGATTTTCGACTGTATTTTGTTAATGTTAAAGCTGAAAATCGCATGAGTGTTTGTGGGATTGAGTATTTTATGAAAATGCTACTGTACATCACATTAGTATTTCAAACACACTGGCACACACAATAAAAGGCACATTTTTTTTTAACTGCCTCTTTGATCTAGTGGTATCAAGCTCGACTGCTGATCGTGAGGTCCTGGGTTCGATCCCCGGGTCGGGCAAAGTGTTATTGGGTTTTCCCGTGTGAAATTCCGCAGTACCTAGTAGCCTGGAGTTTGGATTTGTGCCCATTTGATGTCAATAGGCTCGCCTCCTATTACATGAGACTTAAACATAACGGCGGAATGAGGATGTTACTATACACCTCTGCTCAACCTTTCGGGGAATACAGGCGTGATGTTATGTTATGTTTATGTTATGAGTATTTATGAAAATGCAAGTTGAGTATTCCAAACACACTGAACTGTAAGAAGACACATAATAGGTATACAAGGTGTCGGCAAGGGGGTACTAAGCCGCGGGCACTGATGATTGTTTGTAAGAAAGTGCTAAAATTTCAAAATTCGATAAAAAAAACCATGCAAAATTATTACTTACTATTTTAGGTTTTTCAAAAATTCTTCATTTCTGCTTTAATTACAAATTCAAAAAAAGGAGTTTTTAATCCGTGACTCCAAATATGACGTAAAATGTAAACACAGCTGATCATAGCTGAGGATAGATAGAATTTAGAGTATTTTTTATGAAATCTTTGAACAGCTATTTCTCTTAGGTAATGACTAGGTAATGACTTTTGGGGAAAGTTGTAGATCAAAAGTTATCCATTATTATGGGTTATTTAACACCCTTTCGGTTTAGTACCCCCTTTCCGACTAACCATGTATATGTATAAGGTCCAACCAAAATACCTGGACAAACTTTTACACAGTGTTCAATACGTTTAACTAAAAACATCTTTGTAAAAAAAAAACGAGATTCAAGTGTTTTTTTTCTAACCAAAATATAATAACGTTTTAAACTGCCTGTACTCTCTAAGAATAAACTCATCCATTTCTTATGCATCGACCGCCATTGGGGCGCGTGCTAATTCCGTGCCGTGTTTTACCTAAACAGAGAAGTGAAAAATGTAAAAAAGTAAAATTGAAAATAAATATATGGTTTGAAAAAAAAACACTTGGATTTCGTTTGTTTTTTGCATAGATATGTTCAGTTACACTTACTGAACACTGTAAAAGTTTGTCCAGGTATTTTGGTTGGACCTTATACAAGGTTAGTCGGAAAGGGGGTACTAAGCCGAAAGGGTGTTAAAGTGCCTATAATAAGGGATAACTTTTGTTCTACAACTTTCCCCAAAACTCGATAGTTTAAGAGAAATAGCGTTTCAAAGATTTCGTAAAAAATATGCTAAAATATATCTGTCCATAGCTATGATCAGCTGTTTTTACAATTTAGGTCATATTTGGGGTCACGGATTAGAAAATTAATTTTCTGAATTCATAACTATGGCAAGTATGATTTTTTTTTTAAACTAACATAAAAATATTTTTGCATGCAAATAAAAAATATCGAATTCTGAAATTTTAACACTTGCTTTTAAATAGTCATCAGTGATACTTTAGGTGGCCCGCGGCTTAGTACCCCCTTTCCGACTAACCTTGTATATTTTTCAGGAGACAAAATCAATTGGAATTTAGTTTGTAGTATGGCGTCAAAACATTAATTTAATTAATACGACAACAACATTTATTTATACACAGTGAATTTCAATTTTCGCTTTTCAATGAGATATATGACGTACGTAACTGATTTTAAAACGTATTTCGCATTGTCCTTGCGTCCTTACGAAAACATGATGTATTGACGCGTGAATTTTCATTGTTATTAGTGTGTTCTGTATGTAAATTATCGTGTACCGAGAGAAGAACGGCCACCACGGCTGGAGACAGTCCATCTGTAGATGTTTTTAATGAGAACTATGGACAGCAGCGTCCTTCTGTCGTAAATACTGCGATCACCACCAAAAAAACGAACGTTCCGTCTATCAACCTTATGGAGAACATTGGTAGTGTTGCGGCGCAGTGGAGGTCCGAGCAAAAATTATGCATTTAATTCTAATGTGCTCAATTTATTTTACTGTTAATATAAATATGTATCCCCCCCCCCCCCCCCCCCCATCTCTGACTGCGACCGCGCCTGTCGCGGCGGGAAGCACTGGGCCACTGGCACCCATCAGCTGGGCCGTCTCCTCAGCTTGTAAGCAAACATTGTCAAACTACTACATTAAATATATAACATAACATATTCAGCCCATTACTGTCCTACTACTGGGCAAGGGCCTCTTCTCAGAATGAGAAAGGTTTATGCCTTAGTCCACCACGCTAGCCTAGTGCGGGTTGACAGACTACACACACCATCGAGAACTTTATGGAGCCCTCTCAGGTGTGCTGGTTTCCTAACGATGTTTTTCCTTTACCGTTAACGCAAGTGATAATCAGATTCTGATCCGCACATGAATTCGAAAAGTCAGAGGTACGCGCCTGCATCGAATTCAACAGCTAGGGTATCACTGCTGTCACACATAAAAAAAACCTTTTTAAAAACAAGCGTTTATCTTTCGGCTCCATCATCAGTCCAGCTCCATGATACCATATTATTACATTGTCACCGAACTTACATAGTTAATCCAAATTTCAGCTCAATCGGATACCAGCAAGTGCTTCAAAAATAGATCACAAATTTTAACCCGGAAACACATACCTACGAACGAAGTAAGTTAAACAAAAGCTTGTATAAACGAATCACGTAGCAACCTCGTGGATGCTGTTGTCCACTTGACAACATAATCCCACAGTCGCCACCCACAGGTAAGTGGAGTACCTACATAGATAATAAGTACTCGATACATATCGGTATTATCTGCGTACGGTAGTGTTGCTAGGATAATAACGAGACCGTCAAGTGTTTTCCAGTTTAACTTGTAAACAAAACATGTTTTTATGAAGTCTAAACAAATGAGACCTGACATGAGCGCAGTGCGTGTACGCGTGACACATCCAGCTTTACTAAGGCCGCTTTCAGTTTAAGCGGTTGGTGTCGTACTGCAGCCGTGCCGCAGCAGTGAGGATGTCGTGCGGCTGTCGTGCTGCGAACAGGTCTGTTTTTTCATATAGTTGACGCGACGAGAGAGCAGTGCATCAATCGTACTGCCGCGGTGCGCGCGCGGTACGGGCGATGGCTATTTATCAACCGCGCGGATCATACGATTTGCAAGGTTAAGATGCGCTTGCCACGGTCAGTCCGTGGATGGGTGACCGTTAGTCACACATCGAGACCCCTCCGTGCCTCGGAGAGCACATTAAACAGTCGGTTCCGAGTGTCATACGAATACCTATGACAGTCGTTACGGGAAGTCAGAAACACGAAAGACTGACAACCGGTATTACCTTATGATATCGGCATTACCCCGTAACTGGGTTGCGAAATACTGGTATTCAGCCGCATCTGGTTAGACTGGAAGCTGACCCCAACATGGGAATAAGGCTAGGTAGAACGATCATAATTATTATATCGTTGGATTGGTTTTTTTTTCTGCGACGATTAGTTGGGATTTCGTAATATAATATAATAAAATAAGAAATCCCAACTAATCGACGCAGAAAAAAAAAACCAATCCAACGATATAATATATGTATAACTCACAAGTGGCCCGTCCCGGCTACGCACGGTTGGATATTTTTCCCGTTTCTGCATCATTTTTCATTTATGCTCCGCTCCTATTAGTCGTAGCGCGATGTTATATAGCCTATAACCTTCCCCGATAAATGGACTATCCAACACAAATATAATTTTTCAATTCCAACCAGTAGTTCCTGAGATTAGCGCGTTCAAACAAACAAACTCTTCAGCTTTATAATATTAGTATAGATTTTGGCCGAAATGGCGCTTAAGTAGTATTGGCTTTCCGGTGACGATGTGGAATAAAATACTATAGCAGGCGAACTCTTGAAGTCGACAGTCAGCAGTAGATCGATAGATTTCTGTCCAACCTTCTGAGGATTATAAAAGAAATTGGATGAAGTCATATTAGTTCGGAAGTCACAAGTTATTTTTAGCGAACAAAATATTTGCACTGACATTAGTATCTACTCAAATAGGACTTAGTGACATTGGCTAGCTATTTTCAGAGATTAGTAGGTAGAAGTTGGTTATGACATAAATAAATAATTATTGAGTATCTAATAGGTAAATCATATAATGATTTGACAACAATTTATCATAATAAACGATTTATCTTAATATGTCGGTGTTCCACGCCCGTTTTTGGAGGCTGTCTCTATTATCGACTTTCAGAAAATGCTAATTAGCTGTACTCTATAGAAAAAAATGCTAAATATTTAGATTTATTTTTTAAATATTATTTGTGCTATCACTAAAGCCGACTAAATATATTTTCTTTGTAAATAAAAGCAAAATAACATCGTCTTAAAATTGTTAATTGAAAATGGTTATTGCAGTTACTTACTGAAACAAATGATTCATTCATTCATTCGTTCTATGAGAAAAACTTTAGCAACTGACGTTAGCAGTCACCTTACCTATGTAATTAATGCAAAATTTCGTAATAATTTGTTACACACTTTATTGAAACAAGTGGATCTAGCAGAACGCGTGTCTATCGTCGGTAGTTTTGTAAACAAACATTGACGTATACAAACATTATTACCGAACTATTGTTGTTAACTACAACCTGTCAGTTTGTATGTCTGTATGACCTTCTAACTGAATGGTGTAATTGTGGTTTATTTACTCTGTGGCTGTCACATTCTTTTTACTCTGTTTCCGGGTTATTCATTCTAAAATTGATTTGTTTGCCTAAGTATTCGATTGAGGCGTAGTATTCGGCTAAATTAGCTTGACCATTTCTTACCGGGATCCATTTCTGTCGTCAGAGATGACCTAAGGTTTCTTCATAGGTGGACAAGCACTAACGTCCTGCTCTACCTGTAGTATGTATTTTTGGGTAGGAATAGTTTCGCTTCGTGGAAAACCAGAAGTTCGAAACATATCTTCTTCTTCTTCTTCCTGCCCTTATCCCACACTAAGTGGGATGAGCACAACATGTACCTATTTCATAAATCCATGTTGTTAGAGGTTTTACCTTATTGTTTTATGACCGGCCGCCTGCCTGACATCAAAAATGATATTATGCTTGTCAATCTTATTGCCGACAACTAAGCAGACTATGTTCTTCTGGGTGGAGTATACTTTGAAGTTCCTCGACCCACTCATTCAGTTCTGCTAGGGACTTTGGTTCTGACACATCGTAAACTAATATAGCACCTTGAGCTTCTCTGTAAAAACTTGATGTCAATGTTCTGTATCGCTCCTGTCCCGCTGTATCCCAAATACCAAGCTTGACTTTAACACCGTTCACGTCCATAACTTTACATTTGTAGTCAACTCCGATTGTAGCTGGGATTGTTGATTTGCAGTCTCCCGTTGTAAACGCTAGGATTTACCCACATCGCACTCACCGATAAAATAATATACAATTTCACAAAATAAACATACGCGAAAAAAAAAAATTATAAAGTTCGAAACACATAATGGATAAAATTGAACATGTCTCTGAATGTTCCATTTTGCAACCCTCTTATACACGGTGATTTTTAATCCACTGTTAATCTTTCAGGGCGTGAAAGTACTCATGATTATGAGCAACTTTCACAATGAGACCAACTCTGAAACATCGAAAAACATATCAGCTGTTTCATACAAAAATACAATATTTATCCGATGAAAATGTATGAAACAGATGTATTTTTTTGCTATTTCGTAGTTGGTCCTATAGTGAAAGTTGTTTATAATCATGAGTACTTTCACCTCCTGAAAGGTTAACACTGAATTAAAAATCACCGTGTATATTCCTTCAGTAAAACGGAATTATGCGATAGGCCGAATATTTCTTACTTGTCTGAACAAGAATTTTATACCCGTAATGATGAATAAATATCTATAGGGTTGATACCACTTCAGTTAAAAAACGATGCTGTCAAATGTATGAAACTCCGATGACGTTTTACATTTTGACAGCTCCACTTGGAATTGCGATGTTGCTCAAGACAGGTTCAGACGGGTCGAATCGCTTTCAACAAATGACTTGATCAACAAAAGTTATAACGTTTTTGTTGCTTCAATTTGATTGAAAGTCTGTTCTGACGGTTCAACTAAAATCGAATCGTGTGAACCTAGTATTACAGACCGCCATGTTGATAGTGGTTTTTTAATACGGGTCAAAGATTTTCAGTGAGTAACAACAAACGAGAAGATTTTTTTAAATAATTAATTAATAAAGTTGTTTCAAAACAATAAACTCGTCCTTGCTTTTTACCAAGTTTGTTGATCTTCATTAAAATAAGCGTGTAGTGTGTTGACACTATTGTGTAGTTCCACGTGTAAATAATACAATAGAAATAATATAAATAATTAAAATCCTTTGTTATTACGATTACAGAAGATTATTTGACACTAAAAAATATTATTAAGGGCTTGTTTTATAATTGTTTATGGTTTACTCACGTATTTTTTTGGGATTCCAGTTCGACTCACGACCTCGCCGCGTGTTCAGCTCATAATTAAGGGCTACCTTTGGATTCAAAACTAGTCGGGCTTTCCCACAAAATGACGTGAGTAAAGTGTAAACAATCATAATTATTAAAGAAGTCTAAAGTTTTTTTTGTTTTTAAAATATATAGAAAAAGTGTTTACAAAAAGATCAATCATAGTTGATTATACCTAGTCAAAATAGTAAACAACATCAAGTAAATTACTTAGAATGAATGTGAACTTGATCGTCATTCACACCTACTGTAAGTCAGTTCTTATTAAATTTTTTGTGCGGGATTGCTTAAAAACATTGTTAGTGTTTGTGGTAGAACAGGTAAAGTTGGGTAGGTATATTCCTATAATAATAAGTATCTCTATTTAGTTATTTATTATCCACTGCTGTTCACCGACTTAGTCCAACAAAGGAGGTTTGAGGAGTTTCCTTGTACAATGTTATAGCTAGTTCACACAGAAACTGTTTACAGGACGTTTTATCGGATCCGTTTTTATTTTGGTGATGGCGCCTGTAGTTGTATGAGCGAGTTCTCACACACGCCAGTATTCCGAATCCAATAAAAAATACTGGATCCGTTAATTTTATCGTATCCTGCCTGCCAGGTGCGACGCAGCTGCCATTTGTGTAACTGATCCGTCGGTACAGATGTGAACAACACATCCAGTACCGCGGCGGATTCGTTAAAAAGGATCCGCTGTGTGAACGGGGTCTTAGTCGAAAAGGGGTACTGGTCTTTAAGAGTTTTAAAGTACCCATAGTAATGAATAACTTTTGTTCTACAAATTTCCCCAAAAGTTAATAGTTTCAGAGAAATAACAGTTCAAAGAGTTCATAACAAATTCGCTAAGGCAACCCTATAATCAGCTGTGTTTACATTTTAAATCATATTTTTCAAGAATTTGTAGTTCCATTTTACAAATTCGTAACTATATCTGGGTTGACGGTTTTTGTAATAAAAAATACTTTTTAACAATAATAAAACCGACTTCAAATTGTCTATCTCCGAAGTTCTCCATCTGATCTTCACCAAATTTAAATGGGACCACTTCGAAAGAATACTCTTTCAAACAAAATATCTTATTAATCATTAAAATCGGTTCACAATTAGCAAAGATATCGCGGAACAAACATACAAAAAAATTTAAAAAAATAACATGCATTTGAATTGAGAATCTCCTCCTTTTTGTGTGCAAATGAATTAAGGGTTATTAAAACTACTCTTTATCTGAACAGAACAGGGCGAACATCTAAAAGAAGAGTTAACCCCCTTAGTCATCATGCTGGACCAGCAGATTGGTCCGAGGAGCTAGTCTTCTCGTATGGAAATGGACACGTTGCTGCCCGTCTCCGGCTTGATGTATTTGGACTAGCAAGTAGGTTGGTCATCCCGTTTTTTGTAATTCTGTATAGTGCCAGTATTTAGATTCCCCAACCTTGACCTGCATGCTCGGTATCGATCAAGGACACTGAGATCGGTGATATAAATTTGATTTGGATTTACATAACATAACATCACGCCTGTATTCCCCGAAGGGTTGGGCAGAGATGTATAGTAACACCCTCATTTCACCGTTATGTTTAATTCCCATGTAATAGGGGCGAACCTATTGCCATCAACTGAGCACAAATCCAAACTCCGGACTGCTACTGAAGAACTTCACACGGAAAAACCCAATAACACTTTGCCCGACCTGGGGATCGAACCCAGGACCTCAAGATCAGCAGTTGTGCTTGCCACCACTAGACCAACGAGGCAGTTCAGAGGCAGGTGGTGTGGTTTGTATTTAGAATAATAAATAATCATTCTATTAACCTCATGAAAGTTAAGGATAAACTAGCGGCCCGTTTCGGCTTCGCACGGGTGGATATTTTCCCCGTTTTTGCAACATTTTTAATTTATGCTCCGCACCTTTTGGTCGTAGCGTGATGTTATATAGCTTATAACCTTCCTCGATAAATGGACTATCCAACACAAAAATAGTTATTCAATTCCAACGAGTAGTTCCTGAGATTAGCGCGTTTAAACAAACAAACTTTTCAGCTTTATAATATTATATAGATTGTTCAGTCAGTTAAAAACTAACATTTAAAAGCAGTGAAATACATTTTTAACAAGATAGGCCATTCTGATGGAAAGATTGACATAAATAAACTGCAAAGTATATCTCTCTTTCCAAAAACTTTTCCACAAAAAACACACAAATAAGACCGGTTAACATAATACCTACAGTCCACCCTATCAGTTATCAGTAGGTCTATTCCATTTGCTGAACACAAACCAAAGAAATACAGAAGTACCAATCAAATACACGAAATCAATAATGACACACACACGTTGGGCTCGTGGCTTATTACGGTGTGTCCTGCGTAAGCGACGAACGCGACGCGATGCGATGCGACGCGACACGACGGCGACGTGGAACAAATACACGATACGTCGCGTCTCGCTACATAGGCCGCCACTATGGAATGCCGTTGTTCCGATCGCATTCGATGCGCTCTCAGCATTGCGTCGTGTCGCCATGACACCGCGTTAGCGACCGCGCGGACCATACGATAACGATTTGCAACGCTTGCGGAGGTCAGTCCGTGGATGGGTGACCTTTCGTTACACATCGAGTCCCCTCCGTGCCTCGGAGAGCACGTTAAACAGTCGGTCCCGGGTGTCATACGAATACCTTGGTATGACAGTCGTTACGGATAGTCAGAAGCCCGAACGTCTGACAACTGGTCTAACTTTAGGATAATTATCAGCATTGCCCAGATACTGTGTTGCGGAGGTCTGATGGCAGTCGCTCCGTGTAAAATACTGGTATTCAGCCGCATCTGGTTAAACTGAAAAGGGCCATTCTAGTATTACGTAAGCAGAATTTTAGTAATTTTTGACCCACCCCTCACCCTTGTCAGCAAAAGTAAGCAAAGCTTTTACCCCCCCTCCTATGCTTACGTAAACATTGGTATATATTTTTTAAAACTGATCAGGTTTCTTTATTGTTATTCATGAGCAGCAGTTTTTAAGTCTAGAAAAATAAGTAAATAAATAAAAATTGCTGACGTAATCATCATCTAGACACCCCCGTTCTCCATATCATCAAAAATAAACTAAGCAAAGACCCCCTCACCCGCCTTTCGTGCTTACGTAATACTTAAATGGCCCCAAAGCTGACCTCAACATAGTTGGGTAAAGGGTAACGAGCTATACGAGAACAGCTCATGCCGTGGTCAAAAGATTAGCCAGTCAGGAAGGTTGTTTTTTGTTTTTTATTCCTGACTTGTTCGCCCCTGGCCCTAGTCTCACCTGATGGTAAGCGCAGACAGGGTCTAAGATGGAGCACACGAATCCAAGAAATAGCGAAGCGGGGCTGAATGTTCGGGTTGCGCTGGATGTACTTGTAACATCAATAGAATTAGCATAGGTAAGCATAATCAGCCCATTTTTGTCTCAATGCTGAACAATTTTTTTATTAGAACTATCGCAGCGAAATACGCAGAGTTTGTGCAGATGTCCGACTGCTTAAATAAGATAATTTACATAATCAGCCCATTACAGCCGATCGTTGGAACGGCCAACTGCTGAGCGCAACCTCTTCTCAGAATGGGAAGGGTTTAGGCCAGGGATGCGCAGACCGCAGCCCTCGAGCCGCACGCGGCCCTTCATCAATATACATGCGGCCTGCCAGCAAATTAAACTCTTTTATGCATTTGTATGAAAATACTGCAATAGTTTTAACATTAGGGGCCAGCTGAAGATCTCTGAATTTAATTGTTTTTAATTATTTTTTTAATGTCCATACTACGGTCCGCTTTTAGCTCAGTCTAGTCGAGTGGCCCCTACTCCTAACAAGTCTATGCATCGCTGGTTTAGGCCTTAGTCCGCCACGCTGATCTAGTCCGGGTTGGCAGACTACACACACCATCAAGAAGTTTTTAGAGCCCTCTCAGGTGTGCAGGTTTCCTCATGATGTTTTCTTCACCGTTAACGCAAGCCATAATCAAATTCACACATGAATTTGAAAGGTCCGAGGTGCGGGCCAGGATTGAATCACTTCAAACTCAAAGTTCAGACCCTTCTGCATACAAGGTAAGCATTCAACCGCTATACTATCACTGTTTATATTCCAATTGCTTATTGATAGGCATGCAATTTGTTAACTGCCTCGTTGGCAAGCGCGACTGCTGATAGTGAGGTCCTGGGTTCGATTCCCTGGTCGGGCTAAGTGTTATTGGGTTTTTCCGTGTGGAATTCCTCAGTAGCAGCCCGGAGTTTGAATTTGTGCCCGGTTGGTGGCAATAGGCTCGCCCCCTATTACATGGGACTTAAACATAACTGGCGAAACGAGGGTGTACTAAAACACCTCTGCCAAACCCTTCGGGGAATGTAGGTAATAATGTTATTTTATGCAATTTGCTTACTGAAATTTCAGAATAGACCTTCTGTACTATATTTTTGTTGTGAAAAGGCATCACACCACCGCGTTATCGGGTAGCGGTCACGCAATTGTAAACAACGTCCACGTCGGCGCAGGCGTCGCTATCAGCTATCTGTTTGTGTAAATTTTGCGTTGCTACTCGTCATTTACGTCGCTATGTCGTGGAATATTATCATATTCATGTACATAATCATAATCACGTCGTGGCCTGAAGGTTACAGACCGCATGTTAACCCAATCTCACTTTTTCAAGGTCATAATTTACTTTCTAAGCTAGTCTTCATTTCGTGTTGTTAGTGACTAACCTGGTGTCAGAGTTTATGCCGCCCATGAGCTCCTGACTTGGCTTCACATGCCGTCGAGAAATATCTTTTAGGCGGTTTCCTCACGATGTTTTCCTTCACCGTTATTAGGAAAGTGATAATTATACAATACGCACATGAATCCGAAAAGTCAGAGATGCGTGTCTTGGGTTCAAACTCGAGACCTATGACTTGGCACACCACTACACACCACTAGGCTATCACTGCTCAGCGTCGGGTAGTAAGTACCTTAACTTATAACATAATGAGATACTTTGTTTGGACTTCGTTGCTTATTTTATGACATTCTTTGTGCCAATAAATGAATATATTCATAATTTCTTTCGCTGCAACCCCCTGGTAATTGCTGCCATTTTACGGAGAGATGTCAACTAGTAGTGTACTGTCGTAGACTATGATAATAAGAAGCAGAAGGTTCATGTCAAACCGTAGACGTTTTCAAACTCATGTCGTAACAATGCAAACAGTGAATAAGCTATTGTAATTTACTGAGAATCGTCAACCATCACAAGGATTACTCACTTAAGACATGAGTACCTGGTATTGCTTCAATGGAATTCCCCTACGTTAAATCATAATGTTAAATAATCATAACACTATAATTAGAAAGTAGCTATGATTGTTGTATTATTACTTTCGTGAGTCACATTCATATTTATGATTGGTTACAGTTTACTCACGTGGCGAGGTGTGTAGGCGTGTCTCGGGCAGTATCGAAAAATGCTCATGAGTAAACCGTATACAATCATAAATAACAGTTCTGCCTAGCCTTTTCCCAACTATACTGGGGTCAGCTTCCAGTCTAACCAGATGTGTATAGTCCTCTTATAAACAGAGCATCTGTTTATAAGAGGACTATCAAAGGACTATACACATGCTCTGACAGCTTAGGCTAGTGGTGTGACTGTCGGACTGCCAAGTCATAGGTCTCCAGTTCGAACCCAAAGTACGCACCTCTGACTTGTCGGATTCATGTGCGTATTGTATAATTATCACTTGTTTAAAAACGGTGAAGAAAAACATCGTGAGGAAACTGGCATGCCTGAGAGATATTTCTCGACGGCATGTGAAGCCAAGTCAGAGGCCCATGGGCGGCATAATCTCTGACACCAAGTTAGTCACTAACCACACGAAAAGAAGAAGAACAGATGCTCTTGTCGATTCATCTCCATCTATACTAATATTATAAAGAGGAAAGATTTGTATTTTTGGATTTTTGTATGTAACGAATAAACTTAAAAACTACTGGACCGATTTCAAAAATTCTTTTGCGATTAGAAAGCTACATTATCACTGAGTAACATAGGCTACGGGCGGAGCCGTGAGGACACAGCTAGTAATTTATATTTAAAGAACGGTATAATATCAATAGCTTTGACTATCCATTTTATAAATGGTTTATGTAAATGAAAATGTAAGTAAAAACCTACTGGCTTACTACAAAAAAAATAGACAATTGTTAAAACCGTGTCTAACCTTATTTTCTATACATTTAACCTTAGATTAATGATTGGTCTTCGCGCTCCGACCCAACCAGCGGAGAGTAATCATTAATCTAAGCATTTAACGTACTAAATGCGATTTTGCGGTAAGAACGTTATTGTCTAATTGGCGGTGATTAAAATATCCCCTAGGAACACCCTCATGATCAACAGTCTACCGCAATGCACTGTCCACTACTGGTTATCAGCTTGAAATAGAAACAGAAGCGGCCGGTACGTACCACGTAGAGTTACCAACGTTGTTCAGACTAAGATAATAACATTTTGGAACCTAGTGAGCATAATAAAATAGTAGCTAGATCGGAAAAAATCTAAAAAAAATATAACATAACGCCTGTACTCCCCGAAGGGTTGGGCAGAGTTGTACCTATAGTGACACCCTCATTTCACCGTTATGTTTAATTCCCATATAATAGGGGGCGAGCCTATCGCCATCAACCGGGCGCAAATCCAAACTCCAAGCTGCTACTAAGGAATTTCACACGGAAAATCCCAATATCACTTTACCCGACCTGGGGATCAAACCCAGAACCTAACGATTAGCAGTCGCGCTTGCCACCACTAGACCAACGAGGCAGTTTAAAAAAGTTATATTTTGGTTCAAATCCTAAGTTTCATTATATCGTTTTTTGTGAACATTTGAAATATAATTACCTACTTAGGCTATAAATTAGCTTTAAAAGAAAATAAAGGTAGTAGTGTAGCCTTACATAGTCACAGATAATAATATATTCTTATTTATTTACTAGCTGTGTCCTCACGGCTCCGCCCGTAGCCCTATGTTATTCAGTGATAATGTAGCTTTCTAACGGCAAAAGATTTTTTGAAATCGGTCCAGTAGTTTTTAAGTTTATTCGTTAAATACAAAAATCCAAAAATACAAATCATTCCTCTTTATAATATTAGTATAGATATAGATTATTTTCTTTAAAAAAATCTGGCCCTACATTAGTAGGTTTCTCCTGTATCGTGGGTGCGTTTACAGACACAAATCTTCACATGCACAAACGCCCAAACCCGGAGCAAACTACATATCTGTAGGCCATACAAATATTTGATCCGTATGGGAATCGTAACCACTGCACCAAACGTGTCTAACACTTCGTCGTGAATATAATACTTACATCACAGAAAACTGTGTTCGTCCACTTTTAATAAAATCGGTTGCTAATTTATTACTTACCCATCCAATATTACGAATGTTTGTTAGGGCACGCAAATAGATTAGGTACAAGATAACCGAAGTACCTGATAACATCGCCTGTAATAACATACATAAATAACAGGTTATTTTAGTAACGTTATCTCTAGACAAACTGTACTATTTCATATGTTATTTTTAGCTACTTCATTGTTAGTCATATATTTTTTTGTCATAATTATTATCTGGCTGTAAACTCATAAAGGTTTGACGATAAGACTTCCTAGTGTACCTGCTTAAATGTTGTCATGTGACTTATGCATGGATTGCTAGGTACGGTGACAATATCTGCGTATATAGGTACAGTGACAACCTACCACCATAACGACGCTCGGCAGTGAAAACCTCGTAAATAAAATTTTCTTCAAAATCGTTTTATTTGTCCTTTAGCTTGATAAACTCTTCATACGCGTACTAGTTCAACAAACTTTCAATTCAAATACTTCTAAGCTATCTAGGACATACGATGACAAACTTGTATTAACATTTGATCGGCCATTTTTGTTGCAGGAGACAGTTATTTCTACCTCTTTTAAAATTTTGTATTTTACACATAGGTGGTTTTCACTGCCGACCGACGATGAAATAATTTGTGATTATGTGGTGCGTTGTGGTTACAATAAATAATTCTAGAGATCTCTAGTGAATTCGTAACAGAGTCGTGATTACGAGTTCTCAAGAACTTAACTCCTTAACCTTTTCATCGCCAACGTACACAGAACGCGATGCCTCGCCAGCGCCAAGCTTTAAATATACAACGAAATATATAGTAAACAGTAGTGATGAGCTGATGACCTGTTAAATACAGTAAACTTATTTTTATAACATAGTTAAAATGAAGAGCTTCTAATGAAGTAGTGGCGCTGGAAGCACGAAAATCTGGAACTTCTATTGAAGTCCGCGGCGGTGAAAAGATTAATCAGGAGATCATCACGTGCAGGGGCGTAAACTGTACCGAAGTTGACGGTCTCTAAAAATGACTTCAGCCCTGAAATTACAGTTAAGCTACCACCAGTTTCTAGGTTCAAGATTTTTTATTTCCAAATAGGCACAGTACATTCTCTTAAGAAACGTCAAGAATTTAGTTACACAGTTCCAAAATGGTAGCCCTATGGAGGACACTAAATCATGATCATCCCCCTGCCCTTATCCCAACCTATTTGCGGTCGGCGCAGTACATCTTCTTCTTCCATACATATCTATTAGCCGTCATTTCAGTAGTCACCCCCTTTCTAGCCATATCATCTTTCACACTGTCCATCCATCGTTTCTTTGGTCTTCCTCTACTCTTATAACCATCCACATTCATACTCAATACTTTCCTCACGACATGTTCCTCGTTCCTCCGCATCACATGCCCATACCATGACAACCGGTTTCCACACAACTTCTCAGTCACCGGCGCCACTTTCAGGGAATTCACTTTTATGGAGGACACTAAGTCTAAGTCTAAATTAACTGTCTCTTAAAAGAAGGAGGAGTAATGTAATGTGTTATCAGGTTTCATTATACGTTTTTTTTTTACTTGCAGTAAGGTTTCTTACAGCCTTGAACATTAATTTCATAAAATAGACCGTTGTGCCTAACCTTTTCCCATCTATGTTGAGGTCAGCTTCCAGTTTAACCAGATGCGGCTGAAAACCAGTATTTTACACGGAGCGACTGCCATCAGACCTCCGCAACCCAGTTTACTGAGCAATGCCGATATCCTAAGCTTAGACCGGTTGTCAGAATTTCGGGCTTCTGACTACCCGTAACGTCTGTCATCGATATTCGTATAACAGCCGGGACCGAACGGTTTAACATGCTCTCCGAGGCACGGAAGGGTCTCAATTTGTAACGAATGGTCACCCATCCACGGACTGACCGCGGCAAACGAAGCTTAACCTTGCAAATCATATGATCCGCGCGGTAGTTAATTAGCCATGTACCCCTCATAAAATACCACAAAATAATTTTTTTTGGTATACATTTCTACTTCCTCCATTACATACCGCCGTGACATGTTTATTTGTATAATAAAACTACGCATTTCCCATAATCGATACGTCCTAGAAATCAATCAGTAACAAATATCAATGCCGATTATTTTCACAGGTGCGCGTGCGCAGCTTTTAATATATTTTGCGTTCAAGCTAATGTGTTTCACAAACATGTTGTTTATTAATGTTAATACAATGTTTTTGTTTTTATTGCGTATTATCAAAATATCGTAAGTGTTGCATGGTAATTCATAATATTGACGTAAGTAAACAATTGATTCTTTGTTACTCAGCTCAACGCATTTACAAAACTCGTTATTTTAATTTTCTTGTGTACCATCGCGGACGTTTGCGGTGAACCACTTTTCGTCCTTATTACTAAGGTAATAAGGTTGAAAAGGGATTCACCGCAAATGTCCGTGATTGTACATTATTGTTTTTTATTTTGTTATGTGTGTGTTTGCAGTGATACCTTAGCGGTTGAACGTTTGCCTTCCACGCAGGAGGGTCTCAGCTCGAACCCCGTACCTCTGACTTTTAGAATTGACGTCTGGATCATAATTTAATTATCACTTGCGTTAACGGTGAAGGAAAATAACGTAGCGAAATATGCACACCTGAGAGGGCTTCATAAAGTTCTCGATGGTGTGTGTAGTCTACCAACCCGCACCAAGCCAGCGTGGTGGACTAAGGCCTAAACTCTTCTCATTCTGATAAGAGGCCCATGCCCAGCTGTGGGACAGTAATGGACTGATTATGTTTATTTATTTGTTATTATTTATTTATGTTATGTTATGTACATAGGAAAATGAAAAGGTTCATCAGTTTTCAAATTAATTCCTTTCCCGCATCGCGGGCACATGCTAGCTTTTCAAACTGTTGAACGGAACAAACCAATGCATAGAAAATTATGTTTAATTATATGGTAGCAAAGATCAAAATTGCCTTTTGCCTCCGTATGACATAGTACTTGCCGTGTAATGTCTTTGATTTCATATGAGGAGCTTTTTTGTAAAAACCATGAAATCAATCAAATCGACGATTAAACAAATTGACACTACTTATGTCTATCACTTTTTTTTTAATAAAAACTTTGCCCCACACTAGGATTTCTCCTGTATCGTGGGTGCGTTTACAGATACAAATCTTCACATGCACAAACATCCAGACCCGGAACAACTATCTGTAGGCCATACAAATATTTGTTCCGTGCGAGAATCGAACCCACAACCCGTAGCACAGAAGCCAATCGCTCAGCCACTGCACCAAACGTGTCGTCAAACGTGTAGTCACTATTTTCACTATAATATCCTGTCAAAAAAACATTTGTATTTTCATTTCTATAATGTTGGCAATACGTAGTCGGTAAAATGGCTCGTTTCTTGCACTGTGCAATATATAATAGATATTTAAGTGCTTATTACACTATTCGATTTTTAGGAAATCTAATTAGGAACACTAACTAGGAAGTTAGAAGCTAGTGATCACACTACACTAAATTGAATTCTAAATCGGAGCGACGACTAGGGTTGCCACCTTTTTTGATCAAATATAGTATTTTTCCCAAAAATGATGCAGAAATATAGTACTTTTGAGAAAATCAGGAAAAAAAAAGGTAAACATTTATTTTTTATCCTTACGTACTTTTCCATATATACTTTTTATTGCTCTTCGCTTCGCTCTTAACTTTACGATATACTGTATTTTTATACTAAAATACTGTAAGTATATACTCAAACCGCTGTAAATTTACAAATCCGATCTGGCAACACTCTTCTAAATCGTAGCGATGCGATTACACTTACCTAAATCGTAAACAATTCAGCAACCTTCGATCGGGACCTTCCTAAATCGGAATCTAACTGTCTAACTCTCTCACTCCATCCACACCTTCCGATTTCCTAATTAGATTTCCTAAAAATCGAATAGTGTAATAAGCACTTTAGGTGCATATCCTTTTCATTTCCCTACTGTACACAAGAACCATTTAAACTTGCACAATTAAACTTACTGGTGGATTTAACGCTTAAGGTTTTACAAGAAGGGTAGCAGTATCCTCCTATATGCTTATAACGACAAACTGCGATCACCAAGCCGTCTGTCAACCATGGTGATTAATGGAGAGGCTCATTACGCCCATATTTGCTGCGGGAAGCTGTGGACGTTAACGGGCCGTTATCACGATCAGTGGCGTAGCGTGGTGAGGCAAAACGGGGCCATGGCCCCGGGCAGCGCAGATGTAGGGGGCGCCAAGCTGCAGCATCAGGTCATAGTCCTCAGATGCGATAACTGTATTATCATCGGGACTACATGGTAGTTATTTACGCAAATATTTCAAGTAAAGTTTTATTTTGAATCCTTTTGCAATCAACACAGCAACAGAGTATCACAAAATTTTCACAGATTTTTTATTTAAATCAATTCATCAATTAATTAAAGGTCAATAGTATATTTTTATTTTTTATTTTAGTCACACTATTTATCTATTTGGAAATTTTGGAACTGGTTTACATAATTTACGTCACAATGGGTTCAGTTGAAAACCAGCGTCAGGCACTAGTGGTCTGACGCGCAGCCGCTAGACACACGGCTACTTTATTTCTGTTTTTTTTTTTTGTTTTTCTCTTATGAATTTTGTCTGTGTATCTGATTGCTTGCGTGCCAAATAAATTTCCTTCTTTCTTTCTTACTTGCGAAAATAGGGATGGGGGCGGAAAATTTAAGGTTGGCTCCGTGTGGCAGAAATACACGCTACGACACTGTTGACGATGACCATGACCATGTATTGAGTTATAAAATATTGTAAACATTGTCATTGTGACGAGAAACACAATGTGAGTGTGCGTTATCACACGGGAAGTTATAAAAATGAACAAATATAAAAGTATTTATTTAATCTTACTCATCTCATTTCCATATTTACATAATATGACGAAATTTTGTTCGAGTTAATAATAATATTTATATCTGAGTATATGGTACATTATGGCTTAAATATTAAGTAGGTCCACATATTATACTACCTACTGTTACAGGTATACAAAATAATATTGAGTTAGTACCTATCTAATTACAATTTCTTTTATAATTATCCATATAAAACAATAACTTCTAAATTCCAATTATGTATCCACTGCCTCGTTGGTCTAATAGTCGCAAGCGCGCCTGTTGAGTATGGGGTACTGGGTTCGATCCCCTGGTCGAGCAAATTGATATTGGGTTTTCCCAATTTCTCAGTAGCAGCCCGGAGTCAGGATTTGTGCCCGATTAATGGCAATAAGCTCGCCCCCTACTACCTACATGGTACTTAAACACAACTGGCGAAACGAGGGTTGTTACTAAAACTCCTCTGCCGTACCCTACGTGGTATACAAGGCGTGATGTTATGTTATGTTAATTTCTAAATTCCAATTAAAATCATGAATTATTTTTTCATACATTCAATATTCATTATATAAGGAAGAAATATTTAATTAATTAATTAAGTACACAAATTAATAGAATGTCAAAATGTATGAAAAACAAATTCATTAATTGAATAGAAACATTCATAATATTATTATTTGTTGACAATTATTAAAATTGAAACCAAAGCAATATTAAATAATAGGTATAATTATCTAATACTTGCGTAACATTTATTAATAATTTTTACCCATAATAGAATGTGTATTTATTAATAGTTGGGACTGCTCGTCCTTGATACAGCATGTTATAACGTATTCATAAAATAATAAATATATTAAATTCGTGTTACGACACAATTGGGCATTGTTACGCAATAACACAAGAGATCACTATTTTTAATTTGTACCTAACCACCTCTTACCTCTGCACTCAAAGACGTTAATGAAACATTAACTAACAATCACTTAATAGTACCCAGTATAGATATTACCTATACCTACTGGCCCGTACAGTCACGGCAACCATCACTGGCCATGGTTCGTTTAACAAACACCTCTTTGTCATTGGAGTTACAGACAGCCCACTGTGCAGAGCATGCATGGAGGAGGACGAGACGGCAGCCCACGTGCTACTAAACTGCCCTGAGGTCGCCATATACTCTCCGAGAGATCGTCGGCAACATCAAGGGTGTGCTGGCCTTTTTCGAGGAGTTAGGGTGGATCGAGTGACTACACTTACCACCCGTGACGCAAAATACGCGCTCAGACGTGGAGTTGCGGACACCAGCCCGTACCTTATACCTACTGGCCACTCTTAAGCAAGCGTTAGTTAATTCTGCCTAGCCTTTTCCCAACTATGATGGGGTCAGCTCCCAGTCTAACCAGATGCGGCAAAATACCAGTATTTTACACGGTGCGACTGACATCAGACCTCCGCATGCCGATATCCTAAGGTTAGACCGGTTGTCAGAATTATGGACTTACATCTGTCATAGGTATCCGTATGACACCCGGGACCGACTGTTTAACATGCTCTCTAAGGCACAGAGGGGTTTCGATGTGTAACGAGCGGTCACCCATCCACAGATAGACCGCGGCAAACGCAGCTTAACCTCAGAAATCGTGTGATCCCGCGCGATTGGTAAGTAGCCACGAGCTCCTCCATGACCCATTAACATTCATGAGTGCGACTGTTAGTGCTTCTTTCTTACAAACTTTAAAGGTGGTTAACGCGGCTTGGTAAGTATATTATCACATTCTTCAACCATAACATCACGCCTGTATTCCCCGAAGGGTTGGGCAGAGGTGTATAGTAACACCCTCATTTCACCGTTATGTTTAAGTCCCGTGTAATAGGGGGCGAGCCTATTGCCATCAACCGGGCACAAATACAAACACCAAGCTACTATTGCGGAATTCCACTCGTAAAAACCCAATAACACTTTGCCCGACCTGGGGATCGAACCCAGGACCTCACAATCAGCAGTCGCGCTTGCCACCACTAGACCAACCAGGCAACAACCCTCTATTTTTCAGGTATACAAGAGACACCAATATGAAACTAATTATCTACCAATCGTTAAATTGTATAATCATAATATCGCCACGTCTGCTATACAAGAACAACGTGAACGTGCCTACCTCGCTCGAAAATAGAACAAGGTAGAAATCTAAATAATATGAGGTAATTTTGTAAGGAAACAACATACAAATCAATCCAGTATCACCGGCGATTAAAACAACAAATACACGCTGATTCTCGTAATACCGACACACTGACCTAATTACCTCAACTTCTAGCTAAAGAATAAATAAAAACGATGTGTTTCATTCCCAAAGGAGGAAAACAGAAACACTCAATAAGAGTGACCCATCAAAACAAATATGTATAAGGAATAAACAAGTGGATACGAAGGGACTGAATAATAAGGCGGCAGATGAAACAATAGAGAGTTCTCACACTATACGATTACGACACGACTGCGATTTTTTAATTATGTGTGGCTCTACCTGACGTATCTATAGGCACTCATTACTTACTTCCTCACTCAAAAACTTTAATGAAACATTAAGAGGAAACGCGGGCTGCAAAATATTAATAATTTGGATAGGTTTTTGCGATCTATTTCCGTCCCACCCCTCCCGCAAACCTTCCCAATTGAGCGGAAAAGAGACACCTGCATCTCGGACTGATTTCTCCTGTGCAATATTAGCGAAATCGTATTTTCGTATTTCCCTGTTTCCTTCTTCAAATCTGGACCGATTTTAATATATTTTTCTGTAAATATTTAAGAAAAAGTTTGGTTATGTCTGTATGTTTTTCTTTTATTTTTTATATTCGTCAAATTTGTTTGACAAGTGTTTGAAAACGGTGGTAAAACCGGTCGAATTTTGTAAAATTTAAACGTTTCTAGTTCTTTTAATAATTAATTTATTGACAAAATCAAAACATAAGGACATAGTGATGATAGATATATATCATATGGTAAAAAATATTTGCTTTAGTGACATTATCCAAGAAGGAAACTGAGGAATACGTTTGTATGGACTAAATGCCGACCGCATTTCCTCTTAACTAACGTTCGCTTAAGAGTTCTCAGTATAGATATTATACTGGCCACTTAAGTCATCTTTAGTTAATGACCCATTAAGCTTCATGAGTGCGGCAATTAGTACCTAAACCTTACACACAAAATCTATTATTAGAGAAGATCTGAGAGTATCTTTAGACATTTTAACTTGTTTGCCTACGACATAATGTGAAGAGGGGCGAATTAGCAGGCCAATTCATTACCAACGCTGATACTGGCTGGTAAAAGGGATTCATCCCACATGTTCAGCTCTCTGAGCTGTTCTGACAGCTAGTCATCATTGCGCTATCGGTATAATGAAATTAATGAAGTATGAATTTCGGTTCAACGCCCAATCATTTTAAGCGTACAGTCAACAACACAGCTACGTACCATTTATGTTACTAAATTTGTCGTTTACAAGTAAGCAGTATATAAAGAATTGAAGAAGTCGTGATTTTTAAAATTAGTATAGGTATTGAATGAGGATGAAGCCAACTGGTACAAATCTACATGCATAAACGCACGTCTTTTTCCTATGGAGGGAGGCAGAAACTATAGAACGCCACATGCTACGATCCTTACATACTCCTTTTTTGCTTAATCCAGATTCATATACCTTGTCATACACGCACGCCGGTTGAAAGCACTACGCACCTGTCCTTTGTGAAGAACATTACCAATAACATCGATGTATGTCCTTCTAGGGCGTCCTCTAGCGGCGTTTCCGCGTACATCCGCCTTATAAATTCCTTTTGTTAATCGCCTTTCCCTCATTCTCTCAACATGACCGAACCACCTTAAGTATAGTGTGCTATCAATATCGTAGGTCGGATCGCTGTAGTGTCGTTACGTGTAAAGAAGCCTAAAACGCTCGCGGGGGACAAACATGCAGAGGTCACGCTGCACAAACAAAGTCGGCGTTGATAAGCATTTTAAGTGGCATAGTTATTTATGAGCACAATGTTATTATATTATGTTATTATAGTGATAGTTTGATCACAGCCTAAATACCTAATAATTGGCAGTGAAATCATGAAAAAAATTGAAAGGATACATATATTATTCTGCTGACTACTGGTAAATTTAGTTGAGGCTGATGATAGGTATGGCTAAAAAGGTTCTAAACCAGGTCCGAAATATAATATAACATCAAGCCTGTGTTCCCCGAAGGGTTGGGCAGAGGTGTGTAATAACACCCTCATTTCGCCGTTTTGTTCAAATCCCATGTAATAGAGAGCGAGCGTATTGCCATCAACCGGGCACAAATCCAAACTCCGGGCTGCTACTGAGGTATTGTACACAGAAAAACCCAATAACACTGTTCGACGAGAGGATCGAAACCAGAACCTCACGATTAGCAGTCGCGCTTGCCACCACTACGAGGCAGTCCAGGTAGATCTGTAATACCGTTTTTTATTTATTTAAGACTAGCGGCCCGTCCCGGCTTCGCACGGGTGGATCTTTTTCCCGTTTTTGCAACTTTTTTCATTTGTGCTCCGCTCTTATTGGTCGTAGCGTGATGTTATATGGCCTATAACCTTCCTCGATAAATGGACTATTCAACGCAACAATATTTTTTCAATTCCAACCAGTAGTTCCTGAGATTAGCGCGTTCAAACAAACAAACTCTTCAGCTTTATAATATTAATATTAGTATAGATTGGCAAGCAATCCGACGTCCCACCTAATGGAAAGTGATTACCTCTGCCTATACATAACATCAAGAGGATTGCTGATGCTTTTCCAACCTTTGAGACAAAATTGTGAACTCTCATGTGCTTGTAATTTCATCGGCAATGCTGCTTGGACCACCAAGCAGCATTACCTATTTCTACCAGAAATAGGTATGTTGGTAGTACTGCTCTGTCTGGATGAACTCTCTAAGAGCCAGTTCACACAGCGGATCCATTTTAACGGATCCGTCGGTACTGCATGTATTCTTCACATCTGTACCGACGGATCAGTAAACATGGCAGCTACGTCGCATCTGGCAGGCAGGATGCGATAAAAATAACGGATCCAGTATTTTTTACTGGATCTTTTTACTGGATATTATACAATTACAGGCGCCATCACCAAAATAAAAAAGGATCCACTAAAACGGGTCCTGTAAACAGTTTCTGGGTGAAATAGCTCTAAGAAGGAGCTGCACTGCTACTACAAATATGCATTAAATCAGGGATTCCCAAACTGGGTTCCGTGGAACCTAGGGGTTCCGTAGAATAGTCATCAGGGTTCCGCCAAAATTATTTATTATTAGCTATTAAATAATACCATGGTAAATTTCAGTGTTGATTTGTAATCATTTGATATGGGGTTCCATAAAATAAAAGGTATTTGGTTGGTGTTCCGTTATCTTTAAAGTTTAGGAACCCCTGCATTAAATAGTACTTCGGACGCAATATCAGGGTCCAAGAATGTTGTGGTGCAGCTTAAGAGCCTATGGTCCAGCAATGGTCTGAACTGATTTTACAGTTTGATTGTTGTATGGTCCTCTCTTCATTGAGTCCTCTCCTAAACTGGCCAACGTGCAACTCTTGTGTCAATTCTTTCTCTTACTGCTCTGCTCATTGTAGAGATATAATTAAGATTCTACCCGGGGATATAGTAAGAGGTGACAAAAGGTTTCTTTTTATGTGAAACACTTAATGCGACTAGGGTTGCCAGGCCCAAAAATAGAAAAGCCGACACAGATTCATATTTAGCCGGACATTTTGCCCTGAAAGCCTGACACATTGGTTTTTAAAAGAAAAATAAATTCACTCGCTCACTTTTGGTCGGCATCTTTTGGAGGGGCGGAGTTGACCAAAAGCCTAACAAAAGCCGGACAGGCCGGACTTTTATATAATTGGCCGGACACGACAGTAAAAAGCCGGACACCTGACAACCCTAAATGCGGCGGTGCGGGTGTGAGAGCGACTGTTGCGTGGCGATCGCGATGGCAGACACGACGGCAGACCTTCGTAACTCGTTGGCTCTCTTCGGTTTACTTCGGGCAGTTTTTTTTACAGAATTAATTTCGATGTCTCATATATCTGCCAGGAGTCCCACGACGGCTTCATATATGTTCTTTCTTTAAAACCTTGCCCCACTCTAGGATTACTGCTGTATCGTGGATGCGTTTACAGACACAAATCTCACAGGCACAAACACCCAGACCCGGACAAATTATCTGTAGGCCATACAAATACTTGTTCCGTGCGGATCGAACTCACAACCCGCAGCACAGAAGCCAAGCACTCAGCCACTGCGCCAACCGTGTCGTCAAACTTCAAGAAGATGGGTAGCAGCATCCCTCTGTCTGTAAATCAAAGTCAGCATCTGACAAGCGTGGTGATTATGAGACATTTCCCCTTTAACAATTCACTGAAGCGATCATTGGGAGGCCCATTTTCAGCATTTGACGTTTACGAGTTGATCTACTAACTGCCTCGTCGGTCTAGTGGTGGCAAGTGCGACTGCTGATCGTGAGATCTTGGGTCGTGCAAAGTGTTATTGGATTTTTCCATATCGTCGCTTGAGTTCTAACACCGCGTAACTCGAAAAATAGTAGTTTTGATTTACGCAAGTCATTCGATAGGGAATCGAAAAACGCATCGTTTGACCAATCACAATCAATGGTTCGATCCAATAGCAACGCGTTATTTCAAAAACAAAATCCACCGTGTATGTAATATTTTTTCCATCAAGCTATGTAAACAGCTAAAACAGCGTGTAAGTCAGGTGAGTTCCATACTGGATCGTGTCGCGAAAGTGCTCCGTCGCAAAAACCAAAATAAAATAGAATATTGTAGATTAAAAACAATTATATGATAAGTAGAAAAAGTCTATATTTTGCTCTCCTGAAAAGTTAACAATTTTGAGTTACGTGGTATTAGAACTTCAGCGACGGTATAGAATTCCTCAGTCGGGAGTTTTGATTTGTGCCCGGTTGATGACAATAGGCTCGCCCCATTACATGGGACTTAAAACATAAGGGCGAAATGAGGGTGTTACTATACACCTCTGCCCAACCCTTCGGGCATAATCATACATAACATACAGGCGTTATGTTATGTATGATTTGATGGTAGAGTAAACTTGCAAAAATATCCTTGTCACCTTTTGTGAAAGTACACCCCTCTTCGTTAGCTTTCCAAAAATTCCAACACTAGTTGCAAAGATTACGCCAGAAACTCAAATATTTCACAAGAAAATAGTTTCTATGGAGCTAGTCACATCCGTTCGCTAATTTGTTAATGTAATCTCTATGTAATAAAAATTTGTTGTAAGTAAATACCAGTCGGCGCTTGTTTAAAAACGATTGAGATGATTGCGGTACCACGAAATTCTGAATCATCATTTATTTAGTTGTGTTCTCTGAAATCGCTGAATGAACACTGAAATGAGTCAGAGGACTTATTAAAAAAACTGGTATTTTGCTGATAAAGCGTTGAGTTTGTCACATATTCTAGTATTGACGTTAACACAAAGGTGACCTTGAATAAGTAAAATAATAAAGTAAAATTCGCACGTAAACTTAAAAAACATTGATTAGAAACTATGTAAGTGTAGGTATTAAGTTGTATATACGTTATAGATGTACCTGATTATGTTTACTGTAAGAGAGACAACGATGTCACGTTAAACTGCTTACGCTTTTAACGCTAGGTACCTACCTAGCGTTAAAAAAAATTAAGTGAATAAATCATTCATTCATTCAAGTAGGAACTGCATACACCTTGTTTTTTTTATTATCGTTGCATTTTCCTCATAGATGTCACTCGCCCGGGGTAGGCGAGGGGGTCTGCCGGACTCTTACCGGCTAAAAACCAACGGTGGTCCTCCTCCTGACCGTTCGGCCGGGGTCGCGGGATTCACAAAAGTATGCACCGCAACCCCGGCAAGAACTGCATACTTACTGTTAAACGTAATAAGCACGGCTTGATTTACCCTGCTGAAACCTGGGGGTCCTGTTCCTGGCGGGTACGAGACGAGGAGCGTCGGGCGGCTGGCGACAGATACATATCCTTTTTTTTATCGTGGCAAAATCCTCATGGATGTCCCTCGTCCAGGGAAGGCGAGGGGATCTGCCGGACTCTTACCGGCTACAAACGCAATTTCTAAGGAACGTGAAATCAAAACTCATTCACTCTTTGGGTATTGAGTACCCTTAGGTACTTTAGGCTACTTAATAGCACAGTTCTTAGGTCTAGGATACTTACATAGTAAATCCAACAATGGGTTTGGTCCCGTCGAGACGACGACGCCGTCAAGACGTTCGACAACTTTCATTAAATTTATCTGTATACACTTTCGGATTCAATAAAAAAAAATACAATACGTAGACATACCTATGTTCTTAACGTGGAGCATCTTAGCGCCCTGAGTTAAATGACCGCGCGGCGAGCGATAGCCGCGCAATTCGCTCGGGGCGCTAAAATGCCCCACGTTAACTTATGTTTATTTCTTGTATTTTATTTTATTGAATCCAAAAGTATCCCAGTGCATGATTAATATATGTCAGCAGTACATCACGAGGTTTGAAGGAATTACATGATTTCGTTTACACCCTACCCAATTTAGCTTCATTCTGCCTAGATTTTTTCTAATTATGTTTAAGTCACTATACACTTATTATTGTGCATATCTTTCCTTTAGGTATTATTGATTACTTGCATAGGTAGCTACTACATGCGTTTCATTCTTGTTTTTAACGTTGAAGTAGGTACCTACTTATAGTAAGTAAATAAATGATGTAAGTACTTAAATGTTTTTGTTTCGTTAAATAACAAAGCAACACGACCTACGTTATTACGTTACGTGTTACATTATAACAATTATCTAAAATGTTTATATGAATAAACGTATTAATATACCTAGTCTAATTCAATTTATACATGGTTATTAATAAGTTGAAAATAATAACAACATTGTACCACATGCTTGGTGACAATAGGTACATAGGTATTATAGGATACATACAACATAATCTTATAGGGGTGCATCTATCATTACAGTTATAGCTAATATCGGTACCTATGTCAGGATTGGGAGCATGGTAAATAAAGTAAAGGAAACCAACATAGACTCTCCACCACTGAGAGTACTTTTAATTAGGTTAGTGATTAGTTACAGAAGCTAGTTCACGATATATCACAATATAATAATTAACACAAGATCAGAAAATGAGGACAAGCAAACCAAATATAAAAGGTCAGACTTCTTCGGCTGTTCGACACACAGAACATAATACCAGGGGGGTGCAAGTTCCATACATTGAGAAAATGTTGTGTTTAGCGCCATCTCTGCCCAAGCGCATAAACTAAAAATGGACAGTGTGACCAGCCTAATCCCGTAACAATCTAGTAATATATTTTAGTACAAAACAAAACATTCAATTAATTAATTTCTTTAACTTATTTATATAATGACTAATAAGTAAACAAAAATATATAATTTATAAAAAAAACTGTAAATGTTTCTAAGTTACAGTAGAACCTATAATGTTATTAGGGCAACACCTAGTTTCTGACGTCACAAAAAAAATGTCGCCGGTTCGTTTAAATGCTCCTGCGCACGTTTTCTTTTGTAATTTAGTTTAATTGTGATTCTATTAGTAGTCTTCACGTCGAGTTCAGTTCGCTGCTCCGTATTAACTAAAGATCCACTTAACTAAATCTTATAATCGCTTCAAAAAATAGAGGTCGAAAAAGGCAAAGGCAAACTGGCGCTACACTGAATGTGTAAAATTATTGTGTGTAAACAATAAAATAAAATTATAAATGAAAATGCTAATTTTTATTTATGATGTTTCTAGTGTGCATCGTTGTATTATGTAAAAATAGGTTATTATTGTTTCGTCCTAATGCAGCTTTGCCCGAAGGGCATAATATTTAACTAGCCTCTGCCTAACCCTCTGTGTGAAATACACCTCTGTGCTATTTTTTACATAACATACAATACACACTAGTACATCAAACTTCAATAAATAGGAGGGTAGGTCTCTACAGTACAATAGTAACCTATAGGGTAGGTATGTGTATACCTACCTATGTCTATAAATACAATTTTAGTTCACTTTATATTCACTAGATGGCACTATCAATTATTTTAGTTGATGTCCTTACAGCCAGACGGCGCTGTTAGCTTAGGAGCGAGTCGCCAGTCTATCTCTACAGTACAATAGTAGTCTATGCATAATACTCAAATGGTTCGACATGGAATCCTTTGCTCCGTCGAATGACCAGTGTTTTTATAACTTCGGGTACGTTGAATAATCTTGACGGTTGCCCTCCTATGTCAACATTGTCCAGTGTTACCAGCTACCGATAACAGTATTGACATGAATTTACTGAAAAACTTTTTATTTTTTTATTGGTGTGTTAGTAACTATTATAACCTGGTATCAGAGTTTATGCCGCCCATGGACCTCTGACTTGGCTTCACATACCATCATAGGTATTCGTATGACACCCGGGACCAACTGTTTAACGTTCTCTCCGAGGCACGGAGGAGTCTCGATGTGTAAAGAACGGTCACCCATTCACAGACTGACCGCTTCAAGTGCAGCTTAACCTCGCAAACCATGATCCGCGCGGTTGGTAATTACCTACTAATTAGCCACGACCACGCGTCCCTCAAAATCGTGTAGGTAATAATGTGCTCTTTATACACGATTTCAAGATGTTTATCTCACATCCCTACTTACAATTTAATTTACAGGGCTGACGCATTTTCTTACATCAGAATAAGATTAAATCATACGTAATTTTACCTAGAACAATTCTGCAGTAATCATTTGCAGTAAATACCTTTAGTTTATGGCATTCTACCGACGCATTTCACGAATTATTCGCGTAGGTACCTACCTAGTTATTATGAAATCAATAGAAAAGCGTAATAATTTCACAATTTAACGATTGACGCAAATCGTAAAAAAATGATTGGTCATTATTATACATTTGTGACTCGTGACATTTTTCTTTTTACGTTTTGGTGATGGTGAATATTAAAGTAAAATGCTTCTTCTTTTCATGTGGTTAGTGACTAACCTGGTGCCAGAGTTTATGCCGCCCATGGGCCTCTGACTTGGCTTCACATGTCGTCGATAAATATCTCTCAGGCATGCCGGTTTCCTCACGATGTTTTCCTTCACCGTTTTTAAGCAAGAGATAATTATACCTACAATACGCACATGAATCCGAAAGAAAAGAGATGCGTGCCTTGGTTCGAACTCGAGACCTATGACTTGGCAGTCCGAAGGTCACACCACTAGGCCATATACAAAGTTACTCTATGCACTAGGCTATCACTGCTAGTACTATTAATAAAACGCTAAAAGTTACCATTTTCCAATGGGAAGCAAGCAGCAATATTTACGATTAGATGTAGGTAGCGCCATCTATGCTTTTGCATGTTAACCTTCTTCGGTTTCAGTCGGCCATCCTGACGCGATTTTCTTCGAAACTTACGAAAACGGATCAGTGAGGGGTTGGTAAGTTTTCTTCCTCAATTTACCTCTATCAGCAGTCATCTCAACTTCCTTCTTGACTATGTAATCTTTCACATAAACTATTAATCTTTTTTGTAGCAATCTACATTCATAGGAAAGTGGAAACGCCGCTAGAGGATGCCCTAGGACATACCGTAAAATGGGGTGAATAGGGATGCAGGGGTGAATCGGGACGAAAAAAGGGATTTTAACATTGAAATAATAATATAGTTGGTTGACAAAAAGGACTCAATGTCTTTACTGTATTATAGTTAATGATTACCTAAGTGTCCTCGTTAGCAAGAAACTATATTATTTCAACGATAGAATCCATTTTAAAGTTTCGTCCTGATTCACCTCTGGCTGCATCCCTATTCACCCCATTATATGGTACCGTAAAACTGCGTAACTTTAATTGCAATAGTTTCAACTTTGCAAACTTTTAACTCTTCTAATATTTTACACTAACGGACTCATAAACTGCATCAAAGTTCAGGATTAGGTACTATATTAATTCGAAAGTAATCCTGAACTTTGATGCAGTTTATGAGTCCGTCAATGTAAAATATTAGAAGAGTTATAAGTTACAGGCAAAGTTGAAACTATTGGGTAAACTTACGCAGTTTTACGGTACATCGAACTTATTGATGTTCATCACGCGTCTGCGTGTGTGAAAAGATGTGTGAACGTGGATGAAGCGAAAGATGTAAGGATCGTAGCATATGGTATTTTATAGTGTGCCTGGCGTGAGTTTATGTATGTAGGTAAGTCTACATTCATAGGTAGGTACCCATGATGATGTAGAAATAAAAAAAAACAATTCAGTATAAAACTCGTAATATAATAATTTAATAACAGTAACATCACTTGTTGCGGGGAGTGTAACAGTGTACAATATTGGCATAAACGTGCGCCCGCGCATCGGACGCTACTTCTGTATCAACGGCGGATGCTGCACGCCGATGACTTAGCGCGCTGGATTTTTTTTAGAAGAATCTGGAAGGATAGAAATTATGCTGAGAATAATTTACTACTTGATAAGCAAAAACCCTTTTATGGCTCAGATGAGAGTACCTACAGGCGTCCCAATTTTGCTCCTAATCTTTAGGATCTATCTATTTGTCCCTTAAAACTGGGACGTCTGTAAGCTAGTTCGCTGTGTACGGTATGACATGACCCTACAAATTAGCTATGAAAATAGGACTCTTGCGACGTCTGTAGGGCCCTCAATATAGCACCTACTATTATTTGTATGTGATGCGGACGCAAAAGCGTCAGTGCCGCTTTGAAATCGTCATTTTCTGCAAAGAAAAATTAAGGGATATGAACTTTATATAGCAATAGGAGTCGAGAGTCTACTCGCATTGATAAAGTATGAGGTACTCTTTATCCAATATTCAACAGACGATTTATCCGTAAGCGAAAAGGAGGTAAGCAGATAAGACTACCAAAGTGCCTGCTAATGGACTCGTCAGCAGAAGACACTCGCACTCGATTCCTGAAAGACTGATCAACGCGAGAAATAACGTAATCGATTATCAAATCTTATGTCAATTAACGTGATTGGTTGTTACTTTATTTACGGTTTATTCATGTGCATTTTCGGGATAGCTCGACTAATCAGAGAGTGTTACTATTTTGGTTGACGACGATTTCACGATGGATAAACTTGACCAGTATTTCAGAAATTGGGGGTGAATCGCGTGTATTACTTTATTATTATTATCAGGTGGACGCTACTCCACAAGTTTCATTAACGAAACTTGCGAAAAGACGAATTTCAGTCCCCTATTTGACCTCGCAACTTTCTTAATCACTATCAAAGTCATCTCAGGATCACCTTGCTGCTAGATCTTGCTGATGCTTAGCAGCTTTAAGCCCAGCTGGAAGCCTTCGTTAACCCATAAACAGCTCCCTGCGGATGATTTAGACAGAATCTGCCATGAACCTACCATGTTATCATGATCGATCTGCCTCTGCTGGTTCTTGCGGCACACAGCGGCAGAAGGCAGTTGTCTCCGGCTCTGCTGTTCACGTGGCGGTATGGAACCCTTCCGCGTGTTTCTGGCACTAAGGATCTTTGTCAGAAGGATGTGGTTGTGTCTCTCAATCTCCCGAAGACGCTCGTTGCTAAAAGACATATTGATGCGTCGATGGGTTTTGAGGCCGGATACTGATCTGGAAATTGAAAATGGAATATGAACTATATGTGTAAATCCATATTATAGTCTGCTTAGTTGTCGGCAATAAAATTGACAAGCATATTTTGGGACCCAGTGCATAATATCAGCAAGCACATTGGGTCACCCGCGCGACGGCGCAACGAGTATTCCCAAGGAGGGTTGATGTCAGGCAGGCGGCCGGTCATAAAACAATAAACCAAAACCTCTAACAACATGGATTTACGACATACATGTTGTGCCGACCCCACCTAGAGTGGGATAAGGGGGGGAAGAAGAATAACATGTGTAGTTCCACTAGGAACAGTTTTTAAAAGTCTGCGTTTACTGTCGAAGTTGACCATAGAGATACCCACAAGTGTAGTCGTCGGCACATAACTTGGCAGGGTTTTGACGTAGTGGGAGTAAGTTTGCTCATGTACACTTAGTCCAACAAAAAAATTGACACTTTTATTGTTTGTCATTCTTCTATGGTTATTGCCACATGTCTGTTTAGAAGAAAGAAAGAAAGGAGAGGAATTCTCTTCTCTACTGTTACCAAGTTACGTGCCGGCGACTATAAGTTAACATGTGCCAAAACAGGTGATCCTGATGAGCGAAGTAAAGACTGCTATGTTATCAATAGGTAGGACTGGACATCATTGACCTGGTGTAATAATATGTTCGCCTCTTACGAAAAGAAATAGACTGCTCTGTTTGTAACTGGATATCACATACATATTTGACTTGATAAATAAAAACATCTCCAACTAACCCAAAACTCGTGGATCTTCCGGACATAGAAGCTGGCATCTTATGACTAGACATAGAAGACTGACTTTTGGCAAATTTGATAGAAGACCTCAAGGTTGGTTCACTACTTGCGTCACTCCTGACAGACTGCGACTTAACGGATTCCTCTTCCTCACTTTTATCCTCTTCAAATTCGTCGGAGTACGCGTCCTCTTCATTGTAGATTTCGGATTTTTCTGTTTCGGACTCGGATCCATCGTAGACACAGTTTTCGACGCATATGTTTGGGGGCTTTTTGACTGCGTCGACTATACAGCCCATTTCTGACAGGTCCTTCGAGAGCTCATCAACCTCGTTGTTGTTTTCCTCCTGGTAGTGTTTCGAATTCATCTTTTTACAGTCCCCGGAAGAAAATTCGGTGTCGATATAGTTCAGCTCTACAGGTTTCTCTCGGCGTGCCATGGTGGAAGCGTGCAAATACTGTGGTCTGCTAAAAGAAATATAATTAGCTTACCTACAGGTGCTTGATAAACGTAGCGAGAAGAAGAAAATATAGGTATACGTGTGCCTCAATGTCTAGGAGTACTAATTACAAAATTAGCCTTGATGGATTTATCCCAGATGTAAATATTTACACCATTAATGTACTGGCCAGACGCTTCTGTGTACATCTCGTAACCACGAGGCGAAATTACTTCCGCGGTGGAGTAGTAGTATTTTTTGTCTCGGGTCATCATAAGATTTGGCGAGTGTCCATAAAAAAAACATTGGTAAACAGAATCCCAAGAATTGGAGTCCAAATTTACATACACGTCGTCAATTTTCATACATTTGATAATATTGTAAAATAAAATATATTTTTTTGGATTAATAGATAGGTGGCGAAATACATAGAGTAATAAACGTAAGATCATTCGCATCTAAATCTACTTTGCGGCAATAAAAATTGATCTAAGTTACATAAAATATTTACCACGTGTGGAAAAAATATACCTACCTAATAATATCCAACCAATAAGCGCCTACCAATAAACTTATACCAAAACTGTTTATTTACAAGTTACTGCTCGATTTACTATTAAATTAAAATTTAAATCCCTGATTTCTTATAATAAAAACTTAGAAATTGTTTTCAATGAAGCAATAATCAATAATAATGTAAATTAAAATGAAGCTCTGTAAATAACAAATAACAACAAAACACTTGGTGTCAAAATTAATTTGTTTTTAGAATCTTACAAATGTCGTTTCAGGAAACGTTAACTACCAGTATCTTGTAATTTTAAAGGTTTAGCTTTATCAGTAGAAACTTTTTCCCCCTTAAATCGTATTATTAATCCCTTAAATCGCGTAATATTTTAATAAATAGGAAATTTTACACAAAATCAATAATGCACTTAACGACAGCTAAACAAATGTGGCGCGGTTTGGTTACTAAGTTTGCATTCCGTTTCCATGTAACGATTCCGGTGTACGCAGTCTATGTTTCACTTATAAAAACTGGACATACTATATTGCGTAGCGTAATAAATTTATTAAAAAAAGAATAATACATCCATCCATCTTCAAAATTATACATGAATATCGTAGTAAGTAACTATAGCGATTATTAATCGTGACATAAATAGGATGTAGTCGAGAGTCGAGAATATCACCCCGTTTTCGGTCGATCTCGATGTTGACAGTTCATGTGTGTAATTAATTCATTCACTCACTCGTTCACATAAAAAAGTACCTTTGTTGGATGTGAGAATTCGTGTGTGCGATAATGATTTTTTGATAAATTCCGTGTTATTTAGTTAGATTATAAAAAAAAAAACATCAAAAATGGTGACTATAATAAAGAACCAGTTACTGAAACATCTATCGAGGTGCGTATGTCCTTTGGTTTTAAAGAATACGTCTTATGTTCTATAGATTTATTAGTGTGATAATAATTTAATTAATTTTCTGTGATTAGAACTATCTGGCATTTAGTATAACGGAGACACTGTTTAGATATTGTCCTAGTGCACATAACAAACGTAATTAACTTGGCACCCATACCTTCCTTTGTTAGATTTATAAATGTATTGTTATCATACCTACCTACGTATAATTCAAACTGTTTTGTGCACTAAATTAGATTTTAGGAATAATAATACTAGTTTTATTACTTGCTCTGTTGACAGCTGAAAAGATCAACTAAAAATAGTCAAAGAGCTCTAACATAATTCATAATAATTATCACTAAAAGAAAATATAGTTCTCATCAGAATGTCATAAACGCGCGTACAACATCTGACGTGTATAGCTTTATCAGTCGGTTAAATTCGCTGCTAGTATTTGTAGCTGCACATTTTGTTAAACACTTGTTAATTGTGTACCTATTCATTATAAGGAATGAAAGACCGTGTTAAATTAATGGAACATATTATAAAACTTATTTCTTTTTGTTTAGTTCAATCCATCTTATTATTTTCCTTGCTGAAACTTGAATTTGAAAACCCTATTGTAATGTTGACTCACTCTCTTCATACCTATTTTATTTGGTAATTAATCCATTTCCCCATTACTCTGTTATTTTAATATACATGTTTTTATATTAATAACAAATAAATATTACATGTTAAATCATTAAAATTATGGTGATTACCATCAAGCCAGGACCAACCAGCCATGGCTAAACTTGTGTGTCAAGAAAACCATTGCAATCAATAAATTTTGCTTACAGGCACTGTCTAATGTACTTAGTACAAATCTCATGAATCACACTTGTTGTTACCAAATTCCTTTAAGTTTGTATGACTTCTGTATGTACCATACATCTTATAGGTAAATATATCATACAATTCTTCAGTGTTCAAAGTTTGCAATAACAATATTATCTTTTAACACATTATGTATGCTTAACTGAATTTGAACAGAACTGATGTAGGCATGTAACATACAATTCTATCCCAACCAAATGGCAACGATGCAAAGGGTTTGTTCAAATTCATGGCTCATGTCATGTCTTGTGAAAGTACAATTGTTTAGGATATGATGGAACTGACATACGCTATGCGTAAAAGACCCTATAAATAAATAAAGAGAAAAAAAAAAAAAAAAATCTATGCTTAAGTAACACATGTGGTACAATATTTTATCACAAATCCTGTGGTATTTATTTTACTAATTTTATCTAAATTACTAACACATTTACTTGTAACAAAAATATTAAGCTGGTTATGTTTTTCTTATGAAAAGTTCTTCACAGCATGCTTAGGGAAGGACCTTCATCTGCTTAACCGGTAGAACTAGAGAGACCTAAAAGGTCTCCAGCTAAATGAAAGTAACATAGCATCCCTCCTGTATTCCCCGAACGGTCGGGCAGAGGTGTATAGTAACACCCTCATTTCGCTGTTATGCTTAAGTCCCATGTAATAGAGGGCGAGCCTATTGCCATTAACTGAGTACAAATCCAGACTGCTACTGAGAAATTCCTAATGGAAAAACCCAATAACACTGCGCAACCTGGGGATTGAACCCAGGACCCTATGCTCAGCAGTTGCGCTTGTGACCACTAGACCAAAAAGACAGTCAAATGAAAATCAAGGAAGTCAATGAATGTAACATATAACTTTAATAAAACCCCTGACATTGGAATGGCTAATGGCTATAGTGATCATCATCAAACATAGCAAAGAATTGTACCACATAAAAGGGTTTAAAAAAAAACGCATTGCTATCAATTCATTCATTTGCAAGCTAGATGCCACAGATACACAAAGGGATCAAAGTCATACTTCCCTCTTTTTGTGTTGGATGTTTTAAATCCTGTGCAACATAAGCTTGGACACCTTGTACTGACCATCAGACCTTGGTTTAGGGTGTTATCAGGGAAGGATAGTGCTATATTTAACGTAAACATAAAAGAAAGAAAGAAAGAAAGAAAATGATTTATTTTGGACTCACACAGGGAGTTACAGAAACAAAAACAATATTTACAAAAAAAAGAAAGGATAAGAATTTATACTACCTGCATGAGGCCAAAAAGGGCTCCTATCTCAGCATAATGGTGCGACATTTAAAAAAAAACAAAATGTCGCAACGCTGGTTTTCAGATAGGACCATAGCGATGCCACGGGCAATAATGACACAAATAAATAAATAAACATGTTACGTAAATATTAAATTAGAATACTACTAAATAAAAGCAATAAATAGTTTATTCTAAACTTAGTGTTACGTATGTGTGTGAAATATAACATAACATCACGGCTGTATTCCCCGAAGGGTTGGGCAGAGGTGTATAGTAACACCCTTTTAGTTAAAGTAATAGGGGGCGAACCTATTTTCATCAACCTGACGAATTCCACACGGATAAACCCAATAACACTTTGCCCGACCTGGTGATCGAACACAGGACCTCACGATCAGCAGTCGCCAGTGCTATGTAATATGTTTCTAATTATTCTTCTGCTTGGCATTATTCATTCTGGCTTTAGCCAGCATCATATGTAGGTATAGGTATAGGTATAACGGGCTGGTGTCCGGAACTCCACGTCTGAGCGCGTATTTTGCGTCACGGGTGGTAAGTGTAGTCACTCGATCCACCCTAACTCCTCGAAAAAGGCCAGCACACCCTTGATGTTGCCGACGATCTCTCGGAGAGTATATGGCGACCTCAGGGCAGTTTAGTAGCACGTGGGCTGCCGTCTCGTCGTCCTCCATGCATGCTCTGCACAGTGGGCTGTCTGTAACTCCAATGACAGAGAGGTGTTTGTTAAACGAACCATGGCCAGTGATGGCTGCCGTGACTGTACGCAGTTGTTGCTTTGCTTTGTTGTTGCTAGCCAGCATCATTTAATATGAATCAACTGCCTCAGCAAAATACTTGAGGTAAAGCTAACTATAATGTTTGTTTAAACTAATCTTCTGTTTAACTTAATGTTTATTTTAGACCCAAAACCAAATTAGGTCAACCAATCTCATAACTTCCCAATGCTTGAATACAGGGTGTAAACGAAATCATGTAATTTCTTCAAACCTCGTGATCAGCGCTGCCAATTGCGGGGATTTACGGGGAATTGGGGGTTAGCGTGGCGCGAACGCGGGAATGACAGAAATCGGGGAATTTCGGGGAATTAAGACCAATTTCAATTTTTTCGGTTTTGTGTTTGTAAATGCATCCAAGATACAGGAAAAATCGAAAGAGTGAGGGGAACATCTAAAAAAAAAGGTCGTCCCACTATCGCTTGGGAACGAATCAAAACGAAGCGGGGAATTTCGGGGAATTGACAACACTGACGCGGGGAATAGAGAATTTTTTATTGGCAGCACTGCTCGTGATGTACTGCTGACATATAGTAACCCAGAATGGGATACTTTTCGATTCAATAAAAAAAATACAAGTTGTAAACATGTGTTCTTAACGTGAGGCATTTTAGCGCCCCGAGCGAATTGCGCGGCTATCGGTCGCCGCGCGGTCATTTAACTCGGGGCGCTAAAATGCCTCACGTTAAGAACACATGTTTACTTGTAATTTTTTTTATTGAATCCTGTATTATCCCTTTCGAATTTAATCTATGTCAGCAGTACATCACGAGGTTTGAAGGAATTACATGATTTCGTTTACATCTATACTTAATATTATAAAGCTGAAGAGTTTGTTTGTTTGTTTGAACGCGCTAATCTCAGGAACTACTGATTGGAATTGAAAAAATATTTTTGTGTTGGATAGTCCATTTATCGAGGAAGGTTATAGGCTATATAACATCACGCTACGCCCAATAGGAGCGGAGCATAAATGAAAAATGTTGCAAAAACGGGAAAAATGTCCACCCGTGCGAAGCCGGGACGAACCGCTATCCTGTATAAAGCTATCTTGGTCTATTATTATTCAGCTTACATTATAAACTGTATGAATACTTAATAAAACTTGCAACGTGATGAAGTATTGGAGTTGAATTATTCATAAATAAAGTTTCCTCCTATGTACTTCAAAGAAATCGAATTTATTTTTCTTGTTTAAATTATTTTGTAAGATTGGAGGGGCTCATGGCTAATAAACAACCACGCCGATCATGCGATTTGCGAAGTTAAGCTGCTCTTGCCGCGGTCAGTCCGTGGATGGGTGACCGTTCATTACACATTGAGACCCTTCCGCGCCTCGGAGAGCGCGTTAAACCGTTGGTGTCATAAGAATACCTATGACAGTCGTTACGGGTAGTCAGAAACCCGAAAGTCTAACAACCGGTCTAATCTTAGGATATTGGCATTGCCCAGTAACTGGGTTGTGGAGGTCTGATGTCAGTCACTCCGTGTAAAATACTGGTATTCAGCCGCATCTGGTTAGCCTGGAAGCTGACTCCAACATAGTTGGGAAAAGGCTAGGAGGAAGGAATTTATTTTGTAAGATTACATCAGGAAATGATTTTTTTCTTTGTTTTCTTTGATGTATTGTTTTTATGTTCTTGTGGAAGGTAAAGTTTAAGGCTTTATTCAACTTAAGGCCACACAGAAACTGCCACGCGAAGTATGGCGCGGTGTGGCAGTTTCTGTAAGGCGCCTTACATACGTTGTCATAGTAATTCGCACGCCAGGAGCACGCGATTAACATGTGACGTGAATATCACACCTAGCCACGCTCTCTGGTTGACCAGGCCTAAACTAAAACAAGCATCGAAAGTAAACCAGTTATTTGCACCTGGGACAGGTCTTTCACTTCGCGGTTTAAGTAAGAAAACATGCCAACGCGCCGCTTCACCCCCGGAGTGAAACTCAAAAGAAAACCGAACCGAATGTTAGCGATTGGCAATCAGAACCGAAATGTATAAGGATGCGAATGCTCAGCGGAATGTGTGCGTTCTCCCCTAACACTTAAGCTCAATTTCGACTGCACTGAGTAAATTTTTCTTGGTATTTCACGCATTCGTTCAGAAGTAAGGTTTCTACACGTAGTACTATTTTAATTCCTTTACTATATGTAATACTAGCCGTGCCCTCACGGCTCCGCCTGCGTAAGAAGTTTTATTCCAGTAATAAATATAGCCTATGCTACTCAGTGATAATGTAGCTTTCTAACGGCAAAAGAATTTTTGAAACCGATCCAGTAGTTTTTAAGTTTATTCGTTACATACAAAAATACAAATCTTTCCTCTTTATAATATTAGTATAGATATAGATTATCCTTTTGCCGAGCAAAGGTCTCCTCCATATCCTTCCAAACCTCCTTTTCTATTCTCCTCTCTGCCCTACCTGATTTAGAAGTATCAAAAGCGTCATGCCATTTATTATTATCCTATCAGCCCATTCACTGTATGTTATGGTGTGGCGGGGTTTTTTCCGCAACTCCACGAAAAAGCGTATATTTTGCATGCGGGTGAGAATAATTCAATTATTCAATCTACCCCAGCTCCTCGAAAAGTGTTTAGGGCGTTTTTAGTGACGTGCGGATTTCATCACGCACGCGGTTCCGACCCGCATGCGTGGTGTCCGCATTTCACCATTTCATGCACGTGTTTATTATGATGCGTGATACACGTAAGCATCATGTATGAAAAGGTGAAATACGTGCGCCACGCATGCGGGTCCAAGCTGCGTGCGTGACGAAATCCGTTCGACTCTAAAAACGCTCTAAGTACTTTTCGAGGAGTTGGGATGGGACTCTAAAAACACCCTTAATACGTATATTTCCGACGATGATATTTGTGAAGTGGAAGAGGATATACAACACGTTTTGATAGAATGTGCCAAAAACCAAGGTGAAAGAGAGGCACTGCTAGGAACACTGAATCTAAATCTATTTGATGTAGGCTTAGTTCAAACTGTACTATCATTACCAACTACAGATGCTGCAAAAATGTTATGTTATATAGCCACAGTGGCGCAATGATTCTCATTTTGTGGAAAATCATATTGATGGGCACAATGGGGTTGACATGTCCAATTAAGGATCTTCTTCTTCTTCCTGCCCTTATCCCACACTAGGTGGGGTCGGCACAACATGTATTTCATAAATCCATGTTGTTAGAGGTTTTGGCTTATTGTTTTATGACCGGCCGCCTGCCTGATATCAACCCTCTTTGGGAATACTCGTTGCGCCGTCGCGCGGGTGACCCAATGTGCTTGCTGATATTATGCACTGGGTCCCAAAATTATAATTATGCTTGTCAATCTTATTGCCGAAAACTAAGCAGACTATGTCCAATTAAGGATAAAATCCCCTAAATAATTAAAGAATTTAAAAAAAGCCGACGATCTCTCGGAGATTACTCAGCTTACCAATGTACTTAGCCTTATATGTGGCGACCTCAGGGCAGTTTAGTATCACCTGGGTCGCCGTTTCCCTATCCACTGCAATAATCAAACAATTTTTAACGACAAGAATGTCTTCTCTTCCACCAGGTTCACAAAGAATCTGTCACCAGAACAGATCTCCCTCTCAGCGTTGCGAGGGTCCGGTGAGCTACAAGACTTGACCTTGGATGAGGAGCTGCTGACTGATCTGCTAGAGCTGCCTGGCTGGGTCAGGCTCACATCTGCCAAGTGCAACCGGGCCTCCTTCAGGATACAATGGACCAAGCTCAAGACTGTTCCTATTGTACTGGTAAGCTTCATTTATTATTTACTAGCGACCCGCCCCTGCCTCGCACGGGTGCAATGTAGATACTAATGTGGGGCATATGAACCTTCCTCTTGAATCACTCTATCTATTGCTGAAAACTGCATTAAAATCCGTTGCGTAGTTTAAAAGATCTAAGCGTACAGACAGCGGGAGCGACTTTGTGTTTTATACTATGTAAATATTCACATGTTTGGTTGCGGTTCGTGGCATAGTCGCTGCCGCGCTGATCGATTCTGAGAAGTTAAGCTACGCTTGCTGCGGCCAATTCTTGGATAGGTGACAATTCTCACAAATGTTTTAGTTTCGGAGGTAGACAGCTTGCTCCATTTTAAATACATGACCAAAAGTCACCTTTGAAGAAGACTAGCAGTTTTGTTTTCATCATAATATCATCTATAAGATGTCCAATATTGGACGTAGAAGAACTCCTTTAAGCCTAGGCGCAGGCCGCGCAGACAGTTTTACAATCCATACAGTTGGGCAACGCCTACACTGGCGCTGGCATCGCTCGACTTCAAAGGCGTTTCCTAGCTGTAAAGATTGTAAAACTGAGACTGAACTGCGTTGCATGCCCCTCCGTATACGCCTAGACTTAAGATGTTTTTAACCACGGCACACGTACGATCTGCGAGGTTAAGCTGCCCTTGCCGCGGTCAGTCCGTGGATCGATCATGTGTGTGAAACATCTTATATGACAACATTTTAACTATAAAACTACATGGCCAGTCACATATCAAACACGCCTCTACTGAATGTTTTCGTTTATTTACCTATTAGAAGAATTAGCTAATCAATAATAGATACACCAGCTTTATCTAACACGGTAAACTTGTAAACATGTTATCTTAAGTCATTCCGGAGAGATTAACACCCATATTCTAAGACGTTCCTCCAAAACTTACTCGACTCATACTCTACTCAAAACGGCCTCGAAAACACCTTCAAAATTGTATTCTTAGTCGCAATTTCGAGTGAACTTTGAGGTTCCTCGAGAAGTCATTACGTCATAATTTGAATTATCCGCATCGCGCAAATAACGCCGCGATAAAAAATTGTAAGGATTATCGTAAGCATATTCAATAAAGTCTTCAAAATTAATTTTTATTACATACGAACTTTGACACTTTCTTCCTTAAGGTAGGTTCCGAGGTACCTTGAGTTTGACAGATGATTCCTTAAGTCGACCGAGTAAAAACCTCGGTTCGAGGACGTTTATGTCAAGTCAAGGTGGAGTCGAGTCGAGTAAGTTTTGGAGGAACGTCTTAGAATATGAGTGTAAGGGGCAGTATGGGCTTATACATGCCTCCCGCACCTATACCTTCCTGACATAAAGGTTTATCCTTTTAAAGTAACAGGAATAAGTGTGGGTTAGACGCTTTCAAGTGAAGGAACCATCATAAATTATGTTACTTAACGGCCTACAAACTTTTCATATCTCTGAAACGATTTATATTGTAAAAATGTTTCTTAGAAAGATAGAGAATTCTGAACTCTGCCACTTTCTATTAAAAATTAAAAGTTGACCATTTGAGGGTTTAACGGCTTTCTAGTTAAAAGACGGCAAAATAGGGTCCCGTTTGGCTCTCTGGATACGGAATCCTAAAAACGTGTCTATTTTCCCTTTACCTTTTGGTGATCGACGTAATTCTCAACGTAAACAGAGATTGCCATTAAATCCTTTAAAAATTAAACGTATATCCTGTATTCCTTTGTTAAATAAGGATTACCTCCCTTTCCTGCCGGCTTTTGGGATTGTAATCCGCTTTTAGGTACTTTTGTATCAAACGCAGAGCACACAGGACTTTTTAAATCGACAGGAGGGCAATTTCTACTCACAAAATTATTAACAAATCGGACTGTCAAAATGTTTATTATGAATCTTGCATACATACATAAACTCGAGCCTTTTTCCCATACTATAGAATGCCATATGCTACGATTCTTACATACTCCTTTCGCTTCATCCACATTCATACATCTTTTCTTGCACGCCGGTTGAGAGTACTACGCACCTGTCCTTTGTGAAGAATATCACCATAAACATCGATGTATGTCCTCTACCATCGTTTCCATTGACATTCGCCTTATAAATTCCTTTTGTTAATCGCCGTTCACTCATATGTGATTTGGTCGCGATTAATTCCATCCAGTGCAATCTGGGAAACAGTCAGCCCCGCTATCAATATTGTGCTGACTGACTAATGTTTTCACCACGGCATGACCTATTCTCGTATAACTCACACGACAGAAGAAGAGGAATAGTAGAATTGAAGTCCATATCTTCCGTGTTTTGCTAAGAACTGATCTTGAAATACATGGTGTCCTCTAGGTTGCTAGAAACACTTTGAAGGGTTCAGTGGCTTGGCGTGAATTTCTTCCACCCGGGGCCATCCCTAAATTTGCCGCCCCCGAACCCTATTTTCGCAACTCCTAAACAAAAAATGGTGGTGAAAATTCTGCGATACCTCGTTGCTACGTTGATTGCAAAAGAATTAAAAATAAAACACTTGAAATTTTGCGTAAATAAGTACCTATGTAGTCCCGATGACAATGCAGTTATCTGATCTGATGACTATGCTATATATGACCTGATGATGCTATATATGAGCTTGGAAGGGTGGTCAAATTCTTATCAAGAGCTATGGTTCTACGATAATTAAAAAAAATGGAAAAAAAAAATCTTCTAAATACTTATCTGGCTGATCCTATAAGGCGCGCTACACACCTTCTGTTTCAACTGTACAGTCGGACTGCAAATAAATCATACGACCTACTATTTGCTCTACACGCCTAACGTTTTATCTGTACAGTCCTATTGTAAAGTTAAACGCACAGCTAAAACTGAAGGTGTGCAACGAGCATAATGGTTGTTTTGTTCGAACTACTTAAATCCATTTGTTCTAAAACATTGTTCATTACAAGTACATCTGGAAATTTGTCCTACTCAAAAACGCCGTGTATAAAGAAACTTAATAATAAAACCATTGCGAATAGCAGTGTTAAAATAAAAGACTAATTGGAATCGGGGCTTATCATAGTCATTCCCGGAATATTCATATTTTTCATGACGCCATATTTGAATTATGCTATTTTCAGACACGTCTAACCTTACGTCCCACTCACGGACGAAAATTGTTTTGAACTTTTGATCGTATTTTTAAATATTTTAATTTATTTTTGTTGCTTTAAAACCAAAATTCATTATATCAGGCCGCAAACGTCCTCTGCTGAACATGGGCCTCTCATTGGCCAGTCAATGGGACAACGAACGGTCATACGGTATTGGAATAATCACCACGCTACGCTTGGATTGGTGATAGCAGACAGAAGGACGCTGCGGTCTATCAAACATTAAAACTCATTTAATTAAAATAGACTAGAATTACTTAGATGGCTCGCTTCTTCCGGTCTGCTCCGATTTTTGGTATCTCGGTTCACTCGTGCAAATCGATGGCGAAATTGATCGGACTGTCAAGCACAGAATTAACACAGGGTGGATGAAATGGCGGCAGGTCACGGGAACAACCTGCGACTCGCGTATTCCCCTTACACTTAAGGGGAAGATCTATAAAACCATGGTTAGACCTGCTGTCTTGTATAGATCGGAATGTTGGGCCACAAAAAGGATAAATATAATCACTTTTTAACAAAAATAAAACCGACTTCAAATAGTCTATCTCCGAAGTTTTTCATCAGATCTTCACTAAATTTAAATGGGACCACTTCGAAAGAATACTCTTTCAAACAAAAAAGAATCATTAAAATCGGTTCACAATTAGCAAAGATATCGCGGAACAAACATACAAAAAAATAAAAACAGTCGAATTGAGAACCTCCTCCTTTTTTAGAAGTCGGTTAAAAAGGCAATTGCGTGCAGCTGAGATGAGAATGCTAAGAGGGATGTGTGGTATTACGCGAATGGATAGAATTGGAAATGAGTATGTAAGAGGAAGTCTGAAAGTGGCTGAGAAGTTGTGTGGAAGCCGGTTGTCATGGTGCGGAGGAACGAGGAACATGTCGTGAAAAAAGTATTGAGTATGAACGTGGATGGTTATAAGAGTAGAGGAAGACCAAAGAAGCGATGGATGGATAGTGTGAAAGATGATATGGCTAGAAAGGGGGTGACTACGGAAATGACGGCTAATAGAGATGTATGGAAGAAGAAGACATACTACGCCGACCCCAAATAAGTTGGGACCAGGGCAGGAAGATGTTACAAAAGACAGCCCTCCAAAAATGTCCGCCCTTCACGGCTTCCTAGTGTTTATACTGTGAAGAAGGATATTATACCCCGTGTGGGGATGGGTTAGAATATAAACCTTCCTCACTGCACGCTGTGAATAGACGCGTGTTGTAGGATTCAATAAAACCCAGCGCGCTTGGTCGTAAGATCTATACGGTCCGCCTGGCTAGCTACTACCCTCACATTGAAGGCGCCAAGCAGTTTACTGTGTTCCGTCGTGTGTATGTGAGAGCCAGAGGCGTATAGGGGATATCTCTGTACCTTTGATTCGTGTGCTCCATCTTAGACCCTGGCTGCGCTTACCAGAAGGTGAAATTAGGGCAAAACTCGACCACTCCTCAGCAACCCAGATCTGTCTGTCAAGTGAATAAATTGAGTCTATACACAAAGAAAGGTCCTGGATCCTCTTGAAATAATCACTTGGTCGCCTTTTAAGAGACCTACTTGCTAAGAAGGATTGGCGCATCAGTCCCCTTATTCAGAACGGTTCAAGTTGGTTGTCGAACGATTCGGTTTGTCATCTCTTTATCTCTCGAAATAGACGAAACAAGATCTTCTCTTCCTCCTAGCTTTCTCCCAATTATGTTAGGGTGATCTTCCAGTCTAACCAGATGCGGCTGAATACCAGTATTTTAGACGGAGCGACTGCCATCAGACCTCCGCAACCCTGTAACTGGGCAATGCCGATATCCTAAGGTTAAACCGGTTGTCAGAATTTCGGGCTGCAGACTATCCATAACAACTGTCATAGGCATTCTTATGACACCCGGTACCGACGGTTTAACGTACTCTCCGAGGCACGGAGGGGTCTCGATGTGTAATGAACGGTCACCCATCCACGGACTGACCGCGGCAAGCATAGCTTAACTTCACAAATCGTATGATCGGCGAGGTTGTTAATTAGCTCCAATCTCCTCTTTCTAGACAGATACTTGCCGTGGACAAAAGAAGATAGCAATCCGAATCGGTCGATAGCTGCTTATCGAAAAATTTCTGCATCCGGGGGCTGTGCGAGGACCACTAGGTTTTAACTAAAATGGAAGGCACATTATCATAAGTATAATGTATGACTCGTCACAAGCTCCCAGACAACAATGTACCTATATTTAAATTAACTAGCGATTCGCCCGCGACTTCGTCCGCGTGAATTTTAAATCAAACTTCCACCCCCTATTTTACCCCTTTAGGGGAGAATTTCCAAAAATATTTTTTTGTGGATGTCTACGTCACCAAAGGAACATACTGTCCAAATGTCAAGTTTGTAGCCCCAGCGGTTTAGGCTCTGCGTTGATGAATCAGCCAGTCAGGACTTATACAGGAAGGAATTATACAATACTAGCGACCCGCCCCGGCTTCGCACGGGTGCAGTGTAGATACTAATGTGGGCCATATAAACCTTCCCCTTGAATCACTCTATCTATTGCCGAAAACTGCATTAAAGTCCGTTGCGTATAGTGCCTTTCAATAGAATCCGCTAATAATGTAAACAAACCAATTTAAACACGATTACTTCGTAATTACTTACATTTGAATATCAATCCTGATCATATTCACATTTCAAGGAACCATACATTGTTCTTGCAATCATTTCGACACCAAATAACTTCTTTATGATAGTTATTTTAATAAAAAATACTCGGACGACGAAAATTTCAATAATTTGTCAAATTGACATATACATTTTTTACTCATCAAAGTCTTGTTTGTCTTTGGAAAGTTAGTGTTGTTCATCGTTGTTACTCACTACTTGATTTTAAAAAGATTTTATCATATCAAAAATAACTTTAATAATGATGGCTAAACCCGCTGTAACAAAGCCTTTTATAATAACTGTGACCGGTGATACATCAAGTGTTGATGAATCTGACACAAGTGAATGAGTCACAAAAAGTCTAGAATAATATTAATAATATAAGAAATACCTTGATTTGAATTGCTTCATAATTATTTTGGATTAATTATAATACTTAGGATGAAGCAATGAACAGTGAGTGAACTCTATGTCAATGATCAATCACTCACTTTGACATCAGTATAGGTACAACACTATGATCATAAACAATCATAATTATATAACTGATAGACAACTGTCAAAATATTATCTTGTTTACATTATTGCGCGATTCTATTGAAAGACACTATAGTTTAAAAGATCTAAGCGTACAGACAACGGGAGCGAATTTGTTTTATACTATAGGAAGGAATTATACAATATGTAAAAAGATCTTGTATGTATAGATGATTTATTATATTATAATGAATTAATGAATGAGACTGTCATATCACTGATCGGTACCTAAACCATAATTAAATTAATTATGCAAACCGCACACGTTAACCAAATATTATGATTATGTATTTTTTATGTAGATAATATGGTAATGTTATTGCATCCTCAAATTAAACAACATTACTGTCTGATTTGGTTTTCAGTGACTAATCCAAACGCAGTGGTTTCAATGCGCGTTACAATATTGATCCATTATTGTTTACTAACAATCTGCGATCATTGGTTTTTCGTAATTGCAGACAGCAATATTGAGGGGCTCGTGATCATACGATAGCTGCACTTGCCGCGGCCAATTTGTAGATGGGTGACCGTTCGTTTTGCATCGAGACCAAACCATGCCTCGAGACCAAACCATGCCTCGGAGAGCACGTTAAACAGCCGGTCCTGGGTGTCATGAATACCTATGACAGTCGTTACGGGAAGTCAGAAACCCGAAAGTTGATATCCAATCTAACCTTAAGATATCGGCATTGCCCAGTAACTGGGTTGCGGAGGTCAGATGGCAGTCGCTTCGTGTAAAATACTGTTATTCAGCCGCATCAGGTTAGACTGCAAGCTGATCCCAACGTAGTCGGGAAAAGGCTAGGAGGAAGAGGAAGATTAGGATGACGCCTCGGCTGCTTTTCGCCAACATTAATTACTTTGTTTAACAACGGTTTACCTAAAATTTTAGTACACTCCTCGAGTAATCGGATGATTGACCACAGAATAAATGTTGGTAAACATCAGCTTTCAGCCTTAGAATCACAGGAAATACCACTGGTTGACATGATCAATTGTACTGATCGTAGTCAGGTCAATGGTCAAGTGTAGGCTACAATACTACAGTACTAACGAACGATTAAATTAAATGGCCTACAAATACCCGCTAGTTCGAGGTAATGGTAAAGGCGAGGTAGAACAGATACAGCAGTATCAAGTACCCATCGTCGCTGGGCAGTGAAAACCTCGTAAAGCAGAAATGGATTTTATATTTTTTGTTATTCATTTGTTAGGTAAAAAACCTTGTAATGCATATTTAAAACGAACGTGCTCAGCTCTAAGATGAAATAGATAATGAAACAAAAGAACCGTACATCTACACTTCATTGTTTGTTTTTTAACAGGCAGTTATAATCTCCTCTTGTAAAATTACGCTCATTGCTATTACGAGGTTTTCACTACGCAGCGACGCTATGTAAAATTAAAATAAAAAGTTTTCTCTTAGATACTTTGTAGCTATAGCTTCTTAGCATTTTTGCTACCGTTTCATAAGTCCAAATACTTCCTTAGGTCTTCCATTTGACCAATTAGTCTAGACTTCGTTAAATCTTCCGACAATATAATCTCTAATTTACTAGCACTACGTGTCAATGCCAATGAGTTTTATTATTAAAACAAGGCTGCCTAAACTACCCAAGTCCGCTAAAGAACGCTATGTTGCATGATAATGTTGTTGAACGTAGATATTTGCACATATTGCATTTAATAAATGGTTCTGTACAGTAATATACTGATGAGATCAACGTCTTGGCTCATAAGACGCGATGTATGAGGCTTGGCCAGACGGAGCTTGGCTGGGCTATTCACGTCGCATGTTGATCGCGTGTTTTATATTTTAATTACTATGACAATGTATGGGAGACGTCACACAGAGACTGCCACGCGAAACTTGGCGACGTGAATATCAGACCCAGCCACGCTCTCTGTTTGACTAGGCCTTTAGGCTGGTGTACCCACATTAATTCTCTGATTAAACAACCGTTTATTCGAAAAACGTACCGGTAAAATGGGGCTATTTGAGAACCACGAGGTTAATTGGAATTCAGTTATGGAACGTACTTTTTATACGTATTTACGATTTAAATGAAATTGTGTATTTATTATTATAAAAATAAATATTAAAATTGAAATGATTCATAGTTAGTTAAAACATATATTATATCGAAAAATCTGTACCTTGTTCATTCCAATTAACCCCATGACTCTCAAATAGCCCCATTTTACGGTACCTAGAGTTTTCTGTAGACGATTTTAGAGCAACAGAACCTAAACATCATATTGTGACTTTCAATGCGCCTGCGCAGCATAGGAATTCTGTTAACATTTCACCAGAGTCATTCAGGAAATGGTCTTTGAAGAAAACCTTTACTCACACGTGGGCATTTACACGTGGGATATTCGCTCAGCTGGTTGCCAACTTGTTTACATCGAAATTATACGAGGAATCAGCTGGAGGAAAACGAGCACTGTTTTCCTCAAATAACAACGTCACTATAATATCACGCCTGTATTTCCCGAAGGGTTGGGTAGAGGTGTATAGTAACACCCTCATTTCGCCGTTTTATTTAAGTCCCATGTAATAGGGGGCGAGCCTATTGCCATCGACCGGACACAAATCCAAACTCCGGGCTGGTACTGAGGAATTACACGGAAGAACCTAATAACAATGCCCGACCCGGGGATTGAACCTAGGAGCTCACGATCAGCAGTCGCACTTTGGCAAGTGTTTCGTTGGCCTAGTGGTGGGCGGTGGCCCACTAGACCAACGGGCCTGTTTTCCTCAAATAACAACGTCACTAACTCAGTTACTAAGTGATCTTTAAATCAGGCACGTGTTTACCGCATGTAGCTTTAAGAGGTTTTCATCTTCCTAATAATTGGGTCACCATCGAGGCGTTATAATCTTATAATCTGACGAACGCCGCGTCATGAAACGAATAGCGCAGGCGCAAACCACAATATACATAGCGGCTCTACATAGATTTTATAACTACCCTCACGTTGGAGCTGCTTAGGTACACACAACGTCATATCAAGCTATTCATGTCCAGTTTATGCTGATCTCATTGTATGGAAATTCCGTGCAAATAGAGGTCAGCTTATTCTGGAAACTTTAAACTTGATTTGTCGTTGCATGTACTTCTTTTTGCGATTATCAAGGCCTGCATTTCCTTTTGCCTTGTTGGTCTAATGGTCGCAAGCGCGACTGCTGAGCATGGGGTCCTGGGTTTGATCCTCAGGTCAGGCAAAGTGTTATTGGGTTTTTCCATTAGGAATTTCTTAGTAGCAGCCTGGAGTCTGGATTTGTGCCCGGTTAATGGCAATAGGCTCGCCCCATATTACACGGGACTTACACATAACTGGCGAAACGAGGGTGTTTTAAAACACCTTTGCCGGACCCTTCGGGGAATGTAAGGCGTGATGTTATGTATGTGTTATGCATTTCGAAAAAGTCTATAGGTACTCACTTTTCTCAAACCATAGTCATTGTCCACTACCAAATAATTAACTTCCTTATCACATATTCATTAAAAGCCTCTTTGGCGGCCCTAGAAGTCTTACTTCGCGTTTCACGGACTCCTACCACTTCTATCTTCTTTCTTCTGTTCTTTCTTCCCAAAAAGTATCATGTTTCTCCTACCCATCTTCTTCTTTTTCTTCCTGCCTTTATCCCACACTAGGAGGGGGCGGCACAACATGTATTTCATAAATCCATGTTGTTAGACGTCTTGGCTTATTGTTTTATGACCGGCCGCCTGCCTGACTTCAACCCTCCTTGGGAATATTCGTTGCGCCGTCGCGCGAGTGACCTAATGTGCTTGCTGGTATTGTGCACTGGGTCCCAAAATGATAAGCTTGTCAATCTTATTGCCGACAACTAAGCAGACTATGTTCTTCTTGGTGGAGTATACTTGAAGTTCCTCGACCCACTACTTATGTTTCTGCTATCCATCCAAAAAAGAAAAACGACAAGGTGTTTCACAGTCACTGAACCCAAATTCACAATGAATAATGCAATGAAGCCGTGCCGCTTGGCTGAACCTTGCAACCTTGATCTTACGACCAATGATTACGTTTTTGCTAATATCCTGCCGCTAGCACCTTGTCTTAGGCTGTTTCTCCACTGCTTACGATACGACACGACACGACAAATGTCGTGACAACTTCGACCACCATATATTTCTATATAAAAAAATGACGCCGTCGCGGAGCACCTGGCAGATGTAAAACATCGTAACTCATTTTGTAAAAAAAAGTGGCCGAATCTAACCGAAGAGAGTCGACGAGTTACGAAGGTCTGCCGTCGTGTCTGTCATCGCGAGCGTCGCTACGCAACAGCCTCTCTCACACCCGTACCGCCCCATTAGATGTTTCACATCAATAAACCGTTTACTCATGAAACGACACGACATCAAATAGTGTCGTAGTAAACGTTTTATTGAAATCGTGTGACTCGTGTTGTATAAGCGAATTATACTTCCATGAAAGGCTGTGAACTGCCTCGTTGGTCTAGTGGTGGCTGGTGGCAAGCGAGACTGCTGATCATGCGGTTCTGCTTCGATCCCTAAGTCGGGCAAAGTTTTATTCCTCAGTAGCAGCCCGTAGTATGGATTTGTGCTCGGTTGATGGCGACAGGCTCGCCCCCTATTACATGGGACTTCAACATAACGGCGAAATGAGGGTTTACTATACACTTCTGCGCAACCCTTCGGGGAATACAGGCGTGATGTGATGTTATGAAAGGCTATTTAGCTGAGATTTTTGCTAAGGTATTCTCCGCAGAAATATTCAAGACAATTTTTGCTTTTATTACATACCTTTTTTTGTGTAGGTCGGTAGCTATATTTTTACTCATCTTTGCACTTCGTATTGCGTCATTCCTGAAATGTGTTTGCGTATGTTTCAGCTGTATATCGACTTTAAGCGTGTTTGTAGCGTTTGCGTTATGGAAACTTTTTCGTGAAGTAGAAATACGCTGATGTTGTCAAACGTGTCTAAATTTTGCTTAGCTTAGCTGGTTTGCGGTGTAAACAACTTCAAATTATACGATCACTGAATTTACCTTGCAGCGTACACAGCCAGCCAATGAACGCCAACGAGGAGCTCGATACCGCTAAAATCCAAATGAAACAGGATTCGATCTATACAAAGTTTGGTCTAATTCAACAAATGATGAACATTCTCTGGCCTTCTTTGGCTATAGTCCGCGCGGAACTAGTTGGCCGCGTCCTAGGTATGTGAGCGGCAGGAGGGGGGTGCGAAACAATAGACGCGCTCTGTTAGTTTGCTTTTTTTTTAAATGTGTTCGTCTTTGTCAGAGGAGACAGAGACAAAGTCTACAATGGAGTGAGCTTACCCAGAAGAAGCCTGCTAACTCTAACTTTGAAAAGATTCAGGTTGAATGCGTTCGGGAACACAGACGCAGGTAGTGAGTTCCACTCTTTTGCAGTGCGCATTATGAAGGATGTTTGGAAGCGCTTAGTGCGAATTGGTGGAATGGAAACTAAGTATGGATGGTAACTTGCAGTGCTTTGTCTTGTCTACCGTGCACAGCCCCCACCTGCCGCTCACATACCTAAAGCGTGGCCAACTAGTTCCGCGCGGACTATAGTTGTGTATGCTGCACAAGGGTCAGCTTCCGACAAACGGAAAAATCCTCGCGCCCTTTTTTAATGCCACTGAATATAGAACTGTATTAGTATCGCCTTTAAATATAAAATTCAACGCTCGAGTACGCTCGGGCATGCGCAAGGAAACTCGTAATGTCTACATTGAATTTTATACTTAAAGTCAATATTGATACAGTTACTTATTCAGTGAACCTTAAAAAGTGCTCGAGCATCCGCGAGGATTTATCCGTTTGGTGGAAAAATTTGATCCTTTCAAAAATTAGAACACGTCAACACGGTAGGAATGAAACTATTTGACTAGGCGCAGAAACGGATACGTTCGCAAGCGACTGTATGGAGCCGATCGTATGCGTCGGCATACTGCCAGACGCGATCGGCTGTCGCCGCATCCGTTCGTATTCTTTCCGATCCGCTGCGATGTGAGACGTTTAGTGGAAATCATCCTTAAGAATGCAACTTCATTGTTTATATGTATCGACGAATATTGAGGAAAATAGTTTTTTATTAATTAATAAGAAACTATTTTCCTCAAACAATTAATTTAAATTATGCCTTATTGTTAAGCAGATATTTATAAATCGTGGACTGGGTAAAACCAGTTTGCGAATTGTAAGAATACCTACTGTGTTTGTATGATGAGAATTTTTATAAGCATTAACTGCCTCGTTCTAGTGGTGGCAAGCGCGACTGCTGATCGTGAGGTCCCGAGTTCGATCCCCAGGTCGGGTAGTGTTATTGGGTTCTTCCGTGTGGAATTCCTCAGTAGCAGCCCGAAGTTTGGATTTGTGCCCCGTTGATGGCAATACGCTCGCCCCCTAATACATGGGACTTTAACATAATGGCAAATTGAGGGTGTTACTATACACCTATCCCCAATCCTTCGGGGAACACAGACGTGATATTATATTTAAGCATGTTTTTGTATAAAGCTGTGTATAACCTTAGATAAAAAGACCCATTTTAGCAAGGAAATGTATAGAAATAACCAACATGTTTGCTTTTAACAGGGATTCAACACAGTATTATGCTCTTATGTATCTTAATGGTAAATCAAGATTGAGCTGAAACTATACTCGAATAAATGGTTCAAAAGATATTTGTTCCTTGGTGGGCCATTTTTGTCTGTTATCTATATGAGACGTGGTATGGAGTATAGTCTAAAAGAAAACATTAACACCGGTATGTACAAACATTACTAGAAGGCCTCACAGTGTGCTCGAACGCACTGCGTTGAACACGGGTCTGGGATCGGTCGCCTTTATGTTGCGAGATTAAGCATAACCAATCACAGAGCCGTCTTCAACGCAGGACGTTCAAGGACACTGAGGCCTTCTAGTAATGTTTGTGTGTGTGGGTGTAAATCTATCAGCTTGATCTCCTAATATAACTATCATGGAAGATGACATGCATGGAGGGGCTTGTAGCTTATTACCAACCGCGCGGATCATACGATTTGCAAGGTTAAGCAATGCTTGCCGCGGTCAGCCCGTGGTTGGGTGACCATTCGTTACACATCGAGACCCCTCCGTGCCTTTGATATCATGTTAAAACGTCGGTCCCGGGTGTCATACGAATACCTATGACAGTCGTTACGGGAAGTCATAAGCCCGAAAGTCTGACAACTAGTCTAACTTTAGGATATCGGCATTGCCCAGTAGCTGGGTTGCGGAGGTCTGATGGCAGTCGCTCCGTGTAAAATACTGGTATTCACCCGCATCTGGTTAGACTGGAAGCTGACCCACAATATAGTTGGGAAAAGGCTAAGCAGAATGGACGTAGGAGATGACGTTGTATTTAAAGCTGTTTTGAGACATGATAATTCACTTTTTATGGACTTAACGTCAATCACTGTACTTATATTGTTTTTCTGTAAAAGTTGCGAAAGTCAGACCGCAGCAAAAAATGCCTTGCCGTTTCACGGATGATCATCAAAAGAATTAAAAACCAACAGCCTAATTGCGGAACATTAGCGATCGCAATGTCTTTGATTTTGAAAGTTTTACAATGTCTATTGCACCGTACGTCTCAACAATCCGTCGTCTTGACAACAAGGCACCACGTAATGGATATTGTCGCATTGACAAAAGGAAAGCTATTGTGATTGCAAGTGTCTTACGCAATTAGTGTGCTTTTCTTATAGGGTTGACGCACATCTGTCAGCACGGTGTAACACTTTAGAGTGGGTTTAGGAGTCAACCCTCGACCAGCATGTGCACATAAAATTTAGCAGGCGTGTACTTACGGGTTGTCACCACTGCGACTGCCCCGAGGACACGGCGCTGCACACTCTGCAGGCGTGTCCAGCATGGGGGTCGCGGCGCCGCGAGCTAGGCGCGGCGATCGGCGGTGACCTCTCGCTTCCGGCCGTGGTTCTGTCCATGGTCGGGAGCGAGACTGCGTGGGAAGCCATCGCCGCCTTTTGCGAGGGGGTGATGGCGACCAAGGAGGTAGCGGAGAGGGAGAGGGAGGCCGCTTCTTCTCTCCCTTCTCGCGCTAGACGCACCGGGCGCCGGAGGGCGCGTGATGATCTCCGGCTACCCTAGTGAGTGGCCTGCGGGCGGCGGGTTGGGGAACCCGTCGCCCGACCAGTAACGGGCCCAGGGAGGATGGCGCGTCGTGTCCTGCGCGCGCCTCTCGGAAGGATGTGGAGCAGGGGAGCAACTGCCCTACCACAGGAGAGGTCCACCAGAAGAAGCTGGTGGACCGAGACCTGCCGGGGTCGCAATAGCGAATCCCGTGACTCCGGCCTTAGGTCAGGTCAGAAGGAGGGACACCGTGGTGCACACCCCCCCGTCTTCCCCAGACGGGGGATAGTCCATGAGGATTTCCCCACGCTAAAAAAAAAAAAAAAAGGCGTGTACTTACGGGAGGATAAAGAATAACACTTGTAACCGTACACTATATATATATTTGATTAAGAATTACAAAGAGAACAACAGGGCGTGGTTCGTACAATGCGAGAAGTCCAGGATCTTCTTAAACAGGTGTGGCACTTAACTGTGCAACTGCAGCGGCGCGAGAGGGCCGATTTGAGACTCGTGTCTTCTGCGCGCCCCGCAAGGGTCGCGAGGAAACGGGGTCGGGGCTTGTGGGCCCCTTCCCGTGGTATCAGTCGCGGCCCGTTAATACGGGTCGGTCATTGGGGCTGGATTGTTAGACCATTTGTGAGGGCCGATCTGCAGTGTGCCCGACCTTTTATAGGCCCGGGCCCCCGCCAGTTACCCACCACCCGTCACAACGGAATCGCGTTTTTTCATGCTCTATCCTTTTCTCTCGCTCAGGAACGTCATTTAATAGAGCAAGAAAGACAGCGTGTGTGCTTTCGCGTGCAGTCTCGTGCGGTCTCACGCTGTCTGTCTCGCTCTAATAAATGACGTTCCTGGGCGACAGATAACGATAGAGCATGAAAAGACGCAGCGGTAGCCTAGTGTGACCGTCGGACTGCCAAGCCATAGGTCTCGAGTTCGAACTCAAGGCACGCACTTCTGACTTTTCGGATTCATGTGCGTATTGTATAATTATCACTTGCTTAATAAAAACGGTGAAGGAAAACATCGTGAGGAAACCGGTATGCCTGAGAGATATTACTCGACGGCATGTAAAGCCAAGTCAGAGGCCCATGGGCGGCATAATCTCTGACACCAGGTTAGTCACTAACCACATGAAAAGACGCGATTCCGTGCTGAAAGATGTGGGTCAACCCTTAAGCAATGCAACTAAAGTCTAAGTTGATGTTATTCTGTCTTAAAATAATATTAACGTTAGTACATAGCTCCTTCCGAAAGATATTTACTTATATCACGATTGACTATTACCATCTGTTTTTACAGTCTATATTTAGAAACTTACGTCATCACTAAAGACGTGCATCGTGCTCGTCGATTCGATGTATCTCGGGATTTCCCCAACTTAAACCATTAAATTTTTTCATCTGAACTAAATTTATGTTTATACTTGGAGATTCACCACTTACTAGTGAACGAATGAAAGAGTGGTTCTTACGCCAATGTCTATCTTTCTCCTAATTATGTTGGAGTCAGCTTCCAGTTTAATCAGATGCGGCTGAATACTAGTGTTCTACACGGAGCGACTGCCATCAGACCTCCGCAACCTAGTAACTGGAAAATACCGATATCCTAAGGTTAGACCGGTTGTTAGACTTTCGGGCTTCTGACTACCCGTAACGACTATCATAGGTATTCTTATGACACCCGGGACCGACGGTTTAACGTGCTCTCCGAGGCACGGAGGGGTCTCGATGAGTAACGAACAGTCACCCATCCACAGACTGACCGCGACAAGTGCAGCTTAACCTCGCAAATCGTATGATCGGCGCTGTTGTTAATTAGCCACGTGCCTCCGGTTCTTAACCTGATGTGTGGTCCTATATTAAGAATACTAGCTGTGTCCTCACGGCTCCGCCCGTAGCCTATGTTACTCAGTGATAATGTAGCCTTCTAACGGCAAAAGAATTTTTGAAATTGGTCCAGTAGTTTTTAAGTTTATTCGTTACATACAAAAATCCAAAAATACAAATCTTTCCTCTTTATAATATTAGTATAGATAACATCCTTCATTTTTTGTAGATATAGTCAATTGTCTATTGTCTATGAAATAATATCGTGTGGGAATAAATTTCAACACTAAGTTGCGTAATTGCCCAGCCATTTTTTTTTGTTGTATAAAAGGTAAACAAAAGCATTTGATCGTAAAATCGATTTTGATTTAAAAATCTATGAAAAACACGTTTTTAGCAAACTTATTCTTCAAGAAGTGCTTCGTTGGTCTAGTGGTGGCAAGCGCACCTGCTGATTGTGAGGTCCTGGGTTCGATCGCCAGGTCGGGCAAAGTCTTATTGAATTTGTGTCCGATTGACGGCAATAGGCTCGCCCCTATTACATGGTACTTAAACATAACGGCGAAATAAGGGTGTTACCGTACACCTCTGCCCAATCCTTCGGAGAATACAGGCGCGATGTTATGTTGTGTTTATTCTTCACGATTTTTTTATTTTTTTGTGTATTTGATAATGGATTTCTAAAGCAAGATGATTGTTTCACGATAAAAGGTTTGTTTTGATATCTTTTATACAGCAGCTTACGACCCGCCCCGGCTTCGCACGGGTGCAATGTAGATACTAATGTGGGGGCATATAAACCTTTCTCTTGAATCACTCTATCTATTAAAAAAACCGCATCAAAATCCATTGCGTAGTTTTAAAGATCTAAGCATACATAGGGACAGACAGACAGCGGGAACGACTTTGTTTTATACTATGTAAAGATTTAATAGCCGGACTAACAGCAATACATGTTTGATGATGACTGTAACCTTAGATTTAACTTAAGACAGTCAGAGAGTCCGTTGACCTTTCTGATACACAGTACTTTAAATCATATTTCGTTGTCTACAGAACCTGGACGAAGTGCACATAGCACTAGAAGTATGTCAGGAGCCAAGAGTGATGAACCCCAGTGCAGCTGGAGCCATCCCAGTGCCGGGGAAGTACAGCTATATACACAAGGTAACCATAATTATCATCACCAACTAAAGCATGAATCACCACTGCTGAGTCGAGCCCTCTCTTTACTTTTGCCAGTATAGCAGTGATAGGTTAGTGGGGTGACCGTCGGATCGCCAAGTCATAGGTCTCGAGTTAGAACCCAAGGCACGCACCTCTGACTTTTCGGATTCATGTGCGTATTGTATAATTATCACTTGCTTAAAAACGCCGGAGGAAATCATCGTGAGGAAACCGACTATTTCTTGTTAAGCCAAGTCAGAGGGCCATGGGCGGCATAAAATCTGACACCAGGTTAGTCACTAACCACACGAAAAGAAGAAGGCTTTTAAAGCGGCTTTACACAAAAGTAGATAAAAAATCGAATCAATCGACAGCTGAATAAGAATAAGAATTATTTATTGCGTAACTGTGTACAATTAGATCTTATAATATAGCACATTTTAGGGTCAACAGTCTACCCATGTCGGATATGCAATACTTAACAAAGAAAAGCAAATTGATTATTTATTTCCAAGTGTTAATTTCATACCTACTACATCATTTTTGCTGAGTTATCGTAAGGTTCTGAATCGTAGGGCAGGTAGTGATGAACAGCTTTGTGCGAGAAGGCTGGCTCTACGGTCAACAAGAGACTTTCTAGCGTGGTAACAACTGGCTTCTTCTTACTCGAAGGAACTTTAGTCCAGCGTTGACTTTGTGGCGGCATCTATCACGCCGCATGCAAACTATCCTGCATCGCGGTATCAAGATTTGACACGCAGTTAATATATATAATACTTCCCAACAACTGTTGGGCAGTGGCCCGCCGGGCATAGACCCGCCTGGTAGGAGGATCCTCCCTTTTCGTAGGCGGAACACCACATCTCGTTCCCCTACAACTTTGTTGGCATTTAATGATGTATAATTTATTGTTAACTGGGTAGCCTCGATGGTCTAGTGTTGGCAAGCGCGTCTGCTGATTGGAAGGTCCTGGGTTCAATCCCCAGGTCGGGCAGTGTTATTTGGTTTATCCTTGTGGAATTCCTCAGTTCAAACCCGGAGTTTCGATTTGTGCCCGGTCGATGGCAATAGGCTCGCCTCCTATTAATAATAATAATTTCAATGTATTTCAAAAAAGTGTGATACAGTCTTGTTACAAAAATATATTTTGACAAATTAGGGATAATAGTAAAACTAGAGGGATAATAATTATAAAGCCGTTCTGGCGCTAGCTAGGTTACATAATTACCTTTTTTTTTTTCTTTTTTTTTTTTTTTTTCGTGGGGAATTCCTCATGGACTATCCCCCGTCTGGAGAAGACGGGGGGTGTGCCAGAATCTTACTGGCTAAAACCACCACGGTGTCCCTCCTTCTGACCTAAGGCCGGAGTCACGGAATTCGCTATTGCATGCGCCGCGACCCCGGCAGGTCTCGGTCCACCAGCTTCTCCTGGTGGACCTCTCCTGTGGTGGGGCAGTTGCTCCCCTGCTCCACATCCTTAAGAGAGGCGCGCGCAGGACACGACGCGCCATCCTCCCTGGGCCCGTTACTGGTCGGGCGACGGGTTCCCCAACCCGCCGTCCGAAGGCCACTCACTAGGGTGGCCGGAGATCGTCACGCGCCCCCCGGCGCCCGGTGCGTCTAGCGCGAGAAGGGAGAGAAGAAGCGGTCTCCCTTTCCCTCTCCGCTACCTCCTTGGTCGCCATCACCCCTTCGCAAAAGGAGGCGATGGCTTCCCACGCAGTCTCGCTCCCGACCATGGACAGAACCACGGCCGGAAGCGAGAGGTCACCGCCGATCGCCACGACTAGCTCGCGGCGCTGCGACCCCCATGCTGTACACGCCTGCAAAGTGTGCAGCGCCGTGTCCTCGGGGCAGTCGCAGTGGTGACAACCGGACGTCTGCTCCCGGCCTATGCAACACAGGTACTTCCCGAAACAGCCGTGTCCCGAGACTACCTGCGTCAGCCGGAAGCTGAGGGCGCCGTGACGCCTCTCCAGCCACTCCTCCATCACGGGTCTTACCGCCGCTATCGCGGCATGCCCCGCGCTGGGTTGCGCAAGTCGTTCCCTCCACTCGGCCACCAAGATCTGGCGGAGCTCGCTCCGCTCAGGCGCCTCCTCGCGCTGACTATATCTCAGCGCGAGGGCTCTCGCCTCCAGATCCCAGGGCACGGATCCGGCCAAAAGACTCGCCGCCTCGAAGGAGATCGTACGGTACCCCCTTATCACCCTGACGGCCATCGCCCGCTGCGGTCTCCGCAGGATAGCGACGTTGCAGGCCGTCAGGGTAGGTTACATAATTACCTATGTTAAGGTCCGCCAGCCCTTAATTCCCACAAAAGAAGTATATAAAATAATGAAGACTGCTAAGAGGCAATTTAAGCTTTTTTATACTCGTATGTAATATTAAATTTTATGGGATAATTACATGGGACTTAAACATAGCGCCGAAATGAGGGTGTTACTATATACTTCTGCCCAACCCTTCGGGGAATACAGGCGAGTTGTTATGTGTCGGAATCGAAGGGCAGGCCAGTGACGAGCAGCTGAGTGCGAGAGGGATGGCTCTACTGTCACCGAGAGGCTTCCTAGCGTGGTAATTACTGACTTCTTCTTACTCGAACGATCTTAAACCCATCGGTGGCTTTGGTGGCTGTTAATGATGTATAATTTATTGGTAGCATGTTAGATAAGAAGATGCCTGAACAACAGTGACGTAGCTTTCCCTAGAGGAGCCCTGTATCAAAATTTATCGGGGTGCCCTTCTACCTGACTGCGGCGAAGCCTAAATGGAGAAAATAAAACCAAAAACCATGGTCATTGGTTGTATGGAGTGTCTGGGGTGTGCTGAGTTTAGCGTTTAAGAGTTTAGAGTTTGGCGTACGGCCTAGAACCTTGAGTGAGATTATGGATTATATTTTACGAATTTTTGCTTACACACGTTAAGGCCCTTGTAGCCGGGGCCCCGTATCATTGGTACGGCTAATACAGTGATAGCTACGCCCTTGCTGAACAATAAATTTATTATTTATATTTATTTTTCCAGGTGATAGATGGAATCTCAGTGGCTGTGAACCATGTGCAAATAGACTTTAATTGTGAAGCATTCACCAGCAGTGTTCAGGTAATAATTTCACATATGAGTTTTATAATATTTGTCTTATTTTTGTGTTATTGATAAGTTAAGAAAAAGTCTCTACGCTACTACCACAGACTATCTTTATATAGTTCACTCCATACGGTCTGCCAATGCATTGATATTATTAACAAATGTGGGTCTTGCAGGAGGGAGGATGGGTGAGGATGGAACACTCAAACACCCTTATTGGAATATTCAGTTACAATCATAATACATACGCTGAAATTTTACTTTTATGTGCTTAAATATAGGTGGTTTATTTAAGAAAATAGTGTCACTTTTCCATTGTTAACTGCATTTAAAATTTAGCCTTATGTCCGTTGACATAAGGCTAAATTTTCTTTATCGCAATTAAAAGACTGGTTAGCAAAAAGCAAGTTAGCAAGATGCGTCGCCGATCTAATTCGTCGATCGTAATTTACTCGAGGAATTTTAGTAACGCATCTTCGGTCAAATGTGTACGGTATGAGATGTTTATGTGGAATTATGTGTACCGGCGGAAAATCGGCGACGTATTTTCCGTCAGATATGGCTTGGCCCTAAATATGGTTGAAATCAATTCAGTACCAAATCATTCAGTAATCAATTCTTAACAAACTACTTTCAGAGTTTGCGCTTTTTTAATATTTTTTATTCTTTACTTGATCGCGTTTGGCCCTATTCTCACCTGATGTACGCGCCAATAATGTTACAAGTTGTATTCGGTTACTTCAAAGCAGCTGGCAAAACATCACAGGGTTACTAGGTATCATTAATAGAACATATTCAAATAAAGATAAAAACTAAACGTTAGTTAATTGGATAACAAGACACCTAACTAACACAGTAGCGAAAAGCGCGTAGATATCTTGTTATCTTATTAACTGTGTGAAGTCTCGCCAGTTAATTAGAAGTAACCCTGTATTAGCCATTCGCGAATGACAGATGACATCTCTCTCGTCCCATTATCGGCTTATATTAATAACTTATACGGAGACTCCACTTAATTCTGACTAAGACAGACCGGCCCTTGTTTCTTGAAGATAATTCTTGTCCATTGTATGTTATCTGGAAGTGGTCGCCGTTAGCGATAACACCGACCGTAATATATTTAGGCCATCCAGTGTAATACAAAGTGTATTTAAACTATAAAGATATCAAACTTTGAACTACCTCATTGGTCTAGTGGTGGCAAGCGGGACTGCTGATCGTGAGGTCCTGGGTTCGATCCCCAGGTCGGGCAGTGTTATTGGGTTTTTCCGGGTGGAATTCCTTAGTAGCAGCCCGGAGTTTGGATTTGTGCCTGGTTGATGGCAAAAGGCTCGCCCACTATTACATAGGACTCAAACATAACGGCGAAATGAGGGTGTTACTATACACCACTGTCCAACCCTTCGGGGAATACTGGTGTGATGTTTTGTTACGTTATGTTTATGATTTTTCCATAACTTCTAGATCTCAAGAGTGACAGTGGAGTCCCGAACGCCAGAGGGTCGCAAGGGTGACCTAAGACTGACTAGAATCAAATCGCCTGACACGGGACAACTGCTTATATTTAAGGTAAATTGTTGCATCATTTATTTGACGTGCAGTCTTGGCTTGAATTTCATATGATACTCTATCATTTTCGATGCTTTACAAGTGTACTTGGGAGCCTACACGAGTGACGACACTAGTGCAGTAGGGGAATAAATAGGTTCGTCAGTTTTCAAATTCTTTCCTTTCCCACATTGCGGGCACATGTTTCATTTTTTAACTGTTCAACGGAACAGACCAATGCATGGGAAATTATGTTTAATTATTTGGTAGCAAAGATCAAAATTGCCTTTTGCCTCCGTATGATGTAGTAGTGCCATATAATGTCTTTGATTTGATTTAAGGAGTTTTGTTGTAAAAACCATTACATCAATCAATTCGATGATTAAATAAATTGACATTACCAGTGGTTGTCATCATGTCACCATTATAATTTTTAATATCCTATCAAAAAATACTTGTATTTTCATTTCTATAATGTTGGCAATACGTAGTCGGGAAAATAGGTTGTTTCTTGCACTGTGCAAGCAAGAATAGACCTTAAGGTGTATAAAATTTTTGTTCCCCTACTCTACATCTGACGCATTCTGGGTAGTCACCTCGCTACCCACCTCGCTGACTGCCCAATCTTTTCACCACAGTGTAAACTATTCTAGTATAGCTCATTCTGACACGCAATTAATTATTCTTAGGGTCCAACAAGTGCTCTGCCGGGGTTGCGGTGCATGCTTTTGCGAATCCTACGACCCCGGCAGAACGGACAGGAGGAGGAACACCGTTGGTTTTAGCCGGTAAGAGTCCGGCAGACCCCCTCGCCTTCCCCGGGCGAGGGACATCCATGAGGATTTTCCAACGATAAAAAATGGGTCCAACAAGTGCTTTTTAATTTCAAAATCGCGGTAGCCTATTCTGGTAACCTATTCCGAATTCTGATCATGACATACATGACACACAATATTAAACCTTATTCCGGTTCTACAGGAGTTAGAATGGCAAAGCGCCCGCATAGAAGCTAAAGCACACGGCGCGGCCAACGCCAACCTTCCACCATTACGACTACTACTGGGCAATACACATTGTCGAATCGTCATCAAGAAGAGATTGTCAGGTACGTTCAACATTCTACCTTATATCTGTAGTAATAAGACTTGTAAGTGTTAAAATAGCGGATGCCGCAAAGTTTGCATCTTTATGATAACTGGTAAGTGACAGGCAATTTCAAATTATGTTTAAGGGATTGGTCGTTCAATATTCAACCTTATGGTTGACAGAATGAGAGTAATAGGTTGTTGCGATTTTCCAGCATCTATGTCCACATGTGAACAATAAACTATTGAGATCGGTTACTGTTCTGCCTAGTCTTTTTCCCAACTATGTTGGTGTCAGCTTCCAGTCTAACCACATGCGGTTGAATACCAGTATTTTACACGGAACGACTGCCATCAGACCTCCCGCAACCTAGATAGTGGGCAATGCCGATATCCTAAGGTTAGACCAGTTGTCAGACTTTCGGGCTTCTGACTTCCCGTAACGACTGTCGTCGGTATTCGTATTAACACCCGAGACCGACGGTTTAACGTGCTCTCCGAGGCATGGAGAGGTCTCGATTTGTAATGAACGGTCACCCATCGACGGCCTGACCGCGGCAAGTGCAGCTTAACCTCGCAAATTGTATGATCCACGAGCCTTGTAAGTAGTTCTATCATTAATGTTATATTTATATCATTTTATTTCCAGACTGTGCTGTAATAGGGTCTCGTCTCGCGATATGCCCTGAGCCGCTAGCTTGGGCCCTGACTGATGGACAGCTTAGAGCGATGTTAGCTTGTGCTATAGCACTCGCCAAGCCGGTACAGAGGGCTACTGCCGCTGCTACCAGGCTTAAAGCGCTGAGGAAGGTAGGATCAGGTTTTATGACATGTTGAAGTTGAGACGTAAGCACAAAACAGATAGGTACAGAAGTCAATCACATGTATGTACTTCACTTTTCATACCTACGCTCGACGGTCGCTCTATCTATATATCTATCTCTCTCAAGCGCATGGCACTCGCGCTCGCACTCACTCGCACTCTAGTCCCAAACAGTCCGAGATATCGTGTCCGTAAGCAGTGTCTATGTGTGCGTTGCTCGAGCGCACTTGTATGTAGATTGACTTCTGTACCTATCTATTTTGTGACGTAAGTTCGAAACACAATATTCAATAGTCCACGTCATACTACTCGGTCACTTTGAATAAGACACGGTTCCAGGAGTAGAAGTTTTATTTTTTTAATGTGAGCGGCACTTTGTAATCCAGCCATCCGTCACGATAACCGTACCACGTTGACCTTAACCTCTTTTGCGCCCTAAGGTAGCCCGCAGAGTACAGACTTAATCGGCGGTATTTACAAGGGCAGAATTTACTTACCATTTAAAAATTAAATCTACCAACTATTGGGCGATAGTTTAATCTGTAGTCTACAGTAGCCCTAAGACCAACTGTATACCGTGGAGTAATTTGCCAACCCTGTTACAGATCGAAGAGCCTCTAGAACAGATCTCGAGCAGATCAGCGGCGGGCGAGCGCGATATCTTAGCGAGAATGTTCGCCAAACACGACGTGAGGGAGACCTCGTACCATCTGCTGGCGCCACGGATAGACCTGCACCTGTGCGATGATCCGGGCTGTAAGTATACATGTACTCGTCCTAACTTCTGACCATGTCTTAGAATCTTTTCGTGTGGTTAGTGACTAACCTGGTGTCAGAGTTCATACCGCCCGCCTCTGACTTGGCTTCACATGCTGTCGAGAAATATCTCTCAGGCATGCCGGTTTCCTCACGATGTTTTCCTTCACCGTTACAAGTAACAAATATAGCAAGTGACAAATATACAATACGCACATGGATCCGAAAAGTCAGAGGTGCGTGGCTTGGGTTCGAATTCGATACCCATGAGTTGGCAGTCCGACGGTCACACCACTAGGCTGTCACTGCTATTTGAAAACTAAGGTAGCTTCGGTGTGTGGGACGGTATTTTTCGATAGGAGCAATCTTCTATATGTTACGCTGCTAACTCAGTTCCTTCTCGAACGTTTCCGTTGATGCAAGCGCGAATGGTAGTCCGCGCGCGAGGGCTAGTCACCGTCTGCGGTATGTGAGCGGCGAGAGGAGGGAGCGAAACAAAAGACGCGCTCTGTCAGTTTGCTTTGTCTTCTACCGCGCGCGCCCCCTCCTGCCGCTCACATACCGCAGGCGGTGACTATGGTAAGGATGCGTGTGCATGACCTCTGCGCTAACCGCGTGCGAGGCGTGCGTAATGTTTACTTCCCAGTACAAAATTGCGCTGATTACTTAGATTTAGTACAAAAAATTGGAGACGCTTGTTTTTCTACTTGCTAAACTTAATATTTGTGGTCTACTCCACCCACACCAGCTCTGTTGTCTTTTTTACAGTGGGCAGATCTGAAAAGCCATCGCTATCAAACGGTGGAGCTCTTCAAGTGACGCTGGTCAGCATGCAAGCAGACCTGTTCCCTTATCACAAAGCATCTGATGATAGAAGACATTGGAGAGGGTACAGGTTGGTAGACTTCTTTTGTTTACGTGTATATTCTCTAATTTTAAAGCCAGGTCAGACAGAGAGCATGGCTGGGTGTTACGTGTGGGTATTCACGTCGACACCATGTCAAGCTTCGCGGTGCAGTCTCTGTGTGGCGTCTTCAATACATTGTCATAGTAATTCGCACGCCAAGAGCACGCGAACAACACGCGACGTGAATATTACATACAGTCACGACCTCTGTGTAACCAGGCCTTTACTGTCTCGTTGGTCTAGTGGTGGCAAACGCGATTGCTGATTATGATGTCCTGGGTTCGATCCCCAGGTCGGGCAAAGTGTTATTGGGTTTTTCAGTGTGGAATTCCTCGGTAGTAGCCTGGATTTTGTATTTGTGCCCAAGCGGGCACACCTCTACCCAACGCTTTGGGAATCCATGTGTGATGTTATGTTATTGTTAGTCGTCTTATACAGGGCGCGTCATTGCAGATAGTTCAACCATACCTACAGCTTATATACATATTGCAGAGAAGCAGCAACACCGCACAGTCAGTGGCTCTCACAAGCCCTGTCATCATTTTGTACAACACTTCTCGACTCACTAGACCCGAGGCCACTCACTCCAAGCAACAAGGTATACAATCTACACTAATACTTAAAATGATACCTAATATAAATTGTATTGTAATTGCTACATAAAGAAATAAGAAAGTCATAACTACAGTACGTGCGCGAACTGAATGCAGAGCTGAGGAATGCGTGTGGGAATGCAATAGTGCCATTATATGACAAGGATAGCACTACATTAGCGGGCGTGTGAAGAGAGGCGTGTGGGGGAAGGGGGAGAGTCAACCTCACGCCCCGAATGCATTCAGTGCGCGCGCGTACTGTAGTTATCACTTTCTTATTTCTTTTTATATGATTTTGTTTATTTTGGTTTTACGAGGGTGGTTATCTCGAAAACTACTACACTAATTTTGAAAACTGCTTCAATATTAGAAAGGTGTACTGTTCCAAAACCAGAAAACATACATTTCTTTTTCTTTGGAGATCTGGGAACTTAATATAATCGTAAAATGTCAGTCTTGAGCTTGTACAGTCGAGGAATAAATAGGTTCGTCACTTTTCAAATTCATTCCTTTCCCACATCGCGGGCACATGTTACCTTTTCAAACTTGAACGGAACAGACCAATCCGTGGAAAATCATGTTTAATTATTTGGCAGCAAAGATCAAAATCGCCTTTTGCCTCCATATGACGTGGTAGTGCCATGTAATGTCTTTGATTTGATTTTAGGAGTTTTGTTGTTAAAAACCACGACATTAATCAAATCGATGATTAAATAAATTGACATTATTTGTCTGTCACCATTTCACCATAATATCTTGTCATAAAATACTTGTATTTTCATTTCTATAATGTTGGCAATACGTAGTTGGTAAAATAGTTCGTTTGTTGCACTGTGCAAGCAAAAATAAACCTTAAGGTATACAACATTTTCGTTCCCCTACTGTACCTACTAATTTGCTTACAAAATAACAGACCTTACATATAACAATTTTGTTGTATTCTAGACGAGTCAACCAGAAAAGTCTGAGGAGCTGGTGTCGAACGGCATCAAGCACAAGCAGCCGGCGACGCAACAAAGCGCTTCCAATGCTCCGTCCACTAACACTACTACCTCACAAGGTACAATAACAATATGTTTGACACTAATACATAGTACCTACAGTAGATATAAATAGAAAAAGAATGTGTAAATAAAAAGTTTTGCGTCGATGTTCGACACCACCTTATCTTTACATAGTATAAAACAAAATCGCTCCCGCTGTCTGTATGCTTAGATCTTCTAAACTACGCAACGGATGATAGATAGAGTGATTCAAGAGGAAGGTTTATATGCCCCATATTAGTATCTACGTTGCACCCGTGCAAAGTTGCATTGCAGTGCAAATGCATCGGGGTGCATTTAAAGAGCCTCCACGAGCAACGATGCTTCAGTAGTCCGGCGCACCGTGGGCAGTCAGACTCGCTGACTGGGTAATCTTTTCATCATGGTATGAGCTATTCTTGTATAGCTCGTGCCACACGAACCATATGTACCATGAACCACGTGATTCCTAAATTTTCTTTAGTAAAAAATAGCTTGTCTTCTAGCAGCTGTGTTCCTTGAATCCATTATCTCTTACTAGCGACCCGCCCCGGCTTCCCACGGGTGCAGTGTAGATACTAATGTGGGGCTTATAAACCTTCCTTTTGAATCACTCTATCTATTAAAAAAACCGCATCAAAATCCGTTGCGTAGTTTTAAAGATCTAAGCATACATAGGGACAGACAGACAGACGACGGGACCGGCTTTGTTTTATACTATATAAAGATATAAAAAAATATGTTTGTGTGTTTGTCTTCTATGCGTGCGCGCATCGATGAGTTGAAACTTGTACAGTTGTTGTTGGCACTTACGCAAAGGTACCAGAAAAAGCAAAAATATACCTTACCCAGTCTGCGAGGATACAGATGGCTGTCTATAAAAAAATCAAAATGTTAAGAGCATACGTTTTGTATTTACAGCGTCGCCGACTAGAACGCGAATCCTACAGCAACTCGGCAAGCTGATGACTACGTGTCTAGTACTTAGAATAGACGACTTCACTGTTTATAAGGTAACGTATACTGACATTTCTTTTTTTTTTTTCTCTCGTTGGAAAATCCTCATGGATGTCCCTCGCCCGGGGAAGGCGAGGGGGTCTGCCAACGGTGTTCCTTCTGACCGTACGACCAGGGTCGCGGGATTCGCGTCAGCATGCACCGCAACCCCGGCAGGTCCCGGCCCGCCAGCCCACGGCGGACCTCTCCCCTGTGGGGCCGCACGTCCTCCTGAGGCGCGCACGGAACACGGCGCGCCGCCTTCTCGGGCCCGTTACTGGTCGGGCGGCGAGTCCCCAAACCCGCCGCCCGCAGGCCACACACTCTGTTCTGTCTTTTCCCAACAGTGTTGAGGTAAGCTTCCAGTCTAATCAGATGCGGCTGAATACCAGTATTTTACACGAAGCGACTGCCATCAAACCTCCGCAACCCAGTTACTGGGCAATGCCGATATCCTTAGGTTCGACCAGTTATCAGACTTTCTGGCTTCTGAGTTCCCGTAACGACTGTCAGGTATTCGTATGACACCCGGGACCGACTGCTTAACATGCTCTCCAAGGCACGGAGAGAAGAAATCCATGATCTATTCAGTCTATTATCAAGCCAAGGTGACAAGATATTCTATCATTAGGTGAAGTGTTAATTCCTAATAAATATAAATATTTGTTGCAGGTATCAACAGGGTCCAAGTCCCGCGAGCCCCCTCGTCCGCTGGTGAGTGCGGAGAAGGCCACGTTACCCGGTGACGCAGGGTTGTTGCACGCTGAACTTACCTTCTTCTACTATCCCGGAGATGTGTGCTTCCCTGGTTAGTACTTAGTATGTTGTTTACATTCTTTGGGTTGACCCACATCTGTCAGCACGGAATCGCGGTTTTTCATGCTCTATCCTTTTCTGTCACGTTCCTGAGCGAAAGAAAAAGATAGAGCATGAAAAACGCGATTCCGTGCTTGATAGATCTGAGTCAACCCTAATACACCTCTATAATTCAATATCAAATTGAATTAAAAACTGAATTTGATCCCCTCAGATTGTTGTATGAAAAGCTTCTTTAGTCTGTATAAACTTTGACGAAGTAGTTAGTCGGGTTTTGATCCATGTAATATTTATTTCTTATTGAAAAAAAATTGTTAGGTATGATATTCATCGGACATCCAAAAAGTATGCAAATGATAGCTGCCACATTCGATAAGAGGGCTTATGAGCCTGAGTAGACAGTAAGAAACTGCCTTATTGTTTGCAAACTGATAGTTTACGACTAGCAATATTAATATGCCCCAGGGCTTGCCGTTCGCTGCTTGGTTGTACTGTGGAGACACATCTGTAGAAGAACGAGGTTTTGTGCTCCTCCAACTAAAAAGAAGGATGCCCCAACCAGGCTCGTCTTATGCCTGGCGGGCTACTGCCCTACGGTTGATGTTGAGAAGTTATATATATATATATATATTATCTGCGTGTCAAATATTGATATCGCGATGCAGGATTTGTGACGCCATATTTGAGAGTTGTCACTATAGTCTGCTACACAATCGTCGTGCTGCGTAGTTCGCATGTGGCTTAGTAGATGCCACCACACAACCTTAGGACGTATTCTTCTTGGAAGCTTCATTGCGGTCTAATGCCCGAAATCGTCTTTCCACTAAGTCCAATCGAGTTCTGATGATAATGACATCTGCCAACAGTGCCAGCCCCAAAACTCTACGTGCAACTGAGTCCAGTTCGAGTATCAGTGGACGTGAACAGCGTGGTATGGCTGGGCGCGTTCCTCCCGCACGTGGTGCCGCGCGGCCAGGAGCTGGACGACGCGCCGCCCGCATACATGGACGTTAGGATGGAGGCCATCATGCCCAAGGTCTGTACTGTACAATATTCTAATTCTCCGTAAATTATCGAACGACAGTTAAGTTAGTTGTGTGCACCCCCGCTAAACTGAAGAAGGCGGTTACCACCACGGAATCCCCGGCTGATACAAATCAAACCGAGCACCCCGCAATGGGGCAGGGGTCCGTGATCTGTCACGGGGACTTGGTGTGTATTGCCTTTAAGTCTTAAGACAAGGCTCTGTCTGAGTTTACGCTTAGCTTAATACACCACATCCGATCATATTAACATAACATCACGCCTGTATTCCCCGAAGGGGTGGTCAGAGGTGTATAGTAACACCCTCATTTCGCCGTTATGTTAAAGTCTTATATAATAGGGGGCGAACCTATTGCCACAAATCGGGCACAAATCCAAACTCCGGGCTGCTACTAAGGATTCCACACGGAAAAACTTAATAACACTATCCGACTTGGGGATTGAACCCAGAACCTTACGATCAGCAGTCGCGCTTGGCCACCACTAGACCAACGAGGCAGTTGATCATATTATTATAACAATATCGACAAAGAAGCATAAAGACTCGGGTCATTTTGATGGCACTTTGAAAAAACCCAGAATTACTCTTCCAGGAGGAAATCTTGCCTCGAAAATCCGAAATTAATGATTCCAATAATTGATTCCTCTTGTTACAGGTAGTGTTAGAAGCTGGTACAGAACACGTGTCCCAGCAACGTGATCGTCCCAAGGAGCTGCAGATATGTACCGCTAGAGCTACGATTACCAACGTACGGGAATCGCCTAGAGCCAGTTAGTTTTATACTTTTCTGTAACTTTAAAGCTAAACGTTCGTTTTAACTAGCCTTTTCCAGACTAAGTTGGAGTCAACTTTCAGTCTAACCAGATGCTGCTGAATACCAGTATTTTACACGGAGCGACTGCCATCAGACCTCCGCAACCCAGTTACTGGGCTTCTGACTTCCTGTAACGACTGACATAGGTATCCGTATGACACCCGGGACCGACTATTAACGTGCTGTCTGAGACACGGAGGCGTCTCGATGTGTTACGAACGGTCCCCCATTCACAGACTGAACAAGCACAGCTTAACCTCGCAAATCGTATGATCCACACGGTTGGTAATTAACCACGATCCCCTATAACTTTATATCAAAACAACATCACATAATACTTCTTCTTCTCCTCCGTCAAATCCAGATTTAGTTATCTGTATCTCAGCAACGACTGAAACCAGAATCATATTAATGCTACTGGTCTCGCCTTTTATCAGTTGAAGCAGTCAAAAATGGTGCGTGTACTCATGTTCGCGCGGTAGATGTTATACTTCGACTGATACGTATCATAATAAAAATAGACTCCTTGAAGTTAGCCCATTCACTTCAACAACCATAGATATCATAGATTTTTTTTTTAGGTTTATTTTAACTAACTTCATGTTGTCGCATTTCCACTACAGCTGTATGCGTAACTTCCGTAACAATGAAAATTTTACCCTCAATGCGCGAAAAGAAGTATAACTTCAATAAGCTCCGAAAAGAGAGTTAAGGATACCGTCTTCTTCTAAGCGTGTTGATGGCAATCTAAATTGAGTTGGCCCAGAACTTAGCTACGAGTTTAGCGTTATCAGTAGCGTCCATTAGTTCCTATAACGTGCAGGTATTCCATCATCATCATGATGTCAGGTGTCCCATCGTTTGTGGAACAGCACTACATTTACACTCCAAGCTAGAATCATCTATGAAACACACAGTAACGCACATAGCCGACAACATGTCGGGGCCTGTTCGGTTTTCTTTCTACGGGGCCGAAGCGGCGCATTTGCATACCTAAACCATGGAGTGGCTCAGACCTGCTCATGTCTCAAAATGGACCATTTTAAAGGCACCTTCATTTAGCCGAGGCCCACATTTCTTACCTCTTCATCCTAGTAATGTTCCAGCTTAAATACCGATAGGCTATAGGCCATATTTCTTCCAGACTCTGCGGGTACGCGCGCGGACTTAGCGTCCATACTATCTGCATTGCGTCGGTCTTCGCCGCCGAGGGGTCAGTTCCCGTGTGCTGTGGATGACATGGACCCTATACATGAGCAGTTTATTTTGCATGCTGATAGTGAGTATAGTTGCTTTAAAATATATTTATGACGAAATATGTAGATAGTGTTGCCGATCCGACGTAGACTTAAGACCTGATCCACGCATAAATTAACTAATCGGGTGTCATATCTCATGTCAAGTGTTGTGATTGGTTATTATAGTCCGAGAGCAAGCTATAGTCACCACCTGAGTCGTGCGAGAGGCCGGAGGGGGGTGCGAAACAATAGGCGCCCTCTGTCAGTTTGCTTTGTCTTTTCTACCGCGCGCACCCCCCTCCTGCTTCTCCCATACCTCAGGCGGTGACTAGTACTTGCGCCCGGACTATAGTATTGTATTCGACCAATCAAATTCGGTGACATGAGATTTGACAACAGATTAAACTGATCACCATTTCAAGAACCGGGGGTTAGTGTTCTTCTTTCAACGATAATTATCCTGGTATTAAAGATTAGCTTAAGTTTGGACGATTTCTCAAAAGTGGTCGTAAACTTACGACCAAAATCTAGAACCTACCTACACATATTTAGCCTAGAAACACATAAAAGCGCTTACCATATTTTTTTATCATCATGTTCCATTATTTACAGATCTAGATGACATAGACCGAGGCACAGAAATTAGTCCAGAACTGTTATGGCGCGAAAACAGAGCAGTGTGGTGCGCGAGAGTGGAGCCACTGTGGGCCGACTTCTGCGGCGCCAGAGCCACTAACTATAAACCTGCGCCGCTACTCGATGCTACGCCTCTTACAGCGTGGGTGAGTAACTATCTTTACATAGTATAAAACAAAGTCGCTCCCACTGTCTGTACGCTTAGATCTTTTAAACTACGCAACGGATTTTAATGCAGTTTTCAGCAATTGATAGAGTGATTCAAGAGAAAGGTTTATATGGCCCACATTAGTATCTACATTGTTCCCGTGCGAAGCTGTGGTGGGTCGCTAGTAGTTGATAAAGAAAACGCCAGTAGTGCGCGAAAGTGGCGCCACTGTGGGCGACTTCTGTTCAACTCAGTCACGTGACGCCAGTAATGTCTGATATTCGACATTTATTATAAAGCAACTTACGTCTGTGGAGGAACACGCTATGGTGTTTCTCCAACGAAAAGGGAGGATCCTCCAATCAGGCGGATCTTATGCCTGGGGGGCTACTACCCTACGGTTGATGTTGGGAAATTGTATCTATCAGCGTGTCAAATCTTGATATCGGGATGCAGGATTCTGTGACGTAATATTTGGGAGTTGTCATTATTGTCGCTCTAGTCTGCTTCACAATCTTCGTGTTGCGTAGTTCGTATGTGGCGTGGTAGATGTCGCCACACATCCGTCCTTCGCCTCCAAACTAGTGCAGAGACACCGAACTTTTGAGACATAAGCTGGAAACAAATTGTCGAACGCGGCTGATGGACGCGGCTAACACACACATGTTATACACCTTAAGGTCTATTTTTGCTTGCACAGTGCAAGAAATTAACTATTTTACCGACTACGTATTGCCAACATTATAGAAAAGAAAATACTAGTATTTTTTGACAAGATATTATGGTGACATGGTGACAGACAAGTAATGCTAATCTATTTAATCATCGATTTGATTGATGTCATGGTTTTTACAACAAAACTCCTTAAATCAAATCAAAGACATTACATGCCACTAATACGTCATAATGGAGGCAAAAGGTAATTTTGATCTTTGCTGCCAAATAATTAAACATGATTTTCCACGGATTGGTCTATTCCGTTCAACAGTTTGAAAAGGTAACATGTGCCCGCGATGTGGGAAAGGAATTAATTTGAAAACTGACGAACCTTATCATTATACTGTACACTAAACTGTGCTAACATCGGACGTCAGTCGCGGACGTAACCTTGGGCCGTCCTTAAGCGTTCGGACGTCCGATAGGCATCTGGAAAGCCGTATCCCAAACAACTGTGCACACTTATAAGTCGCTGTCAGCCGCATCCGTCAGCCGTTTCCGATCGTTTGTTTTCAGCTTTATTGATGCGTAAAAATTGAATAATTAATAATAATAACAATTTCGCCTTCAGATATGTTTTGACGACAACTTCTCTCACATCTGGGTGGTTGCCCGCACCTGTGGTTTAGCTGGATTACAACTAAACCACTACCAGATGCTGTTCCTCATGAGGCAGCTGGAAAGGATCTCAGAGATGACCGCGTGGCTCGCACATGATGCGGAGAGACAGCCGGATGCTGAAGATGGGTGAGATTTCTCTCAACGCGTTATTAGATGGTTATTAGGATTTTTTTGTTTCCGCCTAGGATTCTTGATGTTATTAGCCAATGGGAAATTGAACTGGGGAACAATTACGGCGCCAACATCGTTAGTATTAAAGAAATTTCATTGGTTAAAATATATTTGACATTATTGATTAGCTGTGCCCGCGACTTCGTCTGCGTAGAAGTCGGATGGGTTTTAATTGTTTTGCGCGGAACTCTAATTCTTTTTCTATAATAAAAGTTGTCGAAGTTATTCCTTATAACATCAGCTATATCGCTAATCCGCTTCGGAGTTTAGCCGGAAGAAACAGAAAAACAGACAAAAAATAAAAAGAAGTGTTTTATGTACCGTATTACTTTCATAAAATGCATTTAGCAAAAAACTGGTATTTTGATATTACGAACAGACACTTCAATTTTTAGAATAGAATATACTTTATTGTACACCAAAATTGTAACACAGCTCACATCTTTATTTATTTGTATAGATGTCAATTTGAGTCGTTCTGATTGGTTGCGATGAGTACTTACGTTGGTGCTTTCTGCTTTCGTTTTGCGTACCATTGGACACCTCTGTCTCCCATTAACACATCTCTGTTCCTCTCTAGGACAATAGTCGTGGGTGTAGTGGTACCAGCAGTGGAGTTAACGTTCGTGCTTCCATCCAACTGTCCCGGACAGGAGTCTTCCAGAGATTTGGACAGCGTGCCTCTTGATTCCTCCAGTTTACAAGACTTGAAGATGGGTGAGTGATCTTTCCTCTAATTATCAGGGCTCAGGGTAGACTGAGGGGCTCGTGGGTAATTAACAACCGCGCGGATCATACGATTTGCAAAGTTAAGCTGCGCTAGCCGCAGTCAGTCTATAGATGGGTGACCGTTAAGCAGTCGGCCCCGGGTGTCATATGAATACCTACGACATCCGTTACGGGAAGTCAGAAGTCCGAAAGTCTGCAACCTGTCTAAAACTTAAGATATCGGCATTGCCCTCTAACTGGGTTGCGGAGGTCTGATGTCAGTCGCTCCGTGTAAAATACTGATATTCAGTCACATCTGGTTAGACTGGACGCTGACCTTAACATAGTTGGGAAAAGGCTTTGCAGAACGATCATATGGAATATAATAAGAACGAGGGTAGACGGGATCTGAAAAGAAAAAGGTGTTTCCTATTGAAAATAATTTATTTCGAGCACATGCACAGGAATAAAGAATTTCTCAACTTTTCGATTTTTATATGGATCATCTATAGCCTTTAGCTGGTAGCTCAGGACTGAAGTTGGCATTTTTGCACTGGACATAGCGTTAACTTCAGAACGTAAAACGTGTATGTTTTTCATCTTCAAGGTTGTGTGAAGATCTAATTGATCTATACTAATATTATAAAGAGGAAGGATTTGTATTTTTGTATGTAACGAATAAACTTAAAACTACTGGACCGAATTCAAAAATTCTTTTGCCGTTAGAAAGCTACATTATCACTGAGTAACATAGGCTATAATTATCATTATTTATCCCAAAATGTTTTAAAAAAATGTCCACCTGTGCGAAGCCGGGACGGGCCGCTAGTGTTAAATATTCTGTTGGTAATTTAAAACATAAACATCTACACAAATTTTCGCTTTACTGTTTTCTTACGAAATAGTTTTACCTATTTGTTTATTATGTTAGTTCTTATTTATTTGTGTATTTATTTTCACGACTTCTGTCTGTGAGCAGAGCACCAAACCATATCTACGCTAGGTGCGTCGACGCCGCTCGAAGAGAACTGCAGTAAGTTTTGGGTTTACAGATGTTTGCGTATCCATTCTGATCGGATTTTCATCATTAATGTGTCTAAAAACACTAGTATGCCCGATTCCTATGTCCTACCGTTCCACCGACTATTGGGCAAAACTAACACACATAATTATTACTTCGTTATTATCGAAGCGTACAGTTTATAGCTTAGCATAGGTGACCATTTCTTCCTTTAGCAGCGTTTAAATGTAATCTTCAGAGTATTTTCAAAGGAACATTTGCAGTCAACGACAGTTCGACATGACAATTTTCTAGTCATTTTTAATACACAACTACAAGCAACAACGTGAGCGAGATCGAAATCGATAAACGCAGTCGATGCGGACTCGTGCAACACGATTCGATTCTAGTTGATCAACTGCCAAATCGCATGCGATTTGAACCGTCTGAACAGATTTTCAATCAAATTGAATCAATTTGAAAGAACAAAACGTTTCAATGTTGATCAACTAAAATCGAACGGTGTGAACCCGCTATAAGAAGGCGCGGGCGCTGTGCGGGACGTGTGTCCTGACACGACAAGCCTCATACCAGTACCTCTACCATGAGATGTCATCGAAAAATTACTCGCTAGCGTTGATTTCGCTAGCGTGCTAACGTGGATCAAATAGATTTCGATAATGCTCGCACCATGAGATTTACGGAGTCTTACGCAGGCGCTAAGGTAAGCTCGATAGATCGTGTCGTCTAGCTAACTTCACTCTACTCATTAGAATACTTTCGTCTTATGTTTTGTTTCTTTCTTTCCCACTAATAAGAAGAGAACGGTTCTTAGCTCAAAATGTACTGTTATCGCTATGCTAAAAATGTTAAGACAGTCAATATCACAAATTAACCGACTAGATAGAAAAGTTGACGGTTAGTGGACTACTTATTATACTTTTAATATAATCACTGTCGTCGTATATTCAATTTGTAATTTTGTTTGTTGACGTTGTGTCACAGAGCTGCGGTGTGTGGTTTAACAGTTTACAATTAGATTCAAATAGATTATTATTTAATACAATGAGGACCAGTGTCTCACAGTTTCAATTGTTGGTGGAGTTCATGGAAAAGTATGTTTCAACTTTCTATTCAGTTTATTGTATGGAATGTTATTTAAAATAAATTAATTAATAATTTACGTTTCTAATATTACTTACTATTATAAATGAATGCGAATGTTTCTGAGGATGGATGTTTGTTATTCTTTGACGCAAAAAATGTATGACTTACTATACTTTACATACATACATAAACTCACGCCTTTTTCCCATGGGGGTAGGCAGAAACTATAGAACGCCACATGCTACGACTCTTACATACCCCTTTCGCTTCATCCACATTCATACATCTTGTCATACACGCACGCCGGTTGAGAGTACTACGCACCTAACCTTTGTGAAGAACATCACCAATAACTTCGATGTATGTCCTTCTAGGACGTCCTCTACCGGCGTTCCCATTAACATCCGCCTTATAAATTTCTTTTGTTAATCGCCGTTCACTCATTCTCTCAACATGGCCAAACCACCTAAGCATACTCCTTTCAATTTTTGTCACTACATCATCTTTTAAACCGCAACTTTGTCTAATCTCTTCATTTCTCAATCTATCATTCAAAGTTACACCGCACATACTTCGCAAGGAACGCATTTCCACGGCATTTATTCTACTTTCATGCCTCTTCTGCCACGACCAACATTCACTTCCATACATAAGCGTAGGTACCAACACACCATTATGGACAGCCAGTCGTGCCTTTTTGGACATCGACCGGCTAGCCACAACCGCATGCAATGCACCATTTACTTTATTTCCCGCATTTGCTCTCCTTTCCACATCTTCGTCAATCTTACCATCTCTTGCAAACATGCTTCCCAAATAAACAAACTCATTCACCTGTTCAATACTTTCATCTCCTATCTTTACTTTACACTAAGATACATCTGCATCTCTTTCAAAAACCATTACTTTCGTCTTGCTTACATTAATTTTCATCCCTTTCATATTATATGCTCCATTCATCATAGTTACCATGTCTTGCAACTCTTCCGCCGACGATGCAAGCAAAACTTGATCATCTGCGTAGAGAAGACATTTGACAGGCAACTCATTCATTTTCAATCCACACTCACTCCCTTTTAAATCTGTCAAACAACTATCCATGTATAGGTTGAACAGCGATGGAGACGCTACACAACCCTGTCTAACACCTCTGGAGATGCCAAACCAGTCTGTGAACGCCCCATTTATCCTAATACAAGCACTGTACTATACTTTACTTTCTATTAAATAATTTAAAACGTAACGTTATTATTTTAAACGCCGCCACTAACATATTGCATGCCAAATAAACTCTTGCAGACATTATTTTGACTTTAGTAGACTCAAAAACGTATATAATTTTAATGTAAACATATGTTTTATCGTGAAAATGCTAGTGAGCTACGTAACTACCATCGTAAGCGTATTAGTGAGTCATGGTACCGTTTTGTATGGTGACAGCTGAAAAACGTTAGTGACTATCGAATAGATTACGTTAGGTTTTTAACCTATCGTAATGTATAGTGCTTATGGTACGAATTTTAATTCTTTCTGTGACCGCTAGGGGCGCTGTACAATATTTCATACAAATAATTTACGGAGACGCTAGCGAGTTTTGGCTGTGTAAACTCATGGTAGAGGTACCGATTGCCATGTCGACCTGTCGTTGATTAGGTGTTACGATTGGTAAACAAAACGACCTGTTCTTAGATATAGGAACCGGGCATAAGTCATCACTAAACACAGAGTTTTTTGGTGTCAATAATGCCCACCGCCCTTATCAAAATTAGGCACTAAACGCACGAAAACTTATGATAATCATTTGTAGTAATTATCAAATTATTGTCACACTCATGCTTACGCCAAAATAGTATACAAATATTATATTATTGTATTCTGCACATACACATAGGATCAATAAACCACGAACTTAACGATTATACCTTTACAATAAGTTTATATTTAGAAGTTAAATAAATGCTGACTATTGCTGTCATACAACTTTTTAGAAGGCTAATATCAGTGTCCTCCAGTTTCATTGCCATCGCAGTACTGATACATCGCTTCCTAAAGGCGCTTTTAATGTAGGAGCAAGTGGTGGCTGCGTGATCACTGCATAACATTGTCATAACATATATTTTGTGGCGCTGTTGTAGGGCAACTGTGGAGCTGCTGTAGTGCAACTGTAGCGCCACATTTGCGCCTAAATTGAAGCAGTACCCTTTATCCGAATCAAAAGACTACTAATAACGGAATTCTTACATTTTTGCGGCTATTTCAGAGTTTTACCTATTTTTTTTTGCATTACAAACTGCTGATCGGGTCAAGCCACGTATTCATCACCCAATTATTCCCTCTACAATACCTCTAAACCTCTAAAATATTTACGAGTGTAACTCTCAGTAGGTTCCGAGGCGACGATGGCGCCGTCAATGATGGACCGCGACAGCGGCGTGCTGGCTACTACGTCCGTGGACGTGTATCAGCCTATAGCCATTGAAGAACCACCTCCTCCTAGCCCTGGGCTGAGTTTTGGAGGTATGTGTAAAATATTACGATTGGTTCAGTAGGAATATCTAGGCCATTTCATTGTCCGTACGATATTATCTTCTCGATTTTGAACGGTCGGCATCCTCACAAAAACTTTATCAGTTTGGAACGAGATACTTAGGTATACGCGGTGATCTTTAATTCACTGTTAACCTTTCAGGAGGTGACAGTACTCATGATTATAAACAACCTTCACTACGAAATAACAAAATTAAAAAAACATCTGTTTCATACATTTTCATCGGGTAAATATTATTTTCGATATTTCAGAGTTGACCTCATAGTGAAAGTTGCTCATAATCATGAGTACTTTCACGCCCTGAAAGATTAACAGTGAATTAAAATCACCGTATATTATACCCGTGCGTTTTCTACCGAAATCTTCCAGTTAATAGATTTGAAGCACTCGCACACATAAACGATTTTGGAGTGTAGACAAACAGCAAACTGGTTCATCGCGACAGCATCGCGGCATATTATCCTATGCTACGTACATCGACGAAACATTCGTCTTTTTGCAATGCCTTTCCACTACTAAAAGCAGACAGTCAGCTCCGCAAATTCCTCTGTGACCTCGTCTGCCTCCCTCTGAGATATCACTTGTGTGGCGGCCACAGTTTGGCAGCAAAAGCGACCGTAACTGTCAATATGAATAGCGTTCTTCATCATCATCTCCCTACCCTTATACCACACTAGGTGGGGTCAACACAACACGTATTCCTCTTCCATTCTCCTCTATCAGTCGTCATCTCAGTACTCACTCCTTTCTTACCCATGTCATCCTTCACACAATCCATCCTCCATCCATCATCTTTTCTTTGGCCTTCCTTTATTTATATATCCATTCATTCAACTACATTCATATTTAATACACTTCTAGTAACGAGTTTTTTCCCTCCGCATAACATGACCATACCACGCTGACCTATTACTCCTCAACTTTTCAGTCACTGGCGCTACTCATACTTCCTCTGACATACTCATTCCTTATCTTATCCATTCTTGTCACTCCACACATCCATCTCCACATTCACATCTCCGCTGGATGCACTCTCCTTTCTATATGAATAGCGTACTTACACTCACTAAACATTCCAGGCTTCTCCTCAATGCGTCGAGGCATCACATCGCTGGTGACGTCAATAGACAGCGCTCTAACTCGTGACGACACGCGAAGTGACGCAGCATCGACAGCTAGTTCTGACAGTGATCGATATGTTGTGGTTGGGTTAGCTGCTGAGTCGCCGGATGACGCTGATATGGCTTTCAGGTATCTTCTTATACTTATAAAAGGAGAAGCTGACTGACTGACTGATCTATCAACGCACAGCCTAAACGGCTGGGGTTAGAAACTTGAAATTTTGACAGTAGGTTCATTTTGTGACGTAAACATCCACTAAGAAGGGATTTCTCGAAATTCAACCCCTAAGGGGGTGAAATAGGGTTTTTAAGTTTGTATGTAAGTCCGTCATTTTTGAAGTAAGAAGCTTGAAATTAAATATTAAGGTTTTTGGTTAGAAATAAACGTACACTTGTTTGAGCATTTTTGGAAATTCAACCCTTAAAGGGGTGAAATAAGTGTTGAAAGTTTGTATGAGAAATCTGGTACTATTGAAGTAAGAAGCATGGGGAGAAACTGACCGACTGGCTGACTAATCTAGCAACGCACAGCCTAAACCGCTGGGAGTGATAAAAGACGGACGTTATGGATTTTAAAATGTCACTTTAAAATGGGCTTAACGAGGATTTCAAACTTCACGCAAGCGAAGCTGCGGGCAAAAGCTAGTGTTGAATAAACGTTGGTGTATCTTATTCCAGTGTTGGACATAGGCTTCTGACAAAAAGACAGTATTTCCCTTAGGGTCAGTTTCCACCAAACGGCAAAGTTCTCGCGCACTTTTTTGATGTCACTGAATAAAGAACTGTATCAGTATTGCTTTTAAGTATAAAATCCGACGCTCGGGCATGCGCGACGAAGCGCTTGATGTCTGCGTCACATTTTATACTTAAGGCATACTGTTACAGTTCTTTATTCAATGACATCAAAAAATTGCGCGAGGATTTTTTCGTTTGGTGGAAACTGACCCTTAGAAGCCACGCTGAGTAAGTGGGTTAGTAGCTGCAGACGCCTTTCCAATGGGGTAGGCAACTGTGGAACTAATGGCGCCACTTTCGATTGTTCCTATGCCATCTTATTGGTTGCAATGTGTTTGACATTATTGCTAATATGAATATGATGGTTCTGATTGGTTCAAATAACTAAGAACGGAGGTGCTGCCATCTGCTTTCGTTTTGCGTTGCCTTCCCCATTCATTGTAACGATTCTGTGCCAAGGTCTTAGCTTGACGGTAACGACTTATGCTTACAGAGTACCAAAGGAGTGTCGGTTTGTAAACAGCGGTCATCCAATACTTGATATGGTTCCTTTTAACCCGCATCACCATCATAATTCTGTATTCCCAATAGGCTATTAACCATTAGACCTTCAATCGTATATCCTCATCTCGAACAGCTTCCGATCTAACCAGATGCACTTGAATAAACAGTAAATAATTTACTTACACAGAGAGTTTGAACACGGTCGTGCGTCTAGCGGCGTGGAAGTAGCAGCCGAGGTGGTGGAGCGATCCTCTTCACCCAGCGACCACTCCGTCACCAGTTCTTGCAGGAGAAGAGATGTCGTATGTTTCTAACTTACAACTAGTTCACTTTGCAAAACTCTCTTTAAGCCATACCTTAGGCATGCAGACTTCCACCGCCAAACAAGTCACAAAAAACTTAGAAGGATGCTGATATTAACTTGTAAATGCAACATGGCTGTCTACTTGGTGACCTTGAGGGATAGTAAAGGATTTTTGGGTGCTGTCCACGTCAACTACTAAACATGGTAATCCCAAGAACTGCTGCAATGAACGGTCATAGGGAATTTTGCAAAAATCACCACACTTTATAGACATTGGTGATTGCTTTAGTATGTTGTTATAGACGTTGCCTCGTTGGTCTATTAGTGGCAAGCGCGACTGCTGATCGGGAGGTCCTGGGTTCGATCCCCAGGTCGGGCAAAGTATTGTTGGGTTTTTGCGTATGGAATTCCTCAGTAGCAGCCCGGATTTTGGATTTGTGCCCAGTTGATGGCAATAGGCTCGCCCCCTATAACGTGGGACTAAAACATAACGGCGAAATGAGGGTGTTACTATACACCTCTGCCCAACCCTCCGGGGAATACGGGCGTGATGTTATGTTATGTTAGAGGCCTTTAAACACATCGACCACCGGTGAGCTATTCTTGGCCGGAGACAATTAAAAACAAATCTGTGAATAAATCATCTTAAAATAAACCCCAAGTCACCCGACCGCACAATTTAAGAAAATTTCAGTTAGATAATTTCTGAAAGGCACACTTCGCATACATTTTATACTAGCCCCCCAAACACTGTCAGCCTGCGGGCTCTAGTACAAAATGTACGCGCAAAGGGTGTTCGCACACGCATCAGAATTTTGTGGTAATGTGCAGCCGGGCTTAATCTCACCAAGGTGGAGAAAGAGTGTCATATTCTTTGCCGGGAACAACAAATAAATAGAATATAATAGAATAGCTTATTAATGACTCTTCATATTATTACAAATTTCTCTTAGTCTATGTACAAAATCATGGCAATGAATACATATTTATAAGAGATCACGTTGACGACTACTAGTATAAACTGTGTCACAGAAGTCAGGAAATAAATCAATTCTCTCTCCAACTTTCGCATCAAGATCTCGACCAGCACATGGCGTCTGAACAACATCCACATAGTCCACCAAAGCGGCAGTGGCAGGACCGCCCTAAGGCTTGCAGCGGATGACCTGAAGAGTGACGAGTGTAACGCCATACCCTGGGACGAGTTCCAGGTGAGTTTGATGGGTTGCTGTTGTACTGTGAGGGGGGGCGCTGGTGTTTGGTTGTAACTGTTCGGGTTATGGTTAGATATAAGTTGTTTTTGTCCGGTAAACCTGTAGAATAGCAGACCGTTTACTTCGTGAGTGAAATTCGTGCTTAGGCATCATGTGCAGCTCACGTGCTGTTTATCAGGGTTGGACGACCGTTTGGTGCAGTCTCTGAGCGATTGGCTTCTGCGCTACGGCCATACAAATATTTGTATGGCCTACAAAAAGTTGTTCCGGGTCTGGGCGTTTGTGTATGTGAAGATTTCTGTTTGTAAACGTACCCACGATACAGGAGAAATCAGAATGTGGGGCAAAGTTTAAAAAAAACTCTGGAGCCGTTCACGCGGTGAACAAAAACATTTTCAGTAAACCTTAACACTTATTCTTCATTCGTTTAAAAATGTAACCAATTGCATATGAATGAGTGAACGGCGATTAACAAAAGGAATTTATAAGGCGGATGTTAATGGGAACGCCGGTAGAGGACGTCCTAGAAGGACATACATCGGTGTTATTGGTGATGTTCTTCACAAAGGTCAGGTGCGTAGTACTCTCAACCGGCGTGCGTGTATGACAAGATGTATGAATGTGGATGAAGCGAAAGGGGTATGTAAGAGTCGTAGCATGTGGCGTTCTATAGTTTCTGCCTACCCCCATGGGAAAAAGGCGTGAGTTTATGTATGTATGTATGTATGTATGCATATGAATTGAGGTCTAGTTCACCGCGACCAATTCCCGCTTTATTTGGACTTTCAATCTTAACTCTGAACAGTTGCAAACAAATAACTCTATGTGCATATTCAACAAATTGTACTAAAAATGTCCGTAAGAACATGCATACATAATAGCTTTCGTGACTGATATTCATTTATGGATGTAGACGGTAACTTACCGGGGCCCTTAAATATAAACTCCTAAGCCTGCCTGTCCACTGGAACGGAGAGGAGCGGAGCGGTGCGGAGCTAACCAATAGTATTGCATAAAATTTACGTCTCCACTCTGCTCTGTGAATATTGTGCATTTTTATTGGTTAGTTCCGCACCGCTCCAATCCTCTCCGCTCCTGTAAACGGGTAGCCTTGCGCGGCAATGTTGCGAGCTGAACTGATCTGCCGGGCTCCGATCGAGTCTAAAGTCCGTATTACAGAACATTCCTCAAGTCCAGTTTGATCTTTAATCAGTTGATCACTGTTTAAGTATAGAATCAGTACTTGAGGAACGGTCTTGTTCCAGAACGGCAATCAATCTATACTCAGATGAAACGAGACTCAAATCGAGCCGATCGATTGGTTGATTACAGATCAAATCACTGCTTGCGGTCGAATCTACGAACTGAGTAACGATCTAGAATAAAGCCAAACTCAGCTGAACTATGATCAATGAATATATGCTTGAGGAATGTTCTAAAATTAAAATAGTTCTAATGTTCTTAAATGCTTGAGTTTCGTTCTGTAATACGGACCTAAAACTATTCAGTCATACCCGAACAACATCCGGGACTAGAACCGGCTACATCCATAAACACACATACATCTAAAAGGAATTCGTAAAACTAACGCAGCTAGTTATCAAAGATTGTACATTTTTAGTACTTTTGATTTCCAAACATCATACACATTCACCTGTTTTATAATTTCTTCACACCTATATTTGACAAAGTATTTAATAAAATGAAAAAAAAAAAAAAAACTTATGTATAGATTAGTCTGTCGTAACAATGTGTTTACGTGGGAAAATTAAAAGGAAATTGAAATCCATGCCAACAAAAGAATATAGTACGATTGATACGATTTGATAGTTGTTTCAAAGGATTAGGCAAACCTTTATATGTAGTATCCTCACCAACAAAATAGTATAGTACGATCGATAAGACAAAGTGTTACTCGGATTACGCCCCTTTTGGGGTTTTACAGGGTTTTTGTTACATATTGTATAATGAAATAATAATATTTTGGTTGCAGTTTTAAGTTTTTAATTTTAAGAATTTTTATACTTTTAATTTTTAAGCATACGTGTGCATCCGCTTGGACGAAAAAATAAATCCTTTTTCTTTCTTTCTTCTTTCAAATAAAAATAATTTAGATATTATCTAAATTCAAATAAAACACATTATGAACATGATAATATTAATTCAGTACTAAAATGTATCAACAATAACAATCGCGCTATACATCAGTCGAAATTGATAAAAACAATGTTGCCAGACTACGATTTTAAGTTTCTACTATACAACCTTAACGTAAACATATAATCGACAGGCTATATTAGATATAATTAAAATCTATTTATTATCCAACCTCACAACATACTTCTTAACTAGGTACATATTATTCAATCTATTACATTTAATTTCTTTTCAATCTCAATTATTTAACAAGTCTCACAAAACACAATATTGCCAACATTTGGTCATTTAAGGCGGAGTTGCGCATGCGTCGATATTTAAGAGTCCGCATTATCTTTTATTTTATGAACTACATCTTAAGATAGTCATTGAAAGATCTTCATAGGAAGAGGCATTGCCATTGTTATAAATATAATATTTTTAAATGAATGAGAATTTGTCACAAATGCTTTATAGGGATTAAACAAGTTACTTCACACAACTATGATCCCAAATGAAAAATACATTTGCCCAAATTATAAATGGACTTTTGCAAAAGAAGGAAATGATCATGATTTCAACATTCAGCTTGTAACCCTATTTTCCAGCTTCTATAGTAAACTTTAATACTTGTATCGTTTCAAGAGAACCCTGATTTAAAGACCGAATTCTGGAAGGAAAAATTATATTCAAGCGTGGCGTGTATTTGGGGGAAACGTATTATACAGGGTTACTGGTAACTCGACGTATTCCTTGCAGGCCGTCATAGTAGGGTTAATATGCAACAAATTAAGCCACCAAATGTTCTACCGAAATTCAGTAGCTTTTTATATTTTTCGAAATATCCCATTTTCAACCATTTGAAGTCTATTTAAAAATAATGTACGGCACGAATGTATTGTTTAGTTTTGTTGTGTTTTATAAGTTTTTATTATAGCTGATGCCATAGCAGATCTACGTTAATAATAAAAAGTTTAAAAATTCCAAACACATCTGCCGCGTCCGATTATAAACCCTCCCAAATTAGCATAGTACGCCGTCCCAGGCATGCGCTACTAGAGCCCTCCTCCAGGAGGCGAATAAATCGACTAGCGCATTACAAATACACCGCCGCCGCCGACCGGCGTATCGCCCTCGCCGACGAGGCCCCTCGCGGCGTCCCACCGCCGCCGCCCCCGATCCACCGTGCTCACCCGCCGCAGCCGCGGAGCCGGTCGCCCCTTCTGACTCCGCGCAGTCACACCGCGATTAATACAGCCCTCATCAAGCTGTCGTATCCCTCCCAGTCCTCTCGCATTCAACACCCTAAGAGGTTCGAGTCCCCCCTTGGGGACACCCTTAGAGGTGTTGCTGCTATAATAGTCAGTCATGATGTTACAGTAGTTAGCGTAGTAGTTAGCTAGGTAGTTAGTGTAGAAATTGGTTCGGAGACCCTTCTGGTCTCGCCAATAATAGCCCGGTTACGTAGAAAAAGTCCGCAAGACCATCTACAAGAGTCGAATTAAATAAAAATAAAAACACATCTGCAAATATGGTTGAATCTGGATTTTTTAAATAAAAACCTAAAATAATTAATATCTCATAAACTACTGAACTTCGGTAGAACATTTGGTGGCTTAATTTGTTGCATTTCAACCCTACTATAATGTCCTGCAAGGAATACGTCGAGTTACCAGTAACCCTGTATAGATAGATAGTCTAACGGCTGAACGCTTGCCTTCGATGCAGCAGGGTCTGAGTGCGACCTCGGCCCGCACCTGCAATTTTTCGAGTTCATTTTGATCATAAATTGATTATCACTTACGTTAACGGTGAAGGAAAAAACCGTGAGGATCCAGAACACATGAGACGTCATTAAAAAAAACTTCGATGGTGTGTGTACTCCTCGAACCCACACCAGATCAACGTGGTGGACTAAGGCCTAAACCTTTCTCATTCCGATAAGAGGCCCGTGCGCAGCCATGAGCTGTTTATATGTACTTGGGGAAAGGTGATAATATCTTCTATATAAATAAAAATTAATCGCCAAATGTGTTACTAAGCGCAAAACTTGAGAACGGCTCGAATAATTCGGCAATTTTTTTAAAAATATATTCCTTAACGCACAAAGAAGGTTCTTATGGAGAGAAAAAACAAAAATTGCGTGGAACATATTCTTTTCCCACTACAGGCCAATAACTTTTGACAGAACGAAGTCTGTCCGGGCAGCTAGTTATTATAATAAAAGTTTCAAAGCATTTGTGACCAGTTCTACTTAATCAACGTATCTTTTGTATCAATGACATTGTCTGAACAGATGTGCATGACCATACCATCACCAATCATCGTATCTCGTACCCAGTAAGGTGTATCGCTGTTATACTTAAACAATGTTGATAAGGGCTTAGGGTTTAGGAACGAGCGATATTAAACTTTAACTATGATAGAAAAAGAGATCAATTTCCATTGAAAAAGCAAATTTGAAACACGCTACCCACAACAATATTACTTAAAAATAAACATTATTGTTCGTTGAACCAAAATAAACGATAATAGTGATAACTGCGCAACAGTTGACTCACAATCGCCATACTGTTGCCCCACCGTCGCGCGACCATCGCTCGCTTCTAAACCCGTCCTAAAACTGGAATGCATCCATTTTATCTCTAACTATATGTGTCTATGTGTGTTTTTTCCTCTATGGCACTTCCCGCCCGCTCGGCTATCGTGAAATGAAAGAACCGTCTCAAGGTATTTAACACGCGATCTATAGATGATCTATAGATCATTTGACACGATGTAGTGGTATCATTATGTTGAGTGCCCATAGTTGTAGAGGTTATGTGTCGTAGCCAAGGGGGTTTGTCTGTGTATGAGTGAGTGAGACAAAAGATGTTTCTGTCACTTTCTTGTTTTTGATGTGCTTGTTTGGTAGGCGGGAAATGTTACTAAATAAAGAGGATGATATCGTAGATATAAGCTGTTATATTTGTTGGCCATCTAACATGGGGCGGTAGCCTTTGTGTATTAACCCAAGATTAACTTTTAAATAAAATTGTGTTTTCTGAACGATAAAATATTTTGTAAATCTGAATAATTGTATTTTAAATTAAAAGTATTCCGATGATTAAATCCTTTGACTATGAAATCCACAAGACAAGTATAGGTACCAAACTGTTGACTCCGTTAACTCGCATCGTCTAGTTCAATCCGAACACAAGCACTGATACTTTTACCAATATCTTCTGACCAGAAACATCTTTACAACTGCTTTATTGCTATCTGTTACATGTCCGCCATTTTAGCTTCGCCAGCGCCATCTGACGGCTAAGGTAGGATGCATTACGCAGCCTATACCCACACATATTTGTTATTACGTGCCCCGTTCTCCCATTTCTGGGTAACCAATGGTTGGGCAGAAACTGTCGTCAACCTATAGGTGCATGCTAATATTTCAGTACCTAAAATGAATTGTTTGTAATTATTTTTTATGTATATCCATTAAGGATTTTATTAATTTTCTAAATGCTCGCTACCCTAATAATAGTAAATATTAAAAATATTTATGTTCTAACAGTATAATACACACTTAATATGATTCAAACATGTGTTCCACGTTAACTACTAAACCGAACTATGGAAATGCCACAAAATACCAACAAAAATAAACATCGTCAACTATAAACTTTGTTAGCAATTTTTCCTTGACTTCTAACAAGCTTTTGCATGTACCTCATACATAACTGTCGCATGCCCCGCACTGTCCCGTCATCTTCATCCACACATCATAGTGATACGTTTGTGACGTGATATCCGCTATTTTGTGATTAATATGATATGTCGGCCTTTACTTTTGAACGCAGGAATTCATGTAACATTTACATGAAGTATGGCGTATGTATGAATATGTCAACTTTTTTTAACCAATCAGTAAATTCAGGCCATCGCCGCCTACTATTTGGAAGTTGAGCTTTGCCTAAAATGAAGATCTTGCCAATGGAGAATACAAAGAAAATTATAAAAATGTAAATCTTGTCTCACTGGCAAACAAATTAAAGGCTTCGAAAATGTTGAAATACAAACAGGCGTTCAACAGTATCGGCATCTCCTCCCCTCTCTGACGTCATTCCCCACCCTTCCTCCCCTGTAACATGGCCCTCTGAACACAGAACAAGTTCTCGATGCGGGCGCGCGCGTGGTCCGAGCCGGTGGTGACGGAGAGTGACGAGTTGGAGCCGCGCGATGAGCCACTAGTTTCCGCCAGGCTTGTGAGGACGCAGCTGCCGAGGCCGCCGGAGGAGGAGGTATGTGTTTAACCGCTACAACAAAAGATGATGGTAAATTGACAAGTTTGACTAACGCGTATTGAACAAACAAATTATCTATAGCAAGGCAGGCCAACCTCATGGCTCGCTAGAGTGGCCCGCTAACTCACTTGAATTTGCCCGCGAAGGGGATTCCAGAACGCGTGAATGCAGTTCGACATCTTTCAAAAATGATGGACAGTCTCTTAAGAATGTTTTCCTGTAGCCACAACTAATAAGGTAGCTGCCCTTAGTGCCACATCTCACTATCCACTCTGTATAAGCCCATGTGTTTGATATTGGTGTCGATTCTGTACCACATTTTGGCAGTACTAATCTAGCCTAAACGCAACTGTCACTTTCTTTTTCTATTGAAACAGAAAGAAACAAACACCCGTAGTTTAGTTTAGTCCTGTCAAAGTGCGCATCGGAATCGACACCATTGTCATTTATCTTATTAGACTGGTAAGTTACCTATAAGAGGAGTGGCCCGGCCGCCACAAAGTAGCAGAATTTTGGCCCGTCTAAAAAATGGGATGGTCCGCCTTGAACTATAGCGTTCAACTGGATGCTACTGTCTATAACGATTGAATCCACAACCTTTGCATAATTTCACTGTTTTCCGTACGAGCTAGTTCATCAAAATAAATCGTCCAAAAATACCTATTAAAACCACCATCAGATCAAACTTTCAGCATCCTCTGGCACCTCGAAATATTATTCTATTCTTTATAATTAAATTAATTTAACTATATCTACCTTCTCTAGGGTCTAGCACCGTTCGACGAGTTACTGGAGGCTAGAATACGCGACCTGAGCATAGCTCTCAACATGAGCACGGCGTTAGCACTCGCTGAGCTGATAGAAGATGAGGTGATCGTACCTCCCATGCCGCTTGAGGTAAGCTTTTCTTCTTAATTCTAGAGAGCTCGTGCGTTTGTTCGGAGGCTCTTCGATCTTCGGTTGTGATTTCCTCGTCATTTTATGTTTACATAAGCGATTTTGCCACGGTAATGGAATGAGATGATGAGGGAAAATCAAAGAGGAGGACGTTCTTTGTGTTTTATTTTGAGAAATGTCTTCTGATCTGACAACCCTCAACAAATAGGAAAAAATAGGGAAGTCTGTCAGGAGTGGTACAGAAAAACTACGAGATTAAACTACATTATTTTTTTCTGCAATATAAAATACACATAATTATGGTGGCATTTAAAAGTTGCTGTAAAATAAAAATAAAAAATCATTTACAGTAAAACTATTGGTTACATACCCCAATTTAATTAATACTTGAATAGAGATATACGAATCCGATAATTCTCACAAACTATCTAAACACTTCCAGGTCCTAATAGAAAACGTGAAGCTCCACCTAATAGAAGACCGTCAGACCCGCTCCATATCGTCCCCCCCTCCACAACCCCTCGACATCGACCTCACCACCTTACGGATGACCCGCGACACCGCCGGGGTGGTCCGTTTAGGACCCCCCATTTCCACCCCCTCGACTGTAGCGTCCCCGGCCACGCCGCAGCCGCAGCCGGAACTGGATGAGGCTAGAGAGAAGATTGACAGACTTAATAGGGAGAATGAAGAGTTAAGGAAACGACTGGTCACGCTGGCAAGGATAGCTGAGGATAATCGGGAGTTGAGAGCGTGAGTGACGTCATTTTTAGTTCAATTGTTTGTGTTAATAGGTGTTGCGTTTTACAGATCTTTAATGTTTACTATCCATATAGGTAGGCTTCAGGATATGTCATGCCATAAGTACTTATTAGATATGACAGTAAGTGCGAGCGCGCACTACGGTGCGGTGACATGCGGGGCATTTTTTTCACCACAACAAATAAAATAAATACAAGTAAATCAGTACGGTGAACAAATCGCAGTGTGCGCTCTTCTATGACACTCTATACTTCACAGATTATACGTTAAAAAAACGCATGGCAGTACGCGCTAGCGATGAGTGTTGAATAAACGAACTAGTTGAATCAACCGTTGATCTCCTGTCAACGTATTAACGTTAACTGTTTATGAATCAACTAGTTGAATTCGTCAACGACGTTTATGAATTTAACTCGTGCGTCTCGTTCAATAATCGAGAACGCAAACGCAACGAACTGAGCAAATTAAAAAACTTACGTTGAAAATAACGTCATAGATCGCGAGCGACGGTCATATCATACAATTTGAACTCTAAGTAACGTATAAAAAAGTTGATTTTCGAAATAATTATTTTATTTATTTATTTACTTTATTTTACAGAAAGCTTACAGACTAATGACAAATTTAAATAATTTATAATATGCTTGTGGACAATTGCTAATTACAAGCTTCCACATATATATATTAGCAATTAGCAAATGATGAACACACAATTCACAGAATTACACAACTTTAAAGAATAAAAGAACAATACAAACGAAATGAGGAAATTGTGTTAAGCCGTGCGATACTTCCCATCATCACCAAAATATTCCCTCTTTAGGATGTCTCTAATTTTACGTGCGCTAGTGTTAAGAATAATACTTATGAAGATATTGGTGGAATGGCGAATTGTTTCTAAAATTGAACGTCGCAGCGCATCGTTGAATACAAACCCGTTCAATTAATGAACGGTTTACGTTGCAAGTTGACATTAGTAGTATGTTAACTCGTTGACGAATTTAACCAGTTGACAAACGTAAATTAACGTTTTGTTAACGGAAAAACCGTCAACGACCCATCACTAGTACGCGCTAGCCCTAGGGCCACTTGCGCAACATCGTTTAGCCCGGGACTAAAGCGATTGCCCATGCAGTGAAGTTTGTATGGGTTTGACAATGATTTAATTGAGCGATGTTGCGCAAGACGGTTTCAGTTCTCTGAAATGAATACATTTAAGATCCGTGTCATATCTCTTGTGATATTGACATATCGTATAAAACAGTATGGTCTTACGAAATACTATGCTCTCGCAGATTTCAAATTTCCAACTTTCGACGCCATTTATAATGACTTACATCTATCTTCTTCTTCTTTTCATGTGGTTAGTGACTAACCTGGTGTTAGAGTTTATGCCGCCCATGGGCTTCTGACTTGGCTTCACATGCCGTCGAGATATATCTCTCAGGCATGCCGGTTTCCTCACGATGTTTTCCTTGACCGTTTTTAAGCAAGTGATAATTATACAATACGCACATGAATCCGGAAAGCCTAGAGGTGGCATTGGGTTAGAGCTCGAGACCTATGACTTGGCAGTCCGACGGTCACGCCACAAGGTTCTCACTGCTGTTACTTACATCTATTATCTGTGTTTAGGTAGATGTTACTTTCCATAAAACACACAAATGTGTCTTACAAAATACACAAAATGATTATGTTAAAGAGCAATCTATGATGTATTGCAGGAAAGTGGAAGAGGCATCAGTGTTACGTCAGTGCGCGCACGCAGCGCAACAAGAGGCAGCCAGTTTATTGGCTGACAAACAAGAGCTATTGGAGGCCATGCGTATATTACAGGTAATATTGTCTTGGATTTCTGGGAAGCAAACTGATCGATTGGTAATTTAAAACTTTCGGAATTGAAGTGCTAGCTACGACCCTTCAATTTTTATATACAGGTTGTAAACGAAATCATGTTATTCCTTCAAACCTCATCATTTATCATTCAACTCAGTCATTATAACTTGGTCATTTAATTCGGGGCGCTAAAATGCCTCACGTTAAGAACTCATGTTTATTTCTTGTAATTATTTTTTGTTGAATCCAAAATTATCCCTTGCAGTGTTAATCTATGTCAGCAGTACATCACGAGGTTTGAAGGAATTACATGATTTCGTTTACACCCTGTATACATTATGACAAATCGTTTTTGGTCTCGCCCTCGATCACCGATGCTGATCTCTTCCAATCTCTTTTTTAGATTCTAATATGTTTAAAAAACACCCAGATTCAAGATACCACTGTCATGTTAATATTAAGTGTCAAAGGTTCATCGTTACCATATCAGACGATACAATTTGACCGAATCGATGACCAACACATTCCAGGAGCAGATATCAGGCGGCTGTCGCGGCAAGAGATAGCGGTCGCGAGGCGGTCCGCCGCAGGGCTGCCTCGACTGTACAGCGTGCTGCGGTGACCAGCAGACGTAGACCTTTGTAAGTTCTTTGTAAGGACCTCGGCCAAAACAAGAGAGATGTAGATTGTAAACGTGATATCATGTAGAGACGAACAGCTGTTTGTCACGGGAACTGACACAGTCATGTATGCTTGTTTTCATAAAACCGTGAGAGACCAGCTTCGGTAAACAGTTGTTTTTTAGTATAAACGGTGTAAAAAGACCCTTGACGAAGCCGAAAGCCACTTCTTCTCCACATCATTGTAATCATTTTTTTGTTCTGGACTATGCCTGGGTACCTTCTAGTTACGTAGATATTGGAGGTCAAAGTTCCAACTTTTTCACAACTTTTTTTAAAAATACTAGTTTTGAAGATTGCAAATGTACTTGAAATACCTCCATTACCCATTTACTACTCATTGCATCTATCAGCACAGTGTTTTGAATGCGTTACAATTAGCTTTACAGCAAAACGAAATACACCCAAAAAAAAGTCGTTTCCCAGTGACAATTTTACCGTAGGGTTACTTAGTTTGATGTACTGAATGCATGGTTGACGCCTTGGTGAAGGGACCTTTTACACCTTGTATGTAAGTATGCTTCAACTTTGAATAACCGACAGAATTAGTTTAAAACTATCTGGAACACTGATCAATGTATTATAGTTTACCTAATAAGTGATTAGCAAAAGTAAACTAGCTCAAAAACAATACGGTTTGTAATATTGATGACGTCTGAGAATAGTACACGCGGTTAGGACGCCCTTATCCTGAACTGGGTAGTGTAAAAAAGCTTTTATTAATTGAATGGGGTAAGCAACTGTGGGACTAATGGCGCCACTTTCGATTGTACCCATGCACTCTTATTGATTGCAATGTGTTTGAAATTAATGCTAACTAGCTGTGTCCTCACGGCTCCGCCCGCGTAAGAAGTTTTATTCCAGTAATAAATATAGCCTATGTTACTCAGTGATAATATAGCTTTCTAACGGCAAAATAATTTTTGAAATCGGTTTAGTAGTTTTTAAGTTTATTCGTTACATACAAAAATACAAATCTTTCCTCTTTATAATATAGATATCAACCTGATGGTTCTGATTGGTTGAAATAACTAAATATGGAGGTGCTGCCATCTGCTTCCGTTTAGTTTAGTTAGTAGTTGCATAGTTGGTGCGTATGCGTGGTTGAGGGTCAGGTCGACTTCAATGAATAGATGCTGCATGGATTAATGCTTAAATTCCTTTTAATTCTTACTTTGAAATATATAGTACGAAAATGCAAGTCAGTCAGTGCGCGTTGTCGTTGCGTGTGCAATATTTAAAAAGGTTCTGATGAAAAAACGTGTGCGTCGCTAGTGTCGCTATGCCCCGGCCCCCGCCTCCCCGCCTCCCCGCCTCCCCGCTCGCTAGCGCCGTGTTGTCGTCACTGCGTCGATGTGCGCGCTAGTACAGAGCGCGGCCGCTTGAGGGCGCTGTTACAAGTTAATAATCGTAGACACGTTGCTTTCCCCATTGAATATAGCTTGTGTGTTTCTACCAGTCATAAGTTCGTATTTACAAGCAAACCGATTTTATCATAATAACATGTGCAATAAATTTATAAAAGGACTTATTTGCGTCGTAATTACAATATTCTGTAATTTTTTTTTCCAATATAAAGATCAATTTTCTTTCATGTCATAATAACAACCTACAGCATTTAAATGACTTCAGTGATAATCATCAGTGATTAAACAAACTTTCAAACAAAATAAACCGCACTGAATTCGGTGCATCCGTTTGGGAGCTACTATACCACAAACATACACACAGACAGACAAAAGATTCAAACTTATAACACCTATATTTTGCATCAGGTTAAAATTAAAGATCATCATATCAGATAGAATAGAGAATAAAATGCCAACCGTTTGCTGACTTACACCCCTATTCTAAGACGTTCCTCCAAAACTTACTCGATAATACTCGACTCTGACGGCCTCGAAAACACCTTCAAAATTGTATTCTTAGTCGCAATTTCGAGTGAACTTTGAAGTTCCTCGACTGAGGGGTCCTCAAATGAGTCGAGATAGAGTGGAGTCATTCCGTCATAATTTGAATTATCTGCATCGCGCAAATAACGCCGCGATAAATAGTTGTAAGGATTATCGTAAGCATATTCGATAAAGGTTTCAAAATTCATTTTTGTTACATACGAACTTTGACACTTCCTTCCTTAAGGTAGGTTCCGAGGTACCTTGAGTTTGACAGATGAGTCCTTAACTCGACTGAGGAAAAATGTCGAATCGAGAACGTTTATGTCAACTATAACTACCGATAGTAGTGAGAAAGACTGAGTCGAGGTCGAGTCGAGTAAGTTTTGGAGGAAAGTCTTAGAATATGGGTGTTACACCCGTATGCTACTACTAGAAGGCCTCACAGTGTTCTCGAACGCACTGCGTTGAATACGGGTCTGGGATTGGTCGCCTTTATGTTGCGAGATTAAAAACAACCAATCACAGTGCCGTCTTCAACGCAGTGCGCTCGAGCACACTGTGGGGCCTTCTAGTAATGGTAGTGTATACGGGTATTATCCATAGGTTTCGTTCAAAACGATTATACAAGACAGGCTTCAAGTAATTTTACTGAGGTTTTTACATGTACATTTACTATTAACAACTTAAATGTCGATGCAAAAATTGAGCTCCAAGATACATAAATAAATGATAAATAAAAGTTACTCTGACGAAGTTTTTAAGTACTTACAAGTGAGCATTTATAGTGATATTAATAGACAACATTTTTAATTGTCTTTATTGTTTTAAATTCTATACATTTTCTGAACGATACCAGTCTTCCTTTTGCATATGAATTACATAGAATGAATTGTGGTGAAATTGAAAACTACCAAAATTATTTTATATTTATTAAATCTTGATTTATACAAGGTTAGTCGGAAAGGGGGTACTAAGCCGAAAGGGTGTTAAAGTACCCATAATAATGGATAACTTTTGTTCTACAACTTTCCCCAAAAAGTCATTAGTTTAAGAGAAATGGCTGTTCACAAATGTTGTTAGATATTACCTCAGCTATGATCAGCTGTGTTTACATTTGGGGTCACGGATTAGAAGCTCTATTTTCTGAATTCATAACTAAAGCACGGTTGAAGAATTATTGAAAAAACTAAAATATAAATCTGAATTTTTAACACTTTCTTTATTACAATCATCAGTGATACATTAAATGGCCCGCGACTTAGTACCCTCTTTCCGACTAACCTTGTATGTATATAATTTTATTTCTTAAATATGAAAAAAGAATTGATAAAAGTGATAAATTTCTTAATACATACATATTTGTGAAGGTGGCTACATATTGTGTAATGTTTAGACTTTGTAAGCGAATTTGGCTGCATTTTACTTAACAAAATTGTTACTTAGTGTAGACTAGGTTTTTCAATGTCGTTACCTATATTATTGTTAAATACAGTTGGATTCGTAAAAGGAGAGATCAACCATCTATTTTTTTTATGGGTTCCGGAAGAATAACTCATCTAATTATTATAAAACTTTTTCAGATTAACATAACATCACGCCTTATATTCCCCGAAGGGTTCGGCAGAGGTGTTTTTAGTACACCCTCGTTTTGCCAGCTAAGTTTCAGTCCCATGTAACAGGGGGCGAGCTTATTGAGAGCTTAGCTGCTGCTGAGAAATTCCTAATGGAAAAACCCAATAACACTTTGCTCAACCTGAGAATCGAACCCAGGACCCCATGCTTAGCAGTCGCGCTTGCGACCTCTAGACCAATAGTGCAGTCAAATAAAGTCCATAAAAATAATTTTCTACTAATCTGTCTGTATTTAACAATATCTGGTTAACACAAAAATCATAATATTTATATTATCATAATATTGTGTAAATCGAGTAATAATCACAAGTAAATTGGCCATGTACTATGTATATTTTAGTGTAAATAACATAATAATATATATTTTATAAACTGCCCCAATCCATTTATAATATAACTCCAATTGAATTAGAAAAGTAAGAATTTGAAAATGTTGAATGTTAATCTAATGTTAAAATTCAGAAATATTACCTCAATATGGAAATTAATGTATAATACTTAATTCCTATTTTTATTCGCAATAGAGGCATAGTGGTAAAACACTAACTAGTGTTTCATTACTGAAATGGCGGCATGAATTTATATAGTTAAGGTCGGTTTTATCCTAAAGGAAAATTGTTGATACATTAAAAAAATACCATACTTGTAAAAAGTTAATAAACTAATAACTGCGTGAAGATACTACTCTTAAAAAAATGCATACCTTTCATTGGCATAATACTCTACTCGATGACTCAAACCTGTACTTCCTCAAAATTCTGTTCCTTAAATTGTCATATAATATCAGGGAGGCTATGACGTCAAGCGGAGTGATTAATTAGCTCTGTAGAAGAGGAACTAGCCAATAACGTTAGATTAGGTCCTAACAAATATTTAAAACCTCTAGCGGGCCTGTGTTACTCCACAGTTTAGGTATAAAAAATGCGTACGCGCAGCTGCAAGGAGTGAAACAAAAGAAAACCGAACCGAATGTCAGTGAGTTATCGAATCGTAATAAGAGTGCGAACGCACAGTGGAAAGGGAACTGTCTCGCCTAACATTAAAGCTCAATTTCGATTGCGCAGAGCTCATATTTCTAGTTATTTGACGCAATAGTAACGGCGTGAAGTTTCTGTACGTAGTAATATTTATAATGATTTTCCCCTTGACTACAATAGCTGTCTTTGACAGACAGTTATGCCTCGTCTGGATATTTTTGTTACTACATAACAGGGGTATGAGGGAAATGGTAAAATAAAAGGTTTATTAAAACCAATGGGGCTGCAATGGTATAAAACAATATAATATTTAACAGGCACTAAGAGGCTTTCTGTGTACATTATCGTGTTATAAAGTACCTACCTATATTTTTAATGTAATCGTTCAATATTATTTTGGTGCCAAACGCGCGGACTGCATTAAATGTACAACTGCAGGGTTACTTTGAATTAATTGGCGAAACTTTACCTCTTAACTAAGGTAAACTCATGTTTAAAATATACCCATCACTTTCTAACGTCATATAACAGAAAGAGACGGAGCTAGTTTAAAACCGAGGCTTTTCTTAGACTATTTTCTGTAATAAGAATATCTAAACTTTAGTTAATTAAATAACAAGATACCTAGCTAATACAGTAGCAAAGAGCGAGCACTAATTAGGTACCTATAGTACGTTCCATCCACGAAGACGCGCCCCACTCTTCGTCTAAATCGCATGTTCTCTCTCACTCTAAGATAGAAGAAGTCCCACGAAGCGATAAAACGTCACATAGGCATGAGTGACAGAGACGACGCTCTACGAAGCCGAAGCTAGCCGATTATCTCTTTCTAAAGCTCGATATGTAATATTTACTGGCGGGTACTGTATCTTGTTATGTATTTAATTAAAGTTTTTGGTATCTTTTATTTGAATGTATTCTATTAATGTTACCTAGTAACCCAGTGAAACACAAGTTAATTCGATGTAGCCCTGTATAGATTTAGTTCTTTGGACATAGTAATGTCTTTCCTTGCGTCTTACTTACCTATTATTGCTATTAAAAGGTAGTAAATATTTATGTAAGGTAAGCCAATAATTAATGGAGATAGGAATGGTGGCTTTTATTAATAAAATACACAGTGCTAAACAAAAAAATATCAATGTGTTTTAAATCAGTTGAAAACATATCTAACTAGCAAATAGTGTCATTAAAGTATGTCGTGATAAATTAATTATTATTTCAAGTTCAATTTGCTAAATTATATTAAAAAAGGCTGCTAATTTTAAATGTTTAAATACAAAATTATTTTTGAACAGTTTTTTTGCACACCGTACTAGGCGAAACAAAGATAGAAATATGATATGAGAGAGACAGAATGACTTGTCAAACCGCCATTTTTATATCCATTCATTATTGACAGCTCTAGCTCTTCCTACACATTACTTCGTTCCATATTCAAAAAAGTTACATATCCAACTATAGTCCAAAGAGCTTCATCTGATGTCGTATATTTTCATTTTAAAAAAGGTTGTATATAAAAGTTTTTTTTAATGAAATGATCATTTTATTTGTGTACTTTTAAAGGATTGTACATAATTTTACGAGGTGACATGGTGTAGCTATTTTTTTCAAATCTTTTTACTGTTTATTGATAATTATATCATTGTGAGAATTCCACTTGAATAAGTTGTGTGATGGTTGTGCTTAGAGGGATTTTAAATTAATCTGTACTTGAATGGGATCAATTTCCACTTTGAATCAACAAGTTGACTCAAATCCTTGTTTAAAAAAAAGTTCTATACTCTATCAACTTGAAAGTATTCTTATAAAAATACTTATAGAAATATTAAATTAAAATTCCTCTGAACACGCCGTGAAATCTACATAAAATAAATTAAAAATTATATAAATCTTTCAAAACTTCAGTGAGAAAATTTTAGATATAACATTTTTATAATATATAGGTATTTATATGTCCTAGGTGATCGTTAGCCCAGTTAGAATCGGTTCGTCGCAGTTTAATGTTATACGGAAATCATGTCGCGTTGGTGTCGCCGCTAAATGGTGTTAATATTTAAATATTTATATGTTTGAATAATTCTGTGTTTACATTTTTTATCTTCCAAACATGGAGTAGGTAGCAAAAGGAACGCTAAAGGAAAAACGTGCCAAATTGATGCATGTAAAAAAATGTCTCATGCGAAGGCGAACGTCTCGTCTGTGCTTTGTTATTTGAAAAAAAAACTGAAATGTAGAAATTTTGTCACATTCCTTTTCTACACGTTTTGATAGACACAGAACATTATTGTGTGTATTAAACTTGGCAAGTTTTTAAGAACTGAGAATAATGAAACCTTTTTTTTTGCGTGACCAATATTTTTTACGATTTATGTAGGAAATAAATAATGTTTACGCTATGCTAATGTTTAAAAAGTTAGTTTAAAAACATCTTGACCTTTATTTGAGGATTCCATTTTCTTCCTACTCTGTTCTTCAACGTAGTGGCTACATTGAAATTTAAAAAAAGAATTAAAATATTAACACCAACCAGCGGTTTTTATATCACTTGTTAATACGCAATGTTTTACAATTCGGGGTAGCTCTATATATCTTATAATACATTTATCTCTTTTACTATGTGTTAGGATAAAAAAAAAACTCGTGCCTGTAATAATTAGGTACATGATATATCCGCTTTATGGTCGTTGCTGCCTTTTTATACTCTCATCTATTTAATCGATGTAATATTTAAGAATGAAATTGTCCTCGTTTTCGTCTGTCTTGTATACGATTCAAAAGTGACATTTAGTCGCTGAGAAATTAGTATTAAAACTATATTTTAAATGAAGAACAGTGGTAGGTGCCCTAATTTTATTTATACTTAATTTCTTTTTCGTGTTTTGATGTTACTAAATGTCATTTTAAATCGATTATTTTTTCTGTTTTGTAAATGTTGATTGGTACTGTCTGTCCAAGGTACGTTGTTTCTTCGGTGAGTTTAGTGTGTAACAATCTGGCTATTGAAAACATGTAAAACGTTGTTGCGATTTATTTAGTTACGAAGGAATTGTTAAAATTAAATTCAATATTCTATATCTGGTTGTCTCATTTCTTAATGTTACTATGTTTGCAGGATGTGTATTGTAATAGAGTATGGCTGAAATATCTTGGCCGCTCTGAACTACGAAAAATAATTGAGTTGCGTAATAATTTTTTTAGGAACAAAATGGCTTTTCATTCGCATTTAACCTCAGCATCGGCCATTTTTCAAACAAAGTTTATTTGATAGTTTTTACAGTAACTAAATATTTTCTTCCTAAATACACATGCGCGAAATTTCAGAGTGGCTAAGATAAATGAGCCGTACTATACCTACTTACTCCTATTCCGCAAAATGTGAGACGCGTGGAAAAGATCCAGAACGTAATGGCGGATCGCTTTCTTTACGAAAACCATCGTCGCCAAACTGCTGTTCAAGATACTTCTTCTGTCTGCCTACCCCTCACAAAACACTTCAAAGACTAGGCGTGGTAACTACGAATACGTTACGTATACGTACGAAATGTTATTACTGGTTCTGCTGTGGTACAAGATTAAATTATACAACTTCGTAGCCTACCAGAGTTGACTAGGTCCCAAAACGGACATTTTAAATTAAAAAGTCACCAGGCGACAAAAGTGAAATGGCAACTGTGAGGTGCCAAAATGTTAAAAAGGAAAAGAAAGGACTTTTGTTATAATAGTGTTATTTTTCAATAATCATCGGGTTCGATTCCTGTGTTAGATAAGCTGTATAATAGTGTAGTTTAATTTTTTCCCAAGTCGAAGTATTACATTACTATATACTATAAATATCTCATAGCCTCTATTTTGACATATAAATGCAGTGTAATCACAAAAACGTATGCTGTACAAAGCAACTATAAAACGGTTACAAGATGAACTAGTCAGTCATAATAGCGGCACTACTCCCAGTACTTGCAAATGTCAAATTTAGTTAATGTCATTTTAGTTCCGTATTATACCGTCTCCGCATCTTGGCCTATAATAGATAGATACTTCTTACTTCCATGAGCCAGACGGCTGCTACCTGGCGTTTTTCAAATAAAATGACTGCACTGCTGTGCACCCTTCTGTAATTCCAAAATCAATGCCCATTTTAAGTAAATAAAAATCAAAATGTCATTGGAAACGCCGGTAGAGGGCGCCTTATAAGGACATACATTGATGTTATATAAACAGGACAGGTGCGTAGTACTCTCAATCGGCGTGCGTGTATGACAAGATGTATAAATGTGAATGAAGCGAAAGGAGTATGTAAGGATCGTAGCATGTGGCGTTCTATAGTTTCTGCCTACCCCCATGGGAAAAAGGCGTGAGTTTATGTATGTAAGTATATATAAAAATCAAAATATGACTTTCGTATTGTTAACCGAACAAAATATGAGCGATAATGATGATTATGAATTTCGATGTGAATATCCGAACGGAGAATTTGACTAATCATACGCAGTGCTACCAGCTCTATAAAAGTTACCCCATTCAATGCAATTTTTAAACGAGAAATATAAAATAATATGATTATTTCTCCGTACATGCTAAGTAACACTATTAATACATATTTATTTAAGTGGATACGATAATAAACCATGAAGCCATTATCATAATATTGACCTCTTTCTTTTATATCACACTAGCGACCCACTCCGGCTTCGCAACGGTTCAATGTAGATATTAATGCGGGGCATATAAACCATCCTCTTGAATAACTCTATCTATTGCTGAAAACTGCATTAAAATTGTTCGTTGCTTGCTTCGTTCGTTAAATCGTTGCTTGGTTTAAAAGATCTAAGCGTACAGACAGTGGGAGCGACTTTGTTTTATACTATTCTTATTCTTATTCTTTATTGTACACAAAATAATAATATATAATACAGTTCCATTGGTAAAATCATGTACAAAGGCGAGCTTAACTCACAAATGAGTTTTCTAACAGCAAACCTTAGAGCGATAGAGAGATTTGATGTTGAGGAGAACAATTACCTAAGTGTACAAGTTATATAAAATTACAAATTAAATACACAATAAATATACACATCTACATAAACTAAACAAACATGTGTATAGCACACAATACATAAACGTAATACATACAATATAATATATAAAATACTACATACATACATACAGGTCATGTAGACAGGAAATGTTCCCTAATTCTTTTCTTAAAAACATCTAACGATGGGCTATCACGTAAGGAGTGAGGAAGAGAATTCCAAAGGCGCGAAGCACGAACAGTAAATGATCCATCATAACGACTCGAGGTGTGGGAAGGCATACGAAGGAGAAGAGATGAGGATGAGCGACAAGGTTTCCCTCTAGGAACAAGAAATTCAAAGCGTTCTCGAAGATACATAGGAGAATTAGGATTGTGGAGAACAGAAAAGAGAAAAGAAAGAATGTGAGTATCACGACGTTGCCGAATAGGAAGCCACTTCAGCCGCTTCCGAAATTCCGACACATGGTCGTACTTCCGAAGGCCAAAGATGAAGCGGATGCACAAATTCTGCAGACGTTCTAGTTTATCTAGCAGTTCCTCAGTTGCGTCAAGAAAGCAGACATCAGCGTAGTCCAGAAGGGGTAGAAGAAGAGACTGAGCAAGAATTATTTTAGTAGGAAATGGCAGAAACTTCTGGAGACGCTTTAAAGACTGAAACTAGCAAAAAACCCTCCTGCTTACTTCTGCAATGTGAATGTTCCAAGACAGGTGGCAGTCTAGAATAACACCCAAGTTTTTAACCTTCTTTGAAAAGGCTATGGCGACAGAATCATACAAAATTGGAGGAAGAGACTGGTGATTCATCAAGTTGACAAAGTATCTGCCACCAATAATGAGAGCTTGTGATTTTGTAGGATTAACTAAAAGTCCAAAACCTTTAGCCCATTGACTGATATTGTTAAGATCATTATTGATGGCTTCGATAGCTTCAGGAAGCTCATCGAGTTTAAAATGGCGATAAAGCTGCAAGTCGTCTGCATAGAGATGGTAATGTGAAGCTAATACCTTAGTGATGGCGTTAATAAAGACCGAGAAAAGAAGAGGAGATAGAACACCACCCTGAGGAACACCCGCAGCAAGATCGCACCACTCAGAGGAGGCCTCATCGGAGCGAACCGACTGCGAGCGACCCCGAAGATAAGAATTAAACCAAGCAATTACAGACGGAGATATATTAAGAGAGGATAGGATACCTAAGAGGATATCAAAATCAACTGAGTTGAAGGCACTGCTAAAGTCCAATAATACCATCACTGTAAGGAGCCTGTTTTCCATGGCCAGTCGGATGTCATCAGTTATTTTAACTAGAGCCGATACAGTGCTATGACCAGGACGGAAACCAGATTGGTAGGGACTTAGCAGGCCATTAGAGGAGAGGTAATGAGACAGTTGATTGTTAACAACACTCTCAAGGACTTTGGATAGGATTGGCAGTATGGAAATTGGACGGAACTGGGATACTGAAGAGGGGTTGGAGACTTTGGGAAGAGGTAAAACATGCGCCTTCTTCCAAGCAGAAGGAAAGGAGCTAGTAAAGAGAGAATAGTTAATAATGTGTAAAATGACGGGAGCTAATATACTTAGGATAGGAAGAAGCATCTGGAGTATGTAAGGATTTACTTCATCATCATTATCCTCCAAAGATTACGGCCAGAAACAGAGTTGACCATAAAAGTTTTATTCATCTACTTTGCTTTTACTATGACGTCAATATTGAATCAAGCATCTTTGTCTGCATCTACTTACATGTTGTTAATTTATAACTTCATAGTCTATTATGTTTTGACAGGAAATAATATTTTAAACATATTACCACATGGCGAATAATGTGCTTCCTAATTCCTTATTGACGATAAAATAAGTTTCTTAAGCGCCTCTCTGGACAAGTAACTTATTTTGTAAAGCATTCTTTACAAATCTTATTATTTATTTCTGTATAAGTGATGTGTAATCTTTAAGAAATAAATGATTGTAAGTCGTAAACATAAAAAAATAACAACAAGGAATACCAGGGTTACTTAAAAAAGAATTGCTCTCTTCGAATGTCAATTATTTTTTAATAGCAATTACTCTTTCGACATTTATTTTTAGGGTAATTTAATATTTTGTGTTGGTAATAAAAATACACGTGAGTCAAGAAGTGGGAATAACGTGACTCTCATAATGTGGCAACATTTTTAGTGATGGCCGATGTTTCAACTTGATCGGGCTGTAACGACCGTTGCCGAATTTTAGTGTTGAAATAAATCAAGTTTCTCATAATTCGGTGTTTTTATGTGAATATTATATATTCTATTTACATTTTGTGTGATATTGTGTGTTTATTAGTGACTAAATTGTAAGTGTTGTTCGGTAAAGAATGTTTGTTGTGCCCTCGCTGTAACAGGATCACTGGATAATAAAATATTGGATTACGGTTTGCTGTTTATTTAATTGTTGTGGACTAAAGGTAAGTCGCGTTACATTATTAACTTATCAGTTGTCTTATTTAAGTCTTATGTGTCGGTTTTTTTATGCCACGAAAGCTGTACGCGTGATATGCGACAGCCGAGCGCCCGGGCGAGATAACGGAAGATTATAGTAGATTGCAAAGATTCTGATAAGATTCCTTTCTTCACGGCACTGCGAAGCCATGAGTACACACCATAAAACCTGTCTTACGTATGTACTACGACAAGAGTACGTTAAAACTTGTTTGAACGTAACAAACACTGAATTGAACATGCTTCATGCTCTATTTCCCACTGAAAACTTTGATATAAATTGAGAAATCGCAGTGAGAGGTATTACCGTACCCATTAGACATTTCGTACAACATATACCACTTAGTTCTGCACCACAAACTTGTTAAAAATATGATATTTGCTTCACAAAAAACTTAGGTTAGAAAACTATTTTTGAACATTTGAATTCACTCCAAACTTCTTGTCTTACACACTTTACAAGTGAAAATTTTTTTAGTAGGTACCTATTTACGTCTAACATACCATCAACATGTTTACAAGTTAAATTAAAGTTACTGTAAGTACAAATATAAAGTTTATACCTAGTTTGCCATGTCAAAATTACCTTGTTAACTTCAAAGTAAATAATTTTAATAACTGGCTTTGCCGTGGAATCTGATGGCCAGTCACATTTTATTCTCATATGTACTTGACCTAATGTAATAACATGGTCCCTGCCTAAGAATTTTCCCACAAAAAAATAATTCTATAGAATATAATAAATGAAAACTAGAAATTGTCAAGATATTTTTTTATGTTGTAGATATAAAATAATGGAAAGCTCTTAAGTATTAAGCCCTTAATCCATTTTACCTTGATAGATGAATTTAGATAGACTAGCCTTTGCAACACAATGATAAATTCAATAAAAAAAATATTGAGTGATTTTCTTTCTACCAAAACGGAGTCTCAAATATATAGAAAACAAAAAAAAATTTAGTGACCATAAACAAGATTACTGTTTATTATAAAAAAAAGATCATAATGAACAAGTAAAATAATTATATTACCACACATCATTATATTACCATTAGTGCATTTGACATTCCACAATATCCTGTTATATTTATGGATGTATACTATATTAATCGCCTTTATAGCTTCTAGGTACACAATACAATTTATTGTTAACATTACATAACAAATCAATATTTTACTGATAAAACAATTTTATAATTAAATACTGATGGTTTGCCAAGGAGGGTTGATGTCAGGCAGGCAGCCGGTCATAAAACAATAAGCCAAAACCTCTAACAACATGGATTTATGAAATACATATAGTGCCGACCCCACCTAGTGTGGGATAAGGGCAGGAAGAAGACTGGTGGTTTGCCACATCAGCCTGGATTTAGAATATCTTCATTAAGCCAGTTTCATTTTTTTTTGTAAAGAATAATGTGATAAAACCAAATTAGTTGACTAATTAATTATTCTAAAGGTTCCGAATTGGGGCGCTGGCTTGATTGGAAGCTAACAAGTCAGATAATTAATGATATAAATACAATTTAAATTAAATTTAAGCCTTTATTTCTCTGACCAGATATTCAATATACTTTCATAATTATTTGTCATAAAACGACACTCACATATTTTTCATTTAGTGATTTATAAGTATGACACCAGTTTCCCATTCAGGTTGCCATTCCCCGACATAGGCCTCCTCTAAACACTTCCTAAATATCTGTACTTCTCCAAAGAGGTGGAAAATCGTCTCCCCATATTGTCACCTGCCTAAACAAACCATCCAGAAACAACCTGAATAGATAATGATTCATAAAACTAACTGCCTTATTGGTCTAGTGGTGGCAAGCATGACTGCTAATTGATATCCTGGGTTCAATACCCAGGTTGGGCAAAGTGTTATTAGGTTTTTCCATGTGGAATTCCTCAGTAGCAGCCTGTAGTTTGTATTTGTTGTGCCCGGATGATGGCAATAGATTTGCCCCCTATTACATTGGACTTGAAACATAACAGTGCAATAAGGGTGATACTATACACCTCTGCTCAACTCTTTGGGGAATACAAGCGGTATGTTATGATAAAACTACTTAAATCTGCAGATAGTTACAATTATTTGATCACTTCATTGCATGTTAGCTAAGCTCAGTATTTATTTCATGACATCACCAACACATGGCACCTTTGCACAAGGCCAGCACCTGCTAATTACCAATAGTATATTTGTTTCCTATTTTATGGTTATAACTCTAGTATTGGTTGCAATGTTATGACTATTCTAGGTTATGGCCTAAGTTGTACACACATACTTAATGACATCATTCTTTACAAAAAAAAAGTGGTTTTCTTAACTGTGGAGTGATGCGAATGGATAAAGTAAGAAATAAGTATATTTAGAGGGAGTTTGAAAGTGGCACCAGTGACAGAAATGTTGAAAGAAAATTGTTTGTCTTGGTATGGACATGTGATGTGTGACTAAGAGAGTGATGAATATGAATGTTGATGGATGGAGGGGGAGAGGGAAACCAAAGAAAAGTGTGCGAGAGGATATGAAAGATAAATGATAATGTTACGGCTCACAGGGAAGAATGGAAGAGGAAAACAAATTGCGCCAACCTCAATTAAATTGGGACCAGGGCAGGAAGATGATGGTTTGCTTAACTGTGCAGTAAAAGATAATACTTCGGCATGGTGCAACCCTATTGAAACTTATAACAATTTTGCTGTAGAAATCAGAATCATCATAATGGTTTGTTGTTTTGTAACTCATTGGCTTACAGAAATTGAAACTACCAATACCGAATTACTTGTTTAGCAGCTATCTTGCTAATGACTAATAAATAAGTCACAAAGAGTTATGTTAGGTATGTTACTGGGGATTTACCACCCATCATGTCAACCCATTGCAGTGAACATTGCATTTTATTAACATAATATCACGACTGTATTCCCCGAAGGGTTGAACAGAGATGTATAATAATACCCTCATTTCGCCGTTATGTTTAAGTTCCATGTAATAGGGGGCCAGCCTATTGCCATCAACCGGGCACAAATCATCCAATCTACGGGCTGCTACTGAGAAATTCTGCACGGAAATACCCAATAACACTGTCCAACCTGGGGATCGAACCCAGGACCTCACGATCAGCAGTCGTGTTTGCCACCACCATACCAACGAGGCGTTAAAATCTACTTAATAAAATTTTAACACTGACTGACTGACGGATAACGCACAGCTTAAACCGATGGGTCTAGAACCGTGAAATTTCGCTCACCTTGAGTTCCTTGTATAATGTTGGAGAGCACTAAGAAAGGGTTTTTGAAAATTCTACCCCTAAGGAAGTTAAATGTTGCGGTATTATAAAATAACCTATAAAACTGTTGAGTACTGACTGCTGTAGTTTTAAATCTATGGTACTTATAATAATTTTAATCTATACTTCTATACTATCTATCTATACTTCTATATCTATATCTATGCTTCTATACTAATATTATAAAGAGGAAAGATTTGTATTTTTGGGTTTTTGTATTTTTGTATGTAATGAATAAACTTAAAAACTACTGGACCGATTTCAAAAATTCTTTTGCCGTTATAAAGCTACATTATCACTGAGTAACATAGGCTACGGGCGGAGCTGTGAGGACACAGCTAGTACCTAGTAAAACAGTTAATAACAGGCCTGCTGTACATTCAACCCTATCAAAACTGAGAGGTACTTTTATTAGTTTAAATAAAAAAATGTACCTATACTTACTTAATACGCGATGTTGGTAGCATTTCAACAAGTCTTAATTCCACATTCTTTTAATATCTAATCAATCTAGTCTACATTTAAAACATTATTTGATATGAACAATAATAAATTAATCAATATTAACAAAATGAAGTGTACTAATTTTATATTAATTAACATTGTAAGTACTTAGGTCATTTCCTGAATGAATTGTTAAAGACATTAACACGCAAAGGTTAATTTTAGCCGGTCGTATCAGTCGACTGAACTGAACGGTCACCTATTTGGCAAACCGCCATGTTTACCATCATATTCTTACGACTCATGTTGTATTAATTTTTACTTATACCTACTTACATTTTAGGCTGAGAACTCATTATTATTTATGGTCTCTTCAAATGCTGTAAAAATGTAAACCGCCCTAAATTAAGGCTGCTACACAATGATAGACTGTTTATTAGTTAAATAAATGCGTGTCGTATTTTACGAGTTTCTTAAAATTTGTTTATTAATCCAATAAATAAGTTGTCCTTTATGATTTTGATACAGATATTTAAATAATGATTATCATTTAAATTATTTTACGACATGTTATGTGTATATTTTCCCATGGATCCACAAAAATGGGGACTTATTTCCATATTTCTTCCATTTTAGGACCATAATCACACAATTTATGGCTCAAACTAATTCGAACTGATTAAAATCGTGTTTCTTTTACTTAAAGCTAAACTTCTTTCCATTTTGTTTTCACTAATAATCACACTAATGTTCTCAGCTCAAGTGTTAACAAAAAACCACTAGTAGGTAGGTACTTAAATAAATACAAGTCGCTCCACATATGAATCATATCAAATAGTAATTAAAATAATATACAATGTGTACGAGTTGCGTCGTACGATGATAACGGTACGCGAAATTGGTATCGCTTGTTTTTTTACAACCTGTCCGCTAATAATTATATTCGGTACGCTATAAAAAGTTGTAGAATAAAGGGAAATGTGCGATTAACGGCGTACCGAAACCAACCAATCTCAATTCAAAATGTCTGGGTTGATGAAGGTTTTGACAGAAATTCAATAGAAGACAGCCTCATTGGTCTAGTGGTGGCAAGCGCGACTGCTGATCTTGAGGTCCTGGGTTTGATCCCCGGGTCGGGCAAACTGTTATTGGGTTTTTCCGTGTGGAATTCCTCAGTAGCAGCCCGGAGTTTGCATTTGTGCCCGGTTGATGACAATGGGCTCGCCCTCTATTACATGGGACTTAACATAACGGCGAAATGAGCGTGTTACTATACACCTCTGCCCAACCCTTCGGGAAATACAGGCGTGATGTTATCTTATTTATGTTCAATAGAAGTAATGTCAGAAACGTACATCAATCCGGAGATTTTCGATTGAGACCGGTTATTGGTTTCCGCCGTTAGTAAATATGTTCAACCTAGTAAACCCAGTTTTCTCATAAGTTTTGTAGGTACAATACCAGGGATAGTACCGGGTGTACCGGAAAGTACCAGTAGGTATACCTACTTACCACTTAAATCATACTAACAGAACTACCTATCTTAGTTTTTACCTTAAAGACATCATGAGAGATTAAGTTACCTAGGTACTTAATAAGTTTCAATCCCCATATTATAAACAGAGTCAATTTAATTAAAGCCTTCAAAACTTGGTCCTTTATCTGTAGCCATCATCCGACTTAAGATTATAATAGTTATGAAACTTCCCAGATCCCAAGGATTTAACAGCCTACCTTGAATCGTTACAGTAATAATCTGGGAGGCTTAAAGTTTGACACGATTTGTCTAAAGGCGATACCTTAATATTAATAAGTTCAGGTTCCTAAAATAAAGGAATACTTATGTTAATAAAGATAAATTTAAAACATGAATTGTTACTGGTCGCAAAAGTACCAAAACCTTGCCTTTACTAATGTATAATTCTCAGCTTAATGCAGATGAATACACCTAATATTAAGAACAATATTAAGGTCTACAAGTCTTTAAATATCCCTGAAAGCACAAAACAGATAGGTACAGAAGTCAATCACATGTATGTACTTCACTACGCTTCACACCTACGCTCGGCGGTCGCTCTATCTATATATCTATCTCTCTCAAGCGCATGGCACTCGCGCTCGCACTCACTCGCACTCTGGTCCCAAACGGTCCGAGATATCGTATCCGTGAGCAGTGTCTATGTGTGCGTTGCGCGAGCGCACTTGTATGTAGATTGACTTCTGTACCTATCTATTTTGTGCTGAAAGTCTGTAAAGTCTGTGTTTTGGGTATTAAGTCGCTCTCCTTATCCAATAAATCGCACTTCAGAATAAGCGTGAAACTTACCTATGTAAGCAACTGTATAGCCCAAAACCGTAATAAAAAAACGCACAAAAAAGGAGTTTGCCATCGCAAACGAAGACAAAACAACAAACAATCTCGAATTGATCGCAAAAACTTATCGTATCAAATAAACTATATCGCGGACCATCGCCGGCTAAGCCAGTAATGCGGCCCGTCCCAGATTAAAGGCATCAATGGAATTTGGGAATGGGATAACGGCCGATTCGGTCCGAACGGACGCCCGACAAGGTCGTTGCGCCTGTCACCAGACCGGTTCGTACTATAGCGTTTACGTATCCGATTTAACTTACAAAGTGAACAAAAATATATGGTTGCTGTTGTTATTGGTTGAAGCGAATGTAAAGTGATTTGATGTAGAGGCGAAACTGAATTAAAAGATAAAGCTGTCTTGAATTCTTTAACAAAGTCTGTATTCTTCTTTATCAAAATTTTGCTGTAAACACCAGCTCACCTGGGTGAAAGGTCTGGAAATTTTGTGGGGAAGCCTATGCCCAGTCTTTGCCATTGACAGTAGCAGTGACCAGGCTCAGAATTAGTCAGACTGCAAGTCCGTTCTGCAGGATCCACTTTGTTTAAAGATACATAGTTGATTAGGAAACATCCGATAATTTCCTCCACCCGCAATGTGGCGAGTTTCTCATGTTACGTACATAGAGCGACCTGCCGACTTTCCTCCGTACCCATTAGTAAAACCAGATTTTCTAATACCTTAACATTACTACTTAATTGTTACAACTTAACTTATTTTTTTGATATTGTAACGCTTTCAGCGTATAAACTAAAAATGACGGCACAAAATTTCCTTTTAGCATAATTTGAATCCATTAAAACCTCTGTAGTTATACTTTGGAGCCACTAAAACCTCTTTGAACTCGTAAATTGTTAATGCAAATTGACAATATTACTTTTTGCTTACTCGTACAAAGTATTCAATACATATTAAGCAACAGAAGCCACGACAAGTTTTGTTGCAGTTGCGATTTTATTACTGTTGCCGAGTATCAAGTGAATGACTCACACAAGGACAACTGGGGACTTATTTGACATAGTTTTTATACCAATACAATATCTTTATCTTTAAGTTTCACTGGCAGTATTAAAAGACAATTATTTCCAATGCATGCATGACTATTTTATGAACGAAACTTTGTAAGAGTCACGTTTTTTGATGTAGAGATAATTTATCGCAGGCTGTTAATATATCAAATTGTTGTACGTGCAAGTTATTGTTTTTTTTTTTTTGCAATGAAACTACCATAATATTGTCCCTTACGAGAATCCGATTTTCTTTGTATACATGGGGTAGGATCCATTTGAAAACATGGGGTGGTGTAATGGCTTTTGCTGGGGGCACAGCATATCTGAACACACCTATGGCGACAAAATGCGTGACAATACTATTAGAGCCTAGAGGTCATTGCTCCACATAGCTGGGGACGTCCTTACGGCATTTGCTTATGCGAAATGGCCTTGATTCTCGAACGATGAACTTTGCTAAAGTGAATAATATCGATCGCCAAAAACGTTTGTCGGTTCATTCTCCCTTGCTATTTAGCTTCCTATCATTGTGACATTACAAAGAACGCTTTGAAGACATTCATTGACGCATGCACTGGTATTCAATGAGGACTATTAGTTAGTGTCATTAACCACTAATTCACAAGTAATGTAGAATGGGAAAACAGTCCGTATAAATGTCCGAGTAGAGCGAAGTTCCAAAGTTAATGTTGAAATATAAAATCCTATTTGAATGTTTCTATGAAGAAGGAAAAGAAAACGAACCAATATCCACCGTGCAGTAAATTGGAAAAATTGTAACTCCAACAACTTTGCTAGCAAGATAAAAGAATATCATCTGAACGAAAAGGCTGACCCAATTTCAAAGTAATATTTTTAGAGCAACCTCTTTTAAAATGCAATTTCCGTGCCAAAACCAATTTACCAAAACATCCACGAGTATTTTCGAATTCACCTTGAAGTATAGATGATCTTCTAAGATGGTTTATTAATAAAGTGTGAAAGTTCAAGCTCAAGGCATTATTATTTCATGGCAATCGTTTATCATAACCCGGGATGTCAACGACTTTGCCTCAGGCTCAGAATAGACTTCCCAATTACTTAGTTGTCTCAAATTGGAATTACGACCGCTACAAACTCAGGCGCTAACTCGTGATAAAAAATTTAGCCTCTGACTCATTTTGCATCGCTAATTTCAATTTCAAACTGGTTGTGGTTTGCATGATTACTTTTGGGAGATTCCAGAAGCTCAACCTAGCCTATAATTACGATTAGTTCTTTAACTGCAATCCCTTTGATTGGATACGCGAGCATCATTTTTATAAGTGGAATCTTTAATTCAATTTTCTTCTCAAATTGTTTACTGATACAGCAGTATTCTTTATTGCGAAATTCTTTACATTCAATAAATTTTTCCGAAAAGGCCATGCATATTAACCGAATGGATTCAAGTTTTGGGAAACAAACTGGATACTGTAAACGTGTTTTCTTGTACTGTGACTTCTCCGTCACGAAAAGATTATGAGATCACTTGTTTGATGTCCACAACTCAACTGGTACTTTGTCAGGCGTGCATTCTCATGATTATCATAACCACTCTCGATACAACTAGGCCAGCTCATCTATTATATCGTGCACATCATCATGTAGCTGTCAAAACTGCGCACGCCATTGTCGTATTAGGTAACATCATGCAAGCATTTCTTACTTCCACTGGCTACGGTCATTGTGTTCCCGTGTGTAACGTAAGTAACGTTACATACAGACCTTGGTGAAATTGTTTAATTTCGAAACTGCAGTGATTCTCTGGCCGTCGAATAACTAATGATAGTGGAAGCACGCTCGACCGCGCGCCATGTTGCAAGCCGGCACCCAGGTTATTTCCGGAAGCGCTTAGAAATTGGACCGTGTGCGGTTTGCTCGTCCGTCCGTCAGTTTCTGCAATAGACCTTGCTTTACGATTTCGGTGTTTCCTGGATTATTAAATGCCTCTCGCCTTCCGAATACTTCGGAAACCGATATTAATTAAACTGTCCAAGAACAATTTGTCTGGATTTGATAATTGCCTCCTTTAATTATAAATTCAAATACAAACGGGATAGAAACTAAACGGGTCCATTTGCAATTATTAAAACTTTTGGGCTTGGTCTCGGCGTCCTTTAATCTAAGATTTACATAGTAATAACTTTCGGAACTTCAGTTTTAATTAAGAATATATCACTATATCGATCTAATAGCCGTGAGTGCGTCGTGATTATATTTTTATAGTGGTATTCAAAACCACGGCCGCACCTCGTGGTTTGTATGCGTGAAGTTGGCAAGATTGGAATAGCCCAATTTGTGGTGGAAGCCCACTTATTTTAATTTGGCCTAGATGTTTATAGCAAACTTTTCTTTTGATTTTTTATATCCCACATTTTATATCATCTTTTTTTGTTATGTAAAACAGTGTTAGAACTTGCTCGCGTATTAATGTTAATTATTATCAAATTCTTCCAGACTTGCAAGTTTATTTCTTTTTATGACTTTATAGAGTTCCATAATCAAAAGTGTTCCGTCATTTTTCCAATTCCACTTTGGACAACTCTGGTATTGTCCATCGTGAACAACAGTACAGTTACTTACCTGCATAGCTTATATAATGCACAAAAGTGCATCAATTTAAATTATATCAACTGACTACAAAGTAAAATAAAAACTGTACTTGACTCCAAAGACCGGTAGTTTATCTACATTATCGACAATTGTAATTTAAAAGTGAGTGAACTAGTGCGTAGATAAAGATTTATCGATGCACTAACCTACTTAGTCTGTTACGTTATCGTGAACAATGCTAATTGCTGAAATTAAAAAATATTACGAAACAATAATGCATCATGTTCGCATTTTGATGCTTGCACTGCAAAAGAGCGGTGCGAATGTTTAGTATAGTAGTATTTGACGGTTTAAATAAAAATTAAGTGTTTATTTAGATTTGAATCGGTTGATTATTTTACATTCAGTAATATATAGAAGCAAAAGACCACAAGTGGTTTGGCTGTTAGCATTCATTGTTCAGCCTTTTTGATAACGTTGGGAAATCATTGAAACCCTCCACCACTTTTCCGTTGGAAAATCGTCATGGATGTCCCTCGCCCGGGGAAGGCGAGGGGGTCTGTCGGGCTCTTACCGGCTAAAAACCAACTGTGTTCCTTCTCCTGACCGTTCGGCCGGGGTCGCGGGATTCGCAAGAGCATGCACCGCAACCCCGGCGGAAGAGTATCGGACTCTTACCAATTAAAACCACCACGGTGTTCTTCCAGTGGTCTATCCTTAGGATATCGGCATTGCCCTATAACTGGGTTGCAGAGGTCTGATGGCAGTCGGTCCGTGTAAAATACTGGTATTCAGCCGCATCTAGTTAGACTGGAAGCTGACCCCAACATAGTTGGGAAAAGGCTAGGTAGGACGGTGTTCCTCTGGGAACCATGGCCACGGGGTCACGGGTTTCGCCATTGCATTCACTACAACCATTCATTGTTCAGCTAGCTAAGGGTATACTAAACGCTGGGTTAATGCATGTAGCCTCGATTCCAGTAGTTGCAGTTATGTTCTAAGAATAGTTTCATATTTTGTGATACTCATGCCTATCGCTTGCCAGTCAGCATAATACGACTTATCCTGACGAGGTAGTTTTTTAAACTTCACTCAGTTCAGTAGATCATTTTGACAGTTAGTTTACTTGTTCTTATAACGGCTTTAAATTCTTGTTTCACGTACATTTTTTTTACAAACTTCTACGATTTCGATCAAGAGTCGTTTACCTCTTCACAGGAACACTCAAGGTCTTCAATATGATCAAAACATCAATAAAATGTTAAACTTCTTCCTTTATCGATAAAATCCATACCTGTTATTGGCATCTGTAATGTTCTACGTTTACGGACCTGCTTCTGTAAGACTTCAGAGTAAATTAAACGTTTTTGCTATGGGTATAAAGGTCGTTATGCTGTGTTTGAAGAGTAGTAGGCTCAGAATGCGTGGGACGGCGGTATTTTAATGTCCAAGTCTTGAAACATGTTATTTTAGTTGCGTTTCGCTTTCCGTTACCGTTGCGTTGCTACAGGAAAGAGATTAAGTATAACCAAATTGAATAATTGACAGCGGTTTGGCACGGTACATTAGAATTAAGATGTATCTTTTTAGGCCGCCATGTTTTGATCGAAGAGGAACGAAAGAAGCATGAGTGAAAGGGAAATCTTTGAACTTTTTTTAAATTTCATTATCTATTCGAAACGTTCCGGATTCGTTATGTTTTATTCTTGACTTGGTCGCATTTGGCCCTAGTCTCACCTGATGGTAAGCGCAGACAGGGTCTAAGATGGAGCACACGAATCCAAGGAACGGAGATATAGCATTTATGTAGCATTTATGGTTATTAATAATTTTAATTTGTTGACTTTGCCAATTGAATGTGTTATAATGGAATTGTGTGTGGTGTTTTGTCTTATTGTTTATTTTATTTTTTCAATATTTTTTATTTTTATTTATTTAATGTACTGAATGATATTATATGATCCAACTGTTGGTTGAAATAAAGGAATTGAATTGAATTGAATAGAGATTCCACTATTACCCTCTGACTTTCACATACACACGACGGAACTCAGAAAACTGCTTGGCGCCGGACTGTAATGTGAGGGTGGTAGTTAGCCAGGCGGACCGTATAGACTCTACCACCCAGCGTGCTGGGTTTTGTCGAATCTTATAACACGCGTTTATTCCCAGCGTGCGTTAAGGAAGATTTCTATTCAAGTATGTTTCAACATGGAAGTTTTTTGAACGATCATGATTATTGTATTAAAATATGTAACTATTTTATAGTATCCAACTACTCACTCTTCAGAGTTAACTGTTAAAACAAAGATTAAATTCTAAATATTTATAGTAAACACCTATTACTTTAACCTCGAACAACTGCAGTCAAATAGCGCATGACTTGTTTAAAAGCTTTAAACAAAACATTGGTCGGTCGAGTCAATGTTTTACCACAAATACATCCAACAAGCATCTATGGGATAGAACTGGATGTGCCGGTGTGGACTTCAAAGAAATCAATACAAATATGTATTTATGTACCTTTTCACTAAACTCGGGTATAGACTTGTATAGTACGACACAACTTAGAAGTCGCATTGGCAGACCTGATCGAACGAACAGCAGGCGCTCATTATCGCGCCATTCAAACTTATTGCGTCGGCGTAAAGATCATTTTTTTACTGCAGTACTTAAACATTCGAGGTCTTGAAGTCACACTCAGCTCGGATGTGATTGGTTTTAAGAAGTTTGCCGATGCGACATCTTAGTTGTGTCGTATTGTAACACACCACTCTATTAGCGCGTGCTCATATGCAGCATGTCGTCAAGTCACCATGAGTGCTTGTGAAGTGACGTGAGGTGTGCCGATGTGTTCTTGGCTTAAGAAATGTGGAAACTTGAGGTCGAGTCAACATAGATTATCTTCGGCTAATGCTTAGCTTAATGTAATCTAATTGATGGACTTAAGATATCCGCTTACCTTGAAAACCAGCAAAGCAATTAGAAGTTTAATACGCTTAGAAATTTAAACTTATATAAATATGCTTAATAAACAGTTTTGTATAGTTAATCTGGCGAGGTGGCTGCGGTCAGAATTCCACAACACGTGCGACATGCCGTAAGGTTTTGGCCGGACTCCAAACCTTTCTTTTTCAACCCCTACGTGTTCGCCGGTCGGAAATAAAAATGTTAATGATATTGTCTTTGGACAATTCGTTTTAAATGATTTTTATTTATTTATTTATTTATTCTGAACAAAAATACATTTGTGTCGAATACAAGATTAATACAATAATAGATTAGGGACATTATTTCTATCTCCGATTTTATTTCTAAGTAAATGAGAGGGTTATTAAGTTACTTAGTGTGATCTTGCACGTATTCGATCTTTTAAACATACAAAGTAGACATGGCGTTTTTGGTTGAATATATTTAACTGTTAACTAGTAATTGATAAATATTTTTATCGATAATTTTATTCGTTGAAAATATCAGTTAAGTTTTTCGTTGACAAATTCATTTCGCTAATGTTAATCACGAAGCGAATGAACTACCAACAGTAGTAGGCACCAACACTACCAACCGAGAGTTGTTATAAATGATATTTTTATTCGATAACGGTTATTTTATTTATCGAATAGAAGTGTTAATTTTTTTTATCGATAAATTATATTTGCTTATACATTAGTAAAATAAATAATAAAATTATATTGGCCTTGTGTCGCATGTCTTTGTATTAACAAAGACATACGACACAAGGCCAAGAATGTCTATATCTCAGCTATGGAATGGAAGTCACTAGCAAACTAGTGGATTTTGTCCAGCACCTTAAGGAACCCTAAAACAAAAAAATATAATATAGTCCCTTTTCTTCATATTGCTTTTGACGTCAATCGCCAAGAATTTGCTTTCAGAACAAAATATATGTACACTTCGTTACCATTTTTATGTCATGATTTCGATTCGACGGAGAATTTTATTTGTACGCGCGAAACATATTCTGGCAAATAGGGATTGAATTGATCGATGTCGGTACATCGCCTGGCCTGTTTCAACCCTGTCCTAATCCCCCTATTCTTTGCGGGCTTAAGGACCATCTGGTCCATAGACCATCTCGATCTTTTAAGCCATGACCTTGAGTTCGGAGCGCATACCCTTGTTACTTCAAGGCAAATGTGACTTTAACTGTCCCTTTCCAAGTCCGTTTTATAGCAGTTTTACTACTTAGGTACCTAATACCACTTACCTTTGCCTTAAGTTACTCCTAAGTTAACTTCAGAAAAAATTGAATGAACAAAAATCTACCTCATGTCATGTATTCCAAAATTCAAGTTATTTGTCTACCAAACTAACTAACTGCTTCGTTGGTCTGGTGGTGGCAAGCGCAACTGCTGATCGTGAGGTTCTGTGTTCGATCCCAAGGTCGGTCAAAATGGTGTGATTCCCCAGTAGTAGCCCGGAGTTTGAATTTGTGCCCGGTTGATGGCAATAGGCTCGTCCCGTATTACATGGGACTTAAACATAACGGTGAAATGAGGGTGTTACTATACACCCTTTGGGGAATACACGCGTGATGTTATGTTATGCAAACATCAGTTTAGAGCCGTGAAGACAAAGTGACAAAAACAGTTTTGCATTTACAATATCAGTACTATAAGTAAGAATAGATTTTATTATACTCTGCTGTGGCTAAGTAAATTATCTTCCTGATATCTTAAGTTATGTTCAATGCTTTCGTGGGCTTATAAATGTCATTACTTTACATCTTAACGGTAGAACTGGTAGGGAATCTGCAAATTGGAATGTCTGTACCTATTACAAGCAAGGACGAGTCAATGTATTGGTTGGTCCGATCTGCGATTCAATTTATTGTGTTAAATTGAACTGTACGCAGTAAGCAGCTTTAGGTACATATGAACAAGAATCTTTAGAATCTAAAAGCTCAAACATAAGGCAATTCAATAAGCAACTGGCAACGTGTGAAATTTTGCTGTAATTTTCAATGAGGTTGACTTTATCCTTGGACACCTTAGATTATACCTCTAGATAAAGCCACCGTGTGGCCACTCATGAGACAGCAATGTAAGGCTAAAATAATCCATCCTCCCATCGTAGAGCATACACTACAATAAACACTTAACGAATGGAGTCTTTTTCTCATAAATACAAGAATATGGGGAAACCGACGTCCTGTGGCAGTGATTTGGCTAACATTAAAAAGTTCGCCAAGCTAAAAAACTACACGTCATATGATGCTCTGTCTCAGTTTTCTTAATAATTTTGTATAATGCTTCTCACTTCCACACTTTGTACTGTAATCATGGCACAGCTGTGATAGCCTAGTGGTGTGACCGTCGGACTGCCAAGTAATAGGTCTCGAGTTCGGACCCAAGGCCTCACCTCTGACTTTTCGGATTTATGTGCGTATTGTATAATTATCACTGGCTTAAAATCGGTTAAGGAAAGCATCGTAAGGAAACTGGCATGCCTGAGAGATATTTCTCGACGGCATGCGAAGCCAAGTCAGAGGCCCATGGGCGGCATAAAACTCTGACACCAGGTTAGTCACTAACCACACGAAAAGAAGAAGATCATGGCTACATATGGAGGTATTTAATCATAATTGAAATTGCCTGGTAAAAAATTTTAAGTATAGCAAGAGACATTGCTTTTTCGATGTTGTTACACGTCTTTGGTGTGCGGGCCGTCTTATTCTGAGCGTTCACAGATTCTCTTTGACCAATTTTTACGCACAGCGAAACCGTGTCTTTCGCAAATTGAATTCTAATTAAATTTAATTCGTCGTTAATCTTTAAACAAGTTTTTAGTTCAATGAGGCCTCATTATAACATTAATATCAACATCAGCATAAGTAGGCAATTAACATAATTAAAATTTGTTAATGGCGTTCCTGTTAAACCGGTGATATTAATTTTTATTTTAGTTACTAAAAGTTAATGGCGTTTTTCGATAGCAATGTTTTGCTATTAAACACCATGAGATTGTCGGTGTAACGCGGCGTACTATCAGCTAGATATATCTGTTTAATTATTGTGGGATAGCTCAGACGGAATAATAACTGGGACTTATTAGGACCAGGGGCCACTCGGGTAGACTATGAGCTAAAACCGGGCCAACATAATTAAACACCAAAAAAAGTTTAATGAAAAACGAAGACAAAAACGAAAATTAAAATCATTTATTCAGTGATTATAAGTTGGCCCCTATTATTAAAATATTGAAGTATTTAAATACGAACGCATGTCTTTAATTCGCGGGCGGGCCGCAAGTATATTGACGAAGGGTTGCATGCTGCCTGCGGGCCGCTGTCTGTGTATGCCTGACCATGACCGACCAACACCATATTTTTCATATTAAACAAAAACAAAAAACCAAATTCCACAAAAAGAACATCACCCTTCCTTATTTAAAATAAATGTACCTATATCAGTTCGACTTCCATCACTTTCTCTCCTATGCGTTAATCTTTTTCATTCACTCTTACGTTTCGTTTCCCACATTCATTTTGGTTATTTATCTATTTTTAGGGCCTCAAAAGGGAATATGATACACAAAGCCTTTATATATCACCAAGCCATCGTCTGTTAAAGTCATTTTTTTTCTCAAAAGTATTTTACGACACTTGTTATATTCGATACAGTAATTAATTAATATTGGTGTTGCCTTAGTATTTATGATATAATTAATAAAATTATCATATTATTGAGAAGAGGGCATGTAGCTTATTACCAAGCGCGCGGATCATACGATTTGCGAGGTTAAGCTGCGCTAGTTACGGTCAGTCTGTGGATGGGTGACCATTCGTTACACATCGAAACCCCTCCGTGCCTCGGAGAGGACGTTAAACAGTCGCTCTGTGTAAAATACTGTTGTATTTAGCCGCATCTGGTTAAACTGGAAGGTGACCCCAACATAGTTGGGAAAAGGCTAGGCAGAACATTATTAAGAAAGTACCAAGAACGTTTAAGATTATCAGATCAAATTCCCAGCATTCCGAAAGCTAGTTAAACATTTGCGCTTGACCATACCGCGTTATTAAATTCTATAATACCACTCGCAAAACCACATACCAAGTACAAACTTTCAACATTCATATCCATTGCGTTTTCAAAACCAGCTCTTGAACTGTAGACTCTAATTACCGCGCAACGGATTACGAGGCGAGAGTAAATATCACATTTAATAGACCCTAAGGACTCTTAATGAAAGGTCAACGATACAGCCGTCCCGCTGAGATCAAAAGCGATTGTTAACTGTCTCGGCTTTGCTAATAACCCCGTTATACTTCAAGGCTGTTTAACAATTCCTTTGCTTCCGCATTTGATCTTGGTTTTAATTAAAATTGGTGGTGATATCATGGTGGTGGCAAGCGCGACTGCTGATTGTGAGATCCTGGGTTGAATCCCAAGGTCAGGCAAAGTGTTATTGGGTTTTACGGTGCGGAATTCCTCGGTAGTAGCCCGGAGTTTGAGTGCCCGGTTGATGGCAATAGGTTCGCCCCCTATTACATGGGACTTAAACATAACGGCGAAATTAGGTTGTTCCTATATATCTCTGCCCGACTCTTTGGGGAATACAGGCGTGATGTCATGTGTTGTGTGATATCATGGTGAAATAATGTGTCTGTTTGATAATAGGCATCCTAGGTGACTTCCAAGTTCAATAGTGTATTTCAATGGCTGTGTTGATATAATTAGGTCAGCAGTCATGCATTATTACACCTCAATAATGAAAACAAACGCCTGGTTTATCAAATGAACTTAGGATCACAAGCTGTTTAGATAACAGGAGTTTCACCAGCATTACTTTTGAATTGATCTGCTTACAGCTTAAATTCAAAGCATATGGTTTTGCTGAAGCTTTTTAAACAGTACCTACCCATAATTGTGTCTAATGCTTAAATTTTAATCAGCCTGTAACTTACTGTTCCTCTGCTTGTCATGGCTTCTTAGAATGAGTAGGGTTTAGGCCAACACTTTGGCCTGGTGCGGGTTGGCGGACTCAGCGCACCGTTGAGAACTATCTGGAGATCTCAGATTTTCAAGTTAACTCAAGATGTTTTCCTTCACCGTTACGCAGGCGATAAAAAAAATCTATTTTGCACATGAATTCGAAAATTCAGAGGCGCGGGCCTGTTTCAAACTCTTGCACGGAAGACATGCGTTCAGCCGCTAGGCTATCGCTGTTCTGCTCTAAGCCTTATTCATCTAAAACATCGTCTGGTCAATCATTATCATTGTGTATTTCTATACTCGTCCAAAAATAAACTATTATTCCACTGCAGTGCCTAAGGACAGATCAATTACTCAATTTGCCAAACGAAGCCACTATGATCATGAATGACATGCTCTTCCGTTGAATGCCACTCATCTTGCTAGTCCAAGATGTTTATATGCAAATTTTTAGTAACCTCGGAAGTATTGCTGAACTCGATTTAGCATATTACATGACTCTTGGTCTTTAAAAGAGTAACCTAAGTTGATGGTACTACCAAACATAGTAGAAAAGATCATTAAGTTGTACTAGGTATTGGCAGATTCCATGGTCGGGAGCGAGACTGCGTGGGAAGCCATCGCCTCCTTTTGTGAGAGGGTGATGGCAACCAAAGAGGAAGCGGAGAGGGAGAGGGAGCGGTGTGCTCTTCTCCCTTCCCGCGCCAGACGCACCGGGCGCCAGAGGGCGCGTGTACGCGATGATCTCCAGCCACCCTAGTGTGTGGCCTGCGGGCGGCGGGTTTGGGGACTCGCCGCCCGACCAGTAACAGGCCCGAGAAGGCGGCGCGCCGTGTTCCGTGCGCGCTTCTCAGGAGGACGTGGGGCAAGGCCCCACAGAGGAGAGGTCCGCCATGGGTTGGCGGACCGGGACCTGCCGGGGTTGCGGTGCATGCTTTTGCGAATCCCGCGACCCTGGCCGTACGGTCAGGAGAAGGAACACCGTTGGTTTTTAGCCGGTAAGAGTCCGGCAGACCCCCTCGCCTTCCCCGGGCGAGGGACATCCATGAGGATTTTCCAACGAGAAAAAAAAAAAAAGGTATTGGCAGATTGCCAGCCCTTGCAATAGTATTACCACAGTGAAACTATCTATCACATCCAGTGGTTCAAGGAGTGGTTGGAAGTGCATTAAAAGAGCCTCCATGAATGACGATACTTATATTCTTCCGCCGCGCCCTGGGCAGTCAGCCCCGCTACCAACCCAGACTTTCTAATCTTTTCACCACGGGATGAGGTATTTTCGTATAGCTCGTGCCGACACGATGGAAGAAGTGGTTCAACGAGTGTGATATTTTCAGTTTTCGATAGCAGCTTGGGTCATCACGGCATCGCTTTGGATGACTGTATGTAGTGCGTATACTGTGGCACTACCATTTACAGAACGATCATGTCTTTCTGGTTCAACTTGATCAGCTTTGAAATTTGATAAATAGTTTTTTTCTAACGATTTATTAGTTTTGTTACACCACAGCTAGGAAACTGCTCCGTTCATTGCTCGAGTACACGCGATGGCAACAGTTAGTTGAGAATATTTATCATATTCATGCTTTAGTTTAGGAACACCGCCGTTATTTAACGAGCGGAAAAGTGCCTTTTATGTAGAGAATTCTTTATTAAAATTTATGGGGTCTTAGCATGACATTGTATGTTACTCTATATCACTTTGCTTGGAATTTATTTGAAAGGTCTTGAAGTAAGGGCGTTGTGGGAGCGTTATTTATTTAAAGCGAAAGCTGAAGCGTTGTGGGCCTCCAAAGTGAAATGTAGAGCTATAAATTCTGTGTAATCGTGAATGGTTTAGCCTGTAATGTTCTGTGCTTAAGTAACTTTAGTTTTTAACTTTTATGTTCTTGAATTAGCTTTTGTCTTGAGGGGCTTAAAAGCACATAGTTGAATCGTAGTCTGGCTGAAGTTCTGTTCGTATTAAGATTCGATTAAGAACTTCAAAAGCGGACTGGTAGAGACTTCTACTATTTCCTAATACAATTTTAGGATTTTGGCTTCGATATTGGGTATTTTGTTACAACAGCCATGTTTGCACTTATGCGGACCAGTTGTATCGGCTGCTGGAAATTCTACAGGAAAATATTTTCTATGTTATTATCTAAAAATTACAGTACCTACCATATTTAATAATGACCTAGAAACTTTTTGTTACTTGTTTTTCGCCTTATATTGAGCATTCCTGTCCCCTGATATTTTTCAAAAAGGTTCAGAATCAGCCAATATTTCTAGAAAAGGTTCTATAACAGGGGCTGATTCTGTTTATACTTTTCCCCGCGACTCCACGTCTAAACCCGTTCTTCAGTAATGCCTAGCAACCGGCACGGTCGCTTGCGCTAATACAATTTAGAGGATTGCGGTCGACACAGACTTAGCCGACTCTTGGCCTCGGCACGGCTTGAGCCGTTTGCTAACAAACAGGACCTAATGTGCGGTGAATGAAAACAAGTAATATATTATGTGAATGAAGGTATACGAACGAAGTTTTGAACGACGGGTAACCTGTTCCGAAAAACGAACGTCGTAGTTTCAGATTGAAACGAAATAACAAATACAAATATACGATAAAAGTGTTGTCAAACAACAAACTACTAGATGTCAATTAACATGTAGGAGTACAAAGGACAAAATGTCAAATCGCGATAATCGTATCGATCGTCGGATCCGAAACAGTTTCGTGGTTGGACAACGTGCGATCCATCAGCCGCAACTTCGTAGTTAGATTTTCGGAGTAGGCCCCCAGCAACAGCTTCACACCCAAAAGTTACTAAAATATTATTTGGCAATACTCTGTGATATTGTGCTAATAATAATGCCATTACCAACCCATTACTGTCCCACAGCTGGGCATGGGGCTCTTCTCAGAATGAGAAGGGTTTAGGGTTTAGTCCACCACGCGGGCCTGGTGCGGGTTGACGAACTACATACATCGTCAAGAACTTTTTGGAGTCTTCTCATGTGTGCAGGTTTCCTCACGATGTTCTCCTTTACCATTAATGCAAGTGATAATCAAATTTTGTTTCTAACGTATTTTATAGTAATTATACCAATATAATCGAATGAAAATGTATGGTATTTTCACATTAAAAAGCTCCCAAAATACACAAAATTAATTTCGATGAGACTTAGTGCATTTTTAAAGTATATCACACAGCATTATAAGCCTTTCTTATGTCAACATAATCTGACCTTTTATCTAGAATCTTCACTTTGTTTTATGAATGTCAAGACTGTGTGAGCTTTGTGAATATAAATAATTTTTGGTATGCACTCGATTGTCTAAAGTTGAAGGTAACTATGAAGAATTGGTGACCATTAACCACTATCGCAAAATCAGTCGTCTGCTAGATTTCTGATAAGCTTTATTTACTATGCTATTGTCAGTGGAACAAATTCGACATTTTTATTTCTTTTGTTACCGACTAAGTACTTACTTAACACATACATTGTTATGTACACACGGCTACATATCAAGCTACTTAAACTTATTTCAAGTATAAGCTGACCTTTCATTGTAAGGAAAGTCTATACAATGCGAGATCAGCTCATAGTGGAAACGTCTTTGTCACGCCCGAAGGTGTACGCATAGGTGTTCTCCTATTACAGGAGTTGGTATGTATACCCACGTTTCGGTTCTGGTATTATGTCCCATGTAATAGGTGACGAGCTTATTGCCATACTTGTATAATAATAAAAATTATATCTATAAAATGTTTGTTATAAGTACAAAAAACATACTTCACTACATATTCGGTAAGTGTAAACTAAAATTCAGTCGAGTCTATGTTAGGAAACGGTTTCTAGAATATTCTTTTCAAGCTTAAATCCGTAGTTTCATCTACATGATGTATAAACCTTCTCATAAATGTAAAAGGCACATCTCGAGTTCAAAGCATTTAGCTGCCCTTGTACATTTATCAAACAGGTTATACATAAACACTATAGTCATAACAACGCGGGAATTCTCCAAACGAAGACCCTATTCCGCTTCCCCTAATCATTAAAACCAGCACTCTTCACTTCCAACACAACTTATCTTCACCAAACTTCATTCGAAATTAGACTTTAGCTTCTTGTTCTAAAGTTGGTTTTAGTGGGGAGCTTGTTTAACGAAGTACGTCGTGAATGGGTGACGAGACGAGGGGTGGCCAAGGACGGCCATTGTCAAGATTTGCCCCGTTTGCGGGATGAGCTGAGGGAGCAAATACGTGTATGGATAAAGGTCACTGCTGCTTGTTATGTTAAATTGAATTTAAGTACAACAATTGTTGCAGCTGCAGCAGATGTTTAAAAGTGAAAGAATGGATTAACTGGAAGCGGATAGGGAGCAATGTTTATCATAAGGTACAAAATTACCAGTTTTGATGACATTTTGTGCTTGTTTTTCTGCCTAGCCTTTTCCCCACTATGTTGGGGTCACCTTCCAGTCTGACCAGATGAATACCAGTATTTAACACGGAGCGACCGCCACCAGACCTCTGTATCCCAGTTTCTTACTGGGCAATGCCGATATCCTAAGGTTAGACCGGTTGTCCGACTTTCGAACCTCTGAATTCCCGTTACGACTGTCATAGGTATTCGTGTGACACCTGGGACCGACTGTTTAACATGCTCTCCAAGGCACGGAGGGGTCTTGATGTGTATGGAACGGTCACCGCGGCAAGCGCAGCTTAACCTCGCAAATCGTATAATCCGCGCGGTTGATAATTAGCTAGGACGTAGACGTTTTGTGTTGGTATATCGGTACAACATTGTAGTGGTTCAAAAATGCATTGAAGAAAACTTGTGATAGTTTTGGAGTTAGGATGTTTGTTACTCAATCACACTTATACGACTTAACAGATTTGGATGAAATTTGTCACACAGATAGGCCATGTCCTGGATTCACACGTAGGGTACATTTTATCCAGGTACATGTCGTAGTTTTTCTAGGATGCGAGTGAATCCGCGGGCAACGAGTATTACTAGGAGACAAACTAAGTAATCTTGGTATGTTTAAGCAAACAATGGTTGAAAATAGTAGTGCAAAATGTACTACATAATTAAAGGTTCTTAAGAACTTATGATCTACGATAGGATCTATACGGTCCGCCTGGCTACCACCCTCACATTAAATTCCGGCGCCAAGCAGTTTACTGTGTTCCGTCGTGTGTGTGCGAGCCAGAGGGATATAGGGGAATCCCTCTATATCTCTGTTCCTTGGATTCGTGTGCTCCATCTTGGACCCTGTCTGCGCTTACCATCAGGTGAGACTAGGGCCAAACGCGACCAAGTCAAGAATAAAAAACTAAAAAAAAAAGTTATAAACTGGTAACGAAGACTGCTATTACTTTTAAAATGTAGGCGCCCCAAATTAAATGAAACTTAGCTAGCTGTCATTAAGGTCTTAAATGCTTTTAAATTGTCCCCGGCTAATGGCTTGCTCGGCCTAATTTAGTAAGTAAATACTTGAGTGGCTATACCCACTTATCTGGCGAGGTGTCGACACGGAGCTTTATTATATGGTGCTGGTTTGACTATAAAACTACTTAACCCAGTATTAATCAATGGGAGGGGATGTAAGTGTCCTCATTTTTTTATTATCATCCTGATAATGTCTTTTTTTAATGTCAATGTTGATAATAGGTCATCTTCTTCTTTTCATGTGGTTAGTGACTAACCTGGTGTCAGAGTTTATGCCGCCCATGGGCCTCTGACTTGGCATCACGTGCCGTCAAGAAATATCTCTCAGGCATGTCGGTTTCCTCACGATGTTTTCCTTCACCTTTTTTAAGCAAGTGATAGTTATACAATACGCACATGAATCCGAAAAGCCAGAGGTGCGTGCCTTGGGTTCGAACTCGAGACCTATGACTTGGCAGTCCGACGGTCACACCACTAGGCTATCACTGCTTATTATAATAGCTCATGCCGTGGTGAAAAGATTAGGCAGTCAGCAAGGTTGGTAGGGGGGCAGAGTGCCCAGGGAGCGCTGGCCGTTCCTACTTAAGTATCGTAACTCGTGAAGGCTTTTTTCATGCACCCCAAATGTTAGGAAATTGAAACAGTATTATCGAAACATTTTTGTTAAACTTTGCCCCATACTAGGCTTCTCCTGCACCATGGGTGCGTTTACAGACACAAATCTTCACACGCACAAACATCGAAACCCGGAACAACTATCTGTAGGCAATACAATTATTTGTTTCGTGCGGGAATCGAACCCACGGCCCGTAGCGCAGAAGCCGATCGCTCAGCCACTGCATCAAACTCAACTCATCTGAACTCCTAATGAAAGTTCTCCAACTTCCTAAGAAAACCGTAACAAACCACAGACGTAAACATTTTAGATAATACCACGCGTATTGAGCGTAAACATCTCGGCTGTATTGATCCGATAGAACCGACACGTTGACAGGTGAGTGACAACCCTTAATGATAGGCATTAATTAATCTAATTACAGCTAAGCTTTAATTGTCCTTACGAAGACTTAAAAATAAAATGTTAAGGCAATTGTTAAGTCATTAAGTTGACTTTAATACGGTCATGGACGTTTAGGGAACGTGCACCCATACTACGTGACCCGTTCAGGGAGGGGAGTCTTCAAAATACCACGCTTGATCACGAAGGTCACCGAAGGGGGGAGGGGGGTAAAGAATTGTAAAAAATAGGTCACGTAGTATGGGTACGTTCCCTTATATAAAAAAATCGTTTTCAGAATAATAATTTACAACCGCTATCATTATCTACTTGCCTGATATCCTCTTAAGCGTTGACTTTACTAGCAAGTTCAATGCACAAGTTGACTCCTGCAACCGACTTGCACTGTAGACACCTCAGTCAGTCGTCTTCTGAAAGTTTTACCGACTTGCCACAAGCAGCACGTGAAGGTTTTAACTAAACTTGCTATCAGTAAACTGCCTTTTTGATCTAGTGGTGGCAAGTGCGACTGCTGGTCGTGAGGTCGGGCAAAGTGTTTTTGGGGTTTTTCCGTGTGGAATTCCTCAGTAGCAGCCCGGTGTTTGGATTTGTGCCCGGTTGATGGCAATAGGCTCGACCCCTATTACATGGGACTTAAACATAACGGCGAAATGAGGGTGTTACTATACAACTCTGCCCAACCCTTCGGGGAATACAGGCGTAATGTTATGTTAGGTGTTAGGTAAGCAAGCACTTGCTTCAATAACTTGTGCAATTTTACTTGCTAGCAGATTTAGCTCTATAGAGCCACACCGCGTTGCTCTAATGATGGCCCCGATAAATTACGATCTATTATTATATTAAAATACAATAACTCACTGTATCGATATCGATTCTATTTTAGGAACAGAAACATGGCGTCCTAATGATATCGATAATGATATACCTAATTGTCACATTTTTCCTTATTTATTATGTCATTGCGGCTACATGGCATGCGTATATTAGAAATAAAATGCCTATAGTCGCTGGCACATAACTTGGTAAGAGTTGAGAAGAGAATTTCTCTCTTTAAACCTTCAAAACAGACATGTTTAAAAATAAATTATGGCAATAACCATAGAATAATGACAGACCATTTTATTGTTACACTAAGTGTATGTGCGCGAACTTACTCCCACCACGTCAAAAACTTGCCAAGTTACGTGCCGGCTATACCTAAGAAAGCACATGTATATACAGAACAGGTACTTTAAATATTCATGTCGGTAAAAAAAGAACTTAAAAATAAACCTGGTTTCTATAATACTTGGCAATTTTACTCATCTCTCGTAACACTATGTAGGCCAGAGCGACAGATTATTACGATGTTTCCCCCCTTTTTATCCCCCAAGGACAAAAGAACTCTTGTTATTGCTCACAATGCCGAAAGTTCTTGAGGTCTATTTTTTCGTGGAATAATGCAAGTGGCCTCGGTGTGGTTTGTAGGAATTTTGTACCAGATTCTTTGTAGATGTTTTGTGTATTTGGAGCGTCCCGTGTCATAAAGTGGACTGCGATAGGCCGAGCTGATTGTTATTTTTTATGTGTGGGATTCCTCTTGTATCCTCTCCAACGTAGGTAGGCAAGGCAAAGGGTTATGTGTGTGTCGGACACTTACCCCCTAAAACTTCCGGAGCAACATGGCTTTGTGAGACAGAAGAGTACTGTTACCAACTTAATGATTTTTACTACCCACTTGTTTAATAATATGGACATCAGAGCCCAAACTGACACAGTTTACACTGATTTTAACCTTTTGAACGCCACGATATAGACGTACGAGCGCTTTCCTGCACGCCACACTATAAATTCATCGCACTTTTTTGACGGCTATTAACGTCGTTAGCGACCTGAGCACATTTTCGTGTGACGTCTATAGCCGTCGATGGCGTTCAAAAGGTTAAAAAAGCCTTTGATAGAGTTGACCATAAAATACTATTAAACAAAATTTCATTCAATGGCATCAAGGGCAATCTATTGCGCTGGTTCCAGTCTTATATTAGTAATCGCAGTCAAACTATAGTAAGTACCGGGTACCATTCTAACACATTTTTGGCTACATCTGGAGTTCCGCAGGGATCAATTTTGGGTCCTTTGCTGTTCATTATTTATATTAATGATATAAGTAACTGCTTTAAAAACAGTAAATATTTGTTATACGCCGATGACCTTAAAATTTTTAAGAAAATTATGTCGATCAATGATTGTTACCTTCTTCAAGACGATTTAAATAGATTAACTAATTACTGTACCAAAAATAAACTAAAATTAAGCATCTCCAAATGTAAATACATTAATTTTACCAAAAACAAAAAAGTAATCAACTACAATTATTGTCTCTGCGATGAACTCCTTCTTAAAGAAACCCAAATTTGTGATCTGGGTGTACTTTTGGATTGCAAACTTCATCTTAATTTACACATTGAAAAGATAATAGCCAAAGCTTTCCAAATGTACAATCTTGTTATGAGATCCTCATCCGATTTCAAACGCCCAGGCACATATCTATATCTTTTCAATTCTTTAGTACGATCACAAGTTGAGTACGCGTGTATGATATGGGACCCTTACTATGCAAGATATGACCAAGCATTAGAGAGAATTCAGCGCAAGTTTTTGAAAACACTGCAGTTTAAATGTCACTTGGAGCGCCTGCCATATGAGGAGTCGTTGCAGAAATTTAAATTACTAACACTACATTCAAGGCGTCTGTTACTCCAAGCCATGATGCTCCGTGGACTGATACACAACAAGTTTGATTGCCCTGAACTTGTGAACAATATATTCTATATAGTGCCCAGAACTGTTATAAGACGAGAGGTGCGCGCTTGCCCGCTCTTCGCTACAACCACTAGTCGTACGAATGCGGGTGAGCGGGCGCCTCTCCACAGATTAGTCAAAATATATAACCTACATTTTGTTAAGATAGACATATTTGCATTACCTCATAACGTATTTAGAAATGAATTAGTTAATATACTTAAAGCCTAACAATTTAGTATACCTACTGTTAAAATTAGCCCTTTCTTTCATCCATACTGTATGTAAGTAAATAATACTAATAGTAATATGTGGAAACGTTGTTGATTGTACGTTGATCTACTTTATTGTATACCTAGATGCAAGACAAAATGTACAATTGTTTGTTTTCCCTAATAAAATAAATAAAAAAATAAAAAAAACCACCGCTGTGATCCTCCAAGGACCAATGGGTTGCCAGATTCGCTATTGCATTCACCGCAACCCCGCTATTTCTTGGTCCGCCACAAACTTTGTCGAGCATCTCCTATCTGTGGGGCCTCGTCCCATGCTAACCCCTTCAAGCTTACAGGGTAATATCAACTGTAAACCGTTGAGTTGTTTTGGTTGTGGGACCGGAATTGAAGTAACGATCTTTTTATCGCCCAGTCCGTAGAAACTCTCGCCTTATTCATGCTGATCGCTAGAAGGTTATCTGTGCTGATTGTTAAAATATCTGGACAGTTATTTTTTAAGATACCTGTGTCCTATCATTTTAAGTTATGCCCATCTAAAAAAAGGGAACAGTACTACGGCATAATGTATGCACACCTCGGGAATCTCCGTCTCCGAATTTGTACGAATTATGAGACCAATCAGCTGACTTATCAGTCAAAGTCGAAAGTGACAGTGATGTTGTAATGGATACCATCTTTGGGCGTTCGTATTTCCGAAGATACACGAAGATTGCCGAGGCACATAAATTATGTAGTTTTATTGTTATTCATTATGTAATGACTCGTCCCGGTAATTGTGGAAGGAAGCAATAACGCAAGAGAAAAACAAAAGGATATAAATGTTTTATCGATAGCCATAATGTAATTGTTGTGTAACATAGATCCTTCGATTAAAGAAGGAAGGATACGAAAAACTTGAACGTGTAACAAAATGGTGCCACGTCCGCCGACGGTGCCGCCCGTTCTTGTCAGTTGTGATAAATCAGAGCTAGCGAACAGGCTTGTGTGTGTGAAAAAGGGAATAGTATTTTTAAAATATTAAAAATTGTTTTGTATTCCTGAACACTGTACGTCGTGTTTTTGCATAAACAAGTACGATTTTCCGTTGTTAAGTAATTAATTTTGTCAGATGATAAAGTGCACTTTTATCCTTAACAATTGAGATATGTTTGGAATTATATTTAACTGCCTCGTTGGTCTAGTGGTAGCAAGCGCGGCTGCTGATTATGAGGTCCTGGGTTCGATACCCAGGTCGGGCAAAATGTTATTGGGTTTTTCCGTATGGAATTTCTCAGTAGCAGCCCGGTGTTTGGATTTATGCTCGGTTGATGGCAATAGGCTCACCCCCTATTACATGGGGCTTAAACATAACGGTGTTATGAAGGTGTTACTATTCACCTCCGCCCAACCCTTCGGGGAATATAGGCGTGATGTTATGTGTGTGTATTATATTTATGAAGCGACGTAGGTTTACTATGCAACAGTCCTGAGAAAATATTAATAAGACTAATCGACCTTTTTCTTTGTCCACAGAGCTAGTGCAAAAAGTGAAGTGCATCGATGACACTTCACTAGATCTTTGAAGAAAAGAAGCGTCGCCACGCTGCTCGGTTTACTAACATGTAAGTACCTTCCTTAACCTTTTAGCAATCGTATACTCTAGAGGTAAACAATAAAAAAATACAATAATAAGCGTGTAGGCTGCTCGTACATTATGCATGAGAGTGGAGCGTCTAACCTTGAACTTGACCTTAATGTCATGTCCTGTATTAGTTTAATCCTTGTCATCTCTTTTTTTTATCGTAAGAAAATTATCATGGATGTCCTTCGCCCAGGGAAGGCGATGGGGTCTGCCGGACTCTTACCGGCTAAAAACCTACGGTGCTCCTCCTCCTGACCGTCGACTAGGGTCGCGGGATTCGCATAAGCACGCACCGCAACCCAACCATCCCTGTAATCTCTTTGTGTCTTTTACCCGTTTTAATGAAACAATGAATGATTAGTTTTAACGAGTGCAAACGTAATTAAATTAATTCTGTTTATGGGTCCTTAGTTTTAACATTGTAGTGCTTAATTTGGGAACGACCAATTTAGCCGTTTTGGTAATATTTGCACGTTTATTTGAAAGTAAAATTGCCTTTAACAATATTCTTGCTCGATTTTATTATGGCTCAATATGGCTACGGTGTTATTAACGCTGATTTACACGAGGGTAGTTCTGTCTTTGTCTTTCTCAACGATGATAACAGAGATAGCATGAGAGTCACTTCGAGAAACTATCTCCGTGTACATATAACATCACGCCTGTATTCCCCGAAGGGATGGGCAGAGCTGTATAGTAACACCCTCATTTCGCCGTCATGTTTAAGTCCCATGTAATAGGAGGCGAGCCTATTGCCATCAACCAGGCACAAATCCAAACTCTGGGTTGCTACTGAGGAGTTCCAGACGGAAAAACCCGATAACACTTTGTCCGACCTGGGGATCGAATCCAGAACCTCACGATCAGCAGTCGCACTTGCCACCACTAGACCGACGAGGCAGTTCTCCGTGTAAATGAGTCTATACATACATTGAAAATATTGGAAACTTAACGAAGAGAGATAGAAAAAGAATGATCTGACAGATAATAGTTACAACAAATCTGTGCTAATTGCCTCAATTATTTAACTAGAAGTTGAGGCACCAGCGTCGATTATAAACTGTTCAGTTCTTCTCACGCAATTTGATAGGTAGGTATCACTCCACGCTATGGCTCTATTATTACGAACAGAATCGAAGTCATTTAAGTTTGAGTGAGCAATATAAACACCAAAGTATCAATTCGTAGTTGTTCTGCTGAGCGACTTGATAGCTAAACAAAACGACTTTAGGGTATGGCATAATTATTATCCTTAGGATTGCAGCTGCAGTCGTGAACGTCCGTTGACCAGGCGTTGTGGACAGTATAATTTTACTGCTTAGCTCCCTTCTTCTTTTCGCGTGGTTAGTGACTAACCTGGTGTACATTGACATCAAAATTTTTCAAAGAAGCTCACGGTGCTATATTTCTTTACGATGTGTCAGAACCAAAGTCCCTAGCAAAGCTGAATGAGTGGGTCGTGGAACTGCAAGTATACTCCACCAAGAAGAACACAGCCTGCTTAGTTGTCGGCAATAAGACTGACAAGCATATCATTTTGGGACCCAGTGCATAATATCAGCAAGCACATTGGATCACCCGCGCGACGGCGCAACGAGTATTCCCAAGGAGGGTTGACGTCAGGCAGGCGGCCGGTCATAAAACAATAAGCCAAAATCTCTAAGAACATGGATTTCTGTAATACATGTTGTGCCGACCCCACCTAGTGTGGGATAAGGGCAGGAAGAAGAAGAAGAAGTGACTAACCTGGTGTCAGAGTTTGTGCCGCCTATGGGCCTCTGACTTGACTTCACATGTCGTCGAGAAATATCTCTCAGGCATGCCGGTTTCCTCACGATGTTTTCCTTCAACGTTTTTTAAGCAAGTGATAATTATACAATACGCACATGAATTCGAAAAGTCAGAGGTGCGTGCGCGCCTTGGGTTCGAACTCGAGATCTATGACTTGGCAGTCCGACGGTCACACCACTAGGCTATCACTGCTCCCTGATCATCATATCAGCTTGTAGCAGTCCACTGCATAAGGGTCTCCAATTGCAAACCACTGAGTTCTATCCTCGGTCTTTATAATTCATCTAGTACCTCACCTTGCGAAAATTGTCACTCCAATTAGTCTTCCAATACTATGTTGGCTGATGCGCAGTCTTCAATCAAGGACACATCTACCCGAATGGTCATCGGTTCTATCTACACTAATATTATAAAGCTGAAGAGTTTGTTTGTTTGAACGAGCTAATCTCAGGAACTACTGGTTGGAATTGAGCCACGTGCCCCTCTCTAAACTACACTACATAGGTATTAATAATTAAATAACAAAACAACATTTTTCGTATTAACGGTAATATCTCCAAACAAGGCCAACATCTAAACTTAGAAACAGTGACGAATTAGGCGTCTACCCATATTATGGCCAGTCGTCCGCCAATTGTCGGCACCCCCAATCATACAATAAGCCACGGTCGTTGCACCCGGCGTCGCTTGCAATGTATTAACAATTTAGGCGAGCTCGCTTTGTCTGTCAGTCGCGGATGGACGGAGATGCATACAGCGGATGTTGGGCGCACGCGCAGCGTTAGCAAGGAAACATAATATAACGTTTATTTTCGTTTTTGTTACTGTTTATTATATGCTCAAGGCTATGAATACATATAATTTGACGACACGTTTGGTGCTGTGGCTGAGCGATTGGCTTCTGCGCTACGGGTCGTGGGTTCGATTCCCGCACGCAACAAATATTTGTATGGCCTACAGATAGTTGTTCCGTGTCTGGATGTTTGTGCGTGTGAAGATTTGTGTTTGTAAACGCACCCACGATACAGGAGAAATCCTAGTAAGGGGCAAAGTTTAAAAAAAATAAAAATATATATACATCTATATGTATATATAAAATATACGTCAGTTTTCCTGTTCTTACTATAATTATCCCTGTCTAATGTCATAATCAGCTGTTCGTTCCTCCAATCGGTCTGTTTACGTCATATTTAGCTAAATGGGAATCCTCATTTAGATAAGTTGGACGGTAATACGGCGCCTCGGCCTTAGTTATCTTGAATGCTGATTCACATTTAGATAAATTAGTGAGGTGCTTGGTTTGAGGATCTGCAGGTTGGCCCGTAGAATTTTTACACGATATTTGATTCTTTTCGAATTCATGTCTTCTTCTTCTTCCTGCCCATATCCCACACGAGGTGGGGTCGGCACAACATTTTTTTCATAAATCCATGTTTTTAGAGGTTTTGGCTTATTGTTTTATGACCGGCCGCCTGCCTGACATCTACCCTCCTTGGGAATACTCGTTGCGCCGTCGCGCGGGTGACCCAATGTGCTTGCTTATGCACTGGGTCCCAAAATGATATGCTTGTCAATCTTATTGCCGACAACTAAGCAGACTATGTTCTTCTGGGTGGAGTATACTTGAAGTTCCTCGACCCAGTCATTCAGTTTTGCTAGGGACTTTGGTTCTGACACATCGTAAACTAATATAGTACCGTGAGCTTCTCTATAAAAACTCTTCTTTTCGAAATCATGTGCGGATCAAAATTTGATTGTCAGTTGCGTTAACGGTGAAGGAAAACATCGTGAAGAAACCTGCACACCTGAGAGGGCTCCATAAAGTTCTCGATTGTGTGTGTAGTCTGCCAACCCGCAACAGGCCAGCGTGGTGGACTAAGACCTAAACCCTTCTCATTCTGAGAAGAGGCCCGTGCCCAGAAGTGGGACAGTAATGTGCTAATTATGTTGTTTTGATTCTTGGTTGCTTGCTCGTTTATTTTTTTATTTGAATACTTTTTATCTGTTGAAATGTAGAACGTCATAACTGCAGGCTGTCTAGTCCCAATTACCAACACCTTGTATGATATCAGAAATCCATAACCAAAACTATTAACTGCCTATCAAATGCGTGATCAAGTCAGCAAGTCATCACGACAAATATTCCACACGCATCCAATAATGGCAGGTAACACCTCATGTTTATATGGTAGTTGCGTAAATTAGTATGCGGGGACCATAGCGTTTACTATGAAGAGGATCGGCGCACGATTCTTGCACGAACCGCGGTCGTGCGTGGCGAGCGTGGCGTTTGAGGGTTAATAATGTATTATTTTGTCATTGTGATTACTTCTGTGCAGTTCGTGAAATGGTTGAGGCACGAAATCAATTGATTTATTATTATTATTATATTTTTGATTTTATTTCCTATCCTAATTTTACGAAGAGCTCGTGGCTAGCTGACAACTGCGTGGGTCGTATGATTTGCAAGATTAAGCTACGCTTGCCGCGGTCAGTCCGTGGATGGGTGACAATTCGTTACACATCGAGACCCCTCCGTGTCTCGGAGAGCACGTTTAACTGTTGGCCCGGGTGTCATACGAATACTAATACTTGGGTTTTTCCATTAAGAATTTCTCAGTAGCAGCCCGGAGTCTGGATTTGTGCCCGGTTAATGGCAATAGGCTCGCCCCCTTACATGGGACTCAATAAACAACTGGCGAAACGAGGGTGTACTAAAAACACCTCTGCCGAACCCTTCGGAGAATACACAGCGTGATGTTATGTTATGTACTACTTCTTCCAAAGCAATACTTAAAGGAAGCTGGTCATCAGTTCCAAGATCACCACGGATGTAAAGCATTATTGTTACACGGTTTCCTCTGTTTATTGTAGAAACTAGATACACACTGTATTTATAAAATAGATGAAACACAACATCATTGTTTACCTATTTAAAATACAAACCGACTTCCTTGTTTATCAAACAGTTGAGTGAAATGGCCGGAATTAACTCTACTCAAATATTAATAGTCTTATGTGTTAACAGCTTAAGAGCCGATTTCACCAAGCAACGTCGCGTAACTTTTCTGTCCAAAGGTTGTCTATAAAAAATCGCGGGAAGCTGTAAGACCGCCCATTGTACACACGACAGGGTTGGCATGAATAAATCATTTTGATTGATCAAATGATGATTTCAATAAAAATCAATGATTTAATCAACAATGTTTAATTCCACAGTTTTGGTAGTGCTTTTTTCTGTGAAATGTTCCCAAATACCATCTTATTGGTGAGGCATTTTATTTATAACAAATTGGTCACGCACGCATCACAGCAATTACAATAGTAAACAAAACTGAACGAATGTATGCTTGTTAGAACGAAAGTAAGACCGTAATTGCAAGCGAAATGAACAAAACACTACACAGGGGTTTCCCTTTTGCTTGGCATTCACATGTCAAACAACAGGAAAATCCCCGCGCTGTGTCCGCGCAATCCCTTGAGGGCGCGTTCCGTATTGCGCAAAAATACAAGGTTAGTCGGAAAGGGGGTACTAAGCCGAAATGGTGTTAAAGTACCTATAATAAGGGATAGCTTTTGTTCTACAACATTCCCCAAAAGTCAATAAATTTAGAGAAATAACTGTTCAAAGATTTCACAAAAAATACGCTAAATTCTATCTATCCTCAGCTATGATCAGCTGTGTTTACAGTTTAGGTCATATTTGGGGTCACGGATAAGAAGCTCAATTTTCTGTATTTGTAACTAAAGCAGGAATGAAGAATTTTTGAAAAAACTAAAATAAATATCGTTTTGCATGCAAATAAAAATTATCGAATTTTGAAATTTTAACACTTGCTTTAAAATAGTCATCAGTGATACTTTACGTGGCCCCCGGCTTAGTACCCCCTTTCCGACTAACCTTGTATAGTTAAATTAAATAATAAAGGAAAAAATCTAAAAAATCGTGATTAATTATGTTTTTTTTTTTAAATCGTGCTTTGTTCGTTTTTTTTTAAATCATGATTTTTCCAACCCTGACAAACGACGACAAGTCAACATATACATTACCAGTATAAGCTGGCCTCTCATTGTACCGAATTTCCGTACAATGAGAGGTCAGCATAAACTGGAATGTATGGCTTGATTTCTCGTCGTATGCAATACCATGTAGAATGCCCTTGTGTATGTATTTGATATACAAAATAAATAAATAACAACTTTTATCTAAAGGTAGCATTCAGATTTTGGCGGCCGTAACTGTGGCGTCCGCAACCGGCCCGCGTAGGCCTAGCACGTACGTTTGACGTAAGGTATCGTCTACGTATCGCTAATTTAAGCGAATTTTGAGTCGAAAATACAACTGTCCTGTCCTATAAACATTTTGGTTAATTTTTTTGCGACATGCACAATTTGTATCATACATAGATTTAATAGTATGTGCGAAACGAGTATTTCCGATTCAAAATTCACTTAGGTACATTAGCGTTATGTTTACATTAGTAAATCGACAGCATTCATGGTAGGCCTACTGTTTAACGCGACGCTGTCGCTTGCGTCGATCATTCGTACTAATCATTTGGTCGCGCGACCCGGTCACTGTCGCCAGTCGCGGTCGCCAAGACCAGAAACCTACCTTAAGCTATAAATTTGGTCGCGCGACCCGGTCACTGTCGCCACTCGCGGTCGCCAAAATCAGAATTCTATCTTAAGCATTAAATTAGACGTCTTGACAGCTTTTGTACAGAAAACTTGTGTAGTCATAGATAAAACTATAATTCTACTTCTCCGTTCAACAATCAGAATTCCAATCTACAAATTCATAACACCGTTAGTCATACAATTGACTGAATTGATATCTCTATGATTGGTCATATCAATATCACTTAATTTTGTTGAATCACTCGTCACGTTCCCTCCTGACTGCGCAGTCACATCATTAATTCAGCCCTCATCTAGCTTTCTCCCTCCCAGTCCTCTCGCCAGCAACTCCCTAAGCCGAGGTCCGAGTCCCATTAGGGGTCGTCCTTAGTGCTGTTGTTGCTAGTAGTCATGATGTTAGTAGTAGTAGTAGTTAACTTAGGTTGTATTTTTATCTTGTCCCCATTGGTTGGAGACACATCAGGTCTCGCCAATAACTGCCCGATTGCGTAGAAACGGTCCGCAAGACCATCTACAAGCAGTACAATAGAAAAAAATAACAGTACGTCCAAACCTGGCGTCTATTAAATTGAGTGTCTATCAAGTCACCCAACGCGGTTGAATTACGTAATATTCTTGTTTAATTGTCGTTCTGCGCGTGTTTATTAGCGCCCGTATTGGCTGTTACGCATGCGTAGTCGTTACGTGAACGCGCGCGACTCACGCGCACCTATGAAGTAGTATTGCCATAATATGAGGAGGTACAAAAGGTTTACTGCAAACTCTGAACTATAAAATATTATAACATTTAATAAGATGAACTCTTAATTGTCCTCTAAGGGGCAGTTTCCACGAAGCGGAAAAATCGTCACGCACTTTTTTAATGGCACTGAATAAAGAACTGTATCAGTATTGCCTTTAAATATAAAATTCGACGCTCGAGTATTCTCGGGCACGCGCAAGGAAACGCTTGATGTCTACATTGAATTTTATACTTAAGGTCATTATTGATACAGTTACTTATTCAGTGAAATTTTAAAAGTGCTCGAGTATCCGCGAGGATTTTTCTGTTTGGTGGAAACTGACCCTAATTGTCATCTGCGTTACTTAAGGCCGTTTTATAACGGCTCACGACACGGTATGACAAAATGAGGTGTCAGCTCCGTTTTGTTTACTACGACACTGTTATTGTCGTGATGTTGTAGGGGAACGAGATATGGTGTTCCGCCTACGAAAAGGAGGATCCTCCTACCAGGCGGAGTCTTGTGCCTGGCGGGCCACTGCCCAACGGTTGATGTTGGGAACTTGTATATATACTATCTGCGTGTCAAACTCTGATATCGCGATGCAGGATAGTTCGCATGTGGCGTGATAGATGCCGCCACATCACTCCCCCCCAAGACCGGAGGTCGATTGTAGTGATGAGTCAGCAAGTCGTTGCATGTTGAGATGCTTGCCAGGGCCAGGGTAGGGTTCCAGTGAGTCGGAACCGGATGCCGCGCCGTTCACGGTGAGTCGGAACTGTGAGCGGTGAGAAGTGGCTGGCTGCTGGCGTCGACCAGGAGAGATGTGCCTCTGCTAGTTTGACACGCAGATAGTATATATACAAGTTCCCAACATCAACCGTTGGGCAGTGGCCCGCCAGGCACAAGACTCCGCCTGGTAGGAGGATCCTCCTTTTCGTAGGCGGAACACCATATCTCGTTCCCCTACAATGTTTCGTAAGTAAACGATTCATAGAAATAAAATCGCGCTTGGAGTCGTGACCACATTCTGCCGTATCGTGTCGTGGGCAGTGGAAAAACGGCCTAAAGCCTACTTGCATCATTAGACCAGAGCTAACCAAATAAATGACTGTCACAGTCATACAAACTTCACTGGGCTATCATAGTAGCCCTTTTTTTTTCTTTGATATATGTGCACGCATACTGCCCTACCACGGGGAGATAGTGCAGTTATGTGGGACTCCAACCCACTAAAACTCCAGGGTGTCCTCCACTGCCGCTTATGGCGGGATCACGGGCACGCAACCCGCCGCGGCTGTCCGTCACCGGACCCTCCTCTGGGGAGCACGAGTTAAACGACGTTGCGCACGTGAGCCTGGCTAACATGACCGATTGATTCTCCCTACGAAAACTCAAAAGAAATGCAGATTGCACGAGCTATCCTCTTATTGTTATAACGTGCACGTGACTTTGCGACACGCATTACATAGCATGGACCTTCTGTAGCATTTTTTGTGTTAACGGAGCACTAGCAAGGCGCGCGGAACCGCCCGCTTTTTTGTTTTATATTATGTAAAGGTGTGGGGCAATGTGTAGATATGATAATTATTGTGTGAAGAACGAAGGTGCAGTGTATTGATAGTGCCTTGTTTATTCGTAATTATCACTGCGTAATATCGCGTACCTTCACTTTGTGGGAAATGAAACTACTCGCCAAATTCTATTTCCACACATAACATGACACCTGTATTTTCCGGAGTGTTGGGCAGAGGTGTATAGTAACACCCTCATTTCGCCGTTATGTTTAAGCCCCATGTAATAGAGGGTGAGCCTATTGCCATCAACCGGGCACAAATCCAAACTCGGGGCTGCTACTAAGGAATTTCACACGGAAAACCCAATAACACTTTGCCCGATCTGGGGATCGAACCCAGGACCTCGTGATCAGCAGTCGCGCTTGCCACCACTAGACCAACGAGGCATGAAATACAAATGGAGAAATTATCAGCAGCTCATCATTGACGGAAGTTGTAAAGTCTGAAGAGAAATGGCATTCGTGGGCGTCGAAGAATCTCGTCATTATTTTGCACTATTGTTATTTACAAGCTGTTTCACGTTTTACGATGATTCAAACATTAAATAAACGATACTCAAACATGATGGCGCATTAGTTATGCTGGTAATTTTATTGTAATATCTTCACAAACACGAAGACGTAAAATAAAGGCGGAAATTCACTTTCTCGCTGATTTGTGAAACATGGGAACAGAATATACTATCGGCTGTTTGTCATATCATGTAACAGAATAATTCACAGAAGTTGACTGAAGAAGGTATCAAATCGATTTAGCATGTGGATGCAAGTACTAGAATCCGTTTAGTACGACTTCGCTTAAATCGACGATCCGCTTATAGCGGCTAGCGAACATCATTTAGTTTGTTTTCCATTGAAATTGTTAAGAGAAAAGGTCGTTTATAAAGACCAAACGACTCCGGATATAGCGACGAAACCGCTTTTAGCGACGTAATTTCAAGGTGAAATAAAAAAATCTTCTGATTACAACCACGCGTCCTTTATTTTGTTAGTAAATTAACTAACTTACATAAAAATCGATGTTATAAATGACGATTCTCATTCAACTTGTAGTGATATAATGGAAAATGTTTTTATATTTTCTAAATTGTTATACCTACACGATATTTCAACATAGCGAAATATGTACGGATACTTATAACAACGGTCGCTTAGTACGACTAAATATCGCATGTTCCTTCGTCGTCATTATAAGCAGACTCCACTGTAGTAACTAGATGTCTGATGAAGTTGACTTCCAGTCAAGTCGTTTACGTATAACTATCAAAATGTAGACAGATGATAACACTGACATATTATCTAGAGACAACTATGTTGATTGAACATCGCCGATCGGTAAATGTTGTAATTTTTATTATGTTCTTATTTAAGTCAATTAAACAAAACAGAATACAGTACGCAGAACCGTTCTTTGCCTTTGGTCTCTGCTCGGAAGAGGACATCTTCCGGACGATAATTTTAATAAAGATAAATCTTTTTAACAAAAATAAAACCGACTTCAAATTGTCTATCTCCGAAGCTCTTTATCAGATCTTCACCAAATTTAAATGGGACCACTTCGAAAGAATACTCTTTCAAACAAAAAAAGAATCATTAAAATCGGTTCACAATTAGCAAAGACATCGCGGAACAAACATACAAAAAAAAAACTTACAGTCGAATTGAGAACATCCTCCTTTTTTTGGAAGTCGGTTAAAAAAAGTGTTTCCGCTTTGAAAATATCCAAAATGCCGTCCATACAGACAAACTACCCAACGTGTATAGAAATATTTCTCGTATTGTATCTTGTATCGATTAGAATAGACAATGAGTAATGTTTCATTGCCACCAGCAAGTAAGTACTTACTGTTAGATAATGATGTGTAGATTTCTACTGGCACGTAACAATGGGCAAGTGTGTGGCAAGTCACCATAACCTTTCTCACTCTTCATTTAGGCTAGCATTCACCAATTTTAATTCACTAGTTAAACAACCATTTACTCGAAAAATTCAAGTACTAGAATTTTAGGTTAACGGTTGATTAACCATACAATTAATGGGGAGCTCGTGGCTAATTACCAACCGCGCGGATCATACGATTTGCGAGGTTAAGCTGCGCTTGTCGCGGTCACTTCGTGGATGGGTGACCGTTCGTTACAAACAGTCGGTCCCGGGTGTCATACGAATACCTATGACAGTCGTTACGGGAAGTCAGAAGCCCGAAAGTCCGACAACTGGTCTAACTTTAGGATATCGGCATTGCCAAGTAACTGGGTTGCGGAGGTCTGATGGCAGTCGCTCCGTGTAAAATTTTGGTATTCAGCCGCATCTGGTTAGACTGGAAGCTGACCCCAACATGTTGGGAAAAGGTTAGGCAGAACGAACGAACCAGATAATTTATGTTTCTGAACACCAGCCTACAATAACAACGTCATTACAACTTCCTACGTAAATTTTTTCTCATATCAAATCACATTCGACACGCAAATAAAATCTAATTTCAAATTAATCATTTTTTCCCACTACTTTCACTATTTTCATTCACAATTCTTCACCATCAACATGTCCTCATTCGCTGACCTCTAAAACATGGCGATTTTAATATCGAAACTTTGTAATAAATTAATATTTTTATGATCCGCTTGAGTAAGGCCGCGTTTACAGTGGTACAGTAAGAAGTAAGGTGGAGTTCCGTAAATATCACTTTGGACTAGTGGTAGTAGTTTAGTGAATTAAATTCGTAGTGCCAATGTGAATTTGGCTTTAGAATTGGGCTAGTAATTGTATGTCAATACAAGGGGAGTACCGTCCAGGTTTTTTTTTTCTATTAGTCTGCTTGTAGATTGTCCTTGCGGACCGTTTCTACGTAACTGGGAACATATTGGCGAGACCTGAAGGGTCTCCGGCTAAGCTCTGTTGCTCTCCTTTCAACCAGCTGAAATAATAAGAAGCGGTAAAAGCTGAGGTTTTTGGGTTCTGTCTTTTTGTATTTAGAACTTTTTAAACGACAAGAACGGTTTAGACACCAAGCTCCACGAGGCATTCCACATCGCCAATGACATGCACAGGTGGCGCAAGGTTGTCACAGAAATAATGATTCCATGTGGGAATCACGACCCTCAGTAATGAGGAACACGACGCGAGGAGGAAACGTCAAGAAGATACCTCCCCTAGTAAATTGTGGAAGCTCTTTTAATGCACTTCTAGTAGATACAAAAAAAATTGTAGGTTTCCCAATAGAGGCCTAGATCAATCCCTATTATGTACATAAAACTACAAGTACCTTATTAATGCAGCTGTCTGTAAAAGACTGCATACTCTACCAATGTAAACGCGTCCTAACAGCTTTTTATTGCACAGTTTTAGCATGTTTAGAAGTGAAATGTTGTTGTTATGTACAATCAGTCGAGAGGGACGGTCGTAAACACGATAACCAATGCTCGTATTGCATCGTAAAAAGTAACAACATTTTTTTTTATAATCGATGGCAGTGTCGGTAAAATATTATACAGAAGGCCCATTCAACACAACGTTTGATAGTATGCTCACGGACACAATCAAAATTCAAATGCATAGATAACTTATCCATCAATCGGTGGTTGGACATAGCACTCTCCCCAGAGGTCTGAAACCACTACAGTCGCTGCTGACCGCTATCAGTTTAAAGGTTATATAATCATCTGCAAGCCTAACATGCGAAACGCGATATAATTTTGTCGTCGCATTTGCTTGTACGGAGACGAGATAATAATATATGACTTTCTCGTTTTGGCATGAGATAATGCGACGGCAAAATTATGTCGTGCTGTGCTTGTTAGGGCGGCTGGTGGTGTTTGTGTAGCATGCAGGTGTGGTTAAATATTTGGAGATGCTGGGTTTAGATAGGTTCCTATTTCGCACGAAATAATAATATCGCTACAACGAGTGAAATCTGCCACTTCAGGTTTCAGACTGTTTTGTTTTTGATTTGTATCGTGGCAAATTTGAGAATTCTTTTAACCACGTTTTTATCAATTGACCTTCTGCTCGTAATTTTTTAGTTGTATTTTAATACAGCGCAATGCGACATGTTAATACCGTTTCTGAGAACTAAAGTTAATGTAATAAATACATTTATTAATGTTTCATTAATTTGGTAAGCATTCTAAGAACGGAACGTATTGCAGCTATATTTGCTTAGTATACATATAAATAATGATAGAAAAGGGGGATAGAACCTTTGTCGCCTGTTTGTTTTTTTTACCATAGTTGCCGTACCAATTACGCATATAAACACGTAATTAGTTCATTTTAAATAATTATCATTGTGCCCATATGGCGATCTTTACCTCCAAATATCTCGGCAACGTATCTTTAGGGCACCATTTGCTGACATGTTTTGTTTGTTTACTTAAGTGTCTTTTACCCGTACCCGTTTAATGTGCGCCACAACATTGAAAAAAAGAACATTGTGGCAATGTGGCTGTGGCAGGTTCCATAGAAAAACGTTGGAACCCCTTAGTTATAAGCTTAATTATTATTTAATAGAAACGGAGTAAAAGTTACTATACAGACGAGAATGACGCTTTTCAGACTTCAGTCTATAAGTTATAGCCGTTATAGGTAATAGGAATTCTCTCTTTAGAAATTTAAGTGCGCCATATAAATAGCGAGAGGATAGACCTAGATTGTAGGGTATGGATTTTACTATGAGCTATTCATAAGTCCAGTTATAACTGAATTAAACATTGAATTACCATAATAATTAAACTGTCGACAAACTGTTGGTAAACTCTGTTTAATGTAGAATGTTAAATAAATAAAACACACCTTTTTCATTCAGATCCTTTCATAATATCTTCCATAAAAATGCACCAAGCACCAACCATAACACCTTTGTTATTTCCAAATGCTATAATTATTACAAAAAGGCCCGCAATCAACCCAAATTGGAACTGGTTTGTTATTGTAAAATATTTTAATTACATTCCATTAAATATTATTACATTGCATGTTATGGTAGCTTACAATATTATGCCAAATGTTGGCCACATATTTCGTATCAAGATTCCATCGAAGTAATGTAACCGATCATTGTTTTTCGATTAAGCGCCAACATTGGCCATATAATAGTCAACGCTTAAAGACTTCCATAGAAACTCCATAATATGATGTTTAATGGAATGCAGAACTCATACGCAACTATAGTTGCTAAACGTGATTTATATAAAGTATTATAATGGAGTCTAATGGTGGTTTTATAACGATCTACTTTGTAGTAATGTAGTAAATATGCCTGTTAGCGGTGAAACAACCATTGGTGTCGAAATCGTTAGTGGAAGTGTTGTTGGAGTCGGTCAATTAGGTAAGAAAGCGTTGATGGTAGAAACGGTGAGCTATTTCTACCATTAACAATGTCATAACTCTTCTCTCGTGCGATTATTACTCCTTAAATGCGTGAAATTAAGTTACATAGGTAACTGTTAACGTCTTAATCAAATCAGATTAAAATAGCAATATTAATGAAAAAAATATTTAATGCGTTTCTGATAAGGATTATTATGATTTTAAGTTGGTTTTTTTAATTCCACATACACATAGAATTCAGAGTTTCGATAACTTCTTCGACACACTATTAACTGCTTTAGGCCAGTGATCATGACACTTTAAAAGGTTTTATATTAAAAAACAATGACGTATATTATGTCAAATAACGTACTATACATACGTAATCCCCGAAGGGGTAAGCAGAGGTTCTCCTATTACTGGAGTCTGTACACTCACGTTTTGGGTCTATTAAGTTCCACGTAATGGGTGGCGAGCCTATTGTAATTTTTCGGCCACAATATTGAGGTTCTTCGCCTCTAATGACTTGGTTGCCCGGCGACAGAAGGTATTTCTAATCCCTCCACGGACAAATAAGGTAGAGATGCAAAATCTCGACTTTCATTAATTAAAAATCTTCTGTAGAGAAACTGACTGACTGACCGATCTATCAACGCACAGCCTATAAAGTACTAGGGTTAGAAACTTGAAAATTTAACAGAAGGTCACTTTTATAATGTAGGCGCAGCCACTAAGGAAGGATTCTTAAAAATACATACATACATAAACTCGCTCCTTTTTCCCATGGGGGTAGGCAGAAACTATAGAACGCCACATGCTACGACCCTTACATACCCCTTTCGCTTCATCCACATTCATACATCTTGTGATACACGCACGCCGGTTGAGAGTACTACGAACCTGACTTTTGAGAAGAACATCACCAATAACATCGATGTAAGTCCTTCTAGGACGTCCTCTACCGGCGATTAAAAATTCCTCCTTAAATTAAATAAAAACACAAGCAAAGGTCTAAGCAAATGCTCGTATTACAAAAACACGGTCTCACATTTAACGCCAGTAACAAATCTTTAGCAAATAACTTTTCTGTTGCCAATACAACCTTAAAAGTATTGATACAGAAACACATTTATCTATTAATTACGATAGCTTACATCAACACGTGTATGAATCACTGATCACCGTATTCACCGTCAAGGTAAAAGTGGATATCGATATAACGGTGACTAATCGGCTTTTAATAACTTATATTGTATAATACCTGAGAGAGTATTGTTTATTCATGTGTTCGATACTTGTACTATTTAATCTATCTAATACCTATAAACGAGCAATTCTTGTATATACAAGGTTAGGCGGAAAGGGGGTACTAAGCCGAAAGGGTGTTAAAGTACCCATAATCAGGAATAAATTTTGTTCTACAACTTTCCCCAAAACTCGATAGTTTAAGAGAAATAGCTTTTGAAAGATTTCTTAAAAAATAAGCTGAAATCTATCTGTTCATAGCTATGATCAGCTGTTTTTACAATTTAGGTCATATTTGGGGTCACGGATTAGAAAATAAATTTTCTGAATTCATAACTATAACAGGAATGTTTTGTTTTGAAAAAACTAAAATAAAAATCTTTTTGCATGCAAATAAAAATTACCGAATTTTGAAATTTTAACACTTTCTTTAAAACAGTCATCAGTGATACTTTAGGTGGCCCGCGGCTTAGTATCCCCTTTGTGACTAACCTTGTATATAATATATATATAGTCCTAATCTCGGAAACGGCTCCAACGTTTTTCATGAAATTTAGTATGCAGGGGGTTTCGGGGGCGATAAATCGATCTAGCTAGGTTTCATATTTAGAAAACGTTATTCTTAGCGCTCTAGCTCCTGGTCTAAAATAGGCTGTAGGCTTAGTGGCGACTATTGGGAGGATAAGCAGGAGTAGTCAACCTGTCTTTGAGTGACATCATTCGACAATTAAAGGGAGGTTTGATCATGAGAGGATATCCACTGAGCAAAGGAAGGACGCTGTAAGAAGGAAAGGTCATTGCTACCATTATGGACAAATACAAAGCTGGAATACTGCCTTGTTGGGATAGTGGTCGCAAGCGAGATTGATAAGCATGGGGTCCTGGGTTCGATGACCGTGGGTCAGGCAAAGTGTTGTTGGGTTTTTCCATTAGGAATTTCTCAGTAGCAGCCCGGAGTCTGGATTTGTGCCCGGCTAATGGCGATAGGCTCGCCCTCATAATACATGGGACTTAACATAACTGGCGAAACGAGGGACTACTAAAAATCACCTCTGCCGAACCCTTCGGTGAATACAAGGCGTGATGTTATGTACAAAGCTTGAAATAACTTTGAAATCGCTTCTTCGTCTAATATCGAAAGTGGTAAATCTACTAGAAGTTACATCAATAGGGCGTCATATTGCCAAATCTATCCCAAGCAATTCTATCAATTTCGATAAATACTTCCCACATCACTTAACGGTTGTACCAAATTGAGCGTAGCACCTGATGACTTCATTAAACCTACGTACTACGCCGGCGGAGTGGAACTCGCGAATGTCTTGCGCCGAATCGGGCTGCGCGTGCGACGATGCGACCCGACCGTGCCCCTGTACCGTTATGACGTCGCCGCAGCACCGTGTTAAGATAACTGCAGGGAATTGCTTGGTTATCATTGGAAAGAAACACTTGTGGTGTTAAAACCTGTCAGTACATATAAAAGACATACAACAGAATCTTGTAGGGGTGAATCATTACAGTTATAGCTAATATCGGTATGTCAGGATTGGGAGCATGGTAAATAAAGTAAATTAAACCAACATAGACTCTCCACCACTGAGAGTACTTTTAATTGGTTTAGTCATTAGTTACAGAAGCTAGTTCAAAATACATCACAATATAATATTACACAAGATCAGAAAATAAGGACAAGCAAATCAGATATAAAAAGTTAGACTTCTTCGGCTGTTCGACATGAAATCCTCCTGTCCCTCGAATGACCACCGTTTTTATAACTTCGGGTACCTTTATTCATCTTGACGGTTACCCTCTTATGTCAACATTGTCCAGTGTTACCAGCTACCGATAACATACATCTGGCAGAACACCTGTCGACATAGGTACTGACAAATTAGAACTTACACCTGAATATACAAAAAATACTAGAAGGCCTCACAGTGTGCTCGAGCGCACTGCGTTGAAGACGACTCTGTGATTGGTTGCCTTTTATCTCGCAACATAAAGGCGACCAATCCCAGACCCGTATTCAATGCTGTGCGCTCGAGCACACTGTGAGACCTTCTAGTAATTTTTGTGCATACGCGTGCTAGACTGCTTGGAGAGCACGTTAAACTATAGATCCCGATTGTCACACAAATACCATTGGCTGTTGCTACGAATAGGTAGATGACCGGTATAATATACTGACCTTGATCAGGAGGCACGGCAGTGCCCTCGCCAAAGTCGACTAGACACGGCTGTACACACTTTTCTGGAAGCAATTAAAGGTTTTTTTAAGCTCCCTATATCTTCGTTAGAGATCTATCTCACATACCTTCCTCTAGCAAGACTTGATAGTAATGTAACAGAGAGTTAGTTGACACACAAATCACGTGTTGGGTTTGGTGCCAAGATCTGGACGGTGTTAAATTGGCGAAGATTATGTTCTCGATAATGGTGTTTTTATGGTTACATTGTATTGGATTTGAAACAGTGAAATGATAATAACAACTAAGTACCTATACAAATATATTTCAACTGCTGAAGGTTTGGTATTCATAGAACATCACGCCTAGTATTCCCCGAAGGGTTCGGCAGAGTTGTTTTAGTACACCCTCGTTTCGCCAGTTATGTTTAAGTTCCATGTAATACCAGGTTCACACGACTCGATTCTAGTTGATCAACAGCCAAATTGCATGCGATTTGAACCGTCTGAACAGACTTTCAATCAAATTGAATCAATTTGGAGGAACAAAACGTTTCAACTTTTGTTGATCAACTAAAATCGAACCGTGTGAACCCGCTATAATAGGGAGGGTCCTGGTGACCTGTAATACAGGTTTTTATAAAACCTATCTCGGGCACCAGTCTCTTACAAAGTTAGCTTCTTGTTCGTGCACTACTGTTAAGCTAGCATTAAGTATATAACTTTTGTAGAGAAAAATAAACGTCTACATTATAAAAAAAAAAGATTGTGGGCGAGGCTATTGCCATTAATCGGACACAAATCCAGACTCCGGGCAGCTACTAAGAAATTCCTAATAGAAAAATCCAATCACACTTTGCTCGACCTTTTTTTTTTTTTTCTCACGTGGGGAAATCCTCATGGACTATCCCCCGTCTGGGGAAGACGGGGGGGTGTGCCAGACTCTTACTGGCTAAAACCCCACGGTGTCCCTCCTTCTGACCTAAGGCCGGGGTCACGGGATTCGCTGCTGCATGCACCGCGACCCCGACAGGTCTCCAGCTTCTTCTGGTGGACCCCTCCTGTGGTGGGGCAATTGCTCCCCTGCCCCACATCCGTCCGAGAGGCGCGCGCAGGACAAGACGCGCCATCCTCCCTGGGCCCGTTACTGGTCGGGCGATGGGTTCCCCAACCCGCCGCCCGCAGGCCACTCACTAGGGTGGCCGGAGATCATCACGTGCCCTCCGGCGCCCGGTGCGTCTAGCGCGAGAAGGGAGAGAAGAAGCGGCCTCCCTCTCCCTCTCCGCTACCTCCTTGGTCGCCATCACCCCCTCGCAAAAGGAGGCGATGGCTTCCCACGCAGACTCGCTCCCGACCATGGACAGAACCACGGCCGGAAGCGAGAGGTCACCGCCGATCGCCGCGACTAGCTCGCGGCGCTGCGACCCCCATGCTGGACACGCCTGCAAAGTGTGCAGCGCCGTGTCCTCGGGGCAGTCGCAGTGGTGACAACCGGGCGTCTGCTCCCGGCCACACTTTGCTCGACCTGGGGATCGAACCCAGGACCCCATGCACAGGAGTCGTGCTTGCGACCGTTAGATCAACAAGGTAGTCAATAGGTTTTATATATTGCAAGATAAATAGTGTGTCTAAATACCCATATTGCGAAAAGCATTTCTGTTAATTTTATTCTTGAAATCCATTATCATCTGCATATTATTTTCTACGCCGGCTAAACGGAACGAATCAGCTATTTGATTCAGGTATTGAGGGTAAGCTTTATCGGTAATATAGCAGTTTCATTAGCGAATTACCATTTAACCTTCACCGTTCATAGATATTCTCATATTCATGAATGAATATGACTCATCAAGTTTCCAATTAGTAAACTTTAATTATTCTCTTGATAAAAATATCACTCGCCGCTCCATACAAAATGTTGTGGTTCAAGTACCTTCTTTTTTCCATTCAGCAATTTATTTTTGTTACCATGGCATAGAATTCACTACCTATATAATTATCAATTAACGATGTAATTATCGTTGTAGCGCATTATTTTTATTACCAGTAATACCAATATTCTACAAAGGTCATTCATTCATAGTGAATAGAATTACTTAAATTCCACAAGAAAAATTGTATTGACCCAAATCGCTGTTCTGTAGGTATAGGTCCGGCCACTTAAATTAGTATAAAAGGTAAACAAACTTTTGATCGTCAAACATTCGTTTAAATATACACATTTTTAAACAATTGAAGAATAAGTGTTAAGGTATTTTCAAAATGAGTATTTTAATGGATTCTTAAAGCAAAATTAATGCGGTACAATCGAAGCTTTGTTTGCCTTTTATACATAATTTTAATGGCTGGACTATAACATAGTAATATTTTAACACGTATGGACCAGCAATAACACATACATCAAAGACGTGTAACTAAAACCCGAGTCCCATGAGGGGACGCCCTTAGTGCTGTTGTTGCTAGTAGTCATGATGCTAGTAGTAGGATAGTTAGATTAGGTTAAGTGTTTTACTCTCGTCCCCATTGGTTGGAGACCCTTCAGGCACAAAACAGATAGGTACAGATGCCAATCACATGTATATACTTCACTTTTCATACGCACGCTCGTCGGTCGCTCTATCTATATATCTATCTCTCTCAAGCGCATGACACTCGCGCTCGCACTCACTCGCACTCTAGTCCCAAACAGTCCGAGATATCGTGTCCGTGAGCAGTGTCTATGTGTGCGTTGCTCGAGCGCACTTGTATGTAGATTGACTTCTGTACCTATCTGTTTTGTGCTTCAGGTCTCGCCAATAACTGCCCGGTTACATAGAAACGGTCCCCAAGCCCATCAACAATCATAAAAATAGAAAAAAAAGTGTATCTAATTTCTGTGCTTAAAGCGAAACACACACTGCGCACAGCACTGCGCGAGATTGCGTTTCCTGTGTGTTGCACTACGCGTGTTTTCTATACAAACAGAGATACTTGCAAACAACGTAAGAACATGCACTCCCGCGCTACACTGCGTGATGCGGTGCAGTGTGCGAATCGCCTAAAACTGCGGTAGATCGCCATTGACGACGAGCAATGAATGACGGATGTGCCTGTCTTAATAACGGCAACCTATACTCATGCCATACAATTTATATACGGAGCCATAAGTGAAAGTGCGTGTCTCCAATATTTATGGTTGGCCGTAGTATACACGCGTTATGAAATTGATTAGCGCGATAGACATTCTTGTTATTATGGGAAATGGATAAATAACTTTCGTTTTGAATTCACGGTTTATTGTTTCAATTAAAATATTTTTGTGATGAAATGCGTAGGTGAAGGAGCAGTGGTGGCCCAGCGGTAACGGCCCCGACTTACGAGTTGTATGTCGAGAGTTCGAACCCAGCCAGGCGCATTACTTTGTGTAATTTATTTCATCACCACTGCTCTCAAAACGGTGAAGGAACACATCGTGAGGGAACCAAAAATTCGAAAACATGTGACATCTACCAACCCGCACTGGGCCCGCGTGGTGGATTACGGCCCATTCCCTCTCACAGAGAGGCCTGTGTCCCAGCAGTGGGAACATTATAGGCTGATGATAATGATGATGATGATGCGTAGGTAATATAAATACAGGTTGTATCAATTTTGTTAATAAATAATTTTTGTACAGTACTACGCTTTAAGTTATGGGCTTCGGCAATCTTCGTGTTTCCGATTTTTCCGTTTTGCTAAGCTGTCACTGCTTAGTTCGTTCTGCCTAGCCGTTTCCCAACTATGTTGGGGTCAGCATCCAGTCTAACCAGCTGCGGCTGAATACCAGTATTTTACACGGAGCGACTGATATCAGACCTCCGCAACTAAGATACTGGGCAATGCCGATATACTATGGTTAGACCATTTGTACTTTTAGGCATCTGACTATCACTGCTCAATTACTAAATCAATTTAATTATACGTATTCATGGAATATAAATATCACTTATTTACCTGTAAACAGAGCTCTATGGATATTAATGAGGCGGCCATGACGGTTCAAATTCATAGCCCGACCTTGCGTCCATTTTATAAAATTCTCACCCATAAAAACGGATATTGGGCTCGAACCTGCCCTTGGGAGCCTGATGGCCCATGACGCGACACAATACCTTATTGTATAGTACCTATTGCAATATGACAAATGATCGTTGAGGCTCAGATGGGAATTTCATTGAATAATTTGAGTTGCGGACAATTTTGATGTTGATTGATGTAATTTATACAGAGTTTTTAAATGCATAGAATTTAATGAATTTAACGTACCTAGTGGTCCAGATAGGGTTGCCACTGTCGTCAGGCCCAAAAATAGAAAAACCGGACACAGATTCATATTTAGCCGGTAATTTTGGCCTGAAAGCCTAACACATTGCTTTATAAAAGAAAAGAAAAAATGGATACTTTTATTCGTGTATTTCTTACTGTTTTTCATTTGAGACTTGCTCTACTCTTAATTATATGTTACTAGCAGTGTCCTCACGGCTCCCCCCGCGTAAGAAGTTTTATTCCAGTAATAAATATAGCCTATGTTACTCAGTGGTAATGTAACGTGTCTAACGGCAAAAGAATTTTTGAAATCGGTCCAGTAATTTTTAAGTTTATTCATTACATACAAAAATTCAAATCTTTCCTCTGTATAATATTAGTATAGATTACGAATTATCGGCGTCTTTTGGCGACGGGATTGACCAAAGGCCTAACAAAAGCCGGACAGGCCGGACATGTGGCAACCCTAGGTTCGGACGAATTCGTGTTTTAGACCCCAAAAAACCGTAACCAGAAAATCTGAATCTTTTTATGCGACTTATTCTCAGAATTCAATGTTATGTACATCCCGTACTCGGAAGCTAGACAGAAGCGGAAGTAATCAAGAGTGGTTTCAATCTTTTCAAGCTGAAAGCGACGGTTCTGTTGAGAGTTGGCCCATTGTGCTCATGGATAATCACTTATCAACCGTGTCGCGAAATTTGAGCCCGAAATACACACATTTCGCGACTGCGTGATAGTTCGTGATCCTAACAAAAACATATAATATAGCAGATAACACAACACAACAGCGAGATAAAAAATCGTGACACCAACATTAATTCGCTGGTTAAACAGCCGTTTACTCAAATAATGTGCTAGAATTATAAGTAAACGTAAAATTATAAAATTGTGGTACATTTTTCGAGTTAACGGTTGTATTTAGATTGGTGAAGACCAGCCTTAGTAGAACAACATAGGCCCATTTCTCTTTGCTGATTAAAACAATACGAAGTTGTTCAGAAAGATAATACTCAATTGTTCTTCCGATTCCACGTAATCTTGGATTCAATCGATGTCTTGTATTATTCCTTATCAACTTCAATCTTTACCTAAACTTGAAGTATTTCTGGGCTGTTCGTTCCTTGTTTGTATAACGGATAAACAGATTTTTATAGGGGATATACAAAATTAACTTAAAAATAAAATAGTTTGCACTTTAATTTTAATGCTTCTCACATCAAAGTCCCCCGCAATAAGAAATAAAATTACAGATAACTGACAGGTAGGTTAGGTTATGTTAGAACTGTGACCACGCAACGCTCAAGCCGAGCGAGCAAAACGAGCGGTGCCGCGACACCGGCCGGCGAGTGCCAGAAATGGTCAAAAACGATTTGCCGATCACTTTCCACCATTTCTTTAATGGGTGCATCTAGAATCAAGTGGGTTTTATTTGATGCAAACTTTTATTTTTAATATTAGAAATATTAAAATTAATGTGCAACTATTATTTACATTATTCTTAAACATTTGTTGTTATTTTCATTAATTTCAAAGTGCTTTTAAGTGATTTTTACGTGAGACTTAAACATAACGGCGAAATGAGGGTGTTACTATGCACCTCTGCCCTTCTCTTCGGGGAATACAGGCGAGATGTTATGATGTTATGCTATGCTTTTAAATACATCCCTTTTATAGTCAGGCAGGTGCATACTACTTTTCTTCTGAATTCCACGCAACCAGTAAAGCCTAGACTCAACCTCGTCACGACACTTAAGTAGTAAACCATGAAACGCAACTTACCAGTGCCATTACCAGTTTTACCGCAAATATGAAAGCAGGGCCGTCAAACAGTGCTAACCATAGCTTGCGAGCCGAAAGCCGAAGCTGAAGGAGAAAGGTGTATAATCTCATTAGAGGTTGAAGGTAATTCTTTTACGTCACTGGTTGGCCCTTGTTAGTTCTGCCATGGTGTGAAGGTATGAGCGAAGCGAATTAAAAAGTTAATTGATAGGAGTACATGACTGCTTGGTTTGGTTTATAGAACGTAAAAGTGCATTATCATCAAGTGTATGTCGTAGTCCACTAAATTTACGTACATGTTTCCTCTCAAAAAGGAGGTAAAATCTGTACTCAGAACTCTGCGCAAGAGTCAAACCAAGCGGGCTAATAATGTCACACTTGGTGAATCATATTTCATTTGCACGAGGACTGCACATCCAGTGACAACTGCAAACTATGCAGTTGCCAAATGGAGTTTGAAGGTAGTTAGGATGCAGTCAGTGCAACTGCGTTATAACTGCCGACTGGATGTGCAAGACACTTGCAATTATGAAACATGAAACGAAATGTAATTAAACAAATGTGACGAGATTACCTTCTCAGACCTCTCAACTGTCATGGCCCCTTATCTGCTGGTCATCAGAGCCTTGTCGATCAATATAACGATGCAACCTATTATCCCAATTTATTTTTCTGTGTTAATATGAAAAAATATTTTAATGTCGGAAATTACTCTGTAATAACCACAAACGAACAAATAACTTGCAATCACGAACATTGAAGGGTAATCGATCATCGATTAACTGTCATGATATACTTACATGAAAAATATACCTATTACCTCCTGTTTGCGTGCAGTACATCGTTTATTTATTCATGAAAACGATCGATAATTATTAATCGCCTGTTTAAAGTAGTATAATTTGAGGATTTCATTCATTTTAATTTTTTCTGGTCAATAAATCGAACTTTCTGTTGTCAGATTATCCAGCTGTTTCAAAGACCGCTTATTACTTAAACCGCTGTCAATACGCAAACAATAACCGTAGCGAGCGACTGTGTGCGCACGCGCATAATGCGCGGAGTCGCGCATAACGAATGTGTTGACAGGTGACACTGGGCATCCATGGCTACGTACATAACTAATGCGTTGACAACTCACACTGACCAGCCACGGTTACAACTATATCTTTGTCAAATAATTATTATTTATTGGTCAATCTCTTAATTGATTTAAAGGCGGCGTTTATTAAAATTGTCTTGTTCTTAGAACTTACGAAGGACACAGAGAGTATTAATTATTGTGTATGATATGGCCAAATACTCAAACGCTGCTCAATTTTAAGTTGCCGTTAAGTCTCGTGCTGTCACTGTCACTCCAAGGCGAAGTGACAGTGACAGCACGAACTTAATGGCTACTGGAAATTGAGTAGTGTTGTGAGTATATGGCCATTAAAGTATTTACACTAAATTGTAAAATTGGCAGGCGATGCATTATTTATTGTCCTATTACGAATGAGCACGTAGCGTCTATATGTTTCTGATGGACGTCGGCAGTTTTGGACTAAAACCGCGACAGAAATGAAAACACATTTTAGAAAAAAAAAATGGTTTCTTGATTTTCTTAATAGGCAAATGTAATTAAAAAAAAAAGATTGTAGCCATTTGGGCCCAACATTGGATGTCACTTCCACAAATTCATTATTAACCCGTTACCGAGTAAAATAAAACGGATTCTAATTACTCTGTGCCGCCATACTGCTTTCATATCTGTAAAGAGCCTTAGGCCCAGTGTTGTTAGGGCGTCTGCCATCCTCATTTGACCAATTTTGTATGGTTCCTAAAAATGGGGACCTCTGAATTGGAGCGAAGAGAATCCGTTTGCCATTTCAATTACGAAAGCTGTTGTATCAAAATATTTTAATTACGTACTTCTATGATCACCAGTACTGGTCGGTTGTTAATTGCTGGTGGCTCGCGGTGATTATAGTGAGGGCACTTAATAACCACGGTATACCGGAGAACTAGTAGTTATGTTTAGAAACTTTGTTTTGAATGTACTTATTAAGAAGGTATGTGATTATTGCCGTTTGTATTAGAAATGGTTTGTGGATTTTCATCCAGTGTACTTTGCATTTGTTTTTAACCGACTTCAAAAAGGAGGAGGTTCTATATTCGATAGGTTTTTTTATGAATGTACACCGATTACGCTGAGATTTATGATCCGATTTACGTGATTCTTCTTTAGTTTGATGCGGAATAGTTGCCATTTGGTCCCATAAAAATTTAACATAGTTTGGCCCAGTAGTTTTCATTTTATGAACATTTTTATTTTTTTATGAACATTTTAGTTTACGTGGACAATGTAATTATTCTACCTGATGTAATCTAGAAAAATCCTACTGTAGTTTACAGAACAACCTATTACAGACACTAAAAAGGAAAAAATCTACGTTTAAAAAAACCGACTTCGAAAACTAAAAAGTATAAAACAACTTAATAAAGATTTGATTTAATACACCTCTTTTGCAAACCTAATACCTTTACAGTTTCAGAAGTCGGTGCCTTCAATTTGGTTCAGCATGGATTAGCACCGACTTCTGAAACTGTAAATGTAATTAGGTTTGCATAAGAGGTGTATTAAATTAAATCTTTATTAAGTTATTTTATACTTTTTAGTTATTGAAGTCGATTTTTTTAAACGTAGTTTTTTTATATTTTGTGTGGATACTGTTCTATAACCTAGGTATAAAACATGTATCCTAAATGAACCGAAGATTTTTTTCGAAAAAATAATTGCTTTTTCGTACTTTACGTAGATCTTTAAAACACTTGTTTTAAATATTTCATACATGTTTATTACGTGTTAAAAACAAGTAACTACTCTTAAAAACACCTTTAAACAATTTGTTTACAACTTGTATAACTTTTTTTTAGTTGTAAACGAGGGGTACTTAAGACCTTTACGGCATGGTTAGCTTGGGCTATCAAAAGTACCTGGGTGTCTAATACATCCATATAGGCATGCTAGAGTTCCTAGATTTGTCTTGCAGTCTGCAGGGCTAAGCCTATAGTGTGTCTACAAAATTAAGACATCTATTGTTAATTTGTCAACTCCAATACCATGAGTTAAAGTCAGACCCATATTCCAATTTATCGCTCTGCAGATGTTACAAGACCAGGTGTCGTCAGGAAAGAAAAAATCCTTACCTCCACTTTGTTACAATAATGAATAGTAAACGCTTGATGACGGTGGCAGGTAGTCCCACCTGTCGGGGTCGGTGGAGCGCGTCACACGACATGTGCTAAGCATCCGTCATACGACGTAATCTCCTACTCTTTGTAATAGGAAGGTCAGGTGTGTGGAACTAGCAATGTATGAAAAGATGAATGTATTTTGGGATCAGGGGTATGTAGGGATCGTGCTTCGTGGCGTCCAATAGCGTTTGTGCTTACTCCATGGACGTGATGGAACTTCTGATGAAGAAAATAATGAATGAGCGTCGTATTATTTTGTGCTTGTGTAATTTTTCACGAGATATCCCGTTAAATGATCGATAGCGGCTCGTGGCTCGTTAAGCTGCGCTTGCCGCGGTCAGTCCATCAATGGGTGACTATTCGTTAAACATCGAGATCCCTCCGTGCCTCGGAGAGCACGTTATCCGTCGGTCCCGGGTGTCATATAAATACCTATGACAGTCGATACGGGTAGTAAGAAGCCCGAAAGTCTGACAACCGGTCTAACCTTAGGATATCGATATCGCCCAGTAACTGGGTTGCGGAGGTCTGATAGCAGTCGCTCCGTTTAAAATACTGGTATTCAGCCGCATCTGGAACTGGACTGGAAGCTGACACCAACTGTTAGGGAAAGGCTAGGCAGAACGATCCCGTTAAAAATCATGTTTTAAACTAAGGCTGAATCAATGATATTATCTCGTATTAACATAGTGTACGAGTGAAACAACTCACATTACTGTTACAATCATGACGGGTCTAATTAATTAAATTTATCTTCAACAATCATATAACACATGAAGAGATAATAAAACAGGTTCGCACTGAGAAATCGCGATATTCAATTTTGATAGAAAGTGTGCGTTTTAATTAATATAAAATCTATTAAGGCTTTACGCACTTAATTAAGCTGCTACATAAAAATTAAGTCCAGAAGGACCACGTACAATTACCGATAGCAAAAATACCTACGCACTATTGGACACCGCGCGTGTCAGTTTAAACAAAACATACTTGTACAACGTCATATATCGCAGTCAGCTGCTCGACATGGGCCCTTCCAATAAATGATGGACGCATTGCTCGCAGTCATTTTTATTTTTGACTTGTTCGCGTTTGGCCCTAGTCTCTCTTGATGGTAAGCGCAGATAGGGTCTAAGATGGAGCACACGAATCCAAGGAACAGAGTTATAGAGGGATTCGCCTACACCCCTCTGGCTCTCACACGCATACGACGGAACACAGTAAACTGCTTGGCTGACTTTAATGTGAGGGTGGTAGCTAGCCAGGCGGACCGTATAGATCGTAGTCACCACGCATGGCAAGCATATTACTGCAGACTGCAGAGATAGGCGTATCCCTATCGCACCGCTGGCGCTGCTGTAAGTCAGCTTGACGTATTGGCTGTCAAATTGGATGTTTATCCCGCCATCTGTCTCGCATCAGAGCGCATGCAGTTGGACTTTTGGGGCAGCTGGGTGATTTCCACTTGCTTGCACTGCAGGTACCGCTTTAGTGATCCTTTTTGTTTTATTTGTGTCTGTGTTCTTTAAATAATCGTTGATCGTGTAAAATGGGACTTCGGTATCTCTCTTATTGGGGCGCATACTTATAATTAGAATTAAAATTATTTTCTGAAGCTTTAGTTCCTATCAATTGATTGCAATAGATATTTCTATGCTTAATGGAGCTTTCATGTCTTATTACCAGCTAGATCTTGTTTTATTGCTATTGAAATTGCTAATGGCATATGTAATAGGAAATGTGGTAAATGGATTCTTAGAAATGTTTCGAAATGTTTCTTGTCATCTGTCATTGAGACAGCTTTTTTATAGAAATAATGTCATTTTATTGACTACTTTCATATTAACATTTAAATATATAGGAATAATAATTATAATATATTACTAGTTGCCCGACTGCCTTATTGGTCTAGTGGTCGCAAGCGCGGCTGCTGAGCATAGGGTCTTGAGTTCGATCCCCAGATCGGGCAGTGTTATTAGGTTTTTCCATTAGGAATTTCTCAGTAGCAGTCCGGAGTCTGGATTTGTGTCCGGTTAATGACAATAGGCTCACCCTCTATTACATGGGACTTAAACATAACTGGCGAAACGAGGGTTTACTAAAAACACCTCTGCCGAACCCTTCGGGGAATACATGGCGTGATGTCATGTTATTAGTAGTAGCATACATTCTAAATAGTCTATGCATAGACGACATTATGTAAGTGGACCTCAAAATATTTTTGGTCCACCGCGACGCCCCGTATCACAGTGGAATTGCTTGTTTTGTCTTTTTTTAATCTACACCATACAAAAACTTAAACTTATAATTTAATGTAACTGTAGTCCCAAAGAAGCTGTAGGACGGCAGGCGGTCTCATAATAAATAAATTAAACTGCGCTGGGTGGCGTATCGTCGTAAATCGCTCGTTACGTGTCCCTTCCTTGAGGCAGGTCCGAGCCACATTCCGGTGCGTACATAGAGTAGCTGATGACAGATGAGCCAGTCAACCCGTTTATCCAGTGTAGTGACTATTTTCTGAAAAACACGTTTCTCCTCTCTAAGATTTCTCAAATGGTACATACACAAACACAACACCTATTAGCGGAACAACTATCTTTACAAATTAAAAATGAAAAATATTGTTCCGTGCGGGAATTGACCCGAACCGCAACTAACCTATCGCTCAGCCACTGCGCTAATTCAGCTGGATTATTATGCCTTAGCCCAGCATTGGACTACGACAGACTGAGTGATGAGCCACTGTATTCCATTACCATAAGAAGCCAGGAGAAGAAAATAGTAGAAAGGTTTTAGTTAATCGGTTGTTCGTGTCCCTTTCTTGAGGTAGGTCCAGCCACATTCCGGTGAGGACAAAGATCAGGTGTATCGGAGATGCGACAGTGTTTTGAGGAACTGTAAAAGTGGTTAGTAGACGTGTTTAACCTCCTTACGTGTTCCTATATACAAAAACGAATCGTTTTGCGTACTAATGGTATCATTTTTGCCAAATGGGCATATAAATAGACTCGTAAGATAATTTTACCTATGATAGCTACTTCCATATGGGAGGGTCTACTATGGTCTACTACTACTAAAGCTATGAGGTATTTGCTTCATTATTGTTAAAGATACAAGAGTCTCAAGTTTAACTAATAACGCTCCGTAAATTATAGGAATCGGGCAAAAGGGCATCGGTTAAATAGTGTGGTGATGAGATTTAATCTTTTTCATTATACGTAGTTCGTAACCACATTCCGTCACGGACATGGGAAAAAAGCAAATTTTATAATGCCGCAAATAGAGAATTCGCAAATAGACGCAAACATAATACCTTTTTATAGTACATGGTTAATTAACCCTCAATTTATACACATCGCACAAGCGATTTCACCTCTTTCAAACTACTGTTACTTGTACTTCTATGTAGAAAATTACGATTTGTTTATGTATTTTTATCTTTATAGTTCTATCTTAATTAATCAGACACGATGCAAAGATAATTTAGTTACAACTTAATTAACATCCACCGCTGATAAAGACATTTCTTAGGCATAATATTATCGTAACCAATGTCCTGTCTCCGTCTAATCTACGTTATCTCATCTTTGTCAGTTCTTGCGGTTGTATAATAGTCCAAGTACAACTTCAGTGCATTCACTAAATGGTATGGGATACCGCAATTTGTAGCGGCGATACGGGTCCAGGGTCTAAAGGTCTTAGAGCCTCTGTATCCGGCTTGAGGTTTCAAGAAGATATGCTGTTTTATGAGCAGTGATAATTTTGTGGTTGGATCATAATTCTGCGGTAGATACAGCATTTATTCATCGTTTAAGGGATGTAAGCTTAGATTATGGGTGAATTAAATATATCCTCCTTATGCTTGCCCGCTTCCAGTTTAACCAGATGCGGCTGAAAAATAGTAGGTAATGCAAATAGGAAGGCGGTAACTTGGCAACGTGTCCGTAGCGTCAAGTTGCCAAATAGTTTGATTCTTAATCACCATTTTTTATGCCAAATGTGATTTCAAGTGGTGCTTTTCGTTAATTGTAACTGTCAGGTACCATATACATGTTTTAATCCACCTTGTACTCCACGAAGGGTTAGGCAGAGGTGTTTCAGCACAACCGCGTTTCGCCATTATGTTCAAGTCCCATGTAATAGGGGGCGAGCATGTTGCCATTAACCGTGCACAAATCCAGACTCCGAGCTGCTACTGAGAAATTCCTAATGGAAAAACCCAATAACACTTACAGGATGTTATTGGTGTTTTTATAATTTTGCAAGTCAATAGGTTTGTCATTCTGAATGTATCATACTAGCGGCCCGTCCCGGCTTCGCACGGGTGGACATTTTCCCCGTTTGTGCAACATTTTTATTTATGCTCCGCTCCTATTGGTCGTAGCATGATGTTATATAGCCTATAACCTTTCTCGATAAATGGACTATCCAACACAAAAATATTTTTTCAATTCCAACCTGTAGTTCCTGAGATTAGCGCGTTCAACCAAATAAACAAACAAACTCTTCAGCTTTATAATATTAGCATAGATATACTCACATCTGTAATCCCAGAAGAGGTAAGCAGAGGTGTTCTTCTACTACAGGAGTCTGTACACCCACGTTTCGCCGCTGATATTAAGTCCCATGTATTAGATGGCGCGCTTATTGCCATTTTCCGGCCACAATTATAGTACCGGGCTCGTCGCTTCTTACGGCTCGCTTGCCCGCAGACGGATAGGAATTATATTCTTAAATCCATCCCCCCACGGACCTCCTCATCCAACCTTGTATTATGAAGGATATAATACCTTTGTATCTTGAATTTTGTACTATGCGGTTACCTTTGAGTCTGTTTCCACCAAACGGAAACGTCCTCGCGCACTTTTTGATGTTGGTGATAAAAGAACTGTATCATTATTGCCTTTAAGTATAAAATCCAACGCTCGCATATATGCTCGAGCATGCGTGAGGTAACGCTTGATGTTTGCGTCGGATTTTATACTTAAAGGCAATACTGATAGAGTTCTTTATTCAGTGACATCAAAAATGTTTGCGAAGATTTTTCCGTTTGGTGGAAAATGTCCCTTAGTCATTGATATGATGAAGGACACAGGAATCCTTATTTAGCTAGGTAGGTCGTAGCATACTGCATACAAACTAACATGTAAGATTTATTATATTGTTTGTTTGGTATCATGATATCATCACTGTACAATGATTTGATTACTAATCACATGTTAGCTAACAATAGTAGGTGTTTACTGATCAATTAATGATTATTGTTTGTATTGTACGGCAGTGATAGCCTAGTGGTGTGACCGTCGGACTGCCAAGTCATAGGTTTCGAATTCGAACCCAAGCCACGCACCTCTGACTTTTCGGTTTCATGTGCATATTGTATAATTATCACTTAAGAATGGTGAAGGGAAACATTTTGAGGAAACCGGCATGCCTGAGAGATATTTTTCGACATCATGTGAAGCCAAGTCAGAGGTCCATGGGCGGCATAAACTCTGATACCAAGTTAGTCACTAACTACACGAAACAACGTGTGATCACATTATTTGAAGAATATTCTACCATAAGTACATGGCTTTTTCAGCCAGTTACCACCCACTACTGGATGTAAGCATCACGGTCGTGTAATTATCCTACCATAAAGCAATGATTAGATTTAAATAAAAACAAACAAAAATGAAACAAATCAACATTCCTCATTAAGCTAACCGACTTCAAACGAGGTGCGATCCTAAAGAATGAAGCGTCTGATTTAATTGCATTGCTGTGCCAGTACGCGAGTTACAATTAACAGGATTAACACGCGCGGTAATTGTGTGCACTTACTGTAATCAAATTGTGTCGCTAGTTGAAGCTGTAGACCTGTGGAAAGATAAAATCCGGCTGGTAGGACCAAATTTTTTAGGTTTGTATTGATACTTGTTAGGTTCATGAATTATAATATGTATAAATAACGCTAAATATCAATATGATATTGTTATCTTTTTTTTACAAACATTGACCCACACTGGGATTCCTCTTGTATCGTGGATGCGTTTACAGACACACATCTTCACATGCAAAAACGCCCAGACCCGGAACAACTATTTGTAGGCCATACAAATATTTGATCCGTGCGGGAATCGAACCCACGACCCGTAGCGCAAAAGCCAATCGCTCAGCCACTGCACCAAACGTGTCGTCAAGAACATTGACGGAGATTAACCTGGTTAGCTACCACCCTCACATTAAAGTCCGGCGCCAAGCAATTTACCGTGTTCCGTCGTGTGTATGTAAGAGCCAGAGGGATATAGTGGCATCCCTCTATATCTGTGTTCCTTGGATTCGTGTGCTCCATCTTAGACCCTGTCTGCGCTTACCATTAGGTGAGACAAGGGCCAAACGCGACCAAGTCAAGAATAAAAAAGACGAAAGTAAAAAGGCTTTAGATGACCCTAAATGAGCAAAATGAATAGACAGATAAAATTCCGTAACAATATTACATTCATGGATAACAATAGTACCTACTACAATAGAACAAAAAGCTACAAGAGTTAATGAAGACGTAGTTAATGAAACAATTCGATCATTGTACGCTTGACCGAAGATTAAAGTAATGTTCTGTTGAATCACACAGAATGGTCTTGCTAACGAGCTTCTTTGAAGAGTGAATAGTCAGCAAATATGATTTGGACCGTTAAAATAATTTACAAAGATTCAATCATGATCAAATTGGAATTGGTTAGTAGAGAACTGCCGAGAAATGAATAGAATAGAAGGAGAGGGTTCGGGAGAGTGAGATGGGATATTCTGAATCATACCTTGAATTTTAAAGCAGACAGCGGTTTAGATCAACAAGTATCATAGAGGGGTCCTACTACCACCAATCGAAATAGAAATGGAAGGGCGCGACAAAATTATTCCATGCTACAGGTTTTCGTTTCGCCAGTAAATTTTCCCTATCTTTAGCGACCCAGATACATAATACGTCACCTGTGATTGTGACAGTCTATAGGCCTTTGGGTATTCGAGGTTTTGTTTGTTGTATCGGTACATCAATCGTATTTTTTGTTTCCGCTTTACCTACTTTTCCTAATCGACTGAATAGTGTGCGTAGGCGTGTGTTAAGTTCCGTTGTGTATTTTCCACAGGGAAAATCGTATTAGTGGACCTACATCGGCGTGACCGTTCCGATCTCTAGTTTCACTGTGGAACCCTTTTGGGTCTGCTATTAATCGACTGTCGATTTTGTCGAATAAGGTCTTAAGGTTTTGTTGCTCTAGAAATTTCTGGTGTATTAGAATGTGGTACTTATGTAACATTCTGTTTGTTTATTGATTTTGACAACAAACCAACGTCTGACATATTTTGAGACCAAGATTATTTTTGTAGAGATACACTGCTAGCTCTCTCCCTCCCTCGTGTCTGCACGAGCTATACGAAGATAGCTCCTGCTGTGGTATAAAATTAAGCCAGTCAGTAAATTTGCTAGCGAGGCCGACTGCCCAGGGAACGTACATAAGTGTTGTCACTTATGGAGGCTCTTTTAAAGCACCCCCAGTTAACTTATCAAGTATGTATGCAGCTCCTATACTACTGTTTTATGCCTTTTTTATGTCCTTAATTAACATACCTATCTATAATCCTTATGAGGATCTACTGTCAGCCACGTCTTAGTATCCACTATTTTATCCCATTATCGTTGTCTGTTGGGTTTTCCTTAATTAAGATTAACAAAACTTGATGTTTATCTGCATGTTTTAGTTCTACAGCATTATCTAAAACAAACTTTGTACTTTCAATTAAACTTCGACAAGGCTTTCAATTTTACATAACGTATTCAAATAGAAGTATAAACTTTCCAAAAGGCAGAGTCCCATTGATGTTCCGTTGCTTGTTAGCACCAGTTAACATAGCAGAAGTTTAAATACATTTACAGTTTACATTTATCTCATTATCATCAAGATTCTGTAAGGAGATAGAAATACCAAGCCAAAGAAAATGGTCAGTATTTTTCTGTGAAACAGAATTTTGATGTTAAAAATATATTGTATGAGTCCTTTGAATACCGCGGGTATATTCAGATTGCCTTTCAAACTCATAATTCAGAAATGTTTTCCCGGGAAGCCAAAATTCGGAGTAAGATGTAAGGTAGTCATTATGTAAATCGTCTTCTTAGTAACTACCCGGTCCTGTACAGAGAACGTTCTTACAAATATTTTATTCTTTTCAAAAAATCTTCAATAGAGACAAATCTCTTAATGTTCAAAGGCGTAATTATCTTTAAGATTGCGAAACTGATACTTCCACTGTTTCTGCTCTCTTCTGAATAATTCGATTGTGACTTCCAAACCGTTAAAACTTTTGTGGTATTCACATACACTAAGTCGTTGCTTGGTGATATTATTTGATACTATGTATAAGTCACAGTGACGGCAATGTGCGATCCCATAAAAATATAAGTCTATTAAGTGATAGTCACCATATGCATGAGTTTTGTTTCCCTGCACTAGATACGTTCTAGTAATTATTGAACTAGCAAAAGTAGCTACTACTTTGTCTCTAGGTAGCTGCTAAGCCGTTACACTCCATTGTATTTTATCAAATTCACAATCAGCATTTACTTTGGTTGTTACGGGAAACAGCTTTGTCAACCGACTGGTGTTTCTATATCCAGAATGATTTTAAGATAGAGTAAGTACCCTATCTCGTTTAGTTTAATGCTACTAATTTGAACTGTATTGGATTTAATATCAACCAAGTACAGTTTATTAACCGATTTCATATTATTATCAACAGTAACCGATATTGCTACAATCTCATTAATCGTGACATTTAGTAGTGCCAAATAACGCAATAGGACTTGAATTAATTGGACTTCATTTAATATTTAAAGAGCCTTTGCCTTTAAAGACAAAAGCTTTTGAATTTTTTACCTTAAGACAACTTTGGACAGTAACGATACACGGATACAGACATAAACTTATCGTAATTCGGAAAAACACTTCCCAAAAAATACTAAATCCATCAGTCACAATTGTGACAGGTTTGTGCACAGCGTCTCTTATCTTTCGGATACAGTTGGTTTGCTCAAATATCTCTCTTAGATTCTTGGCCTTCTTTGTGTATCCAGTATAATAATGTATAAGGAATTACTAAGCTTACCACTTCGAAATCTCATCATGACAACCAAACTAGTTGCTTTTATGATGAAATATTTTTTATCAAAATATAACGCAAAAAGTATGATTGGATTACATTTTTCAGTAAATTATTCGGTATTATAACTGTGACAGGAGGGCAAAAAGATGCAATGTATATTTATTTTCGAAAATTCTTCGGAACAGCTTAATATGTATAATAAAAAAACAGACGGCCAGACCCATTGAAAAAATAATCAAGCTCCCATCTGTTACTCCACTTGCTCTTGACGTGTCTTATCTCATACAGACACAGTTCCCGTCCCCCTAGTTACCCCCTCCCCCTCACAGTCTGGTGTTGACTGCCGTCACGCAGTCTACCAAAACGCCTAATATATGGCAGTGTGACTGTGACGTTATTTATTCACTGTTTCAACCCTCTTGACTGTTATTAATTGTCTGTAATGCTGAAGATTTAATGATGATTTTGATTGTATATAACAAGGAGTAACTATAGTCTGAGATTTTGACTTGCAATGGATTAGTCTTTGTTGTGATGGTGAGTATACTTTGTCGGACCCCTGAAGACAATCAATTAAGCTTATGTGTAATATTTGTATGTATGGAGGGTCTTAATTCGATCCTGTCCCGTACCTCTGACTTGTCGAATTCATGTGCTGATCAGAATTTGATTATTGCTTTAACGGTGAAGGAAAAACATCGTGAGGAAACCTGCGCACCTGAGAGGAATCTTTCAGAAAACAACATACAGCTGACATGATACCATTCGGAATAATGTTACGATCTACTTTGCTACTTCATCATATTATTGGCAGCTCTCTTTTCATACGTCGTTAAATGTTTTGGCAGTCGTCGTAATAATTCCAGATGTTTTACCTAAATTAAACTACACAACGTATATAATCACGTATGACGTTACCAGATAGAACTGTACGCCAATTGCTGTTACGTCAACAGTTTTACTCACTCTCGCTTTCATTTCATTGCTTTTTCATTACTACCTTATACAGAGATACTAGCTACTAATAACATAGCTGAAACAGTTAAAATCGTCTATTATATTTAATGCCTCGGTTATTGCTGTTCATAATTGCAACATTTCTAATAAAGTTTTCCTTTTAGTCATTCCTTTGGTGACGTAACTTTGTTAGTGATCAACACAGTCTTAGATCATCCTCGACATTGCTGTCGAAAATGAATTTAGTGATTCTGGGAATGCGTGAAATGTTGGCGACTTGAATGACGCAGCAATGTCCGTCTTTCATGTTCCGTTTTCAGGTCATGTTACGAATTTGGTCAATGATTATGATGTGAGTAATGACAACAAATTGTGGATACTCGTATGATGGTAGGTTTGTGAAGCGTTTTTTCCTTCTTTACGATCAATTATCTTAAGAAATGATAGAATTATTAAATGTGTTTCTTTTCTTCTTAAATTGGTAGAATCTTTCTCCTCTTTTTCATTTCGACAACATTTACACCATATTTTAGATGTTCTAAGATTCCAGTAAAACTTTTTTCTGATTTATAACACTATCCCTTGTTTTTCCCGAAGGGTTCACCAGAGGTGTTTTAGTGCACCCTCGTTTCGCCAGTTATGTTTAAGTCCCATGTAATAGGGGCGAGCCTATTGCCATTAACTGGGCACAAATCCAGACCCCGAGCTGCTACTGAAAAATTCCTAATGGAAAAACCCAATATAACATTACCTGATCTGGGGATCGTATCCAGGACCCCATTCTCAGCAGTCGCACTTGCGACAACTAGACCAACAGGGCAGTCTATCTGATTTATCTTAGGTTCATAATTCACATCCCTGTTATAAGTATATTTATTTCTTGATCTGTTCAGCTTGGCTTACACATGGCATTCCTATTACGAGCAGCGGATGATAAACTTCAAGCGCTCGTAGATAAATCTACATTATATTACATCTTGGAGCAACAAATTATATAGCTCTAGGGTTCCGCCAAAGAGATGCATAAACTCTGACTTATGTGAGGGTTTTTATCAAGTTCCGTTATCTTTGCGTGTTGATCTAGGAATGAGTGTCATGTGTACTGACTCTTGTATCTTATCTGTCTGATTTATCTTATACCTGATAACTAGAAACTGTAAAAGAGAAAAACACAAAGTATTCGAAAAATATATCATCATACGATGGAGGATAACTTGATGAAATGGCTTTGATGGTAATGAAATGCAAAAAATCTTATTAAAAGGCATTGGAACTAAAAGTTCCTAAGTACTTACATCTCAATGAAGTATTGTGTTATTACTGTGTGGTTTCAGGTAATAACGTCAGCATTAATTTTGTTTGTTGACGTTGACTATACGACATTGAAGCACCTCGTTAAACCACAAACTAATACCTTACAAAGAAAAATAGGTAATTACTCAATATTTATTAGGATCTATTTGTTAGAACTGACACAAACTATGCAATAGCTAATGGAGTTACTGGAGATACATTTACAGAGAAGCCTTCCAGCTTTAAAGACAAACATATTTCCTTCTACAGAACCACAAGTCTTTCAAACCACTTAAGTACATTAAATCTTTCGTCCCTATCTCTCATCCTAAGTGGGAAAGAGACAACCACCGATAGAGTGGTCGGTTAGACTTCTCATGGGAAATGGTTTTATGAGTTTTAACACATCACTAGCGTACTGTTTATGGGTTAAACGCGAACGTAGAATGCAGCTGGGCAAACATTAGTTGTGAAGTAATGGAGTCTGCTCAGTATCGAGCGAAACATACTTCATACGATTATGTGTTCCTGGTAACGAGATTTTGCTTTCGCAGAAAAAATATACTAGAATCATCATGGTGAAACAAATTGTAAGTGCAGTTATCTTAGAAATGTGTAAGATATCCGTTATATCAATGACGTATCGACTTCGGCTTGAAATTAGCTTCTTGATACTTTTTCATGAATGTTCTTTACTTAGTACTATTTATTATTAGCTTCTTGATACTTTTTCATGAATGTTCTTTACTTAGTACTATTTATTATTAGCTTCTTGATACTTTTTCATGAATGTTCTTTACTTAGTACTATTTATTATTAGCTTCTTGATACTTTTTCATGAATGTTCTTTACTTAGTACTATTTATTATTCTATGCTAAGATCTAAAGGCGGATTATTTGTTCATAATCATCATCTAAATTGCCTCGTTGGTCGAGTGTTCGCAAGCACGGCTGCTGAGCATGGTCCTGGGTTCGATCCCCAGGTCGGTCCGTGTTATTGGGTTTTTTCATTACGAATTTCTCAGTAGCAGCCCGAAGTCTGAATTTGTGCCGAGTTAATGGCAATAAGCCCGCCCCCTATTACATGGGACTTAAATATAACTGGCAAAACGAGGGTGTACTAAAACACCTCTCTCGTATCTCCCGAAGTACGAGCCAACATCTGTTTTCAAATATAAGAGTTAAAAACAGTAGTGTAGCTGTTATTTTACGTTCTCCAATTTCCGTGTGTAAAGTTTTACAAATAAGTCATTTAATATTAAGTAGCAGTCATCTATACACATCTGGGACATAATAGCACGATTGTATTCGGCCATTCTGCTTTGCAATTAACGAATACAATGGCAGCTGTGTGAAACAAGAATATGTTAACACTTTCAATGAATCAGCTTTAACTTCACAAGGTCGTTTCTCCAACAACTCGTTTTTCAGCCGGGAAAACAATGTTTCTCCCAATTTGTATTGTGTTAGAGTTCATATTGGTGTAAAAATACTTTTAATAAGTGTTCTAATTAGTGTGTTTCTCTGTTTTGAAGTGTGGAGATACCATTCAGTCTCCGTGCGTCGGAAAACAAGTGTGTCTGGTTTACAGTGTCTGTGATAGTATCTGATACAAGTTTGTTTGTTTTCAAAAGTGTTTACTATGAGCTTAGAAACTGTTGGAGTTGTGCCAAACTGTCTTTTTACTTCGTTTTCACAGCAACTTCGCAAATTTTCCTTTAATGTTGTTTGAACTTTCTTTATCGATGTTCTAGTTAAATATTTGATTCGGTTACTTGATGCGTTTTATACTATCTATTCCAAGTGATATGTAACATAGTATGTGTAATTGAGGAAATCAAAATCCTTAGCGTCCATTTGAACAAATGTTTCTGTCGCTGTAACTTGTGATGTAATAATTACTTACCTAATAGTACAGTTCTCTTATTTTAAATACACAATCATTTATTAAAATGCGTTAACTGATTCGTTAGGCTTATTGTTTGAATGTTTAAAGTCCTTTTATGAACCTTGTTGTGATTAATTAGTTTATTTAATAGTATTCACGTGAAAATAAATACTGTTGTAATTTCAATATCTCTTTTGAAATTAAATTGATCTAATTGATACTGAATTCTTAACCCATTATAACTAAATTATTCTTGTATGAAGAGATCAGAGAAACCGAATACATACTTTTAATTTTACATAAAATAACATCACTCCTGTATTCTCCGAAGGGTTGGGCAGAGGTGTATAGTGACACCCTCATTTCGCCATTATGTTTAAGTCCCATGTAATAGGGGACGAGCCTATTGCCTTCAACCGGGCACATATCCAAACTCCGGTCTGCTACCGAGGAATTCCACACGGAAAACCCAATAGCACTTTGCCCGACCTGGGGAACAAGCCCAGAACCTCATAATCAGCAGTCACGCTTGCCACACAACGAGGCAGTACTTTTAATTTAATTTTATTTAATTACCGAGGCATCACTGATCATCACTACAAATCGATTAAACGATCAATAAATCGTTTCGTTTATCATTAACCAGTTTCATTACTAATATTTGAGAGGCTTTTAATGAAAAACAAATAATTCAAAATTTTGATTTAGTTTATTATCAACACCGAAACGTGAATCTATTACCTAACAAATCGATGACGTCTATACTAAATATTATAAAGAGGAAAGATTTGTAGTTTTGCATTTTTGTATGTAACGAATAAACTCAAAAACTACTGGACCGATTTCAAAAAATCTTTTGCCGTTAGAAAGCTACATTATCACTGAGTAACATAGGCTACGGGCGGAGCCGTGAGGACACAGCTAGTATTTACTAAGTAAACAATATTATTATTTTCTAATGCGTTTCTCATGATTTATTGCAACACGTTTATATTGTGCTAATGTTAAATAAATATAAACGAATCAATACAACAGCCTTCGATATAGAAATTGTACATTGTAAGTACATTGTAAGTTTCGTTTCCGCCCTTGTAACAATTTCGAAGAAATCAATTGCTGTTAGCCTTTTTTATTAAAGACCGGCTATAACGTTCGAAAGACTAGCTATTAAAAGGCAAGCATATACAGGGTGTAAACGAAATCATGTAATTCCTTCAAACCTCGTGAAGTAATGCTGACATAAATCAACCCAGCACGGGATACATTTTGATTCAATAAAAAACAATTACAAGAAGTAAACATATGTTCTTAACATGAGGCATTTTAGCGCCCCGAGTTAAATGACCGCGCGGCAACTGATTGCCGCGCAATTCGCTCGGGGCGCTAAAATGCCTCACGTTAAAAACACATGTTTACTTCTTGTAATTGTTTTTTATTGAATCAAAATGTATCCCGTGCAGGGTTTTTCTATATCATCACGAGGTTTGACGGACTTACATGATTTCGTTTACAACCTGTATGTACGCAAAGCCTTATTTTAAATGGTTATATTAACCTGACAGAAAGTCAGCACGGCTGTCCAGGTGAAGAGGGTTCCCTGTATTTAACGGCAACTTAAAATTGAGTATAGTACGACACAACTAAGGAGTCGCATTGGCTAAATTGATAGAACAAACAATGGCAGGCGCTCATTATGGCGCCACTCGCACTTATTGCGTCGGCGTAAAGATATTTTTTTACTGCAGTACTAATAAACATTCGTGGCTTTGAAGTCTTACTCAGTTCGGAAGTGATCGGTTTTACGAAGATTGCCGATGCGGCTTCTTAGTTGTGTTGTACTGTAGCGTTTGAGAATTTGACCATTAGATCTTGTATTTGCACAAGATTTTAAAACACTTCGTATATCTATGGTTTTTTTATAAGGTTCTGAAAAGTTATAGTGACAGCACGAGACCGGCAACTTAAAATTCAGTAGCGTTTGAGAATTTGGCCATTAGATCCTCTGTCACACGATTTGAAAATATTTCGTATGTCTGTGGTTACGTAAATATTTCGTCTGCCTTGTTGGTCTGGTGGTCGCAAGCGCGACTGCTGAGCATGGGGTCCTGGTTTCAATCCCCAGGTCGAGCAAAATGTTATTCGGTTTTTCCATTAAGAATTTCTCAGCTCGGAATCTGAATTTGGGCTCGGTTGATGGCAATAGGCTCGCCCCCTAATTACATGTGACTTAAACATAACTGGCGAAACGAGGGTGTACTAAAAACACCTCTGCCGAACCCTTCGGGGAATACAAGGCGTGATGTTATGTTATGTCTATGGTTATTTTTATACAGTTCAGTAATAAAAATCTTCCGAAGACGTTGGGACTTGCGAATGTGATATTCATTCATCTAGTTTTTGCTTTGTACAAAAAACGCAAACAAAAAGACTAGGTTTTTGCCTTTGTATTCAAGAATCGGTATCTAATTATACTTACAATCAAACGTTTATACCCGTCTTTATATTATCTGGGTATTATAAGGATCTGTAATTGCCAGTTTGTATTCATGGTTATAATAAAATTGAAAGACGGTTAATTTTCTATTAGAATTTAGATTCCAGCTTCAGGAGGCTTTTGTTTTAGATCTAACTGCCAGAAGACCACGTTCCAGGTCACCCAATTAACCCAAAATTTACTATGAACTCAAATGAGCCAATAATACCACCCTGCTTTGTAAAAAAAACGCGTAATAATGTTTTTTTTTAAATTATCTATGTCCTTGTTGACGTCTTCCGGATAATACGATCATAATGAAATGACATAAGTCAGACTTACTTCAAATTGTTTATTTTCGAAGGCCACATATCTCATTTGCATTGAAATTCTTCTAGAATAAAAGCTAACTTAGAAACAAACGCACATAAAAAAAAAACATACATACTTGATTATAACATTACTTGACGTAAAAAACATTGAAAAAACGCGGGCCAATCCGCGTTCTCTGTTAGTTTGTTTATTGTCGTGGAGAAGCCGAAGTATTCCGAAAAGCTCCGAACGCTCGCGGTGTCGGCACTCGTGCGCATGTCGCGATGACTAGAGTGAGGAACACACGGTGTAGGGGGAAAGTGCATCATGTTCTACAATATTTTAGGTAAGGCCAAATAATTAATATTAGAACTGCCGTAGTAAAGTGATTTTTTTGTGAAGAAAACTGTGATTTCAAAGTGTGATGATTTGATCTAAATTCAGTGAGACAAGTTTAATGTGTATCATGGATCATATCCTGTATTTTTTCAGGTAGGTAGTGTTTAATTATTATGGTGAAACAAAATTTTATTTTCTGTTTGATCATAAAAGAGTGGTACACTTACAATTTATGTATTGTTATTTCTATAAGCAGTTACGTAAAGTGGTAATTTTTCTGATATGCGTGATCGCATGGTATGTATTGAATGCTGTAGTCATCTTTAATTATATCATGACTCAGATCGTCTATTTTTCTTGTGATTACAGTAATATTATAAATGGAATAATGATAATGGTTGTAAAATACAAAGGTAATTACTTTACGTAAATTAAAACCCGTCTGTATAGGCCTCCATGGACTGGTGTTACTAATGACCTTGAGACTATTATGTCATTCTTAGCAAACTTAAAAAAGTACTGTCCATCTCTAGGTTACAAGTATAATCCTTTATGGTTGTCATCTTGGAGATAGAAGGGTAATTAATAGGGCAATGTAGCTTGTCGTTTTAAATGCAATGGTGAATCCCGCGACTTTGGGCATAAGTGCTCGAAGGACCGCTATGGTGATTTTATTCAGTCCAGGAGTCCGACATAACCCTCCGTCTTCCAGGGTAGTGGGTATACCATGAGGATATCCCCACCTTAAAAAAAGACAAGTTAACAATCTGCAATCACCATGAATGAAAACGGAATAGAAACACTCACACTACACTCACGCCTGTAATCCTTGAAGGGGTAAGCAGAGGTCTTCTCCTATTACAGAAGTCTGTACACGTTTCGCCTCTGGTGCTGTCCCATCTAATAAATGGTGAGCCTATTGCCATTTTTTAGGCACATTTATGGTGCCAGGTTCGTTGACTCTAACGACTCGAGCCTGGCGACGGAAGGAAAATCCCCACGGTCAATAACCACAATTTTCATGTATTTTTAGATTTAATTACTATTTAATTACATTTATAAGAAGCTTTGACATTCTAAATGTTCTAAGACCAGCTAAGTATTGAATGTCAACACAACCTTGTACCTGACATTTGCAAAGTTAAGTCATCTCAACAAAAATGCAGCCGCGTCATCTAGACGCAGTCATTGATGTTTGTCATAGTACTAATAATTATGTTAGTACGTCGTGTTAATGATGATAATCCTGTTCTGTCACCTCTAGCCAACACATAGGTATGTACTTAGTAATTTTTCTAAAAGGTCAGTCAGGCTAATAAAGATTGTGCAAAGATTTAATCTTCTACAACCTTTTGTGTGTTTTCCGGGCTATTGTTAAGATCTGTTTTGTTTAAAAGGATGTGCGTTTATTGCGCGTACGACCAGTTCTTTTGATTTATGGCAAGTTGAGATCCATACACATCACCAGCCACACGGCGAGGCTTAGAACGCCAGAGTACTAGCAAGTTTTACTTGCGAATTTTACTTGCAAGTTTTACTTGCTAGTTTCACTTGCAAGTTTTACTTGCAAGTTTGACATGTGAGATTTACTTGCAAGTTTTACTTGCGACTTTTACTTGCTGGCGTCTTCGTGTTGTTTATTGCTTGCTTAGTTCGTAATTCTTGCAGAAATCGACTTGCTGCGCATATGTCCACAGTTTGAAATTCGGTTACGCAAGTCAACTTGCGCAGTAAAACTTGCTAGTGGATTTGGAGCTTCAAAAAGATTAGCGCAGATGCAAGCGATATTCCATCATTATGATTTCGCATTGATTGGCATCGCATTAAAATGTCTGGTGTTGTTCACAAATCTTACGGAAAACAGACTCACAGTCACAATAACTGTATCTTGACAAAACAACAATTTTCATTGCGTGGTTCAGTTGTGGATAATTGATTTGTCGATACATACGGTGCTATGGAAATTGTTGGCCATCAAAATCAAATATATTGCGATTACGAATGTATTACGCAATTAGTTCATCAGTGTAAGGGTGGACGCTGTCGCTCATCCACTACCTATTAAGCTATGAGTCGTTCTCTGCGATCACTTCAAGAAAGGATGCTGTATAGACGCCATAATTATTCCTCCTACCACCACAAAAATTACACACACCTATTATCGTACGAAGCGTTAAAACCACGTAAAACTAATTTGCATTGTGACAAGATTTATTATCAGTTAATCTCCACGCTTGCTTCACCTTGAAGGTATGGACAAACATCTTTATTACACATAGTATAGATTATATGGGGATTAGGTCATCACCGCCGCTTCGGTGATCTTGGAACTGTCAACAGGTAGTTTGAAGATGGTTTATACATGTTTATAAGTCTTGGATCAGAATTTGCATTAATTGTGAAGGACATAGTGAGGAAATCTGCACACCAGATAGTAACCTTTGTAGTTGATCATCATACTGCGAAAACATCATTATAAGCAATCATAACATTAACAGGTCATTGATGTGCCACCGCTGGGCACAGGCCTATTCACAAAACGAGAAAGGTTTAGACCGTGCTGACTTGGTGCGGGTTGGCGGACTACACACACTATTTGGAATTATTTGGAGCCCAGATGTGCAAGTTTCTTCACGATGTTTTTTTTCTTCGTAAAAAGGGAGTCGATCTGCTTAAAACAGTGTTAATACCTGGCGGTGAAACATTCAAGGTCATAAGGTTCTCAAAAGCAGATGGTCAGGTCCTTTAATCCTATGCTAATAAGCTAGGAGTACGTACGAAAGGACCAAGAAACCGATAGTTGTACTATTTAATAGATCATTGTGAATTTCATACAACTCACAGCGGGTTTAGCTCGTCTTTCGCTGTTCCAAAGGCAAAACACAGGCAACACAGGCGTTTTATTGCACCGTAATTTTCCACGCGTTGCTTTGTCGGTATTTCAATAAAACATTGTTCTGTTCAAAGAATTCGAAAAACAACATTATTTCTTTGAAACTGACTTCTTGTGTACTACCAACCATCATTAACATATTCGTTTACTAAAAATACCGTATCACAACACATGCTTAAGATTGATTTAAATTATAGACGAATACTTATCTGATGAGGTAATATTTAAATGAAAATGTGACGTAATCATGTACCTCGTCATGTTTACATACTGTTTTATATTTAAAGATGTCCCATGGATGGTCATTAATGTGCAATAAGCTGTTTAGTTGTAATAAATGCCTTTGAGATTACCGCCTCAATAATTTAAGACAGGGACCTCCAAAATACGGCCCGCCAGCCCGCTGTCGCTACCCGTGGCGCTCATCAAACTACAGTAGGTATGTTGATATGATGAAGACCCTTGGGTCTTAGTGGAAGAGTCAGTTTGGCTCTTAGGCTAAAAAGTTTGGAGACCCCTGATCTAAGGCCTCGTATAAATGCAGATGTGGAGTTTAGCGCAGAGCGTTATGCTGGTTGTAAAGCAGACAATTCGAATGTAATATCACGATGTATGAGAGAGTTTATGGAGGAACTATGTAAAGACGCGCCGGATCCCGGGCGTCCATAAACAAGTCTTTATTATAACTAGCGCAGCTCCTTAACGTCAAGTGTTTTCTGGTTTTCGATCCTAGTTAAGATGTTACTCAGTTAAAAGCTCACAGTCAAAAGGTTTAGTTTTGTAATTGAGACCAAAAAGTAGTATTAAGGTGGCGTATCTAATTATACAAGGTGTAAAAGGACCCTTCACCAAGCCGTCAACCATGCATTCAGTACATCAAACTAAGTAACCCTACGCAAAAATTGTCGCTGGGAAACGACTTTTTTTTTGGGTGTAAAATTTCGTTTTACTGCAAAGCTAATTGTAACGCACTCAAAACACTGTGCTGATAGATGCAATGAGTAGTAAACGGGTAATGGAGGTATTTTAAGTACATTTGCAACCTTCAAAACTAGTATTTAAAAAAAAAAGTTGTGAAATAGTTGGAACTTTGACTTCCAATATCTCCGTAACTAGAAGGTTCCCAGGCATAGTCCAGAACAAAAAAATTATAGCAATGACGTGGAGAATAAGGGCCTTTCGGCTTCGTTGAGGGTCTTTTTACACCGTTTATAAGACCTATTTTAATACTGCTACTGTCGAATAAAGAACAATACAACAAAAAAAAGGAACTCGATGGTGTGTGTTCTCCGTTAACCCATGATAGCGTGGGGGGAGTAAGGTCTTAACCATTTTCAATCTGAGAAGAGGCTCGTGCCCAGTAGTGGGACAGTAATGTGCTATGCTATGTTGATGCTAAAACACTTCTGCCTACCCCATCTGAGATCACAGACACGACAGTTGTGTTTAATATTATGGTAACAAATGCTATAAGTACGTATAGGAAGTACTGAGAGGTCAAGGTCATTAGCATTTGACTAAAACGGTAGACGTTCTTACGTAATACTTTGCGCATAATGGAACGCCGTCACGATTTTTTTGTTTGTCCTCTGGTTGAAAATGTTATTTATTTATGTGTGTTGGTTTCTTGTATATCATGTGGTTTTGGGTTTCAAATTATGATGTTGTTGCTGTGATGTCCGATAAGTTAGCTAACGCGGTTGAGTAGCAGTTCCCATTATGGAATAAGGTTCTAGAAGCCTGATATTTTGTGAAGGGGGATCTGAACAATTGGACTGTGATTTTACAACGTGTTATTGAAATAACGCAAATCTTCTTACGGGCAGTACAATGATGTACTCATCATTATAGGGCCCAATCCCAAAATCGGGTAAAAAAAATCAGCTGTTGCCTACATTTTGTAGAGTTATGCGAACATAAATGTATGGAGCAGCAGTTTTTTTTTTCGCAATTTCAGGGTTGTTCCCTAGTAAAAGTTGTTCATAATGATGAGTACAATGAGCCCTTGAGAGGTTTTGCGTTATTTCAATTACACCTTGTATAGTAAGGCTGGTTTTCACCAACATTATTTATCTGATTTTACTGAGTTTACTCGATAAATAAATGTACTAGAATCTTAGGTAAACGGTTGTGTAATAAGAATATTAATTACATGTGAGCACCAGCCTTAGGGCTTGTACACAAAACTGCGAATCGGCGCGATGCGAATTCGCAACGCAGAAAACTGCGACGCAAATTGCTGCGATGCGATTTCGTGCGGCAACGAGTCTTCCTTCCAAGGTTCGGATGACCAATCCCTCGACGATCGTCAACCGTATTGAACGTATTTTATACTAGGTAGAATAAATTTTGCGTAAAAAGATTTGCGCACTGCCGTTACTGATAAGAAGATATAGGAAAAATCAATTACGCGAATCAATTCGTAAGTTCTTGCGGTGCGTCGTGCGAGCTCGTATATTTCTACGATGCGACGTCGCATCGCAATTTTGTGTACAAGCCCTTAGGCTGGAGTTCACCAACATTATTTATCTGGTTAAACAACCGATTACTCAATAAATTATGTACTAGAATTTTAGGTAAACAGTTGTGTAACAAGAAGATTAATGTAGGAAAGCAACAGCCTTAGTAGTGGCAATTAAACTGTGATTAGTTAATTACAGAACTGACCGCTTATCGTGATGATAATGTGCTACCATTTGTTGAACGTCATATAAATAAGATTAAGGCCTTACTTAAAATGTTGCAATTTGACCCCTCGTAAAACGATTAAAATCATAATTAGCCCATTACTGTCCCACTGCTGTGCACGGGCCTCTTCTCAGAATGAGAAGGGTTTGGGCCTTAGTCCACCACACTGGCCTGGTGCGGGTCGGCAGACCACACCAACGAGAACTTTATGGAGCCCTCTCAGGTGTGGAAGTTCCCTCACGATGTTTTCCTTCACCGCTAACGCAAGTGATGATCTGCACATGAATTCGAAAAGTCAGAGGTACGGGCCGGGATCGAACTCAGACTCTCCTGCGTAGAAGCGTTCAACCGCTAAACTGTCACTACTGCCTTAAACGATTATCAGCTTATAACAACAGGAGTCCTCTCTTAGCTGAACTTCTTCAACCCTGTTTCCTCAAACAGCTTCACGTGCATTTGCCAACCTTAGAGCACAAAAAGATAGGTACAGAAGTCAATCTACGTATAGGTACAAGTGCTCTCGAGCAACGCACATATAGACACAGCTCACGGACACGATATCTAGGACCTTTTGGGACCATAGTGCGAGAGAGTGCGAGCGCGAGTGCCATGCGCTTGAGAGAGATAGATATATAGATAGAGCGACCGCCGAGCGTAGGTATAATAAGTGAAGTACATACATGTGATTGACTTCTGTACCTATCTGTTTTGTGCTTAGAGACACAGTTGTAAAATCTCTCGTGCCTGTAATTTCACCGGCACCCATATCCTTCAAACCGGAACATAGCAATGCTGTTTGGCGACAGAAATAGATGTGGTGGTAGTACTCCAGAACCCGGACGAACGGTTTCCCAAGGGACTCTTCTAAACATACTCAACATCACGCCTGTATTCCCCGAAGGGTTGGGTAGAGGTGTATAGTAACACCCTCATTTCGCCGCTATGTTTAAGTCCCATGTAATAGGGGGTTAAATTGCCATCAACCGGGCACAAATCCAAACTCCGGTCTACTACTGAAGAATACATACATACATACATACATACATAAACTCACGCCTTTTTCCCATGGGGGTAGGCAGAAACTATAGAACGCCACATGCTACGACTACATACATACATAAAGAGTGTAAAGTAAAGATAGGAGATGAAAGTATTGAACAGGTGAATGAGTTTGTTTATTTGGGAAGTATGTTTACAAGAGATGGTAAGATTGACGAAGATGTGGAAAGGAGAGCAAATGCGGGAAATAAAGTAAATGGTGCTTTGCATGCGGTTGTGGCTAGCCGTTCGATGTCCAAAAAGGCACGACTGGCTGTCCATAATGGTGTGTTGGTACCTACGCTTATGTATGGAAGTGAATGTTGGTCGTGGCAGAAGAGGCATGAAAGTAGAATAAATGCCGTGGAAATGCGTTCCTTGCGAAGTATGTGCGGTGTAACTTTGAATGATAGATTGAGAAATGAAGAGATTAGACAAAGTTGCGGTTTAAAAGATGATGTAGTGACAAAAATTGAAAGGAGTATGCTTAGGTGGTTTGGTCATGTTGAGAGAATGAGTGAACGGCGATTAACAAAAGGAATTTATAAGGCGGATGTTATGGACATACATCGATGTTATTGGTGAAGTTCTTCACAAAGGTCAGGTGCGTAGTACTCTCAACCGGCGTGCGTGTATGACAAGATGTATGAATGTGGATGAAGCGAAAGGGGTATGTAAGAGTCGTAGCATGTGGCGTTCTATAGTTTCTGCCTACCCCTATGGGAAAAAGGCTACTGAGGAATTCCACACAGAAAAACCCAATAACACTTTGCCCGACGTGGGGATCGAACCCAGGATCTCACGAGGCAGTATCATCTACATGACCTGAGATTACAATATTCCCCAATGGTATTTAACGAGATACCCAGAGTTTTCTCCCTCTAATATTACTCCAAATGAAATAACGCACCTTGACGCGTGACAGTGATGGATTCCTCGCGGGAAATGCCTGGCCATCCGTAATTTAGACGGATGCTCAATTTACTTCTGATTAGATCATTGACTGTATTCATTACTGATAGAATATTCATTGGTTACTGTGTGGGAATCTTACTTAATAAGTGATGGATCTGGGAATTGAGAACGAGGATATGAACAGTTTTTCTCCTTGACAGACAGTTGGATAAGTCTGCTCTTGATACAATTTCTGCATTTCCATGATTGTAGGAATTTAGGCTATCCATAATATTGGCCGTGACTATATCTAAGTCAATGCCAGTGCTACGTTTCAATGTAGTCGTTTAAAGCTCCCCTCTCCCTATGAGGAAATACTTGTTTGGACGGATCAGTGCCTTTATAAACAACTAGCTGTGTCCTCACGGCTCCGCCCGTAGCCTATGTTACTCAGTGATAATGTAGCTTTCTAACGGCAAAAGAATTTTTAAAATCGGTCCAGTAGTTTTTAAGTTTATTCGTTACATACAAAAATAAAAATCTTTCCTCTTTATGATATTAGTATAGATAAATATTACCAAACATTTATACATAAAAACTACACCAATACTTCATTACCTCTGAATATGTTCTCTTCGGTATTGTAGGCTTTTAATTTTAAAAGAGGGCTAAATTGTACCTCGTTAAATGCGACATTTTGAGTTTATTACACAACATTACGCCTGTATAGTAACATCCTTATTTCGAAGTTATATTTAAGTCCCATGTAATAGGGGGCGAATCTATTGCCATCAACCGGGCACAAATTCAAACTCCGGGCTGCTACTGAGGAATTCCATACGGAAAACCCCAATAACATTTTGCCTGACCTGGAGATCGAATCCAGGACAGCAGTCGCGCTTGCCACCACTATACTAACGAACCAGTTAGAGTTTATTAGTTAGAACAAAAATGCTTATATTCTTTTTTCCTTGTTCCAGAGGGGCGGTGTGTGAGTGTCGCACCGCCATGTCCCACCACAGCGACGAGCAGGCGCTCCTCTCGGTCGCCTCCGACTCTTTCTGGGAGCCTGGTAACTATAAGCGGACCACACGACGTGTTGACGATGGCCACCGACTCTGTGGTGAACTACAGGCCCTTGTTCAAGAACGGGCAGACATTGAGAAGACATACGCCAAAAGCTTGAGAGGATGGGCAAAGAAATGGAATGACCTTATTGAAAAAGGTGAGTCTTGATCTAGCCAATAATATTATATTTTATGTTATGTACTGTCAACTTCTACTTTTTCTGGAAGCCTAGTGATGATCACACAAATTTGTTAGTTCGTGATTTCGCAATTTTTCTTTTGGTAGTAGACCGAAGGCCTATCGAAACATTTTAACTGCATTCTAAGAGCGGTTTCGCACTACGTCCGATCCGAATCCGCCCGAACCCGTGAAAATACGGATCTAGACATCTCGGACCGAATCCGGATATTGCTTACGCACTAGTCCGATCTCTGATCCAAATGTAAGCAATTCAGGGGCCACTTTTTGGCATACGGCATTTTACGCGGAGCCACAGCAGAGCATTCTCCCCGCTGCCTCTCTGCTCGGACGCAGCTCGGATTCAGTTCGGACGCAGTGCGCGAGCATTCATACAAATAATACTATGGCTTTTTCGGTCCGTCTATAATCTTCTCCGGAATGGAGATTCACGGATAACAGAAAGAAATCGGATGACGGAAGCCGGATCTAATGCGTAAACTGCCATAGAAATAGTTCTACGACTACTCCGGACCGTATTTTCATGGGTTCGGATCGGATTCGGATCGGACGTAGTGCGAAACCGCTCTAAAGTTAGGTAAATATTTATCAGATAGTTCGTTGATTATAATTTCGCGCTTACTGATACATTTTTCAAATCCATTTATACTTCGACCTGGTCTAAAATAGAACGCAGCTTCGATTTCTATCAAAAGTTTGGTGAGACTCCATACATAAGATATCCCGTCATGTGATATCGAGGCACTCTGAAGCCAATTTTTCCAGAGCGTGGAAAAAACATTCCAGCTAAAACAATATCAAAAACCTAGTCCTGTTTTTATTTCCGCAGTCGAACTAATGATCAATAATTAAAATAAAGGATACTGTTACATGATATTTTCGTAGAACAACAATAGCTGCTATTGATAACAGGACTGTTATTTCGATGAACGAACAAACAATACAACAGACTGTGTTACAACATACCAAACAACAACAGAATGGGTTCATGGATTCATTCATTCATTCATTCCGGTAGCTTCAAAGTATCAATCGTTGTGTCTTTGTCTTTTGCTCTTATCGGCAATGCTGCTCATTTATATCTTCATTATTTATGTCAGATTAATTTTGTACCCGTTCTCGTGATTTTGTTGTTTGATTATATTTTATTTATAAAGTTAGAATCTGTCAGTCGCTTCTCACATTAAATTAGTTGCAGGAACTATTCTGATATGGTTTTGAGATGACGATGGATTTTTGGTTATAAAGCAGGTATAGGATGACGAACCGTAGACAAGGGTTTTGTCACACATATTCACAATGCAGCTGAGATGAGAATGCTAAGAGGGATCTGTGGTATTACGCGAATGGATAGAATTAGAAATAAGTATGTAAGAAGAAGCCTGAAAGTGGCGCTGGTGACTGAGAGGTTGTGTGGAAACCAGCTGTCATGGTATGGGCATGTGATGCGAAGTAACGAGGAAAATGTCGTGAGGAAAGTTTTGAGTATGAATGTGGATGGTTATAAGAGTAGAGGAAGACCAAAGAAACGATGGATGGATAGTGTGGAAGATGATATGGCTAGAAAGGGGCTGACTACTGAAATGACGGCTAATAGAGATGTATGGAAGAAGAAGACATACTGCACCGACCCCAAATAAGTTGGTAATAAGTCGATAAAACCCTTGTCGACGGTGGTCATGCTACATCTGCAGGTCGATAGATTAAAATGTACAACCTTCTACATGGTCCGCTAGCCCAGCCCTTGTGTCGATAATTGGAGAGTCCTTAGTTGAAATATAAGTGATGCTTTGTGTTAAGATTTTTACCACGATGTCTGGACTTTAAAAGAGACCTTGATCTCTCGGTTTGTTTCGGGTCTTCTTCTCAGAGCTACTCAGCTAGGAAAAGTCGGCGCCATCTAGTCTAAAAAAAAACGTTAGATTGACTTGTAAATGTGTCTGTAACAGATTTATTTACAGAAATAAAAATCATGTATCACTTACGGTTCGCCTGGCTAACTACCACCCTCACATTAAAGTCCGGGGCCAAGCAGTTTACTGTGTTCAGTCGTGTGTGAGAGCCAGAGGGGTATAGGGAAATCCTTGGATTCGTCAGTTCCATATTTGACTCTGTCTGCGCTTACCATCAGGTGAGACCAGGGACAAAAGGGACCAAGGAAAGGCCAAAAAATCCGGTACACAACGTGACTTAGAAATCAGTGCCATTGTCTCTTAAAAAATACTTAATTATACATAGAACAGTTTTGTTGTTTGCCAATGTACAACGCTCAACGTGTGTTCAGAATTAATTAGTTACTCTTTAAACTAATTTGAAGGCATCATTTTAGTCTGGATCGATAAGTCGTTAGTTTAAATCTTGATGCTTTCAGCGTGGTTGTGCTCGACTCGACCACAATTAGCTTAATTGGATCGTTACGAGAAAATTATTATATGCACTGCGTTTGAAACATCGCTGGAATGGCTGGGTTGAAGTTGTTGTTGTAAGTTTATTAAATTAACTCTTCTACATGTATTTTCCTAATTATTTCTAGAGCTTGCATTGCTTATGTAATGTTCAGATGGTAATTAAGAAGTGAATGCAGATTAATTTATCTTTGAGTTTGTTAGTTTCTATCAGATCCTGTCTGATTTATAGAAGAATTAGGGAGACAAGGATGTTTTAAAAAAAATAACTCGGTTATGATATTCGGGTATCGTCCCTCAGGTTGACCGCACATAGGCCACTAAGGGTACGCTCAAACCAATTTAACGCGTACAGCTCGCAGCCGCGGTGGCGTACACGGTTGCGATCATTTTTTTTCTTCTGAACTGTTGTGATGGTCCTTGCGGACCGTTTCTACGTTACCGGGCAATTATTGGCGAGACCTGAAGGGTCTCCAGCCAATGGGGACGAAGTAAAATACTTAACCTAAGCTAACTACTACTCTAACATCATGACTACTAGCAACGACACTAAGGGCGCTCTAATGACACATGGACCTCGGCTTAGGGTGCTGCTGGCGGGAGGACTGGGTGGGAGACACCTTGATCAGGGCTGAAAGTAGCAGGCCGTAGTTTTGATGGCAATTGGCTCGCCTCCTATTACATGGGACTTAAAAATAACAGCGAAATGAGGGTGATACTATACACCTCTGCCCAACTCTTCGGGGAATACAGGCGTGATGTTGTGTTATGTATAAACAGAAATCCAAGTAACCTCAAAAAGCACAACTTCTAGTAAGCATTCCATACATATAAACTTAACTAGTACACACACAATCAAGTATTGCAGTGACATCTCACAATAGCGTGAGAATCGGTTCTCTCTTCATGAGAAATACATCGATTCATTCGCATTGATGCTCAGCATCTCTTAAATGCTGTCACGGTATGAATAGAATTTAATATCGTCGGAACAAATGAGGTCTTAAATACCGGTTTTGCAAGGGGTTCCGTAGGTATATTGGTGATTGAAATGATCTATACTTACTAATATTATAAAGCTGAAGAGTTTGTTTGTTTGAACGCGCTAATCTCAGGAACTACTGGTTGGAATTGAAAAAATATTTTTGTGTTGGATAGTCCATTTATCGAGGAAGGTTATAGGCTATATAACATCACGCTACGACCAATAGGAGCGAAGCATAAATGAAAATTGTTGCAAAGACAGGAAAAACGTCCACCCGTGCAAAGCCGGGACGGGCCGTTATTTATTAATAAAAGTTGTCATACATAATTTCTTGATCCTTCCACTTAATTTTGTGATAATTTCGAGACTTTTGCCAAGGTTAATTAATTATAGAAATCTTAGTTTATTTTATTATCCAATTAACTTATAATCAGTTTGTTTCCATGATATAACCATTTTCCTAATCTTCGCCTCTTGAAAAGACAATAACGAGTTATACGGAAATCAGATATTGTTTTGTGATAAACATGTCTAGCTAGATAAATACTAAAAACCATTCAACTGATAACTTGACTAATTTTTCTTCACACTCTATTTTCTCTTTCCGATAAGGCGGAACTCCAGACTGTTTATTATACAAGGTTAGTCGGAAAGGGGGTACTAAGCCGAAAGGGTGGTAAAGTACCCATAATAAGGGGTAACTTTGTTCTACAACTTTCCCCAAAACTCGATAGTTTAAGAGAAATAGCTTTTCAAAGATTTCGTAAAAAATATGCTAAAATCTATCTGTCCATAGCTATGATCAGCTGTGTTTACTATTTAGGTCATATTTGGGGTCACGGATTAGATAATTAATTTTCTGAATTCATAACTAAAGCAGGTATTTTTTTTTTATATAACTAAAATAAAAATCTTTTTGCATGCAATTTTTTTAATCGAATTATGAAACTAACGCTTGCTTTAAAATAGTCATCAGTGATACTTCAAGTGCCCCGCGGCTTAGTACCCCCTTTCCGACTAACCTTGCATTATAGCGGTTACCGTTTTCCAAGCTTTTATAAGGAACCCTGTCTCTGCGTAAGTAACACAACGCTTCATATAAAAAAACCGGAAACTTATTCATACATTTCTTCATTGATTAATCAATAGATCAGTGATGTCTTACGACATGAATGTATAATATAATGTTCACATCAGAATCTATAGAGGCATATGTCCATCTGTGGTATATAATATGCTTTCATAAGCATTGCTTAACTAATGTCGGTATTAAAGCAATATTATTGAAGGAGAATTATGTTTTAATGTTGTATTGTGAAGTATGCGATGTTGTGGTATTTGATGTACTCGGGAAAGGCATTTCAAATACGTTTGTTATTACCTATAACCTGTTCGATGATGGGTGTCATAAGAATATACATGACAGTCGTACGGGTAGTCAGAAGCCCGAAACTCTGATAACTGGTCTAACCTTAGGATATCGGCATTGCCCAGTAACTGGGATGCGGTCGCTCCGTGTAAAATACTGTAAATAAAGCACATGATTTAACTACTTCGTTGGTCTAGTGGTGGCAAGTGCGACTGCTGATCGTGAGGTCCTGGGTTCAATCCCCAGGTCGGGCAAGTTTGGAGTTTGGATCCGTGCCCGGGTGATGGCAATAGTCTCGCCTCCTATTACATGGGACTTGAACATAACGGCGAGATGAGTGTGTTACTATACACCTCTGCCATTCCCTTCGGGGAATAGAGGCGTGATGTTATGTTTATACATGGTTGCGAAATTTGAGATTCTAGAATCCGTTCTTAAATCATATGATTCGTATGCCAATGCTTCCATCGAACATATCGCACAACTAGATCTCAAGTCTCAACTAAGACAACTCAAAAAAGGTAATTTTTAGGGGTGAAAAAAAAACGTAGATATATCTGCCAATTTTGTTAGGGCAGTTTTACTATTTAATTTAATTAAGATTTTGAGTTGTCTCAGTTTAGATCTAGGTGTGCGATATGCATAATAGTAAATTATTTTTACAACCATTTTGATGAGATATTGATAGCCTCAGCAACAATAACTTTTCTACTAGTTTTGAATAATCATCGATCAACTCAGCTCAATAAATGATTAATCTTTTTCAAAAGATATTCATTCTATAAACGTTTTACCTTTTCCAATCCTTAGTTTTTAACGTTGCCCGTGGCGCCATTACGGGCAGTGTCGCGTCAAATTGGAAATTAAATATTCAGCCGCGTGGCTACCAAGAAAGTAGTTTTTGATTATTCCCCTAGGAGCTGCTCGAATTCCTCAAGTGGAAACCATTTTAAATATTACTTGAATGTAAAGGGGCTTTAAGGATTTCGTCCATTAAGTACGAAGGGAAATAATTACCATATTCGATTTATTGGTTAAAGTTATCGTTACACCATAACATAACATCACGCCTTGTATTCTCCGAAGGGTGCAGCAGAGGTGTTTTAGTAACACCCTCGTTTCGCCAGTTATGTTTAAGTCCCATGTAATAGGGGGCGAGCCTATTGCCATTAACCGGGCACAAATCCAGACTCCGGGTTGCTACTGAGAAATTCCTAATGGATTACCCAATAACACTTTGCTCGACCTGGGGATTGAACCCAGGACCTCATGCTCAGCAGTCGCGCATGCGACCACTAGACGAAAGGCAGTATCGTTTAAGTTATCGTTACAGTTATTTGTTTACTTTTGGATTTAAGCTTCTCCAGTACTTCTGCCTAGCCTTTTCCCAACCATATTGGGGTCAGCTTCCAATTTAACCAGATGAGGCTGAATACCAGTATCTTACACGGAGCGACTGCCGTCAGACCTCCTTAATGCAGTTACTGGGCAATGCCGATATCCTAAGGTTAGACCGGTTGTCAGACTTTCGGGCTTCTGACTTCCCGTAACGACTGCCATAGATATTCGTGTGACACCCGGGACCGACTGTTTAACGTGCTCTCCGAGGCATAAGAGTCTACAGTAGATTTTCATTAAAAAAAAATTTGCTTGCAATTTGCCCACTGCATGGCAGTCTTCTTCTCTTCAAAGAGACGAGCATATCTTCATGCTTGCTTACAACCTGTTGTGGTCGGTTTTTCCTGGATGGATTCTCATAACAAACCGTTTTAATTTTCAAATAAACATTATTCTAGTATGTTGTAAGTACGTTTATTTACCATTGGAATGAGGAATTGATTCAAGAGGATGCATACCTAGAAATTGCACCATTCGAACAGGTCTCAAATTAGCATAAAACACGACGGCATACCGGCACTTGTATGTAACCAGCTTACTTTCAATACATGTGTATAGTGTGTACTGCACACGACACAATCATGTGTACCTAGGGTTGCTAGGCCCAAATATTGAAAAGCCGGACACAGATTTATATTTAGCCGGACATTTCGCCCTCAAAGCCTGACACATTGGTTTTTAAAAGAAAAAGAATATTCGCTCGCGCGCTTACGTTCGGCATCCTTTAGAGGGGCGGGGTTGACCAAAAACCTGACAGAAACCGGACAGGCCGGACTTGTACATATTTGGCCGGACACGACTGTAAAAAGCCGGACTCGACTGTAAAAAGCCGGTTTCGACTATAAAACCCGGACACGACTGTAAAAAGCCGGACACAACTGTTAAAAGCCGGACACTACTGTAAAAAGCCGGACACGGCTGTAAAAAGCCTGACACGACTGTAAAAAGCCGGACACCTGACAACCCTATGTGTACCATTACATACATACATGCTATTTGTAATGTAGAATGATTTGTAGCACCATCACTGTGATCATCATCACTGGGCTGCGATATCAGTAATCTACACTACACTAATCCTACAGAAAATAGTCACATTAGTCCTAAAAAATGCAAAATATACTTTTAGTCTGTTCGGGTCTCTAATGGTTCAACTCAGAGATCATTTTTGTGTAAATTTGACACTGGGTGACATGTGCTCCCGTTGTGAGCATATGAGCTAGAAAAACCAATGAGTTAGTTTAGATAGTTGCGTTTACCCCAACATGGGGTTAATGCGACTTTCTGCCCGAATGGGTTATTTAATAAGATTTTAACCAAATCTTACAGCTTTTTCACATTATTTTAGGTCAAATTTAATCTCAGATATGCTTTATCATATAGATTTAATAGATTATCCCCATAAAGCCAAGTGGTCATTTTTGGCAAAGATTAAAGTTCTGTTCTACCTAGCCTTTTCCCAACTATGTTGGTGTCAGCTTCCAGTCTAACCAGATGCGGCTGAATACTAGTATTTTACACGGAGCGACTGCAATCAGACCTCCGCAACCCAGTTCCTGGGCAGTAATGATATCAAAGCAATTGGCAAAGGTTAAAGTATCAACATTTTTTTCGTCGCAATAGCCTCCATTATCCTAAGTATCAGTTTGTAAATATTGTATTGCAATAATTCTACAGGTTACTCGCTTTAGTTGAACTATTCGATGTTACAGGATATTGCTTCCAGCAAACTAACAAATTCTCTCATATTTCTTGTAAACTATTTTCGTATTAATATAAATTTTACCACAAAACCTGACCTTTTTTTTTTTTCTCGTTGGAAAATCCTCATGGATGTCCCTCGCCCGGGGAAGGCGAGGGGGTCTGCCGGACTCTTACCGGCTAAAAACCAACGGTGTTCCTTCTCCTGACCGTACGACCAGGGTCGCGGGATTCGCAAAAGCATGCACCGCAACCCCGGCAGGTCCCGGTCCGCCAATCCATGGCGGAGCTCTCCTCTGTGGGGCCTTGCCCCACGTCCTCCTGAGTAGCGCGCACGGAACACGGCGCGCCGCCTTCTCGGGCCTGTTACTGGTCGGGCGGCGAGTCCCCAAACCCGCCGCCCGCAGGCCACACACTAGGGTGGCTGGAGATCATCGCGTAACCACAAAACCTGACCTGCTTAACAATTTACTTGGCTCACATACGGAGCAGCAAAACAGAAGCACGCGCAATACTAATTCAATTCCAGGAATATGGCGATAGTTCTGGACTCTGTGACGTCATTGACCGTATACATTGTGGTATAGTCGACGGCACGTAACTTGGCAAGAGTAGAGAAGAGAATGAAGAGAATTCCTTTCCTTTCTTCTAAACAGACATTTTAAGAATAAATTACGGCAATAACCATAGAATAATGACAAGCAATAAAAGTGACCATTTTTTGTGACACTTGTGTACATGCGCGAATTTACTCCCACTACGACAAAACCTTGCAAAGTTACGTGCCGCCGACTATACTTCAAATAACTTGTACTCGGAAAGAAATAGGCTAACCCTCTCTATCCCACGGGCGGATTTCGTACAGTCAGCTATGTCAAAAAGATGGGTACCAGCGTGTTTCTGTCTGCTAATAAAGACAAATTGTGATCACCAATCTGTCGTCCAGACATGGTGATTATGGCCCCTTTGACCGTTCATTGAAGCGGTCATTGGGAAGTTCATGTTCAGCAGTGGACGTTTACAGGTCGATAGGATGACCGTAGTTTGATATATACTTTTTTATTTAACATCATAACATACCTATAACATCACACCTTGTATTCCCCGAAAGGTTAGGCAGAGGTGTTTTAGCACACCCTCGTTTCGCCAGTTATGTTTAAGTCCCATGTAATAGGGGGCGAGTCTATTGCCATTAACCGGGCACAAATCTAGTATTCGGGCTGCTACTGAGAAATTCCAATAACACTTTGCCCGACCAGGGGATCGAACCCGGGACCCCATGCTCAGCAGTCGCACTTGCGACCACTAGACTAACAAGGCAGTTATTTATTTTAGTATATTAAATATACAGGGTGTAAACGAAATCATGTAATTCCTTCAAACCTCGTGATGTACTGCTGACATAGATTAACCCTGCACGGGATACGATTGAAATTAATAAAAAAAAATTACAAGAAGTTAACATGTGTTCTTAACGTGAGGTATTTTAGCGTTCCGAGTTAAATGACCGCGCGACAACCGATACCCGCGCAATTCGCATGGGACGCTAAAATGTCTCACGTTAAGAACACATGTTAAATTGTGGTTTTTTTTTATTTAATCCAAAGCTATCCCATGTATGGTTAATATATGTCAGCAGTACATCACAAGGTTTGAAAGAATTAAAAAGAAAGAAAATAATTTATTTTAGTCTCGTTACAGACATCTTCTTCTTCCTGCCCTTATCCCACACTAGGTGGGGTCGGCACAACATGTATTTCATAAATCCATGGTTTTGGCTTATTGTTTTATGACCGGCCGCCTGCCTGACATCAACCCTCCTTGGGAATACCTACTCGTTGCGCCGTCGCGCGGGTGACCCAATGTGCTTGCTGATATTATGCACTGGGTCCCAAAATGATATGCTTGTCAATCTTATTGCCGACAACTAAGCAGACTATGTATTTCTTGGTGGCTACAATATAGCACCGTGAGCTTCTCTGTAAAAACTTAATGTCAATGCTCTGTATCGCTCCTGTCCCGCTGTATCCCAAATACCAAGCTTGACTTTAACACCGTTCACGTCCATGACTTTACATTTGTAGTCAACTCCGATTGTAGCTGGGATTGATGAATTGTAATCTCCCGTTGTGAACGCTAGTCTCGTTACAGACATACAAACATAAAATAAAAAATAAAAAACCAACAAAATAAAAAAGTTATATGCCTCACGAGACAAAAAAAAGGAGCCCATCTCAGCATAATGCTGAGATCATGATGATGATTACATGATTTCGTTTACACCCTGTATTAAGAAACATATTCAACTAAACTTTTGCTAGTGCACCTAGCAACAAACCTACGTTAACAAACATTTATTATTCTCACATAGGGAACTGCAAAACACAGAGAAGCACGTACGGCACTTACGATGCCAATACAGCACTAGGAAATGGGTGTTTGTCCTGGATGCTGTTACGTCACTGACCTGTAGAAATTGTGTAACAAACAGTAGTAGTATTAATGCCTTAAATACAACACACGCGGGCGCCGATGACACTCCCGCGTTTGATGTGACGACCGCTTTGAATATGACGGGGTGTCCTGTGTAAGCAACGAACGCGATAAACGCGATCAAGACAGCGGCATTCCCTACTAGCGGTCTATGTTGTGAGACGCGACGCTACATGTATTTGTTCCACGTCGTGTCGCGTCGCGTCGCACCGCGTCGCGTTTGTCGCTTACGCAGGACATCCCATCAGTAACGCCGTAATGTACTTCATTCAAGTATACAGTATGACACAACTCAGATGTCGCATCGGTAAAGACTGAACAACCAATGGCAGTCGTCCATTTTCGCGCCACTCATTCTATTGCGTCAACGTAAAGATAATTGTTTTAGATACATACATACAAAATTTCACACCTTTTTCCCATGAAGGTAGGCAGAAACTATAGAACGCCACATGCTACGACCCTTACATACTCCTTTCGTTTCATCCACATTCATACATCTTGTCATACACGCACGCCGATCGAGAGTACTACGCACCTGTCCTTTGTGAAGAACGTCACCAATAACATCGATGTAACTTCTAGGACGGTCTAATAATTGTTTTACTGCATTACTAATAAAAATTCGTGGTCTTGAATTCGCACTCAGTTCGGAAGTGATCGGTTTTACGAAGTTTGCCGATGCGACTTCTTAGTTATGTCGTAATATATCCCTTAACAGAATTCCCAGGGTTTGTACAATTGTGTCTTTGTTATGTTGCACAAATCTATTAAAATTACGAACTAAATGTATGGAGGTCGCTAACCCGTCTGGAGTATATGAGATGTAATTGTTTACTTCAGTGCCAACAAATAGTGAGACTGTTTATTTATTATTACTTGTAAGAACAGTGAACTCTGTTACATTGTCTGGTGAGTTACATACACAAACTCACGCCTTTTTCCCATGGGGGTAGGCAGAAACTATAGAACGTCACATGCTACGATCCTTACATACATACTCCTTTCGCTTCATCCACATTCATACATCTTGTCATACACGCACATACCTATCTTCATTTTAGTATTTTCTGAGCCATAGAGCTTACTTGAAGATTTGTTTGTGCCTCATTGGCCTAGTGGTGCCAAGCGCGACTGCCGATCGTGAGGTCGATCCCCAGGTTGAGCAAAATGTTATTGGGTTTTTCCGTGTGGAATTCTTCAGCAGCAATTCGGAGTTCGGATTTGTGCCCGGTTGATGGCAATAGGCTCGCCCCCTATTACATGGGAGTTAAACATAACGGCGAAATCAGGGTGTTACTATACACCTCTGCCCAACCCTTCGGAGAATACACGCGTGATGTTATGTTATTTTTTCGTGCGTTTCGAGCATTCTGACCTGCCCTCGATTTAGAATCTTTTCGATAAGTCAGCTGACGACCGATTCGGTTTGTTATCAAATTTTTATCGAACACAAAACGTATTCGCTTTTAGGAAACCTATATTCTAATAAGTATGTCTTTTTTTTGTCGTGACACAAATTGGTCGACTATTCGAATAATTAACATAACATAACGCCTATATTCCCCGAATGGTTGGGCAGAGGTGTATAGTGACACCCTTATTTCGCCGTTATGTTTACGTCCTATGTAATAAGGGGCGAGACTATAGCCATCAACTGGGCACAAATTCTAACTCCGGGCTGCTACAGAGGAATTCCACACGGAAAAACTCAATAACACTTTGCCCGACCTTTATTTGAAGGTTCGTCAATCGGAAATGCCGTTGTTTCAACCTGTAACATATGATAAACGACTTCAAATAAATCTGTACTAATATTATGAAGCTGAAGAGTTTGTTTGTTTGTTTGAACGCGCTAATCTCAGGAACTACTGGTTGGAATTGAAAAATTATTTTTGTGTTGAATAGTCCATTTATCGAGAAAGGTTATAGGCATCATACATCACGCTACGACCAATAGGAGCGGAGCATATATGAAAAATGTTGCAAAAACGGGAAAAATGTCCACACGTGCGAAGCCGGGACGGGCCGCTAGTTTCATAATACAATTTTCATACGTATCTAAATCTACACTGGCCTGCAAAAATAAGTATCACACTTTTAAAATTTAAATTTTTTCTAAACTATAGAAGTTAGAGATTTAAAATAAAAAACGTTTTATAGCAATTTTTATCAGCTTTCTTTGAAACTATAGTAACAAAGTTAAACTCTTTTTTGAGTCCCTTTGTTTCGAAAATATATCTTGTGTACTTAAAAAGTTATTGCAATTTTAAAAGTGTGATACTTATTTTTGCAGGCCAGTGTATTTTTAAATAGAATACTATCTCGTATCTTTTCATAATAAAGGATTAATTTCTATAAGCCATCTTATCCTTGACTCCATATTATGCATCTATTATAAGTCTCAATAATCAGATTCGATTCGCCTATCAATATCTTTATTACAAAAATGCACGAAGCCTTGTTCTCAATTCGCAGACGATAATATTTTTCAAATAATTAATCTATACTTGCACAATGTTATAATCTTTATAAAAAGTAGATAAACGAATCGATTATTATGATTCGATGAATGAGTTCATACTGATAGCTAATTATTATAATTTATCGATTGATCTGTGCCTAAAGATTTTCGATTTCTGATAATACATTTGGTTGCAATTAGAAATATTAATCTACAAATTGTCTAAGCTTTTAGTAGGTATTTAAAAATATATAAACATAACATCACGCCTATATTTCCCAAAGGGTTGGGCAAAGGTATAAGTAACACCCTCATTTTACCGCTATGTCTAAGTCCCATGTAATAAGACTCTACACTTAACACTTAGCCCGAGCTGGGGATCTAACCCAGGACCTCACGATCAGCAGTCGCGCTTGCCACCACTAGACCGGCGAGGCAGTTGTTCAACGTATTTAATATCTGACATTATCTCCGCATTGTTTGACCAGTAGCCATTAATTATACAACCGTGAACAGTATTACTCAACAAATCACAATTATGTAGCAGGTACAGCATTCACTTTTACAAAAAGTCTTATCCAAACGCAAAACAAGAAGTTCGTTCTACGAAATAAATTTTCTCGGTCTTAAGCAACATTATGTATCGTGAATAAAAATATTCTTAATGAAATGGAAAGTTAATCGAGTATTTCAAGGATCGAAACAGATTCAGAACATCTCGTATTCGGATCACGGACGCGAATTGGTGCGTCGAAACGCGCGCGCAAACGTACGTGCCGAAAGCGTGTTTTACATATCTCGTTGGCCGATTTAAAAATCGAAAGTGTCGCGATTGGTCGTTTTGAATTTAGAATGGTATGCGAATCGGTCATCGGGTTGGTGCACCCTTACGTCACGTTGTGTAAATCTTGTTGTTATGAAATGCACTTGCGAAAATGGCCCAGCCTCCAGTCTGATGAGGTTGGTTTGTAATGCGTAGGTACCTACTGATTGTGTCGCTTTTATTATGTGTTCTCCTTTCACACTGACAAGATATTAAAACCTGTCAGGTACTGTAAATAACAGTGATAACGAACTTGTTGTTTTAAAAATATCACTACTTATATGTTACATTATACCCAGTAACTGGGTTGCGGAGGTCTGATAGCAGTCGCTCCGTGTAAAATACTGGTGTTCAGCCGCATCTGGTTAGACTGGAAGCTGACCCTAACATAGTTGGGAAAAGGTTATGCAGAACACAATTGTATGTTTTACAAACTTGAGATCAAGAAGGTTCTAAAATTTGCAGAATAATGTTGAAAACATATCTTTATATCCTTTGATTTCTAGAAGTCGATTTTTTTTTCTTGTAAATCTAGATACAAAATTTTTACATCAGCATTTTCCAGATCACCCTTAGTATTCAATAGTAGGTATATCTTAAGCTAAGTTTTACTATTTAATTCTCCCATTAGTACACGTAACATGACCGTCTATAACAATCATAGCCAGTCTGCACAGAACCTTATCGACCGCAACGACCAACCGGTTTCTCCGCACATTACTGCGGGCCATGTTTATAGCAAGTGCAATGAAAGTTATTATGAGATCGACCAATTTGGTAGCGCCGCGTCTCGAGTAATACTCGGAAAAATATGGCTGGGTTTTGTAACTTGGGGTATCACTTTCATGTAACCGATTGAAGTTTTGAAAAGACCAGTATTCATTTAGAGGTCTACATTATATTGCTTCGTCCATAACCTAAGAAGATAAGGCCTGCTCAAATCAGGTACATAGCATAACATAATTAGCCCATTACTGTCCCACTGCTGGGCCCGTGCCCAGAAGAGCGAAGAGGTCCGTACCTCTTCTCAGAATGAAAACGGTTTAGGCCTTAGTCCACCACGCTTGTCTGGTGTGGTTTGGCAGACTACACATACCATCGAGAGCTTTATGGAGCCCTCACGTGTGCAGGTTTCCTCACGATGTTTTTCCTTCACCGTTAACGCAAGTTATAATCAAATTCTGATCCGCACATGAACTCGAAGTGAGAGGTACGGTCTAGGATCGAACTCAGACCCTCTTGCATGGAAGGCAAGCGTTCAGCCGCTAGGCTATTACCACACACGACACGTTTGGTGCAGTGGTCGAGCGATCGGCTTCTGCACTACGGGTCCTGGCTTCGATTCCCGCACGGAACAAATATTTGTATGACCTACAGATACCTGTTCCGGGTCTGGATGTTTGTGCGTGTGAAAATTTTTGTCTGTAAACGCACCCACGATACAGGAGAAATCCTATGGACGGGCAACGTTTTACTAAAAAAAAATACACTAATTAAGCAAACCAGGTAAATATCTAAAAAAAATGCCTAGGCTATGTCATCAAATGGGAAGTTCCCGTATCATGACGTAGCGATGGCAAAAAAATTAGGTATTTACCTGATTTGCGCAGGCCTTATCTTGGGTTCATGGTTCCGACCACAACATAACAAGACGTCAATCAATCTATTAATGAACGTCAAAAATACGCTAACGTTGGCCAATATGTGTGTGTGTAGCCAAGAGCCATGAGAGCTTGTTATGACAGACGTATAGATTGTTGTTCCTCATAAAATCATACTAGTAATTATAAAGAGGATATTTTTCATATCTGTTCCTAAATGAAAGATAAGGGAGTAAATGATAATGAAACGGCTGACAGGGAAGAGTGGAAGAGAAAAACATGTTGCGCCGACCCCAAGTAACTTGGGACCAGGGCAGGAAGACGATGATGATGTTCCTAAATAATTGAGACGTGGAATTTACAAATGGGCTAAGTGCCCAAAAAACCGAAGTCAATATTTTTAATGTCAAAGGAGCTACATTGGGCAGCCAATCCATTGTTATTAAAATTTTTGAATCATTGTGATTTGGCACTTAGCTCATTTGTAAATTCCACGCCTCAATTGTAAAGGACAAACCGTTGATGTGTATTCCTATTTATTAGACTCGAAGGACCAAAAGTTGGTAATCTTTCTAAAATACACATTGTGTAGAAAATACTTTAAAAACGTCGATGACAGACTGTCTTATGCTGAAGTTCATCAAATATAATTAACTCTGGTTAAACTACCGTTCACCTAAAATTTTAGCACATTTTTCGAGTAAACGTTTGTTTAACAAGATAATTAATGTTGGCGAATACCAGTCTAAATATAGGTATAGATGGGCGTAGTTAAGCAAAAAGGATCCAACCACAAAATTATCGAAAGTGAGTTATTTATATCAAAATACTCCTTAAACTTCTTAAGCCAAACTACACATAAAAACATTTTAAGAAGTAAAATATTATACATTTGTCGCTTAATTACAATAAAACCAAGAAATTTAAATCAAAGAACCAATGAAGAAATACAGTCTAAACTTAATAATTGAATATCTCATAACTGTGTGGGTTGGATCCTTTTCGCTTAATTACGTCCAGTTGGTATCGCAATATAAGCAATAACATTTAGGCAGTACTTGTGTAGAATTCTTCACCTTTTTCCTTTTCAGCAGTCCCATTTTATACCAAGATGTTAATTTTCCCTGATAAACAAACTAATTTAACTTTTTCTTCCTTCTCCAGGCCCTGAATATGGCACAATGGAAGCTGCATGGAAAGGCGGCATGGTGGAGGCGGAGCGCCTCTCAGACCTACACCTGAGCGTCCGCGACCGGCTCGTCAATGACGTCATGGCGCAAATCAAGAACTGGCAGAAAGACACCTATCATAAGGTTAGTACTTGAGTACTTTTTTGCAGAATTAATTAAGACGATAAAAATACTTTCTGTAAAATGAAAAGAAAATGTTTTGTTTTTTTATTTTAAGAACATAGTCTACTTAGTTGTCGGCAATAAGATTGACAAGCATATCATTTTGGGACCCTGTGCATAATATCAGTCAGCACATTGGGTCATCCGCGCGAACGCTCAACGAGTATTCCCAAGGAAGGTTTATATCAGGCAAACGGCCGGTCATAAAACTATAAGACAAAACCTGTAACAACATGCATTTATGAAATACATGTTGTGCCGACCCCACCTGTTGTGTTTTTTATTTTAGCAACTAGATCAGATCGCTACTCCGTCCACGTAAACTCTGAACTCTGATTACATCCTGTTTAGGGTTGAATTTTGAAAAACCCTTCCTTAGCGTGTAACAGACACCCTGTATCCATAAACGAGGTCTAAAGGCCGATTCCTATAATTTACGGAGCGTTATTGGTTAAAATTGAACTCTTGTATCTTTACCAATAACACAGCAAAGGCCCTATAGCTTTGCATAGTAGATCCTCCCATACGGAAGTAGCTATCACAGGTAATATTAACTTATTAGTCTTTGTATATGCCCAGTTTGCCAATAAATAATGCTATCATTGGTAAGCACGTTGGGTCACCCGCGCGAACGCTTAGCGAGTATTCCCAAGATGGGTTGATGTCAGGCAGACGGCCGGTCATAAAACAATAAGCCAAAACCTCTTAACAACATGGATTTATGAAATACATGTTGTCCCGAACCCACCTAGTATAGGATAAGGGCAGGGAGAAGAAGACCATTGGTAAGCAAAACGATTCGTTATTGTTTATAAGAACCGAGGATAAGCCTACTGGCGGAGCCTTGGACCCATATTGAATTTATACCTTCGTCAATACAGTATTAACATTTGAAAGTCTGTTCAACATCGACATGATTGATTTTATTGCAGCAGCTACCCAATTCTTACTATTTAATATGGTCTGATAATGGGCCATTGTGTATCAAATATGGATCAAGATTGGCGACAAGTTCCATACATATATAGGCTGGAGGGCTATAGGTTCTGAGTTATGATCACCGTTGTTGGGAGTGCTGGCGTGGCTCCAAGTAGATAAGGCTTCGTGATTGGTCCCAGCGGATGGTTGTTAAATATGAGTAACTGATGTACACGTTACTGGGGTTTTACAGGTATTTGACTGCCTTGTTGGTCTAGTGGTCGCAAACGCGACTGCTGACCATGGGGTCCTGGGTTCGATCCCCAGGTCAGGCAGTGTTATTGGGTTTTTCCATTAGGAATTTCTCAGTAGCAGCCTGGAGTCTGGATTTGTGCCCGGTTAATGGCAATAGGCTTGCCCCCTATTACATAGGACTTAAACATAACTGGCGAAACGCGGGTGTTTTAAAACACCTCTACCGAACCCTTCGGGTAATGTTAGGCGTGATGTTATTATTTGATTGTTTCGCCAGAGAGATATGCAAATTATACTTGTCTTCTGAAAAAGTTTCTAGAATCACTTGAGGGTATTTAAGAGAAAGGACAGTCATCACCAACTGCTGCAAGAGATGCTATTCTGGATATATATAAGCTTCCTCGTTAGGTTTCCTTGACATTGAGTAGAATAAATAAGGCCTCCTTTTTAGGACTAACGCCATTTTTACTAACAGAATTGTTAATTTATCGCAACCAAACCATATCCAAATCAAACAATTTTAACAGTTTCATCTACGATAACTGTCAAAATAATTGTCTTTTTCTCCAATTCTGATAGTAGTAGTTAGTGGCTTGCAGAGGCTGTGACATGAGCCTTTGAAAAAAACGTATCATCACGCCTGTATTCCCCGAAGGGTTGGGCAGAGGTGTATAGTAATAACCTCATTTATCCATTATGTGTAATAGGGGGCGAGCCTACTGCCATCAACCGAGCACAAATCTAAACTCGGCCTTATTCTATTCCTTAATTCATAAAGGAATGCCATGAAACTTTAACTACAAAATGACCTCATAATTATTTATTAGACAGAAGAGAAACATTGCACTTACTCTCTAAAATAAAATAAACATGTATGCACTCGCGAATCTCGAATACTAAACTAGATGAAAACACCTTTCTAGTTAAGACCTGGGTTTAAATTGTTAATCGGAACTAATGTGCTGATTTAATCTGCAACACATAAGTTCTACGTCGCGGTTACTTATTGTAGAAAAGGATTTTCCTATATTTTAGAATAGGCCTAATGCTACTCCGTTTTTGGTTTAGAGGTCGCAGGCGCAACTGCTAAGCATGGGGTCCTGGGTTCGATCCCCAGGTCGGGCAATGTTATTGAGTTTTTCTGTGTGGAATTCCTCAGTAGCAGCCCGGTGTCTGGATTTGTACCCGGCTGATGGCAATAGGCTCGCCCCCTATTACATGGGACTTGAACATTACTGGCGAAACAAAAAAAAAAACACCTATGCCGAATCCTTCGGGGAATACAAGACGCGATGTTATGTGATGTTAGAATAGGCAAAAGAATAAATGTCGAAAGAGCTAGATTGTCCAAACTTCATTGAAACTGTAATGACGACACTTAGGGGGGTCGCACCAACTAACTATAACCGTAACCATACCAAAATTTCAGTCAAATCAGAACAAATCAGACATAAATATGGCAAGTTAACAGTTATAGTTAGTTGGTGCAACTGAGCCTTAAATAGCGCACCCTGAGCAGTCAGCCCCGCTACCAACCTCGCTGACTGGCTATTCTTTTCTCCATGACATGATCTATACTTGTGCAACACGAGAGAAGAAGTTTACCACCTCGTCTTTTTCCTTGGTCTTCTTTTCGCGTGGTTAGTGACTAACCTGGTGTCAGAGTTTATGCCTCCCATGGGCCTCTGACTTGGCTTCACATCCCGTCGAAAAATATCTCTCAGGCATGCCGGTTTCCTCACGACGTTTTCTTTCACCGTTTTTAAGCAAGTGATAATTATACAATACTCACATGTAGGTATCCGAAAAGTCAGAGGTGCGTGCCTTGGGTTCGAACTCGAGACCTATGACTTGGCAGTCCGACGGTCACACCACTAGGCTATCACTGGTGATATAATACCACGAAATTTAAATCAGGGAACTAATGAAGAAATACAGTTTTAACTTGAAAGTTGAATATCTCAAAACCAACTCTGTGTGTTGGATCCTTTTTGCTAAACTATTATTTTGTAGATTCACCAGCGACCCGCCCCGGCTTCGCACGGGTGCAATGTAGATACTAATGTGGGGCATATAAACCTACCCCTTGAATCACTTTATCTATTAAAAAAAACCTCATCAAAATCCGTTGCGTAGTTTTAAAGATCTAAGCATACATAGGGACAGACAGACAGCGGGAGCGACTTTGTTTTATACTATGTAAAGATTATGAATCTATAAAATATTCAAACAAAAGCTATTTCAACTATGCTCATTGATAAGACAGATAAAACGCGTCGGACCTTCAACCTAAGTCTATTATCATCCATAATCTTTTCATCTTCATCGCCTTCTCGTATAATACCAATACAAACACTATCCTAAGTCTTATCACGTCAACCAGTCCTTATAATCCAGTTAGGCCTTTTCTTTACTCGAAGAAATCGAATAATATTATGTTCTATCACAGAATACTGAGTAATCCTACTCGTGCAAAAGTACTATGTATTAGCTACTTATCATTCTACGCAAGATGTAAGTGAATTGAGAGGAACGAGTTACATTTGTACTCTGAAGCGATGGATTAGCAAACGTTACAATAAGTTTAGCAATATAAATGCTACACAAATGTGCGACTGCCTTGTTGGTCTAGTGGTGGCAAGTGCGACTGTTGATCGTGAGGTCCTGGTTCGGTCCCCAGGTCGGGCAAAGTGTTATTGCGTTTTCCGTGTGAATTCCTCAGTAGCAGCCCGGAGTGTGGATTATAACCCGGTTGATGGCAATAGGCTCGCCCCCTATTCCATGGGACTTAAACATAACTGGCAAAACGAAGCAGTACTAAAAACATCTCTGCCTAACCCTTCGGCGCATACAAGGCGTGATGTTATGTGTTATGTTACATTGCGACTTTCTGCACCGCAGGAGTTGCGCTTGGAATGTATGTACGGACGGAATCTTCATGATTCAATGCTTGCATATTTATCTCTGCTTACGCGTGTTCAGTTGTGTGACCATTCCTTAGTCACCAAGACCCCTCCGTGTCTCTGAGAGTCCTCACTGTCAGTCCTTGTATGATACCAATACATCGGTCGGTTTGCACGGACAGTCCGTAGCCCGAGAGTCTGGCAGACTTTGACTGGTCTAACCTTAGTTCTCCAGTAATTGGATTGTGGTCTTATGGACGTCTGATGCCAGTCGCTCCTGGTCAAATACCTGATATTCAGCCGTACCTGGTCTTCTTATCTTCTTTTCGTCTTCTCTTCTTTTCGTGTGGTTAGTGAATAACTTGGTGTCAGAGTTTATGCCCCCAATGGGCCTCTGACCTGGCTTCACTTACCGTCGAGAAATATCTCTCAGGCATACTGGTTTCCTCACAATGTTTTCCTTCACCATTTTTAAGCAAGTGATAATTATTATACAATGCGCACATGAACCCGAAAAGTCAGAGGTGCGTGCCTTGTGTTCGAACTCGAGACCTATGACTTGGCAGTCCGACGGTCACACCACTAGGCGGTTACTGCTACTACGCACCTGGTTAGGAAGTAAAATGATTCCATGATAAATATGGAAAGGTAAAGAGGATGTAATCGTATTCTGCATAACTCCATCATCTTATACGAATGTACCAGCGAGGGCGATTAGAGTCTTTGAATGGTCAATTAATACGCAAATAGATTTCCCTATCTTCGCTCAGTCGCGATACCATCGCACGATTGCATCTGCACAATCGGTCAGTTATATCAATCCAAAGACAAACGAGAGACTGTATCTGTTCAGTATTGTTATGGGCCCTTGTTAGCGTCGACACAATAGTCCAACCATTATATCAATTGATATTGTGCCGTCATCCGTATAGTTGTCGTGTGGTCACGATTGTGTGACGGCGTTCAGATCAATATTATGATCTAAATCCTACATGAAGGTGATGATTTTGGTATCGATTTCTGCCACAGTGATTTCTGCAGTCGGTAACTAATTTTGGCTAAAAAAGAACGGTGTCATCGTTGGCACATAGGCTGTTATTAGTCTTTCCTATTTGCGTCAAACGCACTTTTCCTTTTTTCTCCATGTGACACACCTCGCTTCTTCTTTCTTTTCGTGTGGTAAGTGACTAACCAGGTGTCAGAGTTTATGCTGCCTATCGGCCTCTGACTTGGCTTCACATGCTGTCGAGAAATATTTCTCAGGCATGTCGGTTTCCTCACGATGTTTTCCTTCACTGTTTGTGAACACCTTGCTGAACATAAAGGACAAATTTAATGTCTCCATTCTATCTTAATCTTACTCGTTACCTAACAAACATGTTGCCTGTTCAGAATTCTACTCAACCCCTTATCCAATTTGTTACATTAGCCCCTTAAGTAAATAAAATAATACTATTACTTCTATTTCGCTAAAAGTCTAGCGCACGCGCCTGCCCAAAGATGGCGGCTCATGAATTAAACAAGTAGCGATGTGTTCAGTCAGCTCGTGTTTGTCCGTGACAGACGGACGGACGGAAACGTGCGTTTATGTAATGTACTTGATGTAATCGCTTGGGTGATTGTTTATTGAAAGTTGTGGGGGAATTTTGAGGTTTTTCGTATATTCGTACTGCATAGCCTTTTCCCAACCATGTTAGAGTCAGCTTCTAGTCTAACCAGATGCGGCTGAAAACCAGTATATTACACGGAGCGACTGCTATCAGACCTCCGCAACCCAGTTACTGGGCAATGCCGATATCCTAAGGCTAAGGTTCTTTCAAACATGATATAGCGAGTTTTCACTGTACTTGTAAAAACACAACAACTCTTGTAAAAACCTGGTATTCTCACCAAGACGTTATGCTCTGCTATTACTGCAACCACAATACAAAGAGATGGAATGACTTTACCATGGCCTTCAGGACATCTTAGCAGTCATGACGCTTTAGCTTGATACTTAAGTTTCCTAATAAATAATTTTACACCATAAACCATACTAAAAATGTCTGAGCAGCCAACAATGGTCTCGACAAATAAATACATACATTAACCACAATAGGATTTGAAACAAAGTGCAATACATTTACATAAGTATTTGCAGTTATAAAGCCTGCGTCAATGGGTGCCAAGGATGAAGCTGAATATTAAAAGGCTGTTCTTGCATTAGGACTTGAGGTGTGAGTACATTGAATTTTAGAGAGTAGGACATATTTATCATTACTAGAGATCGGATAATCGGATGCATATTTACCTAAAGTAAATTTTTGCTATGAAAGTATGGAAGAGGCTTCTTAAAATAATTTATTAGAAAAAAAACTCGATATCACGGGATAGCATAACTAATCGAATGCATTTAATTAATTGAAGTTAACTTTTAACCCCTAATGCGAATATGTGTGTATGTAGGATGTAAGAAAGTAAGGGGTGCACGCCTGGGTTAGTTAAAAAAAAGGTACAACTTTAAGTATGTAAATAAAGAAATATACTTCGAATTCTAGGTAAATATGATTCTAGTCTACAGAACACTAAATTTGAAGACCCCGGAATCGCGGGATTTTTTCGATACAAAAGTGCATTCCATATTAGTCAACACCTGAACTTTAGGTAAATATGCATCCGATTATCCGATCTCTGCTCATTACCCGTATCTTCTTTACGTTGCTAGGGTCGGTGTTAAACTACTTATGGCGAAATAATTAAACGCTTCTCAATTTTAAGTAAGTGTTTACGTGCTGTCACTGTCTTTTCGCCTTAGGGCGCGTTCCCAGTACATAGTGGGAGCGCGCGATAAGGCGAAAAGTCGTGACGATAAATTTTTCGTTGGCCGACTGTCGTCTCTAGCTGTTCCCATTATAACGACTGTTTGTCGTCAACATTTTTTATCGTTTAGCGACTATCGTATCTAGCTGTTTCCATTGGATCGCGACGACATTTTATCGTTTCACGGCAGCCGCTTTGTCGTTTGCCATCAGTAGCAAGCTACAAGACGAAACTACAGATAGTCGTAACAACGACACATGATTTGCCGTCACGATGTCGTGACGTTTTCTTATCGTTTTACGATTGTCGTGCTAGCCGTTCCCATTGACTTGACTATCTGCTGTCACTGCAAAAACAAGTCGTGAACGACAGTTCATCGTATCGTCTTATATGTAAACACCTCCATTTAAATATATTAGGTCCCCACCTATGAAATTGGCGTTTTTTTCTCACAAATAGAGAAACCTCGTCACTTTTATGATTTTAAATATTCATTAATTGCTTGATATTATGTCGAATAATGACCATCATAGACAACTACCAATAGTAAAAAAACCTAATTACTTATAGTTTTCTAAACATAAAAAATATCTTAAAAATGACTCCTCTTTTTGTTAGCAGAAATCACCACTATTTTTGTTTTAACTTAGCTAAAACTTATTGTTGTCGCATAATCTAAGTGGCATACGTTATCTTAGTTTTTAAACATTAGTGCATAAAAGTCTTAAAACATTTGTGTTCATAGTTGTTAAATAAATTAAGAAAATGTTAGTATGAAAAATGCAACTTCTTTAAAATTCTCCATACAAAACGCTGATTTCATAGGTGGGGACCTAATACATATACGCCACGACACTTAAAACTATACAACTCTGTCGTCACGAAAAAGTGGGAACGCGGCTTTAGAGTGACAGTGACAGCAAGATATTAACGGCAACTTTAAATTAACTAGCGTTTGAGTATTTGGCCAATACTCTCATAATTATTCTCGCGGCTTGGGTCAGATAGCCAGTATTGGCGGTTTTAAATCCGTTGGTAGGCAGAAATTGCTTCTGACTGTACCTACGTTATAAAAATCTAAGGCCCGTATTCATAAACCCCTCTCAACATGGCGGCTTGGAAGCGTTATTCCCAGTTTACCTTTGAAAATGTAAACGTCATCAGAATTTCATAGATCTGTCAAATGTAATAAAATATATGGTAAATTACACATACATACATAAACTCACGCCACATGCCACCCTTACGTACTCCTTTCGCTTCATCCACATTTGTACATCTTGTCATACACGCACGTCGGTTAAGAGTACTACGCACCTGTCCTTTGTGAAGAACTTCACCAATAACATCGATGTATGTCCTTTTGGCGTTTCCATTGACATCCGCCTTATAAATTCCTTTTGTTAATCGTCGTTCACTCATTCTCTCAACGTGACCAAACCAATTAAGCATATACTCCTTTATGTCATTACATCATCTTTTAAAACGCCACTTTGTTTAATCTCATCATTCCTCAATCTATCATTCAAAGTTTGGTAAATATTCGTAAGGTTTTTTCCAATGCCTTTATCGACACCCCGTAAGATCTGCTGTAGCCAATGAATAATCTTATCGACGATGGTCCTTCGCTATGACCCGCTATAATGACCAATCACAGGGAGATATTACCATAGACATCACGCTTGATATCAGAATTCATGAATGTAGATTAGTTATTAGTGACATAGCCTGCAGGATTGATGCATATCTTTTCCCCACCCGTTCAACAGTAAAGGATGGTGTTTCAGTAGCGGGAATCTAATTCAACCCACCCAATTATTTTCTATTTATTATTAAACGGTTTTAATTAGCTTCACTACATATATTTGTATGTTTGATTAAAATCTTACGACAGATCTTTCAATTACTTATGCTTAAACGATTCTCCTGAAACTTCGCACTCAAATTCAATTCCCATGACAATATAACATTAAAATAATTTAAACCTTCAATTCTCAAATCCGGATGCTGCAGGGGTATTAAAAGATAAAACCGTTTAACGTAAAAGATGTTTTAAGGGATTATTAAACTTTTGTTAAGCTTTTACCTTTACTTGGTTTTCTTCTGTATCGTGGGTGTGTTTTCAGACACAAACGCCCAGACCCGGAAAAACTATCAGTACGTCATACAAATATTTGTTCCATGCGCCTGTGTAAATTATTTAGAATACGCGTTTTTTAGCGCTATTTGGAACATGGCGATATCACAGTTTTACAAACATCCAACAGAGTATGTACTATGTTAATAATAATGAATCTTCAAAAATCTTTAATATCGCAATGATTATTTAACTGTCTCATTGGTTTAGCGGTAGCTAGCGCGACTGCTGATCGTGATGTCCTAAGTTCGATCCCCAGGTCAGGCTAAGTGTTATTGGGTTTTTCCATTAGGAATTTCTCAGTACCAGCCTGGAGTCTGGATTTGTGTCCGGTTAATGGCATAGGCTCGCCCCCTATTACATGTGACCTTAACACAACGGCGAAATGAGGGTGTTCTAAAAAAACACCTCTGCCTTTCCCTTCGGGGAATGTAAGGCGCGATGTTATAATGTTACCTATGTTATGAATTTCTCATTAGCAATAAAATGAGAAATTCCTAATGTAAAAACCCAATCACACTTTACCCGACCTGGCGATCTAACCCAGGACCCCGTGCTCAGCAGTCGCGCTTGCGACCACTAGACCAATAAAGCAGTTAAGTTTTTTTCCTAAATTACTTTTAATTCTCCAATATAACCTAGGCTTTACTCGAAGACGTTCACGGCCGTCCATTGTTTGCTAACTAGCATCGCTACCTGCCACCTTACGACTGTATCTATGCGATATAATAAGTAAAATTGCTTTGTTGCCTGAACGCCTCCAACCTGCAGGTAAACAAGTGACTTGCGTAGATGTACTTATCTTTAAATGCTAATTTAGATGTTTAGACGTTTGGTTCTAGAGATAAAACACCAATACATAGGGTACGCTTTACTTTGTAGCGGTATGTAACACGCCACATGCGAGCTACGCAGTGCGACGAATGCCTAGTAGACGACAGCGACAACAAATGATATCTCTTAAATGTGGCGTCACAAATCCTGCATCGCGATATCAAGATTTGACACGCAAATAGTATGTATAACGACTTAAACATAACGGCGAAATGAGGATGTTACTATACACCTCTGACCAACCCTTCAGGGAAAACAGTCGTGATGTTATGTATGTTTGTATAAATCACTAGCTGTGTCCTCACGGCTCCGCCCGTAGCCTATGTTACTCAGTGATAATGTAGCTTTCTAACGGCAAAAGAATTTTTGAAATCGGTCCAGTAGTTTTTAATTTTATTCGTTACATACAAAAATACAAATCTTTCCTCTTTATAATATCAGTATAGATATTCATTTCAGTCTTTTCGTTCTTTTGGAGGCGTTGTCGTAAATTCCGCTGACGTCATCATCCTGGGCTCTAACATCGATAATGGACAGATTATTCAGGACAGGTACGAGGGTCCTTGCTTTATCGACATCTATAGCACTCGTTATTACCCCCAGGGTGTTTTAAGTGCTTCCCCGATTTTACGGCGATTTCCATAGACGCTTATAAATTTTTAATTTTTGTTCTGCTTTCTGATATTTCGCTAAATAAATTAATTAAACATTTTTGTGACATAAAAACGAAATTGGTTTGTTTTGTCAACTTACGTCGGGTTCCTATAAATAAAAACGAATCGTTTTGCTTACCAATGGTTGCATTTTTTATTGCCAAACTGGGAGTGCTAATTTTACTTGTGATAGCTACTTCCATATGGGAGGGTCTACTATTCAAAGCTATGAGGTCTTTGCTTTTTATTGGTAACGATACAAGTGGCTCTATTTTAACTAATAACGCTCTGTAAATTATTAGAATCAGCTATTAAAAGTGACTTATGTCCAGAAGTGGAGTTGTTGCTGATAATTGATTGGCATAACATCACGCCTGTATTCCCCAAAGGGTTGGGCAGAGGTGTTTAGTAACACCCTCATTTCGCCGTTATATTTAAGTCCCGTGTAATAGGGGGCGAGCCTATTGCCATCAACCGGGCACAAATCCAAACTCCGGGATGCTACTGAGGAATTCCACATGGAAAACTCAATAAAACTTTGCCCGACCTGGCCATCGAACCCAGGACCTCAAGATCAGCAGTCGTGCTTGCCACCACTAATCCAACGAGGCAGATTGACTGATGGTCCAAATAACACTTTGGTTCTTCCTAAGATTCCGCCTTCCATCATCAAGAAGAGTCTTGTCTACTACAAAACTTTTATCTTTACGCCAATTTCCTGATAAGCAGAACTCCTGTTAAAGTTAATTCACTATATTTACTCATATCATACCTTGTTTCACAAAAGGTTCGTCTATTGTTAATTCTAAACCTAAATGCCATACGTAACTTGTACGTTCCTTGTGTGGTAATTACCTCTCAGACAGCTAAAGTCCTCTTATTAATGAGAACACTACACTGACGCGTTTGGTGGAAGCCTTCCGTTTACAAGCTACCTTTGTAACTAATTGCAAGGAACTTCCCTTTAGATTATGTTAGATCCTCATGTTCCTTCATTTACTTCTCTGTGTTCAAAGTACCTGGTGTTTATAATGTGCCTTATTATCACTGACGACTTTGCATATAGGAAGAAACTGCTTCTTCATTGATTACGTCAGTATTTCTGGTATATTCTCACCAATAACAATAAAGTTTTAAGCGTTGAATCAACTAGCGCAGGGGCTAGTGGCTAAATAACAACCGCACGGATCATACGATGTGCGAGCTGCGCTTGCCGCGGTCAGTCCGTGGACGGGTGACCGTTTGTTACATATAGAGACCCTTCCGGACCTCGTAGAGCAGGTTAAATAGTAATTCCTGGGTGTCATGCGAATACCTATGACAGTCGTTACGGGAAGTCAGAAGCCCGATAGTCTGACAACCGGTCTAGCCTTAGGATATCGGCATTGCCCAGTAACTGGGTTGCGGAGGTCTGATGGCAATCGCTCCGTGTTAAATACTGGTATTCAGCCGCATTTGGTTAGACTGGCAGCTGACCCCAACATAGTTGGGAAAAGGCTAGGCAGAACCGCAACCGCAACGGACTTGCACTGTAGACACACCCGCAGCCAGTCGTCACAAGCTGCCCGTGAAGGTTACAATGTAAACAGATATACAAGCATTTACTTCAGTAACTTGCACAATTTATCTTCCAGTGGATTTACCACTTATCTAACGAAGTCGAAGTTAATTGGTTCATCGGTACCAATGACGTAATCCTAGGCCAGTCACGGAAAGTTTTACCTGGCGCAGTAATACTATCATCCCATTCAGAATGTTCATAAAACTTTTGGCCATCAAAGTGGGCGTACTCCTTCTTATAGTACGACAAAACTAAGATGTCGCATCAGCAAACTTCGTAAAACCGATCACTTCCGAGCTTAGTGCGACACCAAGACCTCGAATGTTTGTTAGTAACATAAACATAACATCACGCCTTGTATACCCCGAAGGGTTTGGCAGAGGTGTTTTTAGTACACCCTCGTTTCGCCTGTTATGTTTAAGTCCCATGTAATAGGGAGCGAGCCTATTGCCGTTAACCGGGTACAAATCCGGACTCCGGGCTGCTGCTATTCCTAATGGAAAAACCCAATAACACTTTGCCCGACCCGGGGATCGAACCCAGAACCCTATGCTCTGCAGTCGCGCTTGCGACCACTAGACCAACAAGGCAGTCAAAAATTTGTTAGTAGATACTGCAGTAAAAAATTATCTTTACGCTGTCGCAATAAGTTTGAATGACGCGATAATGAGCGCCTGCCATTGGTTGTTCGATCAGGTCTGCCAATGCGACTTCTAAGTTGTGTCATACTATACCAAGATAAAACTAGCAAACACGTAGGGACCGTCCATTTTTGTTATTATATACGAGTGTACGAACCCAGAATACAGAGCATTGTGTTGTTTTGGAAGTTTTGTGTTTTTAATTGGATAGTGGTATTTTTGGACAGGCCCTTATAGAGGTCGGACTTTTATTGGATTACAGTGCCATAATGGGTTGGTTTAGTGGTCGTATGTATAATGTATGTAGGTATGGTTTTGGTGTACTTTGCACGATAAACAGAAATCATTGCAATAATATGGATGGCGAATTAATATTATGCACAAATAATTTCATCGGCCATCCCATCTCAGTCCACTGCTGGACAAAAAACTTCCAATTCGAATTATTCGAAGCGAAGAACTCTTCTTACTCCCAAAAATAGCAGGCACCCAAGGCACGCACGCACCTCTGATTTTTAGGATTCATGTGCGTATTGTATAATTATCACTTGCTTAAAAACGGCCAAGGAAAACATCGCGAGGAAACGCCTGAGATATATTTCTCGACGGCATGTGAAGCTAAGTCAGAGGCCCATTTGCAGCATATACTCTGATACCAGGTTAGTCACTAACCACACGAAAAAGAAAAGAAGACACCCGATAATCTTTATTTTCGTACAGAATAAAGCATGTTCCATACTTAATTCTTATCTTGGTTAATTAAGTACTAAAATGTACGTTAAGATAAATTTCATAAATTAACTTTAGTTTTGAAATGGAATCTGACGTAAAGCGCCTATCATTAGCTAATTACTAAACCCCAAGTCCCACCGTAGCGGTAAGACGACATTTTTATAGCATTCATGATATTAACTTTGTTGACATAATGAGCGAAAAATAACGGCCCACCTTACAAGCGATTATCGGTCTTATTTTTACTCTTTTAGGGTCTTGTTATGTTTGGACTGTAGCCAAATGACATTATGTGTAATGGCTGGATCAACGTGTAGATTGTGTATTATAAATTATACATATAACGTAATAAATATTTATTCATTTCCATGAATGAGACGACATTTAAATACGTAAGTGTGTACTTAGATGAAATATATTTGCGTTGCTTGTTTCCATATTAATTTAATCTAAGATGTACCTGGGACACTTTACATTAAATGAGATGTTTAATACATGAGTATTCAATTGCTGACATGTCATTAGATCAACATGTTGCTTAAGGGCACTTGTGTATACTTACATCCGAATATCGTTTACGAAAACGGAACGGCCGGAGATACGATCAGTGTACAAGCGCCATTAAGGTTTTAATTTAGCTTTTCTGAAAGCGAGTCATTTATAGGTTAAACCTGTTAGTGTTTTAAGTACTGGCTCCCTGTTAAAGAAAACCCTAATTCTTTGTATAGGGAAAAAAAAACATTATTTACTAAACTTTGGGACGATTTTTCCCCAAATCTAAAGGCGGCGACTGACCTAAGCATTCGATCGTAATGTTACATGCAGAGTGAGTTTGTTAAGTTACGTCACTTCCTCGCACCAATATCGCCTCGCACCAACCTCGCACCATCCACGTAATATGCTCGTTCCGAAATCTATGTTCGCTATATTGACTGTCTCAATGTTAATTTTGTTTTCTTTATTTATTTATTTATTCATAGGGGCTTTTACGCATAGCGTATATCAGTCCCATCATATCCTAAACAATTGTACTTTCACAAGACATGGGCCGTGAATTTGAACAAACCCTTCGCATTGACGTCATTTTGTTGGGATAGAATTGTATGGAACATGCCTACATCAGTTCAGTTCATTCAGGGATCTTACTCAATTATTTCTACCGGACTCATATTGAACAAATTCCATCAATAGATGTTGTAGGTCCTCAACAACTCCACATTCCTCACAATTGGGTGAAGCGATTTTTTTCATCATGAGGGCAAACTTTTTGCATGGAATGTGTCCAGATCTAAGTCTGAGAGCAGTAACAATGCTAGCTTTGTAACATGTTGGGTTGTCATGGATATATGAGCCTAGACGTGTAAGGAGGACAACATAGTTCTGTCACAGTTTTACAATCCATACAGTTGGACAACGCCAACACGGGCGGCGGCATCGGCCGACATCAATGACGTTGCTCAATTGTATGAATTGAAAACTGCGACTGAACTGTGTTGTCTGCGCGGCTTGCGCCTCCGTATACGCCTCAGCTAACACATGTCAGTCGCCACCTTTAGGCTGCGTTCAGACGACACGCGCCCGCTAAGCGCACGCCACGCGCGTCTAACTCGCTTTGATTTTTTTGTATATAATTTGAGTCTTATCTCATCAATAGATCTTAAATTGCATTTATTGAAGTCCACACGCCAAGCGCCCGATTTGCGCCCGCCTCGCGCACGCCTCGCGCCCGCCACATGCCATGCTTCGATAAATGCAATTTGAGATTTATTGATGTGTCCTAAGACTCAAATTATATACAAAAAAATTCAAAGCGAGTTAGACGCGCGTGGCGTGCACTTAGCGGGCGCGTGTCGTCTGAATGCAGCCTTATACCACCATGGAAGTAAATTAACACATTAAAATAATTTAAATTCGCAAAACACGTAAAAGAACAGATGTTCAATAAATATCAATAATTTATGCGAAACCAGTTTTAAAATCATATTTATAGATAGGCCACATCACATACCAAACGTAAGTAGGTTCATTTAAACACGTAAATTTTCTTTACAACCTGTTCCTTATCTGACCCACTCGTAAGTAGGTTCAAATCCATACACGAAATAGTCGGTTAACCGCTAATGGCTTAATATTATTTTCAATAACTCTATTATTTAACTGCCTCATCGGTCTAGTGGTGGCAAGCGCGACTGCTAATCGTGAGGTCCTGGGTTCGATCTCTGAGTCGGGCAAAGTGTTATTGGGTTTTCCCTGTAAAATTCCTCAGTAGCAGCCCGGAGTGCGGATTTGTGCCCGGTTGATGGCAACAGGCTCGCCCCCTATTGCATGGGACTTAAACATAACGGCGAAATGGGGGTGTTCCTATACACCTCTGCCCAACCCTTCGGCGAATACAGGCGTGATGTTATGTTATTATTTTCAATTAGTATTTTAGCGGTTAAACGCTTGTCTTCCACACAGGAGGGTCCGAGGTCAATCCCAGCCCTCACCTCTGATTTTTCGAATTCATGTGCGGGTCACGATTATCCCTTGCGTTAGCGTGAAGACTACATCGTGACGAAACTTGCACACCTGAGAGAGCTCCATAAAGTTTTCGATAGTGTGTAGTCCGCCAACCCGCATCAGGCCAGCGTGGTGGCCTAAAAGCTTTTCATTCTGTAATGAGGGCCGTGCCCAGCAATGGGGCAGTAATGGGCTTATTATGCTGTATTTGTAGGACGTTATAAAGATGTCGAAATTATAATATCATCTGCGGCGATCTTTTTGTAAGGCCTTTTTTCTTTTTCGTGTGATTAATGACTAACTTGGCGTCAGAGTTTATGCCTCTCATGGGCCTCAGACTCGGCTTCACATGCCGTCGAGAAATATCTCTCAGGCATGCCGGTTTCCTCACGATGTTTTCCTTCACCGTTTTTAAGCAAGTGATAATTATATAATACGCACATGAATCCGAAAAGTCAGAGGTGCGTGCCTTGGGCTCGAACTCAAGACCTACGGCTTGGCAGTCCGACGGTCATACCACAAGGTTATCACTGCTGTAAATAACTATAGTAAAATAACCAATTAAAGATTCTTGTTTGCAATCAGGTAATTACAACGAAAAGAATTTTCCAGTGCATATAACCTTGTCCCGGCGTCATACTTTATTAAATTCCAATTTAATTTGTACACTCTGCAAATGTCACAAGATTGCGGCGTATGTTTCTCATTAAGGGTTGTGTTTTATCGTCAAAGAGAGTTATATTACCAAGATGATGTAAAAAACAGTAATTGGTTTCGTAACCCAGTTACATTTTCATTTTTCAATTATTTTTATAAATGATAATGTCATTTAAACGGTTAGCAAAATATTGAGGTTTCGGTTAGCGAAAATGTATAATTGATCAGCGATGCATGATTAGCGGAGAAAACTGTGTTAGATTTTCAACAATAAGCCACAAATTAGATTTTACAAAAAACCACACTTTTAACCCAACCCAACCTAACCCTTTTTTTATCGTTTGAAAATCCTCATGGATGTCCCTCGCCCGGGTAAGGCGAGGGGGTCTGCCGGACTCTTACCGGATAAAAACCAATGGTGTTCCTCCTCTTGACCGTTCGGCCGGGGTCGCAGGATTCGCAAAAGCATGCACCGCAACCCCGGCAGGTCCCGGTCCGCCTGCCACTGGCGGACCTCTGTGGGGCCTTGCCCCACATCCTCCTGAGAAGCGCGCACGGAATATTGCGCGCCGCCTTCTCGAGCCTGTTACTAGTCGGGCGGCGGGACTCCTAACCCGCCGCCCGCAGGCCAAACCCGACCTAACCTAGCTGAGGTACTCGGATTATTTAATAGCAGTTTTTTTTTGCTGAATTAACATGTATTTCGCAAACCATTTAATTACTTATCTTTATAAATTAACCTTTGACATTAAATAGCGCCTTGCGTGAATGTTCCGAAACAAAAACGGTTAATTAAACCGCTAGAAACAAACTATGCCCCACGGCTATTAGTTCTGGACAAAAGAATGGAAACGAAAAAGGAATTAGTCACTACATAATATTTAGCAACCAATTTCCATTAACTTATCAAAAATACCTGCTAACATACATTTCTTTCATTAATAAGGCAATTAATAACTGCGCCAACAAGCCTTAATTATAAAACCAATAATAACCTGCGTAACATTTTGTACAGAACATTCATCATTAATTACAATTAACTAGGTTCAGTTAAAAGTTATTTACTTAACGGTTGAAGCTCTAGTTTGGTTTAGAATATTTGTGTCATGATAATATCTATGAAAGTGATTATAGGCAGTTAGAAATTGTACAGCTAGGCTGAAACCTAGATTAAGATAACCTGAAGATTTTGGTATCCATATCTAATTACGATATGAAGGTCTGACTTTCATGCTGTGCTAAATAGTGGTATTAGGCCGTGGCCGCATTGGTACGGCGACAGCGACGCGACGGCGATTTCGTGAACAAATAAATTTCGCTTGTCGCTTCTGCAGTGCGGCCACGGACATACCTATGTTTATATGAGTTTGTTTTCACGAAATCGCCGTCGCGTCGCTGTCGCCGTACCAGTGCGGCCACGGCCTTAAACCGCATCTGTCAACTGCCTGGTTGGTCCTGATCGTGAGGTCCTAGGTGCGATCCCCGGGTCGGGCAGTGTTACTGGGTTTTTCAGTGTAAAATTCCTCAGTAGCAGCCCGGGGTCTGGATTTGTGCCCGGTTAGTGGTAATAGGCTCGCCACCATTACCTACATGGAACTTAAACATAACTGGCGAAACGAGGTTGTTACTTAACACCTCTGCCCAACCCTTTGGGAAATATAAGGCGTGATGTTACGTTATGTTAACTCCGCCCACTTTCATCTTATTATCTTAACAAATGTTACTGTTATACTTGGTACAAACTTGGTTCTTTTACAAAAATGCACATTTTATTTCACAGAATATTTTCTAAAATAAAAGAAAGCTAACTGCAGTCCGCGTTTTATTTATAAATTTAATGAAAAATGTTCCCGCTTAAAGTGCAACTTCATTCCGTTTATGTTGTCTCTGAACACACATTGCTGACTAACGCAATATATTTTATTTTAACATAATTTCAGAACGCTTTCTAAAGAAATTGCTCTTTATATATGAATTCCGCTTTCGTTCGGAAAAGGGGGTTTGTGGAGCCTGCGGCGGTAGACGCATTTTTGAACTGTGTGACGGATTGCCGAGGTTTTGTTGGCGACAGTTCCTTTTAAGGGATCGCTAGATGGTACGAAGGGTTGAGACGTCTTCCACAAACATATTCAGTATGGTAACATAACATCTCGCCTGTATTCCCCAAAGGGTAAGGCAGAGGTGTATAGTAACACCCTCATTTCGCCGTTATGTTTAAGTCCGATGTAGTAGGAGGCGGGTCATCAACCGGGTACAAATCCAAACTCCGAGCTGCTATTGAGGAATCCCGCACGGAAAAACCCAATAATACTGCCCGACCTGGGGACGAACCCAGGACCTCACGATCAGCAGTCGCGCTTGCCACCGCTAGACCAACGAAGCAGTTATTTATGGCAACGAGGCAGTACCTACGGTATTTTTTTCATAAATACAAAATTGCTTATCAAGCAGCGTATAATTTGTTATAGCAGTGATAATTCTAGCGGTGTGACCGTCGGACCGCCAAGACATAGGTCTCGATTTCAAACCCAAGGCACGCACCTCCGACTTTTCGGATTCATGTGCGTATTGTCACTTGCTTAAAAACGGTAACAGCATGCCTGAGAGATATTTCTCGACGACATGTGAAGCCAAGTCAGAGGCCCATGGACGGCATTAACTCGGACACCAGGTTAGTCACTAACCACACGAAAAGAAAGAAGAAGCGAGGTGTGTGATATGGAGGAGAAAAGGAAAAGTACGTTTGATGCAAATTGAAGAGATTTAGGAAAGACCAATAACAGCCAATGTAAGGGAACGTACCCATACTACGTGACTCATTTTTTACAACTTTTACCCCCCTCCCTCCCCTCGGAGCTCGGTGACCACCCGTAGCATATGCCAAACCCTCCCCCCTCCACCTCTAGTTTTCACGTAGTAATTCATAAATATGGCTTTAAATAAAAAAAATCGCAAACAGAAAATTATTTGGCTCAGTGTGCGTCAATGTTGCCACCTGTGAGTTTAAAAAGCGCTAAACGCTGCGCGCCATATTATTATTTGAATATAGCTCGAAAAAGCGCGAGATCTCCCAAGAGGATATTGACCACGTGACGAAAACCTAAGCCCCCCCCCCCCCCCCCCGCCCCTGTGACCAAGCGTGGTATTTTGAAGACCCCCCCCCCCCTGAACGGGTCACGTAGCATGGGTACGTTCCCTAACTGGTATCTATGTGCCAACGATGACACTGTTCTTTTTCAACCAAAATTGGTTACCGACTGCAGAAATCACTGGGGCAGAAATCGGTCAGAAAATCATCAACTTCATGTAGGATTTAGGTGAGATTTGTTTTTTTTTTCTACCAGTATCGTAAGACAGATTCGATGCCTATTTTCGTCGAAATAACACTCTCGGTCAATGACTTCTCTTAAAAAAACCTTCACAGTTCAGTATAGAAATAAATCATTTCGTACATACATTAACTAGCATAACAGACAATTGTAGTTATTCGCCGAGATTCAGTTCAATAGAGCGCTCGTAAATCAGTTGGAATTAGAACTCCCACTGTTTCGTTAATAGAAACGCATTGAATCTGATTAGAAAATTGCTGTGGCATTACGCACGGATTTACTCGTTAAATCTCGTTTAATACCAGACTGCGCGGGAGTTGGTTTACTGAGTGTTAAATTGTTTTGTTTGCCATCAATGTAATTTTAGCCTAATGGTGTGACCGTCGGACTGCTAAGTCATAGGTCTCAAGTTCAAACCCAAGGCACGCACCTCTGACTTTTCGGATTCATGTGCGTATTGTATTATTATCACTTGCTTAAAAACGGTGAAGGAAAACATCGTGAGGAAACCGGCATGCCTGAGAGATATTTCTCGACGGCAAGTGAAGCCAAGTCAGAGGCCCATGGGCGGCATAAACTCTGACACCAGGTTAATCACTAACCACACGAAAAGAAGAAGAAGAATGTAATTTTAGATGTTTTAATATCTATAATAGGCAAAGGTGTGTAGATACACCCTCATTTCGCCGTTATGTTTATGTCCCTTATAATAGGAGGCAAGCCTATTGTCAATCGGGTACAAATCCAAACTCCAAGCTACTGCTGAGGAATTCCACGCGGAAAAACCCAATATCACTTTGCCCGTCCTGGGGATCGAACCTAGAACATCTCGATCACGAGACAGTTTTAATGGTTTATTTTATGTTTTAAAACTTCGGTTTTCAATACAACATGTCACAGTGCGTTTAATATTAGTCAAGAATATTACACAATAAGGTATCTAAATTTGATCTAATCTAAGCAAATCGCAGTCAAAACAAGTCTTCTTCTTCCTGCCCTTATCTCACACTAGGTGGGGTCGGCACAACATGTATTTCATAAATCCATGTTGTTAGAGGTTTTGGCTTATTGTTTTATGACCGGCCGCCTGCCTGATATCAACCCTCCTTGGGAATACTCGTTGCGCCGTCGCGAGGGTGACCCAATGTGCTTGCCGATATTATGCACTGGGTCCCAAAATGATATGCTTGTCAATCTTATTGCCGACAACTAAGTAGACTATGTTCTTCTTGGTGGGGTATACTCAGTCATAACAAGTACTTACAATAAAAATGCTAATGAATTAAATAGAAATTGCAGTCGTTTACAAAATCCACACTTTCGTTGTTGTTTCGCTACACTAACTGAATAAAATGGCCGTGCCTGTTGAATATGTAGAGTTAGGTGTAAGAGACGTGCCCAGGCGATGCAAGCGTGATCGTAGGGGCACATAGGATGCATGCATAAAACTGTTCTGGGACGTTGACCGAATCTAATAAGGTAAAATTGTATTCGATTGAATTTGCATATTTGTCTACTCTAATTGTTTATATTATTGAATATGCAAACAGTCTGTCGACTTTAAAAATATTTGTGTTAGTTCTGGAATTGAGTTGCGAGGATATTTGGGCCTTACCAAGACAGCTAACTATTCTTATTCTACTTTTCGTGTGGTTAGTGAATAACCTGGTGTAGGGTTTATGCCGCCCATGGGCCTCTGACTCGGCTTCACATGCCGTCGAGAAATATCTCTCAGGCACGCCGGTTTCCTCACAATGTTTTCTTTCACCGCTTTTAAGCAAGTGATAATTATACAATACGCACATGAACCCGAAAAGTCAGAGGTGCGTGCCTTGGGTTCGAACTCGAGACCTATGACATGACAGCCCGACGGCTTATAGCTTATCTAAATAGGCATAACTTCAAATCAGATGATATCTTCAGGACATTTAATTTTATCATCAACATATAGATTTCTTCAACATTCATAACAATGCTTCATGCTTAGTTTATTTTTTTACAAAATATGGAAAGACATCATCGACCTTTCAATTCTTTCATCTTATAGCGTTTCTGTTCGATTACCGACGAAAAATATTTTATATGAAGGTGCGGTATTATACAATAAATTACGAGTCAATATTGTTAATGCTAAAAATTCAACTATATTTTAAAAAAATGCTTCATGTTTATGTTCAGGAACATTGAAGACTTACCAGGGTATAATAATATTTGTTACTTACTTAATTTATAGAATCTAAAATAGAATCCTAATTTTAATTTCTACACTCTTTTTTCTTCTGTTTTCTTTGTCATAGACTCACAGAGTCATTATGTTATAAAAAACTCCATGATTTATTTGTACATCTCATTTATAAGTGAACTGTTTGTGTTCTTTATGAGATTAAATTATTTAAACCTAAACCTAACCGACCACCAAAAGCGCGTCAAAATAAATTGTACATCCACACAAACTCACGTTTACGTGTTTTTGTGAATTATTTATTACGACGCCTCTTCAAAGTTAGTGCGGCTGGCACCCGGCCAGGTGTCGAGGGAAAGAGTGAAAATAACGCCAGTGACCTTTGCAAAGCGGGCCCCGGCTTCACCTTCGCACTTGACAAAGATGTATTCATAGTTAAAACTGCTGTTGGGGACAACATATTCCCATCTTAGGTGAAGTTGATGTAATTGCGATTTTATCTTTTAATAACTTTTAGCTATCATCATCTTTATAGTATACTAGCTGTGTCCTCACGGCTCCGCCCGTAGCCTATGTTACCCAGTGATAAGGTAGCTTTCTAACAGCAAAAGAATTTATGAAATCGGTCCAGTCGTTTTTAAGTTTATTCGTTACATACAAAAATACAAATCTTTCCTCTTTATAATATTAGTATAGATAAAACAAAGTCGCTCCCGCTGTCTGTACGCTTAGATCTTTTAAACTACGCAACGGATTTTAATGCAGTTTTCAGCAATGGATAGAGTGATACAAGAAGAAGGTTTATATGCCCCACATTAGTATCTACATTGCACCCTTGCGAAGCCGGGGCGGGTCGCTAGTCTTTTATATAGTTTCGAGAGCTGGAGAATTATGTACCTTTCTTTGCGTAAAAAGAAATAGAAGCTCGACATACAAAATAAAATATATCATTGTATGAACTGCCTCGTTGGTCTAGTGGTGGCAAGCGTGACTGCTGATCGTGAGGTCTTGCGTTTGATCCCCAGGTCGGGCTAAGTATTATTGGGTATTTCCGTGTGGAATTCCTCAGTAGCAGCCCTAAGTTTGGATTTGTGCCCGGTTGATGGCAATAGGCTCACCCCCTATTACATGGGACTTAAACATAACGGCGAAATGAGGGTGTTACTATACATCTCTGCGCTACCTTTCGGGGTATACAGGCGTGATGTTATGTTATGATTGTGGCTCGCTTATTGTCTTTTCCAGGACAATCCAATTTATCCAATCAAAGCCAGTTTCTCATGCTTGCAAGCTCCGCTTCTTCTTTTCATGTGATTAGTAACTAACCTGGTGTCAGAGTTTATGCCGCCAATGGGCCTCTGACTTGGCTTCACATGCCGTCTAGAAATATCTTTCCGGCATCGGGTTTCCTCACGATGTTTTCTCCTTCACCGTTTTTAAGCAAGTGATAATTATACAATACGGACATGAATCCGAAAAGTCAGAGGTGCGTGCCTTGGGTTCGAACTCGAGACCTATAACGTGGCAGTCCGACGGTCATACCACTAGGCTATCACTGCATTTTTAAAGAAATTGATCAATAAGGCGGAATAAAGCGGCCTCTATATGGGTTAGGTGTGCTCATTAAGCATATAAACTTAATTAAAGCCGTGAGCAAACGGCGAACGTTTGCGCGTAATTTTGCGCGTAATACGCGATAACTGCGCAAATATGCGGAAACGTGAACGCTCAAACAACGCTAATCGCATCTCAAATAAGTATGACGCACTCAATTATCTTGTTATCAGGAAGTTAGGATGGGCGTTACTATGCTGAGATTAGAAAATACTAAGAAAAGATGCTGTGCTGGAGCATATATTGAAACTTAATTATCTCGCCGATATTACCGCGGCTGCGGGTCGCCGACACGTAACTTGGCACGCTGACACCATCTACCGAGCAGTGATAGCCTAGTGGTGTGACCGTCGGACTGCCAAATCAGTAGTAATAGATTAAAATAATTGTTCATTGAAATTCAGTATCAATTTCATCATACTAGTTATCATTGGTATACTAGCTGTGTCCTCACGGCTCCGCCCGTAGCCTATGTTACTCAGTGATTATGTAGCTTTCTAACGGCAAAAGAATTTTTGAAATCGGTACAGTAGTTTTTAAGTTTATTCGTTACATACGAAACTCCAAAAATACAAATCTTTCCTCTTTATAATATTAGTATATTGGTATAACTAAGTATGAAGTATGTGCGGTGTAAGTTTGAATGATAGATTGAGAAATGAAGAGATTAGACAAAGTTGCGGTTTAAAAGATGATGTAGTGACAAAAACTGAAAGGAAATTGAAAGGCTTAGGTGGTTTGGTCATGTTGAGAGAATGAGTGAACGGCGATTAACAAAAGGAATTTATAAGGCGGATGTTAATGGGAACGCCGGTAGAGGACGTCCTAGAAGGACATACATCAATGTTATTGGTGATGTTCTTCTCAAAAGTCAGGTGCGTAGTACTCTCAACCGGCGTGCGTGTATGACAAGATGTATGAATGTGGATGAAGCGAAAGGGGTATGTAAGGGTCGTAGCATGTTGCGTTCTATAGTTTCTGCCTACCCCCATGGGAAAAAGGCGTGAGTTTATGTATGTATATTGGTATATAATTGGTGAGTAAACTGCTGATGCACTTAAAGTACCTTAGTTAGGGAAAGAGATCACATTTCAATTGGCTAGTTTCCACATGATTCAGGAAGCAGTCAGGTACTACTAATGCATTGAGTTCAGCTGCGAGTTTAACAGTTATAGTTCGATTAAAATCACCGAATACATCCAAAATGTCCACTAACTATACACATAGTACATCCATTATCCCGGGACTTGCCGACCAAAAAATCTACTAATAACCGCAATTTAACAAATTTTCTTTCTTTCTCAAATGTATTTGAAGATAGAAGTTAAATCCTTACTATTATAAATGAGAAAATAACTATGTCTGTTCGTTACTTCATCACAACTAAACTACTGAACCGATTTTGATGTAACTTGGTACAGAGATAGTCTGGAACCCGAATAAGAACACAGGCTACCACGATAAACGACATACACGCGGGCGAAACCACGGGCGACCTCTATCGTAATATATACATATAATTCTTCTGTACGTGTGTTTGTCACCTAACTCCTCCTAAACGTCTGGACCGATTTAGATGAAATATTATGTGTATATTTCAATGGGTTCCTGCATGGTTTGAAAACACAATTGGACCCGGTAGGTGGCTCTGCTGTCGGTATGTCGGTACGTCTGCCGGGTCCGTTAGTGTTAAATAAATACTTGAACATTCTCTATTCTATAAATGCACTCTCCCACAGTTACGATACTATAAAATAAATAGGTCCGTACTGTAATACCTAAGTTGGTATGACATTACTGCTGATAACAGGTGATTCATAACGCAATGCGCCGATACAACGCTGATAAGAATCGATAGACAGTTCTGGTGTATTCAAATCTACGTATTGGAGCGGTATTATTTTCCATTTGTAGAACATGTATGTAAGAAATTAGGTCATTTTGTACTACGTGACAGACGAAATACCTACAGGGTGTGTCCAACTGCATTGATATTGGATATCGACTTTTACGATAGTGGTCATGTCAGTAAACGTCGGTCCTGCTACTCTCGTACCTTCATCAATGATTAAATGCCCTTAACGTGGGGTAAAGACTGTCCATATTTCACACCAAGTCTGCCTCATAATGTCATTACTGTCCCACTGCTGGGCACAGGCTTCTTCTCAGAATGAGAAGGGTTTAGGCCTTAATCTACCACGCTATCCTGGTGCGGGTTAATCTACCTGACATGTTGTTTACTTTTTTTGTGATTATTTTTTAGTTCGCATAGAAGCCTATCTGTGTAGGGAATTGTAGGAAGGATGATTGTTATAGCATTGTCCTGAGTCCTGACATGGTGCTGTCAGCATGGCATAATCCGTTAAAAAATTTAAAAGACGGCAAATTGGCTGTTATATAAAAAAAAAACATTAGTACAAAAGTCTTGTACTCAAGGGGTTCGAACATTTTTCTATGGAAGCTGGCATTACCACCCTGCCGCCATTTTTAGGGTTTCGTACCCAAAGGTAAAACGGGACCCTATTACTAAGACTCCGCTGTCCGTCCGTCCGTCTGTCACCAGGCTGTATCTCATGAACCGTGATAGTTAGACAGTTGATTTTTTAATAGATGATGTATTTCTGTTGCCGCTATAACAACAAATACTAAAAAACGGAATAAAATAAATATTTAAGAGGGCTCCCATACAGCAATCGTGATTTTTTTGCTTGGGGCTCCCATACAACAGACATGATTTTTTTGCCGTTTTTATAGATAATGGTACGGAACCCTTCGTGCGCGAGTCCAACTCGCACTTGGCCGGTTTTTTTTTCAAGTTGCGGCCCGCCCTTTATCTAGTATATCTGGGTAGAGGACACTTAGAGCACCATATTGCTGACATTTTTTGTTTGTTTAAGTATCATCGACCCGAAAAAAAAATTAAAAATAAAATGTTACATCCACTTTTCGTGATATCCTAGTATCGCCTTTCCCCCTTACATCGCCCGCTATTTTAACAACCAGCTTACTTTATTGACCAAATTTTCCTTATAATGATTATAAAAGGCATGTAAATTTATCATAATTATGGGCAATTAACGGCTTTAACCTAATCGTAATCGTATCCGGAATGAAAGAAAATTTCGCGAATTCCGTTCATATGTTGTAATTTTATTGCTAAGTATTTTATAATAGTACTAGCGGAAATTACTGATAGAGTAGTGCAGTGAGTAATCGTCTAATTACTCAATTCAGAGGTCGCAATACATTCGATTGCATAATTAATGATCGAACACGAATTGACGTAGTTAGCACTCTAAAGAATTTCTATTGTATCTCGTTGTAATGATGTTGAATTAAGTTCTTCCATTTTTTTTATTATACAGTCATATCTTTTTTATCAAATGCAATGTTTAAAGTTTTTTTATTATTATAATTGAAGATCGAGTTCTGACGCAAATTCGACGAGGCCTGTGTACAGCACTCAGCAGTGTACTTTAATTGGCCGATTTCATGAATCGAATGTTCTTTATAATCGGAAAATTGGCTTACGTGAACATGTAAAGCCTAGTCCACACACCCCTTTAGTTGTCAGCTGCCTGTGTGATATATCCGGCTATTAACATTAGATTTTACTAGCATTTTCCTCGTAAATCTGATGAAATTATTAAAGAACTCGGGCAAAGTAGACTCCGCATCGACGTACCTAACTGATAAGGGTTTGGTACTATTTATAGACATTATTAAATCAGTCTGCATTGTGTCTTTCAGTTATTTTACGAGTACGTATGATGCGGGCTGATACAATATCTGTTTGCATTAAGGACCAAGCCACATATAACGGAAGATACGTCGCCGATCTTCCGCCGGTACACATAATTCCATATAAACATCTCATACCATACACATTTGACCGAAGATGCGTTACTAAAATTCCTCGAGTAAATTACGCGACGGAAGATCGGCGACGTATCTTCCGTCAGATGTGGCTTGGCCCGTATTTAAAGCACGGTAACATGCAACACCGACATACATCCAGCCTATTGATTTTATAAAAAAAATGAGAATTGTTTATTGTTTATTTTGCTTCCATGTACAATGTCCAAAGGTGTATAGTAGGATTTAAAATTAGGTAGGTACATGCACCCTGTAAGGGCTTTGCGGATCAGTGCGATATGCTTTTAAGTTACAAACACAAAAATTATATTTGTCTAATTACATTTGATTACGGTCACATGCACTCAGTCCTCTCGCCATGCCAAAAGTGGCCGACTATAAGCTGTTCCCATACATTTCATTTCACGTGTCCCTGCTAGATATGTGGAAAAGTAAGACCGTAACTAGTAGCAAGTGGCCTGTGTGCGGGCACCCTCGCTATAGCTAGTAGCGAGTAGCCTGTGTGTGGGCACCCTAGCTATCACTAGCATAAAACTTATCACATAAACATAACAAGCCTACTACTGGGCACGGGCCTCTTCTCAAAATGAGAAGGGTTTAGGCCTTAATCCACCACACTGGCCTGGTGCAAGTTGGCAGACTATACACACCATCGAGAATTTTATGGAGCCGACTCAGGTGTGCAGGTTTCCTCACGATGTTTTCCTTCACCGTTAACGCAAGTGATAATCAAATTCTGATCCGCACATAAATTCGAAAAGTCAGAGGTACGGGCCGGGATCGAACTCAGACCCTCCTGCATGGAAGGCAAGCGTTCAACCGCTAGGCTATCACTGCTTATCACACTCGTTTAAAATCAAGTCGCTTCCACTCGTAACTGTTTGTTAACAATCAACCTCAAGTACTAATTAGTACATCCATAAATAAACGCTTTACAAATAGTACAATTTACTTGACAATAATGACATACATAAACACACGCCCACCACTCCAATGACAACCGTCATTGGTCACAAGGCTGCCACATAATAGCGATGATTCGTGTGCTTTGTGTATTGTGTACTATTCATAGGAACCTTATTATTTGTAAGCACATTTGTGCAGTAAGGCTGCATTTACATTGGTCAAGTAAGTAGTCCAGTACACTGTATTCACTGTATTGTGCAAGTTAGTGCTGAAATGTCCACGGCTGACTTGAGAACGAAGTGGGAAATTTCAGTACCCATATTTTTAAAGAGTTGAATGTATTTTAGGAGCATTTTAAGATATGCTCTCACGGGAATTTCGTTTAATAATAAAGCGAATGTGTAATGTTTATTTATAATGATGACAATATCACGATTTTTAAGACAACATCTTTCTGCTGCTTAGGAATCTTGTTAATCTCTCCAACTAAGTTAAAAATCATGCTTCTACGAGAAGATTCCTAGAGATATTCTAATTCTTCTTCTTTTCGTGTGGTTAGTGACTAACCTGGTATCAGAGTTTATGCCGCCCATGGGCCTTTGACTTGGCTTCACAACATGCCGTCGAGAAATATCTCCCAGGCGTGCCGGTTTCCTCATGATGTATTCCTTCACCGTTTTTAAGCAAGTGATAATTATACAATACGCACATGAATCCGAAAAGTCAGAGGTGCGTGTCTTAGGTTCGAACTCGAGACCTATGACTTGGCAGTCCATCGGTCACACCACTTAGTTTTACTTTAATAATCACAAATGAATAAACTGAACCAAAAAAGCTTCAGTAGCCTCTGAAAATTCGAATAAATCTGTCAATATCTTTACAGTGTTATTATTCTAGTCTATTCTCGAATATAATCCTCATAGGTACGTACCTGCAAGTCATTTTCCCTCAATACATCTTAATAATATGCACCAACACAATGACAGAATTTCATCCATCCATAATTGTGCATAGACTTGAGAGGCGAGCGTGACGCGGCAATCATTACTGCCATCAGTCATCAGACAGCATCAAGCGATCATCGTCATAATCGTTGTGCTTTGACTTATAATTAAAATGATTGTTGCTTTAATAGATCTTTGTGTAGATTATTGAAATTATTCATGTATTAGGTCGTGAGGTCAGATCCTGTGCAGTTACACAATGGGATAGTCATTTTCATTTTTATTCCGTACATAAAATACATAATCAGCCCATTATTGTCCCATTTCTGGGTACAAACCTCTTAGAATGAGAAGGTATTTAGGCCACAGGCCAACACACTGACCCCATGCGGGTTGGCAGACTACACACACCATAGGGAACTTTTTTCATAGTCCTTTCAGTTGTGCAGGGCTTATCACGCAGTTTTATGATAAGAACTAAATTCTAAGATCCGATTTAGTTGAAGGGCTTAACAGAAATATTAGGAATGAGCATGAAACTTATGACCATGACAGCTAAAAAGTCTTCAAAATATTTTAAAAAGGTGAGAGTAATTTAACAGGTGATGTAATTCAAAATTACAGATTTACCTCGCTGGTGTTCCTCTCATTAGAAAACTCTTACAAAGCTGTTCCTGAAAAAGCTTGTAAATAGCCGTAAAAATAACTAGTTATATAACATGTAGAAAATGTTATGTTGCATACACAACTAGCCAACAAAAGTTCGTCATTTATTGAATTTGAACAAACTTTGTATAAACTGAATCCAGTTTCATTCGGTTCTAACGGTATCGAGCCTCGTTCGTTGGCGTTCGTTGGCAAGGTGTATACGCAGCATTAGACGAAATCCTACCAAAAAGAAAAAAAACACTAAGCGAAAAACATTTCACAAGCTCATTAAATATTTACTATGTTGGTAGTGTGGGTTGGGTACCCAATGATGTTCAGAAGCACTCTACACGTCCCAGAAACCGTTTAAAACTTTACCTACCCGCCAAAGTTTCTCTTTTCGGTAAACGTTTATTTAACACCCTTTTACATTTTCATGAAACATGTTTTTAGCTGAAACTGCTTCGTTGGTATAGTGGTGGCAAGCGCGACTGTTGATCTTGAGGTCCTGGGTTCGATCCCCAGGTCGGGCAAAGTGTTATTGTGGACTTCCTCAGTAGCAGCCCGGTGTTTGGATTTGTGCCCGGTTTTTGTCAATAGGCTCGCCCCCTATTACACGGGACTTAACCATAACGGCGAAATGAGGGTGTTATTATAAACCTGCCCAACCCTTCGAGGAATACAGGCGTGATGTTATGTTTTTAGGTGTTTTTATAGCGATGCTAACACGGTTTCAGATTGAAGTAAAAATAAAACAAAAATAAAAATGGCGTGTGCATCAGGTGGTTATTTTCCTCTGCAAACTGTTGCTGAAATTCTTTGTGCATTTTTACGGTACAGATATTCTGGCGTCGACGTATTTGTTCGAAAAGAATATGGCTCCATTGTTCCATAAAATGGCGATTTTCTGGTTTATTCCAGAACTAAATTGCAATCAATCGTTTTTAATAAGCAAGTGATAATTATGCAATACCCACATGAATCCTAAAAGTCACAGGTGCGTGCCTTGGGTTCGAACTGGACACCTGACTTGGCAGTACGACGGTCACATGACTAGGCTATCATTGCTATAAAATTTGTTACCTCCAAAATATCAATTCCATGTTATGTAAAGCATGGTGCCCAAAGGCACCCGCTGCAACCAGACAACAGCGTCATTGGCGGAACGGGCTTGATTTGCAGTCACTAAACCACTTGAATCAGCTTGATCTCCGTCTCTCGTTTTGTTGTAGATGAGGGCCTTACACGTCCCATCTTACCACATAAACATAACACCACGTCTTGTATTCCCCGAAGGGTTGGGCAGTGGTATATAGTAACACCCTCATTTCACCGTTATATTTAAGTCCCATGTAATACGGGGCGAGCCTATTGTCATCAACCGGGCAAAAATCAATACTCCGGTCTACTACCGAGGAATCGGAAAAACCCGATAACACTGCCAGACCTGAGGATCGAAACAAGGACCTCACGATCAGCTGTTGCGCTTTCCACCACTAGACCAACGACGTAGTTCAACATCATCATCTTAACATTCTCATCTTATCTTAACTCAGAAATAACTATGGTCCAGCTTAACAAATAATTTTCTCGCAGATATGTTATGCAATTATGTAAAGTATGACGCCCAAACGTGCTTGCGCACGCCTCGTCAACATAGCGAACTTCAGTAGAAACTGTAGAAAGTTATCGACTCGCTCCACGTACGTGTCACCGGCAGCATGACAAGTGTCGTCTGCTTCCTGACTTGTGCAAGCATGCAGTTTGGTGCATGTCTCATGTATTTTTCTATTTGGTATGCCAATTGAGTATCATGTGTTTGGTAATCAGTGTGGTGCTGTTTGCAGAGCATTAATGGTATTGCGATATATTTAGGTGTTAGCAACCCGCCCCGACTTCGTACGGGACCATTAGGTTATTTGATTGAAGTATAATCGACTTTCTTGACAAACTTACTTTTACTTGGCAATAGGCTCGACCCCCTATTACATGGGACTTTAAACATAACGGCGAAAAGAGGGTGTTACTACAGACCTCTATCCAACTCTTCGGGGAATACAAGCGTGATGTTATGTTTATGTTTCTTGATAAAATTATACATATGAACCTACCCTGAAAATCAATCTATCTAATCCTGACAACTGGACTCAAATCCGTTCTGTAGCTACGCAAAAAATCACGCACCGATAGTATGGCCAGATGTCCGATTATCAACTGGACAGTCCGGTTTTCTTTGTCTGTTCGACCAAGAAAATCTTGGTAAATCGGACAAACTTAAGATTTTTTGTGACTTTCACTACATTATTAGTCAATAAAAAATAACCCGGCTTTTTTCCCAACGCATCTGGCACAGACAGACACGACAGGAGTTAAAACATTTCAAATAAGCATCGCATCAACAGAGCCTTACTTTTCAAAAACAAAGATTTCATTTATAACCTAACATTCATTTTCTCTTGTCCACAGTCAATGATCCAACTAAAAGAACGCAAAGAAATGGACGAGGCGTTCAAGAAAGCGCAGAAACCCTGGGCGAAGCTACTGCAGAAGGTGGAACGCACACGACTGGAGTACCACACGGCGTGCAAGCAGGAGAGAACAGCGCAGAACCAGGAGAGGAACGCCAGTGGAGACAGCTCGCTAAGTCCTGATCAGGTCAGTGAAATATAAGCTAGATGTGATAGTGTGATAGGAATGCGTGGGGAATTTGAGGAACCAGATCTTAAAGTATCAGTAAGGAAACTGGTAAATAAGTATGTTTAGTAACACAGCTACAGAATTTGATTACTTTGGATCAGGTTATGGCTGATCAGGCTTCTGAACCTGAATTCACATAAAACGATTGATTATGCGAGGGCTCCAAGATAACAGAGGAGTCGTAGATATAAATCTACAGTGTTTACGCCGGAATATTTCTTTTTGTTTTTTTTTGTCGTGGGAAAATCCTCATGGATGTCCCTCACCCGGGGAAGGCGAGGTGATCTGCCGGACTCTTACCGGCTAAAATCCCACGGTGTTCCTTTACCTGACCGTCGGCCGGGACTGCGGGATTCGCATAAGCATGCACCGCAACCACGGCAAGGGATATTTCTGACTTATTTTAAGGGCAAATAATACATTTTAATCATAATCGCTACAATAGCAATAAAATTGAAAAATCACGTTTTATTCTATAACATTTTCAAAGGATTTTAAATACACTTTTCTATCTGATACAGACGTATCACCGATGTAAATAAAACACATTTATCAATAAATTCACACGGACACCTCAGTACACGTGCTTGTTAGATCAATACATCGGGATTCCATCGTTCCGTGAACCGCTGATATTTCCACTTTGGAATCATAGCGGTGTACAATATGGCACAACTAAGAAGTCGCATCTGCAAACTTGATAGAACTCTGGCGGCGTGTATCACGCCACATGCGAACTACGCAACACGACGAATGTCTAGCAGACTACAGCGACAACAATAACAACGTCAAACGTCACAAATGCTGCATCGCGATATCGAGATTTGACACGCAGATAGTATATATACAACTTCTGAACATCAAGTATAGCATGGCATGGCAGTAGCCCGCCAGGCATAAGACCCGCCTGGTTGGAGGATCCTCTCTTTTCGTTGGAGGAAAACCATACCTCGTTCCTCCACAGAACAACCAATGGCAGTCGCTCATTTACGCGCCACTCGCACTTATTGCGTCAGCATAAAGATCATTTTTACTGCAGTACTAATATATATTCTTGGTCTCGAAGTCGCACTCAGTTCGGAAGTGATCGGTTTTACGAAGTTTGCCGATGCGACTTCTTAGTTGTGTCGTACTATAACAGTAATGTAAGCCAATGACGTTCACAATATATCGTTGTTTAGTTGTTTGCTGTCTGTTGATATTGACACTCATACTAAACAATTAATGCTAATGCTAATACTCGGGACGATCAAGTGTATCTAGGGGCCGCGATACACGAGCTTTTGATATGAATCATCTAATGCAGCGGTACGGGTCTGACAGCGGCTGCTGCGTGGCGAACGCTCGCTATGGCAGACCTTCGTAATTCTTCGAGTTGATTCGACCAGTTTTTTTTATTTTTTTTCAAAATGCGTTTCGTTGTTTGACATCTGCCAGGCGTACGGCTTCGTTTTGTTTTATCATCCAATAGCGTGATACTGCAGCCTGATCATCAAGTTACTACAATAGGTATACTTGAAGGAAAAACTGTGGAAATATTAAAATATTTTCGAATATGCGCTTGAGATAAAGTCGACATAATATTTGCTTATTCAAGCTATCTATCAGTTCATATCAGTTGATTGACTTATCACAACACGATGCAGCCCGACTGGGAATGATAGTAACGCGATATTCATTATTAGGAGTCGCTAGGTCGCTATACATTGATCCTATGACTTACGGCAAAGAACATATACACTATGGTGACTCTGATTTACAAGGCTGGGTGTCTCGCCGATCTCTTCTTACTCTTTGCAAATAGTTTCAAGACATCTGTCACAGTTTTCGTAAGTATAAGAGATTCGACGGCTAAGATATTGGTAGTCGAGTAAGTTGAAATAAGTTCAAAAGAAAAACTGCATAGGTATTGTTATTATTGTAGAGGCTTGTGGTTAGTTAACAACCGCGCAAATCATAAGATTTACGAGGTTAAGCTGTGCTTGCCACGGTCAGTCCGTGGATGGGTGACCGTTCGTTACACATCGAGTCCTCTCCGCGCCTCGGAAAGCACTAAACAGTCGGTCCCGGGTGTCATACGAATACCTATGACAGTCGTTACGGGAAGTCAAAAGCCCGAAAGTTTAACAACCGGTCTAATCTTAGGATATCAGTATTCGCCAGTAACTGGGTTGCGGAGGTCTGATAGCAGTCGCTCCGTGTATTCAGCCGCATCTGGTTAGACTGGAAGTTGACCCCAACTAGGCGGCAGAGAAAAGAGAGGTATTGTAACTAAGGGAACGTACTCATACTACGTGATCCATTCAGGGGGGAGGGGGGTCTTCAAGATACCACGCTTAGTCACAGGGGCGCGCGGGGGGGAGCCTTAGGTTTACGTGGCGCTCAGCGTTTAGCGCTTTTTAAACTCACAGGTGGCAACATTGAGTCAAATAATTTTCTTTTTTGCATTTTTTTTAAATTTAAAACCATATTTATGAATTACTATTATACTATGCGCTTGAGAGAGATAGATATATAGATAGAGCGACCGCCGAGCGTAGGTATGAAAAGTGAAGTACATACATGTGATTGACTTCTGTACCTATCTGTTTTGTGACTAGAGTGTTAGTTATTATCAGAACAGATATAAATTCCTATGTCTACCGTCCGATTGTTAACAGTTTTGTGTACATTTCCTTTATGAAAGTATGACGTGATAGCTTCCCATTTGTCTGTTCGGTTCCGCGTACGTTTCGCCGGATATTCGTGAATCATCGGCTTTCGCAACATCGCTGGAATGCAAGTCCAATCATCTGGTTTGTACGTTTTCTAACAATATTCACTGGTAGAACCAGGTCGGTCTTATTTTAAGAGTGGATGTAAACAAGGAAGCTGATGGAGTTTCCCTTGTGTGTGGAGATTTCAAACACATTGCATATCCTGCAGATGAAACAACTTATATTGTGTCTCTCAATACTTGGTCTAATATCATGATATAAACTCATAAATTTAAAAACTCCCCCGGCATTGTAATGTGGCTGTCGATCTTTGTTAGAGATTAGCCATTATTATGTTAGAGATTTACTAGTAGGGTTGGGCAGAGGTGTATAGTAACACCCTCATTTTGCCGTTATGTTTAAGTCCCATGTAATATGGGGCGAGCCTATTGCCATCAACCGGGTACAAATCGAAACTCCGGGCTACTACTGAGGAATTACATATGGAAGAACTCAATAACACTGTCCTACTTAGAAATCGAACCCAGGACATCATGATCGGTAGTCGCGCTTGCCACCACTTGTCCAACCCTTCGGGGAATACAGACGTGATGTTATAAGTTCCGAAAAAATGTATTTAAATAGAAGAGCTTGAAAATACATAAACTATTTTAATACGACTTTTAACTAACAAATATATTTCGGTTTCCACGTAAGTTATACATTTCCTTCGTATATTTTACAACTAACGCGAAACATTCTAACATTTCCGAATGTACGCGGACCTCGTAAATGTTATAGCTCTTCTACTAACGATAACTTTAATAGACTATTAACTTTTGCGAAAACATTAACACAGTACAAAGGTTCACACGAAACTATTAACTAGAAACTATGGAGGTTATGAAAAACAAATTGTACCGAGAAAATACTATCTGCAAAATTAGTGAAATTCGGATCGGATGTAGTACGCAACTGTAGCTTGTTCAGATCGAATTTTCTTATTCTTCTTCTTCGTTTCGTGTGGTTAGTGACTAACCTGGTGTCAGAGTTTAAGCCGCCCATGGGCCTCTGACTTGGCCTAACATGCCGTCGAGAAATATCTCTGTTTCATCACGATGTTTTCCTTCACCGTTTTTAAAGAAGTTATAATTATACAATACGCACATGAATCCGAAAAGTCAAAGGTGCGTGCCTTGGGTCGGAATTCAGATCTATGACTTGGCAGTCCGACGATTTTCTAATTTACATCATCAGATAGAAACCAACAGTAAAAAATAAAGTAATAAATCCGACATCTAATCCAGATCCTGTCAACCAGTCTAACCTTGGGATATCGGCATTGCCCAGTAACTGAGTTCCGGAGGTCTGATGGTGGTCGCTCCGTGTAAAATACTGCTATTCAGCCGCTGTGGTTAGACTAGAAGCTGATCCCAACTTAGATGGGAAAAGGCAAGGCAGAACAATGTAGACACTCCTATATCCGCCATTATTTACAGCGCATAAGACGTTCCTACTACTTATAAATCGTATCATAATTAGCTCATTACTGTTCCACTACTGGGCTTGGCTAGTATCCTTAATCCTTAATATCCTCGTGTATATCCATCGCCCGGGGAAGCCAAAAGGTTATGCCAGACTCTTACCGACTAAAAACCCACGGTATTCTTCCTTCTGACCGCTGACCGGGGTCGCAGAATACGTAAATATAGACACCTATCAAAAATAGCTCCAACCAATTACAACATCGTCAACCCAAAAGCAATTAAAACGACGTTGCCTGCGAAAAGTATTAAAAAGTCCAAAAAGAAAGTTGCGACATTATTAAGTTCGTAGTCGTTTGCCCCAAGTCGGCGACAGCGCGCAAATTGGGAAGGTGCTGGCTTTAAAAGTCGTTCTTCGCAGTGCTGAAATTCGTAGACTTTATTAAAGAGCTTAATGTGGGACTTGCGTTGAATCCTTTGGCTAGACTTTGAGGAGGATGGCCTGAAATTATGACTGACATATTTTTTTTCTTTGTCTTGGTAACTTTTGATCCTCGTTGCACCTGATGGTAAGCGCAGACAGGTACTAAGATTGAGCACAGGAATTCAAGAAGCAAAGATATAGAGCAAGGCAACCTCAGGCCCGAGGGCCATAGAGTGGCCCGCCAACTCACTTGAATTTGCTCGCGAAGGGAATTCCAAAATTAGTGAACGCAGTTCGACATCTTTCAAAAATGATGGAGTCTCTTAAGAATGTTTTCCTGTAGCCACAACTGTTAAGGTAGCTGCCCTTAGTGCCACATCTCACTATCCAATATCCCCATGTGTTTGATATTACCATTTATCTTATTAGAATGGTAAGTTACCTATAATAGGAGTGGTTCGGGCGCCACAATATAATAGAATTTTGGCCTTTCTAAAAAATGAGTTGGCCAGCCTTGATATAGAGCAGGGGTATATATATATCGATCATGGCAAAGCAAAGAAAAATATAAAGAGGTACTAATTATGTAATTGGTAGATCGAACAGAGTCTACTCAGTAAACAGTAGATCTTGGGTCGAATTAAGTTGACCACCCCTGATATAGAAGGACTCCCCTATACTATGGGTCTCAGATCGCTCCTGTATCCTTCCAAAAGATAGCCCTAAAGTAGAACGAAGATTACTTTATCACCATTAATACATTGATTGGCTATTAGACTGTCGCCCATAACAATACATTACGTAGCTCCATAAACATGCCGTTTCCTCTAATTGAATGAGCCACTAGTGCGAAACTATAAACATATCTGTTACCAGTTCTGCCTTGCATTCATGAACGTATCTTTAAAGAGAATAGCTTGAAATGCTAGTCGTGCCAAAATTAGTGTCTCATATACTAAAGATATTATTAATACACTAGCTTTTGGCCGCAGTTTCGTTTGCGTATTTTTTTTACCCCTGTATGAGAAGAAAAACCCTTCCGTAGTGGATGTCTACGTTATAAAAGGTACCTACTGTCAAAATTTCAAGTTTCTAACCCCAGTGGTTTAGGTGGTGCGTTGATAGATCAGTCAGTCAGTTTCTCTTTTTATATAGGTATACAGATTTTCTTACTTATCATTTTCACTTCTTTTTAAACTCAAGTTAGACCAGTCCACTGCTGGACAAAATCCCAGAGTTGCCCCACATTTTGATCCTCTCCGCCATATGTTAGTTACACATGAATTCACGCAATGTAATTTTGAGGAGTACGAAATGCGTGGAACCTCGCCACAACGCGGTTTCGCGGTTGACCTCAAAGGTAATGGCGGGATGGGTTAGACGGAATAAATAAACTTGTCAACATTTTGAAATGGAATGTCATATTATCATATAATATTATTATGGGCTAACAGTATAACAGTTAATTTTCTGAAGACTTTCTTAATTTGCCTCAATGGAAAATCGCAATACGCTTATTAAACTTTGTTCCACCCTTTAAATACTCCTGTATCGTGGGTGCGTTCAGAGACAAGAATCTTCACAAGCCCGAAAAAAATAATAGTAGGCCATAAAAATACTCTTCCGCACGGGATTCGAACCTGCGACAAGTTGCGCAGCAGCCAAGCACTCCGCAGTCTACGAAAAAGTAATTTTCTACGTTTACACTGTCGCCATATTTGTTTACAAGATAGGCCACTTATTCTGTCATAAAGTTTAAAATGTAAATAGGACAAACTTAGTTCGTCTTGGTGGCCGTCTCGATCGATCGCAAGCCAACAAAGTTCTTTGACCACCATGGCCCCGTTCACACAACTCGACTTCACGAACTTTCCTTACAGGGCTGTAAATTTCTGAGTAGTGTCAATATTTGATGCCTTGCTTGAAGAATTTCAGTGTAAGGTATAATTTACTAGTCGTGTTCTAAAGGTACTTGCAGAGGCCTCAATTTTATTCTAATCTGGAGTGTTTCAATTGGTTTTCAACAGTCTTGAATTGACCATTCTTTACACAGCGAGACCCCTCCATGCCTCGGAGAGCACGTTAAACCGTCTGCCCTAGGTGTCATACGAATACTTATGACAGTCATTACGGGTAGTCGGAAGCCCGAAAGTCTGACAACCGGTCTAACCTTAGGATATCGGCATTGCCCAATTACTGGCTTGCGGAGGTCTTATGGCAGTCGTTTCGTGTAAAATACTGGTATTCAGTTGTATCTAGTTAGACTGGACGGTGACCCCAACATAGTTGGGAAAAGACTAGGCAGAATGAGTGTTGATTTATGGGTATATTCGTAACTAAACAAATATGTTCTCAATTTAAAGGAATCCTTTCAACAAATATAATTATATAAGATTCAAAAAACTGTTCGGTAGTCAAACACTCCCCGGCGACGACAAACATTTGCCTAAGGAAAGCCGACAGCGCAGCGCTGTCTGGACTGCCATAGCCTAAGTTGATAAATAAGAAGCCGAGGATAAAATAGACTCGCACCGGCTATTTCATTTTCGTAATTAAACTAACGTAACTTCGTATCTTCTCATCTTCAACTAACTTCTAAAACTCACAGTACTTGTTGGTACTTACATAACTTAAACAAAGTTTCAGGTATTTACAAAAATAAAACTACCTATATCTATACTAATATTATAAATAGGAAAGATTCGTATTTTTGGATTTTTATATGTAACGAATAAAGTTAAAAACTACTGGACCGATTTCAAAAATTCTTTTGCCGTTACAAAGCTACATTATCACTGAGTAACATAGGCTACGGGCGGAGCCGTGAGGACACAGCTAGTAATTTCTAAATAGGACAAAGTTAGCTTCCGTATCGATTGGCCTGGGTCTTTGACCAGCTTCCTTATTGGTCAGAATATCGAACACTGTAATTCAAATTATTTATTTATATAGTGTAGGTGTTATCGATTCCTTCAACTTGGTTTTCCAATGAATTATTGTCGTGTATAGACGTGTGTCAAGCTTTCAATTAATGTTTCACTTGTGTTTATATTAGAATTCTTGAAGTAAATGTTTTCAATATTGCTGTTTAAATAGTGACAGCTATTTAGACTTGAAGAAATACACTCCAAACCAACTAACAAAACTCCCGACCAACTACAAAATATTTTATTGTTCTGCCTCGCTTTTTCCCAACTATGTTGGGATCAGCTTCCAGTCTAACCATATGCGGCTGAATACGAATATTTTACACGGAGCGACCGCCATCAGACCTCCGCAACCCAGTTACTCGACAATGCCGATATCCTAAGGTTAAACCGGTTGTCAGACTTTCGGGCGTCTGACTTCCCGTAACGACTGTCATAGATATTCGTATATCACATCCGGAACCGACTGTTTAACGTGCTCTCCGAGGCACTTGGGGTCTCGTTGTGAAAGAAACGGTCACCCATCCACGGACTGACCGCGGCAAGCGCAGCTTAACCTCGCAAATCGTATGGTCCGCGCGGTTGGTTATTTAGTCACGAGCCAAATACAAAATATGTATGTCCCTTAAAAACTAGATGAGAGCTAAAATTCAAATGTTTGTAGGTACCTTAAAAAAATGTAATCTACTTAGCCGTTTCAAGAGTGAATTAGTCTGAAAGCCGAACTCAATATACAAGAGTGGAATGATGATGTACCGCCGAAGATTGCAAGTTAGTGAAATAAGGTTAACGACCACCACGCATCATTAACGAGTATTTCTTTCTCTTACGTTCCGCGTGGGACGTCGACCGACTCATCCACTGTTACTCATTCCAAAATTAGCAAAAGAAATTAAACGATGATGTAATACTTCAAAGAAAACTACGTTTAAAAAACCTACTTCAAGAACTTTTTACTTTTTAGTGTCTGTAATAGGTTGTTCTGTAAACTACAGTAAGATTTTTCTAGATTACATCAGGTAGAATAATTACATCGTCCACGTAAACTAAAATGTTTATAAATAAATAAAAATGTTCATTAAATGAAAACTACTGGGCCAAACTATGTTAAATTTTTATGGGACCAAATGGCAACTATTCCGCATTAAACTAAAGAAGAATCACGTAAATCGGATCATAAATCTCAGCGTAATCGGTGTACATACATAAAAAAAACAATCGAATATAGAACCTCCTCCTTTTTGAAGTCGGTTAAAAATGATACCACACAACACAGATACCGACAACAACATTCTTATCGTTGAAAACGTCTTATCTTGTGACGAAAAATTTATAAAAATGATGCTTATGTAACAATTTCCTGCTAATCTTGAAGCGGATGTAAAATCTTCAATGTAGACGAGACGCTTCGTGGCTGGAACGTGGATTCGGGAAATGATTATAGGCTTTTGAATACGATGGAGGACCAATATTGCGAAATCGCTTTGTTTAAACTGGATTTCTTGTTTATTGTTGTACTACATCAATGTAGAGAATCTGACGTTAAAAATGCCAATGCCTTCTACCAACTTCTTTGGTAAATCATTCACAGTCCAGGCTGTTCGACTTTGGAATGCTTTGCCAGTTACAGTTAGACGTGCGCAATCCTTGGTCACTTTCAAAAGACTCGTCAAGGATCACTACCTATCAATATAGTTAAGTTTGCATCTTTATGTAGGTATAGTTATTTATTGTCTGTTTATATTATGTATTATATACACATTACACTATATATATTTATATATTTATTTATTTGTGTTTTTAGGTTTATTTAAAGTACATAATTTAATGTCTCCTCATTAATTGTTACACTGAAAACTACCTCTCTATCTTTTTTTCTTGCACTTCATGTCCATCCAAAGGTTGTCTGGAAGAAATCGCCTAGTGCGATAAGACCGCCCATTGTACATCTCCATTTATATAGTAATGTTTCTTGTTTGTTTTGTGTACAATAAAGATTATTGTATTGTACAATAGATGATGAACAGTAGACCTACCACGAATGCTGTCGAGTTACTGATGTAGCGTTAATATGAGTGAATTTTTAATTCTTCTTCTTTTCGTGTGGTTATTGACTAACCTGGTGTCCAGAGTTTATGCCGCCCATGGGCCTCTGATTTGGCATCACATGCCGTCGAGAAATATCTCTCAGGCATGCCGGTTTCCTCAAGATGTTTTCCTTCACCGTTTTTAAGCAAGTGATAATTATACAATACGCACATGAATCCGAGAAGTCAGAGTCAGAGGCCTTGGGTTTGAACTTGAGACCTATGACTTGGTAGTCCGACGGTCACACCACTGGGATATCACTGCTGTTAATTTTTAAATATAACTACTCGTATCGTACATACTATTTAATACAATTGAAAACTTAATTCATATCTATGTATGATACAAATTGTGCATGTCGCAAAAAAATAAACCAAAATGTTACAGTTGTATTTTCGATTCAAAATTTGCTTACATTAGCGATACTATAGTCAAACGTTCATGCTAAGGCCTACTGGTAACGTGTGTATGGTTAACGTTTTTCACGGCTTACGATACGATACGACTCATTATGGTAACAACTTCGATCGCCATATAATATTTCTATGTATTTATCTGTGGCGGAATAAGGCATGGTGTTCCACCAACTAGGCGAGTCCTATGCCCGGCGGGCTACTGCCCAACAATTGATGTTAGGAAGCGTATAAACTATCTGCGTGTCAAATCTTGATATCGCGATGCAGGATTCTGTGACGTCATATTTGAGAGTTGTCATTATTGTCGCTGTAGTCTGCTAGACAATCGTCGTGCTGTGTAGTTCGCATGTGGATTGGTAGATGTCGCCAAACATCATTTACACGACACTACCAAGGACAACAACGACACTACTAATGTCGCGTCGTTTTGTGAGTAAACTGCTCATGGAAATACCTATATATGGCGCCCAAAGTCGTGACCACATTTTGTCGTGTCTTGTCGTATGCTGTTGAAAATCGGCCTGATTCTTTTACTTCTTCCTAGCATTATACAATCTATCTCCAGACTTTTTTGTCTCTTACCCCCTCAATCTCTGCATACCTGGTTATGGAATAGATAGGAATGTTCTCATTGTTTACAATTACCAATATTTCTCCAAATTCCATCCCACCTTACTAATCCCACCTACTTCTCATGTTCATATAGTTTTCATCGATACTCGATGTAAATAAATAACGCCAGGCGTCTGCTGGTTATCTCCCAAAATAAAACACTCGCAGATGAGTGCTCACGTCACTCGCCCACCGGCTATTCGTACTCTAGTTAGCATTTGGAGATTTAACTGACTGTGACGTCAGGGCTTCAGTTTTTGAAGATTTTGGCTACAAAATCTATTTTCTTCTTTAAAGCTTTGCTACTGTGCGTTTATAGACACAGATCTTCACATGTACATACGCCCAGACCTGGAACAACTATAGACTACAAATATTTGATCAGTGCGGATATCGAAACCACGACTCGTAGCGCAGAAGCCAATCGCTCAACTACTGCACCAAACGTATCGTCAATATTAATCAATTATTCTGTAGGTACTACCATACGGCACACTAAAAATACCTCGATGATGTGTCCTCCAATCTGCACCATGCCAGCTTGGTGGACTACGGCTTTAACCCTTCTCTTTCTGAGAACCCGTGCCCAACAGTGGGACAGTCTGCTAATTATGCTTATGCTGTACACGACAAAATAATTGGTGAAAAGAGTTGTAAGATAACATTCAAAATCAATTTAAAGTACCGAATGCCATTGCTGGAAAATATATGATAAATAAATGATAAATGATTTTTGTTTCGGTAAATAAATGTGTTACAGACACTATTAAAAGTCAATGTAATGTTTTTTTAAAGACTAGATGGCACCGGCATTTCCTATCTGACTAGCTCTGAAAAGTTTCTAAATGTTTTAAGAAGTTCTTTATGTTGCGATATAACTAACTAATGGCCAAATACTCAAACGCTACTCAATTTTAAATTGCCATTAAGTCTCGTGCTGTCACTGTCACTCTAAGGAGAATTGACAGTGATAGCACGAAATTAATGGCAAATTAAAATTGAGCATCATTTGAGTATTTGGCCATGAGCTTTCGCCTCCAGTAGACCATACCACATCAGCTACGTTTTTCACAGCACCAAAAAGGCTACCATTTCATCAGAGACAAAGTGTTTTGTGGTGCCCATAATTTGTTAAAATATAAAAGCAGTTCGAATTCATAATTGAGGGCACCAACTGTTTCCTTCACTAATTAAAATTTATTGACTTATGTAAGCTATGATTTATAATTTAATCCGTTTGGAAATTCAATTCGTGTTTACATCATAAATCTTTTAGAAATACGAAATATGTATACTGTACCAGTTTTGTTAGTAGAATAAATATTCATTTAATGGCCAAATACTCAACCACTACTCAATTTTAAGTTCCTGTTAAGTCTCGTGCTGTCACTGTCTCTTAAAGGCAAAAAGACAGTGACAGGACGAAATTAATGGCAACTTCAAATTGAGTAGCATACATAACATAACATCACGCCTTGTATTCCCCGAAGGGTTCGGCAGAGGTGTTTTTAGTACACCCTCGTTTCGCCAGTTATGTTTAAGTCCCATGTAATAGGGGGCCAGCCTATTGCCATCATCCGGGCACAAACCCAAACTCCGGGCTGCTACTAAGAAATTCCACACGGAAAAACCCAATAACACTTTGCTCGACCTGGGGATCGAACCCAGAACCTCACGATCAGCAGACGCGCTTGCCACCACTAGACCAACGAGGCAGTTTTCCGTATTTTATAATTCTACGAGAATAAGCTATCCGATAGTAAACATCTCTTAAACCTTATATTCCAAGGCTCGGTTCTAGAATCTTCATGCTCAATATCGAATAAGCATTACAAGCTATCGATTACACACCATTCGGTTTTATTCGCCGTTTCGATAGAATACATCGGTATCGTTACAGAAATAGCGCATTGCACTCAATCGCCTATTCTAACAATAAATGGGGGACTATCTGACCCTTTTGTTTCGCTTATATTTCGGACAAAACACGCCGATATTTGTTTCTCTATGTACTTCTGTTTATTCAAAAACAATGGTATATTTTTTCATTTGTCCAGTTTCATTTACACCCTGTATACACATTTGTTTTTGCAATCTGTACTTACATTTAAAAAAAAGCTGCTATTTTTTGTTTTGGTCCATTCCATACAGGCTGTCTGTATAACATAACATCACGCCTGTATTCTCCAAAGTGTTGGGCAGAGGTGTATAGTATCACCCTCATTTCGCCGTTATGTTTAAGTCCCATGTAATAGGGGGCGAGCCTATTGCCACTAACCGGGCACAAATTGAAACTCCGGACTGCTACTGAGGAATTCCACACGGAAAACTCAATAACACTGCCCAACCTGGGGATAGAACCTAGGACCTCACAATCAGCAGTCGCGCTTGCCACCACCAGGCCAACGAGGCAGTAGCACCCTGTACATACATTTGTTTTGCTGTCCGTGCTTCTATTTATAGAAGAGAGCTGATGTTTCAGCGTAATGGATACCATACCATATCATCCTGTATTTATAGCAGTAATTCTAAACTAAAATAGTACATGTACTTAATTTTTATTTTCCGTTGAGAGAACTTTTTAACGAACACCTACGCAGTCAGTTAGATGGTTTTGATCTCTGTAATGTTATAGTCAGTGCTAAAATCATTCTTGAAACCATTTTCGCCATGCGAGCACAGGCGATATTAATCCATCACTTTCTCAGCCTACAGTAATCTGCACCGTTAACCATTTCACCTGTTAAGCTGGCGTTTACTAACATTAATTATCTGGTTAAACAACTGTTTACTTGATATACCAGAATTTTGGGATAGCGGTTGTTAAACTCAAGAGTTAATGTTGGTGAACACCAGCCTTTGTTAACTCCACTTACACCCATATTCTAAGACGTTCCTCCAAAACTTACTCGACTTGACTCCACCTCGACTCAGCCTTTCGGTAGTTATAGTTGACATAAACGTCCTCGACTCGAGATTTTTCCTCAGTCGAGGTAAGGAATCATCTGTCAAACTCAAGGTACCTCGGAACCTACCTTAAGGAAGGAAGTGCCAAAGTTCGTATGTAACAAAAATGAATTTTGAAGACTTTTTCGAATATGCTTACGGGATTATCGTATATGTATATGTATATGCTTACGATAATCCCGTAAGCATATTCGAAAGAGTCTTCAAAATTCATTTTTGTTACATACGAACTTTGGCACTTCCTTCCTTAAGGTAGGTTCCGAGGTACCTTGAGTTTCGAATATGCTTACGATAATCCTTACTATTTATCGCGGCGTTATTTGGGCAATGCAGATAATTCAAATTATGACGTAACAACTCCGTCGAGGAACCTTAAAGTTCACTCGAAATTGCGACTAAGAATACAATTTTGAAGGTGTTTTCGAGGCCGTTCTGAGTCGAGTAATTTTTGGAGAAACGTCTTAGAATATGGCCGTCAAACTAGAACATATTCATCTACATTCAAACTAATGAAAGCTCAGACAAGAATGTATGAAGGAACTGGTTCGGTTTTGTTATTACGAAAGTTGTTAATATTATACTAAACGCCGGGAATACTCATGCGCTTGTTGCGACGAGTTCCAAGTTTGAAATACTTGCGCTTTGAGACAGAACCAGATTCTGTGCAGTGCACTCCTGCGCACGTACAACCATTTAAATCTCAACTAATATAATACAGCTGAAGAGTTTGTTTGTTTGTTTGAACGCGCTAATCTCAGGAACTATTGATTGGAATTGAAAAACGTATTTTTGTGTTGGATAGTCCATTTATCTAGGAAGGTTTAATAGGAGCGGAGCATAAATGAAAAATGTTACAAAAACGGGAAAAATGTCCATCCGTGCGAAGCCGGGACGGGCCGCTAGTTTTGTATAAAATGTAGACAAAGCCTTTGATTGTAAAACATTTGTTTTAAAACGGTTTTAATTAGCTTCATTTCGTGTTTGTTTGACAGATTTTTCAACTACTTCTGCTTAACAGATTCTCCCGAAACTTCTCACACAAATTCAATTCCCATGACAATACAACATTATAATAATTTCAACCCTCAATCCTCAAATCCTGATGCTGCAGGGGTACCGCAAGATAAAACCGTTTAACTTTATAGTTTTTTAAGGGGTTATTCTTTTTAATTGTTATTTTTAATTATACACATTTTTAGAAAACGTCCTTATTTGTTTTTTTTTTAGGTTTTTCCGTGTGCAATTCCTCAATAGCAGCCCGGAGTTAGGATATGTGCACGGTTTGATGGCAATAGGCTCGCCCCCTATTACATGAGACTTAAACATATCGGTGAAATGAGGGTGTTACTAAACACCTCTGCCCAACCCTTTGGGGAATACTGGCGTGATGTTGTTGTGTTGTTTTTTTACCTTCTGCCAAAATACATCTTTCGCTCTGAATTAGGTAGGAGGTTAAATTGCAAAATTGATTGAAGCAAGTGTTTAGGTACACTGAAAGCAGGTTCAGTTAAAACCTTAAACGGGCAGCTTGCGGCATGTCGATAAACCTTCCAGAAATCTACTTGCTAAGGGTAATTCCACAGTGCAAGTTGGTTGCAGAAAATAACAGGCGGGTGGTGAGGAAAGGTGGGTGTACAGTGTCCTGTAATGGGAGAACCTCTCTGCTTACCACTTTGGGGAGTAAAGTGTACCTTTGTACCTTTTCTTTCAAAGTTGCGGCTCACATTGTCCCTGTTATACATATATTATATACATATATGGGTAGAGAAATGCATAATTAGTTCATTTTAACTGATTTTCATTGTTCTCATACGGCAATATTTACGTCCAAATATATTGGCAACGTGTTCCAGTTCGAAAGAGCGCAGCAACTTTGAAAAAAATAAATTAAAATCGCTGCCTTCTATATAATTTTTTTCGAATCCCTGCTCAATTTTACTTACCTCTAGTAAGTAGAAGATGATCACGCTAGATCATCGCAGCCCTGACATAGTAATAAATCAACAACGCGCCATCTGATAATTATGCGTAGGGCTGCCAACGCGCCTTATCTACGTTGAATATATCATGAGCAATTGATATTCTATTTATTTATTATGAACCTCCAATAAAGGACATACACAGAAAATCTTAGTAAATAGAATGAGCCTTATATCAGAGTACTCCTTCAATTAAAGGAAGCCACAGCATGCAAGATTGATAGGTAAACGATGGAAAAATTCAGATGAAATTTAAAATTTCAAAGTGGTTCTGCCTAGCCTTTTCCCAACTATGTTGGGGTCAGCTTCCAGTCTAACCAGATGCGGCTGAATACCAGTATTTTACACGGAGCGACTGCTATCAGACCTCCGCAACCCAGTTACTGCGCAATGCCGATATTCTAAGGTTAGACCGGTTGTTAGAATTTCGGGCTTCCGACTTCCCGTAACGGCTGTCTTAGGTGTTGTTTTTACACAAGTTGTTTTAATTTTTTTTTTTATATTTTAATATGTTGTCCATTAATTTTATTCTCTTCTATTCTATTCTAATTACGTTCTGTTTCATGATATTTCATGTCGTTTCGTCGCGTGTCATTCAATAAGCCATGACACACAATACAAGTTATTGCGTCGCGATTTACTATGGAGATGCGATTGTTTCTCATTTACACCGCTAATAGTACTAAAGGTCAACCTTATTATAGGTACCTGTATCGTAATTGTGATGAGTTTGTGTGACTAATGAAAATCTTGAAAACAAACAATCACCGTTGAATAAAACCTACCTACATAGCTAGGTTTAGAAAAGAAAATGATTAAACCATTTTTTCACTTTTATTATTTCTTAATAGATACCGATTGACTGACAATGCTTTAAAAAAGAAACCATATAATCCACAAAAAAGTTTTAAAGTATGATTTGATACTCATACAACATAACATAACATCACGCCTGTATTCCCCGAAGGGTTGGGCAGAGGTTTATAACACCCTCATTTCGCCGTTATGTTTAAGTCTCATGTAGTAGGTACGAGGCGAGCCCATTGCCATCAACTGAGGAAATCCACACGGAAAAACCCAATAACACTGTCCGACCTGGGGATCGAACCTAGGACCTCACGATCAGCAGTCGCGCTTGCCACCACTAGACCAACGATGCAGTTCTTTATTTACTTCTGATTTTTTCCCAGAATCTATTAAAGACGACAAGCCAGGTCACCGCACAATTACCGGTTATTACACGAACTTGTCAAGAACACGAAAACGGTAATTATCGTTGAACTAAACGGAACTCGGGGCTATCGGGTTCAGCTAACATAAATGTTACGTTGTAGGAAATTTATAGACGACTAGCGGCCCGTCCCGGCTTCGCACGGTTGGCCATTTTCCCCGTTTTTGCAACATTTTTCATTCACGCTCCGCTCCTATTAGTCATAGCGTGATGTTATGTAGCCTATAACTTTCCTCGATAAATGGACTATCCAACTCAAAAATAATTTATCAATTCTAACCAGTAGTTCCTGAGATTAGCACGTTCAAACAAACAAACAAACTCTTCAGCTTTATAATATTAGTATACCTATAGATTAACGTAGCTATAATAACTTGAAATTATTTGAGAAAGGCGATTTGTGAGGTTAAGCGACGCTTGCCGCGGTCAATCCGTGGATGGGTGACTATTCGTTACACATCGAGACCGCTCCGTGTCTTAGAGAGCACGTTAAACCGTCGGTCCCGGGTGTCATACGAATACCTATGACAGTCGTTACAATCAGAAGCCCGAAAGTCTGACAACCGGTCTAGCTTTAGACAGTGACTGGGTTGCGGAGGTCTGATGGCCGTCGCTCCGTGTGAAATATTGGTAGTCAGCCGCATCTGGTTAGACTGGAAGCTGACCCCAACATAATTGAGAAAAGGCTAGTAGGAAGAAGTAGGCTAAAGTCTTATTCTTATACTTCTTCTTCTTTCGTGTGGTTTGTGACTAAGCTGGTGTCAGAGTTTATGCCGCCCATGGGCCTCTGACTAGGCTTCACTTGCCATCGAGAAATATCTCTCAGGCATGCCGGTTTCCTCATGATGTTTTCCTTCGCCGTATTTTAAGCAACTTATAAATGCATGAATCCGAAAAGTCAGAGGTGCGTGCCTTGGGTTCGAGCTCAAGACCTATGACTTGACAGTCCGACGGTCACACCACTAGGCTATCACTGCTATTATATTTTTCTTATTGCATAGCAACTATTAACCACGTTAAGAACAAAACTAGTTCAGTACAAAGATTTCGAAACCCGAATTCCATCATTCGCTTCACAAACGGTAATCAGAAAGTGGTTACCAGTAATTTGTATTGAACAAGCTGTTCCCACTATAATCATGTTAGATTCCAATGCATAACAGACGCGGCTGGCTAAAAAACTAATCATTAGCTCGCGTGCTCCGGTTACATACACGTAGCGTCTGTCAGGGGTGGTGAACATTGTTGCGTCTGCCAAATAACATTAAAATAGCAGCAAACATGCAAGCGAGGGTTATAGAAAACAGCATAAGTCGTAGAAATCGGGCAAACAAAAGCAAGCCTGCAAAAATGACTGAAAAAATGTGTCAGTACAAATGACAACAATGCCGCGGGGTGGCGCGACCGTCGCCCTAGCCAACCTCCCTGGTCGCCCATCGTCCCACATTAATGCGTCGCCAACACCTATCATACGAAATCTAAGTCCATTCAGGATGTAAACGAAATCATGTAATTCCTTCATTCCTTCAAACCTCGTGATGTACTGCTGACATAGATAAACCCTGAAAGGGATACTTTTGGATTCAATAAAAAAAATATTACAAGAAGTAAACATGTGTTCTTAACGTGAGGCATTTAAGCGCCCCGAGAGAATTGCGCGGCTATCGCTAGCCGCGCGGTCATTTAACTCGGGGCGCTAAAATGTCTCACGTTAAGAACACATGATTACTTCTTGTAATATTTCTTTTATTAAATCCAAAAGTATCCCTTGCAGGGTTAATCTATGTCAGCAGTACATCACGAGGTTTGAAGGAATTACATGATTTCGTTTACACCCTGAACAGGCTAAGATTTCGATAGGTGTTGGCGACGCATTAATGTGCGACGATGGGTGACCAGGGAGGTTGGCTTAGGGCGACAGTCGCGCCACCCTGCGGCATTGTTGTCATTTGTACTGTCACATGTTTTCAGTCTTGCGTTTGGTTGCCCGTTTTCTACGATTCATGCTGTTTTCCTTGTCCCTCGCTTACAATAGGGAACGACTATCCGCCTTTCATCAGAAATCATTCTCACTACGGGTTATAATTCCTTTTTTTTATTACAAAGTTCATATCGCTCGTTTGGTGCAACAATGGCATAATTACACGTTTAGATTTTTTTACAGGAGATATTTCTCCCGGCGTAATTACTTCATTGTTGCACCAAATGAGCGATATGGCCAGTGGCCTAGGTGGCGATTACGCACGTTGTAATGTAATGTTGAACATTTTTGACACCTGTTCAATTATTCCTAATCTCTGATTTAGACCCTTATTCAAGTCCGGAAATTGCTTAATTAGAACGATATACGTAAATTATAGTAGGATTTGTACATAAGTAAAATCGTATGGTATGCAAAAATGTTCGCAATCCCTGGTCAGAACGCATGCGTAGGCGCACAGCACGGTGTAAATGTATTGACATGTTGATTCCCTCGTTAATCGCGTGGCGCGATGTGTGCTATGCCTTACGTTAGATTTACGAGACAATTGTCATTGATCTCTGTGAATGAATTAAGCTAAGTGCCTATTGTTTAATTATTTCTGTTGTCTACATGCGTGTGGTCTTTGATTTAAAAGCCAGCCACACTTTCCGTAAGTGTAGTTAAAGAAGGTAGAAGGAACATGCAATATCGATGGATAGGAACGTTTAATATCCATAGCTATGATGGCTACGAAATCCATGTTCTGACAGGTTTTACAGCGATTAAACGGCAGTCTCAAAGGGTATATTATAAGCGCATTCCTTATCTATAAGCGACCACGCTAATTACTTATTTTGCGGGTGGATTGATGAATTTTAGTTTTGTTTGTAGATCCCATTAGTATCTTATACCTTTAAACGAGCAATTATTGTATCTATATATATATATATATAATCTGAATCTCGGAAACGGCTCCAACGATTTTCATGAAATTTAGTATGCAGCGGTTTTCGGGGGTGATAAATCGATCTAGCTAGGTTTCATTTTTAGAAAACGTCATTTTATCCGTGTTTTCAGGCAATGTAAAACTGCTACAATATCATTAGAATACGAAGGTAAATTTCGCCACCATCTACACGGCTATAATAGCTCAGGTGGGAAATCGGGCGGTCCCGAAACCAGAAAACCCCGGATCGAGTCCAGATGATTATTTCTCCCTTTTCTTTTCAAGTTCCTTCTTTTTCTTTTTTCCTTTTTTTCTTACCAAAACACACGATTTACCAAAAAAAAAACCGAGCAAGGCTGGGTCATCCAGGTACCACGAAATTAAACGTCAGGTATTTGCATAAATTAATTATTAGAAAACAAAAACAATAGTTTGTATCTCAAAGCTTTTATAATATTACTAGCGATCAGCCCCGGCTTCGCACGGGTGCAATGTAGATAATAATGTAAGGCATATAAACCTTCATCTTGAATCACTCTATCTATTAAAAAAAACCGCATCGAAATCCGTTGCGTAGTTTTAAAGATTTAAGCATACATAGGGACAGACAGACAGCGAGAGCGACTTTGTTTTATACTATGTAAATATATTTAAATAGTAAAAATGTTCTCAAGTAAGTAAAATCCTTAAAATTTCTTATAGAGAAATAAATTTCTTTAACCATATATTAAACAAAAAAAAAACCTGAGATAAGGTTCATGCTAACAAAAAAAATCATGATAGTATAAACAATTGTTCGAACAAAAGTTCACAGGTTGTTTACCCCTACACCTAACAACGCATACCATCATTCTGGAAGTAATTCGCACTCACCATTTGAGCTACCTTATTTTCCATCTTACGTAACACACTTCAATCGTAAGAACTCTCCTGTCTTACGATAGGTTGTCAGTACAACTGATAAGAGATATAAGTGTTATCGCCTGACAGACAACGCGGCAACTGCCTCGCTTGAAGAAACTCGTGAATTTGTACGGAAAAAATTACTTAACTTATATGCTAGAAGTATGTAATGTTCACAACTTATGGACTGATAAGGAGAATGAAATTCAACTGCTACATTTGGGAGCTATGAATCCGGGTCACTAACATAAGGTCAAAGCACACATATCAAATCGGAAAGGGATCGTCACCGTAGCAACTCAAGCCGTTCAGTATTCTTTGTATGAAACTCCCTACTGCAACGCACACTAATCGGAATCGTAACGTAATTGCCTCGCCTCGGGACAAGCTCACGAACCGCGGTGCGGTGAGGCGATACGGTTACGATCCCTTTCCGAGTTGATATGTGTGCTTTGACCTTATGTTCCTTATGTACCTTCAATATCTCGGCAAACATTGTTTAACATTTAAACATTATTTGGTTTATGTTAACTGCCTTGTCGGTCTAGTGTCTGCTGACCGTCAGGTCCTGGGTGCGATCCTCATGTCGGGAAAAGTGTTATTGGGTTTGTCCGTGTGGAAATCCTCATTAGCAGCCCGGGGTTTGGATTTGTGCCCGGTTGATGGCAATACGCTCGCCCCCTATAACATGGGACTTAAACATAACGGCGAAATGAGGGTGTTACTATACACCTCTGCCCAACCCTTCGGGGAATACACGCGTGATGTTATGTTGTTAATGTTGGTGACTCGGATTCATTGCTGCCGAGTGTACTCTCTAGTTTTCTCCATTAGTTGCAAATCGATAGTGATAAACCGCTACAATTATAAACGAAACGTGTTTCAAACAAACTACATACAAATCCAGTGTTTTTTTTTCATTTGACATTTGTTTGAGTTGAACCTACCGTTCTCTAGATGTTTGCAGTAGCACAACTTAACGAGTATATCTCCATATAATTTGAGGCTATCTCCTAAACTAACAAACTTTCAATATCATCAGCTAATATTTGAGCAACCTTCACCAAAGGCATGTATTTGGGGCAGGTTTCTATGCAATGTTTACTAAAAATTCAATTGAAATTGTATTGTTTTTGAAGACGATCGCCGCTCTGATAAAATACTTGAAATATGTCTCTCATACTCTTGTATAGTTTTATCGTTTTTACATTAGTATTTGCGTAAAAGTTATAAAACAAATATAACAACATCACGCCTGTATTCCCCGAAGGGTTGGGCAGAAGTGTATAGTAACACCCTCATTTTGCCATTATGTTTTAAGTCCCACGTAATAGGGGGCAAGCCTATTGCCATCAACCGAAAACAAATTCAAACTCCAGGCTGCTACTGAAGAATTCCATACGGATAAACCCAACAAAACTGCCCGACTTGGGGATTGAACCCAGGACCTCACGATCAGCAGTCGCGCTTGCCACCACTAGACCAATGAAGTAGTCAACACAATGAAACAGATGTTTTTCTATTTTAATAAAATATAATTGCGATTCGTACTTCCCAGAAAATTAAACAATCATAAATATTGCTTTAACTTTTACCTATCTCTTCATACTCTGTTTAATATCTTTCTACCATCAATTGGATAAAATATATTATATAGAACATTAAGACTGATTTACACGGGGACAGTTTCTCGAAGCAAGTCTCATGTTCAATGACGTAGCTTGCCTCCAGACGAGCCCGTATCAAAATTTATCGGGGGGTCATTCTACCTGACTGCGGCGCAAGCCCAAATGGAGAAAGCAAAACCAAAAGCCATGATTCAGAGTTGTATGGAGTATCTGAGGTGTGCCGAGTTTAACGTTTTAGCTACGCTCCTGCTCATGTTATATCTGTTTTCCTCGCCGAAAAAGACAAAGTATAAACGAGTCTCGCTCCAAGAAAATATTCTCGTCTAAATCAGTCTTTACTATCAATAAATTCATTAGCTCTACGTCAAAAAGGTACGAATATCAAACAGGATCATGAACTGTCTTTTATGGATAGTCAAGACCAACTACTGCGTCACGTCTTGACAATCTTACGGAGAAGAAACTACACTGGCCTGCAAAAATAAGTATCACACTTTTAAAATTTCAATTTTTTCTAAACTATAGAAGTTAGAGATTTAAAATAAAAAACGTTTTATAGCAATTTTTATCAGCTTTCTTTGAAACTATAGTAACAAAGTTAAACTCTTTTTTGAGTCCTTTTTGTTTCGAAAATATATCTTGTGTACCTAAAAAGATATTGCAATTTTAAAAGTGTGATACTTATTTTTGCAGGCCAGTATATGTGTTGGCCTCTTTTCAACTTCGTTCTGTACTTTTTTTTATCTTATTTTGGGACTTGTGGTCACACATGCGCCCATGTGAGCCCCATCGTAACCTAAACAGAACATGTTGACACTTATTCTAAGTTATCTACTATTTTATAAACTAAAATGGTTGCTTCTAACAGAGGCACTGACAGAATACTTTGAAAAATACGTAAAGCTATTAAATTTATCTATAACCTATTCATCACAGCCTCTCTCCCAGCCCTTGTTTTGACGTTCTGTACTTAAACATTACAATATTCTACGAAACCTCTACAACACCATTTTTTTCATATTAATTATGAGGCTATATATTGTATAGTATACAATAACGACACTTCCACACTTGTCTATATCACCTGTGCAGGGGCGCCGTGTCGCGTTACTACTCTTATGTAATACCCCGTGGGGTGACCTACATCCACCAGCTGACTCCGATCGTTATATAAGACCGGTTGATAAAAACAACTGATGTTTGTTAAGACATTAAATATTCTTTGTAGACTTATCCTAAAGATTGTCTCCGTTTTTTTGCTTTAGGGTTTGTAAGAGGCGACATGACTCATGATTTTGGATACAATAATAACCACAATTATGTTCTGGCATGCTACGAAAATGTGTCCTTCGTCAATGATTATTTATTTATTTATTTCCATCTTACATCTATCATTACAGGGTTTTTGATAATTATGCAGTGTTAAATATTGATGTGTGCAAGTGCATGTTGCTTGCTAAAAATCTAATGATATGAGAACCGGGTCGGATTTATAGCCGTGTTGTGTGATCTACATCCTGAAAACAGAGCCTATTATAGCCTGTGATAAAATTCTTTAATTGCAAGCCTAGCATGAGCTACCGTGGCAAGATAGCACGGATCGTGTCAATTCTTGAATGAAATTGAATTAAAGATTATTCGAGAACCGACGAAACTTGCGACACATGTCTTGTCTCATTAGTCCGTGTTTGACCTGCTATGATGATACCAGAATGCCAATAAAACTGAATTTGTATGATTATATTTTCACGATATTTTCCCTTCCAGGGAGAGAACTCCAAGCGAGGACACGAGGTACGTTGGTAGTATGAGGCCGTGTACAGTGTTGTGGGCTTATTTATACCAATACTGCATGAATTGGTCGCATTTGCATTCATACAGATAATATACGTGTAATAAACAAGCTTATGTTTTAAACTCTTTAAAAGAAAGACGCGGAAAACGTGGCCTATTGTCATCACCGACCAGAAAGCGCCTATTTTCCATCTCTTTCTTTTGATGGGATGCTTTTAATTTGCAATTTCATACAGCTTGCTTATTCTGTGTGTATTAACTGTATGTTGCTAATCCTCTCTTGATCACGTGGCATGACAAGCCTGTTTCACTGTATTTTGCATCCTTAGGACATTTAGGAAATCCAGGCCTCTTTTGCAGTCATCCCTACGTACTGCTTCGGAAACCTATCTGCAAGTTAGTCAAAAGAAGTGAATTTAATTCTGCAGTCATTCAAAAATCTCAGTTACATGCCAAGATCGGAATGGTGTTCCATAAAAATGATAAAATCCCATCACATGAGGATCTGTCTGCCATTGGCAAGTGTGTCCACAGCACGTCTGTTTCATTACTGTTCATAGGCAAGTGCACCGCATGCAACACTTGACATCAAACTTTTAATCTGTATCCTGCAGCCTATTTGCGTACCCAACAATCGCTTTCATTGTGATAGACAAAAGACTGATCATTTTTGAAGTGACAAAGTGAGATTTCGAGAATGCTACGCAATATTAGGCTGCTGGATCTTCGTGGTATTTCAGCCATATTTGATCGACCATCATCATATAACCCCGGAATGCATGGTAGATAATTTATAAAGTCATTTGTTTTGTGTGGAATTTGTCCTAGATACTCTCGGTCTGAGGCGAAGTACATTGGGACTCTTAACTAACGAAACACGATAGCTGTCCTCAGCATATGAGGAACGGCTTCCGGAGCTCCAGAGGCACGCTTAACCAATTTATACTATACCTTAAAATGGAATTCTAGGTCAAAAATGTAAAATTTTGTCGATATAAAATAACAGAGACGTAAATATGATTATACTACGTATTTTTTTTAATTACGTTTATAATTTTTTGTTGTCAAAGCAATTTAAAATGTAGGCAATACTCAGGAGGTAACAACATTTTTATTTGGTAATTTTTAAGTACTTTTATTCTGGAAAAATTCAACTTCAAATTAAAATGTTATACGCCACTGGAATGCGGCGTTGACAATGACAATTATTGTAAAAAAATTGTTCTCGAATTCAGTTTCAAGATTGTACATGAAACAATGTGCTTTAAACATTTGATAGTGAAGTCAGCGCCAGTTTCACCGAAGCGTTTCCCATGGTGTTGCTCCAATAACATCGTTTTATCGTAGCTTTCTTTCCTCCACTCCACACTGCGGTTTGACGAAATATGTTGATAACATAACATCACGCCTGTGTTCTCCGAAGGGTTGGCCAGAGGTGTACAGTAACACCTTCATTTCGGCGTTGTGTTTAGGTCCCATGTAATAGGGGGCATAAATTCAAATTCCGGGCTGCTACTGAGGAATTCCACACGGAAAAACCCAATAACATTTTGCCCGACCTGGGGATCGAACCCAGGACCACACGATCAACAGTCGCGCTTGCCACCACTACACCAACGAGGCAATCTTATGTTGAAATTAGTTTATAAACGAGATTGGCAATGACCTAGTAACACCACTTATGTATAAATTGTATAACCACATAAGCACAGCCAACCACAAACATATTCATAAAAAATCCAGAGGTTCTTACCTTTTGTGTGTTATTAATAATTAATTGTTTCTAAGATAAATAGCAGTCGTATTCTGTTAAACACGCGTCGCAGTCTTTTTGATAAAGTTCCGTTTTATTTTTCTATTTGTGGAAATAGAAATTCAACAAAAACGCTTTTGTAACATATCACCGTCAAAAATATCAATGCAACTGCTTGGAACTACCCACTTTGTTTAAACGAAAGAAAGATGAGTGTGATATCAATACAGAAATATGAAGCTTTATATTCTGAGCCTTCGAAATATATTTGAATGTACGTTTTCTTTTATTTTTGTTGCATTTCCAAATATCGGGAGTTTTCTTCTTACCTAGATACTGGGTGAGATCCGAGATTATGAACAAATAAGGCTAGATTAAAATAGCAGAAATGAGACTATACCTACATACGTAATCAGCCCATTACTGTTCCACTGCTGGGCACGGGCCTCTTCTCAGAATGAGAACGGTTTAGGCCTTATACCTACATTATTATTATTATTAACCTGTACTGTCCGAGAGGCATTTGCTGAGCAAAAGCCTTCCTCCGTTCCGTCCATCTATCGCGATTCTGTACAGCTTCATGCCAACTGTCAAGAAAGACATCCAACTCGTCCCGCCATCTTAACCGCGGTCTGCCGCGACCCCGTCTCGCTGTCTCGGGGCTCCAGTCTACATAAAATCTATAAATTTTATCGGCACTTCCTCAGATGTCACAATTTGTCGTATTTTTTCAAATAAAGGTAAATAACATACGTTTCCATCCCATTTTAATTCTCTGCATCCATTTCATGATTCGTGGAACAGAATGCTGCGGTTTTCCGTTATGCGGATATATTTAGGTCAACTTTAAAGGTAAATTTTCGATATTTCAGTGTTAAAAACTGACTAACAGAAAACAGGGAAATGAAAAATATGTATCAACTGACTCATGTTATATCTATTGTATGTTACTAACTAAAATAGATATAATTAAGGAAATAAATGATTAAGTTATTTTACGTAAACCGGTTACATGATGACGTTTCGGATCGAACGAAACAACGACGAACATAGCATTAATAAATATACGATCAAAGGCCATGCTTTCTTCGTTCGTTGTTTGACCATTCAAACAACTAATTAGAATCAAATCGATCGCCGACTTTCGTGGTTGGAAAGCGTGCGAGCCTTCTGCCGAAACTTCGTATATCGGCTTTCGGAGTAAACCCCAGATTTAGGACCGAAAACTTACCGAGCGCCTACGTTTCAACGAGCTCTTCCCGACTTGTGTGAGATACGAGCGCATTGAAATATCGTCAGGCGTTCGGTAAGCATTACCGATACTGCACTGAGCAATGAGAAAGTCGTCTCGGACCCACCGCATACATCCAACTATCGAACGACAATTTTGTTGCTTTCCTAAAGAATGTCACCGTCAAAGACTAAGCCTTTGGTGATGTTAGAGCGATACATACTAGCTCAACTCGAACTGCTTAGTTGAATGTATCAGCCCAGAAACTAGATCAACCATAACATCTCTAGTATAGCAACTGGTAGTTTGGTTACTACTGTACTGAGTGCAAAGCAGAAAGGGCCAAACGATACGTTGGCAGAACACCTGCCAGACTGGGTTTCGTCAACTCATTGAGGGATCGCAGGAAAGACTTAGATTCAATCAGTTCAAATCAGAGATAATACAAAGAAAAGGTCTATAACTAGCAAAACGGTCTAAGATTATGATGATGAAAAGTGTAAAGCAGTCTATAAGTGAAAATGCTAGCTCAAGCGAAAATGATTGAAACCCAGCCAATACTACAGTCGATATACAAATGATTGAAAGTTCCGCTAACGTATTATTTTTAAATTACTTTAACGGTACGTAACGTGACAGCAATATGTGTGAACTGAACGGAAATTGAATCATAACCGTCTCTGTGTACCCACTGTTAACACCGATAATGCGTTATCTTTGGCGACGGTAAACGCCTTCGGATTTTGTGGGAAGGATGGTTTGCTCAAGGTTTATCCAAGGTAGAGTCCGAGAAACCTTGAACTTGGCTAGATTCTAGTTCTAGCTTGCATAAAGTTTCAGATTCGTACACAAGTTCCTAAAACAATGTATATTTCTAGAGCACTTAGCGAAATGTACCTTGTGGAGCATATTTTTAGCTTACTCGGAGAAATTGAAGGTCAAAATAGCTTGCAAACTAAATCGGACACGTAATCTTCTGAGCAATCATGATCAACAGTACTGGATATAGTTTTTGGATCGCAGTACTATCAGCATCATTCACAGCCATTATCTACCAACTTTTGAAATAGGTCTCCTTTCTATTGTGGCATGATTGCCAGGTCTGCGCCATACGCATCCAAGTCTCCTCCACTATCTCTAGAAAGTCGCCATTTACCTTCTGGTCTGCCAACACTTCGTTTGCCGTCTTTCGGCTTAAGGCTCTAAGCCAACTGCCGTTAGCACGTCTTGCCAAAAGGAGAAATAATTTACCTTTTCACAAATCCTGCACTCCTAAAGTTATACAAACTGCACAGTTCAATATAATATAATATTTTTCCTTCCATTCACACCTTAAGCAATCACCCCAGGTACAATATTCCGGAAGGCAACGGCAAATAAATAGTCAGCACACATTTGCGGTCCCTACAATCTGTTTACACAGGACCGCCTGTCAATACACCGGGCACACTGTATTTGTGCCCGCGCCTCCGACTCTGTAAATATAAGTATCGAACTAAATATTTGGATAGATAATTGTGGAATTCAGCTGGAGGTTGAAGATAGCTTTGTGATTTTGATTAGAACTCATGAATGTTATCGTGAATATATTTTTTTGCTTGTAAATCTACGGTAGACTTTTGAGATATTTTGTCTCTTTTTCTGCCTGGCGTAAACACGCTCGGTTTTTGCAGGGTCCAGCGTCCACCTCCGTCTTTTGAGATACTTATTACATGTATATGATTGTCTAACTAGCCTATATCAAAATCATGCGTTACAATTTTCTTCCTCGAGCGTTTGTTGGTATCTGATTTTCTTAAAGCAATAAATTTTTCATCACGTCAATGTAAATTCTACACAGACCGACTGTTGCATTATCTGACCATTGCACTTCAGGAAACAAAGCAATTAACATCATACTATACTAATTAAACATTTCCATTACCCTATAACATTAGGTACCTATAAATTATACTAAAAACAAAGCACCGTATTTGACCCGCAGCGTGCGACCCCTCAATTTAGCCCCTCGTCTGTAATGCTTTCAGCGTGATGGACATTTAATTGCTACAATTACTGCTAATCCTATTAAGCGGAGCGTCCACAAACTCCGGTGCTTTTTTATTAGCCCCGAATCGGCTTTGATTGTGTTTTAATTGAAAGCTTCAGATACGTGAATAATATTGTTTTTTGTTTCCATGTTGCTTATTGTGATGTGATAATTAACTATGTGAACATTAGTTTACAGTTTTAGATGAATGGTAAACTAGAGCCAATAGGTCCAGTGAATTTCTAACCAATCACTTGGTTCCACTTTTAGCTCAAAATAAGTAGTTGTACTAACATCGGCAAATTTCCACCATGTAACATCGGACCACTTTCTGGAATATCTATGACCTTTGCAACCTTTAAACTTTAAGATGAGGATCAGTTAATTACATAATCGCTAACCAATACTCAATACTAGGCTGGATTATTGCAGTCATTTGAACCGATAATATCCATAGAATTGACAGGTGCACAACGATTTTGACAGTTTCCCGCAAATATACCACACTAAATTGGATTTCGGCAAACCGGTAACGATCCCATAAAGGTTCAGCTGTCAATTTTGGACCCACTTTATGCGAAAATGGTAAATGTGGCTCCTGTGTATTTTCAAAGATGTATCTAACATAGTAGAGGGTCATATTTTTTTTTATTAATCAGTTTCAATAAGGATTCCCTTAATTCGATGAGTAATATTTGAAGTTGGTAACTTTTACGAAAAGTCCCATCCTTAAATCTGGCAAACGAGAATAGACACGAATTATTTGCAAACTTTTTATATGGCAATGCTATACCATAGAAAAATAAATAATTTTAAAGTATCAAATTAGGTTATTCCAGGTATTTCATACTAATTTTGGGGTTCCTATGCTTTTTTTTTAATTTACCGCGCTTTTTCAGTCTCTACTTTCGTTTGCCACTTTAGAAAAAAAATAATGTCATCAAGATATCTATATGCGAAAATTATAGGAGACATACATAGAACAGAATCTTATAGGGGTGCATCTATCATTACAGTTATAGCTAATATCAGTATGTCAGGATTGGGAGCATGGTAAATAAAATAAAGGAAACCAACATAGACTCTCCACCACTAAGAGTACTTTTAATTAGGTTAGTGATTAGTTACAGAAGCTACTTTACATTATATCACAATATAATAATTAACACAAGATCAGAAAATGAGGACAAGCAAACCAGATGTAAAAGGACAGACTTCTTCGGCTTTTCGACATGGAATCCTCTGCTTCGTCGAATGACCAGTGTTTTTATAACTTCGGGTACGTTGATTAATCTTGACAGTTACCCTCCTATGTCAACATTGTCTAGTGTTACCAGTTACCGATAGCAAAATATTCATCGACATATCGATATATTGCATGCATCCTTAGTGAATTCGTTACGTGACATGCAGTGGTATTATTATGTACTTATTGATAGCCATTGACCTAGAAACCGGAGCCAGGAAATTAACTGTCATGGCCGCCTTCCAGAGTGCTACTGCCTAACACGTGGATTTCTACAGGGACCTATTTGTTAGGCTTAGTACTGTTTTGTGGAATATTTAGTATGGCAATTTAAGGGTAATGGTGGGGGGTTTGTATGTTACGGGTATGGCGTCAGGATGGAATTTGTTTTAGTAATTGCATTGTATGTTTTGTGGTGTATAGGAAAGAGCATGACCCCTAATGTATTCTTGTGAATGTCGTTAAAAGCAACAAACCCCTGATTTCTAAAAGCCAGTAAGTCATATATTCTTTTGTCAAGCGATGTGATTGGTTGTCCAAAATAATTACGACTAATGACAGTAATTGATATGAGATTTAACAGCTGATTAGTTCTGCGTTGATCAGCCTTTCAGAAACTGGGGGTAAGGAATTATGGCAAGGGGGTGGGCAGTAGCATTCTCTTGGGGCCGACTGGATTTACCAAGCACGGTGATCATGATCATTTTGCTGGTGATTGTTCAGTGTTAGCGGTCTACGAGGGTTCTACTGACGGGTCTCCGTGTGGATATTTGCAGGCTTATACATAATACATAAACATAACGCCTGTATTCCCCGAAGGGTTGGGCAGAGGTGTATAGTAATACCCTCATTTCGCCGCTATGTTTAATTCCCACATAATAGGGGGCGAGCCTATTGCCATCAACCGGGCACAAATTCAAATTCTGCTACTGACGAATTCCACACGGAAAAACCCAATAACACTTTGCCCGACCTGGGGATCGAACCCAGGACCTCACAATCAACGGTCGCAGTTGCCACCAACAGACCAACGAGGCAGTTACATTTACAGTTAATTTTACAGGCTTATATTACATTTTATTGCTCATATACAATATGTAACATAATTAACGCACATCCTGAAAGTAGTTTGTTCAGAATCGTTTACTGAATCGATTTCTATCATTTTTAATATAGGTAATTTTTTATCCCAAAAATAATTAAAACTACGGAAATTAGTTACATTACCCCTGTACAGTCAAAACATACTGAAATGGACCGTAAATCAAGGGAAAAAGACTTTTAAAAGTGCATTTTTATTTGTATTAATACAAATTCCGTCATTCAATCTATATCTATACTAATATTATAAAGAGAAAAGATATGTATTTTTGTATATAACGAATAAAGTTAAAACTACTGGACCGATTTCAAAAATTCTTATGTCGTTACAAAGCTACACTATCACTGAGTAACATAGGCTACGGGCGGAGCCGTGAGGACACAGCTAGTACAAAATAAAGAAAAATAAATCTTATTTCAAGAACGTTAATTTAGTAAATAACAATGCATATACATGTTAAACTAAAATTTTATTGTATTTATTATGATTATAACATAATATTCTAATTGAGGTGTCTTAGGGTGTGCGTTAATTATGTTACATGTTGTATATCTACGATAGTTCACAATGACACTTTATTCAATTGATCCATTCATACAACTCTGGAATAGTCGCAATAAGTGAATAATGAAGAAACAACTCGCCCCAACAAAATTGAGTTATTTATACAATTGATCCTGCTAGTGGATTTCACAGATTCACAACAGTACAGATTATCTACAACTCGTCTGTGATCATCATTTACTAGATGTGTTCCGTATTTGTTTTTGCGATTGTAGTAATAGTAATAACCAAGATTAACGTTTAGTTGTTACGTAAGTAAAACACATTCGGTCCTACAACAAAAATACATATTTGCTAAACACAACGACATTGAAATAAATAGACGCGCTATCTCGTGTAGACAACACGTGCGAAATAAAAAACGCATTAAGATTCGAACTACCGCTAGACAGCTGTCAAGTTGGCACTATGGTTCCGGAACCACAACTCGTTGATACCATGTTGTTCTTCTAAACAGCGCATCTAGTACGTAAGTACAATTATATCAATGGTTAAACCCGTATTATTTTCCATCCGCGAAAACTGAGTATCCAGAACAACTGACAAAAGTATTGTGGAAAAACAGAATATTTTCGGTAGACGGAGTAACTCAACAATTAAAAAAAAAACACTATCCCCACATCCCATGTAACCGTATTCCGAAGTCCAATTATTGAACCCTGCGGGCGGGGGCTTAGCCCTCAGGCACGCCACATAATCCAATGATGGTGCAGGTAAGGTCGGGCGACAGTTTTGTCGCATCATTGACTCGCACCCTCACTCTCAAACTGCCTACCGTAACGTAAAGTACTTGCTTAGGGTTGTGCTGTTTGGATTCGACAGTAAATAATAATTTATGTTTTTTTTTTTTATTCGTTTGTTTTTTCTTTTTTGCAATTTTCTTTATGACCGTCCATTGGGAGCGCCCATGTTCGGCAGTGGATGTTGACAGGCTGATATAAGAGATGTGATAGTTTTATCAGAAACGTTTTTTCACACCCCCTGATAATTTTTTTATTCATTTGTTTACTTTTTCATTTTAAATTTTAGGTTCTCTACGATATTGCAATAGTAAACACTGATGTCGATTCTGTTGCGCACTTTGACAGGACTAAACTAAACTAAGGGTGTTTGTCTCTTTCTATTTCAATAGAAAAAGAAAGTGACAGTTGCGTTTAGTCTAGTTTAGTAGTGTCAAAATGTGCTACAGAATCGACACCACTATCGGCCGATTCCTATGACAAGACTCTTGTATCTTTACCAATAATGAAGCTAAGACCCTAAAACTTCGCATAGTAGACCCTCCCATACATCAGTCATCACAGGTAAAAATACCTTTCGAGTCTATTTATATCCCCATCTTGGCAATAAAAAATGCTACCATCTGTAAGCAAAACTATTCGTTTTTGGCCATAAGAACCGAGCATACGTCCATAATTTAATAAGTGGATTTAAATGACTTTCGCCATAAATATGTAGTCCCTAGTCAGAAATAAGAAACTGAAAAAAAAATACTTCAATTTTATTTTTCATACAAAAATAGATTTTCCCTGTATTTTCGTGTCCTCGCCAGCCCTATTTCTCGCTGAGGTAGCGCTATGATGGATAGCCCTTGAGACCCAATGCCGTCGTCTAGTCACCTTCCAATGTAGACGGCACTTGTGAACGGTATACTTGGAGACACTTCGATACTCTAAGGTTTAGTTTGTATCTACCTTTCAATCTTCGATCACCTTGAGAATTTCACATACAAATATAGTTTTTCAGATATCAGATTTCTGCTTTGGAATTTTCTGGGTAAAACTTTGTACAGCTTAGCCTTAAGTGGTAATATTGCTCGTTATATATCTTGAACTGGGTGGAAACTGTTCTAAAATTAGAATGGTTTGAAGTTGCTGTGAGAGGTTTCGGCGGTTATCTTCTGAACAAATATAAGATATTCCTTTTACAAGAATAATCTTGAAACCATAAGGTTTTAGTAAAATAAAAACTTTTTAACAAAAATAAAACCGACTTCAAATTGTCTATCTCTGAAGTTCTTCATCAGATCTTCACCAAATTTAAATGGGACCACTTCGAAAGAATACTCTTTCAAACAAAAAAATAATCATTTAAATCGGTTCACAATTCGCAAAGATATCGCGGAACAAACATACAAAAAATAAACTTACAGTCGAATTGAGAACCTCCTCCTTTTTTGGAAGTCGGTTAATAATCCGATTATTATCAGTATCGATAAACACATTATTTGTTTAAACATAACATAACATCACGCCTGTATTATCCGAACGATTGGGCAGAGGTGTATAGTAACACCGTCATTTCGCCGTTATGTGTGACACATATAAAAGGGGGCGAGCCTATTGCCATCAACCGGGCACAAATCCAAAATCTTGGCTGCTACTGAGGGAATCCACACGCAAAACCCCCAATAACAGTTTGCCCGACCTGGAGATCCAACCCATGACCTCACATTCAGCAGTCGCGCTTGTCACGACTAGACCAACGAGGCAGCTGTATCTGTTAAAACTATAATTATAATGGATCTTGTACTTCGTCCGTCTTTATATTATTTTATTTACTTTATATTTAATTCTATTTGTTTATGTTTTACGCAACCAGCGCGTGTTAATGGTGAGGTTACTTTAATTAATTAACTTAAGTACCTACTTGCTAACATTTAATTAAGCATTATACCGTGTGTGCTACGCGTGAAGACAATGGTCGTTTGCCAGTCAGGGACGACGTTTATTTGTAGAAGGTGTTTATTAGCTAGAACTATTGTTTTGGTTTGAAATGCTAGACCTTTTAAGATAAGTAAAGCAAGCTAAGTTTGCGGAACTAAGTTGTAGATGTGCATTCTCTGATAAAACACTTTTGGAGGAATAACCATTGATAACGTAACGAGTGTGAGAGAGTGTTCCCCAGGTTTCCGATAAGCTTCTTCTTCTTTTCGTGTGGTTAGTGACTAACCTGGTGTCTAGAGTTTATGCCGCTCATGGGCCTCTGATTTGCCTTCACATGCCGTCGAGAAATATCTCTCAGGCATGCCGGTTTCCACACATCGTGTGATAATTATACAATACGCACATGAATCCGAAAATTCAGAGGTGCGTGCCTTGGGTTCGAACTCCAGACTCAGACTTGGCAGTCCGACGGTCACACCACTATGCTGCTGCTGCTCCGATAAGCTGATTAAACTAATCTGTCAGCTACTACACTCGCTCCGATCTAAAAGTAATTTAGATTTTAAAATGTGTAGAGTAATGCTAATCCCTTATCATTTTAATCGTATTCTCTGATAATATAAAGTTAAAACGAAGCGGTCGGCGCGTAATGATTATGAGTAAATTAGCTCGTTCCTCCGCTATCTCGGCGCCTCGGCGTGATCCAATTAGTGGCAGCCCTCGCGAGCTAGGGTTTCCACGCTCTAGAACGCTTTGTACTAATAACTGCATGCGGGAATCCATTTATATGTAGACCGTTTTTGAGCCATATTTACCTATTTATCAGACAATGAATGTACGAAACACCATTGGCACATATTTCGTTCATATCAAAAATGGATTTGTTAGGGCCCAGACAGACGGACCGCATCTCGATCGCAACTGCCAAATGCAGTCAGTGCAACTGTGTGACTACTGCCGATTTGATGTGCAGTCCTCTTGTCGGCGGCACGTAACTTGGCAAGGTTTTGGCGTAGTGGGAGTGTACGCAAGTGTGCGCATGTACACTTAGTGCAACAAAAAAATTATCACTTTTATTGCTTGTCATTATTCTATGGTTATTGCCATAATTTATTTTTAACCATGTCTGGTAATAAAAAAGAAAGGAGAGGAATTCTCTTCTCTACTCTTGCCAAGTTACGTGCTGGTGACTATATAAAGCATTTCATATGAAAATGTACATTATTCAATGTTTATAAGTATAATTAGGGCGTTCCAGCTCTATCAGAGAGATTAACAAAGTTATCTTATTAGTGGCAACCCTCTCGCACTAGGGTTACCATACCAAGTATATATAGGACGTATATTTTTTTCTAAATTTTTTTTTTAAATTTTTTTTTTTGCTTTTTACTGAATCCTGTACTGAATGGCTCATACAGGACTGGTATTTGCCACAATGACTTCAATACTATAGTTGGCAATACTGACTTTACATACCCAATGTACCAAACATGAATCATTATTCATTTACGACTATAAAACGCCAAGCATGTCATTATAAAACTTTACTTTTTTACAAAGCTTGTCACTATAGTCGCGGTGCTATACTTACTTAGGTATACGTAGACGTCACGTCGCGTCGCCGGCGGACGTGGCAATTTGCGACTCCCTCCCTCCCCCCTCCGTCGTCCCCGCAACTTTGTTATGTTCATGTTGAAGCTACTGCACGCATGTTAAATAAATGTTGTATAGTATATGTTGTAAATCGTCTGATAAATTTCTACGCACGTTTTCAATAACCTATCTGTCGATGGTTTGTCCTACTAGAGATAGCTTGACAATCGTCTATAGAAGTATTTTTTTTTCCTTGGGAGGGGTCGAACCTCATTGTACAATAGATAATTTATTGAAAACGACCGTAATTGATGCTAGTTCAGTTATAGGGCAATGGTTGTCTCTCGTTCTGGTTTTTTTTTAATATCTGGTCGTAACCAAGCGTTACCTTACCCATTGGGTACATTTAATTGATTTTCGAACACGATAGTACACACATTCAGGGTACATACAAAAGGTTCTGTGACTCTGTCCAGACAGAGAGATCTTGGTACTAGAACGAGAGTAGTGATGTAGGTAAGCAAACAGTAAAACTATGTTTCTTATGGGGTTTAAATATATTTTTACGAAAAAATAATATTAAAAAATCCCGACGCAACCCATAATAAGTTTATTAACGATCCCTTTCATACCTCTATTACAATCTAAACTAATTTAAATAACCATTCCTTTGCCGTCACACAACGGGTACGTCGGGTAAACAACCATTATTATTAATTAACTAGCTGTCGCCCGCAGTTTCACTCGCATCCTAGCAGAACTAAATCATGTACCCGAATAAAAAGTATTCCTTGTGTTAATCCAGAACACGATCTATCTGTGTGCTAAATTTCATCCAAATCCATACAGCCGTTTATGCGTGACTGAGTAACAAACATCTTAACAAAATTTCACATTTATAATATTAGTGTGGTTTAAATTAATATTTGTCTATTCTTTCCAGGTGAAGAAAATGGCTGAGCGCGTAGCCAAATGCCGTGAGGAAGTTTCTAAGAGTAGAGAAAAGTACCAGTCAGCTCTAGCCGAAATCACAGCGTACAACCCGCGATACATCGAGGACATGACGGGCGTGTTCGAGAGGTGCCAGCAGATGGAGGCGCAGAGGCTCAAGTTCTTCAAAGATGTCCTGTTCAGCTTCCACAAGTGCCTCAATATCAGTCAAGAACCTACGTGAGTATAAATTTATATGCTCGAAGTAGGTCAGACTCTTCTCTCCTGTCGGCAAGAGCTCTACAAGAATAGCTTATGCCTTGGTGAGAAGATTTGCCAGTCAGCAAGGTTGGTAGCAAGGCTGACTGCCCAGGGTGCGGCGGACGTACTTGAGTATCGTCACTCCTAGAGGTTCTTTTAATGTCTTCATCTTCTTCCTGACCTCATCCCACACTAGGTGGGGTCGGCACAACATGTATTTCATAAATCCATGTTGTTAGAGGTTTTGGCTTATTGTTTTATGACCGGCCGCCTGCCTGACATCAACCCTTCTTGGGAATACTCGTTGCGCCCGTCGCGCGGTTGACCCAATGTGCTTGCTGATATTATGCACTGGGTCCCAAAATGATATGCATGTCAATCTTATTGCCAACAACTAAACAGACTATGTTCTTCTTGGCGGAGTTATACTTGCAGTTCCTTGACCCACTCATTCAGTTTTGTTAGGGACTTCGGTTCTGACACATCGTAAATCGTAGCACCGTTAGCTTCTTCTATGAGGTTATTTTAATGTGGTAGAGTAAAAATATCCGATAGAACGCTGCGATCGGATATGGGTAAAAATCGACTCTACGATTCAGTTTAGTCGAGTTCAATTATCTGAATCAACCTAATTAATCGTTTGACCGCCCCAGTCGTATTTATACGACAAAGGTTTTCGTGTCCGTGTCGCCTCAGTCGTATAAATATGACTGAGGAGACGCGGGCACGAGAACATTTTTATTTGTCGAATAAATCCGACTGGGGCGGTCAAAAGGACAATTTTGCTGCCTACCTAGAAAATCAAATTAGTTGGCACATGCTGCTGTGGATTACAAAATTAAAATGTTCACAACCTATGAAAAGAGGTTTAGAATTCTCAATTAAAATGTTTACATTGAAATTCCAGATTACCCCAAATATATGAAGAATTCCATCATACAATAAACAATGCAGACAGCCAAAAGGACCTGAAATGGTGGGCGAACAACCACGGCGTCAACATGGTGATGGCCTGGCCGCAGTTCGAGGTAACACATACATTGCCGCTCTAACCCGCCTGCATACCGACCCGTCCACTCACAGCGCAATGCATTACTATCTATGCGATTATATCGTTTATTCTATGCATCTAATTAACTTGAATGCTTATAGGCAGGTTTAGTTACATTCAGTCCTTAGGTCCGAATTATTTTGCACGGATTTTGTTAAACCATGAAGTTATAAAGATTACGTTTTTTCCTTGCTGACATTCATATAAATATTATCTTACTCACCTTTAAATATTTAGATGTAAAACACGTGCCATACGATGATTCATCTTAAAACACCAAAAAAGTCCCTAATCAGAGAATAGTGAAAACCCTACCTTGTTTTTAATAATTTTAATAGTATGATTATTATACATGAAAATCCCGCTTATAAAGATAAAATATTGGTATATTAAACATGGTTTAATAACAATCTGTGTTAGACATAAACTTAGTCTTCTAAAGGGCATTTAGTCGTATTAGTATGAAAAACTAAGCATGTTTAAATTTTGGATGAGTATTCTAAATTTCCCTTAATTAGATTTATAAAAATTAGAGTATTTAGTTGTTTCTAATAATATTTAGATGTCTTCTTAGAACCTATTATTCTTTGGTGGCCACATACCGTTTCTTTTTTGTAAATTATTATATTTGTATAACAAAAAAAAAACTTTGTCCTATAAATTTTCAAAGTTTTATTAATGATAAATAATTTGTTCAATTTGGTAGGTATTAGATTGCTAAGAACTTATTGCTCACAATGACTGAATAAAAAAACATTTGCAACCATTTAAGAACTGTCAAAATTGGTCTTTTGATCCGGTTTCCAAAATATTTTTTAGATTCAATTTTCTTTTTAGTATCTATTTCTGATATAAAATGTTATCACCAGTAGGTAATGATTAAAATTAAATTTCAAACCCTAAAATTTGGTCCTTGTCGTAACAAAATGTTGGTCCTTACGGTGTGCGGCCACTGCGCTTGTAGTAGACCTTCAACAATCCCGTTATCGCAAGGTCCCCTAATGCCAAACAAACAGCAATGTTTGATCAAGATAGGTACGTTTCGACACCGCCTTTACCTCGCATACCAACCGCCAAGTATACACTAATACGCTAAAAAACTAAAATACAAATAATTCGAACGGATTTCCTCCGACAATGCAATATTTTTAAATTATAGACGACCTAGAATGAGTGAATGAAAATATTTTTTATCGTTTCGGGTCAAGTGTAACTGCTTTTGTAATATTTTGATTAAATTCATAGCAATTGCAGTTATTGTTGGTGAAACCATTTAGACAGAAATAGTTCATACACAATATTTAATTAAATAGTATTGAAATAAAATAACATATTCATAAAGGTCAAATTGTTGTAACTGTTTTGACAAGTAAAATCATTTTGTTAGCCACATATTCAGATGTGTGTAGGTACTCAACAAAATCACTCAAGCTTACCCAAATATTTTAACCACAAATATAGCAATAAAACAAAAATTAACACAAGGTCGATACGCCGGAAACGGATCCAATTCGTAACAAATACTTGGCGGAAGCGTCCGCCGTGGTCGCCCGCGTGCTCGCGACCGCCCGGCGACCTCTGCCGCGACCGGCCACCGAGCCGTGGTCGCAGGCCGTGCGCCGGCTCCGCCTGGCTCTACCTGCGTTCTGCTTCGGTGTGGATGAGCGAGCCTCGAGCCGTGTGGCGCCCTCCGTCACCAGTAGCCAGTGTTATGGAAGCAGCCGGTTCTATAGCAACCCGCTGATGGTACGACCACGGTGTAGGATCGGTGGCGATGTAGACGCGAACAGTACTATGTGATTAATACGTCATAAATATCGTCGAAGCCATAAATCTGAAGACTGTTATGTCAATTGTATTTTAAACTAATTCAAGTTTCTTTAATTGAGAAGAATGTATTGATCACACAACTATTGTTCGTGGGTATAGAGATTCTTTATCACGGCTTTATGATCAGATGATGATCAGTGCATTTTGTGGGATAGATTCAGTATAAAAAAGTGTTTAATTGATACTGGAATATGACTATTTTTAAAACATGGTTCCTAGTAATATTGTAAACTCGTTGGAGGATTATCATTCGACAAAGTAATGTTATTTGTGATCAATATGAACGTTTCATGTAAGCGAAATAAACTAATTCCATAAGCGAGGTAAACAGATGACCACAAATAAGAGCAAGTAAGTTGTATTTTATCTCTATGGAACTCTTCTAAGAGAAATATAATTTATTAAATATTCCACAAAGTGCACTGTATATCGCCCATAATAAAGCCAGCACTCGATACTGAGAATCGATTAGTCGTAATCGAATTTCGTCATGAAATGATTTTGCAAAGCACCCAATGGGTTTGGTGGTGTCACACGAAAATACACCGTGATGATTGGTGTTAAAGATCAATTTCGCTCATAGACGATCACTGCACCTCTCATGGAGCATTTACCTACACTTGGTCGGCCGGCCGTGGGTGACTGACAACTATTTGGCGACCGACCGGAAATATAACGCACTGCAATCAGCAAATAATAATGTTCGTGCAAATTGAGTAATATTTCAAGCAATACAGGGTGTAAACGAAATGATGTAATTCTTTCAAACCTCGTGATGTACTGCTGACATAGATTAACCCTGCAAGGAATATTTATGGATTCAATAAAAAAAATTACAAGCATTAAACATGTTTTTTCAACGTGTGGTATTTTAGCGCCCCGATCGAATTGCGCGGCTATCACTCGCCGCGCGGTCATTTAATTCGGGGCGCTAAAATGCCTCAGTTTAAGAACACATGTTTACTTCTTGTAATTTATTGAATCCAAAAGTATTCCTTGCAGGGTTAATCTATGTCAGCAGTACATCACGAGGTTTGAAGGAATTACATGATTTCGTTTACACCCTGTATACTTGATGTGTAATTCTTGAATCACTCAAAATATTTGCAAAATTTGAAGTGACCAAATTGAATTTTAGTGGCGGCAAATCGGCGTCTATAAAATTAGCATCCAGCAATCGAGTTTGCCGAATAGCCCAACTTCACTAAATTCGATAATCAATCGCAAATGTTCCCGAATGGAAACGCCGAAATTCCGAATCCCGTTGCTAAATAAAACGGCCTGAATCCCGGTTTTCGTTTTAAATTAAATCAAATAAAATTAAATCACCGAATTCCGGATTCGGTCAGATGTAAACGGGGTGCACTCTCATTCTCACTCATCCACACTGAAGTATGGTTAGCAGAACGAAACGCAAAATATTTTAGAATAGCACGCAATATCACGAAAAAAAATCCGCCATGTTTTAGTACTCAAAAATCAGGATTGGATGCAGGTAAAAAGGATAAAATCGGCAAAAACCAAAAAAAATAATAATGATATAATGCACTTGTAAAATTAAATCGCAATTTGATATCAAGAGATATTGGCATCCGAAGAAAAGCTTAATTAAAATTTTAAAAAACGCTCAGAATGAAATTGGTACCGATTCTGTTGTGCACAAACTAAACATAATTTAAATTATTGCCATCTTTTTCACTCCGTTAAAGTAAAAAAGAAACGGACGTAAACAAGAGCTGTCAAATTTAGTTGAACTAAAATTTTCATACAAATTTAGACGACACGTCAGAACGTGTGGACTAAAAACACGGTGAACTTGAAGGCGTAAACTAATTTGACATCACTAACTTAGTTCTTATCTATCATCGTCCTTTTCTCGCGCTGTCTGTTAGTAAAAGATGGCAATTCTTTAATGTTAGTTTAGTTGATGAATAAGAGAATCGGCGCCATTGGTACAGATTTGATAACACAAAAATGTCGGATATACCTTCCGCCACGAAGGACCGACAATGTTCCTGATTTTTTTTATTGTCTAATAGCATGTACTTTTTCTCTTTTCTCAAGTCTCCCGTCCCCCCCACTAGTGCAATTAGCTTGATATTACCTTCTAACGTACACCGGCTTTGTATGGACGTGTCTATGTTTATCTAATTTTTTTAATTACTTTTTTTACTTTGAGTTTGCATTTGCGCAACGAGACGTTGGGAAAAAAATAATTATCGCTAGTTCTGTTTTTTTTAAAACCTGAAATGTTATAAGAATATTTTTTTAATCAATAGATACTTAATAATTTTCTTTTGTGATATTTTTTTTTTTTTTTTTTATAAATTCTATTAATTTCACTCTCCTCCTGTTAATTCAAATACTAAAGACTACCCCTTTTTATAAAATCTATAAGTAAAAGTATAAGAAATTTCAAAACCATAATATTCAAAATATCTACGTAAAAATGTTCCCAACGTGTCTTTGCTCACGCCGTGACCGCTTGTGACTGGTGTGTCGGTGACCCAGGAGTACACCGAGGAGTTCCGAGACATCGCCAAGGGCAAGTCCAAGGAGAGCCTGCCCACCGGGCCCATCACGCTGCTGAACCAGCGGCCCGTCAGCGAGGATGTACGTTACACCACATTTAGTTATCACGTCACTTTACGAACGACCGCGATGGTGACTGTATGCTCTAGTACGACTGTTTGAACTATGACTATGACTGTATGAACGATAAGGGAGCGTGATCACCTACCTAATCATGCTGCCTAACCTGCGGCATATACCAGATGATGAAAAAAAAAGCATAAATATTTTAAAGAACAGAGAGGTCATACTTAGTTACTGTCCGGAGTTGTGCGACCGTATGCGACCCGGTGACGACGATAAAAAACCATTAATGATGTTATTTTGTAAGGAGGATGTTATAAGGAGCTTTATGAAAGTGACAGAAAATTTCTTGGACGTAGGGTAACCGCACATGCGCCACTGAGTGGCTCGGGTGCAGTTGATCCCTATTTGTTAGTAGGCTTGGTGAATGGCTTGCAGCAAAAAACAAATGACGATCAACGAGCTACTTAGCGGCACATGTACGAATTTTGGAAAATATGACGATTTTAGGAAACAACGTTGACTTTACCCAACGTTTTGCCAATTAGTAACATCAGGTAGGTACGTCAAACACCATCGCTGTCGTACGTAAAAAGACGTCACGCACGCGCCAGCCGCGTCACACATTCAGTGTAGCCAGACCTGAAAATACTTTGTGCAATTTTTAATAAAATGTGTAATTATTGTAAAATTTATTTTCGGTCTACGATTCAAATGAGAATGAATGTTAAAACAGCCGGATTGGTATCTCGTATAATTATGCTTTATATTGTATCAGCATGTCGGGTCTAAAAGTAGTTTGATTTTGAAGGGATGAGGTCATTCTCGTTTTAATCTATTATAGTTCTAAGTGCTTCCAATTTTATGTATTTTTATATTTTTGATATCGATGTTGCATGATGGATGTTTGCTTCACCCTAAAGTTTATGCATATTGGCATGAATTAACAATTTAACCCACGTATATGAAATTTTTATAGTTTAATTCTATATATTTAAAAGAATATTTAAGTAAACGTTTAAAAATATTGATCAATAATCCCCGATTAAATTATGTATTTTATGAAAAAGTTGGGTGGAAGGACCATTTTAATTTAATTTAATTCTATCTAAATCTAATCTGTTATAATATAATACTAATGTAAGTTCCGATAAGTATTTTTGTTTAGTTAAAAAGCTATTAAAGTATAATAAGAATAAAAATTTGGTCCTTTCACTCCAACGAAAAAAAAAAACTTCAAAAATGTTCCAATTATAAATTCACATTTCATGTACACTACAGGAGCTGCCCCCAATCAACTCTAACAACAAGTCAAGCAAGGCTGCCAACCACACGGACGCTGTGCCGCCGCCGATAACAATCACCAACAATACTGCGCATGCCCCCGGGAACAACACCATTGACAAGAAGAGCATCAGTGCGCCCATCGCTGTTACGTAAGTGTTTTGATTGGTTTGATACCAGGGCGACGAGCTAGCAACGGGCTGACCGCCCATTATGGGTCCCTTTTAACAAGGGGAAGTCGCCTGCAGCAAATATAATTCCAATAAATAATGAGTCAGGCATAACATTATTCCCTAACCTTTTCTCCAAACTTTATCCGTTTCATTCCTATTGATGCTGTGGTGGCATATATCGCGTCACATGCGAACTATCCTACATCGCGATATCAAAGTTCGACACGCAGATAGTATATATACAACTTCCCAACATCAACCGTTGGGCAGTGGCCCGCCAGGCACAAGACTCCGCCTGGTAGGAGGATCCTCCCTTTTCGTAGGCGGAACACAATATCTGGTTCCCCTACAATGCCACTCCGTAATCACCGAGGTCTTGAAAAAGTGTTCCCAAATTCTGGATTCTGGACGGAATTGAATTACTGATAAAATTCTTTAGTTGGTATCTAGCATTGCAAGGTGACAACACGACTTTAGAGTCCCTCACCTAAATCATTATTTGCTTAATTCCAAACCTAAGCCCCACAGACGGCACGGCACGGCATGGCAAAGGATTTTAAGCTCAAATAATTTTCAACCTTATGTTAATACTATTAGCACTCACATTTGCTTAGCATCTCGCAGTACGGTAAATACGAGTCCTAAAGGGTATGACATAAGGTTTAAAACTATTTGAACTAAAAAAAATCCTTTGCCATGCCGTGCCGCCTGTGGGCGCAGACTGTAAGCCTTCGTCCTAGATGGGCAGCGCAACGCATTGCGTGTGATAAAGCAGCACGTTACAACGCAGTCGATGTGCCCTACCAGCTGCGTTGTGATACAGTTTTAATAGTATTTGATGAGTAAGGCTAAATTTAAATTTCTGCCACAGTCTAACTGCTAGACATAGGCGTATTCAGGGTGGGGCAGATGGGGCGCTTGCTCCTCCCTTGCACAGCAAGGAATAGGTAAATGGTCTAGATTTAGTCAACTCGCCACCCATGTCCACAAAACAATTACCCAAAATAGGCAGACCAATGCTCGACTCCGTCTATACTTATTAGGACCTCAAAAATAAGGTTATGGGGCAAAGTTGCACCATAATCCCATTCTGCACTTTCAAATTTATTGAAAAGACAAATATTTACTGTCTGACTGAGTTTGCCCCACCTTGGACAAAATCCTGGCTACGCCCATGACAGACAATACATGCCTCTCTGTCAGATGCACTGCTCACGTAGGCCATTAGTATAGAAAGCATATCGCTTGTTACTTTCTCGACGCGATGCTCGACGCAATGCAACGCACTGCGCTGCCCACCTAGGACGAAAGGTCCATACATCTCTAAAGACCAAAACCGACTGACGGTTTATCCTTTCCTAAATCATCCCACCCTAAACTTTCCTCTTAGCATCGAGCGTCTGGAGATTTTCGCATGCAAGGCGGGCTGTACGCGATCGCACGATGATTCGTTTAGTGGACACCTGGTGCGCCTGGCTATGAGGCCCGATGTTACTAACAGTTCCAGATTCACAATCACTGATATGTGTGACAAAATCTTTGATAAGTTAGTTATGTGAACTGTTGTAAGAGTTGGAGTAGGAGTACATAATGTGTTATATAGTGCCTTTCAATAGAATCTGGCAATAATGTAAACAAACCAATTTAAACACGATTACTCCGTAATTACTTACATTTGAATATCAATCATGATCATTTTCACTTTTCAAGGAACCATACATTGTTCTTACAATCATTTCGACACCAAATAACTTCTTTATGATAGTTATTTTAATAAAAAATACTCGGACGACGAAAATTTCAATAATTTATCAAATTGACATATAAATTGTTTACTCATCAAAGTCTTGTTTGTCTTTGGAAAGTTAGTGTTGTTCGTCGTTGTTACTCACTACTGGATTTTAAAAAGATTTAATCAAATCAAAAATAACTGATGATGAATCTGACACAAGCGAATGAGTCACAAAAAGTGTAGTATAATATTAATAATATAAGTTCTACCTTGATTTGAATTGCTTCATAATTATTTTGGATTAATTAAAATACTTAGGATGAAGCAATGAACAGTGAGTGAACTCTATCTCAATGATCAATCACTCACTTTGACATCAGTATAGGTACAACACTATGATCATAGACAACTGTCAAAATATTATCTTGTTTACATTATTGCCGGATTCTATTGAAAAACACTATATACAGGGTGTAAACAAAATCATGTAATTCCTTCAAACCTCGCGATGTACTACTGACATAGATAAAGCATGAACGGGATACATTCGGATACAATAAAAAAAATACAACAACTAAACATGTGCTCTTAACGTGAGGCATTTTAGCGCCCCGAGCTTATTACGCGGTACCATACGCGGTCATTTAACCAGGGGCGCTAAAATGCCTCACATTTAGAACACATGTTTACTTCTTATTTTTTATTTTATTGAATCCATATGTCCCGTTCAGTGTTAATCTATGTCAGTGGTACATACATCACGAGGTTTGAAGGAATTCCTTCAAATTTGAAATCATATAATTACATGATTTCATTTACACTGTATGACGAGGTTTAAAACTCGTCTTGTTAGTAGTTTCTTTGTAGACTAGCAACATCAGCTTTAGATATATTTAAATTACTCGGATGTGAGCAGCCAGATAGTATTTTTGTAGTGTTATTAAATTCGTTATTAGGTAGCTGTACCTTTTCTAGTTGGTCCTATTATAACACTTACCTACATATATAGTGTATAATCTATGCTTACGATAACAAGTCTGTTCCACTCATAGATATACAAGGTTAGTCGGAAAGGGGGTACTAAGCCGCGGGCCACTTAATGTGTCACTGGTAATTGTTTTAAAGAAAGTGTTAAAATTTAAAAACCCGATATATATTTTTTCCATGAAATATTGTTTTATTTTAGTTTTTTTCAAAAATTCTTCATCCCTGCTTTTGTTATGAATTTAAAAAATGGAGTTTCTAATCCGTGACCCCAAATATGACGTAAAATTTAAACACGTCTGATCATAGCTGAGGATAGATAGGATTTTGCGTATTTTTTTATGAAATCTTTGAACAGCTATTTCTCTTGAACTATTGACTTTTGGGGAAAGTTGTAGAACAAAAGTTATCCATTATTATGGGTACTTTAACACCCTTTCGGCTTAGTACCCCCTTTCCGAATAACCTTCTATTATTATTACTACGTATTAGTCGCATAGTCGTTTCTACACGACGATGCGAAAGCGGTGCACATCTCTGGGGCGCAGGCTCCGGACCACCTCCAACACCATCCTGAGCGTATTTGCGAACAGGTTTGATTGTCAGTACATTAACCACTGTTATATGATTAATGTAATGACAAACAAACAAATGACTCGGAGGCAGGCGTATTATTAATTGTTTTTATTTTATGATTTTAATTTAATTTTGATTTTATATATAATTATTATAGTTAAAATTATAATTTCACTGTATAATATTATGATCTTTAATGGATTGAAATAAATGATTTTTGAATTTGAATTAGATCGGTAACGGTGACAAAAAGGAGAGACCCAAAACGATTTCGATCGATGTACGTTAAATGTTCACATATTTTTTTCATTTAACTGCCTAGTTGGTCTAGTGGTGGCAAGCGCGACTGCTGATCGTGAGGTCCTGGGTTCGATCCCCAGGTCGGGCATAGTGTTATTGGGTTTTTCCGTGTCGAATTCCTTAATAACAGCCCGGTGTTTGGATTTATGCCTCGTTGATGGTAATAGGCTCGCCCCCTAAAGTAGTTTTTATACTTTATAAATAGTAATCAAAATCACTAACTTACTATCTACATCTTTCAGCAATGGAACAGCACCAGCGCCTAAATCGAACAAGACATCGCCAGCCAAGGACAGCATCAAGGGACAAGAGAACCCGTTTGACGAGGACGAATGGGATGAGGAGTCAGCGGGCGCCCTGACAGATACAGGCGAGCCAGGGGTGCCAGTGCGGGCGCTGTATGACTACACCGGCGCCGAGAGTGACGAACTTAGCTTCAGGCAAGGTTAGAGAAGTTAGAGGTCATATTCCGATCTTAGGCATTTGTTTGTATGTAGAAAGTGGGAGGCAGTTCCTATAAAAAGTCGGCTCACAGACGATGTCAACACACACAAGTTGCCACGGAGGAATTCCGCGACCTAGGCAACAGAATGCCAAGCCTCGCACATCTCGCGGGCCGCGTACGCGGTTCCACGAACTATGTCATTAGACAAGCTAATCGGTGACCACCGAGCTACGAGAACTTATGTTATGATTTGTTTTTAATTTTCCTTTTGTGAAGTCAAGAAAAAATAAGATTTTTACATATCTTTTTTTCCACTATCTCTTTATACACAGAGTAGGAATTGAATGGAGTGGTAATACCCATATTTCTTCTTAGAAACAAACGCTCAATTTGTGAGGCGAGCAGTGGGAAAGAAACATCTCTCGCCGGCGTCACCTCGCACGGCGTAGCTTTGACGACTGTCGCGGTAACATTATATGCATTATTTTGTACACCGCCGCACTTTAGCACTCCATTTTATACCTACTTTGTGTTTTTATACTACATTTAATTAATATACATTATTGTTTCCAGGCGACCTATTCGAAAAACTAGAAGACGAGGATGAACAGGGCTGGTGCAAAGGACGAAAGGATGGGCGTGTGGGCCTCTACCCGGCCAACTACGTAGAGCCAGTGGGCCACTAGCCCACGCCAGCCCACAGCGAGCCCACGCCCACACATACCGTGCCACATGACGAACTGTAAAGTGTGAACTGTGAGCCAATAGGCCTAGAGGTGACTGAACGCGCTAACTTATATAAATTAGAGTTTAAAAATCACATTATTAGATATTTTCGTGTTTCCAGGAACAAAATGCACTTGAAATTATGCTTAGAACAAGCAGTTTTGGCCTTAGCAGAAATTTAATGTTAATAACATAGAGTCGACTGATATTTTAGCTGGCATATCCCTACGTACGATGTATGTATCGCTCACGCTTTTTTTGGCTTTCATTGTATTGGTATTACTTAGAGATCTAAGCGGTGCCAATACGGTGTTTTGAAGCCTTCTTTAGTATTATATTATAGCACTTAAAGATTAAAAAATATACATTTCTGTGTATGTTTCAAATGACAGGTATTGGTGGTCTGTTTTATAAGAAAGTCTACTCTCAGTTAAGCAGTATTAACTACGGTTTATGATCACATCTAAATGAGCGTGAAATCTTGCGTGAATGTTTTATCACGAAAAAAAACAAAAGTTAGTGTTGTTCATTCATTTCTAAGGCCGAGCGAAAATCAAACAAATGTATTGTTACGAAATCATTACGTGAACGCGTGACAGGTTATAAAATTAGTTCGTTTTATATCCGCAAGTCACGATGTAGTCATTATACTAGTAACAGGTTTTAAGTACATTCAGCTGTAACGTATGTGTTTACTTCTATAACGAATAGCTATAGATATATTAATTTCACACCGTCACCGAAGGCAGCAGTCAGTTATACGTCTTATGATTTTCATTTCACTCGACATCGAACCCCGTACCTTTTGGATCGAGCTCTTTTTGATGTATTTATTAATAACAAGACTATTTTCTAACTGTAAAATTTTGGACCTAAATTTTTGTACATTTCTATGAAAAAGAAATTCAAATCATCTGTTGTTTCGTTTAAAATTATAAGTAAGACGGTGGTATTTGGATATTTTTGGATGGAACTCTTTGTAGGTACAATATGGAAACCAAAAATTGTTTACTTGTAACTTGTAGTAACACTACGCTGCATCCACTGTCGTCACGACACTCGCTGTTTGTTGTATGAGAAAGACGCGAGGATGTACTGCTGGTCTCCGACGTCCTCCTGGACGCCAGAGTCAAAGGTGTATCGACTATTTAATTAGAGTTAAAATTGACTGGCCATCCGACTATTATTGTATGAGCAACAAAGTCGATGTAGTCCATCGGTTGTATATAAAATGTAAAAAAAACTAATGTCTTGACCTAGTTAGAATCAAATTTAAAGCCTTGAAAGTTTGATACCAACAAAACAGGTCCCAAATCGATTAGTTGAACGATATAGCCGGTACATGTCCAATAATATCGATGAGGAACTTAGCTAAGCCAAAAAGTGTACGCCAACATAAATAATTAGGTAACAAATTATACCTTTAGGCGGCAATGGGATCTATATTTTTGTGATATATTGGTACTCTTGAGTGGTCGCCACTGCACCACAGTTGTGTTTTATGTACATACACGATTATTATATATCTTGTCGTGCTTATAGAATATTTATTTCCCATTGTATATAATGTAAAATGCATTAATAAATGTATGTAAGTTATTACGGGGCGGGCGCGCAGTACGTCGAACTGATCGAAGGCCTAATCTTGTGTATCGGCCTGTTGCGGCCTGTTTTGTGACTTCCATTTACACGAATATGGTCGTGGACCATACGCCGCTGGCGCCCCCTCGTTTTTTAGGTTAAAATAAACAATAACGATTATTAATATATTACGAGAAATGTTTAATCTTTTCTTTTCCCTTTTATACCTCGTTTTAAATATTGTTGTATTGTGTAATTATAGTGGGAGTCATTACGTTAGTCGAGGCTGAGTTTCAACACTTGACTTGTGAACCGTCGGTCGTGTTTAGTAGCTGTTTTGTTTTCATTGTTATAGGTTCAGCGACCATTTGTGAGAAATTCTTTGTATTATATAATTATCAAAGAGGGTGGTTTTGGACCACATATGTTAATATATTATGAATATTGGTAAAATAAAATTGTTACATATGGTACTGAAAGTGTTTTATTGGTAATTATCCATTTGCTCGCAGTAGATGAACTTATCACGATCATATCATATGATCATATGTAACCGAGAAGTTATTGGCGAGACCTAAAGGGGGGAGAGTAAAATACTTAACCTAAGCTAACTACTACTAATATCATGACTAGCTAGCAACGACAGCACTAAGGGCGACCCCTAATGGGACTCGGACCTCTGCTTAGGGCGTTCCTGACGAGAGGACTGGGATGAAGACTGCTTGATGAGGGCTGAATTAACGGGGTGAAATATTGGTCATAAGTTCAAGAATGTATTAATACTGACTCTATGGATCTCTGATGTGTCTCTGATCTGAAATAAAGTTATTTTTAAGCACAGAAATCTATGGCCGGCTTTACACCTGTAAGTTTTTCTCACGTAAGTCCCTTGCATAATTAACTGACGATAAATTTGCAAAATGTAAACTATTCAGGTCAAAAATATTTGCCGAAAAAAAATGACATAAGTTACTTACTACAAGTGTAATGGCGGCCTATTATATATCTATTCTTGTAAACTTTTTTAAAAACGGACATTGAATCACAATCAGTTATTAATTTATCACAGTTTAAACATATCCTAAGGAAAAATAGCAAAAATAATGAACTCTTCCTCAATGGCAGTTTGAACTTACTACCTAAGAGCGCATGCGCGTGCCGCTCTTTTTAACCTGTGACTGCGCTTTTTACAATGGTGCCAACACTATATTATTTAAATTCAATTGGAATGTCGTAATTTCTCCATGTTTGCAAAATCTTACCGCTACCTAGTAGCTTCTGACCGTGTGGACGTGGGTCGGACGACGCACTGCTCTCTCGTCGCGTCCACTATATTATAAAAAAACACAACCACCCGTTTGCATCACGACAGCTGCAACGCTGCGGCACGGCTGCAGTACGACACCAACCGTCTAAATTGAAAGCACGTTAAGGACATAACATCACGCGTTATATTTCCCGAAGGGCTCGGTAGAATTGTTTTTTTAGCACACCCTCCTTTTGCCAGTTACGTTTAAGTCCCATGTAATAGGGGGCGAGCCTATTGCCATTCACCAGGCACAAATCCAAACTGCGGGCTACTACTGAGTAATTCCACACGGAAAAACCCAATAACACTTTACCCGACCTAGGGATCGAACCCAGGACCTCACGATCAGCAGTCGCGCTTGCCACTACTAGACCAACTAGGCAGTTGAAAAGTAATATTACATGGGATTAATTTTTTCCCTTTCAGGTGTTTAAAATAAAAATCTAACTGCTTGTTTCAAAATCGTCGGATAAATATGGCAGATTGACAGATTTCTATAGAGAAACAGGCCTTTAAAACAATTTAACACAGTACAGTTTTATTTGAACGTGTTAACGAATGTCATACAATATAACGTTCTTCCTCCATAACCTTCATATAGAAGCAATACTCTTAAAAATATAAAGAACATAGGTAATTATTCTTGTGTATTGCGAAGGTCCCTATTTTGTCACCTTTCCTTACATGTTTGATTCCATGTCTTTTTTAACTCGGGGTCAGTGCGAAACCTGTTTAAAATTGAGAAAATGAAATGAGATAATTTGATGTCTAAAAATTATATGTACAGTCACGTGTAATAATATGTATACACATAGCGAACTTAAAAAGCGAATTTCTTTTAGATAATAGTTTGTATTTAAGAAATATTCGATACCATGATTCGTATGTATTTGTAGAAACTAAGTGTGTAATATTTCATAATTCTAATAGATATTTTAGAAGAAAATCGCCTTTAAATATCGCTATGTGTATACATATTAGTACACGTGACTGTACCTCCAGTAGGGTAATGAAAATGTTAAACACCTTAAGGTCTATTTTTGCCTGCACAGGGCAAGAAACGAACTATTTTACCGACTACATATTGCCAACATTATGAAATGAAAATACAAGTATTTTTGACAGTACCTATATTATGGTGACATGCTGACCTCAGATTAATAACAAGCATAGATACCTCGCTAAAATAGCAACTGATCTCATGTATTTGCATCATTTTGACTAATGGAGCCGCTATGATGTTAGAGAAGGACATGTATACAGAAACGTTTCGAAATTTCGTAGGTAGTCACTAATTTTATTCTGACTAGTGATGTGACCCACTAAATTTAAACGTCGATAAAATTTAAAATGACATGTATTATCATAATTATCTTATACCGCTAAAAATAATAACCATACCTAAAATTTATAAATTATTAAGCATACTTAAGAGAGAATACATACATATATGTTCATCATTTTTTTTAAGTTTGTTCAAAATGAAACGATACTTTAACGCCTTCACCTCCTATTAAAAACCGACTCGGGAGCTATAAATGAGTAATTAATTACAACGGTTGTCATAACAACCAATTACAGTACATAAATATAAAAATAGAAAAGACCGTTAACAACATTCTCATAAATTCCTCTCACAGTACTTCTGACATACCAATAAAATCTTCGTCCATCCATCCGCTAACAGATCGCCTGTTGGATATTAATTAATTATATTGGAAACATAATGAGATGGTGCAGCAAGTTGGCGCTAATAGACCGCAGGAAGGCCTCCATGCATGTTATCGACAATATTTGTCAGAACCGCTACTGGATCGAAAGGATGATCCAATAAAATATTGGTCAGCAAGAAGAGTCGTTTGAGGTGTATTGAGCGATATAGCGTTACGCTACCTATCTGTTTGAGGAACATCTGTCCCACCGAACGTCTCTTCTCGTTGGTCAATCACACCTTGAATGAAAGTCGGAATCGTCTTGATGCAGCACAATTATAGAATTATTATTTCATCGCACTTTACATTTTAAGGATTGGCAAATGTAATTAGTAGGTAATCATTAGCTATGTCCTATATGACTTTTTTTGTTTATTAAAATTGTGTATTTTACTGAAACTTCTTTTCTTTAAAAAACTTGATACGATACCGTATCGATCCACTAGATCGTATGAATTTGTGTGGATTGATACATGGATCGATACAGTGAGGTATACAAAATATCGATACAAAGCACCTGGTTCGAGCATCCCTACGACAAACGCATAGCAATGAACACGCGAACAAATCAAATAGTTCAATGAACGGACTGTCAGACATTGAGCAAAGTACTATTAAATTTGTACGGGTTGCAATTAGATCAAATTTTAAAAGACGTATTATACTAACAGGACTGAGCACTTGAATCAAAAAACCGTACCGAGCGTGATGTATAGAACGGAGGCCTTATGTCTCTTTCTAATAGGGTGACCATACATTTAGGATGGATAGAAAAAATCCTGAAAATTTTATGAATTATTCACAATCACTGACTTCTACTGTATTATATATTAGGTATAGGTAACGGTACACATTAACATTACACCGTCCATGCCAAGCACGAACCGAAGCACTTACGGACAAAGATTGGAAACTACTAACATTTTATTTGAAGGAATTTACATTACACCATGCGTCCACCGTACCTCGTCAGTGCTCAAATGTAAATAAGTCCATGGATCAAATAGAACAAAATGACAGTTCATCTTGTGACAAAACAAAAAAGTAAAACTGAGAGTAAATCACTTATCTCATTCCCACACCCTGTTTCGTGCTATAAGATAGAACGGGAATAAAGACAGTTACAGAGCTACTTTTTTAGCCTTCCTTCTATGCTTTAGTCATTATTTTGAGATGCTGACATACACAAGTAATGTCAATTTATTCAATCATCGATTGGACTGACGTCATGGTTTTACAACAAAACTCCTTATATCGAATCAAAGATATTACATGGCACTACTAATGGAGGCAAAAGGCAATTTTGATCTTTACTACCAAATAATTAAACATAATTTTCCATACATTGGTCTGTTCCGTTCAACAGTTTGAAAAAGTAGAATGTGCCTGCGATGTGGGAAAGGAATGAATGTGAAAACTGACGAAACTTTTCTTTCCCCTATTGTAAAAGAATATTTAAAAACTATCGATAATTATCTATTGGAAATCTGATTTTGACCTGCATCACTATTACCTATATGAGGTAACTAGGTTAAATTAAATCACAGAGTAGAGTGCGCGCAAGATAAGTCTGCGCGCGACGGAGGGCGTGCTAAATGTTGCTATGGTCGCAAAAATACAAATTCCTACTTTTTAAGGAAAAATAATATATTCGTGAGTATTAAAATTGGGTAGCCCTCTTGCGGTTTATTATATTTTAATTGAGCTAAGTTTTGTACGTTTAAATTTACTACCTATCAATTAAATTAATTAGTATTTTTACGTAATTTGCAAAAGAAAAGAACAAAGCTTGTTTTTTTTTAAACAAAAACGTTGCCCCACACTAGGATTACACCTGTATCGTGGGTGGGTTTACAGACACAAATCTTCTCATGCACAAACAGCCAGACCCGAACAACTATCTGTAGGCCATACAAATATTGTTCCGTGCGGGGATCGAACCCACGACCTGCAGCACAGAAGCCAATCGCTTAGCCACTGCATCAAACGTGTCGTCATAATTATAAATGTGCCGTGAGTGATAAATAATGCATTATGATTATTATCGTCTGATGAGGTCTACTATAATCTTTATTATTAGGTATATTTTCTTTTATTCCTAAAATCAGGTATATCTAGTGACAAAGTTAATAAAACGGCAACACTATGGCGGAACATGATTAGTTCCGATTTTGGTCGCGCGCAGAGTTATCTTGCGCGCACTCTACTTCTATATTAAATGTCAAAAACATCGGGTGGTTAAAGTTCTTGTATGTAGGTACCTATTTCTTATTCTTATTATTTAGAGAATCGAACAGCTGCATTCATGTGCATGCACTTAATAAATAAAGTGATTTTGATTTCAAGTTAGAAGAATAATAAGCGAATGTTGCAATCTATCTACTTATGAGTTCAACTTACCGATGAAAAGATACATTCACATATAAGTTCAGTCAAAACACTTAGTTGGCTTGAAAAACCGGGACGAGTATCGCCATTGCTATTTTTAAACACATTCACCGTTAGCAGAGCTGGAATATAACACGTAATTTCACATAAGGCGGTCATTACTATGAAGTGTTGTCTATGATTAAATCCTCCAATATTCTTTATTTGTCATAATCAGCTCTTCAAAGTAAAGCAAGGAGACATTAGATTTATTAAGTACAATATAAATGGAAACCCAACATATTAATAGGCCTTGGTTATCATATTATTCCAATGGCGTCTGCACAAACTATATAGGGATAGGCGTCAAGCTACAGTTGATTGACTACTTTAAAAAACATTGATTTTAAAACGTCAACGTCAACGTCAATCAAATTGGGATTCCTGTCATTTGACAAAACAACGCATGGCGCAAAGACTAGCATGGCATAAAAATGAAATGGAATAAAATGAATGGTTTGGTAAGTATTTTATTTACCAAAACATTTTTTTTGCGAAATCGTTTGTTACTTTACCTTTTAATTACTATGCTTTTAATTAAATTGCTTTGGACTCTTCTGGAAATAAGTATCCTGTAAACGATCAAATTTGATGGTCTAACTTCCCGTTTTCATCAAATAATAGCTTAAACGACCAAACGAAAGATCAAACAAATTTGTCAAACTTGCCCGTTGTATTGTCGTCATCTTTTTAATAAAACCCTTTATTATTCTTACTTGTATATTTCTTTATACTTATGTTACAAAATCTTAACATTAACACTATTAATGGTCAAAGCACACATATCAACTCGGAAAAGGACGTAACCGTATCGCCTTTCGCCTCGCCGTCAAACAGGCGTCAACATAACGTAAGCACGTAACCAAACCGGATCAGCAGCTCCGATACGTTGACTCGGCTACGGCTAGGCGACGCCGCGCTTACGGCTCGCAGTAACAGTAGTGTACTGCAGGCAGCCGCGGGAGGGGTGAGAGGGGCAAGGGTGGACGAATAGACGTACGCTCGGGTACGGAGAGACGTAAGCGCGGGAACGACTAACCGTAAGCGCGGGAACCACGTTGACCACACACACCGCACCGCGGTTCGTGAGCTTGTCCCGAGGCGAGGCGATTACGTTACGATTCCGATTAGTGTGCGTTGCAGTAGGGAGTTTCATATAAAGAATACTGAACGGCTTGAGTTGATACGGTGACGTTCCCTTTCCGATTTGATATGTGTGCTTTGACCTTAAGACGTTACGTAGTTTCGGTTTTCTTCTTGACGTTACGTGACATTATCGTAGGTTCCTCCCATAGTTCCTCCATTCCTCCATGATGCCAAGGCGACGATTGAGATCTTGTTTGACAAACACCGCCGCTCACCTTCAAACTTGTTTGTCAAACACGCCGTCTATCAAGATTTCAAGATATGAAGGTTCCGTCAAACACGTAGAATGTTTGGCAAACGCGTCAAACAAAGCTGCATATTTTATCAAATAAATTGACAAACATGTAAAATTTGACAAACAATTTGATCGTTTACAGGGCGCTATAGAAATAGTCATACAGGTTAGGTTACCTTCATTACGAAATCGGATAGGTTAGGTCCGTAAATCAAGCACCAGTGCGAGTTGTGGGCTTAGGCTAGTGATCGTGGTCAGTGTACCAGACTTGTCGGTTTGGGTTAGGTTAGAACAATAAACCAAGCGCACGAGCTGAGCGAGCGAAGCGGAATGAATGAATGAATGACCCAGACCCGGAACAACTATTTGTAGGCCATACAAATATTTGAGCCGCGTGGGAATTGAACCCACGACTCATAGCGCAGAAGCCAATCGCTCAGCCACTGCACCAAAAGTGTTATAAAAAACTAATATTTGTCTATTCTTTCCAGGTGAAGAAAATGGCTGAGCGCGTAGCCAAATGCCGCGAGGAAGTTTCTAAGAGTAGAGAAAAGTACCAGTCAGCTCTAGCCGAAATCACAGCGTACAACCCGCGATACATCGAGGACATGACGGGCGTGTTCGAGCGGTGCCAGCAGATGGAGGCGCAGAGGCTCAAGTTCTTCAAAGACGTCCTGTTCAGCTTCCACAAGTGCCTCAATATCAGTCAAGAACCTGCGTGAGTATTGTCCTTAATATAAGTTTATATGCACTAAGTACATAGTCCATGGAGGACGGATTAACATTACATTCCCCCTCCGTCGCCGGGTAAGCGAGGAGCAAAAGACCGAGAACCTGGCATCTAGTGCCTGAAAAATGGCAAAAGGCTCGCTACTTATTACATGGGACTAAATACAAGAGGCGAAACGTGCGTGTACAGACACCTGTAATCAAGGATGTCTCTCGGTGATCTGGCGCCGGGGTATGAACTGAGCTTAGGCGCCCTCTAGCCATTTCAGCATGCTTCCCCCACGTCAGCGATGTTTGTAGCAGTTATTATATGTGGCCTATGTGTAGCAGCTACAAGGAGGACAGCAGGAGAAGAGGGAGGGTTGTAGGTAAGTTTGAGCTGACTGCTGAGTAAAATAATATATCAGGGCTCGGAGCCGAGGCGCCCTTTAAGCCTCAGCGCCCGGGTGCCCAGCATCCTTTGCACCCCTGGGTAGACCCTGCCGGTAATAGAAGAACAGTTCTACTTATCGCTTGTGGGAATCACAGGCGTGAGAATATTTATGTAGGTATGTATGTACATACATAGTTGAAGTAGATAAATTACAGTGCTGGTGAACGCTGCGATTGAATATGGGTAAATATCGACACGATGATTCAGTTTCGTCAAATATTTTCGTATTCGTAGAGTTTTAATTTTATCATTGTCAACCTGACTGAAATTCAATCAATCAATCAAATTTATTTCGGACAAGGTACATCCATAGGTATGTTGGTAAATTATAATATAAGTACTTACAAAAATATCTTAATAATAATGAAACTGACTTACCCGCTGAAATTGCCGCCTACCTAGAAAATCAAATTATTTGGCAAATGCTGCCATGGACTTCAAAATTAAAATGTAGGTATGTACACAACCTTTAAAAAGAAATTCGAAATTCTTAATTAAAATGTTTTGTTTTGAATTTCCAGATTACCCCAAACATATGAAGAATTCTATCATACAATAAACAATGCAGACAGCCAAAAGGACCTGAAATGGTGGGCCAATAACCACGGCGTCAACATGGTGATGGCCTGGCCGCAGTTCGAGGTAACACATACATTGCCGCTCTAACGCGCCTGCATACCGACGTCCGTCCATTCACAGCGCAAGGCATTACTATTTATGCGATTATATCGTTTATTCTATGCATCTTATTAACTTGAATGCTTATAGCACAGTACCTACTACATATAGTGGTTCAACGCCCATAGATTTGACAGTTCTTAACAAATGTCAAAATTTGTAACACTTGTCAAAGTGTCGTCACATAAAACAAGTTACACAAACTTTATCGAACAAACGTCCAAATTAATTAACGTTTTATAATAAAAGCGACGCGCCAAAATAAAAGCTACATAACCGCCCATAATTTTGACGTTTGACAAAATAATGCAAAAGTGTGGAACAGCAGTTCAGCCGTCTTACCCTGGCATTTTTCTAACAATATTTAAAAGTAGAAATTTTGTCGAACTGATGAATTTATCTTATTTTCGTCATTTTCGTCATCAGCGCCCCCTAAAACCATGGATATGACACCCATGACAGTTCACAAATTTTCATAGCTGTCATCTTGGATATCGATTTTGATTTCATTTTCGGTACCATAGCACCCCCGAAAACTATCAAAATGACACCCATGACGACGAATTTGATTTTTTTATAGTCGGATTCGGATTTTGATCTCACTTTCGGCATCAGCACCCCAGGAAACCTTGGATTTGACACCCATAATTTGCTAATTTTCATAGCCGCCATCTTGGATTTGGGTTTTGACCTCATTTTCGACATCAGAAACCGCGAAAACCTATGATGAATAATTAGTAGATTTTCGTATCCATCTTCGATTTCAAAATCGATCTTATTTTTGGCATTAGCTCATCCGAAAACCTTGAATGCACCCATGAAGAATATCCTGAAAATTCGCATGGCCGTCATGTTTGTTTTCTGAACCGACCTCATATTACCTACTTTAATTAAATAAAATGTGATTATAGTTGCCTCGTTCGTCTAGTGGTAGCAAGCGCGACTGCTGGTGTGAGGTCCTGGTTTCGATCGCCAGGTCAGGCAAAGTGTGATTGGGTTTTTCCATGTGAAATTCCTCAGTAGCAGCCCGAGTTTGGATTTGCGCCCAGTTGATGGCAATAGGCTCGCCCCCAATAACATGGGACTTAAACATAACGGTGAAATGAGGGTGTTACTATACACCTCTGCCCAACCCTTCGGGGAATACAGGCGTGATGTTATGTTTATGTGATTATAGTAGGTACGGCCTTTCATACAAACTATTTCACTAGTATTCGAAATCAGACGGTGAAAGCCCTGAAATTTATGTCCCGAGCTGCAGCAGTAAACCCCGGAACCCTCCCGCACGATTGCTCTACGACAATGTTCTTCGTTGAGCGACTGTAAGGAGTAAATGTAAGGAGACTGTGATATTATCTTCTAACGTACACCGGCTTTATAAGGACGAGTCTATATTTTTATCTAATTTATTTATTTCCTTTTTTTACTTTGAGTTTTCATTTGCGCAACGAGACGTTGGGAAATAAATAATTATTGCTAAGTTTGCCTTTTTTTTAAACCTGAAATGTTATAAGAATGTTCTTTTTAATCTATAACCATTTACTTTTCTTTTAAACGAATGTACAATTTTTTTCTTTGTTTTATGAATTCTATTAATTTCACTCTCTTGCTGTTAATTAAAATACTAAAGACGAACCTCTTTATAAACTCTATAAATAAGTATTAGAAATTTCGAAACTATAAAATTCAAAATATCTACGTAAAAATGTTCCCAACGTGACGTTGCTCACGCCGTGACCGCTTGTGATTGGTGTGTCTGTGACCCAGGAGTACATCGAAGAGTTCCGAGACATCGCCAAGGGCAAGTCCAACGAGAGCCTGCCCACCGGGCCCATCACGCTGTTAAACCAGCGGCCCGACAACGACGATGTACGTTACACCACATTCACATCAGTTTACGAACGACCGCGATGGTGACTGTATGAAAGACGGTTGAGGGGTGTTCAAGAGATCCTGTCCACCAGGCTAATCACGCTGCCGAACCAGCGGCCCGTCAGCGAGCCGTATGTCCAATGATGACTGTATAAACTATACAGCTTGTAAAAATATCCTTAAAGAAGCCGAAGTCTAGGCATACTGTACATCAAACTAAGTAACATAGAGCAAAAATAATTGCTGGGAAACGACTTTTATTTTTTGGTATTAAAAACAGTTTTTAATTGTAGCGCGCAATGGAAGCGCGCACGCAGCGGTCTTTGCCTACATTTAAAAATGTTGATATTTTTTGTATAGAAGAATGTTTAGTAATAACATTTAAACTTAATTTTCGTAAAAAATGTTCAAAAAATATGGTGACTTTGACCTTCAATATCTCCATAACCAGTCAGTTCTCAGGTATGGCCCAATACCAAATCATCGTAATGATGGGAAGAATACGTGGGTCTCGGCTTCGTTAAGAGTATTTTTACACCCGATATATTGAGGAACAGAGAGATCATACTTGGTTACTGTCTGGAGTTGTAGGGCAGTTTGCGACCTGGTAACGATGAAAAAAACATGAATGATGTTATAAAATACTTGTTATTAGACGGAAAAGGATTTTAAAATCGGTATGGCTTGGATATTTATATAGAGAGCATAAGGAGCTTTATGAAAGTGACTGTAAATTTGTTGGACGTAGGTTGACCGCACATGCGCCACTAAGCGCCCATACGCACTAGCGGTTGACCGCTGGAGCGATTAGCCGCCGCGATTAAATTTTCTTTGACATTTAGTGCGTACTTAAAGCGCGGTTTCATATTAAAAAGAAACCGCGCGGTTAACCGCCCTGGCGGCTAGCCGCTAGTGTGTATGAGGGCTTAGTGGCTTGAGACACGGTAGTTCGCTACTTGTTTGCAGGTTTGGTGTATGGCTCGCAGCTAAAAACTAATGGCGATCACCTGTGGCTCGAGCTACTTAGTGACCCATGTGCGGTCAGCCTTATACAAATTTTGGAAAATGTGACGATTTTAGGGAACAACGTCCTCAACCGACTCGGACAACAAGACAAGCGAGGTTGCTAACCAGACGGAGGCTTCGCCGCCGCCGATACCAGACACCAACAACACTGCTCCAGCTCCCAGTAACACTGTTAACGAAGAGAGCATCAGTACACCCATTGCTGCTACGTAAGTATTTTGATACAAGGAAGACGAGCTAGCAACGGGGTACCCGCCCATTATGGGTCCATCTCTTTAACAACACGAGGAGGCCACCTGCAGCAAACATGCTGCCATTAATTATTGAGATAGGCATAACAATTATTCCTTAATCTTGACCAAAACTTGACCGTTTCATTCTTATATGCCACTCGGTAGACGCCGAAGAAGTGATCTTGAAAGTGTTTTCAGGTTCAAATTCTGGATGATTGATAAAATCCCGTACAGTTCCTCATCTAAATAATTATTTGCTCTAAAACTGTCGTTCCGTATTCCAAACCTAATAATCCATACATCTGTGGCGGCATCTAGCACGTCACAAGCGAACTACGCAGCACGACGATTGTCTAGCAGAATACAGCGACAATATTGATAACTCGCAAATATGACGTCACGAATCCTGCATCGCGGCATCAAGATTTGACATGCAGATAGTATACAATACAACTTCCCAACATCAATGGTAACACACACCGTTATTAATTTTGCCCTCATCAAGCTGTCTCCCTCCCAGTCGTCCCGCCAGCAACGCCCTAGATCGAGGTCCGAGTCCCATTAGGGGTCGCCCTTAGTGCTGTTGTTGCTAGTAGTCATGATGTTAGTAGTAGTATTTTAGCTAAATATTTTAATCTCGTCCCCATTGGTTGGAGACCCTTCAGGTCTCGCAAATGACTGCTCGGTGACGTAGACACGGTCCGCAAGATCAGAAGCAGTTGAATAGAGTAAAAAAAAAATTGTAATCAAATCTAGTGATTTACTATCTATACCTTTCAGCAATGAAACAGCACCAGAACGTACATCAAACAAGACATCGCTAGCCGAGGACAACATCGATGGACAAGAGAACCAGTTAGTGGAGGACGAATGGGTTGAGGAGCCGATTGATTCAGACGAGCGATCAGGGATGCCGGTGCGCGCGCTGAATGACTACACCGGCGCCAACTTTGGCGAACTTAGCTTCAAAAAAGGTTAGGGATGTTATGGAGATTATAGAAATCAGCTGCTGGTCTTAGACATAACATCACGCCTTGTATTCCCCGAAGGGTGCGGCAGAGCTGCTTTTAATACACCCTCGTTGCGCCAGTTATGTTTAAGTCCCATGTAATAGGGGGCGAGCCTATTGACCATTGACAAATCCAGACTCCAGGCTGCAACTGAGAAATTCCTAATGGAAAAACCCAATAACACTGTCCGACCTGGGGATCGAACCCCCATGCTCAGCAGTCGCGCTTGCGACCACTAGACCAACAAGGCTCTAAAAGCGCTTAAGACAACTGGGTCTTAAGTGGTCTTAAAGCTTTGTTGATATTCATGCGATGCCTCGTTGGTCTAGTGGTGGCAAGCGCGACTGCTGATCGTGAGGTCCTGGGTTCGATCCCCAGGTCGAGTAAAGTGTTATTGGGTTTTTCAGTGTTGAATTCCTCAGTAGCAGCCCGGAGTTTGGATTTGTGCTCGGTTAATGGCAATAGGCTCGCCCCCTATTACATGGGACTTAACTGGCGAAACGAGGGTGTACTAAAATCACCTGTGCCGAAACCTTCGGGGAATATAATGCGTGATGTAATGTTTTTTGTTTGGAAAACCTGTCATACGAATACCTATGACAGTCGTTACGGGTAGTCAGAAGCCCGAAAGTCTGACAACCGGTCTAACCTTACGATATCGGCATTGCCCAGTAACGGGGTTGCTGAGGTCTGATGGCAGTCTTTCCGTGTAAAATACCCGCAATATATATAATAGCCGCATCTGGTTAGACTGGTAGCTGACCCCAAAATGTAGTTGGGCGAAAAAGGCTAGGAGGAATTTACAAAACCTGAAATAAACTTTAAGACGCAAATAAATACTAGAAGTGAAGGGTAGTTTATAAAACTTGGCTCATAGACGATGTCAAACTCAACACACACGTTGCCACAGAGGAATTCCGCAATCTAGACAACAGAATGCGAGCTTCGCGCATCTCGCGCTGGACAAGCGAATCAGTGAACACAGAGCTACGAGAACATTATTATACAAGGTTAGTCGGAAAGAGGGTACTAAGCCGTGGGCCACTTAATGTATCACTGATGATTGTTTAAAATAAAATGTTAAAATTTAAAAATTCGAATTAATTTTTTTATCATGAAAAATTATTTTTAAATTATTATTTTTCAAAAATTCTTCATCCCTGCTTTAGTTATGAATTCAGAAAATGGAATTTCTAATCCGTGACCCCAAATATGACGTAAAATGTAAACACGTCTGATCATAGCTGAGGATAGATAGAATTTACCGTATTTTATAGGAAATCTTTGAACAGCAATTTCTCTTGAACTGTTAACTTTTGAGGAAAGTTGTAGAACAAAAGTTATCCATTATTATGTGTACTTTAACACATTTTCGGCTTAGTACCCCCTTTCCAACTAACCTAGTATATTATAATTGGTTTAAAATTGTCCTTTTGTGAAATAAAAACTAAAGAAGATAACGACATAACTTTTATCCACTATCACTTTATACACAGAGTAGGAATTGAATGGAGTGCTAATACACATATTTCTTCTTAGAAACAAACGCTCAATTTGTGAGGCGTGCTGTGTGAAAGAAACGTCTCTCGCCAGCGTCACCTCGCACGGCGTAGCTTTGACGACTGTCGCGGTAACATTATATGCATTATTTTGTACACCGCCGCACTTTAGCACTCTATTTTATACCTACTTTGTGTTTTTATACTACATATAAAATTAACAGTAAATATTATTTTCAGGCGACCTATTTGAACAACTAGAAGACGAGAATACACTGGGCATGTGCAAAGGACGGAAGGATGGTCGCGTGGGCTTTTACCCGTGCAACTACGTAGAGCCAGTGTGAACTGTGAGCCAATGGGCCTAGAGGTGACTGAACGAACTAACTTATATAAATTAGACTTTAAAAATCACATTATTAGATAATTTCGTCTTTCTAGGAATACATTAAAATTTAAATTACGCTTGACACAAGCAAGTTTTGGACTTAGCAAACATTTAAAAATAAATTTAAATAGAGTCGACTGATATTTTAGCTGGTATATCAATACTTACGATGTATGTATCGATCACGCTTTATTTTGTTTATCATCGAATAACTTAGACATCTAAGCGCCGCCAATACGGTGTTTTGAAGCCTTATTTAATATTATATTACAGCACTTAAAGAATCTTTAAGTTAAAAATGACAGGTAGGTATTGGTGGTCTGTTTTGTAAGAAAGTTTACTCTCAGCTAAGCAGTATTAAATAAAGTTTATGATCATATCCAAATTAGTGTGAAATGTTTTATTAAGAGAAAAAAAGTTAGTGTTGTTCATTCATTTCTAAGGCCGAGCGAAAATCAAACAAATGTATTGTTACGAAATCATTACGTGAACGCGTGACAGGTTATAAAATTAGTTCGTTTTATATCCGCAAGTCACGATGTAAGTCATTATACTACGAAGGAGCCTAATGCCTTATGCCTTGAAAGTTTGATACCACCAAAACAGGTCCCAAATCGATTAGTTGAACGATATAGCCGGTACATGTCCAATAATATCGATGAAGAACTTAGCTAAGCCAAAAAGTGTACGCCAACATAAATAATTAGGTAACAAATTATACCTTTAGGCGGCAATGGGATCTATATTTTTGTGATATAATGAATAAGAATATATTTGTGTTCAGGAACTATTTGTGAGAAATTCTTTGTATTATATAATGTGGTAGGCAACTGTGGAACTAATGGCGCCACTTTCGATTGTTCCTATGCCATCTTATTGGTTGCAATGTGTTTGACATTATTGCTAATATGAATATGATGGTTCTGATTGGTTCAAATAACTAAGTATGGAGGTGCTGCCATCTGCTTTCGTTTTGCGTTGCCTTCCCCATTATCAAAGAGGGTGGTTTTGGACCACATAATTATGTATGTAACACATATTATGTGTATAATATATTATGAATATTGATAAAATAAAATTGTTACATATTATGGTACTGATTGTGTTTTATTGGTAATTATCCATTTGCTCGCAGTAGATGAACTTATCAAAATTACCAAAATAATCATTATTAAAAACGCAAGAGTACAGAAGAAAAAAAATTGTCGTTGTAGTATCAACAGCTATTTTAGATTAGCATATGTTCTGCCTAGCCTTTTCCCAAATATGTTGGGGTCAGCTTCCAGTCTAACCAGATGCGGCCGAATACCAGTATTTTACACGAAGCTATTACGATCAGACCTCCACAACCCAGTTACTGGGCAATGCCGATATCCTCAGTTCACACCAGTTGTCAGACTCGAGCTTCTGACTTCCAGTAACGACTGTCATAGGTATTCGCATGACACCCGGGACCGACCGTTTAACGTGCTCTCCGAGGCACGGAAAGGTCTCGATGTGTAACGAACGGTCAGTCACTCATCCACGGATTGACCGCGGCAAGCGCAGATTAACCTCGCAAATCGCATGACTCGCATGGTTGGTTGTTAGTCACGGGCCCCTTCATTAGTATATTAGCAGTATGTAATTATAAATATTAGGTAAGTACAGAAGGAGTAACTGCAAGTATACTCCACCAAGACGAACATAGTCTCTTTAGTTATTGGCAACAAGATTGACATGCATATCATTTTGGGACCCAGTGCATAATATCAGCAAGCACATTGGGTCAACCGCGCGACGGGCGCAACGAGTATTCCCAAGAAGGGTTGATGTCAGGCAGGCGGCCGGTCATAAAACAATAACACAAAACCTCTAACAACATGAATTTATGAAATACATGTTGTGCCGACCCCACCTAGTGTGGGATAAGGGCAGGAAGAAGAAGGTAAGTACAGAAGGAGAATAAATAGGTTCGTCAGTTTTCAAATTCATTCCTTTCCCACACCGCGGGCACATGTTACCTTTTCAAACTGTTGAACGGAACTGACCAATGCATGGAAGATTGTTTAATTATTTGGTAGCAAAGATCAAAATTGCCTTATACCTCCATATGATTGTTATTTAATCATATTCTGGACTGAATTTTTTTAGTCAACCCATTTGCAATATATTTATTGACATATTTAATTTGATATAAAATACTTTTCATCCATTAACCAGCTCGGTGAAGGTGGGATCTTAGAGTATAGCTTAGTGTAAATGCGCTACCAGCGACCTATAAATTTCTGTTTAAATGTTTTTTTTTTTAATATGAGTGCCTATATTTTTTACCATTGCCACTCGAAAAAGGGCATTTTATTCATCGATAGCAGTGAATAAAACTCTCTTTTAGTCACCGAGTGAATAAAAACATTTTGAATTTGGAACAAGCACGAATATACGAATTATGTACAAAAATAAACAAAACGTGCAATATCAATGTTGTGTTTGATTCTCACTGTGGCTTTTAGCGTAGAATATATGCTCCAAAGTGTCGACGGCTTCTTAGTCTTGGTTAATTCGTTGAAATAGTTAAGAAATACGGACTCAGAGAAGGAATTGGCGCCATTCGTGGTTTTCCAGTCGCAGAACAAATTGTATGTTTTCAGGTACAACTCCCGAGATTTTGGCGGCAACAAACTATCTACTATTCTGTACCCTGAGTGTGAGTTTGTTGTCACATTGCGAAATACGTGACGATCAAGTTAATCGAGCAAACTAATGAGCGATGGTGTTTAAAAATAGTCTGAGTGTGAGTTGTAATATGACATACTAACAACAGCTCGTATCGTCACTTGTCCGAAAGTATGCCGAACGTTTTGTTATTTTTTTAATGTTGCCTACAATGTATCCAGACATGAATTCGGCGAGATAATACGACTTAAATAAAAATCTTATCACAATCGTGTTAACAAGCGTTATGCGTGCCCTACGTAATTTAGACGTATATTATTATTTATGAATGAGATATTCCTATTTCGTTTTAACGTGCAGTGAGTAAAGGAGATGTGAAATGAGTAAGTGTGGTGTTATGTTTCCACTTCAAAGTTCAAAACATTCAAAAGTTTTGCGCGTTCGTAATCTCAGTTAAGGAGTTTTATTATGATATTTCTCGTGATTTGTGTTTAAGTATAAGTAGGTAATTATCTATAAAATGATTATTGTGCATAATGAAGACCAGTGCATCAAAGTTTGAAATGTTAGTTAACTTCATGGAACAGTAAGAATACTTGAACTTAATAATAATATTCAATATAACCACGTCTCTAGTTGTGCATCTACGTACTTATTTCAAATAAAAAAAAAACTCTTATTTTACATACACTGAGACATACCTACATAAACCTACCATGCACGCAAAAGGTAGAATACAGCATAGCCTACTATTGTACTGGAATACAGACGATCCAAGGTTTGGAACGCTAAACAAATTTATTAAATAGTGATCATACCTACTAGGGAAACTATGAATACACAGAAATGGAAGAAGGTATGTAGCACATAGGTATCAATGTTATCCTAATTTTAGTATTTAATTTTGGTTTGATGTGTGTAACTTAATAAACAATTTATGTAATAAGCAGTATAATACAAATAAAAACAATTACCTATTGTAACTTTTCGTAGAATGTAAATAATATGTGTATTTAATAAATAAAGTATGTTTTATTTACCAAATAACATTTCTATTTGACATAATATGTTTTAGTGTAATGGTTTTAATGTGATATATCTTAATGGAATAAGAAATAAAAAAAATATAGTTTTTGATACACATAGGTAGAATTAAACAAAGGGTTAGTAAAAATATATGTACCTATTCAAAAATATATAGCGTACAGTGGCTTGTGATTAAAAAAATTATGTGCCGTCATTATAAAACACAATTCACCACAATATTACACGCAAATAATACGAACGTAACTAATGTAAACAACATTTCACCTGCCCAACACCAAGTGAGTTACTTTACTACAAAGTTTGTGTGTAGAAACGCTTGGAAACGTCAAATTCTAACTCGCACTCGCAAAAACCCGCAAAAAGTTCTCCGAAACGGTACTTTGTGTGACAAGTTTGAAATACCCAACTATTGTAGTATCGTTAAAAATCTTACACTCACTGTTTCAGTTTACAATACTTTCCGCCAGGGGCGCTTTTTACGTTTTCATACATTTAACACTCGATACACAAACGTGGTAGTAGCGTTTCCTTTATGAAAAAACTCACACTCGGGGTACTGGTATTTTAATGGTGTGTACGAGTATATTATGTAACTTGTGTATGTGTGACAAAAATAAATGGTTTACTATAATTGCTGCTTTATTTCGAAATGATTCCGGAGTCAGTGTCTCATTTTCGTCACTGGAAGAACTCATTTTATTATAATTTACGTTATTAGATTTTCCAATGACTTAAAACAACCACGCACAGAGTACTTTTTAACCGACTTCCAAAAAGGAGGAGGTTACTATGTTCGTCTGTATGTTTTTTTTTTGTGTATGTTCATCGATATTTTCGCCAATTGTGAACCGATTTTGATGATTGTTTTTTTAATGGTATACTCCGAAGTTGGTCCCATTTAAATTTCGTGAAGATCTGATGAAGAACTTTGGACATAGACAATGGAACTCCTCTATGACGAACAGTACGCATATTGTGATGAAGTGATTATGTTACGAGCAGCGTCTTTAGTAGGTCCAACCAAGTTTTAATTAAGGCCACTAAAATGAAAAAATAAAAACATTTTTTACAAAAAATTAAACTGCCTTCAATTTGTGTAACTTTAAGGTGCCTTCAATTTGGTTCAGCGTGGATCAGCACCGACTTCTGAAACTGTTAATTTTATATGGTAATTATTTTATTATTTTTTGAAGTCGGTTTAAATTTTTTGTAAAAAATATTTTTTATATATAGGGAAACAACCACGATAACAGATAGAAAAGAACCTACATTGGCGGGTTTTTTTTTTGAAATTTAATTTTATAGCTCTATGGAATATCCATTTAGCCAGCCATTACGTAGGTACTTTCAGCACGTTTTGTATATTTTTGTACATAATTCGTATATTCGTGCTTGTTCCAAATTCAGAATATTTTAAATTATTCACTCAGTGACTAAAAAAAAATTTTATTCACTGTTATCGATGAATAAAATGCCCTTTTTCGAGTGGCAATGGTAAAAAATATATATAGGCACTCGTATTTTAAAAAAAAAACAATTAAACAAAATGTTATTGGTCGCTGGTAGCGCATTTAAAATCGGGTAGGTAGAGCGTTAAATAAGACCCTTGCACCTTGTATTGGATGGCTGTTAACGTCAACTATTGAAGAAAGCACCGAAAAAATAAGCAACTCGATTATCGGAGATCGTTGGTGAAGAGCAGTGGCGTTTAATTTGCGACGTAACCTTCAATACAACAAATGATGGATTTACGCAGCTATAAATACATTCATACAATAATATCCCATGACATGTTAACAGATCATTTTGATTGTATCTGTAAGTAAATTAGGGGTATTTGTTGACACTTATTTGATATCTTTAATTTGATTAAATGTTTAAAATTATACTACATCATGCTATTTCTGCGGTTGATGGATGAACAATATTCAAAGAGCAATTGCAGCCATCGATGTCGTAGACAGTGTTGCTCTAAGGTGCCCAGCCATACGGTTTTAATTTCTCCATTAAAATGGTATTAATCTTTAATCTATACTTATAAAAGGAGAAGCTGACTGACTGACTGATCTATCAACGCACAGCCTAAACGGCTGGGGTTAGAAACTTGAAATTTTGACAGTAGGTTCATTTTGTGACGTAAACATCCACTAAGAAGGGATTTATCGAAATTCAACCCTTAAGGGGGTGAAATGAGGTTTTTAGGTTTGTATGTAAGTCCGTCATTTTTGAAGTAAGAAGCTTGAAATTAAATATTAAGGTTTTTGGTTATAAATAAACGTACACATGTTTGAGCATTTTTGGAAATTCATCCCTTAAAGGGGTGAAATAAGTGTTGAAAGTTTGTATGAGAAATCTGGTATTTTTGAAGTGAGAAACATGGAATTAAATATTTAGGCTTTTGGAAAGAAATAAACGTATAGGTGTTTGAGGGTTTTTGGAGATTTCACCCCTAAGAGGGTGAAATGGGGGGTTGAAGTTTGTATGTAAGTCCGTCGTTTTTGAAGTAAGAAAGATGAAATTAAATATTAAGGTTTCTGGTTAGGAATAAACATACATACATACATAAACTCACGCCTTTTTCCCATGGGGGTAGGCAGAAACTATAGAACGCCACATGCTACGACCCTTACATACCCCTTTCGCTTCATCCACATTCATACATCTTGTCATACACGCACGCCGGTTGAGAGTACTACGCACCTGACCTTTGTGAAGAACATCACCAATAACATCGATGTATGTCCTTCTAGGACGTCCTCTACCGGCGTTCCCATTGACATCCGCCTTATAAATTCCTTTTGTTAATCGCCGTTTACTCATTCTCTCAACATGACCTAACCACCTAAGCATACTCCTTTCAATTTTTGTCACTACATCACCTTTTAAACCGCAACTTTCTGTCATCTCATCATTTCTCAATCTATCATTCAAAGTTCTACTACTTCGCAAGGAACGCATTTCCACGGCATTTATTCTACTTTCATGCCTCTTTTGCCACGACCAACATTCACTTCCATACATAAGCGTAGGTACCAGCACACCATTATGTACAGCCAGTCGTGCCTTTTTGGACATCGACTGGCTAGCCACAACCGCATGCATACCACCATTTACTTTATTTCCCGCATTTGCTCTTCTTTCCACATCTTCGTCAATCTTACCATCTCTTGTAAACATACTTCTCAAATAAACAAACTCATTCACCTGTTCAATACTTTCATATCCTATCTTTACTTTACACTCAGATACATCTGCATCTCTTTCAAAAACCATTACTTTCGTCTTGCTTACATTAATTTTCATCCCTTTCATATTATATGCTCCATTCATCATAGTTACCATGTCTTGCAACTCTTCCGCCGACGATGCAAGCAAAACTTGATCATCTGCGTAGAGAAGACATTTGACAGGCAACTCATTCATTTTCAATCCACACTCACTCCCTTTTAAATCTGTCAAACAACTATCCATGTATAGGTTGAACAGTCATGGAGACGCTACACAACCCTGTCTAACACCTCTGGAGATGCCAAACCAGTCTGTGAACGCCCCATTTATCCTAATACAAGCACTGGAATCCCTGTACAGCGATTTCAGTGCCCGTATCAAGCGCCAGTCTACCCCGTACAAAGATAGTGTCGACCACAATTCTTCCCTCCACACACTATTATAGGCCTTCTCCAAATCAATGAAAGCGCAGTACACTCTCTTGTGCTTTGCCAGATATTTTTCGGCTATGCACCTCAAGGAGAAGATCTGATCCATACAGCCCATCCCCTCTCTGAACCCTGCCTGAACATCCCATAATTTCTCATCTGTTATTTTTATCACTCTGTTAATGAAAACTTTCGCATATAGTTTGCCAACCACACTCAAAAGACTAATGCCGCGGTAGTTTTTACACTCCTGCTGTGAACCTTTTCCCTTATATAGTGGTACGATTACAGCTTTGCACCAGTCGCCCGGCACTTGGTCGAATCTCCAACACATATTAAAGATCCGGTACAGCAGGCTTGCTACCACCCCGCCACCGCCCTTAAGCATTTCGACAGACACTCTGTCACACCCAGCAGCTTTTCCAACTTTCATACATTTCAGCGCTTTCACGATTTCATCCATTTCAATCAGATTTTCCACATCTTCATCCAAGTCAATGTCTGACTCACTCGCTTCCACCCAGTTACCCACTCTTTGCACACTATCCTGCCAACTAAATAAACTTTCAAAATATACCTTCCAGCGTTCCAACACCTTGCATTCTTCACTTAACAAGCATCCATCTCCTCCTCTAACTATATTCATATTTGATGTCCCCGAAACTCCACGAGCCAATCTTACTTGTTGCCAGAACAGCTTAACATTGACCCTGAAGTTGTCGGAGAACTTCCTATTATACTTATCTTCCATTTAATTATTTTTCATCTTTACGATCTCTTTTACTTCCGCCTTTATTTCGGTGTATCTTTTCTTCACTCTTTCCAAATCGTCAATCATACTCGTTGCCTGATTCATCCTTATTCTAGCTTTAAAGGCTAATAAATTAAGCCAAGCTTCTTTCTTCTTCCGTACGACCTCTTTAACTTCATCATCTATCCAACAATCATTCGTTCTCCTGTTATTTTTCCTCTTCGCCACACCGCATACTTTTGTGGCCACTTGCACCATGCTGTTTTTTACAACATTCCATGCTTCTTCTAAACTATAATCATTCATTCCTTCTAAAATCTCATTCGTCTTCTCTTTTACTTCCCTCTTATATTCCTCTTTCACTTTTAATTCTTGCAACCTTGCTACTTTTATTCTCTCAAGTGCAGTCACAGGAATCCGAACCCGATGGCACCAACGTTTAAACAGACCATGTATCCGGCACATGACAAGATAATGGTCGGTCCCCACATTGGCACCCCGATATACTCTTGTATCTGTGACCTTACTCTTCAGTGTTTCATCAACAACCACAAAGTCATTCATGCTTCTACTATCTTGCCTTTCCCACGTATACATGTGAATCTCTCTATGATTAAACATAGTGTTCATTATAGAAAAATTCTTCTCCACGCATATTTCTAACAAACTCATTCCATTCTCATTCACCCTTTTATCCCCAAACGCACCTAGTGTACTTTCATATCCTTTCCTCTTCACACCTACCCAACCATTGAAATCACCAAGCATAACAATCTTCTCATTTATTCTACACTCATCATTGACAATACCTCTTATACTATCCCAGAATGCATCTCTCTCCGAAAGGTTAGGTTAGGAATAAATGTACACATATTTGGAAATTCAACCTCTAAGGGGGGTGAAATAAGTGTTGAAAGTTTGTATGAGAAATCTGGTACTTTTGAAGTAAGAAGCATGGGGAGAAACTGACCGACTGGCTGACTAATCTAGCAACGCACAGCCTAAACCGCTGGGGGTGATATAAGACGGACGTTTTGGATTTTAAAATGTCACTTTAAAATGGGCTTAACGACGATTTCAAACTTCACGCAAGCGAAGCTGCGGGAAAAAGCTAGTTTGGATTATATTTTAGAACATTCTGAGCATCCTTCCAGAAAATATACACGTGGCCGGGCTGCAACGTATACGGTACAGCCCGGCCACAAACAAGTGCTTTTTTAACAAGATATATTTGTGGTACATTTAATCTATTCATTGGTATAGCAAGAACAATTTAAGAACATTTAATTGATACGTCTATAAATTACGAAATCGACTGTGGCCGGGCTGCGTCGCAACACACCCCTGAACCATGTCGCGTATTTTAAAAGATGACTTAGGACTTGCAGCCTATAAGAGACGCACTGGTAATTTTTTAACTGATAATTTAAAAAAGAATAGGGTGGTAAAATCGAAACAACTACTGAAGCGGTACGCAAAGGTAGGTCACAGAAAAAAATTGTTTACGGATGAGAAAATCTTTACAATTGAGCAACATTTTAACAAACAAAATGACCGTATTTATGCTCAAAGCTCTAAGGAAGCTTCCCAATTAGTCGACAGAGTGCAACGTGGGCATTATCCGACTTCAGTGATGGTTTGGTGGGGTGTTGGCTATGAAGGAGTGACTGAGCCATATTTTTGTGAAAAAGGTATCAAAACATCGGCACAAGTGTATCAAGATACCATTCTTGAGAAGATAGTTAAGCCCCTTAACAACACCATGTTCAATAACCAAGTATGGTCCTTCCAACAAGACTCGGCGCCGGGTCATAAAGCTCGGCCCACGCAGTCTTGGTTGGAAGTGAACGTTTCGGACTTCATCAGAGCTGAAGACTGGCCGTCGTCTAGTCCCGATCTTAATCCGCTGGATTATGATTTATGGTCCGTTTTAGAGAGTACGGCTTGCTCTAAACGCCATGATAATTTGGAGTCCCTAAAACAATCCATACGATTGGCAGTGAAGAATTTTCCCATGGAAAGAGTGCGTGCTTCTACTGATAACTGGCCTCAACGTTTAAAGGACTGGTTTGCAGCCAATGGAGACCACTTCGAATAAGCTTTTTATATTTTAAATTGTTATATTGTTATATATTTATATGTATTAAACTAACACACTGTAAAAGTAATAAATATTACTGGGAATAAAATAAAATAAAAAATCTTTGTGTCAATATTTATGGCAAGACTAGGTAATAAGTATAAGTATAATAGTATAATAGTTGCACTAGATTTTAGAGTTAATAATCATCATATTCCCAATCTATTTTCTCGAAGGAGAGAATTGCTTGCACGCAGGTGATTTTCTCTATCTCTTGCAAGATGTACACGTGGACCTCGTACGTTCCATATACACCATGTAGAGGCAGGTCTCTGTAGTCCATCACCCAATTTTTGGGATTATATGTACCCTGAAATCATTTTAAATACCTTCTAAAATTAAAACCGCTAAAAAAACACATACGTATCGTCAGGAATGTGTGTCGTTATTTGAAATAAATAACTGATATGCAGAAATTATGCCAAGTTATGCCTACACGTTATTAGCAGTGAAGTTCCATTTTTTGTGAATTAGTATTGAAGATTGCTAACAATTTAATCACTCACTACTACTGCTGCAGCACACGCGATCGTTAGCAAGGTTGATAATATGCGATAATGAAACTACAATATATGTGATACCATGTAGATATAATACTGAGATCATCTTAATAACAAACTTCCTTAGCCTAGTTAAGTCTGGGAAAATCTTAACACCGCCATTCAGAAAACATCGTAAATGTAACATCGCCATCTATCGGCATAAAAGTAAACAAAGTTTCAAACATGATATAATAACAAAATAAAAACCAGTTTTTCGGTCGGAATAATAAATAACCATAAAAGAAAACGTTAAATAAAAATAACAATGACTTGAACCGAATTTCGTTCAGTCGAAGTACAAGGCTGTATGGTTTTAGGACCTTTGCTTCGTTACATTGGCTAATAATATTACAAGTAACAACCATCAGTCGGAGTCTATCATTAATCTGTGGTCGGAGTTCCACCGCGCGCCCGGCGCACGCGTCACCGGCTCACCGCTACATAAACCGGTTTTGCCGACGCGACGTTTGTAGCTGCAACGTTGGAAAGGGGAACTTTTGTTTTATGTTTTTTATATTTTATTTTTCCAAGACGTACCAGTGCAGTCCGTCCAATGTTGAATTGGAAATCCCCTGGCCCAAACGGACTGTACATCTTTTGGTTAAAATGATTATGCAGTTCACATGCTCGTTTGTTCTCACAATTCCAGTCGTCTTTGGAATCTGGGTCACTCCCACAGTTTTTTACGACAGGAGTTACCCACCTGCTCCATAATAGTACATTATGATATAAGTGTGCTAAGTTGGTCATTACGGTCAAATCAAATCAAATCAATTTTTTTTATTTCACATAAACCAATACAGGTGCTTATGAAAAGTCGAATTTAGATGCACGGTTCCAATTAGTCGTTTCCTATGGAGAAGAGCCGGCAAGAAACTCCATGATTACTCTTTTAAAAATAATATCTTTAACAATAACAGAGTACAATGATTTAGGATAGTGAGAGAACAAAGGAGTCCTGACCACAGACCAATGAGTAATGTAGTACACAAATTAACAAATAAAATAAAAACTATATGAATAACAGTAATTTACAAACTTATAGATGCAGGTCCACAAAGTTCTCACATTTACAAAAGTGAAAAGGAAGCTAAACTATAATATAATATAATTATAATATTATTATTATTATAATTGACATAATTAAATGTCATCAAAACTTAGCTAAAAAATCATTGTAAAATAAGATAAAGATATCTTGAGAGTAATGATACAAATAAAAAAATAAAAAATAAATAATCATAATTGAGGATAGTTAATAGACATACACATATGTTGTTAATGAGGTTCCAGGAAAGCCACATGTGCAAGAACTAATGCCAAACATCCCTGTCGTCAACGTAGTCCTTAGTCTTGTAGTATGCTTTTTGAGTGAGGACACGTTTAATATGGGTCGAGGCGGTATTGTGCGCGCAAGCCGAGCGCAACACTGCCCGACCTGGGGATCGAACCCAGGATCTCACGATCAGCAGTCGTGCTTGCCATCACTAGACCAACGAGGCAGTTTTTAAAATGGTAAAAGGAAAAATCAACTGTTATTCGGAACCAATTGTCCATGATTTGTCTCCGTCCTCCCTTGCATCCTCCCACACTACCTCTGCATTAGGCTGCACCGACTGCCATTACGCTCATTCACAATGTAACGATGTTATCTGCTTACCGAACAGATCATTTATCTAGATCATCGCTGTTAATTATGGATGTATGGAATAATAGCACGTAATAATAACATTACTTGCTTACGCAGGCGAGCGCGATAAGTGAGCCGAGAGTGTAATGATCAATGCACATGCGTTTCATACGACGTTTTTCTCAACACGCGAGGAAAATAAGACTATAAGTCTTTAATACAAAAGTATTTTCATTGGAAACATATACAAGGTTAGTCGGAAAGGGGGTACTAAGCCGAAAGGGTGTTAAAGTACCCATAATAAGGGATAACTTTTGTTCTACAACTTTCCCCAAAAGTCAATAAATTTAGAGATATAGCTGTTCAAAGATTTCATTAAAAATACGCTACGCCAACCCTATCATCAGCTGTGTTTACATTTGAGGTCATATTTTAAATACAAAAAGGCCGACTTTTCCCCTCGCATTTTCGAAGCATTTCTCAGAATTATAGGTAATCGTGACTAAATAAAGCGCAGACACGACGATTCGCAATCGCGTATTATAGGTAGGTACCTAAAAATCTTTTGCACCTCAAAGTATTTTGCATTTCTCTGTTAGACTAATTTTATCGGCATATTTTTGTGTTAAACGAATTGACCTGATATTTTAGTTCCCTGTACCTACCTACCTACCTAGAATATTCGTAATAACAGGCAATAAAAAACTTTCAACTTGGATATCAAAGGTTTTGATCACTAAAGCACGTAATTCCATATGATCTATCCTACACTGAAAATTATCCCGCCTTGCAGTACAATAAGTAAGTTATTATCACAAACAAACCGTCAAAAATAAACTTACAGCACGATGTCGCTTCTGCAATAAATAATCATATGACGTCACAATTCGCCGAAATGTAGTGAAAACATTGTCAAAGAGATGCCGCCGAGACAGCGCGGCACGCGGCGCGCTTTTGCCTAGACTCTTTTGTATTTCGGCTGTTTGCCGCTTTAGAGGTGGGTTCAGTACATTGTTTTTTTGGAAATACGTGAATATTGTAAGTTTATTGTAAAATGTATGTCAGTCATTTAGTTAGACTAACAAGTTAATGATTATTAAAGTACGTACTAGGCTTGTCTGTTGTATTTCGTCTGCTTGCCGCTTTAGAGGTGGGTTCAATACATTGTTTTTTTTGGAAATGCGTGAATATTGTAAGTTTATTGTAACATGTATGTCAGTCATTTAGTTAGACTATGGTAGATAAAGGTGATAGATGCCGCCACAAGACTAACAAGTTAATGATTATTAACGTACGTACTTAGTTTGTGTGTAGGTACTAAGAAATGTATGCATTAAGTTTTGAAAACACATGAACTCAACGAGATAGATTTATTAATTTGTGGTATCGTATTTCATAACTTTGTTTACATTTTGACATGTAAGATGCTGCTTACAGTTATGGAGTACTACAAAAGAAAAACATTGCGACCATTTGAGGTTTCATCCTCTCAAACTTAAAGTAAACCAGTTTCATCAGCTTCCTATTGCTAACCCAAGACCCAACGCTTATGTGTGTTCGAATCCCGTATGACGTAGGGGTAGATCCCAAAAAGTTACTAAATTCAAATCAGTTGTTAAATTCTCCGGGATTTAATTTAGGGGATTAACATTGCGCATCTCTAAAATGCAATGTTAGCCTAAACATTTTTTTCTGTTATTTATTATTCTTAGATTTTTTAGTCGCTTGCAACGCTTCCCGGGAAACAGTCGATGTTTTGATTGTTTACGCGAGTCGTGGTATTATTTCTTGTTGTTTCTAAAATATCGACTGAGTACGTATAGGGATAGGTACGAAGTATTACGACATGGTGATGTTTATTGGTTGTTGTGATGGTGTGCTCTTGGCGGGCCGTGATTTGTACCGTGATGATTGTAACCGTCCTCCCTTTGATCGAGTTCGAGGACTGTGTTCCAGTACGACGGGCCGCGTGGCGCTCCGGCTCATTATGCTCGCAGCAGCAGCTGCAGAGCGTACTGGGATGAGCGATTCCCCGTGTGGATCGGTCGTGGCGATCCTGTAGCCAGACCTCGCTCACCGGACTTGACTCCGCTGGACTTTTGCTTGTGGAGTCACGTTAAGGATAATTATTATGGTTTACGCTGACGAACAATGAAGACTAGATGCGGCTAAGAGTAGCATCTCCGTGTGAGAGCATCATGAGCAATCCGTAGATGTTATGGTAGATAACGCGATCGCATTCGTAGGTACATCGGCGCGCGACCTTGTAAATCGAGCGATAAGTGTGGCAGATTGAACCTTTTTTGTAGCGGTGGAGATCCATTTGTGGTGGCTATGCCTTGAAACAGTGATATCAAGTGCTTCTTGTGTTTCAATTCGAAATTAACCTTTCTTATAGTGTCCGTGGTGATAGATTAATTAAGTGTTAACATAAGTACATAAAACTGGTGATTGTTTCATTCGTAGGTAGGTTACCTACGTACATACAGTACCTAGTAGTTAATAAACAAAAGTGCTTCTTGTGTTTTTAAGTACCTATTTGATATTAAGACGACACGTGTGTGACGTTTTCGTTGGCCGAGAACAGCGTCAACATCAGAAATGGTAAGTTCCTAGATGATAATGATATGTTCCGACACACGACACACACATGCACACACCCTCATACACAGTACCATAGTAACCTACGATTTCGGCGCCGGCGGTGCGGCGTTCGTAGGCACCTACCGGTGCTTTGTGTTTTACCGCCGAGCGGCTAGGCACCGACGACCACGTGCGTGGCCATTTTTGAATAGATAAAAAAGTCAGGGTTGTGGAGTTTTTGAAATAAATAATATTTATTTACTTTTGTATGGAAATAAAAATATGCGTATTTAGAAATTTTAACACCTGCAATAAAACAGTCATCAGTGATACTATAAGTGGCTTTCGGGTTAGTACCCCCTTTCCGACTAACCTTGTATAGGTATAATTAATCTGTGGTGCCCGTGGCCTAGTTAGCTATGCGCGCGCAGGTGGAAGACCACGGGGCAAACAGCCTAATATTTAAAAAAAAAACTGATTTTTTTGTCTTTATAACTCAAATTAATTGTAAGCAAGGGATAAGGAAAACAGCAGGATGCAATGAATGGTAGAAAATAGGCGAGCGAAAGAAAATATGCGAGCAAAAAAAATATAGAAAAAATATGACAACAATGCCGTGGGGTGGCGCGACGGCCGTCGTCACACATTAAACAGTATAATTTTATGCGTCGCCTACATTAATTAACGTTAATTTGCTGACTAAAATAAATAATTTAATGAGATTAAATGTTTATTTATGATGTTTTAATTAACACAGTTTATTTATTCTATTTTTATAATAAAAAACTTTACTCTTTTTAGGAGTAAAAACACATTGGTAAAATTTAAAAACAAAAAAAAGTGATATTCGTAGACATAATTATATCATTAATCTTTGGTACATTTTACCGGACTAGTCCGTAATAAGCTATATTACTAACCTAAAAGCGGTGCAATAAGAGCCACTTTACGAGCAAGAGTGTTGAAAATCGGATAGTGCTGCGGAACCCAAAAATTATAGACTGATCACATGTTTGCCGACAGTCTTAAGCTTCTTACGTCCATTTTGAGATGCAAAATTAATAACCACATTGAAAATAATTCTCTAATGTCTACTTTTCAGAATGGATGTAGAAACGGGTCCCGCGGTACTAAGGAGCTACTCCTCATTGATATGGCCATTAGCCAACAAGTTCGCCGATCCCAAAAGAATCTGTCGACATGTTGGATATACTATAAGACTAGGGCCTAGGACTCGGTGCCACATACATGGCTGAAGAGGGTGCTATTGTTGTATAAAGTAAATACAACTCTATGCACCTTCCTGACGTCATGTATGGGGCAATGGAGAACAGTCCTTCACTATCCAAGATGTCGGCAAATTCAAGAGAGAAGAGAACCTATCTAGCTTTGACCCTCTGAGCACGTTGCTGGAGGGTTCAGGGTTAGGCTACCGGTTGAAAAGAGGTGGTCAGGTAATATCCCACCTCCTTTACAAGGACGATTTGAAACTCTTTGCCCCCAACAATTTGCAACTGTTGGAGTTACTGAAGGTAACTGAAACGTTCAGTAATTCCATCAGGATGAAATTTGGTGTGGACAAATGTGCAGTCATGCATGTAAGGCGAGGAAGGATTATGGAATCCGTGGGAACCCAACTCTCGGATTCCATACACCTTAGATAGGGATCCAAGGTGTATGGAATCTGAGAGGGAGGGAGAGGAGAGGGCCCCTCAACCGAAACCTACAAATACTTGGGCATGTTGGAGGCATTAGGCATCAACGAGGCCGATATGAAGCGGAGCGCTTCTATGGCCGCCTGAAAAAAGTACCTAAGTCTTTTGTCAGGCGGAAATAAGGTGCATGCCTTTAACGGTTGGGTCATGCCAGTCTTGATGTACTCCTTCGGCATACTTAAGTGGACTCAGACTAAACTTGACACCCTAGAAAGGTGGTTCCGTACGCTGATGACTGTATGCCGAATGCATCACCCACGGTCATCGGTGATGAGGCTATACATCTAGCGGAAATGTGGGGGTCCAGGCTTTTTAAATGCTAAGACCCTCCACAACCGCGAGGTGTGCAGCCTCAGGGAGTACTTCTCCCAAGCCAACGTGGAGATGCATCGAGATGTAGTCGCAGTGCACAAAGGATTCACCCCGCTCTCCTTGGCTAAAGAGAACTGGCGCAAGCCTGTAGTACTGGATACTAATGGCCGCAGGGAGGTATGTCAGAGTAAGGAGCTTCACGGACGCTTCTACTGGGTACTTCATGGGCCCAATGTAGACTTCCTAGCGTCTGTAGCCTGACTACGTGTCGGTGACCTCTTCGGGGAAACCGAAGGTTTTGTCTGTGCAATTATGGACGGAGTTATGATGACTAACAACTACCGGAAATATATTGTGAAGGATGGCACGGGTGACATCTGTCGGGCATGCCATGACTGTACCGGTGAATCCATTCGACAAATTATATCTGGTTGTTCTCGTCTTGCTAACGGAGAGTATTTACACAAGCACAACCTAGTGGCTAGGATTATGCACCAGCAACTTGCTCTGAAATAGAACCTTGTGGACGCAGAAGTACCATACAACAAGTATGTGTATGGTAATGGGGAATGGTCAAGTCACATTGTACTGGGATCGTTCTATCATCACCGACAAGACTATTGTTGCCAATAAGCCTGACATAGTGGTGATAAATCGATCAGAGCGTCTCACAATGATAATTGATATCACTGTCCCACATGACGAGAACCTTGTGAAAGCCGAGAAAGATAAAGAAATTAAGTATCAAGACTTGGCACACGAGATTGTCGACATGGGGGGGGGTTGACTCAGCAGTCGTTGTGCTGATAGTCGTTTCGGCCAATGGCTTAATACCCAAGAACCTCGACCAACATCTGATGAGGCTCTAGTTGGGCGGCTGGGTCAAGGGCCTGATATAGAAAGCGGTACGTCTGGAAGCTCCTCTCTCTGAGGCCCTTACCACCGGTAGCTTGGACCCTGTTCCCGATGCCGGTAGGCTACTATTTTTTATATTTTAAAATGTTTTTATAGAAATATTTAGCAATGTAATGAAGTATGTGTATTAAATAAATAAAGGAATAATAAATAAATAGAATAAAGGTTACCGTTTTCGGTTCCTGGTTCAAAGGTCGTGAAAAACGTAATTCTGCTGATATCATTGTAGATTACCAAATTTCTAACATAAAATGTATGAAACCAATGTCGCAGATATAGATTTTTATAAATTTGTTTGTTTACGACATTTAAACTCTCGTAATTTTTAAGCGGCACACGCCTACTTTGATTCTTTTGTCATTATTTTTTATGTGGGTGTGTACGATTATCAACTTGTAACAACGCCCTCAAGCGGCCGCGCTCTGTACCAGCTCGCACATCGACGCAGTGACGACAACACGGGGCGGCGGCGTGGCGGCGCAAGCAAGCGAGGATGCGGGGGCCGTGGCAGAGCGAACACCGCGACACTAGTAACGCACATGTTTTTCATTAGAACTTTTTTAAATATTGCGCTCACGCAACGACAACGTTCACTGACTGACTTGCAAGTTTGTATAATATATTCTCAAAGTAAGAATTAAAAGAAATTTGAGCATTAACCCACGCAGCATCTCATCATTGAAGTCGACTTGACCCTCAACCACGCATATGCAACAACAGTGGGTACCTAACTACTAAATTGACAATAAGGCTGATAAACATCCACAATACCAAGAGGATTGCAGGTGCGTTGCCAACCTTACGAAACAACATTGGATAGTCTTGTGTGCCTGTAGTTTCACCAACACCTTTATACCCCTATATAAAAACATAAAAAAAACACATAAATAATATAGATATTTACATAAATCCAGTTTTCTGGGATTATTTAAAAAAATAATGTCTATATAACTAGACTAACCGTTAGGCTTCGTTCAGGGAGACGCGGGGCGTAGCGCGGCGCGTCTGGCGTCGTGTCTCGCGATCTAATCCAACATAATAATATGGTAATTTATGAGAGCGTTCATGTAGAAGCGTGATCACGCGCGTTCTGTTTGATATTGAGCGCTACACGCAGCAGAGCACACGGTGGCCGCGCGCCGTCGCGACCTCCGCGGCGTACCCAGTGTATGCGCGTTGTTTGTTTTTAGCATCTAAGGCGAGCGAGCGTGCACGCACCGCTCCACGCGCCGCACAACACCCCGCGTCTTCATGAACGGAACTACACATTACCATATGTTTGTATTTGTGCGTGCAACGCCGCGGCTAGCGCCGCGGGCCCCGCTTGCCGCTTCTCCATGAATGGAGAAAACGAGCCGTGAGACGCGACGTCAGACGCACAACGCGCCGCGCCACGCGTCTTCAGACGTACCACACAACGCCCCGCGTCTTCCTAAACGAGATCTAAGGCGGTTCTCCCACGTTGATGCAAGTCGGAGCGACCTGTGTCAGGACGATTTTAACATCTGCCTGGGAGATGCAGCGCCGCGAACTAGTCGCGGCGGTCGGCAGTGATCTCTCGCTTCCGGCCGTGGTTCCGTCACATAGTCGGAAGCAAGGGTGCGTGGGAAGCTATCGCCTCCTTTTGCAAGGCGGTGATGGGGACTAAGGAGGGAGCGGAGAGGGAACTGCCTGCTCTTCTCCCTTCCCGCACCAGACGCACCGGGCACCGAAGGGCGAGCGGTGGGTTAGGGGACCCGCCGCCCGATCAGTAAAAGGCCCGAGATGGCGGGGCGCAGTGATCCGCGCGCGCTTCTCAGAAGGACGTGGGGCATGGCCCCACAGAGGAGGGGACCTGCCGGGGTTGTAGTGCATACTTATGCGAATCCTGCGACCCCGGCCGACGGTCACGAGGAAGAACACTTTGGGTTTTTAGCTGGTAAGAGTGCGGCAGAGCCCCTCGCTTTTCTCGGGTACAGTCACGTGTACTAAAATGTATACACATAGCGATATTTAAAGGCGATTTTCTTCTAAAATATCTATTAGAATTATGAAATATTACACACTTAGTTTCTACAAATACATACGAATCATGGTATCGAATATTTCTTAAATACAAACTATTCTCTAAAAGAAATTCGCTTTTTAAGTTCGCTATGTGTATACATATTATTACACGTGACTGTACACATAAGCATTTACCCACGAAAAAAAAAACAGGAATATTTTAGAATCAGGCACCAAATTGTACGGAATCGCACACAGCTGTTGAACGACTGTCGCATATACGCACGTGTCTGTGTATGTACGCGTTAGTTGTCACTCCGGCTTGCATCGCCGTGGAGGAACCGCCTCAATTATGCATACCAGGGTTACGAGATAATATTTTTTACCGGTTTCACAGGGCAATCGGGTGGATCAACATTGGCCAATGTCAGGGCTCGTATCCAGTTTTCCGCTGAGTGTCTCATTAAGAATAGACACATGGATTGGTCGAATAATGTCTGATAATACTTGAAGCCGCCGTCAACTTGTTGATAAATGTCAATATGCAACTGTAACGTGTACAAAAAATACAACAAATTATAATTAACTTTAACAACGAAAAGAAATTGTCTAAAAAAGCTGGCCCGCCTGGCTCGCACGCTTGCCCGCCGCTACTGCAGCACTACCTTGCTTGGTGGCTAAACTTAAAGCTAGGGAAAAATATTGGGATGTATTTAAAAGCACTTTAAAATTAATGAAAATAACAACAAAAAATGTTAAAAACAATGTTTATCACAACAAAAAAATAGTTCCACTTTAATTTTAATACTTCTAACTTTAATAATAATGGTTCGCACCGTAATTAACCTAAAACCATCTGTTTCTGGATGGATAGTAATCGGCAAATCGTTTCTGACCATTTCTGGCACTCACTGGCCGCTCCCGCTCCCGCTCGCTTCGCTCGTCCGGCTCGTGCGCTGAGTGGTCACAGTTCTAACTTCTAACATAAGCTACAGTCCGCGACAGGTTGACATGGCGATCGGGTATGAGGTGAGTCGTGAACCTCCGGGACGCCCCGCACACCAGTGTTCCCAACCGTACGATAATTTCATAGCTACGTACGATGTACGATAGTACACTACTATCGTACGCATAAAGTACGATAATTTCAGTACGGTGATAGACGACCTTTTTTAGACTTTCCCGTTACTCTTCGAAAGGGATCTTCAAAAAAAAAAAAGGTCGTCCAACTGTTCGAGCTCGTCCAAATATCGCTGGACGAGAGATCGAAAGACTGAGAGGAACGTCTAAAAAATAAAATGTATTGCCAACACCGTTAGCAACACCTTTTTCCTGATAGTACGATAATTTTTGAGATTTTTGATCTATGTACGATAATTTTACGGCCCTGGTACGATAGCTTCCTGGCTTCAGGTTGTGAATACTGCCGCACACCCGCACAGCGCCCGCGCCATCTTAGTCTAAGCGTTGCACGAATCCGGATCAACCGTGTTTATCGATTTCGATCTCGCTCACGTTGTTGCTTGTAGTTGTGTATTGAAAATGACTATAAAATTGCTATGTCGACCTGTCGCGGACTATACCTACTTTTCAGCTATCTGTTTGTCATTTTATTTCTTATTACGGGGTGGACTTTGAAGTTATAAGCATTTAAATTATAGTGCAAACTATTATTTTTAAAGTTGAAATGTTAAAATGAAAATGCAAACTATTAATTTTACTCAAAAATGCTTGTAATGTGGTCATTATTTTGACAACCTTCTTTGAGCAAAGTCGACATTTCCGCGCTACTTGAATAGGCGCCAGCAAAGTTATATGGAATTTCATTGCTGGTGAGTTTTAGCCACCAGCAATTTCCTTTGAAAATCCATTATTGTCGAGTTTTGTTTCAAAAATAGTCTGGTGCAAAAAGTTTCTATTCATAATTTGGCTGTATAGGTACAGGCAGCACAATCATTAAAGACTCATTAAAAAAAAGCTAAAGCCCGGGGAAGAAACAAATCTTTACTTTAAATAAATTCTTACTATGGGTACTAATCTGGTTTTATTTAAATTGCATTATTTGAGTAAAGCACTATACAAGCCTTGGTCCGCAATGACTGCGCTGCTGGCCACGCTATGATGGCCTCGCCTTCGGTCTCGGCCTTTATCCCAACTTGTCCGTCAAGAGCTGCAATGCTGACCGCGCTGTGATGGCCTGGAGCTGCGCTATACTGCGCTTTCGGCCATCATCAGTGCTGCCAGCAACGCAGTCATTACAGACCTCGGCAGTAATGTACTATTAAAGCTAGAATCTTTTAAAGTGGGAACTATTATTTTTAAAGTTCACTAAGGCATACGTATCCCAAAAATATTTTGCTGTACAGCCGGTAAGCCGCATGGCCGTGCATCGTTAAGTTCGTAATCAAACTTACGCCGTACTCCTTATTAAATTCTCTATCCAAGGTCACGGTTGCGGAGAAACTGTCATGGGTCCGATTCACCTTCTTACGGCTAAAATCTATGTCTATTTTGTACTGGCTGGGGTTTTCACAATTCGTTAAGTTAATCATCACCATCGTCCTGGACCCTGTAAAATTGTTGATTAATTTTAACTATACAATTAAAAGTGAGATGTAAACTAAATATAAACTAATAATTAGTCTTAGCTTTAGTCGAGACTTGTTTTGAATACGCATCTCTTGAGGTTATTTGATGAATGGCATGGGTGGTTGCATGCGTTACTATACATAGAACAATTTCATAAGATCTCGCTAAAAATGATGACTCGGGTTTAGCCTTGTTTTTGGCGAGAACTATATTTGAATATTATATTCTGAATCCTAAATAGGTAACTAGAATCACGAAACGATTATAAATTGTAGCGAAAGGAGTACTGAATAAGGTCCATCTATTTATACATGACATTTTCTCAGAGATACGCTTACAGGTGATAAAGAAGTAATGGAAACGGTATTTGTTTTTTTAAAAACAAAAAAAACATTGCCCCACGCTAGGATTTCTCCTGTATCGTGGGTGCGTTTACAGACACACATCTTCACATACACAAACGCCCAGACCCGGAAAAACTATTTGTAGGCCATACTAATATTTGATCCGTGTGGGAGTCGAACCCACGACTCGTAGCGCAAAAGCCAATCGCTCAGCCACTGCACCAAATGCTGTAATAATGCTCGAGACATTTTGCATAAAACCTTTACTCCCGATTCAATGAATGACCCGACCATGAATACGCGGGCGCGGTGCTAGTCTCACTATCTCGTATCAGTTAAATAATATTTAACTAAAAATAAAATACTGCCTCATTAGTCTAGTGGTGGCAAACGCGACTTCTGATCGTGAGGCCCTGGGTTCGATCCCCAGGTCGAGTAAATGTTATTGGGTTTTTCCTTGTGGAATTCCTCAGTAGCAGCCCAGAGTTTGGATTTTTGCCCGGTTGCTGGCAATAGGCTCGCCCCCTATTACATGAGACTTACACATAACGGGCGTAATGAGGGTGTTACTATACACATCTGCCCTACTCTTCGGGGAATATAGGCGTGATGCTGTTGTGTTTAAAAAAAATAAAAATACTAAGATACATTTTTTTTCGTTGTTATGTCGTCCTTACCACCTTCTCGTATAGGTATAAAATATTTCATGTATGAATAGATAAACCTTACATACAACCCGTCCGACTTAACTGTGCACTTCGCTGGAATGCGACCTCTCTCCCGCGTACCCGCGCGGCACCCCGCGCTCGGTTTGTGCGTTCAGTAATGTTAGCATTACGTCACGTTATGTCACAGCGCCAGGTGCACAGTTAACTCGGACGGGTAGTTTAATATGAAACCTATTTGATATAAGCAGGGGGGGCATTCTTCGAAAAATATTAACAAAAATCGAGAACGTCATTAGCATCATCCCAAAGTTAAGAATGCAGATGTTTAATACTATAATTATTATGATAATGAAAACTCAAACTATACCGCTGCCGTCAAACAATAAGACAAGAATAAAAACAATCTGACAATACTATAACGTTAACAACCCGGGAGAAGAATGATTTGTTAAAATAATGTTAAAAAATTTCGAATATTCACCCAGGGACTGAAGGCAGTTACGGTACGAGGTTATACCTTTAAAATATAAAGATACCGTTTTTTTATAAAGGTACCTCTATTTAACCTTTCTACGATTTCGGTACCAAAAACCATCGAGTTATGAATGAATTACTATTAAAACATTCATGCTATCTGGGGTCTCATAGCAAAGGACGGGGTGGGGCGGTGGTTCATCAAAGAAAACCCATATTTGTAAAGGTTTAGGTACCGATATCGAAATATACCGTTTTGCATTTTTAAACTCTACTTTTCGGTACCGAAAATTATATTTTTCAACACACTTAAAGTGGCTTTTATTGAACCGCTTTTAGGTTCGTAATATAGCTTATTACGGACTAGTCCGGTAAAATGTTCCACAGATTAATGATCTACGATTAATTGTCTACGAATTTCACTTTGCATTGTTTTTACGCCTAAAAAATAGTTAATTTTTTAATAATAAAAATAAAATAAAAAAGCTGTGTTAATTAAAGTATCATTAATTTGGAGCAAGGGCACGAACAACATCGACATACAGCCAATATTAAAAATATAATACAGCGAATATTTTCGTATTTATAACAAGTTTATTCCCGCTGTCCAACCCCTTTTTTTTATCTTGGGGAAATCCTCATGGACTATCCCCCGTCTGGGGAAGACGGGGGGGTGTGCCAGACTCTTACTGGGCTAAAACCACCACGGTGTCCCTCCTTTTGACCTAAGGCCGGGGTCACGGGATTCGCTGTTGCATGCACCGCGACCCTGGCGCTGTCCACCCGGGGTGGACAGTGTCACAACTTTTAAAAATTATTCCCGCTGTCCCCGGGGGGTGGCCAGTGAGCATCGTTATTAAAATAATTCATTGTAGACTCGGCTACAACTTTTCCAAACATTTACAATGGCCACCTCTGGTGGCATTTTTAACACTAACTGACTGACATATAGATCAAAAATCTAACCCACTTCCAGATGACCTAGAAAGTTGAAATTTGGTGTCCAGCTGGGTAATTGTGTGTATACAAAGAAAAAAGTCAGAAAACAGTGAATTTTTACGATTTGATTTATTTTCCAAGCAATCGATTTTTATTACGTAGGTAACGCTTTTCGAAATTATAATAGCAAAATCTTTTTCTTTCGCAGGTAAATAGGTTCCATGATTCCATGATGAAAGGTCGTTTTTATCGTTTTGTATACCAGATTATTTGATTCAAGTGTGAAATAAAATATAACTAACAGGCAAATGATATTAAAATTTAAAGGGAGGACTTTCCATATTTCTAACGTTCAAGAAAATGTTGAAAATAGCACGAAAAAGAAAACTATACAGCATATAAACATTTTATAGCCATGTTATGGCGCCAGTAGTTCCTCGGGAATGTTAAATTTTTCGTAGATTTTAACGAAGATTTTTAATATGATTTTAAGATGTAAGTAACCTATTATAAGAACAATCTGTAAATACCTAGTTGATTTGAAATATTGTAGACTTTTAATAAACATTAAACAAAATATACTTAAATGCATTTCATTTGTAACTGTACTACATCATCATCATCATTTCACTCGAAAGACGTCCACTGCTGGCCATAGGCCTCCCCCAAGCATCGCCACATCGACCGACTGTATATACTGTTATGTTATTGCACTATTGCACTCTGCGCCAGGGGTGGACAAAGAGGAGGTTTTGTTTTAATAGTGATGCTGTCCACCAGAGGTGGCCATTGTAAATGTTTGGAAAAGTTGTAGCCGTGTCTACCAGCGGTGGCTACAGTGATGATGCTCACTGGCCACCCCCCGGGGACAGCGGGAATAATTTTTAAAAGTTGTGACACTCCACCCCGGGTGGACAAGCAGGGGGTGGACAGTAGGAATAAACCAAGATTTATTCCCGCTGTCCACCCCCCGGGGACAGCGGGAATAATTTTTAAAAGTTGTGACACTGTCCACCCCGGGTGGACAAGCAGGGGGTGGACAGCGGGAATAATTTTTAAAAGTTGTGATACTGTCCACCCCGGGTGGACAAGCAGGGGGTGGTCAGCGGGAATAAACCCATTTTTTGTTTTTTTTGTTGCCAATAATATTTATTACTTTTACAGTGTGTTAGTTTAATACATAAATATAAAACAATTTAAAATATAAAAAGCTTATTCGAAGTGGTCTCCATTGGCTGCAAACCAGTCCTTTAAACGTAGAGGCCAGTTATCAATAGAAGCACGCACTCTTTCCATGGGAAAATTCTTCACTGCCAATCGTATGGATTGTTTTAGGGACTCCAAATTATCATGGCGTTTAGAGTAAGCCGTACTCTCTAAAACTGACCATAAATCATAATCCAGCGGATTAAGATCGGGACTAGACGACGGCCAGTCTTCAGCTCTGATGAAGTCCGAAACGTTCACTTCCAACCAAGACTGCGTGGGCCGAGCTTTATGACCCGGCGCCGAGTCTTGTTGGAAGGACCATACTTGGTTTTTGAACATGGTGTTGTTAAGGGGCTTAACTATCTTCTCAAGAATGGTATCTTGATACACTTGTGCCGATGTTTTGATACCTTTTTCACAAAAATATGGCTCAGTCACTCCTTCATAGCTAACACCCCACCAAACCATCACTGAAGTCGGATAATGCCCACGTTGCACTCTGTCGACTAATTGGGAAGCTTCCTTAGAGCTTTGAGCATAAATACGGTCATTTTGTTTGTTAAAATGTTGCTCAATTGTAAAGATTTTCTCATCCGTAAACATTTTTTTTCTGTGACCTCCCTTTGCTTACCGCTTCAGTAGTTGTTTCGATTTTACCACCCTATCCCTATTCTTTTTTAAATTATCAGTTAAAAAATGACCAGTGCGTCTCTTATAGACTGCAAGTCCTAAGTCATCTTTTAAAATACGCGACATGGTTCTGGGTGCTATCTTCATCTCCCGAGATAAAATCTTTTGCTTTCAGACAGGATTTCTTCGAACTCTTTCCCTTACTGCTTTGACCACCTTTTTCGTACGACTACGTGGACGGCCAGATCTTTTTCTGTCACAAACATAGAAGGTCTCATTGTACCTATTAATAGCCCGGTACACAAACATTTGACTAATACCAAGCGTATGGAGAGTTTTAAAAATTGCATTTGGCTCCATACCAACTTTGTGTAATGCAATCACAGCGATTCGGTTCTCTTTATCACCCCACTCCATTTTAATATCGCAAAATATTGTACAATGTATTGGCGCCAAAATTAGAAAACTCAATGAACAATCGTATAAAAATAACAGATTCCAAATTCAAATGTAATATCTTTCTTATTTTTAATTGTAGCAGTATTTATGGCCAGGCTAGGTATATTGAAATAATATACTTATTATATCTAAACGCGTGTTCACTACTGCTCTGCTCGCGAGTCACTCCCCGAGCCTCGGGTGCGCCGTCGCGCCGCACCGCTGTATATTATTTTCCGTCGTGTCAGCACTGTGTCCCTACACCACCTACTATAGGTATAAAATATTTCGTGTATGAATAGATAAACCTTACATAGTTTAATATGAAACCCAATTGATATAAGCAGGGACTGAAAGCGGTAATGGTACGAGGTTATACCTTTATAGTACGATATGATAATAATATAAGTGTGCTATGTTGGTCATTACGGTCGAGGCGGTATTGTGCGCGCGAGCCGTAGGCGAGTGCGATAAGTGAGCCGAGAGTGTAATGATCAATGCACACGCGTTTCATACGACGTTTTTCAACACACTTGCGAGGAAAATAACAGACTAATACAATAGTATATGTGAAAAATGGCGCGAGGATTTCTTTGTAAACATATATCGTTAATTTGTGGTGCCTGTGGCCGAATTAGCTATGCGCGCGCAGGTGAAAGACCACAGGGCATACAACCTAATATTAAAAAAAACTTATTATTTTTGTGTTTATAACGCAAATTAAGTGAAAGCAGCAGGAAAACAAAGGAAAACAGCAGGATGCAATAAATGGTAGAAAAAATACGTGAGCGAAAAAAAATGAGCGTGCAAAACAAAATGACAGAAAAAATATGACAGTAGAGTGCGCGCAAGATAAGTCTGCGCGCGACGGAGGGCGTGCTAAATGTTGCCATGATCGCAAAAATACAAAGTCCTACTTTTTAAGGAAATGTAGTATACTCGTGAGCATTAAAATTGGGCAGCCCTCTTGCGGTTTATTATATTTTAATTGAGCTAAGTTATGTACGTTTAAATGTACTACCTATCAATTACATTAATTAGATTTTTACGTAATTTGCAAAGGAAAATAACTAAGGTTATAAATGTGCCATGAGTGAATAAGAATGCAGTATGATTGTTATCGTCTGATGAGGTCTATTATAATCTTTATTATTATATTTTTTTTATTCCCAAAATCAGGTAGATCTAGTAACAAAGTTAATAAAACGGCAACATTATGGCAGAACATGATTAGTTCCGATTTTGGCCGCGCGCAGAGTTATCTTGCGCGCACTCTACCAAATGTGACAACAATGTCGCCCTAAGCAACCTCCCCGGTCGCCCATCGTCACACATTAAACAATATAATCTTATGCGTCGCTTACATTAATTAATGTTAATTTGCTGACGAAAATAAATAATTTAATGAAATGTTTATTTACCATATTTTAATTAATACAGTTTATTTATTGTATTTTGTAATAAATTTTTTTACTATTTTTTAGGCATAAAAACACTTTGCAAAGGTTTAAAATAAAAACAAGTAAAATTCGTAGATATATAGGTATCAGTAATCTGTGGTAAAATAAAATGCTTTAGTAGGTATGTAATAAGCTACATTATATATTATTATATCGGACCCTTTATGGGCCCGATGTAGATTTCCTAGCGTCCGTAGCCTGGCTACGTTTCGGTGATCTCTTTGGGGAAACCGAAGGTTTTGTCTGTGCAATTATGGACGAAGTTATGATGACGAACAACTACCGGAAATATATTGTGAAGGACGGCACGGTTGACATCTGTCGGGCATGCCACTGTCCCGGTGAATCCATTCGTCATATTATTTCTGGTTGTTCTCGTCTTGCTAACGGCGAGTATTTGCACAGACACAACCTAGTGGCTAGGATTATCCACCAGCAACTTGCTCTGAAATACAACCTTGTGGACGCAGAAGTACCATACTACAAGTATGTGCCCGACCCAGTTCTCGAGAATGGTCATATCACATTGTACTGGGACCGATCTATCATCACCGACAGGACTATTGTTGCCAATAAGCCTGACATAGTGGTGATAGATCGATCAGAGCGTCTCACAATGATTGTTGATATCACTGTCCCACATAACGAGAACCTTGTGAAAGCCGAGATAGATAAAGAAATTAAGTATCAAGACTTGGCACACGAGGTTGTCGACATGTGGGAAGTTGACTCAGCAGTCATTGTGCCGATAGTCGTGACGGCCAATGGCTTAATAGCCAAGAGCCTCGACCAACATCTGACGAGGCTCGCGTTGGGCAGCTGGGTCAAGGGCCTGATACAGAAAGCGGTACTTCTGGACACGGCACGTATTGTTAGGAAGTTCCTCTCTTTGAGGCCCTGACCACCGGTAGCTTGGACCCTGTTCCCGATGCCGGTGGGCTACTATTTTTTATATTTTTAAATGTTTTTTTTATATTTTTTATAGAAATATTTAAAAATGTATCAAATATGTAAATAGAAGAATAAACGAAACAATAAATGATATGGATATGTGCAGCTTTAAATACATTCATGTTAATATCCCATGTCATGTCAACAGATCATTTTGATCGTATCTTTACAGATAAGTGGCGACAAATACCCCTAATTTACTTACGTAAATTAGGGGTTTTTGCCGCCACTTATTTGATATTTTTATATTAAATGGTTATGTTTATTCCCTCACGATCTTTTTACTAATGATATACCTACATGAAAAATAATTGTATATTAAGTCACTGTCGGGCGCCATACGATTTAATTTCTCCATTAAAATAACATAACATCACGCCAATATTCCCCGAAGGGTAGGGCAGAGTAGTAGTAGTAACACCCTCATTTCGCCGTTATGTTTAAGTCCCATGTAATAGGGGCGAGCCTATTGCCATCAACCGTGCACAAAACCAAACATCGGGCTACTACTGAGGAATTCCACACGGAAAAACCCAATAACACTGCCCGATCTGGGGAACGAACCCAGGACCTCACGATCAGCAGTCGCGCTTGCCACCACTAGATCAACGAGGCAGTTAAAATGTTTGAAACATACTGTAAGTAGGGAATATACATTATTTAATTACTAAATATAGAAATAGTTTTGGAGGCTTCCAGTAAAGCAACTGAAAGGAGGACCAGATAATGGTCCTCAAGACCAATAACGACCACACAATAGTATGATATAAGTGTGCTATGTTGGTCATTTCGGTCGAGGCGGTATTATGCCGAGAGTGTAATTATCAATGCACACGCGTTTCACACAACGTTTTTCAACATACGTGCGAGGAAAATAACAGAATTTAAGTCTTTAATACAAAAGAATTTGTGAAAAATGGCGCGTAGATATTTTTGTAAACATATAGGTATAGTTAATCTGTGGTGCCCGTGGCCGAGTTTGAGACCACGGGGCAAACAGCCTAATATTTAAAATAAAAGATTATTTTTGTATTTATAACTCAAATTAATTGTAAGCGAGGGATAAGGAAAACAGCAGGATGTAGAATGGTAGAAAATAGGCGAGCGAAAGAAAAAAAAGCGCGCCAAAAAAATTTAAAAAATATGACAGTACCAAATGTGACAACACAGCCGTGGGGTGGCGCGATGGTCGCCCATCGTCACACATTAAACAGTATAATTTTATGCGTCGCCTACATTAGTTAATGTTAATTTGCTGACAAAAATAAATAATTTAATTAAACGAAATGTTGATTTATGATATTTTAATTAACACAGTTTATTAATTCTATTTTTATAATAAAAAAGTTTACTATTTTTAGGCGTACAAATGATTTGCTCAAATAAAAAGAAAAGTGAAATTCGTAGACATATATTATACCATTAATCTGTGGCACGTTTTACCGGACTAGTCCGCAATAAGCTACATTACGAAACTAAAAGCGTTCCGATAAGAGCCACTTAATGAGCAAGTGTGTTGGTAAATGTTATAAAAAAGCTATTTCGATGTTCTGTAGTTATTATTATAATACAGCAATGATAGCCTAGTGATGTGACCGTCGGACTGCCAAGTCATAGGTCTCGAGTTCGAACCCAAAGCAAACCTCTCGCTTTTCGGATTCATGTGCGTATTATATAATTATATTATCAGTTGCTTAAAAACGGTGAAGGAAAACATCGTGAGGAAACCGGATGCCTGAGATATATTTCTCGACGGCATGTGAAACCAAGTCAGAGGCCCATGGGCGACAAACTCTGATGCCAGGTTAGCAACTAAACACATTTTTTATTTTATTGGTTTTTTTTATGTATGTATACCGATTACGCTGAGATTTATGACCCGATTTACGTGATTCTTCTTTAGTTTGATGCGGAATAGTTGCGATTTGGTCCCATAAAAGTTTAACATAGTTTGGCCCAGTAGTTTTCATTTTATGAACATTTTCGTTTACGTGGACGATGTAATTTTAGTTTGTGTACTGCTTTTTTAGGAGTTTTCATTTAGATTGATTGTATATTATTATTAACCCGTGTCTCGATAAGTGGGTCTTAGGCTACCTGTCATTGAAGCGGAGCGAGCGTGCGGACTAGAGAAACTGAGAATTATAAATAGTCTACCTGATGTAATCTAGAAAAATCCTACTGTAGTTTACAGAACAACCTATTACAGACACTAAAAAGTAAATTACGTCCCCGTAGAGTGAAAAGTCATTAAGTCGAAAAATCGTGTTTTGAGGTAGTGAGAGTTAAAATCCAATTATCTCAAAAGTCTCATTATCTCAAAGCACGATTTTTCGACTTAATGACTTCACTCTACGGGGACGTAGTTAGTTTTTTTTTATGATAAACAATGTTCCTTGTGTAATATTAGTCCATGTTTTCTATTTCCCCGTACGTAACTTAATATTATATAATTATTAACGCTATCTCGTTGCACTTCGCACCGCGGTTGTTGCACGTGTAAGCGGGCCTCATTTACCTTAGTTTGTTTTGTTGATTGAATTCAGTGCAGTTTGTCGGAACCACAGTTATTTTGCTTAGGGTCTCCACGAGCTGCGCACGATTCGTTGTATGTTTGAGTGCAACGCCAATACGCCAGGCTACGCAGGAGGCGCCGTCGCACCGCTGGTGCGGCGGCCGCGGAGGCGGAGCTGTACGAGGGGTACAGGGAGGCGAAGACCGCCCTCCAGAGGGCTATCTCGCGGGCCAAAAGTGCGGCCTACGAGACGCTGCTCGGGACTCTGGACCGTGACCCGTGGGGGCGCCCATATCTTATGGTACGGGGCAAATTACGCCCGTGGGGCCCCCCACTGACCCAGAGTCTTCGACCGCAGCTTCTGGAGGGAGTGGTGAGCGCTTTGTTCCCTTCGAGGGCGGAGCATACACCACCGCCCATGGTTCCGCCTCGATACGTTCTCACGGATTCTAACCCTGCTGACTCAATATCAAGGGGGGTAGATACTAAACGTCTTATGTCAATGGACCTGTGGTGAACAGGACCTAAATTTTTATTAAACTGTGAATCTGAATGGCCAAAATTGATCGTTAACGATTCTGAAGTTATACCAGAGTTAAAAGCACACTCTGTAATTATTAATAACACTGTCATTGACTTTGATAAGTATTCGTCGTTAACAAGATTGCAAAGATCAATTGCATATGTTCATAGATTCATATTCAATCTTAAAAACAAGTATAATAGACGCATAGGTATACTAGCTTTTGCCCGCAGCTTCGCTTGCGTGAAGTTTGAAATCCTCGTTAAGCCCATTTTAAAGTGACTTTTTAAAATCCAAAACGTCCGTCTTTTATCACCCCCAGCGGTTTAGGCTGTGCGTTGCTAGATTAGTCAGCCAGTCGGTCAGTTTCTCCCCATGCTTCTTACTTCAAAAGTATCAGATTTCTCATACAAACTTTCAACACTTATTTCACCCCCTTAGAGGTTGAATTTCCAAATATGTGTACATTTATTCCTAACCAGAAACCTTAATATTTAATTTCATCTTTCTTACTTCAAAAACGACGGACTTACATACAAACTTCAACCCCCAATTTCACCCTCTTAGGAGTGGAATCTCCAAAAACCCTCAAACACTTATACGTTTATTTCTTACCAAAAGCCTAAATATTTAATTCCATGTTTCTCACTTCAAAAATACCAGATTTCGCATATAAACTTTCAACTCTTATTTCACCCCTTTAAGGGTTGAATTTCCAAAAATGCTCAAACAGGTGTACGTTTATTTCTAACCAAAAACCTTAATATTTAATTTCAAGCTTCTTACTTCAAAAATGACGAACTTACATACAAACTTAAAAACCCTATTTCACCACCTTAAGGGTTGAATTTCGAGAAATCCCTTCTTAGTGGATGTCTACGTCACAAAATGAACCTACTGTCAAAATTTCAAGTTTCTAACCCCAGCCGTTTAGGCTGTGCGTTGATAGATCAGTCAGTCAGTCAGTCAGTCAGTCAGTCAGTCAGTCAGCTTCTCCTTTTATAAGTATAGATTTTAAATCCCGGTAGATTACAGTAGTTTCTCTAGGAATCAGGCCAAACCCTAAACAGAAATACGAGATTTGCGAGATTCCTTTATGTCAAATATTATTTTTAATATCCTAGGGCCTCGATCAACGGGAATTACTTTAAAGGTTAATGATGGAAAATGAAAGAATGATTGTACACATTAAGGGATTTTCAATAATCCTGAAACGTGTTGCTCAATTTCCAACCGAGAATCCAAGTACCAATTTTTATGAATTAACCGCTTTCAAAAAGCACGGATTTTCAAACTAAATATTATCCCCTATAGCAAACGGGAAGCGAGGGAATTAAAAAAAAATCTGATACATGCGTTTCTTAATTCCTAACCAAAAGTCCAAATACCGTTTACTATAAATAAAACTTTGAAAATTACAGACTTTCATACAAACTTTATGATACATGCGTTTCTTAATTCCTAACCAAAAGTCCAAATACCGTTTTTTATAAATAAAACTTTAAAAATTACAGATTTTCATACAAACTTTGACGACACGTTTGGTGCAGTGGCTGAGCGATCGGCTTCTGCGCTACGGGTCGTGGGTTCGATTCCCGCACGGAACAAATATTTGTATGGGCTACAGATAGTTGTTCCGGGTCTGGATGTTTGTGCGTGTGAAGATTTGTGTTTGTAAACGCACCCACGACACAGGAGAAATCCTAGTGTGGGGTAACGTTTTTTTTAAAAAAAAAAAAAACAAACTTTATGATACATGCGTCTTTATGATACATGCGTTTCTTAATTCCTAACCAAAAGTCCAAATACCGTTTTTTATAAATAAAACTTTAAAAGTTACAGATTTTCATACAAACTTTACACATCTCTCAGGGCAAGAATTTCCAAAAACCCTCAAAAACACATTTGTTTATTTCTAACCAGAAGCCTAAATATCTAATTTCATGCTTCTTTAGTACTAGATTTCTTAACAATGTCAACATTTATTTCACCTTCTTAGCGGTTTAGTTTCTATGTCGCTCAAACACGCGTACATTTATTTCTAACCAGAAACCATATTATTTGATTTCATCATATACCCCTTAGGGGTAGAATATCCAAAAAACATGTACGTGTTTGTTTATTTCTCACCAAAAACCTAAATACTGAATACCATGCTTCTTACTTCAACAGTACCTACCAGATTTCTCATACAAACTTTCAACGCTTATTTCACACCTTTAGGGGTACATTTTCCTAAAACGCTCCAACACATATACATGTATTTCTAATCAGAAACCGTATTATTAGATTTCATGCTTTTAATTTCAGAAAATCGTTCATACCTATTTCATCCCTTAAGGGTAGAAAACCCTCGAAGACGTAGGTATATGTTTATTTCTCGGAAAAAGCATACATTGTTAATTTAATGCTTCTTACCTCAGCAGTACCAGATTTCTCATACAAACTTATTTCACCCCCTTTGCGTTCTTACTCGTGTACATATATTTGTAACCAGAAACCCTATTGTTTGATTTCTTGCTTTTATCTTCCGAAAATCTTTCATCCCTTATTTCACGCCCTTAGGGGTTGAATCTCCGAAAACCCTCAAACACTTATACGTTGATTTCTTACCAAAAGCCTAAATATTTAATTCCATGTTTCTCACTTCAAAAATACCAGATTTCTCATACAAACTTTCAACACTTATTTCACCCCTTTAAGGGTTGAATTTCCAAAAATGCTCAAACATGTGTACGTTTATTTCTAACCAAAATCCTTAATATTTAATTTCAAGCTTCTTACTTCTAAAATGACGGACTTACATACAAACTTAAAAACCCTATTTCACCCCCTTAGGGGTTGAATTTCGAGAAATCCCTTCTTAGTGGATGTTTACGTCACAAAATGAACCTACTGTCAAAATTTCAAGTTTCTAACCCCAGCCGTTCAGGTTGTGCGTTGATAGATCAGTCAGTCAGTCAGCTTCTAATTTTATAAGTATAAGAAGATACCTGAAAGCCATATCAGCGTCATCCGGCGACTCAGCAGCTAACCCAACCACAACATATCGATCGCTGTCAGAACCTGAAAGCTGTCAGAAACATTTAAACAACATGCATGCTGGTCCGCAGCTGTTGTTAGCAACTGTAAGAGAAACAGTGTGGCCAATAAATGGTAGGCATCTTGCGAGGCGCACGGTTAATAATTGCGTACGATGTAGGCGACTACGAGGCGTAACTTTGCAACCCAAGATGGGTAACCTACCACATCAACGCATAACCCCAGACTTTCCGTTTATATCCGTTGGTTTGGACTTTGCTGGTCCATTTTATATTGTAAATCGCAAGAGCCGTGGAAGTCCTATAGTTAAATGTTATTTATGCCTTTTTGTTTGCTTGCGTTACAAATGTATTCACCTCGAAGCTGTCACTGACCTAACAAAAGATGCGTTTATAATGACACTCAGGCGGTTTATCGCTCGCCGAGGCAATCCAATGGAAATATTTAGCGGTAACGGAAGTAACTTTGTAGCCGCCGCGAAAGAAATAGGAGCCTTCATAAAGGATCATCACGAACCTTGGTCTGATTTTGCAAGTCAGCAATCAATTAAATTTAAGTTTATTCCGGCTTACACTCCTCATTTCGGTGGCATATGGGAAGCCGGGGTTAAATCGGCAAAATATTTAAAAAAAGGGTTATTGGCAACAGCCATCTCACTTTCGAGGAAATTTCCACTTTGTTTGCACAAGTGGAGGCGATACTTAATAGTCGTCCCTTGTGCCCTCTCTCATCCAGTCCTAATGACCTCCTTTCCCTCTCCCCAGGGCACTTTATCATTGGGAGACCGTTGACCGCTCTGCCGACACCAAACCTGGGAGACTTCAAGGAAAGCCAGCTGCGGCGTTATGTACGTCTAGAAAAGATACGGCAGCATTTTTGGAAAAGGTGGCAGAAGGAATATCTGTCAGAATTGCAGCAAAGAACGAAGTGGCTAACCAATACGTCAAGGCTAGACGTTGGAGATATGGTTCTCCTGGCAGATGATAACGCGCCGCCTCTTGCTTGGAAGCTCGCTTGCGTTCTTCGTCTTATAACTGGAGCTGATGGGATATCCAGAGTTGCAGACATCCTCACCAACAAGGGCTCCGTGCGACGATCTTTAGTACGGCTTTGCAAGTTTCCTACGGCTGAGGAGCTTCAGGGTTGAAAGACATCTTTCAACGGCCAGGAATATGTTCAGGCGTTAACGCCTTCACGGAAACGAATAGCAAACACATGATGCATCGTAGTAATTAAATGTTATTTTATCTAGGTGTTTTCCGCTTGTTCATACGAATAATAAATTGTCATCTCACTTGCCTAAGAACCTCTGTACGTGCAACAATACTTTTGTATTAAACAACCAATTCGCTGTAATTTTGGGAGTTTTTGATTTTCACCATTATATCCTCGAAAGATATAACAGTTAGCGCCTGATGCGGACGAACGCGACGACGACGACGTACCTGAAGTGACCCGGCTAGAGCTGAGAGCGGCGGTGCGGAGGCTTCAAGCCAAAAACACCGCTCCGGGCCCCGACGGCATACCTGGACGTGTATGGGTGGGTCCTAGCTCTCAGGGCTCTCGGGCCCCGACTGAGAGGGCTCTTGAGCGCATGCTGCGAGCGGGGCCAGTTTCCTCTCCAGTGGAAAACCGGAAAGCTGTTCCTGCTCAGGAAGGAGGGGCGCCCCGCAGACTCACCGTCTGCGTACCGCCCCATCGTGTTACTGGACGAGGTGTGCAAGCTCTTCGAGAGAGTAATTGCAGACCGCCTCGTCACGCACATGACTGGGGAGGGGCCGGACTTAGCGGAAAACCAGTTCGGTTTCCGCCGCGGGCACTCCACAGTGGATGCGACCATGCGCGTAAGGGCCCAGGTAGAGGAAGCAGTCGCCCGGGGTGAGGTAGTCTTGGCGGTGTCTCTTGACATCGCCAACGCCTTTAACACCTTGCCCTGGAGTCGCATTAGGGCGGCACTCGAATACCATCGGGTGCCGACCTACCTCCGCCGCATAGTCGGAGCCTATTTGGCAGAGAGAGCCGTAATCTACCCGGGTCGGGAAGGATGGGGTCGGCGAGAGATGTCGTGCGGTGTCTCACAGGGATCGGTCCTAGGGCCGCTCCTGTGGAACATCGGTTACGACTGGATGCTGCGCGGTGCGTTCCTCCCCGGTGTCGGCGTGACCTGCTACGCCGACGACACGCTGGTTACAGCGCGGGAGGGACACCGCCAACCAGCCATTTTGGCCACAGCTGGGGTTGCGCAAGTCGTCGAGAGGATCTGGCGATTGGGTCTCGAGGTGGCCCTGCGGAAGTCCGAGGCCCTGTGTTTCCAAGGGCCCCGGAAGGGACCACCCTCGGGATCACACATTGTGGTGGGAGGCGTCCGTATCGGTGTCGAGTCAACGATGAAGTATCTAGGACTCGTCCTCGACAGCCTGTGGGACTTTGGGCCGCATTTTCGGCAGTTAGCCACCAAGCGGTCGGGTTGTTGAGCTCCCTAGAATAAGGTTTGAGCTCCGCGATGACTGATGCAGATGTGCCGTCAGTTAGGACAGGTCAACTCGAACCTCCTATGGCACTTTCCTCAAAAGGCCATTCCCGACGTTGCCCTACATCGTTTCACTCGCATAGTTTGTGTACTACAATGTCTGGACTTTAAAAGAGACTTTGACCTCTGAGTTTGTTTCGGCTTTTCTTCTCAGAGCTAGTCAGATAGGAAATGCCGGCGCCATCTAGTCTTAAAAAAAAAACATTACCTACATTGACTTGTAAAAGTGTCTGTAACAGATTTATTTACAGAAATAAAAATCATTTATCATTTAGTTGATGGGCGCCGCGGCTGCTGCCCAATTTGGGGGGCCCAATGCCTCCCGCCGCAGACTCTACGCGGGGATCGTGCAGTCTACGCCACACTGGTGCAAGTGGCCTCAGTAGAAGTGTTGAGGAAGATAATAAAAGAGTTACGAACAGCGAACTATTATACAGAATTAAGGCTCGTATCGAGCGCAGAGGTGCAAATTAACAATTAAACAAGTAGAAAAGTGTTATTAGGTAAACATGTATTTAATTCAATTGTCCTTTATGTTTTCTCAATTCCTAACAATTGTCGTATTCCACCTTTGTCCGTATTTTTAAACATTTTAGAAGAATGACAAAATTTTTATTTTAATTTCGTAGCTCATTGGATAGCTGATGAAATAAGGATGTCTTTATCGTATTTTTTACACTTAGTGTCGTAATATTTTTTTGAGGTAATCATCATTGTTTAACGCGTACCTGGATGTTTTCCTAATACATTTAATTACTATTTAATCATTCCTTTCAACTGGTTGGTATTCCTGAATATTTGAATAAGTGAAAAGCTTCGTTAAAGTATCAGCTACAAGTTAATATGGAATCAAAGAAATTCAATTTGATACTTCAAAGTTAAATAACATTTAATAACAATAACGTATTCTGGTTATTTTTCAAAAAAACTATAAAAATTGAAATTTCTCGGAATCTGCTGACTTTCGGCTAAGGATCATGGGGTGCTAATTTGTTGCTTATAGGACACACTATCACGCCTTAAAGGGTATACGTCGAATACGTCGGGTAAGCCCCGCGCTCGCTCCTTTTTTTTTTTTTTTTAGCGTGGGGAAATCCTCATGGACTATCCCCCGTCTGGGAAAGACGAGGGGGTATGCCAGACTCTTACTGGCTAAAACCACCACGGTGTCCCTCCTTCTGACCTAAGGCCGGGGTCACGGGATTCGCTGTTGCATGCACCGCGACCCCGGCAGGTCTCGGTTCACCAGCTTCTTCTGGTGGACCTCTCCTGTGGTGGGGCAGTTGCTCCCCTGCCCCACATCCTTCCGAGAGGCGCGCGCAGGACACGACGCGCCATCCTCCCTGGGCCCGTTACTGGTCGGGCGACGGGTTCCCCAACCCGCCACCCGCAGGCCACTCACTAGGGTGGCCGGAGATCGTCACGCGCCCTCCGGCGCCCGGTGCGTCTAGCGCGAGAAGGGAGAGAAGAAGCGGCCTCCCTCTCCCTCTCCGCTACCTCCTTGGTCGCCATCACCTCCTCGCAAAAGGAGGCGATGGCTTCCCACGCAGTCTCGCCTCCGACCATGGACAGAACCACGGCCGGAAGCGAGAGGTCACCGCCGATCGCCGCGACTAGTTCGCGGCGCTGCAACCCCCATGCTGGACACGCCTGCAAAGTGTGCAGTGCCGTGTCCTTGGGGCAGTCGCAGTGGTGACAACCGGGCGCCCCGTGCTCGCTCCTACAGCTACCCTACATGCTTGTCTGGCAAGGGGTTGGAACTATCAAAAATGTCTGGCTAATGAGGAAACATCATCTAATTATTACCCAAGTATTATATATAAAAATCAGTTTTTATACTATAACGTAAGTAGAATTATAATTTCATGAACATTAAGGGTGTCTGGCAAGGGACTGCCACGATTAGATGTTAAATGTCTGGCAATGAATGACGTGATTTTTAATAATATTCTGAACGTAATGCCAAAAAATCACACTTTATTATTTGATGAATTTAGATCGGTATTTTACACACCTTTAGTACCGTTTACCTGCCGAAGCCCCGGTAATCCAAACTTCATAATGGTCCATTGTTCTTACCTGTGTTGGGAGCATGCGCTGACAAAATACTATATAATTTATCTTTCATCAAACTAAAGAAATTAACAATAGAAAAAATATAAACACGGAACAATTTGCAATTTTGCAAAGTACCTATAGATAAAATCAACATCGTCCCTCGACATGTCATGAATACCATATTGAATGCTGCACCAACAAAGCTCGGTGTATTGTTCGTCAACATTATGTGGATTTTTTTATCGTTCTTGCTACTTAGTAGCACTGGTTTGATGGTGTCGAGTTTCGGATATGATATAGTGGTTGTAAGTTGAAAATTTATATTATTGTTGTTTCTAAGGTTCATTGTTCTAAAAACTTGTCAATAGCGTTCGACAATGCTCTTCGAGTAAAAAATACAGTTCTAGGTCGAACTGTTTTTTAATTGGAACACGTTTTTCTGCCCAGATATTGCATAACCTAGCAATTTATTTACGTTTTATAACGTAATCTATATTTAACGCCAATCAAAAATAATGCCAAACTTCAATATCGCTAAGCAGACCAGCCAACGTGCGCTTTGACCTACATAGGTACGTCACAAACGGTCTTTTACTTTTCCATCAAAGTATTTAACCCGCGACAAAAAAGAGGGGTGTTATAAGTTTAACGCGTGTATCTGTGTGTCTGTCTGTGGCATCGTAGCTTCCAAACGAATGAACCGATTTTGATGCGGCTTTTTCTGTTTGAAAGCTGATGTGATCGAGATGGTTCTTAGCTATAATTTAAGAAGATCTGTTCAGGCGTTTGAAGATCATCAATTCATTTCCTACTTGACAAAAGGGCCTTACCAACTTTCACAGATCCGATTTATTTGGAAAATGGTGTACTGCTGTTACTTCGGTGGTATTTCCAAGACATGGCAACTTTGAGCTGATGCTGCAGCATCAAGTAGTTTGCGGGATACCCAACCCCTCAGCAACTTACAGCAGATATAGCGTGTTTGGGCTCATAAGAATGGTCTCGATGAGTTGGTGTTAGATAGATGATGATATCCACTAGTAATTAAAATAGTTGGAATTTTTTTTTTAATAACCCCCGACAAAAAGAAAACTTCTAAAAAGTAAAAAAATTATGTGTTTGTTGACTCTTTATTATAAGTAGGTACCTAGTATTATTTTGATCCAAGTGTCGTCGCGTCGGGGGAAAGCTAAATACATAAAATAAAAAAATAGAATACAAAAAAAGAAACTTGGTAAGTAATCATAATTTACTTAGCGGTCCCCCGACGTGACGACGCTTGGATTATTTAAGTTTTTAATTTAAGCTGTATTTAATACTTATTACGAGGTTCTATGACGCAGTGATTTTGCAGTCGTCCAGTCTAATAGCAACAAGGCACTAATCTGTATTAATTGCACATCTTTTTAAAAGTTTAATTTTCTTAAATCATACAGGGCAAAGGGTACTGGGCATTGCAGAACATGCTACCGTGTGAAGACCCCGAGCAGTATTGTATCAACATGGAAGTTACCCGCACAAGGATTAACCGAACCCACGACAGCTTTAACTTCTACGCTCCCCTCGACAGAGAAATCAATTCTACGTTCGACGTAAGTTTCAGAACTTAGCGATACACTGCCGTGCGCCAAGAATAACGCGTTTATAGAACACTAGATGTGTCCTCACGGCTCCGCCCGTAGCCTATGTTACTCAGTGATAATGTAGCTTTCTAACGGCAAAAGAATTTTTGAAATCGGTCCAGTAGTTTTTAAGTTTATTCGTTACATACAAAAATACAAATCTTTCCTCTTTATAATATTAGTATAGATTATGATATAAATGGCTATGTTGGTCATTACGGTCGAGGCGGTACTGTGCGCGCGAGCCGCAGACGAGTGCGATAAGTGAGCCGAGAGTGTAATGATCAATGCACACGCGTTTCATACGACGTTTTTCAACACACTTGCGAGGAAAATAACAGACTAAGTCTTAATGAAAAATGGCGCGTGGATTTCTTTGTAAACATACCTATACATATAATTAATCTGTGGTGCCCGTGGTCGAGTTAGCTATGCGTGCGCAGGTGAAAGACCACAGGGCAAACAGCCTAATATAAAAAAAACTGATTATTTTTGTATTTATAACACAAATTAACTGTAAGCGAGGGATAAGGAAAACAGCAGGATGCAATAAATGGTAGAAAATAGGCGAGCAAAAGAAAATATGCGTACAAAAAAATTACTGAAAAAATATGACAGTACCAAATGTGGCAAAGCCGCGGGATGGCGCGACGGTCGACCATCGTCACACATTAAACAATATCTTAACAATATCTTCTGACCTGATACCTTCTGACAAGAGAAGGAAGGACTTGGTTTGCATAAAGCCTCAAACTAGACATGCGTTTGCTAAACGTTTTCATGTGTTCTTAGGACCTTTTCTATATAATAGGCTCAACAAGGTACTAAGATTCTATAGTGTAAGGTTTAAAAATGTAGCAAAATGTTATCAGAATATTTAGCTATACTCGATTACACAGACACAGAACAACTTCTAGAAATTTTGGCATGATGATATTTAATCCCCTCGTAAGTGTTTACTTTTGTATAATTATATAGGCTTAGTTTTAGGTATTAATGTACCATTAAGCTTTTTCTCGTAGTTATAGTTTAACTTTAAATTTTACTGTCCCAAAGTAATTGCAGTATAAAGTGATGGCCTGAAACACAGGTTTAAATGAACCTAGATCGGGCTGGTCGCTATCTAACGTTGCAATTCCGAACTACCATTACTTCCACCTATAATAATAATATCTTAGTTTTAGTTTATTTTTAGGCACTATAGTTGTATGGAAAATATTTTACTGTTGGCTAAATGTACACTTTTTATGAACGTTTTTATTTGAGTAAATTATTATTATATTATATTATTAATATAATTTTATGCGTCGCCTACATTAATGTTAATTTGCTGACAAAAATAAATAATTTAATGAAATGAAATGTTAATTTATGATATTTTAATTAACACAGTTTATTTATTCTATTTCTTAAAATAAAAAAGATTACTTTTTTTAGGCGTAAAATCGATTTGCTAAAATTAAAAAAAAAATGTAAATTGAAATTCGTAGACATAGTTATATCATTAATCTGTGGTACATTTTACCGGACTAGTCCGTAATAAGCTACATTACGAACGTAAAAGCGGTCCAATAAGAGCCGCTTTATGAGCAAGGGTGTTGAAAATATATTAAATAAGTACCTATTCACTAACTAACGATGTCGTTTCAGGTGGAAATAGTCGCGTATCAGCAAGTTGACGGCGGCTTCAAGTATCATTCTACTATATTCGGCGAGAATCTTTGTAAATTTGTCAAGAATATTTGTGGAGACAATTTCCACCATTTCCTCAGTTTGGCTAATATAGATCCTCCAGACTGCCCTATACCAGCGGTAATGATAATCTTAAAACTATTTCAAAGTGGACTTTGGCCTGGGCCTACAGTCTAGACATATATAACGATCGTTAAGTCATAACGACAAACTTTTAACGTTGAGTTACATTATTCAATAATGAAGAAAAAGCATGTCATATTGATCAATCAAAGATTATAACAAGTACACTCTATGATTGAAAGCGCGCCTGTTAAGCGTGAGGCATGATCGACTGGAACTTTCCTATCAGGATTTTTTTAATGGTCTGAATGCCCTGCTTGCTTAATTGTGTGCTGTAAATTATAATTGGCTCGGTGTCATACTTTTTAGCGTTGACATGACTTTATACGCACTTCAGTCTAATGTCTAAAATATGAACGAAAAATGTACGTAATGGTACGCTAAATAAAAAAAAGTACTATAAAGCCTTCGCAGAAAACAACAATCGACGTGTCACCGCCAGGAAGTATTCTTTCTAGCGGGCGCTATACTTCACTATATTATATGTATATTTCACTAAGTAGTATTCCTTTTTTTAGACTTTGTTATGGGCCAAGGAAAAATGTAAAGAAAGTGTATGTTCAATTCCTATAACAGTTTGGGTATATCTATACTCGTAGGTATGTTAATTTGTTAATAACATATTCGATTATAAATAATTAGGTATAATATTTACTTTTCAATAATCTTCCTATATGTACCTATATGGATTGTCACAAAAATTCGCTATCTCGTATTTATTTATAACTTATTTCATTTAACAATTTATGTATAAATATATTAATTGGGTACTTATATTATAAGTACCCATAACAAAATGACAGCCTAAAAAAAAATTCACTATCTGATTAATATACTACGGTCTACGAGTATAGATATACCCAAACTGTTATAGGAATTGAACATACACTTTCCGTACATTTTTCTTGGCCCATAACAAAGTCTAAAAGTGGAATACTACTTAGTTAAATATATAGCGCCCGCTAGAAATAATATTTCCTGGCGGTGACACGTCGATTGTTGTTTTCTGCGAAGTCTTTATAGTACATTTTTTTTATTTAGCGTACCATTTCGTACATTTTTCGTACATATTTTAGACATTAGACTGAAGTTCGTATAAAGTCATGTCATCGCTAGAAAGTATGACAGTTGGCTCGCTCTCTATTTTAGGACTGCGTGGAGGGACTCATGGCAAAATAACAACTGCTTGCCGCGGTGAGTCCATGGATTGGTGACTGTTCGTTATACATCGAGACACCTTTCGTCGGTACTGGTTGTCATACGAAATATCTATGACAATCGTTGCGGTTAGTTAAGAGGCCCGAAAGTCTGACAATTAATCTAATGTTAGGATGCCGGTATTGACCAGAATGGGTTGCCGGGGTCTGATGGGCAGTTCCTCCATGTAAAATACCGGAACCAGCTGCACCTGGTTAGACTGGAAACCAACCCTTTAATTTATTTTCTCGTTGGAAAATCCTCATGGATGTCCCTCACCCGGCGAAGGCGAGGGGGTCTGCCGGACTCTTACCGGCTAAAAACCAACGGTGTTCCTTCTCCTGACCGTACAGCCGGGGTCGCGGGATTCGCAAAAGTATGCACCGCAACCCCGGCAGGTACCGGTCCGCCAACCCATGGCGGACCTCTCCTCTGTGGGGTCTTGCCCCACGTCCTCCTGAGAAGCGCGCATGGAACCCCTAGTATATCAACGCCTTTTGCTGGCCTAGTGCGGGTTGGTGGACTACGCACACCATCGAGAACTTTTTTGAAGCCCTCTCAGGTGTGCGGGTTTCTTCATCATGTATTCCTTCACCGTTAACGCAAGTGATTATCAATGCTGATCCACACATGAATAGTCAGAGGGACGAGCCGGGATCGAACTCCGACCCTTGTTGCAATAATCTACATAACTTCATTCACTGTACATTTTCTTCCTAGGGTGAATTTAAAGTCGAAAAATTTGTGCTGGACAAGAGACAAATGAGAAATACTGGCATATATGGCAATTATAAAGCGTACTTGCACGTGACGTACTTGGGAGAAAAGCTCTTCTGTGTACAAGCGTTGGCCTCTTTTGAAGTAGACGGCGACTATGATGATGATGATGATGATGATGGTGATGATGATTAAAAATATTTTGTGAGCTTACAGGTGATCAAACTGATCCAAGGTTTTATTTCTGACACTTGTAAAATTTTTAATTCGAAAGTAAATAAATGTTCTACTGGAATTTTGTACATTAATTGAACATTCCTATAATTTATCTAGCGTTATTGGCACTCTATCTTTGTCAATAATGAAGCATAGACCCAATAGCTTTGCATAGTAGCTCCTTCGATACATTGGTAGCTCTCACCAGAAACATTGGATTAAAGCCTTAAATCCACTAGCTAGTTAAATTGCACAAGTTATTAAAATACTTGCTCACCTGGTCACCTGTTTACAAGTAAGCAAGTTTGTTAAAACCGTAACGGGCAGCTTGTAGGAGTTAACTTCCTCATGGAATTAACGCTTAAGAGCCTACTAAAAGACCCAAATTAGAAAAAAACTGACCTTTAACCTTTTTAAAACAAAAATTCAATTCTATTGGACTAGACCTCAGCCCATCTAAATGTGAAATCTTCCTACCCCACACTGTCGACCGACAACAGACTCTCCAAAAATTTAATTCAATAGCCCCAAATATCAAAATTATCGAAAAAAGTTCACTTCGCCTCCTAGGGTCCCCAATCCTAGAAGAATCTTTTCCAAATTTCATCGAGGAAAAAATACAAAAGTTTAGTGATATTTCGGAAAGGCTTTTCAAAATTAATATACATTCGGCTTTTACTATTATCCGATACTGTTGTTTTGAACCAAAATTTACGTATAGCCTCCGTTCTTCCCATTTATGGAAACATACATTACTCTTGAACAAAGTAGACAAAATTACACATTAACATCAATCCTTAACGTGGCTCTGGACGACCGAGCTTGGTTACAAGCCACACTTCCCATTCGTTTGGGTGGTCTCGGCGTCCGCAAAATTTCTAGTATTAGTTTACCGGCGTTCTTGTCCTCGGTCCACGGTACGGAGAAATGAACCAGGAAAATCTTATCATCCTCACTGGTTGATTTTGAAGTACCGTGCTTGACCGATGCTGAGAACGCCTGGAAAATGGCTTGTCCCAATACGGTGTTGCCCGTCAATCCGTCTTCCCAGAGACAGTGGGACGAGCCGCTTTGCAGTTTGACACGGAAAAACCTTTTGAATACGTCTGTCAATACTGCCGAGCGTGCTCGTCTTTTGGCTGTGGGCGAATGGGAGTCGGGACTTTGGCTTCAGGCACTTCCGTCATCCAACATAGGCACTATGTTGGATGACGTAACTTTCCGTTTCGCCACTTGCCTGCGCTTGGGCGCTCCATGTGTTGCTCCTCATCGGTGTCATTGTGGTGAAGCAGTTGACAGCCTCGGACACCATGGTCTGTCTTGCTGCAGGAGTGCAGGTTGCATAGCACGGCACGCCAATATTAACGACATTATCCATCGTGCTCTTGCCACCGCCAGCGTGCCAGCTGTACTAGAACCGAATGGTTTGGCACGCGACGACGGGAAGAGACCAGATGGCATGTCGCTATTGCCATGGAAGATGGGTAGGCCTTTGGTATGGGACGCAACTTGTGTCGACACCCTTGCTTCATCCCATCTTCCTAGCTCGGCGGGCTGTGCTGGCGCTGCCGCTGCGGCCGCGGAGGCCCTCAAGCGGCGCAAATATAGTAACCTCATTGGTTGCTATGACTGAGCCGTTTGGGGTCGAAACGCTCGGGCCATGGGGTCCGAGTACACATCTTTTGTTTAAAGAAATTGCCCAAAGGCTGGTCGACGCTTCGCGTGACCAGAGGGCTGGCTTATTCTTCGGCCAAAGAATAAGCGTTGCCATCCAGCGTGGCAACGCTGCCAGTCTTCTGGGCACGCTTCCGGATGACAGTGATGAGGAGGAATATTTTGACGCCTAAGTGATATTTTTGAATAATTTGTATTTTAATAATTTAGTATATAGGTAGTTAGTTTTGTCTTTAGATTTGTATGTTTTTAGTTTAGTTTTATATTGTATATATTAGGTAAAAAAAAAAAAAAAAAAAAAAAAAAAAGTCAAACCGACGTGTGGGACAGCGCTGCTTTAAATGTTTTAAAATAATAAATCTGCTTTTATAAAGGGGAAAAGTAAAGCAGCCTTAGTCAATGGTGGCAGAATAGCCCCATAGTGAGATAACCGAACCCAAAAGCGTGCGCATAAGTCCTAATCATAAAAATTATCCCGACCTTTTGCCAATAATCATCCTGACAGTGAAGACGCCACGTCTGACGTTACCGTGGCAACGTAGGCGTTACTAGTTGCAAGCTCCGGATTCGTGCTGAATTATAAAATATTGTTTACGCGCACACCCCATTGGCCGAAGATCTGTCGCTAGTCGCTACGTTACGTGTACAAACAATTCCACTTCATGACATTTCAGTTTTTGTAATATTATTTTACGTTTTTGTAAATATTTTTTTTTTGTTTTTGTATAATAATCTAAGTGTAAATAGTAATATTTAATGTTAAGTGGCAATGCGGAAATAAGTGCTTGTCAACCTTCCACGTCACTGGATGTCCTGGTCAGATGTCCCCACTGTCCTCAAGCGCGTTTTTTTAAAGGTAAGCGGGGTTTGAACGTGCATTTTGGGAAAGTCCACAAACTCCAAAATGCCTCCTCAAACCCCAGCGTCATACATACTACACCAACACCTACTCTTGATCCGTTTTGGCAAAGACTTTCAAAATTTAAAAAAACTGTTCCTGTTTTAAAGCGAGTTCCCCGCGGCGCCAGACCTGCCGTTGCGCACCATTTAGCAGGATGTGTCCGTCTCGCCGTCCGGGAAAACTCGCAACGTGCTTGGGAACAACTACTCACCTTCCCTTATAGGATTTTACATGTCCAAAAGAATTTGGCAAACAAAAAGTCTTTGACGACCCAAATTAAAGATAATTGTAACTTTCCGACCCAAAATTTCGACTCAAAATTACCACCACAGATCCACACCTCACCAAGAGGTATATGTCAACATGTAGAATCCAAATTAGGTGAAGGTGATATTGGGGGTGCAGCCAGGATACTCTTTAGCAGTGATGTGTTGGCGCCTTACTCTGCAGAGACACTTACAGCTCTGCAGAGTAAGCACCCTGCTCCTGCGGATGATCTCTCCTTCCCCGACCCCCCTGACCCTGACTCCGACAACCTTACTATTACAGCCCGCCAATTGGTCGCAGCCGTGGGTTCCTTCAGGAGCGGTTCCGCCGGTGGCCTCGACGGCTTGACACCTCAACATCTGAAAGACTTGACGTGTTTCGGCGCCGGGGAAGCTGGTGAGTCGCTTTTGGGGGAGCTCACGGCTCTGACCAATTTGATGCTCTCCGGCAATGTGCACGAATCCGTCATCGAGATTCTGTATGGGGCCAATCTTTGTGCCCTGCGCAAGAGAGATGGCGGCATTCGTCCCATTGCCGTAGGGTGCACTTACCGGCGTATGGTAGCCAAGATTTGCTGCGCCTTCTATAGTGAAACCCTGGCCAGCAAATTCCAGCCCCTGCAACTAGGTTTCGGTTCAAAAGGGGGTTGTGAGGCTGCCGTACACGCCCTAACTACATTTTTAGACAGAAATGAAGGAGAGGTCATCCTCAAGGTTGACATAAAGAACGCCTTCAACTCCGTAAACCGGGACACCTTGCTGGCTGAAGTTAAAAATGAAGTACCCAAAATTTACAGTTTTCTTTGGCAATGCTATAGGCAACCCTCTAAATTAATATATAAAGACAACCTTTTAGAATCGGCCGTTGGATGCCAACAGGGTGACCCTCTTGGGCCAGTCATTTTTAGTTTAGCAATTAATCCCATTATTCGACAACTAAATTCAAAATTTAACGTATGGTACCTAGACGATGGAACCCTAGGCGGCGACGTAGATACAGTTTTAAATGATTTAACCTTTTTAAAACAAAAATTCAATTCTATTGGACTAGACCTCAGCCCATCTAAATGTGAAATTTTCCTACCCCACACTTTCGACCGACAACAGACTCTCCAAAAATTTAATTCAATAGCCCCAAATATCAAAATTATCGAAAAAAGTTCACTTCGCCTCCTAGGGTCCCCAATCCTAGAAGAATCTTTTCCAAATTTCATCGAGGAAAAAATACAAAATTTTAGTGATATTTCGGAAAGGCTTTTCAAAATTAATATACATTCGGCTTTTACTATTATCCGATACTGTTGTTTTGGACCAAAATTTACGTATAGCCTCCGTTCTTCCCATTTATGGAAACATACATTACTCTTGGACAAAGTAGACAAAATTATACGTAACACATTAACATCAATCCTTAACGTGGCTCTGGACGACCGAGCTTGGTTACAAGCCACACTTCCCATTCGTTTGGGTGGTCTCGGCGTCCGCAAAATTTCTAGTATTAGTTTACCGGCGTTCTTGTCCTCGGTCCATGGTACGGAGAAATTAACCAGGAAAATCTTATCATCCTCACTGGTTGATTTTGAAGTACCGTGCTTGACCGATGCTGAGAACGCCTGGAAAATGGCTTGTCCCAATACGGTGTTGCCCGTCAATCCGTCTTCCCAGAGACAGTGGGACGAGCCGCTTTGCAGTTTGACACGGAAAAACCTTTTGAATACGTCTGTCAATACTGCCGAGCGTGCTCGTCTTTTGGCTGTGGGCGAATGGGAGTCGGGACTTTGGCTTCAGGCACTTCCGTCATCCAACGTAGGCACTATGTTGGATGACGTAAGTTTCCGTTTCGCCACTTGCCTGCGCTTGGGCGCTCCATGTGTTGCTCCTCATCGGTGTCATTGTGGTGAAGCAGTTGACAGCCTCGGACACCATGGTCTGTCTTGCTGCAGGAGTGCAGGTCGCATAGCACGGCACGCCAATATTAACGACATTATCCGTCGTGCTCTTGCCACCGCCGGCGTGCCAGCTGTACTAGAACCGAATGGTTTGGCACGCGACGACGGGAAGAGACCAGATGGCATGTCGCTATTGCCATGGAAGATGGGTAGGCCTTTGGTATGGGACGCAACTTGTGTCGACACCCTTGCTCCATCCCATCTTCCTAGCTCGGCGGGCTGTGCTGGCGCTGCCGCTGCGGCCGCGGAGGCCCTCAAGCGGCGCAAATATAGTAACCTCATTGGTTGCTATGACTTTGAGCCGTTTGGGGTCGAAACGCTCGGGCCATGGGGTCCGAGTACACATCTTTTGTTTAAAGAAATTGCCCAAAGGCTGGTCGACGCTTCGCGTGACCAGAGGGCTGGCTTATTCTTCGGCCAAAGAATAAGCGTTGCCATCCAGCGTGGTAACGCTGCCAGTCTTCTGGGCACGCTTCCGGATGACGGTGATGAGGAGGAATATTTTGACGCCTAAGTGATATTTTTGAATAATTTGTATTTTAATAATTTTGTATATAGGTAGTTAGTTTTGTCTTTAGATTTGTATGTTTTTAGTTTAGTTTTATATTGTATATATTAGGTTTAAATGTAGGTAAATGATATTTGTGTATAGATAAATAATTTAATTGTATAATGTATTTAATATATTATTGATTAGTATATATTAGGTTAAAATGTAGGTAAATGATAATTGTGTATAGATAAATTAGAAAAACAAATGGTGTGTTTACTCATCAAGTTAAAACATTATACTTAATAGAGAAATTAAAACCGTATGGCACCTTAGACCAACGCGGTCTAAGTACGACATCGGTGGCCGCGTTGCTCTTTGAATGTTTTTTATCCACCAACCGCAGAAATAGCATAAAATAGTATAATTTTAAGCATTTAATCAAATTAAAGATATGAAATAAGTGGCGACAAATACCGTAAAACCTGGCAACTTTGCCCTTGAGGTATGACTTTGCCCAGTTGGGTATTTTTTTTAAAATTTGATGCATAGCAAATTTGTCTATAGTTAGGAGTATTCTTTTGCCTGTGGTAGAAAATTGATTATTTTTCTGACAATACCAAGTGACGTAATGTCACCTATGTTACTTCCGTTGGCTGTCAGGAACCTTTAAAAGTTGGTATTGTTTTTAGTGGGCAAAAACCAGTCAAAAAACTTTATCAAAAAGTGATAGTTGCAGATACAGTAGGTAATTAATTTTTTTGCCACCGTTAATATGTATGAACTGAATAATATAGACTGGTATTTCACACAAAACATCTCATAAAATTGTAAAATATATTGATGGGCAAAGTCACATGCATGTTTTTTGAGCATGGTTGACGACATTGCCCACCAATTTTTTTTCCGTAGGGTTGTCACCTGTAATTTTTAAATTTATTATAATTTTAAGAGGTACCTATGCACAAACTAATAGAACGCTAAAAGAGAAAAACTTGTAAATGTTTTGGTGGCTTCTGATGAATAAGGTTGTCCAATGACCAAGTTGGACTAGAAAACGCTAGTTTTTAGCAAATTGGAAGAAAAGAAACCTGATGTTACATATTTAATGAAACAATTCCCAGCAATACATGTGTAGAACTATTTATAAATAGGCATTCATCGAATTTGTTAGTTCGAACAGTATCTGCAACTGGTGACTGTCTTCCGACATATTGTGTAGATGTTTAGTCACATATTTTGTCTTTTGGCTACCTTAAAGTTAGTAATATATCGTAGCAATATAACTTAACTGGCAATATACCGTATATCTTCATTTTGTATCCATTATATACTTATTGAATTTATGATTATCTCAATAGAAATATTCCACATCAAAAACTTTATCATTAAGTATTTAAATGTAGCATTTATTCAATGATGACAGCCCTTAGACATTGACCATTATGGTAAGAAAAATGTACTAGGAGGCTTTTTGACTTTGCCCACTCAATTTTGAAGGACAACGAATATGTTCATTCATCTCATAATTTGATACTATACTTTATGGCCCTGTATTTATATTCAGCCATTTTTAAAATAATGATACGGTTTATAGTATCTGAAATATTACAAGTTGGCAAAGTTGCCAAAAACCTGTGATTCTTTGCCCAACAATTATAATTGTGGTTTTTACACACACAAATTCATTTTTCTGGATATTTTCAATAATAAATATCGAGATATGAACATATAGTATTGTGTGGTACAAAAATAATATGAAATACATTAACGTTTTCGGAAATAACTCAACTAATGCAAAAATACTCTGATTTTTTGGGCAAAGTTGCCAGGTTTTACGGTACCCCTTACAGATACAAACAAAATGATCTGTTGACATGTCATGGGATATTAATATAATGTATATGAATGCATTAAAAGTTGCTCTTCCATCATTTCTTGTATTATGTTGCAAATTAAAAATGTTGAAAGTTTATAATTTTTAGTGCTTACCGTGTCTATTTCGTCAGTAACAAGTCTGGGTGGCCTTATTCTTGTACTTAAGTATATTTTTCATTACTCATGCTATGAATGTGTCCTTATTAAACCACAAAAGCGGGCAGAAAATGCAAAGATCAATAATTTGAGAATCGAATTAAGATTTTCTTTTTTTCTCTATATTCATGAATTCTTTTTTTTTTCCTGTTTTCTTAATCGATGGCATTGTATACCAACCTTATTATTTTTGTAAAATTCTAATATTACTAATTGATTTATGTACTTATATTTAATTATGTGCATAACAAACTAAAATCATTTATTCGGTCGAAATAATAAATAACCCTATATGAAACTAATTCCATTATTTTTTTAAAGCGCGCTTCTGCCGGCATGGATCGTGCATGTATTGAGCCATATATTACTATACTCTTTGTATTGAGCCAACGAAAAAAAAGCTCGAAACTGAATTTTGTTCAGTCGGAGTATTTATTGGATTTTATTTCTGTAAGCAAATAAATCTGTAGGTAACAGACACTTTCACACGTCAATGTAATGTTTCTTTTTTTAGACATTGCGCCGGCATGTCCTCTCTTACTAGTTCTGAGAACAAAAGCCGAAACAAAGTTACAGATTAAGGTATCTTTTAAAATCTAGACATTGTGGTATAAAAACAATGTAGGGCAACGTCTAGAATGATCTTTTGAGGAAAGTGCCATAACAGGCTTGTGTTCACCACACACAACTGACGGGACGCATGCATCAGCCATCGTGTAGCTCAAACCTTACTTTCCTCACATTCTTAATGAAAAGCAAAAGGTATCAATTTTACACTCGGAACCATAATAGGCACATCCTTCCCTCGGGCTCCAAAACTATCCTACGACTACCCTAGAGATAGCACAATTTAAAACAAGTACTTACCTATAAGTTTCTAATCGTCTGCCAAAAATGAGGAACACCCTGCTGCTCACGAATTGGCATACAGAGCCACGAAAAGAGTGTACAAGTGTGAGTCATACTCGTGCACCGAGGGTTATATCTATAATGTGCAAATGAAGCCCTTTCACATGGTAGGTACATACTATGCGTGCCAAATAAGAATAGCACTGTCAAGACGCCATTTTGTTCCGCAATACTCGTGAACTTCATTACCAAAGTGTAAGGTGTGCAAAAAAGTAAATAAAGAAATTATATTCAGTTTAATTATTTTTGTTCACTTTATTGGTATTTCTTATCAATTTTACGCCAAATTAATTACACAGTAATTATATTATTATAATGGCGACATATTACGGTGACCAGTAGCATTTCGTGAAGTTAACTATATATATTGATTCATTTCTTTAATGAATACTGCTTTCAAATATTATTAAATTATCTATTTATGGAATTCAATAAATAACATTTTATAAAAATGAATGTAAATAATAATGAAATCTATAAATAAAAAAATATAACATTTTTTTTCATAGTTTTTTTTTTGCTGGCAGTACCAATTTGACAACTATCGTGTGAAGTTGTAGCAAGCGCGATCCTATTCTTATTTGGCACGCTTATTACCTCACTTGTCTTAATAACCCCACTTTAAAATTTTAAGCCCCATTTCGGTCCCATTATACAATGAAATTAAAAAAAACAATTGTTTCACTTGCAATATAGATGGGTAAGCACTATCTCAGATTAATCCTAATTTCAGGTCGGTAGCATTAGTAGTTTCTGAAATAAACAGCTGTGAAAGACAGACAGACAGTCGCAGCATTAGAGAACTCTAATGCTGCGACTGTCTGTCTGTCTTTTTCCGCACCAAAATGGTAGAAAAGGAACCTTTTCTACCATTTTGGTACGGAACCCTAAAAAAATTAAGATGAAAAGGCCTTTTATTATTTATTAATACTTGTATGTGTCGCAGGGACATGACGATAACATGTGTGTTGTGTTTCTCGAAATCCGTAGCGATCCACAAAATCTGGATGAAATCGAATTCTCCGATCGTATACCTTTTTTTACATACTTAAAAAAATCTAGTCTTTTGATAAAATGTACTAAAATGTGTAAACTATTTTCAGTGATATGTCTATGATATGATATGATAGTGATATTTATGTAAACTGACTTATATGTAAATAAATAGGGATAGGGAGAGTACAACGTGACCGACTACGTAAACGATTCGACTACACCGAGCTTCCGGATGATGGCATATACGGCTCCTTTGGTCTTCTTCTTCTTTTCGTGTGGTTAGTGACTAACCTGGTGTCAGAGTTTATGCCGCCCATGGGCCTCTGACTTAGCTTCACATGCCGTCGAGAAATATCTCTCAGGCATGTTTTCTCACGATGTTTTCCTTCACCTTTTTTAAGCAAGTGATAATTATACAATACGCACAAGAATCCCAAAAATCAGAGGTGCGTGCCTTAGGTTCGAACTCGAGACCTATGACTTTGCAGTCCGACGGTCACACCACTAGTGTATCACTGCTGCTTCTTTGGTGTCAAAGGTTATATACTACAAGAAGTCGAGGAGGTCGGCTGCGTAAAGCTGTTCGTGGAGTTCCACGAACAGCTTTACGCGTCTGTTAAAAAGGAGGAATATGATGACGATGATGGTGATGACAAATAGGGAAATAAGGAAAGGGAAACTAAAAATCATCGGTAAAATTTTGTTTAAAATTCAAAATAGTAGGGATTTTATGTAATTTTCGAATAAAGCGAAAAATTTGTATGATCTTCTAAATATATTGTGGGAAGCAAATATTGAATCTATCTAGAGCGGCGGTCGGCAACCTTTTGGCAGGCAATGGCCACAAGGTGGCAAAATAAACTAAAGGCGGGCCTCACTTGTGATATTAACCCTATAAGCCCAATGTACCTACGTATAATTGGTCATATCCCACAGAAAAAATGAAAATGCTATTAAAATTGTTAAAACAAGCAAGACGCAAGTAAGACGTCCGCGGGCCGCGTGTTGCCGACCGGTGACCTAGAGGTTTTAATAAAATCACCGTGTGTCTAAAGCTGCAAAAATACTTGAGGACGCATTGGCACAACTTGTTTCTATAGGCCAATGCAACAAAGGTACTTCCCGAAACTGCTATGCCCCAAAGACAGCTGCATCAGCCGGAAGCTGTTCGCACCATGCGGCCTTTCCAACCTCTCCTTCAAAACGGGTCTTAGAACCGCTGTTCCGGCGTGCTCTGCGCTAAGATCTCATGTTGCCACTACGATCTGACGGAGCTCGCTCCGCTCAGTCGCTTCCCCGCATTGACAATACCTTAGCGCAAGGATCCTCACCTCCATACCTCAGGGCATCGATTCTGCTGTCTTAAAGTACAACCTACATCATGGATGGAGGTTTTATGGCAGCCTCGAAGTTGTTCATTAGCCTAGCCTTTTCCCAACTGTGATGGTGTTGGCTTCCAAGCGAATCAGATGGGACTGAAATATGAAGGATTTTCATAAAGGGACCGAAATTTGACTTCTAAAGTCGAAAAGATCGTAATTTCCTTGAAATGTATTAGCTTGGTAAACTATGGGCCAATTCTACTAACAGAATAGTTGATCAATCGCAACCGAACCAAAGCCGAGCCGTTCATTCGAATGGACGGTTCGGCTTCGGTGGCAAATTGTTTGACAACAAAAACAAAACCCAAACATTTTGACAGTTACCATAAATAAACAAAAAACATTCCATTTTTAAGTTTATTTTATTCCTGTCCGCCACTAATAAACGGAACGTTTGGATAATTCGGTCTCACAAAAAGAAAACGCACGCACACAACCGCAAGTTCGCACAGCTTCGCCCTTTACTCGAGTTTTTTTAGGATATTTTCAACTGAATGAAATTTCAAAATTAGGTACCATGATTTCAACATTTAAAAACGCGCCTTTGATATGATGATCTGTAAATCATAATTTTAAATTTTGACTCCTACCCTTCGAAAAGCAGTAATAACTATTGCAGTACATTGATATAGATTTCTACTGTGATTTCTGTGATTAATGTGGTCGTTATTAGTCTGGAGGACCATTATCTGGTCCTCCTTTCTGTTACTTTACTGGAAGCCTCCAAAAACAATTTCTAATTATGTATCTAGAAAATTCATAAATACTGTATATTACAAACATTTTAACTACCTCTTTGGTCTAGTGGTGGCAAGCATGACTGCTGATCGTGAGATCCTGGGTTCGATCCCCAGGTCGGGCAAAGTATTATTGGGTTTTACCGTGTGGAATTCTAAGTAGCAGTCTGGAGTTTGGATTTGTGCCAGGTCGATGGTATAGACTCGCCCCCTATTACATGGGACTTAAACATAACGGTGAAATGAGGGTGTTACAATAAACCTCTGCCCAACCCTTTGGGGAATACAGGCGTCATGTTATGTTATTTTAATGGAGAAATTAATACCGTATGGGGCCCGACAGCGGCTTATTATACAATTATTTTTCATGTAGATGTATCAATAGTAAAAAGACCGTGAGGGAATACAAATAACAATCATAAAAAAACAAATAAGTGGCAACAAAACCCCTTATTTACTTACAGATACGATCAAAATGATCTGTTGACATGACATGGGATATTAATATGAACGTATTTAAAGCTGCACAAATCCATCATTTGTTGTACCTAGTCTGGCCATAAATACTGTTACAATTAAAAATAAGAAAGATAGGTATTACATTTGAATTTGGAATCTGCCATTTTTATACGATTGTTCATTGAGTTTTCTAATTTTGGCGCCAATACATTGTACAATATTTTGCGATATTAAAATGGAGTGGGGTGATAAAGAGAGCTGAATCGCTGTAATCACAGCGATTCGGTTCTCTTTATCACCCCACAGCATTACACAAAGTTGGTATGGAGCCAAATGCAATTTTTAAAACTCTCCATACGCTTGGTATTAGTCAAATGTTTGTGTACCGGGCTATTAATAGGTACAATGAGACCTCCTCTGTTTGTGACAGAAAAAGATCTGGCCGTCCACATAGTGTTCGTACGAAACAGGTGGTCAAAGCAGTAAGGGAAAGAATTCGAAGAAATCCTGTCCGAAAGCAAAAGATTTTATCTTTGGAGATGAAGATACTAAGATACACCCACCCATGTCGCGTATTTTAAAAGATGACTTAATTAGGACTTGCAGTCATTTTTTAACTAATACTTTAAAAAAGAATAGGGTGGTAAAATCGAAACAACTACCTACTGAAACGGTACGCAAAGGTAGGTCACAGAAAAAAATTGTTTACGGATGAGAAAATCTTTACAATTGAGCAACATTTTAACAAACAAAATGACCGTATTTATGCTCAAAGCTCTAAGGAAGCTTCCCAATTAGTCGACAGAGTGCAACGTGGGCATTATCCGACTTCAGTGATGGTTTGGTGGGGTGTTTGTTAGCTATGAAGGAGTGACTGAGCCATATTTTTGTGAAAAAGGTATCAAAACATCGGCACAAGTGTATCAAGATACCGTTCTTGAGAAAGTAGTTAAGCCCCTTAACAACACCATGTTCAATAACCAAGTATGGTCCTTCCAACAAAACGGCGCCGGGTCATAAAGCTCGGTCCACGCAGTCTTGGTTGGAAGTGAACGTTTCGGACTTCATCAGAGCTGAAGACTGGCCGTCGTCTAGTCCCGATCTTAATCCGCTGGATTATGATTTATGGTCCGTTTTAGAGAGTACGGCTTGCTCTAAACGCCATGATAATTTGGAGTCCCTAAAACAATCTATACGATTGGCAGTGAAGAATCTATTTTTTTTTAACATTGTAAAATGGATTGTAACCAATTTGTAACATTCAACTTGCTAATTTAATAAAACTATTATAAAATACCTATGTTTCATCTCTACTCAATATCTTCAAGGAAATGTGGACTAGAAACAATTCTGTCATTTCCAGGTTACTTTGGAAGGACCTTTATATTTTAAAAGTATTCGTGGTCTTTCCGAAGTAATCTGGAAGTGCCAGAATTGTTTCTAGTCTCCAATATCTTTAAAATTATAAATCACATGATCTGGTTCAAATTTTCCGCCACGATTGTTGCACTGCGGCACCGTAGAGATGGCGGTAGTGTCTAAGAATTTTTCTTTGTATGAAGTTGACATTCTTCCCGTCAGGGTATATATGTTCTGTGCCAGTGTTCCAAAGAGTATTACATGGGAATAGAAAGCCCACTCACGAGATTTTTTGTCACCCATAAAGAACAGTATCGCCATCTGGTATCATATCCCTTGAACTAACCCAATATTATGCTATAGGTACCTATACGTAGGTGTGTCTATACACCCTCATATGCACATAGACATCTTTTCATATATATTTTGCTATAGAGTAGGTTTTCTAATGGGAATTAGGAATACATGCATTATAAAAAAAACAGTTTTGAAAACATTTTGTATTTTTGTTGTATTGCACTTTGTAGCTTTGTTCTTGATTTAAAATATTAGTTAAGATTTCCAAATAACAAATACAATTTATTAATGTTTACAAAACTGATCATTTTATTATACAAGCACAAAATAAAAATGATTATATCTGTTTAATAATTCATTTATTTATCTTGTTATGGTGGTGTTTATTATAATACGGCTGGGCATACATTTTTATCTCATCATCACCATCAAAAGTAAGCTTTCCGGCAAAACAAAACACAAGATATGAAAGCGTCTATTTCGCGAAACACAACACCAAACCAAATAAAGTTCCCGGATGGAAAACTGCACAGGAAGACGGGAGGAGGAATACGCGCAACTCAACCGCACCTTCTGGAGCTTAATACAACCGAAAATTCACATAAAACACACAAAATGGAAGAGAACTATAAACATGCGCATACGCTGAGAGTAGGAGCCATTTTGTACAAAAATATTGAAATTATTGCCAAATCTAAAAAAATATATTAGGAAATCAAAGATTATTAAATAAATAAATTTTAAATAATTAGACGGTACATGTTTAAATAATTTAAAAAAGCATCACTTTTCACTTACTTTTTAATAAAATTAAAAAGGTTTACATTTTTACATTTAATAAAATTGGCCAAAACGCCATCTGTTTCGCTACTAAGTACTAGATGCTATTAAGTTTACAGGGGTATAGTGCAAGATGGAGCTAGTGTCTCGGCGAAAAATGGTCGCCTATGTCAAGTATGGCAGTGTCACCCCCCTGCAGTGTTCTCCGGAACGTTATTGAGGATGGACCTCTGTCGCTTTGCTCCGCAGTGGAATTATAATTTTGTACCGCGCAAATTAAAATGGGAAATAAAAACAATAGTGGGAAGAGATGGAAAGCTGCTCGTCGAAAGCACTTACTCTAGAATGTGCAGAATATAGCCCGAAAACCTGAACAAAATATATCCTAACATTCAAAGTTTCTTTCTCCCTCACTCTCGCTCTCTATCTTTCTGAACAATATAACATATAACTTTTTAGTAACTTGTTATTTACAATAACTTTCACTACACAAAAAAATTGAGCCCTGCACAGTGTTTTATGAAGCCCGTTTTTCGGACATCCCATTTTTATTGAAAAAGCTGACAAAAATAACCATTTTTTGTATCCCCTTTTAGCTATCAAGTCTAGTTTTTGAGTTATATTTTGTGGAAAATCGACCATCTTCTTTCTCGATATTTAGAAAATAAAATTACATTTAAACTAAGCATGATAGTTACGTACATTTATGTTAAGTACATTTATGGCGTATCTTATGCCGAGTATTTAAGTCCACAAATGAACCTCGCAACTTTGTTAGATCCAGATTTATACGAGTTTTTTGGTTTTCTCTTTTTTCTCGAAAATTCCGCGATTTCGGGAAACGTTATTTATACAGAAATAATTCTATTTACTTCCCCAACACACCAAATACATTTCACATCCCAATTCCATGGAACTTAGAAACCACAATGATTTTAAGTTTGATCCGGATTTTACGTCGTTAGGGTTGTCAAGATCTCAGATAATGATTTATATCCGGATTTTATATAACTATAACTTTTAATTTCAGCTTCTTTTAACTTTTACACACAATGTCTACATCTCTTTTCACTCAACTCTCCTTTCGCAGGTATGCTGGAAGAGATTTCTATAGAAATAAGCATCACCTTTGTACCAATTTTTCTGTTTCCTTCTTCTTATTAAATGTGTGTACATAAATTTTTAAATAAAATAAATAAATAAACAAACAAACAAATGTAGTAGGTAAACCTGAAGGGGACTTGTAATTTGATATTACTGAAAGGCCTCGGTAGGCTGCCAGTAAACTGGTGTACGCTGTTTTTTCTTCATTGTGACTACGGAACTTTTATTTTTACGGAAAAGGAGAATGGGCGAAATGTTTAGAAGTTGGTCTACTCCTCCTCTAGCAATGAGTTATATTGTCATAAGAAAGGTCTTTTTAAGCGAAACATTTGGTACCAATACAACTAAAGTCAATTGTTAGTATTTTCGGAGTTATAATTATCTTTGAAGTGAAAAATCGTTTATATCCATACTATCACAATTTCCTCTCTACTCCTCCTCCAGCAATGAGTGGTATGTCATTAGAAAGGTCTTTATAAGTAAAACATTTGGTACTAACATAACATAAGTCAATTGTTAGTATTTCCGGAGATATAACACCTTTAAGGCGAAAAATCGTTTATATCCATACTATCACAATTTCTTATTTTTTTGTTACTTATACTAAAGTATTGCTACATTCTTATCATATTATTTGCAAATAATGTGTGAAGAAAAAGAACTTAAACATAACTGGCGACATGTGCATTATGCATTATGTACCTCTGCCTACCCCTTCGGGTAATTCAGGCGTCAATGTTACGAGTGTTACTTAGGTAGGTATCTTAAATAATTATTGCGACAAAGATCCTATGGCAAAACGTGTAAAAAAGATAATAAATAGCAATATTTGAGCGTTAACATAGTCTTTAAATGGTTACATTAAATGAGCTTTAACTCGATAAATACTAATAATTGACAGTAGCTGTAATACAAAAAAAAATGTTCTACTTAAAATAACCTTTCTAATGATATATCACTCATTGCTAGAGGAGGGGTAGACTAAAAGGCCCATTCTCCTTTGACCAATAAAAAAATAGTTAAATTGGAACAACTTCTGAGTTCGATGGAATTGGGTGTGTTGTTATGTGGTGTGTTGGGGAAGTAAATAGAATTATTTCTGTATAAATAAGTTTTCCCGAAATGGCGGAATTTTCGAGAAAAAGAGAAAACCTAAAAACCAAAAAAACTCGTATAAATCTGGATCTAACAAAGTTGCGAAGTTCATTTGTGGACTAAAATACTCGGCATAAGATACGCCATCAATGTACCTAACATCATTATTTCGTATCATGCTTAGTTTAAGCGTAATTAATTTTTTTCTTAATATCCGGATGGAAAAAGGACGATTTTCAAAAAAATATTACTCAAAAACTACATAATGTTAGCTACATGGGGATACGAAATCTTGTATATAAATGATTATTTCTATCAGCTTCTTTAATAAAAATGTGATGTCCGAAAAATGGGCTTCATAAAACACTGAGCGTCACGCGTCATGGCACTAGGCACTAGGCAGCCAGCCCTACAAAATAGAAACTGCGTGAGCGCTTCGCGCGTAGTTATGATTAGGGGGTGCGCGGGGCATTCTCAGCGATAACGCCCATTTGAGCAAGGTCAACGAAGTAATACTGGGCCTTAATAATCAACCATACAACGAAAACGTTAACAAATATTTATGGAAAATGGCGTGCAAGTTTCTTGAGTTTGTTTTTCTTTTCGCGCCGCGCCAACGATGCGCGCGCAGTTTGGAGCAAGGGCACGAACAACATCGACATACAGCCAATATTAAAAATATAATACAGCGAAAATATTTTCGTATTTAGAACATAACTTACTGTGAATTATGAATAACCTGATAAAATTAAATGTTTGTTATCATATTTTAGTTAACACAGTACATTTTTTTTAACAAAAAAGTTTACTATTTTTAGGCATAAATACGCTTTCCTTATTTTACACAAAATAAACTTCTGAACGCCCTCATAAATATTTGACAACCAATATATATGTCAAATATGTCAATTGTCAATCCTTTTTCATTACTGACATTATTCTACATTTTTAAAATCTAAAATACGCCATTATCCGAATATTGTGAATATATCTTGTTGATTCGAAACCTTTATTTAAATACGTTCTTTAATTTGAGGGGAGAGTTTACCGAACCGACGGAATGAACATTAAAGGTGAACACATATCCGCCCCGAATCTGACGATTCGGCCGATTCGGAAAGTGTGCGAGGTTTCATAGGATTTCATAGAAGTAATTCTAAAATTCGATTCTTTCGGCTCCTTCGCTTCCTTCGGCTCTGATAGGTTGTGCGTTCACCTATAACGTTTGACAGTTACGAAACCAATGAACATTTTGTATGGGAAAATGTTTTTTCTGTTATTTTATTTTTTCGTGAATTTTCTAGTTTTAATATTTATTCTGCTATTCTGGGCGGACACGAATCCAAAAGATCAAACTTTATAAAAATCTGTCCAGCCCTTCTCGAGTTATATAAGTGTTCGAACCAAAGACATTCAATACTATATAGACAGGACATCAGTCAAGATTAGTGTTCCTTGATTTTTTGAATTATAGGACAATCGGCCCTATTTTAGCTTTCAATAATTCCCGTGAGAGGTCGCATTATCATTGCTCAAAACAAAATGTTTTTGTGGCTTTATTATACAAAAAATGGCGACTTACGTACTGAAGTACTATGCGTGCCAAATAAGAATAGGATCGCGCTTGCTACAACTTCACACGATAGCTGTCAAATTGGTACTGCCAGCAAAAAAATACTATGAAAAATGTTATATTTTTTTATTCATAGATTTCATTATTATTTACATTCATTTTTATAAAATGTTATTTATTGAATTCCATAAATAGATAGTTTTGGATAATTTAATAATATTTGAAAACAGTATTCATTAAAGAAATGAACCAATATATATAGTTAATTTCACGAAATGCTACTGGTCACCGTAATATGTCGCCATAATAATAATATAATTACTGTGTAATTAATTTGGCGTAAAATTGATAAGAAATACCAAAAAAGTGAACAAAAATAATTAAACTGAATATAATTTCTTTATTTACTTGTTTGCAAACCTTACACTTTGGTAATGAAGTTCACGAGTATTGCGAAACAAAATGGCGTCTTGACAGTGCTATTCTTATTTGGCACGCATAGTACTGTAAATCTCGAACCAGTCTAGCAACGGAACGTGTCTGCAGCTTTTTTTCGTAGGTAACATGTTTATAATTACAATAAAATATTAATATGACGAACATTCTGGAAAATGTCAATTTTGTAATGAACTATTCAACAATAGATGTCGTTGTTTTCAAACGAGAACAGTTTGGATACCTATTATAGAGATGTGTATCCTATCGATTAGTACTATCGACAAAAAAAGAGGGAAATAATAAAGGATCACTAAAAACAGTCGAGTGCAAATATCGCTGACTGAATTCAATAGTGTCACAAGACAAAATTCAACAATTTGAGAAAAAACACAATTAAATGTTCGTTGACAAGTGCGCGCACACATTCTAGCTCGTTATGAGTGGACTGTATGGAATAAATAGTTGATGTCTACGTTAATGCTTCAGTTGCCAGCAGTAATAATATTGATGTTTTTTTTTATTATTTTGATTAATATGAGGACCAGAAATGGTGACTTCGATTTATGCCAGGATTGCATTTTTTTTTTTACTTTTTGGATTAATGCCAGGGCTAATCTTATGTAATTATTGAAATTATTTTACAACATTATATTATTATTTTTTATCCTTTTAACATTTTACAATTGAATTATTTTTTCAATGATTATTATTATTTTATCATCGCCTTATTTTTTTTTTTTTTTTTTTAATAAATTGTGAATGTGAGTACCATGTAGGGTAGCTTTATACACAAATTTTGTAAACGTTTGGCGGTTCTTGAGTATACAAGGTTAGTCGGAAAGGGGGTACTAAGCCGCGGGCCACTTAAAGTATCACTGATGACTATTTTAAAGCAAGTGTTAAAATTTCAAAATTCGATATTTTTATCTGCATGAAAAAAGATCTTTAATTTAGTTTTTTCAAAAACATAATCATACCTGCTTTAGTTATGAATTCAGAAAATTAAGTTTCTAATCCGTGACCCCAAATATGACCTAAATAGTAAACACAGCTGATCATAGCTATGGATAGATAGATTTTAGCATATTTTTTACGAAATCTTTATAAAGGTATTTCTCTTAAACTATCGAGTTCTGGGAAAGTTGTAGAACAAAAGTTATCCCTTATTATATGTTCTTTAACACACTTTCGGCTTAGTACCCCCTTTCCGACTAACCTTGTATATTTTTTTGTGACCCACACAAATGTCCAACTGATTGATTGCGTCGTGCAGCGGTCGGGTTGTTGAGCTCCCTAGAAGGTTTGAGCTCCGCGATGACTGATGCAGATGTGCCGTCAGTTAGGACAGGTCAACTCGAACCTCCTTTGGCACTTTCCTCAAAAGGCCATTCCCGACGTTGCCCTACATCGTTTCACTCGCACAGTTCGTGTACTACAATGTCTGGACTTTAAAAGAGACTTTGACCTCTGAGTTTGTTTCGGCTTTTCTTCTCAGAGCTAGTCAGATAGGAAATGCCGGCGCCATCTAGTCTTAAAAAAAAACATTACATTGACTTGTAAAAGTGTCTGTAACAGATTTATTTACAGAAATAAAAATCATTTATCATTTCATTTATCATTTATCATATGAAACTAATACGCTGGGTCTTTAATGCATAAAATAAAGTACGTACCTAATTTATGACAAGAATTCATCACTAACTCAAAATGTCAAAAATTTTACTTGTGCCACTAATGAATTCAGTCAGCGATATAATCATGTTTATTTAGCCATCAGTATAGCTATTTTTACTTGTTTTGTTTAAATTTGTATTTGTAAGTTTAGGTTTCCGCTAATCAATATTCCAAGAGAAAAATAGATAAAATTCGTCCAGAATGAACGCAACGAAAAAAAATTGTATCCATCCGCTGCGTTTCATACATAATTTTACACATTATTTTCACTTTTTATAAATTAATACAAAAACTGAAGAATATAACAAGCGTCTTTTATATGTTACTTTTTAAGTTGTTCTAGACACCTGTAAAAGAATTACACCTCTGTGCGACGAGTGTTTGAACATGTAGAGGTCGAAATATCTGAGCCAAATACTACTATTTCTCTATCCTTGGGGGGGGGGGGGGGGGGGGGGTATTATTAAGTGGGTATTCAATCCCACATGTTTGATTAAATATAGCTTTTAAAGTCAAATAGTCTGCTAACTAACGATATTATATTTATTCATTCAAACCCCTGAATTCTTCAGGAATATGTACCAAACGTCACCCCATTTTCGTGGTAATAGTCAATTCCCCATCCCCTCAAAGATAGAGCTATTTTGGTATCCGAGTTACCTATTTCGACCTGTACATATTACATCACTCATAACTTAAGTTCTACGTTTCACAGAGGCGTAAATTTAATGTCGTTTGAAAGGCTAAAACAAAGACGACCTAAATAAATATCAAACTGCCATACATACGATTTAAGCAATTTTTGTAATGAGACATAAAAGTGATATTTTATACATGATTTTCACTTAAACTAAAATAAAATATATACATATTTATTTTACTTTTTTGGTGATTGAGTAGAACAACTCAAACATTAAAAAAACACGCCTGTAAAAGAATCACACCTCTATGCGACTTAGATCTTAAGTTGTTGAATATCAAATACTATTTACTATTTAACTATCCTTGGGGTTATTATAAGTGGGTATTCAACCCCCATGTCGGGTGCTTTTGTCGATAAAATTGAGTAAAAATAGCGCCTTTAAAGTACTGTTACTACATACCCGGGCACATTGCATATCAACCTCTGAAACCCCCATCGATATCATTATCGATAAATGTTAAACATCCCTACAAAGTAAAAATGAATAGCACGCTACCTACCGTTCAAAGATTGAAACGTCTTCTATCAAAGTTACGTACTTTTGCTATTAAACACTAGATGGCTGTACTGTAGAATGGGAACAAATTTTTTCTATGAAAATGTCTCCAATAGCCCCTCTATACCTATTAATCCACAAACTATATAGGGATATACTATATTAATCTCTTTGGTTCGAACAAACCTGACTGTTTTATATACATAGATATCGACAATAAACAATAACAACAAAACAACGACAAAAACAATATTCTAAGCGAACTACCAAATAAAAATATATTTCATAACCGAAAGTACTATGCGTGCCAAATAAGAATAGCACTGTCAAGACGCCATTTTGTTCCGCAATACTCGTGAACTTCATTACCAAAGTGTAAGGTGTAAGGCTTTACATTATTCTCTCAAGGAGCAATCGAAGCGAAAAATATTGTTATTTACTTGAATATGACAATAAATGAGACAATATTAAAAAAAAAAAGAAAAAAAAAAGGTGTGCAAAAAAGTAAATAAAGAAATTATATTCAGTTTAATTATTTTTGTTCACTTTTTTGGTATTTCTTATCAATTTTACGCCAAATTAATTACACAGTAATTATATTATTATTATGGCGACATATTAGGGTGACCAGTAGCATTTCGTGAAATTAACTATATATATTGGTTCATTTCTTTAATGAATACTGTTTTCAAATATTATTATATTATCCAAAATTATCTATTTATGGAATTCAATAAATAACATTTTACAAAAATTAATGTAAATAATAATGAAATCTATGAATAAAAATATATAACATTTTTTTTTTCATAGTATTTTTTTGCTGGCTGTACCAATTTGACAGCTATCGTGTGAAGTTGTAGCAAGCGCGATCCTATTCTTATTTGGCACGCATAGTACTTAACGCGAATAGCGAAGGCGCCACCAAGAGCGCACTGTGCGGTTGGTTGCAATAATTTCTGAATAATCATGTTTCTAAGTAATCCACGCCTATCGCCTTCGATACAAATCGACAATTTTGTTTAGTAAATAGTCATCCGTGTATCCTTTGTTATTGAGCATGAGTTTTATTGAGTTTAGCCATCATACAAACGCCATAATCACGTTTGATTGAGATGAAATCTAACCTTGCACAATAAAAACAAACTAAATCAAATCGTTTTTTTTATTCCAATTACCCTATTAATGGACACAAATTATCAATCCTACGGAGAATCTATCTAAACAACGTGTAACAGAAATACGTAGTCATATTGAAGGGGGCTGTTATTACTCTTATTCAGAGCAACATTTGTTAGGTCAAACAAAAAAGCTTGAACTTTTTTTTTCGACCCCATAATATACAGGTTGCACTCGTATTCCCTTTAAGGCGTGATGGTATGGCCTATATGCAACAAACTAACACCCCATGTACCCGAAAGTTAGTAATGTTAAACTGTTAAGGACAAAAAGTTTGTACATTGGAAATATTACTACTATATAATAATTCACATTTTCCCAACAGTGGGAAAGCAAGTGGGCTTACCTGTCACTTTAATATTGACATGGACTCTTCTCTTCAGCTGCGGGACAATAATTGGGCTTACCGATTTTTAAAAAGATGCAGTAGATGCAATTATTAACTTTTTCCTTATTTCTTTGGTAGTCTGCAATTCAATTCGAGCCGAACCCGCAAGCAATTTTTCATCTATATAAAATTAAAATAACTTTCTAATAAATAGCTGTTCGCTATGTTCTGGTCAACGCCATTCTCTTCAATATTGTTTGGTCTTCGAGCATAGGACTGGACCCAAGTTTTATTTATAGAAACGAAACTGCCCTTATTTCCTGTGGTTCGGCCTCAAACGTCACCAAAAGATGTGTGAAATGCTTTTTCGGTTACGTTTTTGTTTGACTCAAGGGTTCCGTTACCTCCCTCGCAGATACCCCCGGAAATCCTAATTTATGTTAATTTTTGTCTTTTGGGTACTTTTTAGATCTATGATTTTAGGTTCTCTGTAATTATTCACCAACCATCTCCGATTTTCGAGTTGCTTATTTTTTTGATGCTTTCTTCAATAGTTGAGGTTAACGGCTATCTGGTACAAGGTGCAGAATTTTATTCAACGCTCTGCCTACCCGATTTTAAACACGCGACCAGCGACCAGTAAAATTTTGTTTAAATACGATTACCTACTTGATTAGGTACCTTGATAAAAAAGGAGAACTTGTGTTTTTTGCAGCACCAGTCTATAGAACACTATAATTATAGAATTTATCTATCATCAAACGTAAAGAAATTAACAATAGAAAAAATATAATTACACGGACCTTGTTTGCAAAGTACCTATAGATAAAATCAATATCGTTCCTCAACATGTCATGAATACCATATTTAATGCTGCACAAACAATACTCGGTGCATTGTTCGTCAACATTATGTGGATTTTTATATTGTTCTTGCTACTTAGTAGTACTGATTTGTTGGTGTCGAGTTTCGGATTTGGTGCTGTGGTTGTAAGTTGGTAACTTTATTATTCCTTTATTTATTTATATACATATATGATTACATTTTTAAATATTTTCATATGAAAAACTAAAAACATTTAAAAATATAAAAAATAATAACCCACCGGCATCGGGAACAGGGTCCAAGCTACCGGTGGTCAGGGCCTCAGAGAGAGGAACTTCCTGACAATACGTGCCGTGTCCAGAAGTACCGCTTTCTGTATCAGGCCCTTGACCCAGCTGCCCAATGAGAGCCTCATCAGGTGTTGGTCGAGGCTCTTGGCTATTAAGCCATTGGCCGTAACGACTATCGGCACAACAACTGCTGAGTCAACCTCCCACATGTCGACAACCTCGTGTGCCAAGTCTTGATACTTAATCTCTTTATCTTTCTCGGTTTTCACAAGGTTCTCGTCATGTGGGACAGTGATATCAACAATAATTGTGAGACGCTCTGATCGATCTATCACCACTATGGCTTATTGGCAACAATAGTCCTGTCGGTGATGATAGCTCGATCCCAGTACAATGTGATATGATCATACTCGAGAACTGGGTCGGGCACATACTTGTAATATGGCACTTCTGCGTCCACAAGGTTGTATTTCAGAGCAAGTTGCTGGTGGATAATCCTAGCCACTAGGTTGTGACTGTGCAAATACTCGCCGTTAGCAAGACGAGAACAACCAGAAATAATATATCGGATGGATTCACCGAAACAGTGACATGCCCGACAGATGTCAACCGTGCCGTCCTTCACAATATATTTCCGGTAGTTGTTCGTCATCATAACTTTGTCCATAATTGCACAGACAAAACCTTCGGTTTCCCCAAAGAGATCACCGAAACGTAGCCAGGTTACGGACGCTAGGAAATCTACATCGGGCCCATGAAGGGCCCGGTAAAAGCGTCCGTGAAGCTCCTTGCTCTACCATACCTCCCTGCGGCCATTAGTATCCAATACTACAGGTTTGCGCCAGTTCTCTTTAGCCAAGGAGAGCGGGGTGAATCCTTTGTCCACTGCGACTACATCTCGATGCATCCCCACGTCGGCTTGGAGGAAGTACTCCCTGAGGCTGCACACCTTGCGGTTGTGGAGGGTCTTAGCATTTAAAAAGCCTCGACCCCCACACTTTCTCGGAATGTACAGCCTCATCACCGATGAACGTGGGTGATGCATTCCGTATGCAGTCAGCAGCGTACGGACCCTTCTATCCAGGGCGTCAAGTTCAGTCTGAGTCCACTTGAGTATGCCGAAGGAGTACATAAAGACTGGCATGACCCAACCGTTAAAGGCGCGCACCTTATTTCCGCCTGATAAAAGACTTTTAAGTACTTGTTTCAGGTAAGTTGGTTACTTTTATTATTATCATTGTTCCAAAAACTTCTACATAGTACGACAACGTTTTTAGAGTAAAAAATGGAATACTTACAGATCTACGTCGAGCTATTTTTACAAGATTTTATTTTACTTGCAATGTTTTTTGTATGTTGGTATATTTAGGTCAAATCTTGCAAGCTGAATTAGAACCACTTTCTTAAGAGAAAGTGGTTAAAAATTCAACTGCGTAGGATAAGTCCTACGCAGAATTTTTACATGTTGGTTCAGTTCCGATGATAATGCATTTTTATGATAAACATGACCCAGGATCTGCTCCAGATAAAAGACGGTCAACGGTCAACAGCAAAGACACGAAATTTTGTGTACGCACTTTACTATGATAGCTGGTTTTAAGTTTTGCCATGACATGAACGCTTCACTCAGGGTTGGGTCCTGACTAGGGTACTCCTCAATGGTTAGCAGCATAGACATGAAATGATGTATACGCATTCAAGTGTGAAGGCCCGTTCTAAATTTCACCATGACATGGCTACTGCCCTCAGGGTTGTATTCCAAGTGACGAAGGAACCGTTCAGCGATCAGCAACACAGGCACGATATATTGTATATGCACTCAATAATGATAGCCGGTTCAAATGTCAGGCATGAAGGATAGTGCGCTTTGGTTGGCTTCATACTATGACTTGTGTAATTGTGCGAGATGGGAGTCATTAGGAGTGGCTTGCAATCTGTCTAGGAGAAGGAAGGCTCCAAAATCAAACCCGGAACTCTGTTTCGTTGAGCACAAGTAAACTTCAAGGTGAAATAATGTCCATCGAAAAATAAAATATAAATTAATAGTAATAAAAAAAGCAAGCTTTTATTTAAATGCTCAAAAAACAAGAAAATAAACTTTAAATTAAATCAAACCCATCAATTTATTACATTAGGTAGGTATACAATTTATTTGATATAAAAGCTTATCATGAGATTTACTTGTGTAAATAAACAAGAATACAATATGTAACTTGATCTTGACACTAGTAATTCTAAGAAAAAAATATAAGTAGGTATGTATTTCATAAAATAAACTTACACAGGTAATTATCTCGCGACAAGCTTTTATATTATAATTATTATAAATTGTATAATGTAATTAATTGATGGTGGGATTGATTTAATTTAAAGTTTATTTCCTTCTTTTTAGACCATTTAAATAAAAGCTTGCTTTTAAAAATGTTTTTTTTACTATTATTTAATCGGAACACGTATTTCTACTCAGATATTAAGTAACCGGGAATTTTTTTGCGTTTTATAATCTATTTAACGCTAATAATGCCAAAATTAAATATCGCTAAGCAGTTCAGCCTACGTGCGCTTTAACCTACACACATACCTACGTCACAAATGGTTTATTACTTTTGCATTAAATTATTTTTCATCCCATCTGTTCGAAAAGGACGACTTGGTTCGCCTTTAAGTGCACCCAAAGGTGGTGTTTTCAATATGAAACTTTTAGCGGGCAGTAATGAGTTTCTAATCCTCTTTATATGTGCGCCGCAATTATCTTTGCCGCGCACTTTTTGAATTTGGAACATCTTAGTGTTCAGCGCCAAAGAAATCGAACGCAAATATTGTTTGAATAAAGACTGGCTGGTACGAAGCGGCGCGGCGCGGCGACGGCCCACAGTCGCGCCACCGGCTGAATAAAAAAAAAGAAATAATAATATTACTGTAATACTTTAGGGTGGCTTTAGGAGTCAACCCTCGACTAGCATGTGCACATACAATTTAGCAGGCATGTACTTACGGGAGGATAAAGAATAACACTTGTAACCGTACACTATATATATTTAATTATGAATTTACAAAGAGTACAAAGAGAACAACAGGGCGTGGTTCGTACAATGCGAGAAGTCCAGGTCTTCTTCAGCAGGTGTGGCACTTTCTGGGTAACTGCAGCGGCGCGAGTGCCGATATTTTTTTTTTTCCTATTCGACTCTTGTAGATGGTCTTGCGGACCTTTTCTACGTAACGGGGCTATTATTGGCGAGACCAGAAGGGTCTCCGAAGAGGGCCGATCTGCAGTGCGCCCGACCTTTTATATCCCCGGACCCCCGCCAGTCAGCCACCACCCGTCACATTACAATAAAATAAGAGGCGCCTTTTATTTTCTCATAGTGGGTGATGAAAATTAGAGTGTATCACTCGGGCGCAAAATATATTTTTGGCTCGGGCGACGTACTTTGAATCCGTCGCTACGTTCAGGATTCTAGTAAAGAATCCCTCGCTACGCTCGGGATTCAAAAAAGCGCCCTCGCCGTAACAATATTATTTTGCTCCCATATGATACAATCTACTATTAGGCTCTATTTAATACTTACTACGAGGTTCTATGACGTAGTAATTTTGCCGTCGCCCAGTCTGATAACAACAAAATCTATACTCTTCTAAAAGATTTTCTTAAATCATACAGGGCAAAGGACAATGGATACTTAAGAACATACTACCGTGTGATGAGCCTGAGCAGTATAGTATCAACCTAGAAGTTACCCGCACAAAGATTAACCGAACTCACGACAGCTTTAACTACCATGCTGACCTCGACAGAGAAATCAATTTCACGTACGGCGTAAGTTTCAGAACTTGGCGAGACACTGCCGTGCGCCAAGAATAAAGCGTTTAAAAGATATATTCAAATAAGTATTCACTAACGATCAAAGAGTATAACAATTATATCAGCACTAACAATGTCGTTTCAGGTGGAAATAGTCGCGTATCAGGAAGTTGACGGCGGCTTCAAGTATCATTCTACTACAGCCGGCCAGAGTGTTTGTGAATTTTCCAAAACTTTTTGTGGAGACAATTTCCACCATTTCCTCAGTTTGGCTAATATAGATCCTCCAGACTGCCCTATACCAGCGGTAATGATAATCTTAAAACTATTACAAATGGACTTTGGCCTGGGCCTGCAGTCTCGACATAGATAACGATCGCTAAGTCGTAACGATAAACTTTGAACGTCATACTTACTACATTATCTATACTAATATACAGGACTACAGGTTTAGTCGACCTAGATCCTGTAAGAGGTTGTAGTTGCCATCACTCCTGACTGATTTGACTATGAAACACCGTAACCCAAACTTAACCGGTTTCAAGATATTGGAAGTTGAAGTTTTTTTTTTAAATTGCCGATTTTTTGTCTATTGGCCTATTTGATTGAACCACCCATATTTGCAAAATAAATATATTTATCTTTTACCTTTATCCTTTATATTTATCTTTATATTTTGTCTTTTAGGTTAAGATGCGCTTGCCACGGTCAGTTCGTGGATGGGTGACCATTTGTTACACATCGAGACCCCTCCGTGCCTCGGAGAGCACGTTAAGCCGTCGGTCCCGGGTATCATACGAATACCTATGCCAGTCGTTACGGGTAGTCAGAAGCCCGAAAGTCTGGCAAACGGTTTAACCTTAGGATACCGGCATTGCCCAGTTACTGGGTTGCGGAGGTCTGATGGCAGTCGCTCCGTGTAAAATACTGGTATTCAGCCGCATCTGGTTAGACTGGAAGCTGACCCCAAGATAATTGGGAAAAGGCTAAGAGGAAGAAGAAGATTTTGTCTTTTACCGTTATCTTTGGCTTTATCTTTTATCTTTATCCTTTATATTTATCTTTTGTCTTTATCCTTTATCTTTATATTTTATCTTTTGTCTTTATACAAGGCTAGTCGGAAAGGGGGTACTAAGCCGAAAGGGTGTTAAAGTACACATAATAATGGATAACTTTTGTTCTACAACTTTCCCCAGAAGTCAATAAATTTAGAGATATAGCTGTTCAAAGATTTCATTAAAAATACGCTACGCCAACCCTATCATCAGCTGTGTTTACATTTGAGGTCATATTTTAAATACAAAACGGCCAACTATTGCCCTCGTATTTCTTGGAATTATAGGTAATCGTGACTAAATAAAGCGCAGACACGACGATTCGCAATCGCGTATTATACCTAAAATGTCTTTGCACCTCGTAAGTATTTTGCATTTCTCTGTTAGACCAATTTTATCGGCTTATTTTTGTGTAAAACGAATTGACCTGATATTTTAGTTCCCTGTACCTACCTACCTACCTACCTACCTAGAATATTCGTAATAACAAGCAATAAAAAACCTTCAACTTGGATATCAAAGGTTTTGATCACTAAAGCACGTAATTCCATATGATCTATCCTACACTGAAGACTATCCCGATTAATTAGCAGCCTTGCAGAACAATAAGTAAGTTATTATCACAAACAGTTAGAATAAAACAAACCGTCAAAAATAAACTTACAGCACGATGTCGCTTCTGCAATAAATCATCATATGACGTCACAATTGCGCCAAAATGTAGTGAAAACATTTTGTCAAAGAGATGCCGCCGAGACAGCGCGGCACGCGGCGCGCTTTTGCCTAGACTCTTTTGTATTTCGGCTGCTTGCCGCTTTAGAGGTGGGTTCAGTACATTGTTTTTTTGGAAATGCGTGAATATTGCAAGTTTATTGTAAAATGTATGTCAGTCATTTAGTTAGACTAACAAGTTAATGATTATTAAAGTACGTACTAAGCGTGCCAAATAAGAATAGGATCGCGCTTGCTACAACTTCACACGATAGCTGTCAAATTGGTACTGCCAGCAAAAAAATACTATGAAATTTTTTTTTTATATTTTTTTATTCATAGATTTCATTATTATTTACATTCATTTTTATAAAATGTTATTTATTGAATTCCATAAATAGATAATTTTGGATAATTTAATAATATTTGAAAACAGTATTCATTAAAGAAATGAACCAATATATATAGTTAACTTCACGAAATGCTACTGGTCACCGTAATATGTCGCCATAATAATAATAAATTACTGTGTAATTAATTTGGCATAATATTGATAAGAAATACCAAAAAAGTGAACAAAAATAATTAAACTGAATATAATTTCTTTATTTACTTTTTTGCACACCTTACACTTTGGTAATGAAGTTCACGAGTATTGCGGAACAAAATGGCGTCTTGACAGTGCTATTCTTATTTGGCACGCATAGTACTAGGCTTGTCTGTTGTATTTCGTCTGCTTGCCGCTTTAGAGATGGGTTCAATACATTGTTTTTTTGGAAATGCGTGAATATTGTAAGTTTATTGTAAAATGTATGTCAGTCATTTAATTAGACTATGGAAGATAGGGGTGATAGATGCCGCCACAAGACTAACAAGTTAATGATTATTAACGTACGTAGGTACTTAGTTTGTGTGTACTAAGAAATGTATGCACTAAGTTTTGAAAACACATGAACTCAACGAGATAGATTTATTAATTTGTGGTATCGTATTTCATAACTTTGTTTACATTTTGACATGTAAGATACTGCTTGCAGTTATGGAGTACAAAAGAAAAACATTGCGACCATTTGAGGTTTCATCCTCTCAAACCTAACGTAAACCAGTTTCATCAGCTTCCTATTGCTAACCCAAGACCCAACGCTTATGTGTGTTCGAATCCCGTATGACGTAGGGATAGATCCCAAAAAGTTACTAAATTCGAATCAGTTGTTAAATTCACCGGGATTTAATTTGGGGGATTAACATTGCGCATCTCTAAAATGGAATGGCCTAAACATTTTATTACCGTTATTATTCTAAGATTTTTTAGTCACTTGCAACGCTTCCCGGGATACAGTCGATGTTTTGATTGTTAACGCGATTCGTGGTATTATTTCTTGTTGTTTCTAAAATATCGACTGAGTACGTACACGGATAGGTACGAAGTATTACGACATGGTGATGTTTATTGGTTGTTGTGATGGTGTGCTCTACGCGGGCCATGAAACGGCAAAGGGTTTCCAACCGTCCTCCCTTTGATCGAGTTCGAGGATTGTGTTCCAGCACGACGGGCCGCGTGGCGCTCCGGCTCATTGCGCTCGCAGCAGCAGCTGCAGAGCGTACTAGGATGAGCGATTCCCCGTGTGGATAGGTCGTGGCGGTCCTGTAGCCAGACCTCCTCGCTCACCGGACTTGACTTCGCTGGACTATTGCTTGTGGAGTCACGTTAAGGATATTATTATGGTTTACGTTGAGGAACAATGAAGACGAGATGCGGCTAAGAGTAGCATCTCCGTTTGAGAGCATCATGAGCAATCCGTAGATGTTATGGTAGATAACGCGATCGCATTCGTAGGTACATCGGCGCGCGACCTTGTAAATCGAGCGACAAGTGCGGCAGATTGAACCTTTTTTGTAGCGGTGGAGATCCATTCGTGGTGGCTATGCCTTGAAACAGCGATATCAAGTGCTTCTTGTGTTTCAATTCGAAATTAACCTTTCTTGTAGTGTCCGTGGTGATAGATTAATTCGTTGGTGTTAACATAAGTACATAAAACTGGTGATAGATTCATTCGTAGGTAGGTTACCTACGTACATAACAGTAGTAATTAATAAACAAAAGTGCTTCTTGTGTTTTTAAGTACCTATTTCATATTAAGACGACACGTGTGTGACGTTTTTGTTGGCCGAGAACAGCGTCAACATCAGAAATGGTAAGTTCCTAGATAATAATGATATGTTCCGACACACGACACACACATGCACACACCCTCACACACAGTACCATATTAACCTACGATTTCGGCGGCATTAGTAGGCACCTACCTACCGGTGCTTTGTATTTTACCGCCGAGCGGCTAGGCACCGACGACCACGTGCGCGGCCATTTTTGAATAGATAAAAAAGTCAGGGTTGTGGAGTTTTTGAAATAAATAATATTTATTTACTTTTGTATGGAAATAAAAATATGCGTACCTATTTAGAAATTTTAACACCTGCAATAAAACAGTCATCAGTGATACTAGTGGCTTTCGGGTTAGTACCCCCTTTCCGACTAACCTTGTATTTATCTATATTTTTTATCTTTACCCCTTATCTTTATCTTTTGACTTTATCTTTATCCTTTATATTTATTTTTATCTTTATATTTCATCTTTTACATTTATCTTTATCTTTAGTCTTTATATTTTAGGTACCTTTTATTTATATCTTTTACCTTTATCTTTATCCTTTATCTTTATCTCCTTGTGAAAAGTTCGTCCGGGAAAGTACTTCCACCACTATTACTGCAGTCAAGCAGCGTTGTTGAGTTTCCAGTTTGAAAGGGTGCCGCTGAGTTAGAGGACATGGTGATTTTGCAACTTTGTAATAATGTGTATAGTCTGGCTATTTGAATCTTTACATAGTATAAAACAAAGTCGCTCCCGCTGTCGTCTGTCCCTATGTATGTTTAGATCTTTAAAACTACGCAACGGATTTTGATGCGGTTTTTTTACTCGTTTTATATTAGCTTCACTTGTAAGTTGTAACTCACTAATAATGTAAAAAAATCTTGGAAGTCAATTTTAACCTACTTCTAATTGTCGTATCGAAATGAAACTTTTGTATGGAGCTGATCTGATGATGGAGGTAGGAGGAGGATAGCGGAACTCTTCAGTGGCTACTAGTAAACCCCTCGAGTTTCGGGTCATATGATTTTTTTGATGAGTCTAATAGATTGCACTTGGTGTTGAGGGTCTGATGATGGAGACAAGAGTTGGATAGTGGAACTCTTCAGTGGCTACTAGTTATCCCCTCGAAAATATTTTAACTTAATTAATATACATATAACTTTAAAGAAATGCTAATTAAGCCGACTTTGAATGTATTGTGTACCAGTAATAAATATATTAACAGTTATTTTAAGACTAAAAAGTAAAAAATAAAAATATGTAGTTTAAAAAACTATAGGTAAACACGCTTTAATCACACACTAATAATTATAAAATAATTATTTTATAGGTATCCAATGGTTAATACAAAAAGAGTGGAGGGATTTGTTTAAATTAATTAAAAGTACGCACAACCAAAAAGCGCTCCACGCTTTTTGTATTAACCATTGGATATAAAATAATTATTTTATAATTTTTAGTGCGTGATTAAAGCGTGTTTACCTATAGTTTTTTAAACTACATATTTTTTTAATAGATAGAGTGATTCAAGAGGAAGGTTTATATGCCCCACATTAGTATCTACATTGCACCCGTGCGAAGCCGGGGCGGGTCGCTAGTTTAATAATAAAGAAAAAACACGTCATATTTATCAATTTAAGATTATAACAAGTCTAAGTAAAAAAAATAACTTTTTGTGTCTTAAAAGTGTATCGTTATGACTTAACGATCGCTATCTACCTATGTCGAGATTGCAGGCCCTGATGGTTGAAAGCGCGTCTGTTAAGCGTGAGGCATGATCGACTGGCCGGGAAGTTCTATCGAATTTCCTATCAGGAATTTCTTAGGGGCTCATGACCAAGCCATTGCCTCCTTTTGCGAGAGGGTGATGGCGACCAAGGAGGAAGCGGAGAGGGAGCGGTGTGCTCTTCTCCCTTCCCGCGCCAGACGCACCGGGCGCCGGAGGGCGCGGTTACGCGACGACTTCCAGCCACCCTAGAGTGTTGTGTGGCCTGCGGGCGGCGGGTTAGAGGACCCGACCAGTAACAGGCCTGCTTTTGCGAATCCCGCGACCCCGCCCGATCGGTCAGGAGAAAGAACATCGTTGGTATTTAACCGGTTAGAGTCCGGCAGACCCCCCTCGCCTTGCCCGGGCGAGGGACACCCATGTGGATTTTCCAACGATAAAAAAAAAGAATGGGCTCATGGCCAATTACCAACCGCGTGGATCATACGATTTGCGAGGGTAAGCTGCGCTTGCCGCGGTCAGTCCGTGGATGGGTGACCGTTTGTTACACATCGAGACCCCTCCGTGCCTCGGAGAGCACGTTAAACAGTCTGTCCCTGGTGTCATAAGAATACCTATGGCACTCGTTACGGGACGTCAGAAGCCCGAAAGTCTGATAACTGGTCTAACTTTAGGGTATCGTCATTACCTAGTAACTGGGTTGCGGAGGTCTGATGGCAGTCGCTTCTTGTAAAATATTGGTATTCAGCCGCATCTGGTTAGACTGGAAGCTGACCCAAACATAGTTTGAAACGAGCTAGGCAGAACAATCTGCTAGCTTTTGCTGTGCTGTAAATAATAATTGGCTTGCTCTCTTTTATGGGACTGCATGGAGAAATTCATGGCAAAATAATAACTGCGCGGATCATACTATTTGCGAGATTAAGCTGCGCTTGCCGTGTTGAGTCCACGGATTGGTGACTGTTCGTTATACATCGACATCCCTTTCGTCGGTCTCGGTTGTCAAACGAAATATCTATGACAATCGTTACGGTTAGTTAGAAAGAAGCCCGAAAGTCTGACAATTTTTCTAATGTTAGGATGTCGTTATTGCCCCGTACCGGTTACAGGAGTCTGAGGGCAGTTGCTCCGTGCAAAAGGGTACGATTTAAACGCTTATCAAAATCATTTTTGGACTTCAATACCAAATCCCAAGCAAAATTAATAAAAATTGATACCAAAATAAGGTTGCCATAAAATAACGCATTAAGTCACAAAATAAATATACGTAAAACAGAATAATTGTGCGATTTATGCCCGGTTCCTATGACCAAAAACGAATCGTTTTCCTTACCAATGGTAGCTTATTATATTACCGTATAACCTTGCCAGGTTTTACGGTTGCTACTTTGCCCTAAAGATTAGAATTTGCATTAGTTTGCATTAGTTAAGTTATTTTGGAAAACGTTAATGTATTTTATATTGTGTTTGTACCACACAATACTATAATAATTATGTTCATGTCTCGATATTTATTACTGGAAATATTCAGAAAAATGAAATTTGTGTTCGTAAAAAAAGCAATTGTATGTGTTGGGCAAAAAATCATAGGTTTTTGGCAACTTTGCCAACTTGCAATATTTCTAATAGGTATTATAAATTAACGTATCATTATTTCACAAATAGCTGAATATAAATACAGGGCAATGTAGTGTAGTATCAAATTATGAGGTGAATAAACATATTCGTTGTCCTTCAAAATTGAGTGGGCAAAGTCAAAAAGCCACCTAGTACATGTTTCTTACCATAATAATCAATGTCCAAGAGCTGTCACCATTTAATAAATGCTACATTTAAATACTTAGTGAAAATCTTTTTTATCTGAAATATTTCTATTGAGATACATAATAATAAATACAATAAGCCCGACTGACAACGTCAATAAAAATCTTAAATACATTTTTTTTTGGAATTATTTACTAAACAGAATATCAAGAAATATAAACTATATTATAAACAATAGAAATAAATAAATAATAATAGACAAAAATTTAAAAAAAGAAAGGAAACCTCAAACATAAATAATCCGGATCCAAAAATATGTATAGTGAATGACAGTCATGTTGACAAGAAGCCGGGCGAAGGCCATCACACAAACCACACGCCCAAGATCTTCAGCCCCGTCGCTCAGCTCCGCCTCGCAGCCGCCGGACTCCTCAATCGTGAGTGATGTCACACCGGCCGCTGCAGTTGCGTCGAGCTCGAGTGACGAATTCTTCTCGCCGCCAACATCACCGCCACCACCACCAGCAAGACGGCGAGGAAGAGGCCGACCGCCGGCCAGCATAGGACCTCGAGGCCCACCGGCCTCTGACAGGGTCCTCGCTCGCGGTGGAAGTGTGCAGCGCATGCGCTGGACTCCAACAATGAACGAGAACTGCATGCGGGCATACTTTGGGGCTACAGAGGGGGGAACTAACCTGACCGCGTACCGTGGTCGGATGCTCTCTCTGTTTCAGGTACTTGAGCCTGCTGTCAACGTCTCGGCATAGCGATTATCGGATCAGGTGCGAGTCATTCAACGTGATCATAGGTTGACTGACGCCGCACTTGATAGGCTACGCTCTGAAGTACACAATAACTGTATCATTTCTCTCCAGTCGCAGACTGCGGCCCAACCGCAAGCCCCAACTGTGGTTCCGCCGTTGCCCACCCACGCTGACGAGGAGAGCGATGATAGGGTTACAAACGTAAGTACCCAGTGCAATGAACAACTGAGGAGCGCTTTGCACCTTGCGATTCGAGAGTATCGGTTCACTCCGCCAAATCTTAGACCTCGCATACCCCGTTACCCCATGCATAGAAAAAATAGGGCGCTAATGTGTGCACAAGATTCGCTGTTATCAAGTTATTTTGATGAAAACCTTGAAGATACTTATTCAATCCTGTACTGCGCGGCTGTTGCGGCATGTCGCGTAGCTCACGCCAAATGTGATAATAATGACAGAACTACACGACCAAAACCCGCCGTACCAGCCTGGCAGTGCAGGATTGAACGTCGTATTAACGAGGCTAGAGCACTCATTGGCAAACTAATCTGCTTCAGGGAGGGCAATACTCGTCCTAGAGTGATGCGCTTTGTGAGGCGGGCATTCTCGGGGACTGATATCAATCCTCGAGATTACATGTCCCGTATCACAGAGCGTATTGACTTCCTGAAGCAGAAGGTTTATGCAAGGGCAAACCATATTCGGAGGTATAAGCGGCGAGTGGAGCGATATACCCAGAATCGCATGTTTCATAGCAATGAAAGGTGGGTATACAGAACCTGGGAGCGACCTGATCACGATGTGAGTGACACACATCTACCGGATAATGATGTCATGAATACATTCTGGCGCAATATCTGGTCGATGCCTGTCACTCACACTGAAGGTGACTGGATGCACGAGGTCCAGCGAGCATGTGAACCGATTGAGGAAATGGGGACATAACTATTGTCCCCCAAGACGTAAGTAGTGCAGTCCGTCCAATGGCGAATTGGAAATCCCCTGGCCCAGACGGACTACACAACTTCTGGCTAAAATGGTTACGCAGTTCACATGCTCGTTTGGCCTCACAATTCCAGTCGTCTTTGGAATCTGGGTCGCTTCCACAGTTCATTACGACAGGAGTTACCCACCTGCTCCATAAATCAGGTAGTACTGCGGAACCCAAAAATTATAGACCGATCACATGTTTACCGACGGTCTATAAGCTTCTTACGTACATTTTGAGATCAAAAATGAGTAAACATATTGCAAATAATTCTATAATGTCCGTCTCTCAAAATGGATGTAAGAATGGATACCGCGGTACTAAGGAGCTACTCTTCATTGATATGGCCATTAGCCATTAAGTTCGCCGATCCCGAAAGGATCTGTCGACATGTTGGATAGATTATAAGAAGGCCTACGACTCGGTGCCACATACATGGCTCATGAGGGTGCTAGAGTTGTATACCTATAAAGTGAATACAACTCTATGCGCCTTCCCGACGTCATGTATGGGGCAATGGAGGACAGTCCTTCACTATCCAGGATGTCGGCAAATTCAAGGGAGAGGAGAACCAATAAGGATTGAGCGAGGTATATTCCAGGGCGATAGTCTGAGTCCGCTGTGGTTTTGTTTAGCCTTAAACCCTCTGAGCACATTGTTGGAAGGTTCAGGGTTAGGCTACCGGTTGAGAAGAGGTGGTCAGGTAATATCCCACGTCCTTTACACGGACGATCTGAAACTCTTTGCCCCCAACAATTTGCAACTGGTGAAGTTACTGAAAGTAACTGAAACTTTCAGTAATTCCATCAGGATGGAATTTGGTGTGGAAAAATGTGAAGTCATGCATGTAAAACGAGGAGGGATTATGGAATCCGTGAGAATCGGATTCCATACATCTTAGATGCCTCTCCTCAGCCGAAACCTACAAATACTTGGACATATCGGAGGCGCTAGGCATCAATGAGGCCGACATGAAGCAATCGTTACGGGATCGTTTCTATGGCCGCCTGAAAAAAGTACTTAAAAGTCTTTTATCAGGCGGAAATAAGGTATGCGCCTTTAACGGTTGGGTCATGCCAGTCTTTATGTACTCCTTCGGCATACTCAAGTGGACTCAGACTGAACTTGACGCCCTGGATAGGAGAGTCCGTACGCTGCTGACTGCATACCGAATGCATGACCCACATTCATCGGTGATGAGTCTGTACATTCCGAGGAAGTGTGGGAGTTGAGGCTTTCTAAATGCTAAGACCCTCCACAACCGCGAGGTGTACAGCCTCAGGGAGTACATCCTCCAAGCCAATGTGGGGATGCATCGTGATGTAGTCGCTGTGGACAAAGGATTCACCCCGCTCTCCTTGGCTAAAGAGAACTGGCGCAAGCCTGTAGTACTGGATACTAATGGCCGCAGGGAGGTATGGCAGAGTAAGGAACTTCACGGACGCTTTTACCGGGCCCTTCATGGGCCTGATGTAGATTTCTTAGCGTCCGTAGCCTGGCCACGTTTCGGTGATCTCTTTGGGGAACCCGAAGGTTTTGTCTGTGCAATTATGGACGAAGTTATGATGACGAACAACTACCGGAAATATATTGTGAAGGACGGCACGGTTGACATCTGTCGGGCATGTCACTGTTTCGGTGAATCCATCCGACATATTATTTCTGGTTGTTCTCGTCTTGCTAACGGCGAGTATTTGCACAGACACAACCTAGTGGCTAGGATTATCCACCAGCAACTTGCTCTGAAATACAACCTTGTGGATGCAGAAGTACCATACTACAAGTATGTGCCCGACCCAGTTCTCGAGAATGATCATATCACATTGTACTGAGATCGAGCTATCATCACCGACAGGACTATTGTTGCCAATAAGCCTGACATAGTGGTGATAGATCGATCAGAGCGTCTCACAATGATTGTTGATATCACTGTCCCACATGACGAGAACCTTGTGAAAACCGAGAAAGATAAAGAGATTAAGTATCAAGACCTGGCACACGAGGTTGTCGACATGTGGGAGGTTGACTCAGCAGTTGTTGTGCCTATAGTAGTTACGGCCCATTGGCCGTAACGACTATTGGCACAACAATGGCTTGGCTATTAAGCCATTGCTTAATAGCCAAGGGCCTCGACCAACACCTGATGAGGCTCTCGTTGGGCAGCTGGGTCAAGGGCCTGATACAGTAAGCGGTGCTTCTGGATACGGCACGTATTGTCAGGAAGTTCCTCTCTCTGAGGCCCTGACCACCGGTAGCTTGGACTCTGTTTCCGATGCCGGTGGGCTACCTACTATTTTTTATATTTTTAAATGTTTTTAATTTTTTATATGAAAATATTTAAAAATGTAATCTATATGTATATAAATAAATGAAGGAAATACAATAAGTATATAATGTAAGATTACGGTATATTGCCAGTTAAGTTAAATTACTACGGTATATTACTAACTATAGGGCCGCCAAAAGTCCTAATAGGTGACTAGACATCTACATAATATGTCGGAAGACAGTCACCAGTTGCAGATACTGTTCGAACTGTCAATTTCGATGAATGCCTATTTAAAAATAGTTCTACCCATGTATTGCCGGGAATTTTTCGAATAAATATGTAGCAGCAGGTTTTTTTTCTAAATAATTAAAAACTAGCATTTTTAAGTCCAACTTGGTCATTGGACAACCATATTCACCAGAAGCCGCCAGAAAATTTAAAAATTTTTCTTCTTCAGCGTTCTGTTAGTTTATTCTTATTCTTTATTGTACACAAAAAATAATATAATACAGTTTTGTTGGTAAATTCATGTACAAAGGAGAGTTTAACTCAAAAATGAGTTTTCTAACAGCAAACCTTAGAGCGATAGATAGATTTGATGTTGAGGAGAACAATTACCTAAGTGTACAAGTTCGATAAAATTACAAATTTAATAGGTACATAATAAATATACGCATCTACATAAACTAAACAAAGATGTATGGATGCCAAGCTTCACAGCTTGGCTCATCGCCGCAAGGTTGCCTGCTTGTCGGTCTTCTATAGACTGTGCTTCGGAGAGTGTGCTCAAGAACTTCACAACCTCATCCGACCGGCCCCCTTCTACCATCAGACATCTAGCCGCGCTGCAAGTTACCATCCATACTTAATTGCCATTCCACCAATTCGCACTAAGCGCTTCCAAACATCTTTCATAATGCGCACTGCAAAAGAGTGGAACTCACTACCTGCGTCTGTGTTCCCGAACGCATTCAACCTGAATCTCTTCAAAGTTAGTGTTAACAGGCTTCTTCTGGGTAAGCTCACTCCATCCATCGTAGACTTCGTCTCTGTCTCCTCTGACCTAGACTAGAGTCAAGAGCAAACCCATTTCAAATAAAAAAGAAAGAAATGTGTATAGCACACAGTTCATAAACGTAATACATACAATATAATATATAAAATACTATATACATACATACAGGTCATGTAGACAGGAAATGTTCCCCAATTATTTTCTTAAAAACATTAACGACGGGCTATCACGTAAGGAGCGAGGAAGAGAATTCCAAAGGCGCGAAGCACGAACAGTAAATGATCCATCATAACGACTCGAGGTGTGGGAAGGGATACGAAGGAGAACAGATGAGGATGAGCAACAAGGTTTCTCTCTAGGAACAAGAAATTCAAAGCGTTCTCGAAGATACATAGGAGAATTAGGATTGTGGAGAACAGAAAAGAGAAAAGAAAGAATGTGAGTATCACGACGTTGCCGAATAGGAAGCCACTTCAGCTGCTTCCGAAATTCCGACACATGGTCGTACTTCCGAAGGCCAAAGATGAAGCGGATGCACAAATTCTGCAGACGTTCTAGTTTATCTAGAAGTTCCTCAGTTGCGTCAAGAAAGCAGACCTCAGCGTAGTCCAGAAGGGGTAGAAGAAGAGACTGAGCAAGAATTATTTTAGTAGGAAATGGCAGAAACTTCTGGAGACGCTTTAAAGACTGAAACGAGCAAAAAACCCTCCTGCTTACTTCTGCAATGTGAATGTTCCAAGACAGGTGGCAGTCTAGAAAAACACCCAAGTTTTTAACCTTCTTTGAAAAGACTATGGCGACAGAATCGTACAAAATTGGAGGGAGAGACTGGTGATTCATCAAGTTGACAAAGTACCTGCCACCAATAATGAGAGCTTGTGATTTTGTAGGATTAACTAAAAGTCCGACACCTTTAGCCCATTGACTGATATTGTTAAGATCATTATTGATGGCTTCGATAGCTTCAGGAAGCTCATCGAGTTTAAAATGGCGATAAAGCTGCAAGTCCTCTGCATAGAGATGGTAATGTGAAGCTAATACCTTAGTAATGGCGTTAACAAAGACCGAGAAAAGAAGAGGAGTTAGAACACCACCCTGAGGAACACCCGCAGCAAGATCGCACCACTCAGAGGAGGCCTCATCGGAGCGAACCGACTGCGAGCGACCCCGAAGATAAGAATTAAACCAAGCAATTACAGATGGAGATATATTAAGAAAGGATAGGATACCTAAGAGGATGAAAACCAAAATCAACCGAGTTGAAAGCACTGCTAAAGTCCAATAATACCATCACCGTAAGGAGTCTGTTTTCCATGGCCAGTCGGATGTCATCAGTTATTTTAACTAGAGCTGATACAGTGCTATGACCAGGACGAAAACCAGATTGGTATGGAGTTAGCAGGCCATTAGAGGAGAGGTAATGAGACAGTTGATTGTTAACAACACTCTCAAGGACTTTGGATAGGATTGGCAGTATGGAAGTTGGACGGAACTGGGATACTGAAGAGGGGTTGGAGACTTTGGGAAGAGGTAAAACATGCGCCTTCTTCCAAGCAGAAGGAAAGGCGCTAGTAAAGAGAGAATAGTTAATAATGTGTAAAATGACGGGAGCTAATATACTTAGGATAGGAAGAAGCATCTGGAGTTGAATACCATCATCACCCACTGCTTTCGTGGAAATGGATAGGACAGCCCGGTTAATATGCCCCTCTGTAACCGGGTGAAAAGAGAGTGAAGTACACATTGGCAGAGGAAGATTAGAGAGATTGCTAAGAGTGGAAGATTTGACGTTATCATCCAGAGTGACTGGAGATTTGGAAAAATGATTATTAATTGAGTTTAGGTCCATATCGGGGGCACTGTCATTAGTGACTTTGTCGATACCAAGGGACTTGAGGAATTGACATACTTGTGCTGTGTTGAAGTTTTGAACAGAATCGTGGATGTGGCGTCTTTTAGCATCCCTGCACGTACGACCGCAGCGATTACGCAGCTTCTTGTACAGAGACCAGTTCTCGTCAGTAGGATCTCTTTTGTACCGCCTTTTAGCTTTGTCCCTTTTTGACATCGCACTTTTAATTATATCAGACAACCATGAGGCTGGAATATGCTTCACCCTCACCTTTTTGAGTGGAGCATGCTCATCAAACAATTCCAACACTATCTTATTAAAAAGAGATACCTTAGTATCCAAGTCATTGCAGTCGTAAACAGGAGACCAGTCAATATTGCCCGCATCCTCCCTCAAGCGATCCAGATCAACGTTCTTGAAACTGTGAAGGAAGAGAAATATAGATTTTCGTTTAGGAGTGCGAATTTTATATGAAAGAAATAGAAGGTCGTGATAAGAGAATGAGGCAGGAAGTTGCCCATGCGCGGCTACTGTGCTTGGGTCGGAAACTAGAATAAGGTCTAGAAGTGAAGGATTACAGTGAGGGGCATGATGAGTAGCGTTAAGCTGAAGGATATGTATGTGTTTTATTGTCGGACTTCGTAAATATGATCACATTTCTCATTACCGTTCTCAGCTTAAATGGCTGCCTATCCGCCAGAGACGATCCCTCAGATCTCTCTGTATGCTCTTCTCCATTATGAACGATTCATGTGCTCCTGATTATCTGAAAATATATTTTCAAGTGTTGGGCAATTCTCACAATCGCAATCCCATCGCACAGGTTTCATTTCTAACTCCTTCGCTGTCTCAGCAATTAAACTTTGGAACGTGCTCCCCCTTGATATTAAAAAAGCTCCTAGTAAGTTCTCCTTCAAACGCAAAGTTAGGAAACACTACTTGAAGTCGCTGCACTCCTAATCATCTAATTTAGTCTTCGTCATAATTGCATTAAGTTTTTCATAACGTTTTGTAATTGATATATATATATATATATATATTGTAATATCTATATATTTTATTATTTGTATATATGTATTTTATGTAATTTATATTTAACTTTTGATTTCCTAATATATAAGGTCCAACCAAAATACCTGGACAAACTTTTACACAGTGTTCAGTAAGTGTAACTGAATATATCTATGCAAAAAAAACGAGATCCAAGTGTTTTTTTTCTAACCAAAATTATTTTTTCAACTTGAATTTTACTTTCATTGTTTTTTTTTAAGTTTTTCACTTCGCTGTTTAGGTAAAACACGGCACGGAATTAGCACGCACCCCAATGGCGGTCGATGCATAAGAAATGGATGTTTATTCTTAGAGAGTACAGGCAATTTAAAACATTATTATTTTTTTGTTAGAAAAAAACACTTGGTCTCGTTTTTTTTACATAGATGTGATTAGTTAAACGTATTGAACACTGTGTAAAAGTTTGTCCAGGTATTTTGGTTAGACCTTATATTTAGTCCAAAATTGTCAACTCATCTTTTTCCTGTACCTACGTATTTTGATGATTTTCTTTTTAACCCTAAGGTTGACTGGTAGAGAATGCCTTATGGCATTAAGCCCGCCTTATGTACCACAATAGTGCATAGAAGTATAAACAAATAAATAAATAATATGCATATTGACAGAAGAGACAAGTGATTGGAGTTTACGGCTGCGCACATCATCCTTGATCAGATAGGTGTTGAAGTCTCCGAGGATAATAGTGTGGTCATATAAGGAAGAAAAATATTCAAGATTTGATTCGAAAGAAGAGAAATAATCAATGTGACAGGTGAGGCTATAGAAAACACCTAGAAGTAACTTTGTATGATTAAAAATAATTTCAATGAAGAGGTGCTCAGCAGATTTTGAATAATTACTTGGAGACTGATCAATGACTTTATAAGTAATATCTGCACGGAGATAGATGGCGACCCCTCCACCTCCCTTGCCTGTTCTGTCATTACGCACAAGCTTGTAGCCGGGCAAGGAATACTGCGTTGAGGGAAGTGCAGGTTTGAGGAAACTTTCAGAGACAAGGACAGAATGAATAAGATCAGAGTCGAAAGAGGATAGTAAATCGGTGTGATGAGCAGGAATGCTTTGAGCATTAATGTGGACCGCATCGAAAAATTTGCTGTAACAAGAAAACGTAGAGAGAAGTTGGTCGCATAGATGTACAGAATCATCACTGAATGCACTAGCATTGCTCTCATCAGATGAACAAGAAGAAGAACAGGAAACAAAACAATCATCAATATTATCTAGCATGACACATATATAAATCTATAAATATAATATACCTAGTCTTGCCATAAATATTGTCACGAAGAAAACAAAATCTTTTTTATTATAAATAGTATTTTCTACTTTTACAGTGTGTTAGTTTAATACATACATACATACATATATAAACTCACGCCTTTTTCCCATGGGGGTAGGCAGAAACTATAGAACGCCACATGCTACGACTCTTACATACCCCTTTCGCTTCATCCACATTCATACATCTTGTCATACACGCACGCCGGTTGAGAGTACTACGCACCTGACCTTTGTGAAGAATATCACCAATAACATCGATGTATGTCCTTCTAGGACGTCCTCTACCGGCGTTCCCATTAACATCCACCTTATAAATTCCTTTTGTTAATCGCCGTTCACTCATTCTCTCAACATGGCCAAACCACCTAAGCATACTCTTTTCAATTTTTGTCACTACATCATCTTTTAAACCGCAACTTTGTCTAATCTCTTCATTTCTCAATCTATCATTCAAAGTTACACCGCACATACTTCGCAAGGAACGCATTTCCACGGCATTTATTCTACTTTCATGCCTCTTCTGCCACGACCAACATTCACTTCCATACATAAGCGTAGGTACCAACACACCATTATGGACAGCCAGTCGTGCCTTTTTGGACATCGACCGGCTAGTCACAACCGCATGCAAAGCACCATTTACTTTATTTCCCGCATTTGCTCTCCTTTCCACATCTTCGTCAATCTTACCATCTCTTGTAAACATGCTTCCCAAATAAACAAACTCATTCACCTGTTCAATACTTTCATCTCCTATAGAAAGAAAGAAAAGTTATTTATTCGCGCCAACATGACGCACAAAATAAAATAAAAGTAACAAAACTGACTATAAGCTTGGGGAAAAATATGCGTCACATCCGCGCAAAACGGCCATCGCTCAGCATAATGCTGTGTCTCACGTGCGAGACAGAGCCACAGCGCTGGTTTTCAGCGACAGCCTATCTTTACTTTACACTCAGATACATCTGCATCTCTTTCAAAAACCATTACTTTCGTCTTGCTTACATTAATTTTCATCCCTTTCATATTATATGCTCCATTCATCATAGTTACCATGTCTTGCAACTCTTCCGCCGACGATGCAAGCAAAACTTGATCATCTGCGTAGAGGAGACATTTGACAGGCAACTCATTCATTTTCAATCCACACTCACTCCCTTTTAAATCTGTCAAACAACTATCCATGTATAGGTTGAACAGCGATGGAGACGCTACACAACCCTGTCTAACACCTCTGGAGATGCCAAACCAGTCTGTGAACGCCCCATTTATCTTAATACAAGCACTGGAATCCCTGTACAGCGATTTCAGTGCCCGTATCAAGCGCCAGTCCACCCCATACAAAGATAATGTCGACCACAATTCTTCCCTCCACACACTATCATAGGCCTTCTCCAAATCAATGAAAGCGCAGTACACTTTCTTGTGCTTTGCCAGATGTTTTTCGGCTATGCACCTCAAGGAGAAGATCTGATCCATACAGCCCATCCCCTCTCTGAACCCTGCCTGAACATCCTATACTTTCTCATCTGTTATTCTTATCACTCTGTTAATTAAAACTTTCGCATATAGTTTGCCGACCACACTCAAAAGACTAATGCCGTGGTAGTTTTTACACTCCTGCTGTGAACCTTTTCCCTTATATAGTGGTACGATTACAGCTTTGCACCAGTCGCCCGGCACTTGGCCGAATCTCCAACACATATTAAAGATCCGGTACATCAGGCTTGCTACCACCCCGTCACCGCCCTTAAGCATTTCGACAGACACTCTGTCACACCCAGCAGCTTTTCCAACTTTCATACATTTCAGCGCTTTCACGATTTCATCCATTTCAATCAGATTTTCCTCATCTTCATCCAAGTCAATGTCTGACTCACTCGCTTCCACCCAGTTACCCACTCTTTGCACACTATCCTGCCAACTAAATAAACTTTCAAAATATACCTTCCAGCGTTCCAACACCTTGCATTCTTCACTTAACAAGCATCCATCTCCTCCTCTAACTATATTCATATTTGATGTCCCCGAAACTCCACGAGCCAATCTTACTTGTTGCCAGAACAGCTTAACATTGACCCTGAAGTTGTCGGAGAACTTCCTATTATACTTATCTTCCATTTCATTCTTCTTCATCTTTACGATCTCTTTTACTTCCGCCTTTATTTCGGTGTATCTTTTCTTCACTCTTTCCAAATCGTCAATCATACTCGTTGCCTGATTCATCCTTATTTTAGCTTTAAAGGCTAATAAATTAAGCCAAGCTTCTTTCTTCTTCCGTACGACCTCTTTAACTTCATCATCTATCCAACAATCATTCGTTCTCCTGTTATTTTTCCTCTTCGCCACACCGCATACTTTTGTGGCCACTTGCACCATGCTGTTTTTTACAACATTCCATGCTTCTTCTAAACTATAATATAACTTCTATATAGTTTAATACATAAATATAAAACAATTTAAAATATAAAAAGCTTATTCGAAGTGGTCTCCATTGGCTGCAATACAGTCCTTTAAACGTCGAGGCCAGTTATCAATAGAAGCACGCACTCTTTCCATGGGAAAATTCTTCACTGCCAATCGTATGGATTGTTTTAGGGACTCCAAATTATCATGGCGTTTAGAGCAAGCCGTACTCTCTAAAACGGACCATAAATCATAATCCAGCGGATTAAGATCGGGACTAGACGACGGCCAGTCTTCAGCTCTGATGAAGACCGAAACGTTCACTTCCAACCAAGACTGCGTGGACCGAGCTTTATGACCCGGCGCCGAGTCTTGTTGGAAGGACCATACTTGGTTATTGAACATGATGTTGTTAAGCGGCTTAACTACCTTCTCAAGAATGGTATCTTGATACACTTGTGCCGATGTTTTGATACCTTTTTCACAAAAATATGGCTCCGTCACTCCTTCATAGCTAACACCCCACCAAACCATCACTGAAGTCGGATAATGCCCACGTTGCACTCTGTCGACTAATTGGGAAGCTTCCTTAGAGCTTTGAGCATAAATACGGTCAGTTTGTTTGTTAAAATGTTGCTCAATTGTAAAGATTTTCTCATCCGTAAACAAAAAAATTCTGTGACCTCCCTTTGCGTACCGCTTCAGTAGTTGTTTCGATTTTACCACCCTATTCTTTTTTAAATTATCAGTTAAAAAATGACCAGTGCGTCTCTTATAGACTGCAAGTTCTAAGTCATCTTTTAAAATACGCGACATGGTTCTGGGTGCTATATAAAATCTTTTGCTTTCGGACAGGATTTCTTCGAATTCTTTCCCGTACTGCTTTGACCACCTTTTTCGTACGAACACTATGTGGACGGCCAGATCTTTTTCTGTCACAAACAGAGGAGGTCTCATTGTACCTATTAATAGCCCGGTACACAAACATTTGACTAATACCAAGCGTATGGAGAGTTTTAAAAATTCCATTTGGCTCCATACCAACTTTGTGTAATGCAATCACAGCGATTCGGTTCTCTTTATCACCCCACTCCATTTTAGTATCGCAAAATATTGTACAATGTATTGGCGCCAAAATTAGAAAACTCAATGAACAATCGTATAAAAATGACAGATTCCAAATTCAAATGTAATATCTTTCTTATTTTTAATTGTAACAGTATTTATGGCCAGACTAGGTATAAGTAAATAAAATATAATTTCTAAATAAATCTAAGAATAGCAGTAATCTGCTATTTCAAAAATTCTCGATGCACTCGCCAGCTACACAGATATTAAAAGACGTATCTAAAAATAAAAATAAAAAAACAGTTATTCTATAGAAATGTTTCCGAAAGAGCAAGTCAACATCACTATTGTCAATATGTCAAGCAATCAAAATATTCAGTGACCGACCACAGAGAAAAAGAAAATAACTTTATTATGCTTCGTTGGGGGTGCGATCATTTTGGTTGTTTACGCGATCTTTTCTCTACGACAGGGTTGCTTACCGATGACGTTGCGCCCTCAGCAGCTTCGCCAGACGTATTTACGAGTGTAGCCGCCGGGAACTGCGCTACAAGTTGTTGAAGTTCAGCTGCAGATTCGATCTTTCGCCGCGACTTGTCTGGGAGCAGGATGATGATCTTACCCTCGGAGGTCCAACACTGCTTCACACCAAAGTGTTTGCGAGCGCTCATAAATGCGTCATGTCTGGGCTCGGTTAGAAACTCCGAGAATATCAGACCGGAACCCTTCAACGCAGTCTTGTTACGCCATACTTCACTGCGTAAATTATGACCCTGGAACCTGATAAGGAGAGGACGAGGCTTGCCAGAATGAACTCCCAAGCTGTGGCAGGATATGATGTCTGAAGAAAAGACATTTGAGATCTTCCTCTTTTCCGTCAGCGTTGAGACAGCTCGGGAAGTGTGATCTTCATCCTTCTGCTCAGGAAGACCATGGAGGAGCAGAACCTGCCTGCGAGATACCATTTCATGACGGTCTAAGCCCACAATCAGCAACTCCATCTTGAGTTTTCAGTGCACTCATTGTTTTCCAAATGAGGCACTTGAACTCGGTGTAATCTCGAGACAGGCTGGCAATTGTCTTGTGGGTGGCCTCGTTGTTGCTGACATTCTTCAACTCCTCTTCATAAGTGTCCATCCGTGATGTAAAATTAGCCGACCTTTCGGCTAGATTCATACAGCTTGACAGTTTGGCATATATATATATGACGACACGTTTGGTGCAGTGGCTAAGCGATTCTGCTTCTGCGCTGCGGGTCGTGGGTTCGATTCCCGCACGGAACAAATATTTGTATGGCCTACAGATAGTTGTTCCGGGTCTGGGTGTTTGTGCGTGTGAAGATTTGTGTCTGTAAAAGCACCCACGATATAGGAGAAATCCTAGTGTGGGGCAATGTTTTTACTAAAAAAAAAAAAAAAATATAGATCCATAATTGTGATGTTGCGTTTGTGCAAGTCAAGAAAGAGAAAAAAAATAAGAGAGAAAGAAGAATGATTTATTTATTACCTTTAAAACAATTGTAGGAATATGAGCAATATAGATTCATATTAAAATAAATTAACAGTTCGTTTTTAATGAAATTAATAGATGCTCTATTTCTTTCTCCTTTTCATTTTACATTCATGACGGAATAAAATATTTCCGTAAACGCGGAAGTTGCAGGAATGGAGAGAAGGAAGTAAATGATTTTAAATATATTTGGTATCTGTACTTTTGAAAAGTATTTGCCATTTTTCATCAGGGTTTTTAGATAAAAACACCTCTTCTTTACTTATTTTTGAAATCATTTTTATTTTGATAACAGAACATAAGCACTTATATAAAAATCGGGCGGCATTCATCGACAAATTATTGACAGTTGACGTTATGTTGCCGCGAATAATGCGTTTCGTTCTAAAATTTTCCGTGCTACGCTGCGGGTGCGTTCCAGATTTCCAGTCACAGTTGACATAAAAAAGCGCGACAGTTGAATTAGGGATAAAATATAGTATTTTTCGTAATATATTATTTTTATATAATATACATATAGGTAGTACAATTGACTGAAATATAGTACGATACTATATTTATTATAGTACGGGTGGCAACCCTATGCGCAACCGACCAACTATTTCGTGGATTGGGATCGAGCGCTGCGGTCGCGTAGCCGAGCGAGCGGCCGCCGACGACAACGGATTTTAGAGATCTGTGGAGTTGCGAACGACCAGCATTAGGCACCGTACTATAATAATTGGTATAAATAACATTATAAGATCCATAATTATTTAACTCGCCTCAGTTAAGATTACTTAATTAAAATTCACAAAATAAAATATTGCTTAGCAGTTATGTAAAATATTTGGTGAGAAGTTAACTAATCCAAGGTCTAATGATTTTTATAGCACAAAATAAAAAAGTCACAGTTGTAAGATGTTTCGTCAACGCAATTTGGTGATCATTTATCCGTTTTGGCAGCCATACAATTTTTTTTGGTAGTAGTATTGGTAGGTTAAATATTTCTGGTAAGCGTTTGAACACAAGCCCGTGTAAAATACCGATATCACCCGCATCTGGTGGGACTAGAAGCCGACCCTAGCATATAAGAGAAAAAGCTAGGAGGAAGATGATCATCGTCCCGTCGCCGCATTGTAATCGCCAAAATATGGGTGGACAACTAACTGCCTCCTTATTCTAGTGGTGGCAAGCGCGACTGCTGATCATAAGGTCTTGGATTCGATCCCCAGGTCGGGCAAAGTGTTATTAGATTTTTCCGTGTGGAATTCCTCAGTAGCAACCCGGAGTTGGATTTGTACCCGGTTGATGGCAATAGGCTCGCCCCCAATTACATGGGACTTAAACGTAACGGCGAAATGAGGGTGTTACTATACACCTCTGCCTAACTCTTCTGGGAATATAGGCTTAATGTCATGAAGTTATGTATGGGTGGACAACACCTTTTTGTAATATTGTGAGATAATATTATTCATTGTACATTTTCTTTTAAGGGTGAGTTCAAAGTCGACAAATTCATAATAGACTACAAACAAATTAAAACCACTGGGATATATGGCAATTATGACGCGTACGTGCACTTGCTGCACGCGGGGGAAAAAGTTGCATGCGGACGAGTGCTGGCCGCTTTTGACGTCGTTAACGATGATGATTATGATGACGATTAAAAATATTTTGTGAGCCTACAGGTGATCAAACTGGTCCAAGGTTTTATTTCTGACCCTTGTAAAATTCTTAATTCGAAAATAAATAAATGTTTGTTCTACTGGAATTTTGTACATTAATTTAAGATTCCTATTAGAGGGGCTCGTGGCTAATTACCAACCGAGCGGATCATAAAATTAAGGTTAAGCTATGCTTAACGCGGGCCGTCTGTGGATGGGTGACCGTTTCGTTACACATTGAGACCCCTCCGGGCATTGGAGAGCACGTTAAATCGGCGCGGCGGTCCTGGGAACACCCAATTCGTATAACAATACGAATATCTATGACAGTCGTTACGGGAAGTCAGACTCCCGAAAGTCTGACAACCGGTCCAACCTTAGGATATCGCCATTGCCCAGTAACTAGGTTGCGGAGGTCTGATAGCAGTCGCTCCGTGTAAAATACTGGTACTCAGCCGCATGTGATTAGACTGGAAACTGACATCAACATATTTGGGAAAAGGCTAGGCAGAACAAGAATTGGCGATTTCTATAATTTACCGAGCGTTATTGGTTAAAATTAAGACCCCTGTATCTTTACCAATAATGAAGCATAGGCCCAATAGCTTTGCATAGTAGCTCCTTCGATACGTTGGTAGCTTTCACCAGAAACATTGGCTTAAATCAGTGATACCCAAAGTGGTTTATATTGAATCAACGTTTTCCGCGTGGCAATTTTCCATCGTCAATGGGTAGCGGTTCTGGCGACAGATTGGTGCAATGGTGTCATGGAGCACCTGGTTTTGTACCCTTGTGTACCCTTCAACGGCCAAGTCACACAACATTAACTATAATAATAAAGAAATCGCAGTAAGGAACCTTAGACTGGGCACGACTTTGTCTAGATTTCTTTACTTTTTAGAGATAAAGAAGCAGCTCCATAGAGACTTGGCTAGTTTTTTACAGGATGTTTTTGGTGGGATTTCACTTCTTTTTGTAGAAACGTGGGCCATATTGTTTTTTTTTTTGACATCAAATGAAGCGGCCTACCAAGTTGAATATTTTTTGTAAAGGCGGTATGTCGATCTCTAATAGTTTGGTTGGGCTCTTGTGTTTTCTAATCAGGGTCACCAGGTACTCCAGATCTTCGATTATCCTAGTTTTTATAGTTTTCCCTTTATGTGGCCATTAAACCCTAACTCTGTACCAAATTTCAGCTCTCTGAGTTTATGGGAAGTACTAGTTCTATTCTGATGATCATGAGTGAGTGAGTGAGTGAGTGAGTGTCATAAATGCGAAACTTTGCTTTCGCTTAACTTCGGAACTAAATGACCTACAGACTTGAAATTTTGGGTTTTAAGTATGTGATTATAGCTTACTGGGTGACGAAAATTTCTGCGTTCTGGTCTTATCCAGAGGTTCTCAAATAGGGGCCTGAAAATGCGGCGAAATGGTTCCAGTAAAGGATGGTACGGCAGTGTTTGCTTCGCGCTCGACTTGGCGGGGGCACTGCCGTGCCCCCCGATTTATTTATAATTATTTATATATATACTCTTTATTGTAAATACACTAGGTAAACACAACAGGAAAAACTATTTAAATACAAAAATGTACAATGGGCGGTCTTATCGCGCAAGGCAATCTCAAGTTAATCACAGTTGTCGCGAATAATTCATGCCCCGTACTTCCGGCCCGGCCGCCACGCATGCCTTCCTTCTCGCTTTAACGATCATGCGCTTGATGCATAAGAGGGAGAGAGAGGGGTGAACGCGTAACCGATGCCCGCGCGCCACCGGCGGCGGCGGCGCTCCGGTGACCAGTAGTGACGTTATGACGTAGCTGCTGCGCATTACACGCACGCAAAGAGTATAGTAATAATATGGGAATAGAGAGCCCACTCACGAGATTTTTTGTCACCCATAAAGAACAGTATCGCCGTCTGGTATGATATCCCTTGAACTAACCCAATATTATGCTATAGGTACCTATACGTAGGTGTGTCTATACACCCTCATATGCACATAGACATCTTTTCATATATATTTTGCTATAGAGTAGGTTTTCTAATGGGAATTAGGAATACATGCATTATAAAAAAAACAGTTTTGAAAACATTTTGTATTTTTGTTTTATTGCACTTCGTAGCTTTGTTCTTGATTTGAAATATTAGTTAAGATTTCCAAAACACAAATACAATTAATGTTTACAAAACTGAAAATTTTATTATACAAGCACAAAATAAAAATGATTATATCTGTTTAATAATTCATTTATTTATCTTGTTATGGCGGTGTTTATTATAATACTGCTGGGCATACATTTTTATCTCATCATCACCATTAAAAGTAAGCTTTCCGGCAAAACAAAACACAAGATATGAAAGGGTCTATTTCGCGAAACACAACACCAAACCAAATAAAGTTCCCGGATGGAAAACTGCACAGGAAGACGGGAGGAGGAATACGCGCAACTCAACCGCACTTTCTGGAGCTTAATACAACCGAAAATCCACATAAAACAACACACAAAATGGAAGAGAACTACAAAACATGCGCATACGCTGAGACTAGGAGCCATTTTGTATAAACATATTGAAATTATTGCCAAATATAGAAAAATTAGGAAATCAAAGATTATTAAATAAATAAATTTTAAATAATTGACGGTACATATTTAAATAATTTTAAAAAAGCATTACTTTTTACTTAGTTTTTAATAAAATTAAAAAGGTGCACATTTTCGCATTTAATAAAATTGCCCAAAGCGCCATCTGTTTCGCTATTAAGTACTAGATGCTATTAAGTTTACAGGGGTATAGTGCGAGATGGAGCTAGTGTCTCAGCGAAAAATGGTCGCTTATGTCAAGTATGGCAGTGTCACCCCCCTGCACGCACGTCACAAACCGCCGCGCCGCGGCCCAGGGGGGTGACACTGCCATACTTGACATAGGCGACCATTTTTCGCTGAGACACTACCTCCATCTCGCACTATACCCCTGTAAACTTAATAGCATCTAGTACTTAATAGCGAAACAGATGGCGCTTTGGCCAATTTTATTAAATGCGAAAATGTGCAGCTTTTTAATTTTATTAAAAACTAAGTAAAAAGTAATGCTTTTTATAAATTATTTAAATATGTACCGTCCAATTATTTAAAATTTATTTATTTAACTAGCTTTTGCCCGCAGCTTCGCTTGCGTGAAGTTTGAAATCCTTGTTAAGCCCATTTTAAAGCGACATTTTAAAATCCAAAACGTCCGTCTTATATCACCCCCAGCGGTTTAGGCTGTGCGTTGCTAGATTAGTCAGCCAGTCGGTCAGTTTCCATGCTTCTTACTTCAAAATTACCAGATTTCTCATACAAACGTTCAACACTTTGCCCTTAGAGGTTGAATTTCCAAATATATGTACATTTATTTCTAACCTAACCTTTCGGAGAGAGATGCATTCTGGGATAGTATAAGAGGTATTGTGAATGAGTGTAGAATAAATGAGAAGATTGTTATGCTTGGTGATTTCAATGGTTGGGTAGGTGTGAAGAGGAAAGGATATGAAAGTACACTAGGTGCGTTTGGGGATAAAAGGGTGAATGAGAATGGAATGAGTTTGTTACAAATATGCGTGGAGAAGAATCTTTCTATAATGAACACTATGTTTAATCATAGAGAGATTCACATGTATACGTGGGAAAGGCAAGATAGTAGAAGCATGATTGACTTTGTGGTTGTTGATGAAAGACTGAAGAGTAAGGTCACAGATACAAGAGTGTATCGGGGTGCCAAAGTGGGGACCGACCATTATCTTGTCATGTGCCGGATACATGGTCTGTTGAAACGGTGGTGCCATCGGGTTCGGGTTCCTGTGACTGCACTTGAGAGAATAAAAGTAGAAAGGTTGCAAGAATTAAAAGTGAAAGAGGAATATAAGAGGGAAGTAAAAGAGAAGACGAATGAGATTTTAGAAGGAATAAATGATTATAGTTTAGAAGAAGCATGGAATGTTGTAAAAAACAGCATAGTGCAAGTGGACACAAAAGTATGCGGTGTGGCGAAGAGGAAAAATAACAGGGGAACGAATGATTGTTGGATAGATGATGAAGTTAAAGAGGTCGTACGGAAGAAGAAAGAAGCTTGGCTTAAATTATTAGCCTTTAAAGCTAGAATAAGGATGAATCAGGCAACGAGTATGATTGACGATTTGGAAAGAGTGAAGAAAAGATACACCGAAATAAAGGCGGAAGTAAAAGAGATCGTAAAGATGAAGAAGAATGAAATGGAAGATAAGTATAATAGGAAGTTCTCCGACAACTTCAGGGTCAATGTTAAGCTGTTCTGGCAACAAGTAAGATTGGCTCGTGGAGTTTCGGGGACATCAAATATGAATATAGTTAGAGGAAGAGATGGATGCTTGTTAAGTGAAGAATGCAAGGTGTTGGAACGCTGGAAGGTATATTTTGAAAGTTTATTTAGTTGGCAGGATAGTATGCAAAGAGTGGGTAACTGGGCGGAAGCGAGTGAGTCAGACATTGACTTGGATGAAGATGAGGAAAATCTGATTGAAATGGATGAAATCGTGAAAGCGCTGAAATGTATGGAAGTTGGAAAAGCTGCTGGGTGTGACAGAGTGTCTGTCGAAATGCTTAAGGGCGGTGAAGGGGTGGTAGCAAGCCTGCTGTACCGGATCTTTAATATGTGTTGGAGATTCGGCCAAGTGCCGGGCGACTGGTGCAAAGCTGTAATCGTACCACTATATAAGGGAAAAGGTTCACAGCAGGAGTGTAAAAACTACCGCGGCATTAGTCTTTTGTGTGTGGTTGGCAAACTATATGCGAAAGTTTTGATTAACAGAGTGATAAGAATAACAGATGAGAAATTATGGGATGTTCAGGCAGGGTTCAGAGAGGGGATGGGCTGTATAGATCAGATCTTCTCCTTGAGGTGCATAGCCGAAAAACATCTGGCAAAGCACAAGAAAGTGTACTGCGCTTTCATTGATTTGGAGAAGGCCTATGATAGTGTGTGAAGGGAAGAATTTTGGTCGACACTATCTTTGTACGGGGTGGACTGGCGCTTGATACGGGCACTGAAATCGCTGTACAGGGATTCCAGTGCTTGTATTAGGATAAATGGGGCGTTCACAGACTGGTTTGGCATCTCCAGAGGTGTTAGACAGGGTTGTGTAGCGTCTCCATAGCTGTTCAACCTATACATGGATAGTTGTTTGACAGATTTAAAAGGGAGTGAGTGTGGATTGAAAATGAATGAGTTGCCTGTCAAATGTCTTCTCTACGCAGATGATCAAGTTTTGCTTGCATCGTCGGCGGAAGAGTTGCAAGACATGGTAAGTATGATGAATGGAGCATATAATATGAAAGGGATGAAAATTAATGTAAGCAAGACAAAAGTAATGGCTTTTGAAAGAGATGCAGATGTATCTGAGTGTAAAGTAAAGATAGGAGATGAAAGTATTGAACAGGTGAATGAGTTTGTTTATTTGGGAAGTATGTTTACAAGAGATGGTAAGATTGACGAAGATGTGAAAAGAAGAGCAAATGCAGGAAATAAAGTAAATGGTGCTATGCATGCGGTTGTGGCTAGCCAGTCGATGTCCAAAAAGGCACGACTGGCTGTACATAATGGTGTGCTGGTACCTACGCTTATGTATGGAAGTGAATGTTGGTCGTGGCAGAAGAGGCATGAAAGTAGAATAAATGCCGTGGAAATGCGTTCCTTGCGAAGTATGTGCGGTGTAACTTTGAATGATAGATTGAGAAATGAAGAGATTAGACAAAGTTGCGGTTTAAAAGATGATGTAGTGACAAAAATTGAAAGGAGTATGCTTAGGTGGTTTGGTCATGTTGAGAGAATGAGTGAACGGCGATTAACTAAAGGAATTTATAAGGCGGATGTCAATGTGAACGCCGGTAGAGGACGTCCTAGAAGGACATACATCGATGTTATTGGTGATGTTCTTCGCAAAGGTCAGGTGCGTAGTACTCTCAACCGGCGTGCGTGTATGACAAGATGTATGAATGTGGATGAAGCGAAAGGGGTATGTAAGAGTCATGTATGAAAGTATGAAAGGGGCATGTGGCGTTCTATTATTAACACAAAAATCATTAAACTCTGTGTCGACGAAATTGTTGAAGTACTAACACACTTGATCAATTTGTCATTCTATGACGGAATTTTTCCAGAAGCTTTAAAGCTTTCCGTTGTTAGACCACTTTACAAAAAAGGAGACAGACATGACCTGAACAATTACCGCCCTATCACCCTAATACCCATCTTATCTAAAATATACGAAAAATGTATGTACAAAAGAATTGCAAATTACTGCACAAAGTTCAATATTATAAAAAAAGAACAGCATGGCTTTCAAAAGGGGAACTCTACAACATTAGCAATCTATGCCCTCGTAAACGTTATATTAACTAACATCAATGATAATAATCTAACCACAGGATTATTTTTTGATTTGTCGAAAGGCTTCGACCTAGTTTCACACGATCTACTACTGCAAAAGTTAGAAGCAATCGGGATTAGAGGGCCAACGTTACAGTGGATAAAATCATACCTTGGTAACAGGCAACAATGCGTTACCATAACAAACATTAACGAAGATAAAGAAGTAACGCTACATTCATCGAAATATAGATGTAATAAGTTTGGTGTTCCACAGGGAAGCATACTGGGGCCGATTTTATTCTTGATATATATAAATGACATCATTAAAATAACGAAACATGAGTGCATATTGTTTGCTGGTGACATATCTATTATTGTGACATCCAATAAAAAAAAAACAATTTATGACCACGAAACTGACATTAACGAAATTGACATTTTAATTAACTGGCTTTATTTACATAACTTGAAAATAAACCTTGACAAATCCGTTTATATACAATTTAATAAACCGAATAATTATAAATTTAACTTTAAATTAAATATACCCAAAATTAAATCAGTAACACATACCAAGTTCCTAGGAGTTACTATTGATGAAGATCTACACTGGAAAGTGCATGTAGACAGTGTTTCAAGCAAGATAAATAAATTTGTGTATGCTCTTAGACAAGTAAAAAAAAGCACTAATCAAAAAACAGCTATATTAGCTTACCATGCGTATGTGGAATCCATATTACGTTATGGACTTATAATATGGGGTAACAGTACTGACCAGAATAGAATATTTGTGGCTCAAAAAAAATGCATTAGGGCTCTACACGGACTTCATCCTGAGGAATCATGCCAGCCAGTATTTAAGAAACTTGGCTTGTTACCGCTACCTTGTCTGTATATTAATGAAATATGTATGTTTGTATGAAAACATAAGGAGTTATTTAAAACAGCAAACGATGTAAATCCTCGAAGCCGACGAGATCCCCATAGACTCGTACTTAATAGTGCTCCCAGACTTGCTAAGTACAATAAAAGCTGCTTAACTATGTGTGTACGAATTTATAACAAATTACCTAGTAATCTGAAAATGTTAAACTCGAGATATGCTTTTAAGGATAAATTGTATGAATGGTTAACTGATAACAACTTCTATAGTATAAAACAATTCCTAGAACGAAAATAGTGTTGTTGTGATATAATAAGAATTTTGCTAAGGAAATTGTTATTACAAATATTTGCATGCTATGTTTAATCTTGGCAAAACATGTCTGCTCTATTCTTGTACTGTAAGAACTTTTTATACCATGTTTTACGCAAATAAATATATTATTATTTCGTTTATTCCTTGTATATACATATTTTGTTACATTTTTAAATATTTCAATAAAAATCATAAAAAAAACATTTAAAAATATAAAAAATAGGGTTCCACCGGCAGCGGGAGCAGGGTCCAGGCTACCGGCAGTTAGGGCTCCAGAGACAGGAACCTCCTCACAATACGCGCCGTATCAAGGAGAACTGCTTTCTGTATCAGGCCCTTGATCCAGCCACCCAACGAGAGCCTCATGAGATGTTTGTCGAGGCTCTTGGCCATTAGGCCATTGGCCGTTACGACTATCGGCACAATGGTTGCCGATTCCACATCCTACATGTTGACAACCTCGTGTGCTAAGTCAAGATATTTGATTTGTTTATCTTTCTCAGCTTTCACGAGATTCCCATCATGCGGGATGGTAACATCAACAATCATTGTGCGGCGTTCTGATCGATCTATCACCACTATATCAGGTTTATTGGCAACAATAGTCCTGTCAGTGATGATAGATCGATCCCAATACAACGTGATACGACCATTTTCAAGAACTGGGTCGGGCACATACCTGTGTACCTCCGATTCCACAAGGTTATACTTCAAAGCAAGTTGCTGATGGATAATCCTGGCCACTTGGTTGTGCCTATGCAAGTACTCGCCGTTAGCAAGACGAGAACATCCGGAAATAATATGCCTGAGGGACTCGCCGGGACAGTGGCATGCCCGACATATGTCAACCGTCCCGTCCTTCACAATATACTTCCGGTAGTTATTCGTCATGATAACCTCGTCCATAATCGCACAGACAAAACCTTCGGTTTCCCCAAATAGGTCACCGAACCGTAGCCAGGACACGGACGCGAGGAAATCAACGTCGGGCCCATGGAGGGCCCGGTAAAAGCGTCCGTGTAGCTCCTTGCTCTGCCATATCTCCCTGCGGTCATTAGTACTAAGTACCACAGGCTTGCGCCAGTTCTCTCTAGCCAAGGATAGTGGGGTGAGTCCTTTATCTACTGCGACCACATCTCGGTGCATCCCCGCGTCAGCATGGAGGAAAAACTCCCTTAGGCTGCACACCTCACGATTGTGGAGGGTCTTAGCATTTAATAAGCCTCGACCCCCACACTTTCGCGGGATGTACAGCCTCATTACTGAAGATCGCGGGTGATGCATCCGATTTGCGGTCAGCAAAGTCCGGACTCTCCTATCCAGGGCATCTAGTTCAGTCTGAGTCCACTTCAGTATGCCGAAGGAGTACATCAAGATCGGCATGACCCAACCGTTAAAGGCGCGCACCTTGTTTCCGCCTGACAAAAGACTTTTTAGGACTTTTTTCAGGCGGCCAAAGAAGCGCTCCCTCAACGATTGTTCCATGTCGGCCTCGCTGATACCCAACCCCTCCGACATACCAAGGTATTTGTAGGTATCGTTTGCGGAGAGCGGTCTGAGGTGTATGGAATCCGAAAGTTGTAGTCCCTCGGATTCCATAATCCTCCCTCGTCTTACATGCATGACTGCACATTTGTCCACACCAAATTCCATCCTGATAGAATTACTGAAAGTTTCAGTTACCTTCAGTAAATCCACCAGTTACAATTTAGTGGGGGCAAAAAGCTTTAGGTCATCCATGTAGAGAAGGTGGGATACTACCTGACCTCCTCTCCGCAGCGGATAGCCTAGCCCCGACCCCTCCAGCAATGTGCTAAGAGGGTTCAAGGCTAAACAAAACCATAGTGGGCTCAGACTGTCGCCCTGGAATATTCCCCGCTCAATCCTAATCGGTTCGCCGCTCCCCCGAATCGGTTGACATCCTGGATAGCGAAGGACCGTCCTCCATTGCCCCATACATGACCTCAGGGAGGTGCGTAGTGTTGTATTTATTTTATACAGCTCTAGCACCCTCATGAGCCATGTATGTGGCACCGAGTCATAGGCCTTCTTATAATCTATCCAGCATGTCGACAGATTCTTTTGGGAGCGACGAACCTGTTGGCTAATGGCCGTATCAATGAGGAGTAGCTCCTTAGTACCGCGGGACCCATTCCTACATCCATTTTGAGAAGAAGACAATACAGAATTATTTTCAATATGAGTGTTAATTTTGGATCTCAAAATGGATGTAAGAAGTTTATAGACCGTCGGCAAACACGTGATCGGTCTATAATTCTTGGGTTCCGCAGTACTACCTGATTTATGGAGCAGGTGGGTAACTCCGGTCGTAAGGAACTGCGGAAGCGACCCTGACTCTAAGGACGACTGGAATTGGGACGCCAAGCGAGCGTGTGAGCTACGCAGCCATTTTATCCAAAAATTGTGCGTCCATCCGGCCCTGGAGATTTCCAGTTAGGTAACGGACGGACTGCATTGGCTACGTCTTGGGGGCTAATGACAATTTCCCCCATTTCTTCTATAGACTCACACGTTCGCTCAATATCTCGCATCCAATCACCCTCAGTGTGAATGACGGGGACCGACCAGATGCTGCGCCAGAATGAGCTCATGGCATCATCATCCGGCAGGCGCCCACCACTCACACTTTGGTCAGGCCGCTCCCAGGCTCTATACACCCACCTTTGGTCGCATTGGAACATGCGATTCTGGGTATATCGCTCAACGCGGCGTTTATACCTACGAATACGGCTCGCCCATGCACAAACTTTCTGCTTCAGGAAATCGATGCGCTCTGTGGCTCGGGACGTATATTCTCGAGGGCTGATACCAGTCCCCGAGAATGCCCGCCTCACAAAGCGCATCACTCTTGGTCGAGTATTGCCCTCCCTGAAGCATATTAGTTTGCCGATGAGTGCCCTGGTCTCGTCAATACGACGCTCAATCCTGCACTGCTGGTACTGCTGGTTTTGGTCGTGTAGCTCGTTCACTATTATTAAATTTGACGTTGGCTACACGACATGCCGCAACAGCCGCACAGTACAGGATTGAGTATGTATCGCCGAGATCTTCGCTGCTCTCAAAATAGCTAGCAAGCAGCGAATCCAAGGCACACACCAGCGCCCTGTTTTTGTTGTGCATGGGCAAGCGTGGTAATCGTGGCCGTGATTCGGGGTTAGCTCTACACTCCCGAATCGCATCCTCCAATGCACTCCTCAATCGGTCGTTGTATTGGCTACTTACTGTAACAGCCCCATCATCCTCATCCCCATCTACACGATCGGACCGCGGCGAGGCTACATTGATAAGTTGGTGTACCGCGGTCTGTGAGGGGACAGGGATGGCACGGCTGTTCTGTACCTCTAAGCGAAGCCTATCAAGTGCGGCGTCATCCAATCTATGATTGCGTTGGATAACCCGCACCTGATCCGACAATCGTTGGGCCGAGACGTTAATGGCTGGCTCAAGTTCCTGAAACAGAGTCAGCATCCTAACACGGTAGGCAGTGAGGTTAGTTCCCCCCTCTGTAGACCCGTAATATGCGCGCATGACGTTCTCGTTTATACTTTGAGTCCATTTCATGCGCTGCACATAACCACCGGTAGCGAGGACCCGGCTCGGGGCCGGGGGGCCCCTAGGTCCCAAACTGTTCGGTGGCCGGCCTCTCCCCTGCCGACGTACAGGTCTTGGCGACGTCGGCGGGGTGAAATACTCGTCACTCGAGCTCGACGAGGCTGCAGCTGCCGGTGTCACTGGTAATCCGAGTTCCGGCGGCTGCGAGGTGGAGCTGAGCGGCGAGTCCGGGGGTGGTGGGCGTGCGCTTCGTTGTTCTGTTTCTCTGGTCCGGCTTCTTGTCAACATTTTATTACATATTATTTCGGGTTTCTGGTGGTTCTGGTGATTTCTTCTTTTTCATTTTTATTTATTTAGTATCATATATTTGGTTCTGTTTTTATGTTCGAGGGATTTATTTTGTAAAATTTTCAAAAATTATATTCTCCGAAATTTTCTGACAAGTTGACGGCTGGACGTACCACAGATTATTGGTTTATTATTATATTATTCCGTTTATTTATTTATATACACATATGATTTACATTTTTAAATATTTCTATAAAAAATATAAAAAAAAAACATTTGAAAATAATTATTATTATTATTTTGTTTTTATATTTTTACTTTTCTCCCTTTTATGAAGGGTGACTTAAAGTCTGTCGTGCGGGCCTTAGCCAAGCTCGACAGGCTTACATTGTGAGACCGGTGAATGTAAGTGATGACGATGATGAGGTGGCGAGGAATTTTCTTGTTATTCTACATGTGTTTAATATGGCAGCTTTTTGTAGTAATAAGAATGTGGATGGTGGCATGTTTAAGATATCTAGATTTGGTTTAAGTGTTTTGGGGATGACTCCTGTGGTAGAAATGACTATTGGTATAATTTTTACTGTTCCTACGCGCCATTGGGTTCTCAGTTCAATTGATAAATCGGTATACTTTGCCATTTTCTCGGTGTGTGTTGTGACCAGGTTATGTGTGTTACAAACTGCTATATCTATGATGTATGCGATTTTATTTAATTTGTCTAGTATTGTTATGTCCGGTCTATTGAAGTGGATAGTTTTGTCAGTTACAATTGTTCTGTCCCAGTAAATTTTAATGTCACTATTTTCTAACACTGTACTTGGCTGGTATTTGTAGTAAGGTAACTTTTCGTTGATAAATTTGTGTCTGTAAGCTAAATTTTGGTGAACTATGGAGGCTACTTGGTCATGTCTGTATTTATAATCCGTTTGGACGATAGCTTTACAGCCATCGGTGATATGCTGAATAGTTTCCGAGCTGCTGTGACAACGTCTACATAAATCTGTCGGTAAGTTAGGTACGCGTAGAATGTATTTCTGGTAATTCCTCGTGTTCATGACCTGATCCTGGATGGCGATCATAAAAGCCTCTGTTTCCGGAAAGAGTTCACCTCGCTGTAGCCATGCGTTCGACGCGTCTTTGTCGACATGAGGTTGGCATAAATTGCGGGAGTTAAGGTGGCTTTTAAGGATTAGGTTTAGTCTATGTTTAAACTTTTTGGTCAGTTCTATTTTAGTTTCCTTTTGGTGGATTTGTCTTGATTGTTGGAAACCGAGGTACTTGTAAGTATTATGCTCATCCATCGCTTAGATTTCTTGTCCAGTGTTTAAAGTGTAGGTGTTGTGTTGAAGTTTTCCTCGATGAACGGATTGGATTTTGCATTTATCTACCCCAAACTGCATATGGATATCCTCAGAAAAAGTTTGTGTGATATCTGCAAGGTTTGATAACTCTGTGTTATTGGATGCATAAATTTTTATGTCATCCATATACATTAGGTGAGATATTTTCTGATCAGTATTGTTGTGTTTGAGCTTAAAACCAAGTTTGCTGGTATTCAGTAAGTGTGACAGAGGGTTAAGGGCCAAGCAGAACCATAAAGGACTGAGAGAATCTCCTTGAAAGATGCCTCTTTGTATTTTTATCGGTTCAGTGGTTAGGGTCGTATTATTATGGTTTAATTTTAACTGTGTTTGCCATTGTAGTATTGCTGTCTGAAGAAAAGAAATTACCGAAGGGTGTATTTTATATAACTCAAGTATGTACAGAAGCCAGCTATGAGGGACAGAATCAAACGCTTTCTTGTAATCTATAAACATTGTATATATATTTCTATTTCTTGTTAGTGCTTGTTTCATTGTGATATTATCTATAATTAATTGCTCTTTACATCCTTTACTATTTTTTCTGCACCCTTTTTGCTGTTCGGCTAATATATTAAATTGCTCTATATGCTTATATATGATCTCACTAATGCATCCTGTTATTATTTTATATATTGTTTGAAGGCATGTTATGGGTCGATAATTTGCAGGATTTGCTGTTTCGGAACCTTTTGGTAGCATGAAGGTGATTCCGTGAGTTATAAATGGTGGCAGTGTTTGTGGTGACTGTATGAATTTGCAGATGTGAGTGTAAATGTATGGGTGGGTACAAGTGAACTTCTTGTACCAGTAGTTGTGAATGTTGTCTGATCCAGGAGCTTTCCAATTATGAGTCCGTTTGATGACTTGAATAAATGTGTCTATTGGGATTGTTTCAAACTGCATTTGATCGATATGTGTGGTGTCTATGTTTTCTAGCCAAGTATTATTTAAGTATTAGTTAGTATTATTCAAGTAAGTTAGTATTATTCAAGTATTATTATGTTCTAATGGTTGTTCCCATATGCCACTCCAGAATTGATGTAGGTTCTGCGGTAGTGTGGTCTCGAGTTCGGTAGGTGATGTGTGAGATTGCTGTTTATTAGTTAAATTTCTATAGAATAGTTTTTCATTATTTACAAAGATTGTATTCTGTTTTTTACGTTCTGTGCAAGTTAAATATCGTTTTAATCGAGTAGCAGTGACATTCAATTTTTGTTTTAGTGTATCTAGAAATTCTGTTAATTCTGTGTTATTGTCTTCATGTGTTGAATGTTTATAATAGTTTTTCTTAATGTACTCTACGGTTTCACAAACACTTAGATTCCTGTTCCCTGGGATGAATTGTGTTAGCCTACCTATTTCTTTTCCTAATTTTGTTATTCTTTTCTCCATTCTACTTTGCCATGCTGGTTTCCTGCTTGGGTCTTTGGTTCTGGAGTTTACGTCTACTGGTTTATAGCCATTACAAGTAGCAGCCGTATATGCGGCACAATATATTACAATGTGCAACTCTACAAAGTTGATGTTATGACTTAACTGTTTGGGAAGTACTACATTATTTAGATATTGGACTATTTGTGCAAATTTTTTGGATGATTTTTGTTTTGGTATATAGGGTCTGGTTTCGGGATCGGTTTTGTTGAATTGCTCTAAGGTCTTATTAAACTCGATTTGTATGTAGTTGTGTTCAGTTGAGATATCTGGTGGAAGGGTAAAATTATTGTCATTTTCAAGAAAGTTTTGTGTGAGAGTAGGAGTGTCTTGATTTAGGTCTTCAGATTTATCTTGTGAGTTTATGAGTGAATGTTGGTCATTTGAGGAATTTAGTGGATTTTCTGTATTAAGTTGTGAGTTTTGAAATTGTTGAGTGTTTTGTATTAAATCGTTCATTTCGGATCTAATTTCCTCTATTCTTGAATTAGTAACAATTTTACCTCTAAATATGGCTCTCCTTTGATCCGCGATCCTTTGTTCTGTAAGGTGTGATAGGGATGGGTGTTTGTTGATGAACAATTCGTACAACTTCTTTCGGTAGGCAGTTTGGTTTTTTTCTAAGTCAGTAGCCTCAAAGTAACAGCGTATAATGTCTTCGTTTATTTCATTAGACCACTTCATTCGAAAGTTTCCGTTATTATTTTGATTGCTTATGATTATGGTAGGGTGAGTTGATGTGTTTGCTTGATATTCTATTGGACTGGTTTCAGATTGTATTATGTGTGTTACTTCTGCCCTTATTTCTTCTCTAATGTTTTCTGATAGGAGGTTGGTTCGTATTATAGATAGATAGATAGATAGATATACTTTATTGCACACTAAAAGAAATAAAACAAGGAATACACATAATTAACAGTACAAATGGTGGTCTTATCGCTTAAAGCAATTTCTTCCAGACAACCATTGGATGGAAAGAATAGTTAAGAAAAAATATAAAGGGCAGTTTGCAGCGTACACATATGCAACCTACTAAAAACCGGGAATCAACTAAATAATAGGTATAATCACAATATATATTTTAAATATATATATATAGGTATATATATACACACACTCAAATAGGATACATACATAATTAATTATATATACAGATAATTTACTTATATAAACCACTATAGAGCAAGATAATGTTCTTTAACCATTCTTTTGAAAGAAACCAACGACTGAGCACGCCTTACAGGTACAGGTAGTGCATTCCACAAGCGTATGGCCTGAACAGTGAAGGAATGGTCAAAGAATCTTGTGGAATGCATAGGCATCTTCAGTTTCAAGTTCTCCGATGATCTCAAGGATTGTGAATGTGAATCACGCATGGACTCAAAACGCTCTTTAAGATAAGAAGGGGTAGCGGGATTGAACAGAATACTGTATAGTAGGGAAAGAATATGAGCATTCCGACGAAGACGTATTGGAAACCACTTGAGTTTAGCACGAAATTCGGACACATGATCATATTTGCGTAAACCAAATATGAACCTAATACAAAAGTTTTGAAGTCGTTCAAGTTTGTTAAACTAGTCCTCGGTGAGATCGAGATAGCTGGCATCGGCATAGTCAAGGATGGGAAGAAGAAGAGATTGTGCAAGCGCAGTTTTAGTGGCAGTGGGTAAAAAGTTACGAAGTCTTCTCAAGGATCCGGCTGATGCAAACATCCTACGGCTGGTCTCTTGCAGTTGTGGATCCCATGAAAAGTTCTTGTCCATAAAGATCCCCAAGTTTTTTACTTTGTCGCTGAAAGGAACCTGAATACCTTCAACGAAAACCTGTGGAAGTTGTAACCAGTCAATTCGCGAAACCATCCGAGAGCTGCCCAAAACAATGACTTGTGTCTTGTTGGGATTGACTGATAGTCCGTAGCATTTGCTCCACTCAGAGATTCGGACAAGATCTTTGTTGACATTGATAATGGCTTCTGATAACTGTCCCAACGGAGCCTGTGAGTAAATTTGGAGATCATCTGCATAAAGGTGGTAAGAAGAAAGCAGTTGATGAGAGATTGAATTAATAAATATTGCGAAGAGTAATGGGGATAAAACGCCACCCTGAGGCACACCAGCAGTCGTATTACTCCACGAAGATAACTTATCCTCAATACTAATACGTTGCCGGCGGCCATACAGGTAACTACGAAACCAATCAATTGTTGTTGGAGATATGTTAAGAGAGCTTAGTATGCCAAGCATGATGTCGAAGTCAACAGTGTTGAAAGCATTGCTAAAATCCAGCAATGCCAGTACCGTTAACGTCCCATTTTCCATGCCTAGCCTGATGTCATCCGTAATATTAACCAGGGCTGTGACAGTACTATGGCCAGGACGAAAACCGGATTGGAAGGGATTTAGAAGTCTATTCTTACAAAGGAATGTACTCAACTGATTGTGAATAAGACGTTCTAGGACTTTGGAGAGGAATGGTAGTATGGATATTGGACGATATTCAGAAAAGGATGCTGGATTGGATTTTTTAGGTAAAGGAATAATTTGGGCGTCTTTCCAGGCATTTGGAAAAGCACCGCTAAGGACAGAGTGGTTAAGGATGTGACATATGACTGGGAGGATTTCGTCGAGGATAGGAAGGATCATATTACGGCTGACACAGTCACTTCCAACAGCGTTAGATGTTATAGACAGGATGCTCTTCTTAACATCACAAGCAGCGAATTGATTAAAGACGAAAGAAGAATAATCGGGAGTCGGAAGAGTAGAAAGATAATTTAGGGTATTTGCTTTGGTTGTCCCATCAAAATTGGACGAGGCAGAGAAATGTAGGTTTAGAGAATTAATATCGAGATTGTGAGGAATTGTATCTTGACGCGATTTTCCGATTCCCATTGATCTAAGAAACTTCCAGACCTTCGCTGGGTCTCCATTTTCCACTGAATTATGAATGTGTTGGCGTTGAGCATTCCTGCACACCTTATTGCAGTGATTTCTAGCATTCACATAATTTTATTTGTCGTCTCTGGTCACCAATCCGCTGTCGTGTTGCTTCCATTTTTGGAAACTTCTGTGTAAATTCACTATGTAAAGGGCCTAAATAGTTATTTAAGAGTATTGTCTCACATTTTGTTATTATAAGATAAGTGTGCCAAATGAAGCGGTTCATCTCTTGAGACCATTTTTTTCGCGCGCGAGTTCTGCCAACTGTGGGTGTAGGATTGGTGGCGATTGCCGCCTGCACATCACGGGTTGGCGTCCTAGAAGAAGATTGTAATAATGGTGATGACGAAATATTGGATGTGTTCGGCGATCCAAAAAGACTATGAGTTGATGAGGGTGACGGTATAATAATAATAATAAGATTTATTATCTCCCACAAAGTACAATTATAATATAGAGGTGTTACAAATATTGGAGGTACAAAGGTTTGTGGGAGTCAGGAATTCAAACTAGGATACCCTGTGCTATGGACTCCTGGCCCCCCTCGCCGAGATTGGGATATGGCAATTTTAGAGCGAATGACATGTCATTGAGGGACTATTGTAAGGAATAACAATAAAAAAAGTACTAATGAAATCAAATCAAAAAATAAAAATAAAAATGCGTATGAGTGTTTGTAAGTGTATAAGTGTGAAGTGGAAAGTGTTGTATGTGGTGTGGTGTTAAGTGTGTGTGTATGTGTGAAAGAGAAAGAGTATGATAGTGTAGTGTGTGTGTGCGTATAAGGCCATCCTTGTATATACAAATGTGTGCGTGAGGGGGTGGCAGTATGTAGTTATGGAAAAACGCTAGACTAGGATAAGATAGTAAGCAGTTTTTCAGTTTGTTCATAATCAAGTTCTAAAAGCCACTGTGTGAGCTTCTTTTTACATTCTACCCTAGAAAGATTAACAATGTCAAGAACCTTGTTGATTTTATTATACAGTCTGCTTGATCTGTAATTGTAGAAATTATTTGCAAAAGATGTTTTTACCGGAGTTGTTTCACAGACTTCATAGAATCGTCTAGTATTAACCTTCTGGGTAGCCATAGAAACGTCTATAGAGGAATGTTTTTTTATAACCGTTTGTAGTATATAAAGTTGCCTGATTGATAATACCTTTGCTTCGTCATAGAGGGTTGTTGTAGCGTATAAACGTGGTTTGCAGAGAGCAACTTTTAGGAGAAGTCGTTGAGCTCTTTCGACGTTTAGGACATTCGTTTTATACGAGCCGCCCCAGGTGGAGATACCATACGATAAGATTGATTGACAAAGGGATTCGTACACATTTTTAATCAGTTTCCAACTTGCAACATGCCTAAGATTTTTAAATATATGAACGAGCTTTCTAGTTTTCTGGACCAGATGTGCAATGTGTTGTTTGAAAGATAAGTTTTTATCAATCATTATGCCTAAGTATTTTATTGATTCTGTTTTTAATATCATTGGGCACATGGTACAGTTGGTGGTTAAAGGATTACATGTGTGTGCATAAACATAGAAATTATTAGTGTTTGATGTTACATTATGTATTGTAAACTCTATATATTTAGTTTTGGTGGCATTTAAGGTCAGTTTGTTGAGAGCAAGCCAGTGAGTTACAATATTGAACCCTTCTTGGGCAGCAACATAAGTTTCGTCCCATGAGTCACCATAAAATGTTAAGGTAGTGTCGTCGGCGTAAGACATTACATGACAGTTTCTAATGTTTAGCTGGCAAAGGTCATTGATATAGCAAAGGAAGAGGGGGGGGCCTAAGATACTGCCTTGCGGGATTCCAATATTAATCGGTCTCTCTTCACTCAGCGTATTGCCTATCCGAACTGATTTATAACGATCTTGTAAATAGTTCTGGAATATTTTTAATTGTGTGTCCCTTATTCCCATATGTTCTAGTTTGGAAATTAAAATACGTGGGCACACAGTATCAAAAGCTTTCTGAAGGTCCAGAAAGATAGTCAAGCATTTTTTTTTATTATCTAATTTACTTACTATGAATTCAGTGAAAGTATGAATACAATCAGTTGTGGATTTTCCCTTTCTGAAGCCATACTGGTTAGGTGATAAGACGTTTTTATCTTCTAAGAATTTTACAAATCTGTTATTAATAATCCTTTCAAATACCTTTGAAATAGAGGTGAGCAACGAAATTGGCCGATAGTTAGCCACTTCTTCCTTGCTACCGCTCTTAAAAATGGGGATAACTATTGTTTTTTTAAGGGATTCTGGAAAAATGCCTTCTGCTAAACATCGATTCAGGATGTAAGTGAGGGGAGGGACTATATATTTTTTTAAATTTTTAAGGACTGTTGACATTATATTGTCCCACCCCGCTCCACAATCTGAGCGAAGGTTGCTGATTATACCTTCTACTTCCTCTTCAGACGTCTCCAAAAGCACAAAAGAGTTACAAGAGGACTTGACATTTGCCGCGTTTGTTGGGAGTGGAGAAAGACCAGTTGGAATTCTACTTTTCAACTCCATGCCCACACTTGCAAAATAGGAATTTACTGCGTTAATTGAATCTTGTGGGGATGTTTTAGTATGTAGAAGTTCCAAAGGTGGTGCGTTAGAGTTTTTCAGATTGGTAATAGTTTTAATAGCGGACCACAGTTTTTTGTTGTCACTTCCAGCCGAATCAAGTATATTCCTGTCATACTGTCTCTTACATTTTTTTATTATGTCATTACAAAAATTTCTATATCTTTTGTATGTTATTTTTAAGACATTATTGTCAGGATTGTATTTTAGCTTGTAATGCATTCTGTCTCTTGTTCTAATGCACCTCAGGAGGCCAGGAGTAATCCACGGTTTTATGGTAATTTTATTTCTAGGAATTTTGATGTTTATTGTATTGTTTATTACAATTTTTTGTAAGTTTTGTATAAAATAAATCATGAGGTCATTAGGATTTATGCTATTTTCGTACACACTATTAAAATCAATATTTTGGCAGTCATTTTTCAGATTTTCAAAGTCAATTTTGTTCACAAATTTAGCTTTGTGGATTTGTCCACTTAAGCTCAAACAAAAAAGAGTAGCTTCGTGGTCAGTAACTGCAGATTGAAGAATAAATGTAATAGAAGAAGCTTTAGTTTTAGTTATCACATGGTCCAGACAGCTAGATCCTCTAGTTGGCTCGTAATGTGCAGGTATCAAACCAGAGAAAGAAAGTAGGTCAAGATAGCTCGATGTAGTTACATTTGAATCCTTGATATTTATATTTATGTCACCCATTAAAATTATATTTTTGAAACTGGATAGTTTTAATAACAGTTCATGTAAAGAGCGTAAAAAATTATCTAATGTGTGAAAGCTAGGCGGTCTGTATATTGCAATTATGGCAGTCTTTTTATTTATTTTGATAAGTAGGCAGTTCGCTTCCAAGATATCTGGTTCTTCTATATTGAAGTTAATGTCGTTATTCATGTAAACGACTACGCCGTCATTTTGGTTATAGTATCGTGTAGTTGAAAAGCTAGAGTAGCCAGGTATAAGTGGTAAGTTATTTACGGACGAGAGCCAACATTCAGACAGAATTATAACATCACAACTCAACCGTATTCGTTTTAGTAATGTATTTAGGCTAAGATAATTTTTGTTAATACTTCTAATATTTTGTTGCAAAATTTTTAAAAATGTATTTGGTTTTGTTATGTTAGCTTTGCAAGATTCAGGTTCACATCTGTACAATTTCGTCAAAACTAAATTTTCTAAAATGTCTATATTGTTTAGATCAGCGAATGTTGTTTACAGAAAAATAGTTGGTGTATGAGTTTGTGATTGCGTGGTGATTGTATGATGAGCATTTTTAGTTTTGAGTGTGTGAAGAATGACATTGGGATTCTCATGCGTATTAGTGTAATATGATGTTATAATGTAATGTGAGTAAGTGTAATTAGGTGTGAAGTGTGTATAGTCGTGTGGATATGAGTATGAGTAGTTACAAAGTTCAGTTAAAAAAACAATTATAAAATGCCAAAAAAATAAAATGGAAAAAGTTTTAAAAATACAACACGGATAGTATAGTCACATTTTCGGTACCAGTTTTTCCAGATCGGCTTCACATTTAATTATAAATGATTTTTCTGGTTCACTTTTCCGCAAGAAAACTCTACCATCTGAGGTCCAACAGTATGCATAGTTATGCTCTTTTGCGAATTTCCTAGCTAAGTAGAAAAGGTGTTGAGCTTGAGGAGGCAAGAAGTCCGACACATAGATGGGTGTGGCAGGGCCGTCAATATTTAGGTGTACAGAGCTGAGCTTGTTCTGCTTGTTATTTGTGTTGAAATGTCTCGATTTCTTAATAATGGTTTCTTTAGTGGCAGTGCTAGCTAATTCGACAATAATTTTTGAAGCTTTGTCCTTCCTGCTCATGCAATAGACCTCTTTAATTTCAGATCTTTGGAGAGGCGCGCCAACAGCATTGGCTGTCTTTAACACAAACAAACTGAGCTCTTCTTCACTTTCCTTTAGAGATAAAGGGATATTTTTAATTTCCAGTTTTTTGGTATACAGCATTCGCTCCAAGCTGTCAACTCTTTCCTCAAGTTGGTGAATATACTTGCGGTCCGTTTTCTTTTCAGATTCTAACAGGTCCAGTTTGCTGCGCATCTCCTCATATTGGTTAGATACAAAGGTCATGGAATCTTTAATTTCGGAATTTTGTTTTAACAACTCCGTCATTAATTGATGCAATACACTTAACGAAGCATCTGTTTTGTTACTACGTGATTCAGAGTTTCTGCAGTGAGAATCGAACAATTTTTGCATATCATTCATAAAGCGCTCGTTTTCGTCGTCATGTTTACGCTTTCTTATAGTAACATATTCATTGGATTGAATATCAGTTAAATTTGGTGCCGACCCACTTTGGGACATTTTTTGTATTTGCAATGTGGTAGGTAGCACATGCGATTCCACGATTATGGGTGTTGACGGAGGTGTTCGCGTCTGGGTATCATTTTTTGTTGGGTTGCCAACCTGCAGTAAGTTCGGTTCAACCTGGGGTATTATAGGACTTGTGGAATGAGGTGTTGATGGAGGTGTACGAGGTAGCATCGTTTTAAAAACTATTGCTCTTTTTGTCCACTAAACGTTATAGATATCCCAAAAAGTTTTGCAGTTTGCGGGGCCCGAACTGTCGACTCCACGCTGCGACGATTAAGGGCGAGCGGCTTACGCCACTAGACCACTTAAGTTAATGCAAGTGATGCGAATTTGTCGATCCTTTACCAATATTAATACGGTCTCAAACGTGTGTCACTGCTCCGTCCAAAGGTCGTTTACCACGGCACAGAGACAAAGCAATTTATAACGTTCACTTAATAACTTTGATATGTTTTTGCTTATTTCTCCGGCAATAGTGTATGCACTGATTTGGTCTTTTCACTGTGTGTTGATACTTTTGCTGTGCACGTATAGGTGTAACTTAAGATGAATTTACTGCACTTTAAACTAATTTTTCGAATAAAAGTTCGCGAGTAGGACAAACAAACACGTCTGCTCGACACGGCGTTCAGGCGGGGGATATATAGGGTATATCAGCGAATAATGAATGAGGTGATGAACCAGATGATTGTACTAAGCTATGTGAGGATGTGGATGATGACAGATGTAAGGTAGTTTCGGAAACTGTGTTTCCAGGTGGGTGTCCGATTTGGACTTGATTTGTTTTTATTGTTGAAGACGCAGTTGTTGGAAGACGACTTCGTAAATTATATTTGGAATTGAGGTTATACATTTTTCATAGTGTTCCCACGAGTAGCTAGGGTAATATGAAGTCGATCTCAGCAGAGCCCCGCTTGCTGAGACAAGAGCTGGCTTACAAGGTAAGCTACACCTGGAATTCGCCCTATCTCCAGGAGTGGCACGCTCACGACCGGGCACGCCCCCGACCACGCATCCCTCGGCACGGCAGGCCTTGGATTGGCATAAAGGAAAGGAGAGTGGAGTGAAAGGGTGGGAGAAAGGTTAAAGGAGTTTGGGGTTTTAGGAGATTGGGACTGTTAGTTTGGGAAGGGTAATTATATCTAGGTGTTATGCTTCTAAATGTATCTCCCATTAAAGGGGTGTAGTGCCTAGGTGTTCAGGCTAAACTGAGATAATACCAGTACCTTGCTTCCCGTAGGCCCCGCCACCACGTCAAGGTAGCCCCTTGGGGGGTTATTATTATTATTATTATAGTTTCTGCCTACCCCCATGGGAAAAAGGCGTGAGTTTATGTATGTATGTTTATTCCTAACCAGAAACCTTAATATTTAATTTCATCTTTCTTACTTCAAAAACGACGGACTTACATACAAACTTCAACCCCCCATTTCACCCTCTTAGGGGTGAAATCTCCAAAAACCCTCAAACACCTATACGTTTATTTCTTTCCAAAAGCCTAAATATTTAATTCCATGTTTCTCACTTCAAAAATACCAGATTTCTCATACAAACTTTCAACACTTATTTCACCCCTTTAAGGGATGAATTTCCAAAAATGCTCAAACATGTGTACGTTTATTTATAACCAAAAACCTTAATTTAATTTCAAGCTTCTTACTTCAAAAATGACGGACTTACATACAAACTTAAAAACCCTATTTCACCCCCTTAAGGGTTGAATTTCGACAAATCCCTTCTTAGTGGATGTTTACGTCACAAAATGAACCTACTGTCAAAATTTCAAGTTTCTAACCCCAGCCGTTTAGGCTGTGCGTTGATACTTTGATAGATCAGTCAGTCAGTCAGCTTCTCCTTTTATAAGTATAGATTAAAGATTAATACCATTTTAATGGAGAAATTAAAACCGTATGGCTGGGCACCTTAGAGCAACACTGTCTACGACATCGATGGCTGCAATTGCTCTTTGAATATTGTTCATCCATCAACCGCAGAAATAGCATGATGTAGTATAATTTTAAACATTTAATCAAATTAAAGATATCAAATAAGTGTCAACAAATACCCCTAATTTACTTACAGATACAATCAAAATGATATGTTAACATGTCATGGGATATTATTGTATGAATGTATTTATAGCTGCGTAAATCCATCATTTGTTGTATTGAAGGTTACGTCGCAAATTAAAAATGGTGATAGTTTTACTATTTTTTTTGGTACTTACCATATCTATTTCGTCAGTAACAAGTCTGGGTGGTATTATTCTTGTAAGTATATTTTTCATCACTCTTGCTTTGAAAGTGTCCTTGTTAAACCACAAAAGCGGGCAGAAAGTTCCCGCGAAAATGCGAAATTGAAAATCAAACTAAGATTTTCTTTACACTCTATTTACAAATATTTTTTAGTTTTTTTTTAGTAGCGGAACTATTGTATACCAACCTTATTATTTATGTAAAAATCCTAATATTAACTAATTGATTTAAGTAGGTACTTATATTTAATTGCATATATACTTATGTATAACAAATAAAATCGTTTATTTATTCAGTCGAAATAATAAATAAGCAAAGATTTAATACTCTATTTTATTCTGTTTGTAAATAACCATAAAGGAAAATACTTCAATTTTTTTAAAGGGCGCTCCTTCCTTTATAATATACAGCCACTGAATTGCGCCAACAAAAAAAAGAAATAAAATCTTGAAACAGAATTTGGTTGTCGAGGTATTTATTGGTTATTCTATATTTTTAAATGATAAATTATTTTTATTTCTGCAAATAAACCTGTTACCCGTAAATTAATCTGTTAGCCGCTTTCACCAGTCAGTGTAATATTTTTTAAGACTAGATGGCGCCGTTATTTCCTATCTGACTAGCTCTGAGAAGGAAATCCGAAAACAAACTCAGAGATCAAGGTCTCTTTTAAAGTCCAGACATTGTGGTATAAAAACTATGCAAGTCTAACAATGTAGGGAAACGTCTGGAATGGCCTTTTGAAGAAAGTGCCATAGCAGGATTGAGTTGACTTGTCCAAACTGACGGCACGCACGCATCAGCCATCGTGTAGCTCAAACTTTACTTTCCTCTCATTCGTAATGGAAAGCACAAAGTATCAATTTCACATTCGTAAAGGCACACCCACCGCTCGGACGCCAAATCTTTCTTCTCTTGGTTAATAATCTACTATCCTACTACTACCCAAGAGATAACAGAATTTAAACAAGTAAATAGGTACTTATAAGTTTCTAATTGACCGCTGAGGATGTGGAAGAACCTACTGCTCACGAATTGGCTTATAAAGCCATGAAAAGAGTAGATAAAAATACAGTGAAACTTGGTTAAGTGGGACCCTCCGGATAAGTGAGAAACCTCCATAACTGGAACTCATGCTGAGGTCCCAACACTTTGGCACTGAATTACCTCTATTAGTGGGACGAAGCAAACCTCTACATATATCTGGGATTCGTTCTTTCGATTTTATCGTCATAGTTACCTCTATAACTGAGACAGCGAGTGAATTTTATGTGCATTAAGATCTATAATTAAGACAGCGAGAACTTATTGAAAGCGACATTGTTCATGCCTTCTCGTCTTCTTCATTGGAAAATGAAGAAGATGACGACGAAATGGGCTCGTAAGTAAATTTAGTAAAATTTCTAAACGCAAAGCAGTAAAAGCACTGGAAACTTTGCACAGTTATTTTGAAATGACATCAATTGGTGACCAAGGCATATATTTGATAAAATTTATAACATCGAAAAATATCTGATGGCTGATACTTCCAAAAGACAAACTAAAATGACAGATTTTTATAATTGATACATTCTGTTCACATTTTTGTACTACTTATAAAAAAAAGCTCGTGAATATTGTTGTTTATTACCTTTATTATCTTTTTTTGATTCCCAATAAAGATTAAAACTCACGTATAATGTTTACATAATAAGTTATTTGATTTAATAATCGCACTTCTATAACTAAAATAACCTGTATTCTGACCTCTATTAATGGAACCCTCTGTAAATGAGACAGATATTTATTTATACCTGGATATCTGAGACACTGAGTAAGTGGAATACCTACTTCTATAAGTGAGACTAATTTGCAGGTCCCTTGATGTCTCACTTAACCAGGTTTCACTGCTTTTTCAACCGATAGTTGAAAAATAAATTCAACACACTTGGGCTCAGCGCACACCGAAAGCAGAGCCGAGCATTTTGTAAGACCATTGAAAAAATTACTTTAAGACTATACCATACAGTGCAAAATTAAATACACGTCCACACTTGATGCTCGACCATGCTCGAGCTTTCAAGATGCGTGTTCAAGTATGCGTTCTACATGCGCCAGCGTACTCGAGCCGCCGCCGCCGCCGCGCCGCTGCGCACTGCCCGCGTTCAAATTCAGTATTGACGTAGCGAGAAATTCATGTTCCTCTTCCTCTGCCAAAAGGGCGATAATTACTAAGTCCCAATCAATCATATTGTACACGTCTGCCAACGTCGGATTATGGCATCAAACTGGTCATGCACGCCCGCCTGGCAACCCAGAGCATTTTCAACGGAGCTTGCATTTTCACGGTGGGGCGTGCATGCCGGCTGCATGGTCGAGCAATCAAAATTTTGCTCGACCATGCGAGAGCATTTTGCAATTTGGTGTGCGCTGGCCCTTGCTCGTAAAGTGGCTCTTATTGCACCGCTTTTAGGTTCATTATGTAGCTTATTACACACTAGTGCATTTTACCACAGATTAATGATAATTATATGTCTACGAATTTTACTTTACGTTTTTTTTTTATCTTAGCAAAATGTTTTTATGCCTAAAAATAGTAAACTTTTTTATTATAAAAATAGAATAAATAAACTGTGTTCATCATTATAATATGATAAGAAATAAACATATCATTTTATTTAATTATTTATTTTTGTCAACAAATTAACATGCTCTTTGCCCTCTGGTCTTTCACCTGCGCGCGCATAGCTAGTCACACACACGGCGCGCGAAAAAAGAAATCCACGCGCTATTTTTACAAATACTTACCGACTTAGCTTGTTAGTATTATTGTATTAGATACCTAAAATAAGTTTTTTTTTCACAAGTGTGAAGAGAAACTTTTGTGCATTGATCATTACACTCTCGGCTCCCATATCGCGCTCGCCTCCGGCTCGCGCGCATAATGCCGCCTCGGGTGTAATAACCAATTAGCACACTTGTATCATAATTGTAAGCAAATGACAATTTAACAATGGTTGTATTCTTATAAAATAGTTTCTAAAATGATACTTTGTATTGATAATAATTACTGAACGAAACATTTTTCGAATATTATTATCTGTGGTCAAGCCCGCCAAAAACTACACAGATTTTGAAAGATTGCTTGTTACGAAAGTTTCCTATGTTCGTTTTTATAATTATCAAAACTGTAATAAGTTGATTAAAGCGCCATACCTTAACGTAAATTGCCTAAAGTCATTCCTGACCCAGTACCTTTATAGAAAGTTTTCAATCAGAAGTGGCAAAAGAGGGACGCACTAGCTGACTGCAAAAAGTCGTGAGCTGTTCAAATTATTTTGATTTTTTGTGACAAACTATATTGTTTTGGTGGTTGTTATACCAATCGAGGCAAGTAAAATGACTTGATTCCATTAATATGAGGATATTGCATACATGAAGAGGCACGCGCTGGCTGACTGCAAAACCGTGAGCTGTTCAAACTACTTATTTCCACAAACTATTTTATTTTGGTGGTAGTTATACTAGTTAAGCCAAGTGAATTCGGTTGATCCTTTCCCTATTTTAATTGATCTCCACGAGTTGGACACTGCATAATAAGTACTATGCGTGCCAAATAAGAATAGCACTGTCAAGAATGTTTGTTATTTTCATTGTTATTTTCATTTTTATTTCCATTTTTATTTTATTTTTAAATTGATGTAAACCTAACTAAAGTATCCGTTCTTTTGTTTTTTTTTATTGTTTCTTTTTTTTGTTTGTTTGACATAATGTTATAACAACTAAATTGTGCGAAGTCACTGGTCCCTATGATACAGTTAACACTAGTTTAGGGGCCAGGGGATTCATTTATGATGTAACCCATTTATGTCAATAAAACATTTATTATTATTTCGTTTATTCATCTATTTACATATTTGATACATTTTTAAATATTTCTATAAAAAATATAAAAAAAATTATTAATTATTAAAAATTATTATTATTAAGACGCCATTTTGTTCCGCAATACTCGTGAACTTCATTACCAGTGTAAGGTGTGCAAAAAAATAAATAAAGAAATTATACTCAGTTTAATTATTTTTAGTTCACTTTCTTGGTATTTCTAATCAATTAACGTCAAATTAATTACACAGACACTATATTATTATTATGGCGACATATTAGAGTGACCAGTAGCATTTTGTGAAGTTAACTATATACAAGGTTAGTCGGAAAGGGGGTACTAAGCCGAAAGGGTGTTAAAGTACACATAATAATGGATAACTTTTGTTCTACAACTTTCCCCAGAAGTCAATAAATTTAGAGATATACCTAGCTTTTCAAAGATTTCATTAAAAATACGCTACGCCAACCCTATCATCAGCTGTGTTTACATTTGAGGTCATATTTTAAATACAAAACGGCCAGCTATTCCCCTTGCATTTCTCGGAATTATAGGTAATCGTGACTAAATAAAGCGCAGACGACGATTCGCAATCGCGTATTATACCTAAAAATCTTTTGCACCTCAAAGTATTTTGCATTTCTCTGTTAGACTAATTTTATCGGCATATTTTTGTGTAAAACGAATTGACCTGATATTTTAGTTCCCTGTACCTACCTACCTACCTAGAATATTCGTAATAACAGGCAATAAAAAACCTTCAACTTGGATATCAAAGGTTTTGATCACTAAAGCACGTAATTCCATATGATATATCCTACACTGAAAACTATCCCGATTAATTAGCAGCCTTGCAGTACAATAAGTAAGTTATTATCACAAACAAACCGTCAAAAATAAACTTACAGCACGATGTCGCTTCTGCAATAAATCATCATATGACGTCACAATTCGCCGAAATGTAGTGAAAACATTGTCAAAGAGATGCCGCCGAGACAGCGCGGCACGCGGCGCGCTTTTGCCTAGACTCTTTTGTATTTCGGCTGTTTGCCGCTTTAGAGGTGGGTTCAGTACATTGTTTTTTTGGAAATGCGTGAATATTGTAAGTTTATTGTAAAATGTATGTCAGTCATTTAGTTAAACTAACAAGTTAATGATTATTAAAGTACGTAGGTACTAGGCTTGTCTGTATTTCGTCTGCTTGCCGCTTTAGAGGTGGGTTCAATACATTTTTTTTTTGAAATGCATGAATATTGTAACTTTATTGTAAAATGTATGTCAGTCATTTAGTTAGACTATGGAAGATAGGGGTGATAGATGCCGCCACAAGACTAACAAGTTAATGATTATTAACGTACGTACTTAGTTTGTGTGTACAAAGAAATGTATGCACTAAGTTTTGAAAACACATGAACTCAACGAGATAGATTTATTAATTTGTGGTATCGTATTTCATAACTTTGTTTACATTTTGACATGTAACATGCTATTACAATTATGGAGTACAAAAGAAAAACATTGCGATCATTTGAGGTTGGACATCCTCTCAAACTTAAAGTAAACCAGTTTCATCAGCTTCCTATTGCTAACCCAAGACCCAACGCTTATGTGTGTTCGAATCCCGTATGACGTAGTGGTAGATCCCAAAAAGTTACTAAATTCGAATCAGTTATTAAATTCTCCGAGATTTAATTTAGGGGATTAACATTGCGCATCTCGAAAATGCAATGTTAGCCTAAACATTTTATTTCCGTTATTTATTATTCTAAGATTTTTTAGTCGCTTGCAACGCTTCCCGGGAAACAGTCGATGTTTTGATTGTTTACGCGAGTCGTGGTATTATTTCTTGTTGTTTCTAAAATATCGACTGAGTACGTATAGGGATAGGTACGAAGTATTACGACATGGTGATGTTTATTGGTTGTTGTGATGGTGTGCTCTTGGCGGGCCGTGATTTGTACCGTGATGATTGTAACCGTCCTCCCTTTGATCGAGTTCGAGGACTGTGTTCCAGTACGACGGGCCACGTGGCGCTCCGGCTCATTATGCTCGCAGCAGCAGCTGCAGAGCGTACTGGAATGAGCGATTCCCCGTGTGGATCGGTCGTGGCGATCCTGTAGCCAGACCTCGCTCACCGGACTTGACTCCGCTGGACTTTTGCTTGTGGAGTCACGTTAAGGATAATTATTATGGTTTACGCTGACGAACAATGAAGACTAGATGCGGCTAAGAGTAGCATCTCCGTTTGAGAGCATCATGAGCAATCCGTAGATGTTATGGTAGATAACGCGATCGCATTCGTAGGTACATCGGCGCGCGACCTTGTAAATCGAGCGACAAGTGCGGCAGATTGAACCTTTTTTGTAGCGGTGGAGATCCATTTGTGGTGGCTATGCCTTGAAACAGTCATATCAAGTGCTTCTTGTGTTTCAATTCGAAATTAACCTTTCTTGTAGTGTCCGTGGTGATAGATTAATGAAGTGTTAACATAAGTACATAAAACTGGTGATTGTTTCATTCGTAGGTAGGTTACCTACGTATGTACATACAGTAGTAGTTAATAAACAAAAGTGCTTCTTGTGTTTTTAAGTACCTATTTGATATTAAGACGACACGTGTGTGACGTTTTCGTTAGCCGAGAACAGCGTCAACATCAGAAATGGTAAGTTCCTAGATGATAATGATATGTTCCGACACACGACACACACATGCACACACCCTCATACACAGTACCATAGTAACCTACGATTTCGGCGCCGGCGCGGCGGCGCGGCGTTCGTAGGCACCTACCGGTGCTTTGTGTTTTACCGCCGAGCGGCTAGGCACCGACGACCACGTGCGCGGCCATTTTTGAATAGATAAAAAAGTCAGGGTTGTGGAGTTTTTGAAATAAATAATATTTATTTACTTTTGTATGGAAATAAAAATATGCGTATTTAGAAATTTTAACACCTGCAATAAAACAGTCATCAGTGATACTATAAGTGGCTTTCGGGTTAGTACCCCCTTTCCGACTAACCTTGTATATTGGTTCATTTCTTTAATGAATACTGTTTTCAAATATTATTAAATTATCCAAAATTATCTATTTATGGAATTCAATAAATAACATTTATAAAAATGAATGTAAATAATAATGAAATCTATGAATAAAAAAATATAACATTTTTTTTTCATAGTATTTTTTTGCTAGCGGTACTAATTTGACAGCTATCGTGTGAAGTTGTAGCAAGCGCGATCCTATTCTTATTTGGCACGCATAGTACATGTGAAATCAGAAAATAAATAATAATATATGTGTGGATAATAAGTTCTATTTCATCTGAAATCAGTGGCATAAAGTTATTGGAACTATATTATAAGTTGACTTATGAACCATTATATTGCTTAACTAAATATTAGTTGAATTACACATTTTGTTAGTTTGTTATTTTGTTTGAATAGTGTGAAACTGTTTGCAAATTGCAGTGTGTTTTACAAAAACCTAAGGATTATTATTTTTATTTTATTTAAATGTTGTATCTTACTACAATAATTCTAAGGCTTATACCAAAAACAAAAAAATAATATACACAGCAGGTATTTGTATATTCTGTTGTGTATGTAAGTATAAGTATTGGAAAGTGATAGTAGCCCGTTGTGGCAATACCAGCCCTTTGTGGCGATACCAGCCTATTGTGGCGATACCAGCCTTTTGTGGCGTTACTAGCACTTTGCGGCAATAGCGTTACAAGCCCTTGTGATGATACTAGTCCTTCATGGCGCTATAAGGCTCGGGCGGTTGTAGGTACCAATAATGTGCGTGATGTTCCAAGCACATTTAGTGTTAGCAAATGACAATTAATTAGTACTCATTAGTATGTGACTTTAAATGCATAATTATGGATATTAGTTTGTATATACAAGGTGTAAAAAGACCCTTCACCAAGCCGTCAACCATGCATTCAGTACATCAAATTAATTCGGGCAACATCCTAGCAACAACTGACAAGTGTGGACTGTCAAGTTTCAGAAACAGTGTTTATGGTAAACTTGTATATAATCAACTCTAAAACAGTTTATAAACAAATCGCACCTTTAAAGACAAACCGTTACTAAACGAAAATTTTCATGAATTGAGTTATTAATGCCATCTTTCATAAAATTACGTAAACTACAAGGTGAACTTGATACTTCTTTAAAACTCCACTTTTAGAGGGCGTAAAAAATAATCTCCACTTTTAAACGGCGTAAAAAATCACAATAAACAAAGTTCTATTTAATAAAAATACTTTTCTGTAATCGTATGTTATAGTGTACATAAATATCCATCATATGACCTCAAAAAATGGCTCAGAGCATCATGTACCTACATACTTAAATTTTATTGCGAAAAGGTTTTTTTTCTTTTTGCTCCTGTGTAAAATTTGATATTTTCGTTTAGAAACGGTTTGTCTTTAAAGGTGCGAAATGTTGCCTAATGAATACATGCCTTTACCCTACGCAAAAATTGTTGCTGGGAAACGACTTTTTTTTTGGGCTGAATAATTTCGTTTTACTGGAAAGCTCAATGTAACATACTCAAAACACTGTGCTGATAGATGCAATCAGTTCCGTCTTTACCATAAGGGCACGTGGGGCACGAGCCCAGGGCCCCCGGTCCGAAG